>CM035137.1:94347615-96747615 GCA_020205605.1 Panax ginseng
AACAATGATACACTTAGCAAGTCTAACAATTAACAGATTTAGATTTATGGCCTATGACAGTTTATAAAATCTTCATTTTCATACTCTTAGATGTTATGGATCCATGATATATCATCATAGATCACTATATAACATCCCATAACACATATATAAACATAAAAACACAAAATTTGTCTAAGCATATAGGATCTAGCTTAGGGTTAGGGTTTAAACCTTTCTTTTTTTTTTTTGCTAAATTTGTTTGTATAGAAGGAACCAAAAAAACAAAGGCATTGGGGGGGACCCCAAAATATAGCTACATCATCTATGGACATGTCCAAGATGAGGAAACTATACTAGGAACTAAACCAGAATCCAACTAGTTGGTAATAAACTAATTACAGAAAAATTGACTATTTGTAGCTTTGATGAAGGAGTTACATGTAGATAACCTAGACTTAATGATATTAATGACATCCTTTGCAAGACTGGTCATAAGAGGAAGAGTGTCAGAGTGTAGCTTTTTATTCCTAGCCTCCCAGACTTTGTAGAAGCAAACAGCCACTGTAAGGCTAAGAATATTCCTTGAAAGATTTGAGCCTTGAAAATTTGTTAGGAAATTCAAAATAGCATCCCAAGAAATTGGAAAAGGAGTCCAATTACCAAGGTTTGTTGCCGTAAGAAGAATATTCTCTGAGTAAGCACATTTAAAAAATAAATGGTCAAATGTCTCCGGATGAAGGTTGCAAAGAGGGCAATTCCATGTTAGCCCCGAATAACTCAAGTCCGATTAGTTGGTGGGTAGCCTCTTTAGAATGCCAAGCCAAAGGATAAAAGAGAATCGTGGTACATGAAATTTGTTCCACACCATTGAGCACCAAGGATAAGTCACGCCTTAAACGGATGGCCTCCCAGTTTGATTAGCTTTGATATGTTTAGTATCACAAGCTTCCCGAGAAAATCCTATCTCGACGCGCAGTGTAGGAGGAGGATGTTCCATTTTCCTGCGTAACATGATTGTGTCATGATGGTTGCGGAGGAAGAAACCAAGTGTTACCTCGATAATTTGACCGACGATGGCTTTAGAGAGAGGATCCCCGTATTAGATGTAAGATAAGCTGGAGGGGTTGATGGCAGTATCATTTAGCCAAGGGTCGAACCAAAGGTTTGTGTCATGAGCATTTCCTACATGGTAGTGCAAGTGCTGTAGAGCAAGTGGCCTTAGTTTTAGAACCTACTTCCATATCCATGAACTTGCAAATTGTGATTCAATCGCGAGAAAAGATTTTTGTTTTAAAGTTGTGGCTTTGATCCAGTTTACCCAAAGAGAAGATGATTTAGGTTGAATAATGCCAATGAGATGCTCTAGAATGAGAGCTTTGTTCTAGTCCGTTAAGCTTTTAATGACAAGACCACCTTCATGTAGTGGAAGAGAAATATTGGCCCAAGCAACTTTTGCACCATATTTTCCGAGTGTTGCCCCATTCCATAGAAATCGAGATAAGATGGATTGGATTTCTTTGAGAACCTCTTTCGGAAGAATGAAATGTGAGCTCCAAAAAACTTGTATAGAAAAGAGAGTAGTTTTAATAAAATGGAGCCTCGCCAGTAAAGAAAGAACCTTTGATGTCCAAGAGAGGTTATACGGTTGGTGATCCTATGTATGAGAGAATGCAATCAGCCTTTGAAAGTTTTTGTGACAAAAGGGGGACTCCCAAAAACTTTGAAGGAAGTGTTCCAATCTGGAAACCAAGAAGAGAAGAAAATTCCCTAATAGCAGAGGGGTTCAGATTTAGAGAGGAAAAATGACTTTTGTGAGAGTTTGGAATAAGCCCAGTATAAAGAGAAAGAAAGAATGCAAGAGTTTATGATGGATACAGATGGCGAGATGCATGATGTAAAAATCATAATGTCATCTGCAAAAGAAAAGATGAGTAAGTTTGCATTCTTTGGTTTTCCATGATATGAAAATTCGTGAAACGAGAGGTTGCCTTGTTCGAGGTTTGAGGAGAGCATTTCCATAACCAAAACAAATAGAAAAGGGGAAAGTGGGTCTCCTTATGCAGAGACCTCTGGAGCTCCCAAAAATCTCTGCAAGAGATCCATTGACCTTTACAAAAACATGGCGGAGGTGATACATGCTTTAATCCAACCAATAAAGGAGAGGGAAATTTGAAAGCTCGTAATGTGTCAAAAGGAAATCCCATCTAACCGTGTCAAAAGCTTTGGTAAGATCAATTTTAAGAGCACATCTAGAGGGACTCTGTGGTGTGCGGAGGTAGCCAATGAACATTTCTTGAGCTAGAAGAATATTGTCACTAATGCATCTTCCTTTAACAAAGGCAGATTGTGCTTTGTCCACAAGAAATGGAAGAACCTCCTTTAGCCTGTTAGAGAGGATTTTGGCAATACATTTGTATATCGTGTTGCTTGCAGGGGAGATAGGTCGAAAATCGGACATGGAAGAAGGATTTGAGCTTTTAGGAATGAGCTAGAGAGAAGTCGAGTTGAACCCCTCGTTAGCCCTCTTGTTGTCAAAGAAGTAGTGTATGCGACTTTTAGAAATCCACACCCACTATATCCCAACAACTAAGGAAAAATTGACATTAAAGCCATCCGGCCCCGGACTTTTGCTTCGCTTCATGGATTTAAGGACCTCAAGGATTTCTATATCGGAGACAGGGCTTCCCAGTTTAATGGCTTGTGCATTACTGACCAGCCTAGAAGGAGTGGAGTCAAAATTTGCAAACCCAGGATACGGCTCCTCAATAGTGTTGAAAAGATTGTCAAAGTAACCTACAGCAACATCTTCAATGTTTCTTTGGCCATGCACTAAGGAACTGCCGAGTTCATGATGGATAAAATTTTATTAGAGTTCCAACGGTTCTTCATTATGTTGGCAAAATAGCTAGAGTTTGATCACCCAAGGCGGTCAGATTAGCTCTAGATTTACATTGAAGAAAAATTTCCTCTCTTTCCAAGGCGGTCCGAGTTGATGATGACATGATTTTTCTCTCCCGGAAGAATAGTATCCAAGGGGTTGGCATGGAGTAAAGTCTGCACTAAGTGCGCTTCCTCTTTAATTTGAAAGCGCACGAGAGAGACACTAAATTCCCAGAGGTTAGGTTGAGGGACACCAGAGCATGTCTAGTACATTTCAGTTTCTCCGAAAAAACATGGAAGGGATTCCCAGAGATGTAGGTGTTCCAAGCATTACCCACCACCTCTTTGAAGCCTTCAAGAAGGAGCATGTGATTAAAGATTGAAACCGGCGCTTAGATTGAGGAAGTCAGTATACCAAATCAAGAAGGACCAAAGAATGATCGGATAATCCACGAGGGCATATGTGACATGAGACATCTTTGAAGTTAGTGAACCAACGAGAGTTCCTCATAGCACGATCCAATTTTTTTGTGCACCTACGAGCAAGTCAAAATTTGCATGTTAGACCAAGTAAACATAGGACCCACACCTCTAATATCATCAATACCAATGTAATTTATGCAAGATTTAAAATCTTCCATCCCAATGTCCTAAAACATTATCATTGTTTGTTTCAGATATAGGTCCTTTATAACATTAAAGTCCCCAAAGACGCACACAACTAATAGGAGGAGATATAGAAATTAAGTCATGCCATAAGTCCCTTCTTTCCAAATAAGAATTTAGCCCATAAACAAAAGAGAGTAAAAAAGTGGTACTAAACAAATCAATAGATTGGACTTTACAATGTATAACTTGAGAGGAAACAAAAATAACATCCAAATTCCAAATATTTGGATTCCATCCAACCCAGATTCGGCCATTGATATGAGTATCATAGTTAAAGGCCCAATTCCAAGAATGACAAATGTTCTTGGAAATTTTTTAAGCCTTAGCTTGTTTGACCCGAGTTTCAAGAAGACCCAAAATAGATATTCTATTATCTCTATAAGTCGCTTAGCAAAAAGCTTTGTTTGACATTTTATTTAGACCCCTTATTAATTAGGAAGCTAACAAAAAAAAACTAAGAGGGACGAACCAAATTTTGCCTTTCCCTTTCCTCTTCTTTGCAGCTTGAGGATTATCATTTCTATAGCTCTGCTTGTTCTTTAGATCTTTGCCTTCCTTTTCATCAATCACCTTTAGTTTGGAGACTAGTGGATTTGGGACAGCAGGGGATTCGAAATCAGAGTTATCCGGATGATCTTCCTCATTTATAGGGGCAAAGGTGTTAGAAGTGCACAAGGTATTGCTAGGAAGTAAGGTACCGATGGCAGTTTTACTCCACGAGTAACATTCACCCGAACGTTATGAATGAGGGCGACTTGATGCTCAGAAGAGAAGTTAATGGGGGCAGGATTTGAGATAGTGTGACCAGATGGCCCAACCGTAGGAGCTTTTGAACTTTGATCCACTGATAGTTTTCCTTAGGACATTTAACTGGAGAATGACCAAAAACATTACATGTGGGGCATGAGGGAGGTTTACTTTGGTATTCAACATCAACAGGAACATAAATGCTATCCAAAGAGTCATCCATTTTAATGACCACCACGAATAGAGGGGGGAAAGGAGAAAGAAGCTTTAACTTCAATGCAAACACGAGCATATTGCAGAAAATCATTTTGGGAAGTCATTTCATCAGTGAATAACGGTTTCCCAATAGCACTTGCAATGTAACTTATTCCCTCATCAGACTAGTAGGAGAGGGGAATGTTTGTTAGCTTTACCCATATTGGGAACACATCACATTCTGATTTGGAGAAAATAACACCCTCCTTCCATTTCTGTAGAACAATGCCTTTTGAAACAAAATGCCAGGGACCAGAGGCAAGTATATTATCTCGGTCGAAATAGAATCAAATTTGAAGATATAATACCCTTTATTATGGAGGAACACATTTGAAAGGCCCAGATGTCCCCATAAACGCCCGAGCTATAGGTTCCACAACCTTAAAGGGAAGAGAAGACTGTAAAAAGTACCCAACCAAACTTGAGGCCCAAAGCTGGTTACCTCTGCTAAGCATCTCGTTAGGAGGATGAATTTGTGATGGTCCCATCGTCCAAAGTGGGGTGTGGTATGAAAGATTTCGAGAGGATTTCCCATCGCTTGCTTGCACAATATCACTCCAAGTCTTGGTGTGTTCTCTGACAGACTCTGTAGGAATTTCACCTTCCTCAAGAAAAGGGGCGGGAGATTTTAAAAGAGAAACACCTCCGAGAGAAATTAATGGGACTAATAGCATCCACCTCAGGTGATTTACCAAAATTAATGGTTTTACCCTCCGAGAGAAAAGCTTGCACATCATTAGAAGAAATTCCATGAGCGTATAGAAAGGACATGAGATGGAGATTCTTTTTCCTTTCAAAAGAGCTTCTTGCGATCTTTCAAAGAAAAGTGTTGAGCGTGAGAGAAAATTTCCTTTGCATTTTCACCCAAGGATGACCAAGATCAACTGCAGAATGCTTAGAGAAGAGGAGTCATCAGAGTTAACCCGAGTACCAAGAGCATCTGATTCACCCATCTCCTCAACATGAAAGAGAGGAGGGCCAGGGAAAGATGAGTTTGAAACACCATAATCAGCAAAAAGGTCCTGTGAGGCACTACTAACTGAGTTCCCGGCTGACAAGTGGTTATGACTAACCATGATGAAAAAATGCTATAACAGATAAAGAAGAGCAGCCAGAAAGAAAGAGAATACAAATGAGACTTGGCTAGGTTCATGAACACAAATGAGCTTATCTTTGATTTTTGTCTTTCTTTAATCTCTCCATCTTTGATCTTGTGGATGTTAATGTTGCTATGTGGCATGTAATGGATGATTCAAGTTGGATTTCAAGCACATGGTGATATCTCAAGTGGTGTGTCACTAGATTTGGCAATATTTCTTAACTTAAAAGTTAAGTAAAGGGTATTTTAGTAATTTCACATCCAAAAGGGTATTTTGGTAATTTCCCAAAATTGGGAAATGGACTGTAGATTAGACCGTGAATATCTGATATGTGATTATATTTGTCTACATAGTTGGACTGCATAATTTGCGTATAGGATAGGAATATACATGTGCGCCATGTGTGACCTAATTGAGAGCCTGAACTAGAATTCCTTGTCTTTGGTTCATTCACACAGGAATGTGTCAAATTGCCTAATCAGGATGTTCCTTTTCGTTCTATTCCCTTTTGGGTAGATTAGAGAGGATAGGTTTGTATGTACCTTGAAGAGGAGTACGAACACTTACGAGTTCTAGGTCAACATTCTGTCGTGACCACTAAGACCAAAGGGAGAGTTAGGAGGTTCATTGAAGCATTATTGCACGCCAAGTGTTTGTCAAAATGTTTGTGTGCGGGTGGGGGAAGTTATGATCTTAGCTTGTAGCGCCTTAGATACCAGTCGTTAGTCATTTACTTGCTTTGTTAATTTAGGGTAAATTAGATTAATTAAATATCTTTTATTTTGTTGTTCGAATAAGACCGAAACGATATAAAGTCGATATGTGACGCCCCCAAAATAGGTATACATCACCCATCTTGGGTCGCCAGATACATGGTACGAAACACAAATCTGATCTTAAATATACAACAAAAGTCTGTGAGTTTTAATACAAATATTGTCTTCTAGACAATATCTACTCTCAGAATAAGTCCTCATTACAATTATTATCACACTATTTCATAGAATAATGAGGACTACTAATGCTATCATCTGGACCATCACTCCGTCCCCCAACTAGTCCCTGCTACATTCTCATTTTACTCAAGAGAACAAAGGAAAAGAAAGGGTGAGCTCAACTAGCCCAGTAAGAAATATTATGACTAAGATAATGCAGAATAAATTATCATTAGCCTTCAACAATGTTAAACTGATAAAATACGATAGACAACAAGTTTAACTGCAGCGGAATAAGCAATCAATTAAAAGAGCCAAGTAGAGAATAAAATCTACTATCTTTTATGATTTAAAAGGTTTTTCATCACTTTTATTGCTGAGACTCAGCTTAATAAATAAACCACATCATCGAATCACCCCTGCACTACAGCCAAGGATATTCTTTAGTATCACGACCACAATTATCCATGCACTACGGGCCACGAATATTTGTGTATTCATCAATGGTCATGATCATGCCAACAACTGTCCATCAATGCACTACGGGCCAATGAGGACTTTTATCACATCATTTATAACATTACGGTCATGATTATACCGAATAATCCAGTCGGTCATAATCATACCAAGTCCATCTATGCACTTTCATGAATACGATGACTTTCAAAAATATAAACATGAGGATGATGACAATGATATAAGAATTCAATAAAACAAGTTTAAGAATTAATTTATCCGGAACTAATAACATCCAAATTGTCAACATGATACTTCTTTGTAAAGTAAAATTCAAGAATGCTCGAAGAATATTTCCATGAAAAGATCTTTGGATGAAGCGCAAATATCAAGGATATTCCACTAATTTCATGGAGTATAGAAATCAAAACTTTTAACCAACCGAGTATAATAAAGAATGGAATAACAACAAATCACCATGCATGCGGTGCTTGCATGACACGAGTTATTCCAACGAATAATAAATAATGAGAACCGTGTCGTGAAATTCACAATCGCGGGATGTTCCAACGAGAATAATAAAGAATAGAATAACAACGAAATCACCATGCATGCGATTGCCAGCATGTAGCAGGTTATTCCAACGTAATAATAAATAATACGGAATAATAAATAATGGAACCAGTCGTGAAATTCACAATTGACAGGATATTCCGCGAGAATATTAAAGAATGGAATAATAGAAGAATTTCACCATGTATGCGTTACTTTGCATTTACTGAGTTATTCCAACATAATAATAAAGAATGGAATAATGTAAGATTTCACCAAGTATAGGGGAGTCCACGATACAAAGTTATTCAAATGTAATAATAAAGAATGGAACAATGTAAGGATTTTACCAAGTATAGGGAGTTCGTATCAAGTTATTCCAATGAATAATAAAGGATGGAATGATGTAAGTTCTCTTCATGAATATAAAAATAACACCCCTTACAGTACAACAAATAATATCCCTTCTTAGTAAAAGACAATTGGATATCGAAATAGTGAAGTAGCGTAATACTCTTCTTCTTTCTCTCTATAATTTCTCTCTCTAAAGTTTCAGTGAATTCGTAAGAAATAATGAAGGAATGAGCTTCTATTTATAGAAAAACTGAGAGTGTCTCTTGGTCTTAACGAAGGGTCAAAATGACTCTTGGTAATATTGAAGAGACAACTACTATTTGCGAAGGGGTAATTAACTCTTGGAACACTGAAGAGGCAAATAACTCTTGGTAATATTGAAGAGACAACTACTATTTACGAAGGGGTAATTAACCCTTGGAACACCAAAGAGGCAAATAACTCTTGGTAATATTGAAGGGACAAGTTACTATTAAGACTTTAAATCAACGATCCATATTGATTTACTATTATAATTTCAACCAACGGTCAGAAAAATTAGCACATCTCCTCATGGAATAATATTGTACCCAAATACCCGAGTGAACAATACTAGAGTGAATAGTAATCGGGTGAATAGTAACTCGTGAATAGTAACTCATGAATAGTAACTTATGAATAGTAACTCATGAATAGTAACTCATGAATAGTAACTCGTGAATAGTACTCCGACACGAAAAGTGTCCCGAATACCCGATTGAACAATATAACCTCCAGACAACAATTATTATCGAAATAGATGTCGATTTCTACTAACACAAATAATCCCAACACAATGAAACTATCAAATTCATCTTTAATCAACACGAACCTATTCATCATTAATATTATAACTCACAATATTTAGCAACCAGGTTGTTCCCAGGAAAGAGGGGACTTTCCAATAAGGATTTCTCCTATTGGCGTAAATTAGGTGACCAAACCTCTCCTTGTGTAACTTCTAGACATTGTAAATATTGCAATTTAATAATATGAATAACTTTGTCGCTCAATTTTGATTTAATAAAATAACATATTATGCGAGATGATATTGTGACAATAATCGAATCAATAATATGAGAGATATGATGAAGCAATTATCGAGAGTAATAATGCGAAGATAACCGGAGTGACTTATCACTTAAGCATCAATAATCAATCTTAGGTGCTGCTACTATGCAACCACGCCAGACATCTTTGTACTTTACTACGGGTAGTTCATGATATTAACGGTAAAACCTCCGCCAGATTATTTTCATAAAATATTTTTGTCGCTTTTCTAACTACTGACGATTAGCTTTCCGTTAGGGGTCCACCAATGATTGTACCGTCGTACAAATATTCCCCGACAAAAAGAATATTCTCCGACCAATCGAATATTTATAACAACTTGCATACTTTGCAAAATTTTTAAATACTACCCACAACTATAACATTATATCAAATCCATACCATAATATTTAAAAAAATATTTCGAAAAAAATTAAATATTTATTCATAAAATCTGGGGTCTCACACGGTACTTGGTAAATATTAGTCATAATTCCTTGTGGAATCGATAACTTTCTTATCACTATATTACTTGTTAGACCGCGTATACTTACGCGTGTTTATCAGTTGCGAAATCAACCAGCAAGTTTTTGGTGTCGTTGTCGGGAAATTATTATTCTAATATTGTCCACTAGAAACTCGCGCTACTGCGCCTCCATTTTGCCTTCAACCAGCGCTGCAATGCCACTTCAATATGAACTGTTAACAACTAAATATTAACGCAGCTTAACAAAGAAAAACTAGCAACTTTGCCAACACCATGGAATAAAATTGGTTGATTAAGTAAGGCATTTTTCGGCATCAATAGCATAACACACACCTCTTTTTGACCCCAAGCAGCCCCAAACCCCTCCCCAAATCAAGCCATCCAATTACATAACATCCTACCCTAATTAAACCCTAAATTATTGCCATCTCAATGGATTTCTCTTGCCTATTCTTCAAATTTTAGGGCTCTCAACCAATATTTTCAAGGTATTTGGTTTTCTTTCCCTCTCTTAGGCATTTGGATATCTAATGGTATTAGACTTCGGTTTCTGTGAAATTCAATTGGGCTTGCTTTATAAATTGCTTGGGATTATTGTGATTGACTGTTTGACATCTCTTGGAGAAAAATTTTTGGGTTTGAAATATCTAAACCAATCCCTCAGCGTTTGATTTTAAGTGTCGCATACCAAGTGTTCGACGAATTGCTTCAATAAGAATTAACTTGGTCTTGAGCTCGAATGGGCTGGGATTTAGATGGTTTGAATTGAGCAATTTATCGTCGTAACAAAGTGCATTCCTAACATGGCTTCTGAAACTAGCTAGCCAGTTTTAGTTCCTTCCAAGCGGTACTGCAATGGGGCATGAGATTTGTGTGCGTCGAGGCGGTATTGTAATGCGATCGCAAATCGCCCATGATCATACCTCAGGGAAGCCCTCTATTTTCATATATGCATGCTCGGCAAAGAGGGCATTGCCCATTTTAAGTTTGTTTTCTATCTTGATATGTCATGCTAGGGCTTATATCTTTTTGTGCCATGCCATGGCTATGCCAAACCCTATTTTGAACTGTTTATATGATTGAATGGGTTGTATAGCTTATAAATTTTTGATTGTGGCTAGTGATAAGCATGTTGGATTATGGCTATGTCAAAGAATATGTGTTAAGTATGTGTAGATGAAGGTTTAGTTTAATCGGTAGTTGAGACTATTATTGATCCGTTCCTCTTAGTGAGCACCAACCAACTGTTCTAGCTAGTTGTTTTTCTGATATAGTTTGTGCAGTTATTGTTTTGAAAATACGTTACCTCTGTTTAACTTAAGTGATTAAAAGGTAATAAAAGACTTGGGCACTTATGCAAGTTCAGATCTTGGATTTTTGGCATGTTTTTACGTTATAAAAAAAATAGCAAAATAAAAAGAAGAATAGTAATAACCTTATTTGACTAAGCCTAGTTACGTGGCCTCTGTTACTCGAGTTATTAAATCCTTAGGGGTGTTCTACACCCAGTGCCCTAAAGCTGACAGGTTTGGAACTCACTGATCTAACACTCGTTACATGGGTAACTTTAAAAGCCTAATGTAATAAAACATTGCACGATCATGCTAAAGGTTATGATAGTTATAATATAAAGAATAAAAGTCTAATTTGGCTTAAGTTTGATTATGTGGCCTTTGTTGCTCAAGTTATTAGATCCTTAAGGGTGTTCTACTGTCACACCCCCAAATCTAGGTACTTCATTCCCACAAGATTTGGTGCTCACTATCCATACATTCACACTATCTACCCAAATAAAATAATATTTAAACCATAATCCTCCCTTATAGAACTAACTCAACGAAAGTGTAGAGTTAGAAAACTTGCCTTGAGCGTAAGCTATAATATTAAACTCACGTTCACCTACACATAGGTTTAAAACCACAATACCTATTAGATATGCTAACATACCACAACACGTACATTTCTAGCTAAACTTATCATTTTAGCACAAGTCTTATGCTACCATATATATTTCAGAATTCCCAAGTGTTAACATCACAACACTTATCTAACATTCATTGTATAAACTAAGTTATCACATAATGCGTTCGTAGCTTACTAATCACTTTTACAACTTTGAATTCATAATCCACATAACATGACTCTGTTTAACGTTGTTGTTACATGATTCTCACATTAACTTATCATTAAGCTAAGTTAAATTGAACGCTCAAACTCTGCTTAATTAGCAGACTTCACCGTTCTGTGATTAGGTATCTTTGGCCTTACCAGCGCCAATTTTATCTTTGGGTTGCAATACAGCATGGCATGCTATGCGTGCTCCACGCTTAAGAGATAAGCGGCCATGCCACGCATCGAATTCCAGTTTTGCAGAATAGAGCTACGACACTTTTCTTAAGCCAACTAACACGAATTTCACCCACCAAACAGTGATAATAACATGTAAAAATGGTATAGAACTATCACAAACATATTTGTGAACATATCCCACCAATTAAAACAATTTAACAACAATTTAAGCTAGGTTAATTTCTCAAATTCCATGTTTCTCATATAAAACTCAATTTTTGATATTCATCCCAAAAATCATCACTGTGAATTCAATACTTGGCCAAATTCACTCCATTCAAATTACGTTATGCTCGTTTCTTAATAAACTAACATATACAAGACTCGAATTATAGTTTAACATACGAATTAACCATCAAAATTGGTACTTACATAAGCCACATGGAAAATATATAAACTGTCAAAATTTTCTACTGTTAGAACGAAATTAGCATGCAATCTCTTGTGTAAACAGAAACTCTAGCATCACCAACATGTATAATCACAATTAACAGTTATACATATCAACAATTCCGCAATTTAAATTCACAGACTTAGAAGGTTTATGTCGTGATACACATAAACATATATATATATATATATATATATATATATATATATATATATATATACAATACTAAGGTTATGTGAAAATACCTTTAATTTGCTTGAAATCCTTGCTATCACCACTGACAATCACTATGAAATCCTCAGGTTTTCTCTCAACTCTCTCAATTCTCTCTAAACTCAGACTTAGCCAAATAACCAACTGACTAACCAGTATGCGTGATAATACAAAAAACTGATAGACATAATAATACATACTAATTATAATATCAGTTACAAAACTAACGCATATATTATAAATATATTATATTTATTATTTTATTTATATTATTTATTTTATTTAAATTCAAAAATTAGAAATTCAAAAGTCATAAGGCTTTGTTTGGAAAAACCCTTTAAATTTTAAAGAATTAATATATTAAGCCTTGTTTGGCAAAAACTAAATTAAATCCTTTTTAATTTATTTTTAATAAACACTTTAGTTTATAATTTTTAATCACATATTTTTTATTTGGATTCCCATATCCAACATTAACCCATTAAATTAATCACATACCATATTTTAATTAAATATAGCATATTAGCAAATATCACCAAAATTATAATTTTTATTATAACTTTATTTAATAATTTAATATACCATCTAAATTATTAAATCAAAACAACAATATAACATCTCATGTTATACTACAATTCTCTAAATTATAAATTAATTTAATTTAGAAAAATTCTCTAATAAATTTAGATTCAACAATAGACAAATCAAATAAATATTTATATCAATAAATATTTAATATTACAATTTGAAATTTCGAATCGTTACATCTACACCTAGTGCCCTAAAGTCATCTGGCTTGGGAGTCATTGATCGAAAGCTTGTTACATGGGTAACTCTGTATAGCCTAATGTAGATGAGCATTGCACAAGTCAAATTTGTTTTTCATGTTAGCAGATCTCCCTTATTTTGGGAAAGTCAGGTTATTTCCTCTTACATTTCCTTCTGATATGTTCTTGCATCTGTATATTGTTTTAAATGCTTGGTGTTGTTTGAGTTTAAAGAGTTAACATTTTCATTGCGATCGATTGTGTGAACTTAGTTTGAGCTATGATTAGTTAGGATAGTTGGTATTCACACACCCACATAGAATGGATCAAATACAGTCTTAAGCTTGAGATTAATTGAACCCTTACTCATAACTATGTCTTTCGTATTCTCTGAGAATAGTTATTTTGAGCTTTGAGGCCATATTGTAGGTTTATAGTTATTTAAGTTAATTCGTAGTTATAGTTTGGGAGTATTTGATGAATGGGATTTATACCCGCGAATCGGACCCTCTAATACTTAAGAAGATACTTTTATTCTACTTTTTCTCGCTTTCATTCTATTTTTCCTTCACAAACGAGCGCTACAGCGCCACTTATTGACTGGACTTTTGACACAGCGCTACAATGCCTGTTCAAGGTCAAAGTCTGGCGCTCCAGCGCCACCTCCAGTTTCCCAAGAAGGCAGGGATGGGAAATGACCTAGTTGCTAAAGGGATATATATATATATATATATATATATATAGCAACCCCCTTTTCTCTCAACACACGCAACTCCTTCTCTCTCTTTTAGATAGCTTAACATAGTTTTCTCTCTATTTTGATAATCATTGTACATATAGCTTAGGTAGATTAGGGTTATGATTGGGATTTCTTGGAGCTTAAGAGCAACACGGATCGGAAGGCGAATCAATGGGATTTCTTAGAGATTGAAGACATTGTGACAGAGTTTATTCTTCTCTAGTTTTTCCTTTGATTATGTATTTATAAATGTTGTTATTATTGCTACTTATATTTACTTTACAGCTATGAACTGAATATTGGCTCTAAGATTATAATGGAACCCACTGTTAATTTGAATTGATTTACTTTTTCCCTTTGGTTGGCACCATATGGTTTGGCTCAGATATTTATGCTTAATATTTAATTGCTAAGGAATTAGTGATTAATTGGGTAATTTATAAGAAATTGGGAAATGGACTGTAGATTAGATCGTGACTATCTGACATGTGATTATGTTTGTCTTCACAGTTGGACTGTATAATTTGCGTATAGGATAGGAATATACTTGTGCGCTGCGTGTGACCTAATTGAGAGCCTAAACTAGAATTCTTTGTCTTTGGTTCATTCGCACAGGAATGTGTCGAATTGCCTAATTAAGACATTCCTTTTTGTTCTATTCCCTTTTGGATAGATTCGAGAAGATAGGTTTATATGTACCTCAGAAGAGGAGTACGAACACTTAGGAGTTCTCGGTCAACATTCCGTCGTGACCACTAAGACCTAAGGGAGAGTTAGGAGGTTCGTTGAAGCATTGCACGCTAAGTGTTTGACGAAATGCTTGTGTGCAGGTGGGGGAAGTTATGATCTTATCTTGTACCGCCTTAGATACCAGTCGTTAGCTATTTACTTGCTTTGTTAATTTAGGGTTAATTATATTAATTAAATATCTTTTATTTTGCTTTCGAATAAGACTGAAACGATGTAAAGTCGGTATTCGGTAAATATTAGTCATAATTCCTAGTGGGATCGACAACTTTCTTATCGCGGTATTACTTGTTAGATCGCGTATACTTGTGCGTGTTTATCAGTTGCAAAATCAACCAACAGCTCACAAGTTGTAGTGAGCTAAGAGATGAATCTGCTGATGAAATTAATTCTCCCTAGCAACCCTTGTATCTCCTTCTCTGTCTGAGGTACTGGTATCTCTATGATGGCTTTAATCTTTGCTTGATCTAGCTCAATGCCTTAGTTGATCACCAAGAAGTCCAAAAGTTTGCCAGATTTAACCACAAAAGCACACTTGGCTGGGTTCAGCTTCAAGTTATATTTGCGGAGCCGGATGAAAAGTTTTCTGAGATGGTCAGTGTGATTATCTTCCTTTCTGGATTTGACGATGATATCGTCCACATAAACCTCTATTTTCTTTATGCATCATGTCATGGAATAGAGACATCATGGCTCTCTAGTATATGACAACGACATTGGTAAGGCCAAAAGCTAGTTGTCGATAGCAGAAGGTTATCCAGGGGGTGATAAAGGCAATTTTCTCTCTATCTTCTTCAGCAACTATAATTTGATGGTATCCAGCGAAACAGTCGACAAATGAGTACATGTCATATTGGGTTGTGTTATCTATTAGAATGTGGATGAAAGGTACCGAGAAGTCATCTTTGAGACTGGCTTTGTTTAGATCCCGATAATCCACACATACTCGCACCTTCCCTCTAGGTTTAGGCATGAGAACCACATTGGACATCCATTCAGGGGAAGTTGATACCATGATAATGCCTGCTTTAAACTGCTGGATAATTTCTTCTTTGACTTTCAAACTCCATTCAGGCTTCAATCTCCTTAATTTCTGTTTGACTGGCTTATATCCTTCTTTGATGGGCAGTCTATAAACGACTATATATGTGGACAATCCGACCATGTCATCATGCGACCAGGTGAACACATCCTTAAACTAGATTAAGAGTTGAATCAGGTCTTTCATTTGGTTAGGGGTAAGATCATTCCCGATTTGGATTTCCTTGGGATTTTCTGGAGTTTCAATATTGACAGCGATGGTTTGCTCAAGGTTGGGTTTGGGTTTGGGTTTGGGTTTGGGTTTGGGTTTGGGTTTGGGTTTGGGTTTGTCTTCGACCCATCCTTTGATCTCCTCTGGAACCTCAATGTCATCTATCTCATCTTGATCAATCCCCATCAGTTCAAAGTCTAGTTCTACATCAAAGTCATAGTCACTATTTTGATTTGGCAACTCATCAGCAAAGCTAAACAAACGCAACTTTGGAGTCCTAAAAATAAAATGCTTTTACTTAATATTTGGAACTGTTTAACATACAAAAGTATCAGCATAAACAAAAGTAAATTTCTAGCACTAGCAACAAAAGTAAGCAGTTTGATAATATATACACTTGTATGCGTAGGGACTTTCATCCTTTTTACCCTTTTTACGAGTGATGCAAGGAGGCCTCCCAATTATCCAGTCGTCATTGTTGGTTGATACCGTGATGATCCTTGGTTGTTGTTTTTCTCCTCTTTGATGATGGCTTAACTAAATCCATATTAGGGTCAGCCTCTTTCCCTAGAACATCAATCTTAGCCCAATTTATGAAAGGGATTGAAAGATGGTCTCCTATGTGGTCAACTTTCTTTCCAATGATAGCCTCACCCTCAGTAGGTGCTAGGTAGAACATCTTTGCAAATTAACTTTGAACCTCTTGGAGGAAGTGCTCATTCTGAATCTTTTCTTCCTTGGCGGGAAAGGGGCGCTTCTCTTTTGTCTTTAACTAAATTAACCTTTGGCATCAGCAGGATTGACAAAGAGGCAGAAATCTTTCTTACAGATTTCTTAAAGCCTGCCTCAGTGAAATTCGGTAACAGGATAGTGGATAGATGAACCGGCATATGCTTATACAAGTATCTACGCTTTAATCCATGGAAGTAGTCTAATCCAACTTTCCCTATCTAGCTAGGTATCTGAATTGGACTCTTAATTCCTTGCTGATTCTTTCCCAACCATTTTCTTGGCCAGAAGCCCAAGGTTATCATCTCTTGATGGGCAGACATTACTTTGGGAGAGATTTTAGGTTTGAAGGTTGGTGCCCCAATAGATCGATAATGAGTGGTGCTCACTTCGAATGCTTGAAAACTAGCATGCTCAACTTCTTCATTGAGGTTGATCAAAGGCATATCTCCATTCATATGAGCTAGATACTCTGGTTCAGCATTAATACTTACCAGATTACCATTGATGATGTATTTTAACTGTTGATGAAGTATGGATGGGACTGCTCCCGCCATATGAATTCAAGGTCTTCCCAATAATAAATTGTATCCAGTAGTGATGTTTAACACTTGGATTGAAATGTGGAATGTATGTGGACCGATCTCCACTAGAAGCTCTATTTCTCCTACCTTGTCCCGTCGAGATCCATCAAAGGCTCTTATGACAACATGACTGCTCCGAATTCAGTTTGAGTTGATTTTCATTCTTTCCAAGGTATCATAAGGACAGATGTTCAAGGAAGATCCTCCATCTATCAATACCCCCTATCACATATCTTGAGGATATCACTGCTATATGTAGTGACTTTTCCTTTTGCTGGTATGTTATCATCCGTGAAGGATATCACATCACATTACTATTGAGGATGTGATCTACCAAATGACGGAATTTTTTTGTATCCACCGTTTTTGGCAGGTGAGCTTCTTCTAGGACTTGCATCAGGATTTTACAATGATCATCCGAGGATAATATCAGATCAAAGATGGAGATTTTCCTGGGAGCTTCTTTTAAACGTTGAACCACTTTTTCTTCATTATGCCCCATTTTGTTGAGGAATTCTGAAATCTTCTCCTCGGATATTTTCCTCGTGGTTTTAGCAACTGGTTTTAATACCCTCTGAGTTAGGTATAAAAGGTTATCCTCTCGTAGTTAGGTGCAATGGATGTTGATCCAATTGCTTTCCCCATAATTCCAGAGATAGCAAAACCGGTAATGGGATACTAAGGTTAAAATGGAAACATTAATGGTACCAATGCAGCAATCCTCATAGGAATTTTGCCTATGTCATTCCTCCTTGAATTACCAAGGATACTGTAGACGTGTCTCCTTTATAGGAAATGATAGCTACCATTTCTTTCAAACTTCCGGTTCCGGGAGGAAAGATATCTTCTTCTTCAGGGAAGGCATTGTTATTTACCATTTGCAAATCACCACTCTCAATGAGATTCTAAATTAGGTGTCGGAGTGCCCAACAACCTTTTGTGTCATGACCAGGGGTGTTGGAAAGGTATTGGAATATTTTAGTTGCACCGAACCTCCTAGATCGGGGGTCCATTGGAGGTAACAGTTATGTGATCTTCCCTTCATTGATCAATATTTGTAGAATCTCTTCCCTTGATTGGTTTAAAGGATAGAATTGTCTCTTAGCTACAAACTCTATAGTGCCCCAAAATTCGGGTCTTTTGAACCTCGAACTTGGTGCGTCACGATACATTCAGTTCATACCTGTTCTATAACTATTGCGGAATATACATGCATACATTGTTCATTTTAAAATAATGCTACATAATTTCCCAAGGTTTCGAACCTTAACTTACATACAAACCTTTAGATTCACAAAAGCTTTACATAAATAACTTGCATCAAATAACTAAATAGTTAACATGCATAACACTCTAATCTTGTCATTTGCTTGTGTCTCTGTCTTTCCTTGAACATTCGTCTTAATCTAAAATTTGTTATCATAATATAGCAAGAGTGAGCAACTACTTTGCTCAGCAAGTTTAAATACAATAAAGATATATCATGATTGAAAGAAAGAATAAGCTTTCGAATTTTCAACAATATAATAATTGTGAAAATGCATGAATCAAAGTTTCAATAATTGAATTACTGAATCAATAATGTTGGGTGGTTAACAATGACCATAAAAAAATTTAATTTAACCTTATGGTAATGAAGGTGATCAGCCTTTCATACCCGATGAACATATGCAACATGCACTAAGTGTGAATCAATAATCAAAGATGTGGAATAATTATAAATAATTAAACCACTAGCATGCTTAAAACATAATAATTCGAGTTTGAGTTAAGAAACTTGTCTCGTCGATTACCGACAAGCAGTCTAATTTAATCTCTTATAAAATACCTATAATTTAGAAGATTGATCTTTCAATCAGCATATCATATCTCATCTCAAAATACAACTATTCTTAAAATAAATTATCTAACACTTAGCCGTATAGTCAAACATTAGATAAATCCTTAACTTAATGACGTCTTTTGATAATATTTTAAATCACTTTAATTCATCATCTTAAAACTTCTGTCTAATATTATTAATCACTTAATAATATTTTATTTATTTAATAATAATCACTTCATAATATCTTAATCATATCCAAATATTATTAACCATTTAATAATAGTTTATTCATTTACAAATATTATTAATCATTTAATAATATTTTAATTTGAAATATTATAAATTACTTAATAATATTATAATATAATATTGTTAATCCTTTAATAATATTTTAATTATTTATTAAATTCATAAATAATTAATTTTAATTGTTTACCCTTTACTAACTTATTTAATAAACCTAAAATGTCATAACGATAACATTTCATCAAAAATGAACAAACTACCCTCTAAAATCTTTTTTCCTCATATCAATGGTCTTTGGTTTAAAAATTTACGTTTTTACTCTTTTTAACATTACATTACTTATTATTCACATTTATCCCTAATTCAACCATTTTCTTGAAAAATATCAAAATAGTTCCAAAATTCTTTCTTTTCTGGGATTGGACAGATTATAGCTCCCTTATCAACATTTTTTTTTGGAATTTTTAAAATTCATTTACAATAGTAAATGAATTTCAATTTTCATAAATTGAAATTTTGTCCAAATATTCCGAAACTATCAGGGGATGTTCTAGTTATGTATATGTACTTCATGTAAGAATTTCACAATTTTTAGAATTACACACAAAGAGTTATTCAAGTTCACTTTTAAAATAGTATTTTCTTGTAAAATCCATAACTTTCATTCTACACATCCCAAAATGGTCATCTTTGGACAGGATCTTCATAACTCATTATATTATTATACCAAATTTTTCCAGAATTTGTAAAGCACAAAAAGTGGACGAAAACAACCCCCACTAAGAAATCAAGCGAGGAACTTGTTTTCAAGTTTTTTCTATTTCTTTACAATCTGGACAGTTTTACCAAAACAAAACCCATGGCTTGCACAAATATTATTTGTTAGTGCTACCACTTGGGTTTAACAACTAACTTACATATCTAACACCCTCTTTGACGGATCATCACAAAAGGAGTCAGATTTCAAATGGTAGTTAACCAAAGTGGAAAGAAATTAGGATTTTCTAGTCCTTAAGGACATAGTTTCCTTTTCTTTCCTTTTGATCCATATTCTAACACTCAATATCATGTGAATCAAGAGTTTTTGAGGATAGATCATTAACTCTTTCTTTCATCAAAACTTAAAAAAAAAGAAAGAAATAAACTTGGTTAAGGAATTATTATACCTTGTTCTATGTGCTACCTTCCTTGTTCTACCAAAGTAGTCGATAAACTTTGGATTCATAAAGTTGAAACCCTCTCCTTTGCCTTAGACCCCCGACTCTCTCTCTCTCTCTCTCTCTCTCTCTCTCTCTTTTTGCTATGTTTGGTTTGTATATATAAAAAACACAAGAAATACAAAGGCAAAGGGGCATACCCCAGTCTATAGTTAATTCATCTATTGACAGACCAATAGATGAAAATACTATAAGAGCACAGGCTAGTGTAAGACCCCAACTTTCATGAATAAAGATGAATTTTTTTTTAAATATCATTTTTGAATATTACGGTGTGAATTTGTTGTAATGTTATAGTTGTGGCAAATATTTATAAATTTTGCAGAGCAAGCAAGATGTTATAAAATATTCGATTGGTCAGGGAATATTCGTTTTAACATGGAATATTCGTACGACCGCACAATCATTGGTGGACCCCACAACGGAATTATTATCAGAGTTATAAAACGATAGAAATATCTTTTTATGAAAATAATGGCGATAGTTTTACCGTTAAATGTCAAATTACCCGGTAATAAAAATACAATAATATGCATGGTTGCATAGTAGCACACGGTTTTGATTATTGATGCTTACGTGAGAAGTCACTCAGTTATACTCAATTATTGCTACAGTAATTGCTACATAGTATCTCACGTTATTTGATTTAATTATTGTCAATATTTTATATTATTAAATCAATAATTGAGATGACAAGTTATTCACATTATATTTTCATAATTAACAATGTCTAGAAAGTTTTGTCGAGGAACGGGGTTTGGTCACCTAATTACGCGCCAATATGGAGAAATCCTTATCAAAAGTCCCTTCTTTCCTGTGAACGATCTGATTATTAATATTGCGAGTTAAGAAAATAACACATACACCAATTACTTAAATACTTGACTTACGCATTGGTTTACGTAACTTTAATTCTTATGGTTCGCGTTCCTACAATCTAAGTTTACGCGACCAACTTCCTTTACCGGTTAACGGCTTCATGACATACGGATATGTCTTACTCAATACGTTCATCATCTTTGATGATTTACATTCTTATCTTCTTCTTATACTTTCCTAGGACTCAGCACACATCGTGTCTCTGCTAGTAGTCCATATGGTACTTTGAGTGGTTTCCCACAAACAACCAACAAACAAGTTCCCGTCTCATCTACGCTGCCCACACAGTGAGTTAGATCGGTTGCCAGTTTTGTATAAACCTTCGCTCTCTGAAGGAATTGTTTAGCCCAGCTCCTATATGTCAACCATTAAAGGTTACGATTGTACTATAACCTAAATTCATCTTAACTTACTCGAACTATTAAACTATAATGTTTGTTAAGTCAATTCTTATTCCTTATGGCTTTCTGGCAACTAAATGCCATACCTCAGGATTCATTCATCCTCGTCTAAGTCATACAGTCTTTTGTATACTTAGAACGATCATTCAATATTCATTCTACGCATATATAGCGTTAAGCATTTTACGTTACCTTATTCTTATCTCACAACGTCCGGTTCATTCGACTCGGAACGTCCTCCAAGTTATAAACATTAACTCGGCTTCTTTACGTTATACGTACTTGTCTTTGATTCAGCTTCTTCACCCATCACAGATTTAATCACTGATCTTCATTACTTTACGGTCAAACCATACACGGAGTGTAGGTCCTACCCGTTTAATATTCGCGTACACTTAACCTTTACGACGGTTCAAGTGTTCAACGCTTACATTTCATTCTAACATTCTCATCCGACTTACGTTCGGCTTTCATTAATTATACTACCGTTTTCCTACGGCTTTCTTGATAACTCAAATCTTACTTACTACTTTTGTCAACGTCTAAATCATACAACCAGGGTATACTTAGAACGTTCGCCCAACGCGAATACGATTTACGAGAATAGTTTACGTATTCAACGTTCACGTTGCTTGTCTCTTAATCTCTCTCATTCAACCTTTACTCAAGGTTTTAATTGCTTTCGATTGTTATCCATCCCATGAACCCCATGTTCATTATTCTTTCTTAATGTCGAAGCCATACAGATCATTGTATGCTAAGACCGATCGTTCATCGCAACAACGTTGCGTTCATAGCGTCTATATGCTTTACATTCATCTCGCATTACTATGACATAACATCGAAATGTTATTCATTACTTTCGTCACTCAACGTCTAAGGAATCACAATCATAGCAATCCCTCACGTTCGTTTGTTGCGACTACGGTCCCCGGCTATCGGTTCCGTAATCCGTAATTACATTCTTTTAATCTCGTTTAATCTTTTCGTTCAACCTTCATTAAAGGTTTAAAACACTTGATTAAGTGTTACATTAGTTGAACATTATGTTCTTATTTCTTTCTTGCACATCCCCCGAGAAATTGAGCAATTAAAATCTCATTTTCGGCATTGCTTGCCAAGACGTGACTGTGGCTACCACCTTCAACATTGATTCTTCGCCGCAAAGACACGAGTTAGCGATACATGACCCTCTCGACCAATGCCGCAAAGACCACTATTCTAGGCATGATCGGCGCCAGCGCATGCAAGACCTTCTTCCCGAAAATTTTTCTAAGTCTTTGGTCGTTCTGAAACGCGTACTTCGAAATCTCATAACTTCTTCGTTATAACTCGGAACGAGGTCATTCCAAAGCCATTTCCTTCGTTATCTAACGTACTTCGATTACCCCGAGACAGAACTTCGTTCTGAATCTGTTAACCTGCCTTGTGATTGGATTAATCTTCACCCTTCGTTCATTTTAACGTTCTTAACGTTCTTTGTTCGTTCGTCCGTAATTCGGTCATCCGAACTCGGAACTCGTTCGTTCTTGAGTCTATAACTCACATTTTATACATTCTCTTACATTCTTATGAAACCCTACACGTTTGGGTTCATTTACTAACTTTCAAATTCTCGTTCATCTTTTACGAAAATTTTGCCATAACTTTGTTATAGCTTAACTTTTAATCCGTTCTTCATGAACGTTTCTAACGTTCCTAACCAAGCAATAAGCATCTAACTTATACGCGATGGTTTTAAACTTGTCCATCAACAACAATTATACTACGATGGTTTTAAATTTGTCCATCAACAACATTCTTCGTGTTCTTCGCGTGTTCTTCATTTTTAATCGATATTTTGGATTACGATTTTACTTTTTCTTGGAATTTGATGTTATAGAACATCATTCCTTACTTAATTCACCTACTCATTCATAAGATTCATTCGGATCGCTCAAAATCCTTACGAATCTTACACTTCCTTAAGAAATTTATAAACTAAATTCCTAATTCTTAATTCTTTATTTTCTCATGAATTCAACCATATGAATTCATTATTAACTTAATCTACTACTGATCTTCATCAAGTTATGTTTTTAAACATATTAAACTTAAAGAAAAATTAGAAGAACTAAGGTTCGGATTACCGTTCTTCTTTAATTCCGCTCCGACGGACAAAGCGTGCATTAGAGCTAACTTTTCCTCTTCCTTTTCCTCTCTTCTCCCATCCGAAGTCTCTCTCTCTCAAAGTTGTTGGATTTTTCAAAATCCCAAAACAATGAAATGAGCTCTCTATTTAAAGAAAACCAAGGCTAGGGGAATTTTGGTCATTTTGCACCCTTAACCTCCTTACTATTCCTTTTCTTAGCCACCAAGTTTACTTGGTGGCCAAGTGGCCGCCCCACCTCCTTAGGTAGCTTCCCTTGGAAGCTTCACCTTCAAAATCTTCGGTTTTTAAATCAAGCGACAGCTTTAAAACTACGATTCTCTAATCCAAATATTTTTGGATATTTCGCCTTTTCCTTTACCGATTGAATATATTACGATTCTTCTTGGTTCCAAAAACTGAAAAATGCTTTTCGACATTAAGCGTTTTCCTTCACGTTTTACCCTAACGTAGCTAAACGAGTGAAAAGTACATAACATTACTTTTCGTCATTTTTATTTTACTCAATTTCTACACGTTTTTCGAGAAAAACTTTTATCGGCTTACTTAACATTTCACGATATATTATTGTCAAATCTTTTGACGAAATGTCATTTCGACATACCGAACTCTCGGAAAGGCTTAGGTTATTCAAACCCTAACCCTTAGGGTTTCGTCGGGTGAATAATGCCTATTTCGTCTTTTTCCCCAGAAATATCTTGTTCCTGGAAAAATTTTATTTTCGTCTTAAAAATTCTTACTCGTTCAGTCTAGCTCGTAGCCAGAATCCTCCCGATTAATAATCATTCTAGGTTATAGAACGATTAATAAACACATAGCACATATTAGTATTAATAAAAATTCATTTTATTAATAATTAATTCTTTAACTCTTAAATTCTGGACAATCCGATTTTTCGGGTTGTCACAAGTATCAGATGAACTACCTCACATCCATAACCCTTGGTATCAATGCGTTAAGGAGTATCTACGAGATGGATCTACACCCGCTGAGGCGAGCCTAACTGAGAAGAGGCGGATTCATCGACTTGCTATGAAATTCTACCTGAGTGGAGATGCACTCTACAAAAGAGATGCTGGATTAGGTCTCCTCAGATGTATAGATAAAGACCAAGCTCAGAGACTCATGGATGAGATCCATGGTAGAGTATGTGGCCCTCGCATGAGCGGACCCCTACTTATCAAGAAGATCCTCAGGACAGGGCATTATTGGCTTACACTCAAAGCTGACTGTGATGATCACGTCAAGAGATGCTATCAATGCCTGATTCATGGGAATGCTATCCACGCCCCTCCAAGGGAACTCCACAATATGAGTTCGCCATGGCCCTTCTCAATGTGGGGAATGGACGTGATCGGGCCCATCGAGCCCAAAGCCAGTAATGGACATCAATTCATATTCACCATGATCGACTACTTCACCAAATGGGTAGAAGCAGCCTCCTTCCCCATGGTTACTAAAGAAGTTATCATTGCTTCATTCGAAACAATGTAAATGCATCGATATGGACAACCAGAGGTCATTGTGTCGACAATGCTAAAAACCTCAACAACAAAATGATGGAGGAGTTATGCGAGAAAATTCACATCAAACACCTCAACTCCGCCATCTACCGTCCAAAGATGAATGGTGTTGTTGAAGCGACTAATAAAAACATCAAAAAGATCATGCAGAAAATGTCCGCCAATCACAAAGGATGACCTGACCTCTTGCCTCTGACTTTATTAGCCTACAGAACTTCCATGCGAACTTCCACTGGGGCAACCCCTTACTCATTAGCCTATGGGATGGAAGCAGTGCTCCCCATAGAGGTGGAAATGGAATCCCTCAGATTATTGATGGATGCTTAGTTGAGTGAAGACCAATGGGTACAAGACAGGTATCACAAATTATCTCTAATAGACGAAAGGTGAACCGCGGCTATCTTCCATGGTCAGTTATATCAGCAAAGGATCGCACGATCCTACAATAGAAAAGCCCGATTGTGGCAGTTCAAACAACATGACTTGGTTTTAAAGAAGATCATTGACAACCAAGATCAATCTAAGGGAAAATTCGCTCCTAACTGGGAAGGCCCATTTGTTGTCAAGGAGGTATTGACAGGAGGTGCTCTCAGATTGCAGGAAATGGATGGCGATGAATTTCCACAACTTATCAACTCGGACATCGTAAAACGGTACTATGTCTGAAGTTACCATCAAACAAACATCGTGGTTTTGGTCATCAAATCACCAGTCATTTCGGTTTTGAACCCTCTCCTTTTTATATACTCTTCTTCCCTTCAGGGAAACATACACTTCAAGCCAGCAGCCTGGTTTTACCTTAGTTCAAACCTTTCACAATTTCGGTTATCCTGAAGACGGGATTGAACCTTTCACATCTGCAGTTTATCCTGAAGACGGGATTAAACCTTTTCACCTGCAGTTTATCCTGAAGACAGGATCAAACTTTTCTACGCTTGCAGTTTGTCCTGAAGACGGGATCAAACTTTTTACACACCTGCAGTTTGTCCCCATTATGGGATCAAACTTTCTTCTCCCCGCAGTATAGCCTGCACATGGGATTTACACTTCTCTTTGGCTGCAATTCTTCCTGAGGGGCGAACTACGTCGACCTGATCTCCTCTTCAATAGGAGTACGTAGGCAACCATATGCCATATGGCCCGGTCGCAACAAAAAAAAACAACAACAAAAACATTTATGCCCTTTCTTCACAAAAAACAACAAAATCAACTTCTACTCCTATCCGCCTTTCACATTCAAATAAACCTCTTACACCGAGTTCGAACTACACGCACTTGATCTCCTCTTCAATAGAGTACGTGGGCAGCCATTTATGGTTCAGGTTAACCCCTACCGTAACAAAAATTCTTGTCACACTGATGATCGGATCAACCTTCAATTCACCACATTTCATCGGTTTTAGATCAAAGGGATGGAATTAACCAACCTCTTCTCAAAAATAGAAGATTCGGTGACCATCTAAGCTGCGATCGTGCCTCAAAGAGCAATACCAACTCATAAGAGATGGAATTAACTAGGCTTCTCACAAATAGAAGTCTTCACACCATCGTAGTGCGGTCAATCTCGAGAGAGAAGAAACCACCCTCCTCTCCATTTTTCCATATCTGATTCCATCCCAAGACACCAAAGATGGTAGGGATATCTGAAATCAATGATCCATTACGAGAGATCTTGCGGCGTCTCAATGTCCATCTATCAAGGATAAGTTCGAATGCATCAAGATCACAAGGCCACAAGAAACAGGCAAATATCAAGCAAGTATCAAGGCATAACTAAAAGGGAAGTGAATCAAAATATATTTCCACGCCATACATAATACTTTATTTGATATATATGGCTAAGTTTACATGACAAAATGGCTAAGCTAGTGCATGAAAAATACAAAGCTATCTACAGATCTGTGTGTATGCAGACTATCAGATCTAACATAGTATCCCTCTCTGAAGACGGAGGTAGCACTGCAAGCTCCTGCCCAAGGGTATCTACACGAGCTAACAGATCAGAGGCTAACTGCATGGTGGCATAATGCTCATCAATGTAAGCACTCATGTCAGCAAGACTGACAGTCATCTGGGATCTAACTAAAGTACTATCTGCAATGGCCATATCCTTAGCAGATAAGGCGGCATCCCGCTCCGCAATCAATGCATCCTTGGCTGATCTAGCCTCATCCCTCTCTAACAGAGCGGTATCTCTCTCATCAAGAGCTGTCAACATCGCGGCCCTAGCCTGATCTCTATCATAGGTCATCTGATGCAAGCTCTACTCCAAATGTTGTGCCGAATACTGAGTAACAATGGCACTCGGGGTGGGAGAATTCATCACAAATGCTGGCAGCCCAGCAGTCAAGTCATCGATGGGAATGTCAGCCTCCTCTATAGGCTCCTCATCGTCGGAATCAGTCCCCTGCACTGTGGATACTACCACAGCCGATGCAGTCTCTGTCTCCATCCATGCGGAATACTCTGCAGAACAACCCGGATGACTGACAGAAAACCCAGCCAGCTCTCGCTGATCCCAACAGGCATACAACCTGGATCTATCCTCCGCTGATAAACGATGTGAAGCGAAGCGCTAACTCACTGCCCCCTCAAAAAGGATGAAAATCCTGGCCCGTCAAACCCGACACATCACGGCCCAAATGGGTGGTAAGTAATCATGCCCCTCAATCCAAATGCCCGAGGAGATAATCCATGCCCGGAGCATGAGTAATGAAGCTGTAGGGTGAGCTAAGCCCTGAACACGGCAATATAGCAAATGGATCTTTAATACCTGCCAAAAAAGCTGACCACGATGCAGCATCTGTACACTCCGCGGGCTAAAAGGAGTACGACATGGCTATATCATGGGTGAAACAAACCCCATGCCGTCTAAATGTGCCAATCGGTCTCAAGTGTGACATAAACCACACATACAGCATGACCAAGCTACCTGTGAACACTCCTGCCGGATAAGTGCAGCAGTATGTAGCTGACCTCAGAGTCTCTGTAATGATCATCGAAACAATGGTATGACCCTCCATGAGAGCTCTCACTACCATAATGACGCCGATATCCAGCTCATCCATGTACTGTGGCATGAAGACGTATGACAACACGCACAAAAGCAGTACATCCACCCTGGCTGAACGCCAATGGTCCTCCGGTGTGCTGAAATCCTCGGAATGTCGTGCATAGCCTCAGAGCCAAATCTGCCAAACAGAAAACGCTGGGATATCACGTGGCCTGATGTGATCTCTTCCTGGACCACTCTACGCCTCAATCAGGTGAGGGTCATGAACTGTCTGCTCATGTCTCCGATAGCCATATGCACGCAAGGTCTGTCCAGCGGCAGTATTGTCAACCGTGCATACTCCTCCAAAGTAGGAGTCAACTCATGGGTCCCGAATCGGAATACCTATCTATCCGTCACCCAATGCTCTAGCATACCCTCTACAAATCCTGTGGGAACCTGAAACATCAACAGGGTCATAGTATGCTACAGAAAATCATCTACGATCACCATGTCTGATGGTGATATACTATCATACCATGAGCGCATACCAGATACCACCAAAAATGGTGGGGTATGATCAATACGGCTAACTGTCGAAGAAGACATCTGTACGGGTCGTGTCATAAGACCATCCAAGGGTCAATGCTGAATATCTCTGGACATATATACATATGCATAACATAATAACATGCATGATACAATAGATGGCAATATGATATAGGGAATGGAAAACTGTACATACATTCCTAAGTATATCATCATCTAATACATCTCTGTACAGCTAAAATACAGGGAAATGGGGCGAAGCTACCCAACATCTAACAGAGGCCTATCAGAAGATATAGCGAGAATGGGGTAAGCTACCCAAAGAGATTATGAGAGCCTATCAAAAGAGATAATTTGAAATACATCAGAAAAAGTCAATGGTGTCGATGTCTACATCATCGATACTGTCCACTTGATGTAACTCCTCCTGAGTCACTGGATGGATCTCTATCTCTGAGGGATGTCGGTAGATACAAGGAGGATCTGCCGTCAAAAACCATATGGGTCACCTGAGGGGCCAGCGCCAGAGCTGGAAGGATCAAAAGTATCTACCTCTAAAGGATCTCTACCCAAATGCCGAATGAAAAGATGTGTCCGGTCCAGCTGCCGGTCAATTTGTCAATTTGTGTCACATGAGTCGGATCTCTGACACAGGCTAGCCAATCCGTCATCATCACGGATCCTCGAACCATATCCCCCATGAACTGTGTGGCTCGGGTCTGAGCTCCAATAGTACGAGGGATCCACCAATGCTGGAACATCTCCTGAGACCAGGGGCCCTCTGACAATGTAAAACCGTCAATCCCCAACAATGGGATGTCAATGATGGGTGACTGCGAAATAGGCCAATAACGCCTGGCAGGAGGCAAGATAGGCATACAGATCTCTCCTGTAGTGCTACTGATAGCACACTCTCCTAAATAGAGCTCCCATCCTCCATCTGTAAAGAGAGGAATCCTGCGGGTGGAAATGACGTACTCTACTTTAGTCGGGTACCCATCCTCAAATCCAACTCATAAATGCTCTCTAGAGTAGGGAACCCAGGTGATGACATCGGCTGTTAACAACTCTAGTTGTAGGCGACAATGAGTGAAACCTCAAAGAATGCGGGGACCTCACCAAAGATGGAATGATGCCATCTCCGTCCTTGTGGATAGGTGTCTAAACCTAACATGCTCACAGGACGCAAACATGGAAGCCTCTCATAGGCCCAAAACTGCCAACACAAAGGCAAACATCTGCTGTCAGTCAACATTCTTAACCTATACATGGGAAAAGACAAGAGAAACACTCACCAGCAGAAATGGGTAGAATCCTAACCACGCCTCAGTCAAGCCCTGCGATCGCATGCGCATTCCCCTGAGGAAGTAGGCAAAGGTATAGGAACCCCAATTATACTCTCCTATACGGTCCACGTGTCGAGTGGCGCTGATCAAAGCGAAGGACACCGTAGAGGAATTATCTGCTATGAAGCAGTCCCTAATGATCATCAGGAACAATCGCCGAAGAATGCGATCCCTGACTCTCACATCATCGGGTATGGGCTCACTCAACAGCCTGTTCATAGCATCTACGCTCAAAGGACCCCGTCTGACAGATCCACGCCTTGGCGCCTCACGCGGAACTCCCAACAAGGATCTGACGGCAGTAGGGGTGATATCCGTCGAGCAAGGCACCGGCGCCCCTCCAAACTCTATACCTATGATAAACCGCCAATCCATCGGCGTCATCATCAACTCACGATCCAAAGAAATTGAGTGGTCGAATCGGGTGAAACCACCGCTCGAGATAATGCCACGAGGTAACCCGTGGACAAAATGGCCAGGTAGAATGGAGAAGAACATCCCAAATCCCGAGCCATGGACGATCGCTCTGTAGTCATCATGCAAAGCCTAATACATAGAGTGGATGCTAAACCAGTTCCCTCGAGGCTGTATGAAGCCGGGAACCTACATCAAATGCAGATCAACATCAGAATCCTTGACTCCTCATCAATAGGAAATAAGGAAGATTAAAGATCTAACTTCATACCTCGTTTGCGTGCAGGTATACTGAAGGATGCCTACTCAAGTCACCTAGAAGATCTGGGTTCGCCACTTGAATACCTGGCAATTCCCTACTGGGAACACATACAGCAGGAGCAGGAACCTCGATCGTTACATCCTCCTCCTCGTCCTCAACATTCGGCACTTCAACCCGAATAGGACGTATCACTGCCTCCACTAAACGACGAGGCTGTCTGACAGAACGGCGTTGAGGCTCTTTAGAAACTCTCCTCCGTACACCAAAAGTGGTCCTGTGGGAACTGCTCGGCTGATCCGGATCCATAATATCTGGACAACAAATCTCCAAATCACCTCATAAAGGGTGTGATAAATTCTTACTTGGAGCTTTTCAAAATGCATTTTATGATTACATGCATGCATGGTATTTTTTTAACATACGTCTACAGTAGAGTTAAAAGTGCATGACTATCCAATACCTACATTTTGGAAAATTTTTCCATAGCCCCTTTGTAAATGGGACTATCCACATGCACATAGGCATGACTAGGTGGCCATTCAGTAGCACACCTATACACAGTCATATACATCCTACATGCATTAATCACATCACAGTAAAAAAATCCGTAAGTGTAGTCTAATTACCAGGATTATTTTGTTTTTCTACCATTACTCATTTGTCCTCAGATAGGATAAGAAATAACAATAAAAGGTGCCAATTTGACTGTTTCAAAAGTTAAATTTTTTCACATCATTATGTTCAGCATGGTTTAATACTAACATTTGTTATGTTTAATATTTTTTATCAAGTCATATCAGCATGCATATTCACTACTGTGTCTAAATGCATTTCATGTGATAAGTCATTTTCCAACGAATAGAAACTGGAAAAAATACATCCATACGTTACTAGGACAGTGAAGAACGCTTGTACGGTGGCAGAATATGTAGAAAGTTGCCCGAACTCAGCAGATCTGAAGAAGAGCTCTCAGATTTCCTTTCTTTCGCGCTTATACATAGAGACGGTTGGCCTTGAGCTCACTGCAAGCTCCTACTGCAGTGTACCTACGACACTTCTACATGGGTCCCACACCTCCGGCTCGCTCCAGTTAGAGTTGCAAAGGAGGTCTCATAAGCTGAAAAGGCCAAATCAGGAATAAAAGTGATATGCGATTGAGCGGAATAGCCGGAAATCCTGGTTTCTTGTCGGCCAGAGTTAAACTCCCGCCTTCTCAATGGTATTCGCCTGAATCCAGGGTATACTATACCAATGAGCTCAGCTTTCACAGATCATGCTCGACAATACCCCACAAAGGTCCGATGCCATCATTTGCAGGGTCACAACCTTAAACATTCCCCGGCGGGGGTTACAACGCAAAACCACGAAATATCAAACCTCTCCGGTGGGGGTTACAACGCCGAAGTTATCAAATGATTGCGTATCCCCGGCGGGGGCCACAACGCACATCTTTCAAGTATCCACATATCCCCGGTGGGGGTTACAACGTAATGCAACTAAGGCTGTAAACGAGCCAACACAGTTCGGGCTCGATTCGCTCGACTTCGAAAAATCTGAAGCGAGACTCGATTCGTTAATAATATGATCCAAATCGAGCATTAAAATAGTTCGAATAAAAATATGAGTAGAATCTCGAGCAATGTTATACTCGACTTCGTTTAAGATTCAAACTACTCGAATTTTTAATTGTGATTCGATACATACTAAGTTAATACATATTCGATTAGATGTTCGATACATTCTCTTATAATATATACAAATTTAAATCAAATTAAGATAATTAGTTATTATTTTGTTTTGTTTTTAATTTTAATTGTGATTTTATATTTTAAAGTGTAATAATAAATATATTTTCTCATTTTTAAGTAAAATAACAAATTTAATTTATAATTATATATATATATATATTATAAAACTAGTTATTATATGGAGATTCGAATTCGAGCTTGAATTTGAAGCTCGCGAGTAGTTTGAATAAATATTCGAGTCGAGTCGGATAGAATTCGAGTAATAAATATTTGAGTCGAGTCGAATCTGAGTAGGAATTTTTAAATATAATTCGAATTCGAGCCGAATTCGAGTACGAATTTATCATTTCAAGTCGAATTCGAGTAGCTCTCTGTTCGCTCCGGTTCGACTCGTTTACACCCTTAAATGCAACCATTGATACACACATCAATGAAGGTCAAGCAACCTTGACGTCATGTCAATCGATGGCAAGTAAACCCATCGAAGCAACTCATCCACGTATCCCTGGCGGGGGTTACAACGCAATGCGACCATTGACACATACATCAATGAAGGTCAAGCAACCTTGACAATGCACCCAGCAGGGATCTATCCGGTGATACACACATCAACGAAGGTCGGACAACCCTGACATCAACAAATATTTTTTGTAAAATATTTGTTAGCTCACATATAGCTATCTTTTTATCCGGTGGGAGATGAGTGTTTATCCATATAAAGTCATAGAAGTCTACTTTGGAAGCCCACTGTAAGCCTTCTCACATTTTATAAAGTCTTCTTCTCATATTAGCACATACTGTTATACACATTGAGAGTCGTGTTGTGTGCGTTTGCCCGGACTTCGGTTCGTGGTTTTCATTTCTGTTTGTATATATATACTTATATATGTATATATTTCACATATGGACTAACATTATCGAGTTATGCCTCGATTGAGCCTGAACTTGATGCCCGGAGCGTTTATCCGCTTTTATATATATATATATATATATATATATATATATATATATATATATATATATAATTGTTGTTTTATATATCTCGATGAGCCCGGATTTTACATCCTATTTGTATATATATATATATATATATATATATATATATATATATATATATATATATATATATATATATATATTTACCGCTTTTATATATTTACATTTCCGATCCCCCATGGAGTTGCTTCGTGGTGGTTGATCAAGTCTGTATATATATATTTACAGCTTTTATATATATAATTGCTTACTACCTTTCATACAAACTGCAGTATCATGTGAGCCTAGGAATCATGTGATCACAGATTCAGTCTACTGAATCTAGATTCGGTTCCCATGATGGACATTTTTCAGCTGTGAGCAGCTTGTACATTACTTTACAGTGTCTGAATTTCCTTGGATGTTGTCATGCCCGTGAAGAGTTTGGCACTGATGTATATTATTTTCTCGAGAATGCTTCGCATCTCGAAAATAAAAGCAAACAAGCCGAACATTTAATAATAAAATAGAAGTATCAAAGGCCTCAATTATAGAGCACAGGGTTTGAAAAACCTCTTTTTATATAACTTCATTGCTATATCTTGTTTAAAAGTGAATTTTTCTATAAATTCAAACCCTATGTATATAGGTGTGAACGAGGTACAACACTACTTCCAAATAATTGCACATTGATCCACACACACACACACACATATTCATATAACAGTTTTTTTGAAAAGTGGCGGTCACCGTGGCAACACGGATGTCGGGGGGTGCCTAACACCTTCCCTCCGCATAATCAAGCCCCCGGACCCAAAATGAATCTCGATTTCACAGACCCATTTAGCAGTGTCAAATCACTGGGTCAATGTGCAAACCTTTTTCGGTTGCGTTGGTTCAACCAGTTAAATACACCAACTGGCGACTCTTAAAGTTAAATCGTCGACATTATACATGTCAGACCTTTTTCACTTGTTTTTTCAAACAAATCTCACATTAATATGAGAACACCAAAGAACAAGTAACAAAAAGTGACACTCAAAAATCTCGTCGACAACACTTTTGACGCTTTAAAAGTCGGGTTCTCATCATCCTATTGTTGTTCGCCAAAATCAATTATTAAGTGACGTATAAAATACGACACACACATCTTAGGTCCTCAATACAATTATCTGTTGCATGTCATGCCGTTTTATAATGTATTGAGAAACTTGACGGCGATCTCGGACCATCACACTATTTCCTCATTATCCCCTTTCGACCCGACTACACTCTTATCACCGAAAGAATTGTGAAAGCAAAGGGTGAGCACAACTAACTTCGATAAAAGAATATCATGACTAAAGATAATTAAATTATCAATAGTCTTCGTCGAGAATAAATCGTAGATTTAGAACATATGGTAGATGATAAAACTTTTCAACCATAGTTGCAGCGAAACGAGCAATCCATTAGAAGAGTCAAATAGACTATAAAGTCTATTATCTTCTCCACATTAAAAGTCCACCAACAATGTTTTATCTCTGTAACATCAATCAACAATTCCTTTTCACAATCATGTGAACAACTCATAATCATAATTGTGATTCTAAATTCATCTTCGCACCCAGGACGAATATAATTTTCATCACCTATCTTCACCTGAAACATCAAAAATCATGGTTATACCAAATCACAATTCCTACTCATAATCATACTAATAAATTCATCTTTGCACTACGGCCAAAGATATTCATTAACAATTCATCTTTGCACTACAAGCCAAAGACATACAACTGTATTTTAAAAGAGTCAAATAGAGCATGGTATCTACTATCTTTTACTTAATTAAAATGTATAATCAATATTTTATCATTTGAGACTCAAATTTTAATAAATAATTCACATCATCGAATCATCCCTGCACTACGGCCAAGGATATTCATGTAATCATCAGTGGTCATGATTATACCGAATAATCTCTGGTCATAATCATATCAATAACTGTCCATCAATGCATAACGGGCCAATGAGGATTTTTACCACATCATCTATAACATTACGGGTCATGATTATACCGAATGATCCCTGGTCATAATCATACCAATAACCAATTCATCTATGCACATAAGCCAAAGATACTCATCAATCAATAGTTCATCTTTGCACGTAAGCCAAAGATATACAACTGTAAAACCAATAATCAACAGTCCATCTTTGCACGTAAGCAAACGATATACATTTGTAAAACCAATAATCAACAGTCCATCTTTGCACGTAAGCCAAATATATACAACTGTAAAACTAATAATCAACAGTCCATCTTTGCACGTAAGCCAAAGATATACATTTGTAAAACTAATAATCAACAGTCCATCTTTTCATGTAAGCCAAAGATGACTTTCATCACAATATAAGCATGAGGATGATGACAATGATATAAGCATTAATCAAACGAAACAAGGATAAATATTAAAGACTTTAAATTTATCCAGAGTTTAAAACATCCAAATGTTATCAATAACTTAATAATCTCATAATCTAATATCATTAATATTATAACAATATTTTAATCATTTCTTAAACTTATAAATAATTTATTTTAATTGTTTACACTTTACCAAATAATGCATTTAATCATTCAAAAATGCCATACTCATAAGATTTCATCACCAATGATCAAATCCCTCATCAAAAATCTGCATATACCTTTTATAGGATTTCCAAGCCATAAAATCCTATTTACCAATTTTTCAACTTCACATAACATATTTAATTCATATGTTCGTAACTAAACTATTTTCATGAAAAATACCAAATCAGTCCCAAAAATTATTCTTTTCTAAGATTTAGCAGAATATAGTCCCATATTGAATATATATTTTTCTCGGAATTTTTAAAATTCATTTACTATTTTCATATGGCCATGGCCATTTAAATATTTAGACATTTATCATAAATTGTACTTTTGTCCAAACATTCCGAAATTTACAGGGTGTACTCCTGTTATATACATGTACTCTCAATAAAAATTTCACCAATTTTGGAGTTAACCACAAGGAGTTATAAGGGTTTACTTTTAAAATAGTCTTTTCCCATAAAATCCATAACTCTTAATTTATACATCCAAAAATCGCCATCTTTGGACACAATATAGAAAACTCATCAAATTATCATTTCAATTTTTTCCAGAATTTTTTGAGGGTCAGAAAAATTACGAAACTGCAAATGGATTTTTCACCCGCCATGCGGTAATCCACGTAGACAGATCATTTCTACAATTTAATAAGGAATGAATACAAAGGATCATTCACCATGCATGCGGTAATCCACATAGATAGGTTATTCCAATAGAATAATAAAGAATGGAATAACAGAATTCACCATGCATGCGATAGACCGCACAAAAAGGTTATTCCCAACTGAATAATAAAGAATGGAACTAGGTCATGCGTAATCCGCATAGACAGTCCAATAGAATAATAAAGAATGGAATAACAACAGAATTCACCATGCATGCGATAGACCGCACAAACAGGTTATTCCAAAAAATAATAAAGAATGGAATAACAACAGAATTCACCAGGCATGCGATAGACCGCACAGACAGGTTATTCCAACAGAATAATAAAGAATGGAACCAGTTCATGCGTAATCCGCACATACAGGATATTCCAACAGAATAATAAAGAACGGAACCAGGTCATGCGTAATCCGCATACGCAGCGGGATATTCAACGAAATAATAAAGAATGGAATAATAGAAGAATTTCACCATGTATGCGATTGCATTGCATGGTTATTCCAACATAATAATAAGGAATGGAATAACAATAGCTCTCTTCATGAATACGAAAGAAATAATACCCATTACCTCAGAAGAAAACTGGATACTGGAATAGTGAGGTAGCAAACTTCTCTTCTTCTTTCTCTCTATAATTTCTCTATATAATAATTGCTCTATAGCTTTAGTGAATTGGTGAGAAATGAAGGAAGAATGAGCTTCTATTTATAGGAAAATATAGTTTCGATAATTGCACGTTTTGGAGCTCGAAATATTACAGTATAATACCTCCCTCTTTTTCTTCATTTTTAATTTAGTCCTGCAAGTATTATCAAACTTGCACCATCTCCCCTAATAGTAAATGAATGTGAATCAATAGTAAATCATGTGAATCAATAGTTCTATACATGTGAAAATACGAATTACAGTATAGTACCTCCATCTATACCTCCATTTTTAACTTAGTCATGCAAGTATTATCAATCTTGCACCAACTCCCCTAATAGTAAATGAATGTGAATCAATAGTACACACATGTGAACAAATAGTTATAATCATGTGAATCAATAGCAATTAATTGCTCATTTATCTGGTTAATTACCCGATTGGTCAATATAACCTCTAGACATCAATTATTATCGAAATAAATATCAATTTTTACTAACACTAATAATTCCAACACAATGGAACTATCAATTTCATCCTTAATTAAGATGAACTTATTCATCATTAATATTATAATTTATAATATTTAACAACCAGGTCGTTACTAGGAAAGAGGGGGATTTTCGATAAGGATTTTTCCTTATTGGCGCGCAATTAGGTGACAAAACCTCTCCTTGACAGAATTTCTAGACATTGTCAATATTGCAAATAATAATATGAATAACTTTGCCGTCTCAATTATTGATTTAATAATATAACATATTATACAGATGATACCGTGACAAAAAATGAATCAATAATATGAGAGATATGATCAACAATTCTCGTAGCAATAATTGAGTATAAGCGAGTGACTTCTTACGTAAGCATCAATAATCAATACTGTATGTGCTACTATATGTAACCACGCCAGATTCTTGTATTTTTACTCTAGGGTAGTTCAACAGTTTTAACGGTAACACTTTCATTTATTATTTTTATAAAATGATAATTACATCATTTTCTAACTACAACTATACTTTCGTTGTGGTGTCCACTTAATGATTGTCTTGCGTCATCGAATATTCCCTGTTAAAACGAATATTCCACAGACCAATCGAATATTATATAACAACTTGCTTTCTTTGCAAAATTTATAAATATTACCCACAACTATAACATTATATCGAATCCACACCATAATATTCAAAAAAAATATTTTGAGAAATTTAAATCTTTATTCATAAAATTTGGGGTCTCACAATCTCCCCTCCTTATGAAATTTCGCCCTCGAAATTTACGTATGTACTGTATCTTAGAAGAGATGAGGATACCTTGACTTCATTTCAGATTCTAACTCTTGAGGTATAACCTTTGAGTGTTGAATACGATCCTTCTTATCCAAGATTTTAACACGTATCTCCTCATATGTAAAATCTTCTGCTATCTCGTCTAGTTCTAATTTAATAATGTGGTTCAGGTCATCCACATATTTACGTAACATCGATAGGTAAAAAAAACGTTATGAACACGCGACATATTTGCCGGTAAAACGAGTCTATAGGCCACAGTTCCTATTCAATCGAGGATTTCAAATGGGCCAATTAAATCGAGGGTTGAGATTTCCTCTATTCATCGATTCTTGCTTCTAGAATAACGCCCTCTTGAACCTTCTTCTTCACATTCATCAGCTCTGAGTATGTAGCCTGAGCGGCTTTAACTTTATCGATTAAAGTCGATTCTTACTCGTATATTCGCTATCTTCACGTGGGTCTCTAGAGTCTTTAACTCTATCTTCATCATTTGTAAGTTATACGAAATGGGTTTTTGTGTTAACAACATCGCACTCAGAACGCATATCGATCTTCTACTCAACGCGCGTCAGCTACCACGTTCGCTCTTCCACGATGATATTGAATGGTATAGTCGTAATCTTCAACAGCTCGAGCCAACGTCTTTGGCGCATGATACGTTCGTTTTGGTTGAAGAAATATTTAAGGGTTTTGTACTGGGGTCAATACAAAATTCAATTTCACGCTCTAGGGGTAGGCTAAGTAGTCTTCAAGAATACGTCAGGAAATTTATTAACAATAGAAATATCATTCAAAACTGTGACTCTCATCCAGGACTTGGATAGTACATCACATTGATACCTATCAACTTTCCATCGTCATTCACGGCGTCGCCTACAGAAAGTTTGGCTTCGGTGCATTCCACACAAGTAAGTCACCAGATAAAGGCTCGGGACTCTTTACTTATGGCTTGATATGACAGTGATTGACTTTAGTGGTTTGGTTGCTTGAATTCGCATAACAGGTTGGTTAGGAATATGAAAGCTAACAAGCTTACGAAAAGCATGATGAGTAGTTAACCAATCGATTCCTAAAATCACATCAAAGGCAAGTATTTCCAAAGAGATAAGATTGATAGATAACGTGAAAGTGCCGATTTGAATCAAACAAGATTTATAAACAGTGGAGGTAACGAAGGTTTCTCCTAACGGAGTTTCAACCGATAAGTCAAAGTTTAATTTCTCCGGAGTCAAATTTAAACGTTGAGCGCAAGCAAGAGAGATAAAAGAATGGGTAGAACCGGTATCTAATAAGGTATGGACTTCACAATAATTTATAATCAACTAACCCGTGCTAACTACGTTCGGGTTACTCGCTTTTTGAGAAGTCACAAAAAACGCTCTTCCTGAAACCACCGACTTTGTTTTGTCCGTATCCGCCTTTAGTGCCACTGTCCCAGCTGGACTTGACTTTGGTGTACGACAAAATCGGGCTAGGTGACCTTCTTTTCCATAATTGTAACATGCTTTGGACTGCATCACGCAGTTTGGACTGATATGTCCCTCCCCTCTGCATTTGAAGCATACAATTGGTGGTCGTTCTCCTTCCTTGAAAACGGACAAAGATCATTCACCATACATGCGGTAATCCACATAGACATGTTATTCCAACAGAATAATAAAATACATAGTACTGCATTTCACAGTCAGCACATAACCTAATCACATTATCACACATGTTCAACAATCAGTGAATCATAAACAAACATTAACACAATCAAAATATCTAAGTCCAGATCAATTTCTGAAACATGTCGGTGTACCGACAACTTTATCGGGTAATTATCGAGTCTAAGGCTCTATTCTAAAGTTTAATATCCGTAAATATCAGTATTATTTTTAAATGTCTTATAATAATTTTAAAACATTTATTATAATCTATCATGAATTTTCAAACACCGAAATCATTATTGTCGACATCGGGATTTTTAATGTCCCTTTTCATTACTTGTTCTTTGGTGTTCTCATGTTAATGTGAGATTTGTTTGAAAAAACAAGTGAAAAAGGTCCGACATGTATAATGTCAATTTTTTGACTTTAAGAGTCGCTAGTTGGTGTATTTAACTGGTTGCACCAACGCAACCGAAAAGGTTTGCACATTGACCCAGTGATATGACACTGCTAAACGGGTCTGTGAAACCGAGATTCATTTGAGTTCGGGGGCTTGATTATGCGGAGGGAAGGTGTTAGGCACCCACCGACATCCGTGTTGCCAAGGTGACCGCCACTTTTCAAGAAACTGTTATATGAATGTGTGTGTGTGTGTGTGTGTGTATGGATCAATGTGCAATTATTTGGAAGTAGTGTTATGCCTCGTTCGCACCTATATACAAAGGGTTTGAATTTATAGAAAAATTCAGTTTTAAACAAGATATAGCAATGAAGTTTTGTAAAAGAGGTTTTTCAAACCCTGTGCTCAATAGTAATTAAGGCCTTTGATACTTCCATTTTATTATTAAATGTTAAACATTTGCTTTTATTTTCGAGATGCGAGGCATCTTCGAGAAAATAATATATAGCAGTGCCAAAATCCTCATGGGATGACAGTCATCCAAGGAAATTCAGACACTGTAAATAATGAACAAGCTGCTTACAGTTGAAAAACGTCCATCACGGGAACCGAATCTAGATTTAATGGGCTGAATCTGTGATCACATGATTCCTAAATCACATAATCTCTATAGTTTGTATGGAAAGCGATAGCGAAATATATATATAAAAGCTATATATATATATATATATATATATATATATATATATATATATATATATATATATCAACATGATCAACCACCACGAAGTAACTCCATGGGGATCGGAAATGTAAATATATAAAAGCGGTAAATATATATATATATATATATATATATATATATATATATGGACATGATCAACCAACACGAAGTAAACTCGGTGGGAATGAAATGTAAATAAAGTCGTAAAAGCAATCAAGCGCCATGAAGTAAACTCCAGCGAGACGAAATGTAAATAAAGTCAGAAAACCAATCAAGCGCCACAAGTAAACTCGAGGCGGGGACGAAAATGTAAATAAAAGTTTAAAAGGCCACGAAGTAAACTCCGACTGGCGAAATGTAAGTGTGTATATATATATATATAAAAGCATGTAAATGCAAATTCCAGGCTCATCAGATATGTCTGATAACAGTTATATATATAAGTATATATATATAAGCAAATAAACGCTTTAGACATAAGTCTAGGCTCATCGAGATGTAGTCCACAATTTAATTTATATATATATATATATATATATATATATATATATATATATATCCTCCGACATAAGTCTAGGCTCAATCGAGGCATAACTCAATAATGTTAGTCCATATATAAAATATATACATATATATAAGTATATATATACAGAAAGAAATGAAAACCACGGATCGAAGTCCGGGAAAACACACACAACACGACTCTCAATGTGTATAACAGTGTGTGCTAATATGAAAAGAAAGGCTTTGTAGAATGTAAGTAGGCTTACAGTGGGCTGCCAATGTAGACTTCTATGACTCTATGTGGATAAACACTTAGCTCCCGCCGGATAAAAGTATAGCTATATGTGAGCTAACAGATGTTTAAACTGAGGAAACACTCAATATGGGTGTGTACAGAGTAAATTGGACAGGGCTTCCTCGACTTTTGTCTCTCTTCTCCCCTCTCAAATGGCTGACCCCAAGGTCTATATTTATAGACTGATGGTCGCAGGTGTACCTGCGGCTGGTCGAGTTGTCCCCAGGCTTCGCGAGTCCCGTCGTCTCGAAGTACGTGAATGTGCACTGTAATGTCCGCTCAAACTTGCAGAACTTCAATCCGAGCATCCGAACGAGATATATGTGACCTTCTTCGGATTGTGTGTCGAGAGTTTATGAATGACATGGATTAGAGATTATACTGAAGTCAAGAAGAGGGGACCATGCCCATAGTCTTCAAGCTTAAAATTTTACCCGGTGTATTGCCACGCGTAATAGTCACTCGAGATTGTAAGTTCTCTGTTCTTGTGGGACATTGTTGGATGTATGTATGTATGAAGTGTTGAGACAACGTGCAGGTGTTGAAGGGGCAAGATGACGTTTGACTCTTCGTCGGGGTTATCGCCGGTTTGAGTTGAAAGTAGACGTTGCTCAGGGTTACATCTGAGATTGGACTACTTGTTTGTATACCGCAATGTCATCTTGTGAGAGGAAATGTTGAGGTGGCAAGATGACGTTTGACTCCTCACCGGGGTTATCACCGGTTTGAGCTGAAAGTAGACGTTGCTCAGGGTTACATCTGAGATTGGACTATTGCAAGTGTTTGAATGCCGCAAGGTCATCTTGTGAATGTGTCTGTCTACCCGGTGTTAGCTCCGGGTCTGAGGTATGAGTGCCTCGGCAGGAGGTTTGAGCTTGAAGCTGATAGCATGTGTTTGAAACAAGCATTTCCGGAGTTATCGCAGGAACTGCAGCAGCATTCCTTGGGGTTATCGCCAAGGACGAAACTCGGGGTTTTCTCCAAGGTAGGAAATGATCCTTCCGGTGTGTGTTCCGGGGTTGGAAATGATGTTCCCGGTGTGTGTCCCGGGTTTTGAGGTTGAACTTCCGGTAGTATCCGGAATGGATGTAAGCTGTCTTCCATGGTTATCTCCGAAAGACGAATCGCCCTCTGTAATGTTAATAACAGAATGCGTGAAAATTTCGAGTGTCTACAGATGCCCCTTTTTATCATATTCATGCAATGCAAGGCATGGATAGGATAAAGAATCCTAGACACTTGAAATGCAAGAAAGGTAAACATGATGTTATGCACAACAACATGATGCAAATGTGCGATGCATGATTGAAATGATTGAAATGAATCCTGCGGGATCAATCGTAATCCTACGGACGATCAATCGATGAATGTTGGCTATCACCAAAGTCTCGAATCCTAGACACTGGCTTATATTCCATAGAGGTGCCTCTTTTATGCAAGAGATCTGTGGTTATAAAGCTTTATCTTTTTGAGGATGTGTATAACATATTCCCTCATTCTGTCGGAGTTAATGCCAACAGTCTCTTGTTATCAGGGTTGCCTGACCTTCATTGATGTGTATATCGCCGGATAGATCCCTGCTGGGTGCATTGTCAAGGTTGTTTGACCTTCATTGATGTATGTGTTAATGGTCACATTGCGTTGTAAACCCCCGCCGGGGATACGTGTATGGGTTGCTTCGATGGGTTTACTTGACATCAGCTGAACTGACGTCAAGGCTGTTTGACCCTCATTGATGTGTGTATCAATGGTTGAGAATTTGCTGTAACCCCCGCCGAGGATACGTAGATGCTTGGAAGACGTGTTGTGACCCCTGCCGGGGATACTTCATCAGTTCGTAACTTCGACGTTGTAACCCCCGCCGAGGATACGTGTATGAGTTGCTTCGATGGGTTTACTTTCCATCGGCTGAACTGACGTCAAGGCTTCTTGACCCTCATTGATGTGTGTATCAATGGTTGAGAATGCGTTGTAACCCCCGCCGGGGATACGTAGATGCTTGAAAGATGTGCGTTGTGACCCCCACCAAGGATACTTCATCAGTTTGTAACTTCGGCGTTGTAATCCCCGCCAGGGAGGTTTAGCATTTCGTGGTTTTACGTTGTAACCCCAGCCGGGGAGGTTTAGGGTTATGACCCTGCAATGACGGCATCGGACCTTTGTGGGGTATTGTCGAGCATGATCTGTGAAAGATGAGCTCATCGATATAGTATACCCTGCATTCAGGCGAATACCAATGAGATTACGGGAGTTCAATTCTGACCCGTACAAAACCAGTATTCCAGGCTATTCCGCTCAATCGCATAGCAGTTTTGTTCCTGATTTGGCCTTTTCACCATGCGACCTCCTTTTGCAACTCTAATCTGAGCGAGCGGCCGGTGGTGTGGGACCCATGTAGGAGTGCAGCAGATACACTGCGGCGATCATGGGTGGACTCTGACCAACCATCAACTATGTAAAGCCCAAAGGTTGCTTTCATAAGTAAATTTTCAAGTCTGTATTGTGAAGGAAATCTGAGCTCTTCTTCGATTCTTTGAGTTCGGCAACTTTCTGCATATTCTTACCACCGTATAAAGCGCGTTTCATCATCACGGTAACATATGCATGTATTTTTTTCCAGTTTCTATCCGTTGGAAAATGACTTATCACATGAAATGCATTTAGACACATAGTAGTGAATATGCATGCTGATATGACTTGATAAAAAATATTCAACATAGAAAATGTTAGTATTAAACCATGTTGAACATAATGATGTGAAAAAAATTGACTTTTGCAATAGTTAAATTGGCACCTTTTACTGTCATTTCTTATCCTATCTGAGGACAAATGAGTAAAGGTAGAGAAGTAAAATATTCCTGGTAATTAGACTACACTTACGGATTTTTTACTGTGATCTGATAATGCATGTAGGATGTATATGACTGTGTATAGATGTGCTACTGAATGGCCACCTAGTCATGCCTATGTGCATGTGGATAGTCCCATTTACAAAGGGGGCTATGGCAAAATTTTTCCAAAATGTAGGAATTGAGTAGTCATGCATTTTTAACTCTACTGTAGACGTATGTTAAAACAATGCATGCATGCATGTAATCGTAGAATGCATTTTAAAAAAAACTCCAAGTAAGAATTTACCACACCCTTTCTGAGGTGATTTGGAGACTTGTTGTCCTGATATTATGAATCCGGATCAGCCGAATAGTTTCCGTAGGACCACTTCAGGTGTACGGAGGAGGGCTTCTGAAGAGCCTCAGCGCCGGTCTGTCAGACAACCTCATTGTTTAGTGGAGGCGATGATATGTCCTATCCGGGTTGAAGTGCCGAATGTCGAGGACAAGGACGTACCGATTGAGGTTCCTGCTCCTGCTGTACGTGTCCCCCGTAGGGAATTGCCAGGTATTCAAGCGGGGAACGCAGATCTTCTGGGTGACTTGAGTAGGCATCCTTCAGCATACCTGCACGCAAACGAGGTATGAAGTTAGATCTTTAATCTTCCTTATTTCCTATTGATGAGGAGTCAAGGATTATGATGTTGATCTGCATTTAATGTAGGTTCTCGGCTTCACATAGCCTCGAGGGAACTGGTTCAACATCCACTCTATGTATCAGGCCTTGCATGATGACTACAGAGCGATTGTACATGGCTGGGGATTTGGGGCGTTCTTCTCCATTCTTCCCCGTCGCTGTCCCTGGGGTTACCTCAGGGCATTGTCTGAGCGGTGGTTTCACCAGACTCAGTCACTCCATTTATTGGACTGTGAGGTGATGATGACGTCGATGGATTGGCGGTTTATCACAGGTATGGAGTTTGGAGGGGATCCAAAGGTTGCCTTGCGGGATATTACCCTACTGCAATGGATCCTTGTTAGGAGTTCCAGCAGAGGCGCTCAAGGGCGGGGATCGTTTCAGACAAGTTCTTTAAGCATAGATGCTTTGAGGCGAAGCATTGAGTGAGCCCATACCGATGATGTGAGAGTCGGGGATCGCATTCTTCTGCGATTGTTCCTGATGATCATTAGGGGCTGCTTCATAGCAGATAATTCCTCTACGGTGTCCTTCACTTTGATCAGCGCCACTCGACACGTGGACCGTATAGGAGACTATGATTGGGGTTCCTACACCTTTGCCTACTTCCTCAAAAGGAATGCGCATGCGATCGCATGGCTTGACCGAGGCGTGGTTAGGATTCTACCCGTTTCTGCTGGTGAGTTTTTTTCTTATCTTTCCTGTGTACAGGTTAAGAGTGTTGACTAACAGCAGATGTTGCCTTTGTGTTGGCAGTTTTGGGCCTATGAGAGGCTTCCATGTTTGCGTCCTGTGAGCGTGCTAGGTTTAGACACCTATTCATGAGGACGGAAATGGCATCATTCTATACTGGCGGAGGTCCCTGTTGTTGAGGGTTTCACTCATTGTCGCCTACAGCTGGAGTTGTTAACAGCGGATGTCATCACATGGGTTCCCTACTCTGGAGAGCATTTGGGAGTTGGATTTGAGGATGGGTACCCGACTGGAGTTGAGTACGTCATTTCCACCCGCAGGATTCCTCTCTTCACAGATGGAGGATGGGAGTTCTATTTAGGAGAGCGTGCTATCGGGAGCACTACAGGAGAGATTCGCATGTCGATCTTGCCTCCTCGCCGCGCGCGTTATTGGCTTTGTTTCGCGATCCGTCATTGACATCCCATTGTTGGGGATTGACGGTTTTACATTGTTAGAGGGCCCCTGGACTCAGGAGATGTTCCAGCATTGGTGGATCCCTCGTATTATTGAGCTCAGACCCACGCCACACAGTTTATGGGGGATTTGGTTCCAGGATCCGTGATGATGACGGATTGGTTAGCCTGTGTCAGAGATCCGACTCATATGCCACAGATTGACAGATTGACCTGGCAGCTGGACCGGACACATCTTTTCATTCGGCATTTGGGCAGAGATCCTTCAGAGGTAGATACTTTTGATCCTTCCAGCTCTGGCGCTGGCCCCTCAGGTGACCCATATGGCTTTGCCGGTGCAGATGACATCCCTGTAGATAGAGATCCAGTGACTTAGGAGGAGTTACATTAGGTGGACAGGATCGATGATGTAGACATCGACACCATTGACTTTTTCTGATGTATTTCTCGCTATCTCTTTTGATAGGCCTCTGTTAGCTGCTGGGTAGCTTCGCCCCATTCTCGCTATATCTTTTGATAGGCCTTTGTTAGATGTTGGGTAGCTTCACCCCATTTCCCTGTATTTTAGTTGTACAGAGATGTATTAGATGATGATATACTTAGGAATGTATGTACAGTTTTCCATTCCCTATATCATATTGCCATCTATTGTATCATGCATGTTATTATGTTATGCATATGTATGTATGTCCAGAGATATTCGGCATTAACCCCTGGATGGTCTTATGACCCACGACCATGCATTTCTTCGATAGTTAGTCAGATAATCATACTCCACCATTTTTGGTGGTATCTGGTATGCGCTCATGGTATAATAGTATATCACCATCAGACATGGTGATCGTAGATGATTTGTTGCAGCATACTATGACCCTGTTGATGTTTCAGGTTCCCATAGGATTTGTAGAGGGTATGCTAGAGCACTAGGTATCGGAGAGGCAGGTTTTTTGATTTGGGACCCAAGATTTGACTCATACTTTGGAGGAGTACGCAGTTGGCGATCTTTTGTCGCCACCGGATGTAACCTTGCGTGCATATGGCTATTGGAGACATGGCGCAGATAGTTCATGACCCTCACCGGATTGAGACGTAGAGTGAGTGCAGACGAGATTACATCCGGCCACGTGATATCCCAACCTTTTACATTTGGCGATTTGGCTCGAGGATAGTTATACGGCATTCCATTATCTGGATGATCATTGCGAGACTCGAGGTCGACTACATCTTTGCTACACTTATTCGGCAGGAGTGTTCACAGGTAGCTCGGTCATGCTGTATGTGTGGTTTATGTCACACTTGAAACCGATTGGTACACTTAGACGGCAGGGGTTTTGTTTCACCCATGATATAGCCATGTCATACTCCTTTCAGCCTGCGGAGTGTACATATGATGCATCGTGGTCAGCTTTCCTGGCAGGGACTATAATGCAGTGTTCAGGGCTTAGCTCACCCTACAGCTTCATTACTCATGCTCCAGGCATCGATTATCTCCCTCTGGCTGGATTGAGGAGCATGATTACTTACCATCCACTGGCCGTGATGTGTCAGTTTGACCAGTTTCAGGATTTTCACCCTTATGAGGGGACAGTGAGTCAGCGCTTCGCTTCACACCGTTTATCAGCGGAGGACAGATCCAGGTTGTATGCCTGTTGAGATCAGCGAGAGCTGGCTGAGTTTTCTGTCAGTCATCCGGGTTGTTCTGCAGAGTATTCCGCATGGATGGAGACAGAGGCTGATTGGGCTGCGATGAGTATCCACAAAGTCACGGGATGTTGATTCTGACGATGAGGAGCCTATAGAGGAGGCTGACATTCCCATCGATGATTTTACTGCAGGGCTGCCAGCATTTGTGATGGATTCTCCCACCCCGAGTGCCACTGTTACTCAGTATTCGTCACATCATTTGGAGCAGAGCTTACATCTGATGACCTATGATAGAGATCAGGCTAGGGCCGCGATGTTGACAACTCTTGATGGGAGAGACGCCGCTCTGTTATAGAGGGATGAGGCTAGATCACCGAGGATGCATTGATTGTGGAGCGGGATCTTTGCCTTTATCTGCTAGGGATGTGACCATTGCGACAAAGACACTTCAAAGAGATCTCGGATGATCACGGTCTTGCCGACATGAGTTCATACATTGATGAACATTATGCCACCATGCAGTTAGCCTCTGATCTGCTAGCTCGTGTAGATACCATTGGGCAGCTTGCAGCGTTACCTCCATCTTCAGAGAGGGATGCCATGTTAGATCTGATAGTTCGTATACACACATATCTGTAGATAGCTTTTGTATTTTCCTGCACAGACTAGCATAGCCATTTTGTCATGTACAACACATATGTATATATCAAACAGTATTATGTATGGCAGGGAAATATATTTTGATTCACTTCCCTTTTAGTTATGCCTTGATACTTGCTTGATATTTGCCTGTTTCTCTAGGGCCTTGTGATCTTGATGCATTCTGAACTTATCCTTGATAGGTGGACATTGGGACGTCGCAAAATCTCTCAGAACGGATCGTTGATCTCTATATATCCCTACCATCTTTGGTGTCTTGGGACTGGTATCGGTATGGAAAAGTGGAGAGGAGGGTGGTTTTTCCTCTCTGAGATTGACCGTACCACAGATGGTCGCCAGTACTTCTATTTGTGAGAAGCCAAGTTAATTCCATCTCTTATGGGTTGGTATTGCTCTTTGAGGCATGATCGCAGCTTAGATGGTCACCGAATCTTCTATTTGTGAGAAGAGGTTGGGTAATTCCATCCCTTTGATCTGAAACCGATGAAATGTGGTGAATTGAAGGTTGATCCCAATGCATCGTGACAAGCATTTTTATTATGGTAGGGGTTAGACTGAACCATAAATGGTTGCCTACGTACTCCTATTGAGGAGGAGATCAAGTCTGCGTAGTTCGAACCTGGTGTAAGAGGTTCAACGCTAAATGCAAAAGGCAGAAGCTTTATTGGTGAAGAAGGGTGTAGAAGTATTTTTGTTGTTTTTGTTTTTTTGTAGAGGAAGGGCAGAAATATTTTTGTGTTGTTTTTTTTTTATTTTGACCGAGCCATATAGAATATGGTTGCCTACGTACCCACGGGTATCAGGGAGATCAGGTCGACGTAGTTCACCCCTCAGGGCGAATCGCAGCCAAAGAGAAGTGTGAATCCCATGTGCAGGCTATACTGCGGGGAGAAGAAAGTTTGATCCCATAATGGGGATAAACTATTGGTGTGGAAAAAGTTTGATCCCGTCTTCAGGACAAACTGCAAGCGTAGAAAAGTTTAATCCGTCTTCAAGATAAACTGCAGGTGTGAAAGGTTTAATCCCGTCTTCAGGATAACCGAAATTGTATGCAAGATTTGAAATGAGGTGAAACCAGGCTGCTAGTTTGAAGTGTATGTTTCCCTGAGGGGCAGAAGAGTATGTAAAAAGGAGAGGGTTCAAAACTGGAATGACTGGTGATTTGATGATCAAAACCAGGATATTTGTTTGATGGTAACTTCAGACATAGTACCGTTTAACGGTGTTCGAGTTGATAAGCTGTGGAAATTCATCGCCATCCATTTCCTGCAATCTGAGAGCACCTCCTGTCAATACCTTCTTGACAATAAATGGGACTTCCCAGTTAGGAGCGAATTTTCCCTTAGATTGATCTTGGTTGTCAATGATCTTCTTTAAAACCAAGTCATGTTGTTTGAACTGCCGTAGTCGGACTTTTTTGTTGTAAGATCGTACGATCCTTTGCTGATATAACTGACCATGGAAGATAGCCGCGGTTCGCCTTTTGTCTATTAGAGACAATTGGTGATACCTGCCTTGTACCCATTGATCTTCATCTAACTGAGCATCTATCAACACTCTGAGGGATTCCATTTCACGCGTATGGGGGGAGCACCGCTTCCATCCCATAGGCTAATGAGTAGGGGTTGCCCGGTGGAAGTATGCATAGAAGTTCAGAGGCTAATAAAGTCGAGAAGCAAGAGGTCGAGCCATCCTTTTGTGATTAGCGGACATTTTCTCGCATGATCTTTTTGATGTTTTTATTAGCCGCTTCAACAACACCATTCATCTTTGGACGGTAGATGACGGAGTTAAGGTGTTTGATGTGGAATTTTCTATATAACTCCTCCATCATTTTGTTGTTGAGGTTTTTAGCATTGTCTGCACAATGACCTCTGGTTGTCCATATCGACAGACGACATTGTTTCTGATGAAAGCAATGATGACTTCTTTAGTAATCCTGGGGAAGGATGCTGCTTCTACCCATTTGGTGAAGTAGAGTCAATCATGGTGAATATGAATCGATGTCCATTACTGGCTTTGGGCTCGATGGGCCCGATCACGTCCATTCCCCACATTGAGAAGGGTCATGGCGAACTCATATTGTGTAGTTCCCTCGGAGGGGCGTGGATAGCATTCCCATGAATCTGGCATTGATAGCACCTCTTGACGTGATCATCACAGTCAGCTTTGAGTGTAAGCCAATAATGCCCTGTTCTAAGGATCTTCTTGACAAGTAGGGGTCCGCTCATGTGAGGGACACATACTCTACCATGGATCGCATCCATGAGTCTCTGAGCTTGGTCTTTATCCAGACATCTGAGGAGACCTAATCCTGCATCTCTTTTTGTAGAGTGCATCTCTGCTCAGGTAGAATTTCATAGCAAGTCGATGGATCCGCCTCTTCTCAGTTAGGCTCGCCTCAGCGGGTGTAGATCCGTCTCGTAGATACTCCTTGATGTGTTGATACCAAGGGTTGTGGATGGGAGGTAGTTCATTCGATACTTCTCCAACATAGTTCCCATAGACTGGGGCTTTTTGCATTGCAATTGTAATGCTTGGCATGTTTTCCTGGTTAAGTATGTGAACCAAGGAGGCCAACGTTGCTAATGCATCCGCAAAATAATTCCTATTACGAGGAATGTGTAGAAAGGAGATTTCTTTGAACTCCAAAGCCATCTGTAGAACTTGCCTATGGTAAGGCATCAAATGTAATTCTTTGGTTTGATAGATTCCCGTGGATTATCTTATTACCAATTCAGAATCCCCAAAGACAGTTAACCGCCTAATGCCCATTGAACGAGCAAGTTTTAGCCCCATGATACAGCTGTGTTGTTGGTGCTGACAAACTGTATATATATATAAAAGCAAGTAAACGCTCCAGACATAAGTCTAGGCTCCAATCGAGGCATAACTCGATAATGTTAGTCCATATATAAAATATATACATATATATAAGTATATATATACAGACAAAAATAAAAACCACGGACCGAAGTCCGGGCAAACACACACAACACGACTCTCAATGTGTATAACAGTGTGTTAATATGAAAAGAAAGGCTTTATAGAATGTAAGAAGACTTACAGTGGGCTGCCAATGTAGACTTTTATGACTCTATGTGGATAAACACTCAGCTCCCGCCGGATAAAAGTATAGCTATATGTGAGCTAAAAAATGTTTAAACTGAGGAAACACACAATCAAATGTGTCGAGATAAATTGGACAAGGCTCTATATTTATAGGCTCAATGGCTGACCCCATGGTCTATATGTATAGATGGCATTGGTGTACTTCTTGGTGTCGGTCGAGGTGTCCCCGGGCTTGGCGGGTCCCGTTGTCTCGAATTATGTGCACTCATGCATTATATTGTCCGCTCAAACTTGTAGAACTTCAATCCGAGCATCTGAACGAGGTATATGTGACCTTCTTCGGATCGCTTGTGTCGAGATTTACGCAATGACATGGATTAGAGGTTGTACGAAGTCAGGAAGAGGGGACCATGCCCATAGTCTTCAAGCTTCAAATTCTATCTGGTGTACTGCCACGTGTAATAGTCACTCGGGATTGTAACTCCTCGGTTCTTGTGGAACATTGTTGGATGTATGTATGTATGAAGTGTTGAGACGACGCACAAAGGGGCAAGATGACGTTTGACTCTTCGCTGGGGTTATCGCCGGTTTGAGTTGAAAGTAGACGTTGCTCAGGGTTACATCTGAGATTGGACTACTTGTTTGTATACTGCAATGTCATCTTGTGAGAGGAAATGTTGAGGTGGCAAGATGACGTTTGACTCCTCATCGGGGTTATCATCGGTTTGAGCTGAAAGTAGACGTTGTTCAGGGTTACATCTGAGATTAGACTACTGCAAGTGTTTGAATGTCGCAAGGTCATCTTGTGGATGTGCATGTCTACCCAGTGTTAGCTCCAGGTCTGATTAGCTCCAGGTCTGAGGTATGAGTGCCTCGGCAGGAGGTTTGAGCTTGAAGCTAATAGCATGTGTTTGAAACAAGCATTTTCGGAGTTATCGCCAGAACTGCAATAGCATTCCTTGGGGTTATCGCCAAGGACGAAACTCGGGGTTATCTCCGAGGTTGGAAATGATCCTTCCGGTGTGTGTTCCAGGGTTGGAAATGATGTTCCCGGTGTGTGTCCCGGGTTTTGAGCTTGAACTTCCGGTAGTATCCGGAATGGATGTAAGCTGTCTTCCATGGTTATCTCCGAAAGACGAATCTGCCCTCCTGCAATGTTAGTAACAGGCATGCAAAAAATTTCGAGTGTCTACAATTATCAAATGATTTAAATATTAAACAATTCTATTATCATTAATATTTAATTACTATTAAACTATTAATGAAACTATTGCCAAAATATTAAAGTTATTTTTAATAACTCAAAATATTTTTAAAGTATTAATATTACCCTTAGATGATTTTTAAAAGCTTAAAATCATTTATAAATAATTACCATTAATATTTAAATATTAATGTACCATTTATCCAAAATATTAAAAGTTATTAAGTATAACCTAAAATATTTTTAATTCATTTATATCCTTTTTAAATGATTTTAAATTAATAAAACCATTTTTAAACTATTTATTTAATAAAATTAATATCATTAATATTAAATTATTAATGAAATTATCCTTTAAATATTAAAAGTTATATTTTATAACTTAAAATATCCTTAAACACTTTATTTTCATTTGAAATGATTTTTATAATATTAAAATCATTTTTAAACTAATTTATTTAATATAATTATTAAATAACCTTAATATTATTATTAATAATTAATTAATAAAATTTACCTTTAAATATTAAAAGTTATATTCTATAACTTAAAATATTTTTAAATACCTTATTATTATTTAAAATGATTTTTAATATAAATAAATTATTTTAATTTATTTAATTAATTCATTTATTAAATATCTTAATTATCATTAATATTAATGTATTAATGAATTTCATCACAAAATATTAAAAGTCATTAAAAATAACTTCAAATATTTTCTTATACCATAATATAATTTTAAATGACTTTTCAAATATTAAAATTATTTTTAAATAATTTATTTAATATAATAATTAAATAAATTAAATACCTTTAATATTTCAAAAATATTAAATATTTATGAAATATACTTCAAATAATTAAAAACCATTTTTCAGAATTTAAAATAATTTTTAATAATTTTATTTGTATTTTTAATAATTAAAAACTAATTTTCTATAATTATTTAATAAAAACATAATTTTTATAATTAATCTGTCGCTAAAGACCATGCACCTATAGCGACAGAACCGTCGTTATAGGTGTTCTTCATGATCTTCATGCAAACCTAGAACACTAAGTGCAATTATCAAGTGAGTGGGTTTGACCAAGATTAACATCGTGTGTACGGTGTTTCTGGACAAGACTAAACAAGATTAATGCCAGAACTGATCTGGGTTTTCTGGGTAACCCAGAAATCGAGACAGTGTCATGGTGTCACTTTGAGGCCCGATTATCTTAAGGTTCTGAGCTTACTTAATGCAATATAAAAGTTCTATCCTGTAGAAGAGATGTTAAGGTATAAACATTAAGTACTATATCATATTAACAACATCACAACTAAGAGATTTTGGCTTCATTAAAGAGCTTCTGTCAGAATCTGTTCTTGAACATTTCTGGGTTTTCCATAAATGTTCTTGAGCAGTTTCGTCTACCCATGTTTGACCAACACTCAAATTGTTTCATTAAGAATCTAGGGATAAAAAGACATTATTACGTAGTATTCATGTCGGGTTTACAAGTATAAAACATCAACATGATCAAAACACTTAACAACAAGAAGATCAAGCGCTGCAAAAATCATTGTCGAAAGTTACTCGATGATTCTGGGTCACTTGAAAACAGTCGGTCAACCCACTTTGACTCTTAATAACTTTAATTCTATAATAGATATGACCATATTCAAGTTCCATTCCACAAATCTCATAGCAGACTACCATTTCAAACATTAAAACAACAAAAAATGTAAACATAAAAGGATTTAAAGCCTCTGACATTCATTGTCAGAACACAAAATAAAATTTTCCAGATTTTGAAAAATGCAAGATCTGAGCCTATAGATGTTATGGATCCAACATCTACCAACCCAGATCATCATTATACACTACTAACAACATGTTTAACACATAAAAACTAACATCTAACATAGCAACTGAGATAAGATTTTTCAAGTTAGGTTTATACCTTCATGAACAAGTTTTGATTCTAGCTTCAAATCATTAAAAGGTGTTTGTGGGGCTTGAATATGTGACCTAAATACTTCTATATTTCGTTGGTTTTAGTGAGAGAGAGGATTGGTTGAGTGTTGTGCAAAAATTAGGCTAGGAAATGATTTTCTCTCTCTCTCTCTAATCTATTTATAAGTCCAAGATGCATGAATTGGGTGAGAGCTAGAGGGCCGATATTTGTCAATTTAAGTCACATGGAGTTGTTGGGTTTGGTCACCAACTCTAGTACTTGGCAATTTTGACAAGTTTCATACAATAATGCAAAGGAGGGTATTTTAGTCAATTGGCTTGAAATTTTAAAGGCAATCTTGTAAATTGGCTAGGGTTTGACCCTTAGGGTTTAACCCTAAAGTTTAGCATATAGCATTTGTAGGATTTCCAATTAGGGTTTGTACAAAAATAAAATTTTAGTTTCTAAAATTTGTAATCAGGGTTCTCTTAATTAGATTAGTTTTCTAATACTTATACAGGAACATTAGGGTTTTATATACTAATTATAATTAACCTTGCTAATTTAGCAATTAGAGTTTATAATTTTGTTAATTAGGGTTACCAAATCACAATTAGGGTTTATAATTCAAACATTAGGGTTTCTAGAAATTAATATATCCAAATGTTAATTAGGGTTGACCTAATTAATTATAAAATCATATAACACAGTTATATAATAGTCTTAAACTCACAATTGAGTTTCAATTTAGGGTTTCCCACAGTAAAACTAGGGTTTTCAATTACTACATCATAATTGACCAATCATTGTCAGTCCACATACATACAGTACATATTTATAGCACTGAAAAATCAAAATATAATTAATATTATATTATTATTCTCATGCCTTGATCGAGATCCAAAATTAGGGTTTGGATTTCATATCCGATTTATCTCGCCATTCTTAACATTATTAATTAAGTTAAAATAATTAACTTAATAATCAGTATAAAAATTCATATAATAAAATAATTATTATAATTATTCTAAAAATCATTTCATGTATTATTTAGATAATATATACTCATATTTTCATGGAAAATAATTAATAAAAACATTTCTAACATATAGTTTATAATGATCAATAATTCTAATATAAAATAATTTGTAATTATTCATGTAATAAATATATTTTTTTTTCACATATAAATATATACATATACACATTGACTTGGCACATATTCCCCATATTTATTTTAATAAATATATAAAAATATTTATACGCAAAATTTTTGATTTATTTGTATAGAAAAATATCGGGTTGTTACATTGGAAACTCTCTCGGTGTTATTTGAGCTAAGTTGTGCTCGTAGCTATGATGGATTGATGATGGAAAGGAAAATGGAGCTGAGTATATTTCCAGATGTTGGAATGAAGTTTTGGAGTGAAGTACCTTGAGCCTAAAATGCAGCAGAAGATTGCGTGAGAACAAGTCGGGGCAATGGATGCAGGTAATTTTGCTACAGTGATAAGTCTTGGATAGGTAGCTAATCTGCGCATCTTAATTTGACAGTTGACTTTCAATTGAGATATCGAATAGGTTGATTGCTTGGAGAAGGATGTTACGACTGAGACTCTTATTATATTAGACTTATTATCAGTATGTAAACGTATTCCACCCCTTGGGGGATCACGTAGCTATTGTCACTTTCTCTCTTTAATTTTAATAATAGAATAGAGTAGATTAGTGTAGTTACTTTCTAGATTTGATTATATTGGAGACTTGAAGAAATTGGAAAGCATTAAAGATTCAATCTTGGATCAGGAGAACACATTTGCACTACAATTATCTATTCTTACTCTCTCTTTGATTCCTAATTGTATCTTATGATGTTTATTCAATATGTGGATAGCGTTGATTCAGATATGATTTAAATTCTATTCTGAGATTGCAATGGATTCTATGGATTAGTTTATTCTGATATGTTTCATTGTTACCTTATTGATTTTTATGGTATTGTCTATTATGATTCATGCTTACTTGCTTAGTTGATTGGCCATCAATTACTATGATAATCCATATGGACTTGAGAGATGAAGTATGGGTTTGGATCTGATCTTAATAGATTTTGATTGTATATTCTATATTGTGATAGGATGTATGATTTGTGTTTAGGATAGACATATATTGAAACACCATTCGTAGTCAATTGAGAACTTGGGCTTAAACCCTAATTATTTGTAAATCATATAAACATATAGTGGTTTAGGTAATGTGGGTGTTCATGTGTAACTGTGGATTATATGTGATATGGGTATGGTACATTGAGAGATTGCTATACTTTACTTCCGTGTTCTTGACTAACAATTCAGTACAATTAATTTGGCTTAACAGAGAGTGTGTTGATTTAAATGAGTCAATAGATGAAATTGTGATCTCAGGTTTTCATTATCTAATCTTATTCTAGGAATAGTTAGGTTTATTTAATTTAACAGTTTAAATTTATATATCGCAAATCAATCGTTTAAATAAGATTGAAATGGTTACGAGTTAGTGCTTGGTGAACTTTGTTAGTTAATTCTCCTTGGGAACGATACTTTACTTACTCTTTATTACTTGTTGACCGTGTGTACTTGCACGCATATATTGATCGGTAAAATGACCAACAGTACCAATCTATCCGAATTCACTAATCCCTAATTTAGTAATCCAACGATTGGGAACTATTTTAGTTTTAAGCTTTCTAAGAATTTAGATCTCATTAGAATGATCATCGTCATTATTCTAAAAGCATTGCTTAAAACTATGGGTTTATCACATATTATAAAACAGCATCATGTAGATAATTAAAAGCCTTTAATAAATTAATACTTTTTAATAATAAATGAATAAGATTGTTACAAAGTATATGCTTTATCATCAAACATGATTGGCTTGTGTGCATACTACTTTCAATCTCCCACTTGAACTAAAGCCAATCGCCATGATATCTCATACCCTTCTTCTCTAAGTGAAGATTATCTTGCTGTTGGATAAGCTTTAGTTAATGGATATGTAATGTTGTTCTTGAGAGTCCACTATCTCTATATTGATTTCCCATCTTTCAATGATTCCTATAATCAAATGAAAGTGCCACAACATATGTTTAGATCCAAGATGAGACTTAGGAACTATTCCTAATTCTGTAATGAATTTTTCATCCAAACAATCAACTTGCGACTTGATTCTGACTATATACTTTGTCTTTATCACTAAACCAAAGAACTCTTTCTTTGTTTGAAACCTTTCCAATTCAACGCACCACTGCTCAAGGTAACACTTTACCTTAAAGTGGATTTTCTTAAATCTTGATGCATCTAAAAAAACTCGAGTCTATTAAGCCCTCCAGTTTTAATTTAGACCCACCATAAATTTTAATCACATCTTTAGTGCTGGTTAAGTACTTTAAGATGTTTTTCACTAATTCACAGTGAACTTCTCCAGAATATGACTGATCAACATCAGGTCTTGTACATTTCATTCCATACATGATAGTTACTCATGCAATCTCTCTTTTCAGGAGTCTATGGGGACTATTAAGAGAGATACACTCCATGGCTCATCAACATGAGACATCTCTTGGATTTTCCATGTTAAACGACTTTAGCATCAAATTAATATACGTTCCTTGGGTTAAGTCAAGCATCCTCTTAAATCTATCTATATAGATTTGTATCCCCAATTACGATATTCTTCCCAAATCATTCATGGAGGAATGTTTAGACAACTTTGTCTTTACTGATTGTAGCATTAGTGTGTCATTCCTTATCCATAGTATATCAACATATAATATTAAGAATGTCACGGCGCTCCCACTGACCCTTTTGTACACACTAGGTTCATTCTTGTTTTTGATAAAATCAAACTCTTTTGATTGTTTCATCAAAACGAATGTTCCATTTTTGAGAAGTTTGCTTCAATCAATTTCTCTAAGTGTTTATAACTCTTACCTCATCGTATGTAACTGGATCATCATATTCTATGATGTGTACCTCATCATCATCATCTATGATGAATCCATACCTCCTAGGTATCTTCTTGCATTATTCCGCATTTATTAGGTTTGTGGTACAATAAGTCTATCTACAAGTTCCTCTTATTTGACTTATAGTGTTTTGTGGTTCTTAAACTCTTCAAGATTCTATTATCCTCCCACTAGCCCCTTCAATGATAAACACCTTTATCTTAGAAGGCAACGTGTTTCGCAACAAACACCTTTTGCTAAGTAGGATTATAGAACATATACCCTAAACTTATTTTAGGATATCCCACAAATCGACACTTGTCAAATCTTGTCCCAAGCTTATCCTTTGAAACCTTTTCACATAAGTTGGACAACCCCTTATCTTAACATATTTAAGATTAGGAATCCTCCCTGTCCATAACTTTTATGGAGTCTTGGGGCCGGATTTTGATGTTACCTTTTTCGTAGATATGCAGCCATTTCTAAGACATGACCCCAGAAGGATACTGGAATGTCGGTAAAATCATTATGGACCGCACCATGTCCAACAAGGTACGATTTTTCCATTCAGATACATCAATCAATTATTGTGTATCAGGAGGCGTCCATTATAAGAAAACCATTTAAGATGATCTAGAAACTTATTGCACAAGTATTTATTCCTTGATCTAATCAAAGAATCTTAATACTCTGCCAATTTGTTTCACTTCTGAATTCTTTGAACTTTTTAAATAATTCACACTTGTATTTCAGCAGATACAGACATTCAACTCTTTGAATGATCATCTTCTTTTCTTATACTAGTTTGTTCAATTTGCAAAATAATTTTTACGTAAGTTAAGTACACAAAATCCATTAAGTAATATTTCAGTTTTATACAAAACATTATTATTATAAATAGAACAACAATTGTTCCTAAATATAATACCAAAGATTTCATTGTCCAACAATAAAATGGAAATAATTTTTCTAACGAGAACTGAAATACAATAACAACTTATTAACTTAATAGATTTGCCTATAAGCTGTGCTAAACTATAAGTTCCTATAGCTAATGCAACAACCTTTGCTTCATTTACCAGACATAGGATTACTTATCCTTTGTTTAGCCTTCTACTTATGCTTGGTCCCTTTATAAATCTATATTTATGATAACCAAAGCCGGTATCCAATACCCAAGTAGAACCTTGACTTAAAGAAAAATTTATTTCAAATCATGAACAAAATTGTATTTGTAACCGAAACTTCACTAAGCTTCTTTTGGTTAGCCTCTGCAAAATGCTTCTTGCAGTTTCTTTCCAGTGTCCAGGCTTATTGTAGTGGAAGCAAACTCCTTTGCTATCTCATGTCGATTTTTGTTCTTATTATCCATTGTTCTTATTTACCTTCTTAGAATCATTCTTCTTTTCAGAAGATCCTTTGGCCCCTACCAATAAGACATGGTCTTTCTTGGTTGGAAAGTGACTCAACATTTTTCAACATGTTAAGAAAATCAGCGAGGCTAATATCTAGCTTGTTCATATGAAAAATTCACAACAATTGTGAAAGGAGTCCGGGAGTGATTGCAAGATCAAATCTTGGCTCAACTCTCCATCCATGATAAAACCCGTTGTCCTAATTGATCAATCAAATTGATAATGTTAAGGACTTGTGTCTGTACTATAGTGTCGTTGGTCATTCTAAATCGGAAGAGCTCCTTAGATATCTGATATCTATTAGTCCTACTTTCCTCACATCAACTACTTGATGTGCAGGAATATAGTAGGAGCATCCATAGTTTCATGCTGACGCTGAAGCTCGTTACTCATGGATGCGAGCCTGATGCATTGAGCCAACTGTGCATCATCTTGCCACTTTCTAAAAGTATCAATCTCTTCCTCAGAGGCATTGTTTGCAACCATTGCAGGGATAGGCATATTAAGGACATAAGATAGGTTTTCATCCATGAGAACTATTCTCAAATTCCTTAACCAATCCGTTTAATTCAGTCCTGTTAAATAGCATCTAATATGCTTCGCAATGATAGTAATTTAGACATTGTAAAATTCTGTAAATGAATTTGTAACTAATAACATTTTAGCATACATTCTTTTATTAATTACCAAAACAAATTAGGTCTTGTTTTAAATTGGTATCTCCCACTATTTTCTTCAAACTATATATATACCTTCGTTTATATAGTTCGACGAAATCTAATTAAAGATTTGTGACACCCCCAAATCCGGACACTTCATCCCCACAAATTTGGTGTTCACTGTCCAATTAAATCATAACTAACTACCCATAAACAAAGGATATAATTAAACTCAAAAGCTTTAAACAATCAGTCTCCCATTAAAGGGTTACATAATCTAAAATAAATCCTGTGTCCTCTAACCTTTATTACAATCATCCATGAAAATTAAAACATGATTATAATTAAATCCATTACATAAGCTTCATAAATAAAATATATATTAAACGTTTTCGTCTAATCAAGCACTTTGTCCTTGCCCTTACTTGTAGAAAGCTTTTCAAACTTCGTAACTTCATCTGCATTGTTTTGTGCAAGAGTGAGCAAACAATTGCTCACAAGAAGGATACTATACAATAACGTTTTATAAATGACAATTAATTGAGCTTTCAATGGTAAAGTATTCTTACCGGAACAAGAAACTTTAATTCAACAGCTATGAGTTCTAAGGAATAATGAACATTTAAGTTAACAATAGCTAAAAACATCAAAGAATATACTGAGGGTCACAAGACCACGAACTCTATTCTAGGTTTACAAGTATTTCTACTTTAACCTTTAACGGTCTAAAAGACTATAATCATCATCTATGTCCTAGGTTCACAGGTGTTTCTACTGTAACCTTTAACAGTTTAAACGACTATATGGACCATCATCCCGTACTCCAGGTGATCAGCCCTTTGTACTATGTATTGCACAAACATTTTAACACTATTGCATAGCTCTAAAATAATCCCCTGATATAGGGTTGTTCATCTCAGCTTAGATTATCAGGTTCTGAACCAAAGGAAGTTTGGTTGGGAATTAACTTCAAAGGAAGTCTAGATTTTTAGAACGCTCATTAACCAAGTACTGGTTGAATCAAATAGGAACCAATAACTATTCAAGGGTTTGATTATAATATCTTCATGAACAAGGTATTTTGATGAATCAATAAGGGCTAGAGTATTAACAATTTCTAAGTTGAACAAATGTTATCATTGACAACATGCTTTCAAAGTTGTGTGAGTACATAAACAAACCAAAGGAAGTTTGGTTTGGGTAGACTTCAAGGGTAATTTAGGGTTTAGAACATTCATCAACTAAGGATTAGTTGAATTGGTAAAGAATCGCTAAGCAACTTAGAGTTCGGTACAATAACGTAAGATAGTACAATGAATGATATTGAAGAACGAAGATCAAACAACAGTTATTAGTTGCTGAATAAACACACTTCTTACAATAATAATCTGAGACTTTGAAAAGATTAACTAACTTGCTCAACAATAAATGAGTACAGACTTTGAATAACCAAGGTAATCTCGATTGGAATAAAGAAACAAAGATTAACTAACTTGCTCAATAATAAATGAGGGTTAAAGAACTTGCATGACAATAAATTGTTAAACAAGAGATTAGAAATAGAGAATTTGCATAAGTATAACATAACGGTGAAAAAAGTAACCTTCTTTGAATAATAAAGTAGCAAAAGGTTAGGGAACTTGCCCTCGTCGTGTAGGTTAAACAATCACTACTCACGTTCACCACAAGTCCTACACATACCATATGTATTGACAATACACATTAGTTACATTAACATTACCTTCATGAGTTGCTTTCTTACTTTTAGTATAGCTACTAACTAAGTTTAAGTTTAAATAACATCGCATATTTTCATGAACATTACTTTTTAGTTTTATTACAACTACTTAAGTGATCATGTCATTGCACCACATACACATTAATAACTTGATACAACATCCTATTACATGTCCAACATGTTATCATTAAGTTATACTAATACACAAAGGATTGCACTTGCATTCGCGCATCCCGACGCCCTCCGATTGGCTCCAAATACACAATAGTCCTAAAGATGGCCATTTTGACCCTTCATAACGATTTCAAATTGAAAACCTTAAAGAATAAAAGTAATAGGCCTATTCGTCCTCTTTCTGAATCATCTTAAATCACCTCAATCGGAGTTCGTATGAAAACATTATGGCCATTTTACTACTACATGAGGTCAAAACTGTCCGACCCAGACAACTTTTCCAGCGCTGGGGCGCGAGACGATGTGACTGGGCTGAATTCAATAATGGGCGCGAATTTCAGCACTCGGGCGCGAACTTCTTGAAAGTAGTATGCACACAAGCCAATCATGTTTGATGATAAAGCATATACTTTGTAACAATCTTATTCATTTATTAATAAAAAGTATTAATTTATTAAAGGCTTTTAATTATCTACATGATGCTATTTTATAATATATGATAAACCCATAGTTTTAAGCAATGCTTTTAGAATAATGATGATGATCATTCTAATGAGATCTAAATTCTTAGAAAGCTTAAAACTAAAATAGTTCCCAATCGTTGGATTACTAAATTGGGGATTAGTGAATCCGGATAGATTGGTACATACGTTGCTTGCTCATTGGATGAGGATGATTGATCTCATGATCATTTGTGTGGAGACACTAAAGCAAGTATGTAGGTGCTTATTGGAGAATAAGTTCACTGAACGTGGCTCGCTAAGGAATACCTAATGGAGTTTTACTTGCCTGTCAATAGGAATTCCTGTAGTGATAGTAGTACAAGTGATCCTTGGACTTGAGATCATCATAGTATCTTGTGTATGATGAGTTATACTTTGACTTATTCCTTAAGACCCTTAGGGTATATCAAAGGGTATGCTTGAGTATAATAAGTTGTACATGGAGATAATGTATGATCAATAAAGAATCTACCACTTCTAGTAAAAAGAAGAGAAATGTCCTATGTGATTCGATAAATGACAACTCGGTGAGTACTTGGCGGGTTAAAGCGAATGAAATTAGAAAGGAGTTTCTAATTTGCATTATTTGAGTTGTACATTTAAGAGTCGAAATACATATAATTAAATAAAATAAGACTTGACAAAATTTCATGTCTTATATTTAATTGGGACATTGTATGGTGGAAGGATTGAATTATCTGCAGTAACTATTTACTCAAAGGTTCTTTTATGATTAATGTTGAAATCTATATTATCTGGAAAGTCGTTGAACGCTTGGGAGGCTTATCCTATTGTAGAATAAATATTATTTATTTAAATAAATTATTAGTTTAATTTATTTATTTAAATAAGATTAGAATTGTTCTAATTAATTTATTCACAATGGTTTAATATGGAGAACCTAAAGGGTCACACCATAAAAAGGAAGAATAATTATTTAAGAAGTTAATGGCATAATCGTAATAATAAGTTAAGTATATTTAATTTAATCTATGGTGATAGAATAAATTAAATAGCTTAATATTTATTATTTAATATTTTAGAAATATTAAATATAAATTAATAAGAGGAGTCTTATTATTATTATTACTATTATTATAATTTAATTCCTAAAGGAGTTTGGGAATTAATTAATAAAAGTACTCTCAAATATCCTAATAGGATTAAGAGACAAATTAATTAAAAGAGTTTAATTAATTATCCCTAATAAGATTAGGGAGCTTAATTAATTAAAAGAATTTAATTAATTAAATAAAACCCAATTCCTTAATTGTTAAGGAGGGTTGCCTACATCTATAAATAAGAGGAGTCTTATTATGGGTGAGGGGGTTGTTGACTTTTTAACAACATACGTAATTCCAATTGTTGGAGAGTAGTCGCCTTTTTTCTATAGAGATAAAAAACTAGGGTTTGAGCCAAATACCCATCTTCTTGAATTCTTCTTCTTCCTTGGTAGATCACCTCTAGAGGCCAAACACTTGGGTGGCTAACGTTGATCAAAGGAAGGAACCAAATCCGGTGGATTCAAGTTGAACGCGAAAAGGATTGGAGGTGAACTTGTACCTGAGGAAGCTCGGATCTTCAATGGTATGATTCTTATTCATATCTTTTCGTTTAATTAATAATTATGCATAAAGGGTGATCCGGGTATATGGTTTGTAAAATTTTTAAACTCTGATTTTTACACGTTTCCGCTAATTTTGTGCAATTTGATTGCGTTCATGAATATTACAAACCTAACAGTGGTATCAGAGCCAAATCTTTATGCGAATTATTAATTGTTTTAATTTGATATGTATATTAATATGTGTTTAGAACAATTTAATTGAGCATAATTTTATTGTATAAAATTTATTATAAAAAAAAAGGGAGATGAAAAGCCGTGATGATCAATTCTTGAAATTCGTGGCTGGTTTTACTTTTCAAAACCTCATCCTGATTATTCACGTTTTGTCTGTTAACATATATTACGTTGATTTTTTTTTTTTAAATATATGTTATATGAAAAGTTTCCTGTTTCTTCAAAAAACGTGGCCATCCTGTTATCTTTTTCAAGGGATTCATAAAGTTTCAACATTCTTGATATAAACATTAATGATTAAAGTAATCATTAGCATGCAATGATTAAAGTAATCATTAGCAAGTGATATTTTTTTTTTATAAAAAATAAAAAAGGTTGCAGGAGGTGTTTATATATATAATATATATTAACGTAATATATATTTATATATATATAATAATTTTATAATTAAAATAAAATATTTATTTTAATCTTAAAATAAAAAGTTTATTTTAATCTTAAAATAAAAGGTTTATTTTAATTTTAAAATTGGATTCATGCTAACTAATTAGAGTTGGAATTAGATTCCATGATAACTAATTAGAGTTGAAATTGGATTCTATTTTTGCTTAAATAAAGGAGTTTATTTAGATATGAAATAAGATTTCATATTATTCAAAATAAAGGAGTTTATTTGTGAATAGGAAAAAGAATCAGTTTTTTCTTAAATAAATGAGTTTATTTAGATATGAAATAAGATTTCATATTATTCAAAATAAAAGAGTTTATTTGTGAATAGGAAAATAATCCGTGTTTCCTTTAATAAAGGAGTTTATTTTTTTTTTATACTTGGAATTGGATTCCATAATTAATTAAAATAAAGGAGTTTATTTTGATTAAACATTTTGATTAAAATAAAATAGTTTATTTTATTCAAAATTGGATAAATTAAAATAAAATAGTTTTATTTTGATTTAAATTTGGATTAAAATAAAGGAGTTTATTTTGATTCAAAATTAGATTTTATACTAACTAAATTTGCCCATTAAATGATATCAATATATATATTGAATATTTATTATTCATGAGATGAATGTTATTTATTGATGCATATGGTGATGATAATGAATGGGATTGATTATGGACTATGACCAATGTGATTGGATTTTATTTTAGTTGGATGCATGAATGTATGGGTTTTATTAAATGGGGTTACATGCACCTCGTCTTCTCTAATTTTTTTTAATGTAAATTCTAACTCCCTCCTATGTACTTCCCCTTGACTGCTGATCAAGATTTCTATTTATTTTAAATAGTTTTGTAATAGGAATAGTTAGAATTAATTTTGAAGAATTGGAGATCAAGGAGCAAGGAGCGCTTGAAGACCCGTTTGTAATGGAGCCCGGGTTTAAATGTAATAGTTATATTTAAATATTAATTATTGCACCCCTAGGGTTTGACCTTTTGGCTCACTTGGTGGCTCTAGTGAACCAAACTAGAATAAAAGTCCATAATCAATCCAGGTAGAATATAGTATTCTATATGTGCATGCTTATAGTATATATATTATATATTATGCAAACATGATTCACATGTTCATTAATATGACACGTATTTTATATATATATATATATATATATATATATATATATATATATATATATATATATATATGCATACTTAAACAAGATGAGACAAATTAATAACAAACCCCTCAAATATTTTTATATTAAGTTGTAACGTTCAAAGATATTTGGAATATCGAACGTCGCCTTCTAGCATGATAGAAACAATAGAGTATTGAATATTTAATATGAGTTTGTTGTGCACACACAAGGCAAGTATTAAATGTTTAAGATGTTATTTTTATTACATATGATGTTTATAAGGAATTGAACATTACTGCTTTGTTGTGCACACACAAGGGCTGTAGTTTTCTCTTCACTTATATAGAAATGCTGGGTCTGACTTAACTTAAATCATTTTAGTTCGGATGTGCACACACTTGACCATTATGATTTAAGAGGCAAAATACAAAGAGTTACATAGTTGATGTAATTGACAAGAGTTGTCTACCTATTTATTTATATATAGTTTGTTGTGCACACACAAGGCTATATACATTTGAAATGGGATCCTTATTCTCACTAGCAAATCTTTAATTAGATTTTGCCGAACTATATAGTGAGGGTAATATAGTTTGATGAAAATAGTGGGAGATACCAATTTAAAACAAGACCTAAATTATTTTGGTAATTAATAAAAGAATGTATGCTAAAATGTTGTTAATTACAAATTCATTTACAGAAATTTACAATGTCTAAATTACTATCACTGCAAAGCATATAGATGATATTTAACCGTACCGAATTTTACGGATTGGTTAAGGAATTTGAGAATAGTTCTCATGGCTGAAAAGCTATCTTATGTCCTTAATACGCCTATCCCTGCAATGCTTGCAGATAATGCCTCTGAAGAAGAGATTGCTACTTTTAGAAAGTGGCAAGTTGGCTTAATGCATCATGCTTGCATCCATGAGTAACGAGCTTCAGCGTCAGCATGAAACTATGGATGCTCCTATTATATTCCTGCACATCAAATAGTTGATGGTGAGGAAAGTAAGACTACATAAGCCAGTTACAGTAGGTTGGCAAAAAAGTAGACTAGGAGTTATGGCTCTCTCACTAAAAAATTTTCTCTGCCTTCTCTCTACCCTGGTTTTCTGGTCTAGTTGGTATTCCCCTACCTAACTTTTCCGTTCATCTCCATCCTTTCCGGTCTTTTCTTCCTATCTTCCTCTCTCTCCTCTCTTCCCCTACTCACCATCCTCCCCTCTTCCATTTTCTGGTTTTCCCTCCTTTGGTGTGACTCGGTTCTGATGGTTAGTCACAACCACCTTTCTGCTGGAAACACTGAAAGTAGCCTTTCAAAGGATCTTTTTCTTGAATTTGGAGTTTCTGTCCCGGGCTCGCCATCCTCTGTTAAGGTTGATATAGAGGAAATGGGTGAGTCTGATGCTTTCATGGGACATGTGGGTAACTTTGTTACCTCTGAAGAATCGTCATCTCAGGCGGTGAGCCCTGTACTGGATATTGGAAATGCCATGGGGGACAATGCAAAAGCAATTTTTTCTGCTGCCCAATAACTAACTCATAAAGACAGAGAGGAAGCTATTTTTGAACGTAAAAAGAACCTCCATCTTATGGAGTTCCTCTCTGCCCATGGGGTTACTTCAAATGACGTTCAAGCCTTTTTTGTCCAAGGTAAAATTTGTTTATTTTAACTTTCGGCCACACTGTAAATCGAGGTCCAACACCATAATCTTTTCTAGGTGGGACTCTTTCTCAAGTCAAATGTGTTGGAGATGGCTCCGAGCCGGCTATCTCCTTTCTTAAGGAACCTCCGGCTGGTTTGGACGTGGCTAGTCCCCGGCCAGTTGCACTAGCCCGATCTACTCTCCCTTCCGGGCCTTCCACCTCGGGTTTCGTTAAGTCTGACTCACCTTTAAATTTAAATTTGAAAGCTCCCGCCTCTTCCCTCGAAGAAGGTGAAATCCCTAGTCCTACTCTGAAAGCTACCGTCAAGACTTGGTGTGATGTTGTTGGGAAGCCTGCTGTCAGAGCTTCTAGGTCCCTATCTTATCGCCCTCCTTCTCCCGATGATTTGAGCAATTTCGTGATTCCACCAAATTGAAATGCTTACCGAGGTAACCAGATTTGGGCCTCTAGCCTTGTGGGATACTTTCTCGCATTCATCTCTCCCTACAATAGTAGAGCCCATAGCTAAAAGGATATGGGGCATCTAGGACTCATAAATGTCTTCCTTCACAACAAGGGGTATTATATTTTCAAGTTCGATTCAAAATCAGATTGTGATAATATTTTGGCTTCGGGCCCATGGCACTTCACCTCCAAGATAATGGTCCTGCAACAATGGAAAGAAGGTATTGTCTATTCAAAAGCAGACTGTGATGTCTTTCCCAGTATGGGTGAAACTTAGCAATATCCCCCTTTCTTATTGGTCGGATGAAGGGATAAGTTAGCAAAAAAAAAAAAAGGGATAAATTATATTGCTAGTGCTATTGGGAAGCCACTTTTCACAGATGACATGACAACCAAGAATGATTTCTTAAATTTTGCTCGAGTTTGTATTGAGGTGAAAGCTTCATTCTTGTTTCCCCCTTCTATCCAGGTAGCCATCAAGCAAGATCATGACTCCGACTATAGCTTTACATAAGTGGACGTGGAATATCAAAGTAAGCCTCCTTCTTTCTCCTTTTGTCAAGTATTTGGGCACTCTCCTATCAATTGCCCAAAAGCAAATTTTAAGTGGATGCCAAAGGTCACAACTGCTGGTCCAGCTGGGAATGTTGGCAAAGATCTTGTGAATCATGTAAAGATACCAAGTCATATAGTCACTGTTGAACGAAATGAAAGTCCTGCTTCTCCATCCAAATGGACGGTTAGTCCTCCATCTGATGAATGGGTTACTGTGACTAGAGGTGCAAAATCTGAAATGGTTATACCCACTTCTCTCCAAGTTATGAATGTTTCAAACTCTTTTGCCCCTATGGCTCAGGATGACCAGGCTATGGGATCGGATGTTGACTCTCCTGTTGCTATGAATCCCATACTTGTCTCCAAACTCAAAGTGATAGATGAAAAGGAAGGAAAAGACTTGAAGAACAAACAAACCTCAGGAATGGAGAATCCAAAAGCTGCCAAAAAGAGGAAAGGCAAGGGCAAAGCTGGTCTCTCTTCTCCTCCATCAGTTTAACTATGTTAGCCTCCTATAACATTAGAGGGTTAAATAAAAAGCCTAAGCAGGCTTATGTTAAGCAAATAATTGTAGATCACAATATTTCTCTTATAGGTTTGGTTGAAACTAGAGTTAAGGTTACAAATGCTACTAGAATTTCCAGGATGATTTGCTCTAACTGGGAATGGGCATTCAACTATGATCACCATTCCAATGGTAGGATTTGGGTGGGTTGGAATCCTATCCGTTGGAAACTGGATGTCCTTTTTGTTTCCTCTCAAGTAATCCACTGTAAGGTGCAATCCTTAGATATGCCTAGCACAAATTTTTTTGTATCATTTGTTTATGGGCTAAATTCTTATATTGAAAGAAGGGATCTCTGGAATGATTTGATTAGTTTCTCTCCCACTAATAGTCTTTGGTGCCTAATGGGGATTTTAATGTTATCAAGGATCTAAATGAAACCAACCAACCTCATGTATTATGGGATATTGCTAAAGCTGAATTCAAAGACTGCACTAACTCCATTGAAGTAGCAGATATCCGAGGTACCTGTCCTTTGTTTACTTGGTGGAATAATCAACCATCTTGCCCTGTCCACAAAAAACTCGATCGAGTAATGGGTAACTCTGCATGGCTCACCCAATTTGATCTCTCTCATGCTACGTATGCCCATCGTGGACTATCTGACCATTCCTTGCTCCTTCTCAACACTGGTGTTCTGTTCCCCAAGCCAAAAAGATTTTTTCAATATTTCAACCATATGGCTCATCTTGAGGGGTTTCAAGAAGCTATGAGGTTAGCTTGGAACTCTCCAATTCATGGTAATCCTTCTTTGTCTTTCTTTGAAAAACTTAAACTTGCAAGATTTGGCTCTGGTCTCACTTAATATCACAAATTGAATTTAGTCTCTTTGGTAAAGCTAGCTCGTGAAGATCTTCACGCCATCCAATCCCTTCTCCATGTCAATCCTTTGGATCTGGCTCTTTTGGAAAAGGAGAAAGAATGTTCGCAGCAGCTTTGGCACGCCATTGACAAGGAGGAAATACTCATGCAACAAAAATCAAGAGCTAGTTGGTTGGCTTTGGGTGATTGAAACACTAGTTACTTTTCAAACATTATGAAAAGCAGGTGGAACACAAATAAAATCCTCTCCATCTTAAACGAAGAAGGTACACTTGTGAATGAACAACCTCAAATCGAATTGGTGGCAATTGAGTACTTCCAAAACCTCTTTAATTCCTCAAGTTCACAATATGCTGGTTTCAGTAGTTATGGAGTAACTCCCTCACGTCTTCTTGATGCATCTCAAGCCTCAAATCTATGTGCCCCCTTCTCTGATTCTGAGATATTCAAGGTTCTAAATTCAATGAAACGAAATAAGAGTCCGGGGCCGGATGGTTTCAACGTAAACTTTTTCATTAACTGTTGGGATCTGGTAGGGACTGACTTTACAAAGGCTGTCCAGTTTTTCTTTTCTACTAGCAGGCTCACGAAAGGAATTAATGCCACAGCTCTGGCTTTGATACCTAAATGTCCCAATCCGTCCACCATGGTGACGACTTTCGTCCCATTTCTGCTTTGCACCACCATATAAATGCATTGCTAAACTTTTGTCAAATAGGCTCAAAGTTGTACTGCCTCTGATTATTGATAAGGCCCAATCTGCTTTTGTTAAAGGGCGGAATATCAGTGATAACATCCTTATTGCTCAAGAATTCTTCAAAGGGTACACTAGGATTTCTGGTCCTGCTAGATGTGCACTAAAGATAGATCTAAGGAAAGCTTTTGATACAGTCCGTTGGGATTTTCTGTTTGATACACTAACAGCCTTCAATTTTCCTCAGACCTTCATTGGCTGGATTAAAGCTTGTGTTACATCCCCCATGTTCTCCGTCAAGATGAATGGAACTCTAGCTGGGTTTTTAGCAGCAACAGAGGACTTCGCCAGGGCGACCCACTTTCCCCCTTCCTCTTTGTTATAGTAATGGAGATGATGTCTCTCAAACTCAACCAAGACACATTAGATTCTGTCTTCAAATACCATTGGAAGGCAAAGGCCAGCAAAATCACGCATCTGCTCTTTGCTGATGACATACTCCTCTTCTGCCATGCAAGCCTTCCTTCTATATCTATTGTGAATTCATGTATCCTCTCCTTCTCACTCTCTACTCAGTCTCTTATCCCTAACTCTCATAAAAGCCATTGCTTCCTCTCAAATCTCGACCCTCCACTAAGAAGCGACATCACCGCTCTTTTAGGTTTTCAAATGGGTTCATTACCTTCAAAATTCTTAGGGTTCCCTTACTCACAAGAAAATTATCCCATGCAGATTGTGTTCCCCTTATCCTACGAATCACAAACAAGGCCTCCTCTTGGACTTCAAAAGTCTTAGCATACTCTGGAAGATTGCAGTTGATTAAGTCAACCCTTTTCTCCTTTCAAGTGTTTTGGAGTACCAACTTTATGCTTCCAAAGACAGTCCTTAGAGACATTCAATCCATTCTAAGTCGATTCCTATGGAAAGGGCCTACACTGCACAAATTTGGAGCCAAGGTGGCTTGGGCATCTATCACGTTACCCACTCAAGAAGGGGGATTAGGATTAAAGAGCATCCTCGACTGGAATAAAGCCTTGGTAATGATGCATCTTATCCACCTCCTAAATCACAAATCTACTTCTCTTTGGGCTAACTGGGTCAAAGCAACCTTGTTAAAGAACAAGTGCATATGGCAAGTTCATAAAAGCCCTGACTGTTCATGGATTTGGAAACAAATCCTCAAGCTTCGCCCCCTTGCCCTTCAACATCTGAAATATACTCTAGGGGATGGCCACCTTACTAACTTATGGTACGACCCCTGGGTAAATGGGAATGCTCTGAATCCTTCTCGGTCCCTTATTTCTAATTCTGGTATTCCCTTAACTCGCCACTGCAGTTAGTAATATCATTTCGGTGAGAACTGGATCTTCCTACTAGCAATCACCATGAGGTTATCATCTTCCGGCAACAAGTTACCCCCATCCCTTTTCATATGAATAGGATGGATATGATCCAGTGGGACTCATATGATATCCATTCGGTAAAGGCAAAATAGATTTGGGAATCATTTCGTTCACGGTCTCCTCTTTGTTCCTTGGTGGTCTATCCTTGGAATAAGCTTCATGTGCCGCGCTTTACTCCTTTATTACGTGGGCTTGGTCTTTTAAGGAAGCTTACTACAAATGATCGAACAAGGCACTTCTCAGGTCAAGTTTGGCTTTGCCCACTCTGCAACCTTTAGTTAGAAACCTTTTCCCACTTGTTTTTTGAATGTGAGTACTCCTCTACGATCCTTAAAAGTGCAGTTGAATTAGGAAATTGGGTCACTATCCCCTTCTCATGGGATGCCCTGATTGCATTCCTCACATCTTACCAAGGCTCTAAACTCTCCAAAAACATCCTCAATCTGACTATTGCAACTTGTTTTTACAAAGTTTGGGAGGCCCGGAATACCAAGCTCTACACAGGTTCCATTCCACCTTCATGGACATTAGCAAAGGATGTTATCCAACTCATCAAGGCTAGGCTCTCAACATGTAAATCTTTCCTAAAGGCCACAAATTGTAATCATTTCTGTAATTGGTTATTAGTTTAAATTGTTATGTTGGGCCCTCTTCCATGTATCGTATCATCATCTCTGATATTTAGATGATGTTACTATTCTGGGGTATGCCCCTTAGCCATTGTCCTCTTTGGTTCTTTTTTATATATACAACAAACTTAGCAAAAAAAAAAAGTAAGACTAATAGATATCAGATATCTAAGGAGCTCTTTCGATCTAGAATGACCGATGACACTACAGTACAGACAAAAGTCCTTAACATAATCAATTTGATTGATCAATTAGGACAACGGGTTTTGTCATGGATGGAGAGTTGAGCCAAGATTTGATGCACTCACTTCCGGACTCCTTTCACAATTGTTGTGAATTTTTCATATGAACAAGCTAGATATCGGCCTCGCTGATTTGCTTAACATGTTGAAAAATGTTGAGAGTCACTTTCCAACCAAGAAAGACCATGTCTTACTGGTAGGGGCCAAAGTATCTTCTGAAAAGAAGAACGATTCTAAGAAGGTAAAAAGAAAGGCGTAAACAAAGGATAATAAGAACAAAACTGATATGGATAGCAAAGGAGTTTGCTTCCACTGCAATAAGCCTGGACACTGGAAAGAAACTGCGAGAAGTATCTTGCAGAGGCTAACCAAAGAAGCTTAGTGAAGTTTCGGTTACAAATATAAATTTGTTCATGATTTAAAATAAATTTTTCTTTAAGTCAAGGTTCTACTTGGGTATTGGATACCGACTTTGGTTATCATAAATATAGATTTATGAAGGGACCAAGCAGAAGTAGAAAGCTAAACAAATATAAGTAATCCTATGTGCGGGAAATATAGCAAAGGTTGCCACATTAGCCATAGAAACTATTCTGACCCTCACCAACCTTTCCTGCCCCTAGGTCTCACCTAACTATTCTGACCCTCACTAACCTTTCCCGGCACCGATCCTATTCGCGCCTCTTTGCCTCTACTCTCTCTTTCTGCACCGTTCGTCCTCCTTCTCTTCCTTCTCACCTCTGTCCCCTTCCTTTCTTTCTTTTATTTCCTAGGTTCCTTCTCCTTTAACTATGGTCGACCACTCCCACCTCTCCGCCGGAAATTCCTTGAGCTCAGACCCGAGCGACCTTTTCGCTGAGTTCGGGGTTTCAAACCCAAACTCCTCTTCCAGCTCCTCTATGGGGCTCTCCTCCGGGAATAGGGTTGAATCTGATGCTGCTGCTGCCCCCCTTTTCCTGCTCTCCCCCCTCCTCCCATTGTGATTAGCTCGGCTGAGTCCTCTTCTTTTGAGGCCGAGTTAAAGGTAAACCTTGGTCCAGCCTTGGGCTCAAATATCTCGGATATCTTCAAGGCTGTGCATCACTTTTCCCAAAAAGACCGTGATGAGGCTATCCTTGAGAGGAAAAAAAATCAAAGCCTCATGAATTTCCTCTCTGCTCATGGCTTCTCTGCTAGCGATCTCAATGCCTTCGTGGATGCTGGTACCATCTCTAGCTCTATCAAATTGCAGACGATAGGTAAAATCTCAAATGCTGTTAGCCCCCCTGCAACTCTTTCGGAGTCTAAGCTCTGTACTGGCGAATCTTCCAAAGTGGCACCTGATGGAAACCTCCTACCTTCTCAGCATAAGGCTATCTCTGCTCATAGCTTGGATGCTCCTGCTGCTGCTGAGGTGGACCCTCCTCTCAAGCACTCTTGGAGTGCTATTGTTTCCAAGCATTCGGGTAAATCCTCTAGGTCCTTGTCCTTTCTTCCAACCCCAAATGAAAACGGAAATTTTTTGGTAAAGCCCCCTGCTGATGCTCTTAAGAGGGGAAATAATTTATGGTCATCTAGCTTGGTGGGCTATTTCCTTCATTCAAGCCTCCCTTACAAAGTGGTTGAGCCCATTGCAAGGCGCCTCTGGGGCAACATGGGGGTCACAAATGTAATTCTTCATAGCAAAGGTTACTACATCTTCAGGTTCTCCTCTCTCTCTGCTAGGGACAATGTCCTAGCCTCGGGTCCTTGGCATTTCACCTCTAAGATTATTGTCCTTCAACCTTGGAAAGAAGGTTGAGTTCTCAAAAGCTCGGTGATGATTTCCTATATGGGTAAAGCTTCAAGAATATTCCTTTATCCTACTAGTCCGAGATGAGGGTATCAACTACATTGCCCGGTATTATTGGGAAGCCTTTATTTACTGTCGAGATGACCTCAAAAAATGACTGGATGGCTTTTGCACGTGTTTGTATTGAAGTTCATGCATCCTTTTCCTTCCCACCTTCTCTAAATGTTGTTGTCTTAAATGACGAAACCTCTGAAGAATTGGTTGTCCCTGTTGAGGTGGAATACCGAGTAGACCACCCTCTTGCCTAACTTTGTAGTGTCTTTGGCCACTCCCCTTTGAAATGCCCCAAAGCAAACTTTCAATGGATTCGAAAGTCTTCTCCTCCCTTTGCTGATCCTTCGCTCGCTGCAAAGGAGTCCTTGGCCCCAGTTGTTTCCACCTCTTCTGCTACTCCAATCCCTGGTGACAATCCTACCCTTGGCCCTGACCCTCTCCATTCAACTTTAAATGTTCCTAACCATGATGGTTGGATCAATGTCTCCAGAGGAGGAAAACCTGGGCAGTCTCCTATAGCCACCAAATTGATCTCTGCTAACACCTTCTCCCCTATAGCAAATCTCTCGGTTCTTGAGAACAACTCTATCTCGAAAACTGATTCCCCTCCTATCAACAGCAAATTCTTGGATAAACTGAAAGCTATAGATGAAAAGGAAGGAAAGGACTTGAAGCAAAAATCGCGAAATGGGACTGAACCATCTCAAGATGCCAAAAAAAAAAAAGAATTAAAGGCAAGAACCAGGGTGGAAAGGCCACAAACTAATCCTATCTTTTATGTTAAATATAGCTTCTTATAATGTTAGAGGTATAAATAAAAAGCCAAAACAGGCTTATGTTAGGCAACTCCTTTTAGACAATAGAATTTCTCTTGTTGGTCTTCTTGAAACTAGAGTAAAGCAGCTAAAAGCCCCACGTATCTCAAATGCTATATGCAGAAACTGGGCTTGGGTTTTCAATTATGACAATCATTGTAATGGTCGTATTTGGGTTGGTTGGGATCCATCTGTGTGGAGGGTGGATGTCCTTTTGTCTCCGCCAAGTTATCCACTCAGAAAATAATGCAAGTCTCTACCGCTGTACCTTTTTTTCTTTTTTGTATATGGACCTGAATTCTATCTGTGAAAGACAAGAGCTATGGCTAGAGCTCAGCAATGTGAAATCCTCTCACTGCTGGTGCCTCTTGGGAGATTTTAACGCTATTCAACACTTAAATGAATCTGACCGTGCTGACACAATTTGGGACTCTGGCATGGAAAACTTTAAAGCTTGCCTTCAATCTATTGAAGTTGATGACATTCAAGGATATGGTCCTTTTCATACCTGGTGGAACAGCCAGGTTGAGTCCCCCATTCATAAAAAGCTGGACAGAGCTATGGGAAATGATGCTTGGTTTAACCAATTTACCCTTGCTTAGGCTATATATCTTCCTAGGGTATGTCCGATCACTCTCCAAAGGGTCCTCAATCTCGGCATCCCTTATACCAAATCTCATAAACCTTTCCATTCTTCAACCATATGTTCCTCTTGGAAGGTTTCAAAGAGTGTGTGTCTTCCTCTTGGCGAAGAATAAGTGCGGGAAACCCTTTTCGTATTTTCTCAGAAAAACTCAAGCTTACAAAGCGAGCCCTTGTTAGCCTCAACCAATTCGCTGGGAACCTCTCTTCGTCTGTCAAATCAAACTCAGCTAAACTTCACAGAATCCAACAACTTCTGGCCTCTCACCCTCTTGATCCAACTCTTCTTGCCCAAGAAAAATGTTACCTCCAATCCCTTTGGAAAGCTTTATCTCTGGAGGAAACTCTTTTACATCAAAAGTCTAGGGCGTCTTGGCTTGCTACTGGAGACAAGAATACAAAATTTTTCTCCAACCTAATGAAGAGTAGATGGAACTCCAATAAAATTCTTTCCATTCAAACTTCTGCAGGAGTTACTGTCCAAGAGGATGTTGCAAATGTTGCTGTTAATCACTTCACAGATCTTTTCAACCCCAGCTTGCCAAATCCTTACTCGAGCATGGAAGATTTCGGGGTCACTCCTTCAAAGAAAATCACCTCTGTTCAGGCTTCAACCCTCTCTGCCCCTATCTCTTGCTGATGTTCTGAGTGCTCTTCAGGCCATGAAGAAAAACAAAAGCCCTGGGCCAGACGGCTTTAATGTAAACTTCTTTCTCAACTGCTGGGACATTGTGGGAGCAGACTTCACAAATGCAGTCCTCTTTTTCTTCTCCTCTTACAAGCTCCCGAAAGGCATAAACTCCACAGCCATTGCTCTCATCCCCAAATGTCAAAACCCTTCCTCCATGACTGACTTCCGCTCTATTTCATGCTGCAACACAATTTACAAGTGCATCTCCAAAATTCTCTCGGACCGACTAAAATATGTGCTCCCTTCTATTATTGACAAAGCTCAGTCAGCTTTCATCAAAGACAGAAATATCAGTGACAACATTCTGCTAGCTCAAGAGCTGTTCCGAAATTACCACCGCAGCTCGGGTTCACCTAGATGTGCCTTCAAAATTGACCTGCAGAAAGCTTTTGACTCAGTTAATTGGAAGTTCCTCTTCGATACTCTTAAATTTTTCAACTTCCCAACTCCTTTCATCAAATGGGTGCCAGCTTGCATCACAACCGCCATGTTCTCCATCAAAGTAAATGGAGCCTTGGTTGAATTACTTCAAAGACTCAGGGGACTACGACAAGGTGACCCCCTCTCTCCTTACCTCTTTATCCTAGTCATGGAATTGTTATCCATGAAACTTCATTGGGGTGCCAGTAAACCTGATTTCAGTTTCCATTGGAGAACTAGAAACTTGGACCTTACCCACCTCCTCTTTCTTGATATATCCTTGTTTTCTCGCTATGCAAATATCAAATCTATCACCATCATCCACTCGTGCATTAGCTCTTTCTCCTTATTCTCTGGCCTTATCCCAAACATCCACAAAAGTCAGTGCTTTCTATCTTGTACCGACGCCGAAACCACATCATTTGTTGTCTCGACCCTTGGCTTTACCCTTGGCTCCCTCCCTACTAAGTTTTTAGGTGTGCCTCTCATCTCCTCAAAACTCTCCTATCTTGACTGCATGCCTCTACTGCACAGAATCACTCATCGAGTCACTTCTTGGACCACTAAAGTTTTAGCATACTCGGGTCGGCTCCAACTCATTAAATCGGTCCTTTTTGCTATCCAACACTACTGGAGTGCTCACTTTATCCTTCCTAAGGCTGTCATCCGATCCATACAATCAATTTTGTGTCGGTTCTTGTGGAAGGGAGCTTCACTCTCCCATTATGGAGCCAAAGTTTCATGGAACAAGATTACTCTCCCCACTGAAGAGGGAGGTTTAGGCTTAAAATGCCTCCTGGATTGGAACAAGTCTCTCACCCTTCTGCACCTTACCCGCCTCTTGCATGCTCACCCAAGCTCTTTGTGGGCTAAATGGGTACAGTCCATGGTCCTAAAAGGTAAGTCTTTTTGGCAAATCGACATACCCTCGGATTGTTCATGGACTTGGAGACAAATCCTTAAACTTCGTCCCCTCGCTCTCATGCACCTGCATTATAAAGTTGGATCTGGTAGCAACTTTAGCCTATGGTTCGACCCTTGGCTCAATGGCCATGCCGTCAACCCTTCTAGTTCCTTGCTAGCCAATTCTCGACTCCCTGTTACTGCTCGAGTTTCAGACATTTTAAGCACATCACACTGGAACCTTCCTATCTCAAATCACCACGACGTCATCACTTTTCGCAACTCTATATTATCTGTAGCTGTTCCATCTGGCAACCGTGACCTTATCCTCTGGTCCTCTACCGATATTCTACGCATCAGGGCTCGTCACATATGGGACAGCATCTGAAAGAGGAACGCTACTGTGAATTGGCACAAAATTGTTTGGAACAAATTTCACGTTCCACGATTTTCTTTTATCCTTTGGCTGGGGTTTTTGGGTAGAACTCAAACAAATGATATTACTAAATCCTATACTGGCCGAGTTTTCAATTTCCCTTTGTGCAACACTTGCCCCGAAACCTTTGCCCATCTTTTTTTCACATGCAGGTACTCTAGCACAATCTTACAAGCAGCTTTCTCGTTGGGACTTTGGAACTCCTTTCCTTCGGACTGGATCAGCCTAGTCACCAGGATTATTTCTTACCAAGGCCCGAAACTGTCAAAGAATATCATGAGGCTCTCAGTTGCAGTTGTCTTCTACAAAGTCTGGGAAGCTAGGAACAAGAAACTCCACTATGGCACCCTCATTCCTCCAAATTTTCTTGCAGCAGATGTTGTCAATATCATTAATTCTAGATTATCTACATGTATCTCCTTTAACAAAGCCACAGCTTTCTGTCATTATTATTGTAACTGGCTTGTTTAACCTTATTGTCTTTATTTGATGTCTCTCTCATGAGACGCATCGTGTTGAGTGTGTTTCACTATAGTAAGCTCCTCTTTGGAATGCCTTTAGATGATCTTGCTTTAGCCTGGGGTATGCCCCTTAGTCGTTGTACCTTTTGAGTTCTTTATACACAAACCAAATTAGCAAAAAAAAAAATCTATTAAGTCAATAAGTTGCTATTGTATTCCAGTTCTCGTTAGAAACATTAATTCCATTTTGTTGTTGGATAATAAAATCTTTGGTATTATAATTAAGAACAATTATTGTTCTATTTATAATAATTATGTTTTGTATAGAACTGAAATATTACTTAATGGATTTTGTGTACTTGATTTACGTGAAAAATATATTTTGCAAATTGAACAAACTAGTATAAGAAAAGGAGATGATCATTCAAAGAGTTGAATGTGTGTATTTGATGAAATACAAGTGTGAATTCTTTGAAAGGTTCAAAGAATTGAAGTGAAAACAAATTGGCAAAGTATTAAGATTCTTTGATTAGATCAATGAAGGAATACTTGTGCAATGAGTTTCTAGATCATTTTAAATGGTTTTCTCATAATGGACGCCTCTTGATACGCAATAATTGATTGATGTATCTGAAAGGAAAAATCGTACCTTGTTGGACATGGTGCGGTCCATAATGATTTTACCGACATTCCAGTATCCCTCTAGGGTCATGTCCTAGAAATGACTGCATATTTACGAAAATGGTAACCTCAAAATCCGGCCCCAAGACTCCATAAAAGTTATGGACAGGGAGGATTCCTAATCTTAAGTATGTTAAGATAAGGGGTTGTCCAACTTATGTGAAAAGGTTTCAAAGGATAAGCTTGGGACAAAATTTGACAAGTACAAATTTGTGGGACATCCTAAAGTAAGTTTAGGGTATATGTTCTATAATCCTACTTAGCAAAAGGTGTTTGTTGTGAAACACGCTTCCTTCTAAGATAAAAGTGTTTATCATTGAAGAGGCTAGTGAGAGGATAATAGATCTTGAAGAGTTCAAGACCACAAAACACTATAAGTCAAATAAGAGGAACCTCAGATAGATGACTATATTGTACCACAAATCAATCATAAATACGAATAGTCAAGAAGATACCTAAGAGGTATGAATTCATCATGGATGATGATGATGAGGTACGCATCATAGAAGATGATGATCTAGAGTTACATACGATGAGGTAAGAGTTCTAGTGTGTACAAAAGGGTGTCAGTGGGAGCATTGTGAAATTTCTAGTATTATATGTTGATATACTACGGATGAGGAATAACATACCAATGCTACAATCAGTAAAGATAAAGTTGTCTAAACATTCCTCCATGAATGATTTGGGAAGAGTATCACAATTGGAGATGCAAATCTATATAGATAGATTTAAAAGGATGCTCGGCTTAACCCAAGAAATGTATATTCATTTGATGCTAAAGTCGTTTAGCATGGCAAACTCCAAGAGATGTCTCATGTTGATGAGCCTTGGAGTGTATCTCTCTTAATAGTCCCCATAGACTCCTAAAAGAGAGATCACATGAGTAACTATCATGTATGCGATGAAATGTACGAGACTTGATGTTGATCATATTCTGGAGAAGTTCACTGTGAGTCAGTGAAAAACATCTTAAAGGTCTTAACCGGCACTAAGGATGTGATTAAAATTTATGGTGAGTCTAAATTAAAACTATAGGGCTTAACAGACTCAAGTTTTTCAGACGGACCAAGACGACAGAAAATCCACTTTAAGGTAAATCGTTACCTTGAACGGTGGTGCAATGAATTGGAAAGGTTCCAAATAGGAAAGAGTTCTTTGGTTTAGTGATAAAGACAAAGTATATAGTACGTAAATGAAGTCGCAAGTTGATTGTTTGGATTAAAGTTCATTATAGAACTAGGAATAGTTCCTAAGTCTCATCTTGGATCTAAACATATGTTGTGGCACTTTCATTTGATTATAAGAATTATTAAAAGATGGGAAATCACTATAGAGATAGTGGACTCTCAAGAACAACATTACATATCCACTAACTAAAGCTTATCCAACAGCAGGATAATCGTCACTTAGAGAAGAAGAGTATGAGATACCATGGCGATTGGCTTTAGTGCAAGTGGGAGATTGAAAGTAGTATGCACACAAGCCAATCATGTTTGATGATAAAGCATATACTTTGTAACAATATTATTCATTTATTAATAAAAAGTATTAATTTATTAAAGGCTTTTAATTATCTACAGGTGGTTGTTTTATAATATGTGATAAACCCATAGTTTTAAGCAATGCTTTTAGAATAATGATGATGATCATTCTAATGAGATCTAAATTCTTAGAAAGCTTAAAACTAAAATAGTTCCCAATCGTTGGATTACTAAATTGGGGATTAGTGAATCCGGATAGATTGGTACATACGTTGCTTGCTCATTGGATGAGGATGATTGATCTCATGATCATTTGTGTGGAGACACTAAAGCAAGTATGTAGGTACTTATTGGAGAATAAGTTCACTGAACGTGGCTCGCTAAGGAATACCTAATGGAGTTTTACTTGCCTGTCAATAGGAATTCCTGTAGTGATAGTAGTACAAGTGATCCTTGGACTTGAGATCATCATAGTATCTTGTGTATGATGAGTTATACTTTGACTTATTCCTTAAGACCCTTAGGGTATATCAAAGGGTATGCTTGGGTATAATAAGTTGTATATGGAGATAATGTATGATCAATAAAGAATCTACCACTTCTAGTAAAAGAAGAGAAATGTCCTATGTGATTAGATAAATGACAACCCAAAGAGTCCTTGGCAAAGCGCGTATAAAATTAGAAAGGAGTTTCTAATTTACATTATTTGAGTTGTGCATTTAAGAGTCGAAATACATATAATTAAATAAAATAAGACTTGACGTAAAATTCCATGTCTTATATTTAATTGGGACATTGTATGGTGGAAGGATTGAATTGTACTTAGAACTATTTACTCAAAGGTTCTTTTATGATTAATGTTGAAATCTATATTATCTGGAAAGTCGTTGAACGCTAGGGAGGCTTATCCCTATTGTAGAATAAATATTATTTATTTAAATAAATTATTAGTTTAATTTATTTATTTAAATAAGATTAGAATTGTTCTAATTAATTTATTCACAACCTGTTTAATATGGAGAACCTAAAGGGTCACACCATAAAAGGAAGAATAATTATTTAAGAAGTTAATGGCATAATCGTAATAATAAGTTAAGTATATTTAATTTAATCTATGGTGATAGAATAAATTAAATAGCTTAATATTTATTATTTAATATTTTAGAAATATTAAATATAAATTAATAAGAGGAGTCTTATTATTATTATTATTATTACTATTATTATTATTTAATTCCTAAAGGAGTTTGGGAATTAATTAATAAAAGTACTCTCAAATATCCTAATAGGATTAGGAGACAAATTAATTAAAAGAGTTTAATTAATTATCCCTAATAAGATTAGGGAGCTTAATTAATTAAAAAAATTAATTAATTAAATAAAACTCAATTCCTTAATTGTTAAGGAGGGTTGCCTACATGTATAAATAAGAGGAGTCTTATTATGGGTGAGGGTGTTGTTGACTTTTTCACAACATACGTAATTCCAATTGTTAGGAGAGTGCGCCCCTTTTTCTATAGAGATAAAAAACTAGGGTTTGAGCCAAATACTCATCTTCTTGAATTCTTCTTCTTCCTTGGTGGATCACCTCTAGAGGCCAAACACTTGGGTGGCTAACGTTGATCAAAGGAAGGAACCAAATCCGGTGGATACAAGTTGAACGCGAAAAAGATTGGAGGTGAACTTGTACCTGAGGAAGCTCGGATCTTCAATGGTATGATTCTTATTCATATCTTTTCGTTTAATTAATAATTATGCATAAAGGGTGATCCGGGTATATGGTTTGTAAAATTTTTAAACTCTGATTTTTACACGTTTCCGCTAATTTTGTGCAATTTGATTGCTTTCATGAATATTACAAACCTAACACTTCTGGCCTATTTTTGGCGCTGAGGCGCGAAATTTGGCGCTAGGGCGCGAAATTTGGCGTTTGGGCTCCGAATTACAGAACACCCCAAAATAAAACACAGAATAAAGCTATGTCTTAATTTCTAACACCAATTAACATGTGTAACTTATGCAAATTACACATAAACTTCACCAAGTATACAAATACTAAATTAACAGAACTTAAACCATAATTCTAGAAAAATTAAATACTGGAATAACATACCAAAAACTCCATTTTTGATACTTCTTGACACAGTAAACACTGTAATCATAATGATACACCAATTTGATTCTTTTGAACTAAGTTCTCTTTATTTCATACCCAATTAATAATTCACAGTTCAATTTTTACAATTTGCATACACTTTAACCATTAAATTTGTTACTGTCATAAGCCATGTATAAGAACACACATATATTGTCAAAATTTTCTACTTTTAACTGTAATCAGCATACGAATTCTTGCCTAACAACATACTAGAGCATCATAATTATATGAAATCACCATAAACAGGTTATATAACAACAATTGAAAAACAAATGAAATTCACAGAGTATAAAATTTTGTCGCAAAACTTATATGTGTGTGTGTATATATATATATATATATATATATATATATATATATATATATATATATATATATATATATATATATATATATTCTAATGGTTATGTAAAATTACCTTCACTTAGCTTGTAATCCTCTTTGTTAAACACTTTGAAAATGCTTGGAAATCCTTAGGTTCTCTCTCAATACTCTCAACCCTCTCAAGCTTCTCCTGAACTTCTCCTCCTCTTAGGCTAAAAGACAATTCACATAAAAACTAATACACACTTAAGCGTATAGATAAAAAAAAAACCGATAGCCTTAATAATGCCTAGTTATTAGAATATCGCTTATAGATATAACGCTTAGGTTATAAATATATTATATTTATTATTTAATTTATTTTATTTATATAATTATTATAATTAAAATTTAAAATTTAAAATTGAAAAACCATAAGGCTTTGTTTGGCAAAAAGTCTTTAAAATAAAGACTTAATATTTTTAAGCCTTGTTTAGTCAAAACTAAATTAAACTCCTTTAATTTATTTTAATAAAGATTTTCATATCCAACATTAGTCAAATAAATTAATTACACATACTATATTTTAAATACATATTTCACTTAAATAAATATCACATAATTATAATCTCATTATAACTTTACTTAATAATTTAACATACCACTTTAAATTATTAAATTAAAACAACAATATAACATCTCATGTTATATTACAACTCTCTAAATTATAAATTAATTTAATTTAGAATATTATCTAATAAATTTAATTCATAAATATTTAATAATAATAACCACATCAATAATAAAATTTTAATTTCATCAATTTCAATAATAAACACATCAAATAAATATTTATATAATTCAATAAATATTTAATATTACAATTAGAATTTCTGGATTGTTACAAGATTTGCTAGTGAGAATAAGGATCCCATTTCAAATGTATATAGCCTTGTGTGTGCACAACAAACTATATATAAATAAATAGGCAGACAACTCTTGTCAATTACATCAACTATGCAACTCCTTGTATTTTGCCTCTTCAATCATAATGGTCAAGTGTGTGCACATCCGAACTAAAATGGTTTAAGTTAAGTCAGACCCAGCATTTCCATATAAGTGAAGAGAAAACTACAGCCCTTGTGTGTGCACAACAAAGTAGTAATGTTCAATTCCTTATAAACATCATATATATGTAATAAAAACAACATCTTAAATATTTAATACTTGCCTTGTGTGTGCATAACAAACTCATATTAAATATTCAATACTCTATTATTTCTATCATGCTAGAAGGCGACGTTCGATATTCCAAATATCTTTGAACGTTACAACTTAATATAAAATATTTGAGGGGTTTGTTATTAATTTGTCTCATCTTGTTTAAGCGCATTTACATATATATATAAATTATGCGTCATATTAATTAACATGCTAAGTATGTTTGCATAATATATATATATATATATATATATATATATATATATATATATATATATATATATATATATATATATATATATAAGCATTCACATATAGAATACTATATTCTACCCGATTGATTAAGGACTTTTATTCTAGTTTGGTTCACCTAGAGCCACCAAGTGAATCAAAAGGTCAAACCCTAGAGGTGCAAGAATAAATATTTAAATATAACTATTACATTAAAACCCGGGCTCCATTACAAACGGGTCTTCAAGCGTTCCTTGATATTAAATATAAATGAAAATACATGTCATAATATTAAAACATATTAATAATATTTCAAAGTATTTTTAATACTTTATTATTTCCTTTAAATGTTTTTAAAGTAATTAAAAACATTATTCCATAACTGTTATTAATATAAATACCACATTATTCTCTCTATCATTAATATTTATTTAATATTAAATGTGACGCCCCCAAAAATAAGTATACATCACCCATCTTGAGTCGCCAGATACATGGTATAAAATACAAATACAACTTAATTATACAAACGTCGTGTAAAAATACGACAAAACATAGCTGAGAGTTTTACTACTAATGCTATCATCTGGACCGCCGTCACTTGCTCCCTAGACTCATCGCAGCCTATATTCTCATTTCACAAGAGAAACGGTGAAAGAAAGGGTGAGCTCAACTAGCCCAAAGAAGAAATATTATGACTAAGATAATGCAGAATAAATTATCATTAGCCTTCAACAATGTTAAACTAATAAAATACAAAAGACATCAAGTTTAAGTGCAGCGGAACAAGCAATCCATTAAAAGAGTCAAGTAGAGAATAAAATCTACTATGTTCTATGATTTAAAAAAAATTATCAATTTAATCGCTGAGACTCAGCTTAATAAATAAAGCACATCATCGAATCATCCCTGCACTACGGGCCAAGGATATTCATTAAATCATCAATGGTCATGACTATACCGAATAATCCCTGGTCATAATCATATCAAAAACTGTACATCAATGCACTACAGGCCATTGAGGATTTTTACCACATCATCCGTCACATTACGGTCATGTACCGAATAATCCCTGGTCATAATCATACCAAAAACTGTACATCAATGCACTACACGCCATTGAGGATTTTTACCACAGTATCCGTCACATTATGGTCATGACTATACTGAATAATCCCTGGTCATAATCACACCAAGTCCATCTATGCACGTAAGCCAAAAATGACTTTTATCACAATATAAACATGAGAATGATGACAATGATATAAGCATTAATCAAACGAAAACAAGAATAAATATTAAAGACTTTAAATTTATCCAAATATTATCAATCACTTAATAAACTCATAATCTAATATTATTAATATTATAATAATATTTTAATCACTTCTTAAACTTATAAATAATTTATTTCAATTATTTATACTTTACCAAATAATGCATTTAATCATTCAAAAATGCCATACTCATAAAATTTCATCACCAATGATCAAATCCCTTATAAAAAATCTGCATATACCCTATATAGGATTCCCAAACCATAAAATTCTATTTACTAATTTCGTTACTTCACATAACATATTTAACTCATATGTTCGTAACTAAACCATTTTCATGAAAAATTATCAAATTAACTTGTTATTTTTCTATCCTTTGCCCAAACATATATACATATATTTCATACACAACAAGTATTTTTTTTTATAATTTTTCAACTCCCTTAAGTATTTTTCAAAAATTAATTTCTAATTAATTCCTTAAGAAATTAGCTACCTCAAGTTTAACTCCGAAATTCCCAAATCTTGGCAGATCTTACATGTTAACGTGAGCTTCCAGTTTAAATTTTATGGTCATCTGAGTTATAGAACTCTAGTTATAGCGTTTTTTAAATCGGAAAACCTAAATATTGAAATAGTCATAACTTGCTCGTTTTAAGTCAGAATGAACTCATTTTTGGACAGGAGGTACTTTATACCATATATTTCCATGTCCCAAAAGGCCAGAATTTTTCTCACAAATTAAGTGACCGAAAATGCCCTTTTAAATTTCTGGACAGTAGCCTTTTTGGTACTTTATAATTTTTGACTCCTTTGCTAAAATCAGTCCACACAAAAATCTACGACACCTTTTCAAGTGATTCCATTGGATAAGTTAGAAAACTCATAGATCTAACTCTAGAACTTGACCACACTCAAAAATTCAAAATATAATAAGAGATATGGTCAATTGAATTTCATATTCCATTTTCACCAAAATTTGATTTTCAACCCTTTGTGATTTCTAAGAAACTTTCATGTTTTCACATAATAACCAACATAACTCATCATGATAATGACATAATAATTCAATAAAACAAGTTCAATAATAAATTTTAAAGATTTATAAGTTAATTTATCCTGAACTCAATAATGTCCAAATTGTCAACATGATACTGCTTTGTGGAGAATAATTCAAGAATGCTCAGAAGAATATTTTCACGAAATGATACTGGATGAAGCGCAAATATTCAGGATATTCCACTAATTTCAAGGAATATAGAAGCCAAAGCTTTAACCAACTGTGTATAATAGAATATATGAAACTGCAAATGAATTTTCGCCCGCTATGCGGTAATCCACGTAGCAGATCATTTCCATAATTTAATAAGAAATGAATACAAAGGATCATTCACCATGCATGTGGTAATCCACACGCATGAGTTATTCCAACGTAATAATAACGAATGGAATAATGTAAGATTCACCATGTATGCGATAGATCACGTAGATGCATTATTCCCAACAGAATAATAAATAATGGAACCAGGTCATGCATAAACGCACAGACATGATATTCCGACAGAATAATAAAGAACGGAACCAGGTCAAGCGAAATTCACATCGACAAGATATTCCAACAGAATAATAAAGAATGGAATAACAACAGAAATCACCATGCATGCGATAGACCGCACAGACAGGTTATTCCAATAGAATAATAAATAATGGAACCAGGTCATGCGTAAACGCATAGATAGGATATTCCGATAGTATAATAAAGATTGGAACCAGGTCATGCGTAAACGCACAGACATGATATTTCGATAGAATAAATAAGGAATGGAATAGGAGAATTTCACCATGTATGCAGTATTTTGCATAGACAGGTTATTCCAACATAATAATAAGGAATGGAATAATAGAAAATTTTCACCATGTATGTTGTACTTCGCATAAACAGGTTATTCCAACATAATAATGAAGAATAGAATAACAACTCTTACAAGTATTGAAAGAAAAATAATTTTCTTCATGAATACGAAAGAATAATACCCCTTATGAGTACAACAAATAATATCCCTTACGAGTACAACAAATAATATCCCTTACCTTATAAAGAAGAGTACTCCAACGGGTAGGGCGGGGATATACTTGAAGAAAACTTGCACTACGCTCAAAGCTTATTAAAAAACTCTAAAGAAATACGCTCAAGATTATAGAAGAGAATTCTCTGAATTTCTGGTGTGATTTAAATTCTAACTAAGCATCCTATTTATAAGAAAATAGAAATGATACTATGCAATAAAATATAATATATATATATATATATATATATATATATATATATATATATTATTCAAAATCTAATAAAACAATTAACTTTATAAAAGTATTCTATTTTATATAAAAAGATTTTACTATACAAACACTATGCAGTACTATGCAAACATTATGCATAATAAAATATATTATATTCTAATTATTGTCCAATAAAACAAATAACTTTATAAAAGTATTACATTTTTATATAAAAAGTTTTTCGCTTTATTACATTAATAATACTAATAAAACAAAATTTATATATATATATATATATAAACTTTAAGTGGCTTCATAAAAAGACACCTCAATATATTTAACAATATTTATCATCATTATTATAATTCACAATATTAATCGATCGTTCGTTCCGTGAAAGAGGGTCTTTCCAATAAGGTTTTCTCCTATTACGCCTTGATTAGGTGACCAAACTCTCCTCGGCGTAACTTCTAGACATCGTTAATATTGCAAATAATAATATTAATAACTTGTTATCTCAATTATTGATTTAATAATATATAAAATATCGACAATAATTGAACAAAACCGAAAGTGACTTCTCACGTAAGCATCAATAATCAATCTGAGTGCTTACTACGCAACCAACCAGACATTCTTGTACTTTTTACTCAAAGTAGTTCAAACAGTTTTAACGGTAAAACTTTTGCCGTTATTTTCATAATTTTTTTTTGTCGTTTTCTAAATCCGATAATAATTACATTGTAGGGGTCCGCTTTATGATTGTGCCGCATTTAATATTCCTATTAAAATGAATATTCCCCGACCAATCGAATATTATATAACAACTTGCATACTTTTCAACATTTCTAAATATTACCCACAACTATAACATTATCTCAAATCCACACCATAATATTAAAAAAATATTTCGAGAAAATTAAATCTTTATTCGTAAAATTTGGGGTTTTACAATCTCCCCTCCTTATGAAATTTCACCCTCGAAATTTACGTACATACCTGGTATGCCGAAGAGGTGAGGATACCTTGACTTCATTTCAGATTCTAACTCTTGAGGTATAACCTTTGAGTGCTGAATACAATCCTTTTTATCCAAGATTTTAACACGTATCTCCTCATACGTTAAATCTTCTGCTATCTCGTCTAGTTCTAATTTAATAACGTGGTTCGGGTCATCCACATATTTACGTAACATCGATACGTGAAAAACGTTATGAACACACGACATACTTGATCGAGGATTTCAAATGGGCCAATTAAATCGAGGGTTGAGATTTCCTCTCTTCAGCAACTCTTGCTTTTAAAATAACGCCCTCTTGAACCTTCTTCTTCGTATTCATCAGCTCCGGGTCTGTAGCTTTAGCAGCTTTAACATTATCGACTAAAGTCGGTTCTAATCATATATTCGTTATCTTCACGTAGGTTCGTATATTCGCTCTCGTAAACGCATACGATCTTCTACTCCACACGTCAGCTACCACGTTCGCTTTTCCACGATGGTATTGAATGGTCGTAACTTTCAACAGCTCGAGCCATCGTCTTCGACGCATTATACGTTCGTTTTGGGTGAAAAAATACTTGAGGGTTTTAGAAATGGGTTTTGTACTGGGGTCAATACAAAATTTGATTTCACGCTCTAGGGGTAGGGTAAGAAGTCTTCAAGAATACGTCAAGAAATTTATTAACAATAAAAATATCGTTTAAAAACCGTGACTCTCATCCAAGACTTGAATAGTACGTCACATTGATACCTATCAACTTGCCATCGTCATTCACTTGTCGCCGCCTACTGAAAGTCCGGCTTCTGTATTCCAAGACTAGAAGTCACCAAATGAAAGGCTCTTGGGCTTTTTACTTATGGCTTGATATGACAATGATTGACTTTAGTGGTTTGGTTACTTGAATTCGTATAACAGGTTGGTTAGGAATTTTGGCATTATGAGTAGTTAACCAATCGATTCCTAAAATCACATCAAATACAAGTATTTTCAAAGAGATAAGATCGACAGGTAACGTGAAAGTGTTAATTTGAATTAAACAAGATTTATAAATAGTGGATGTAACGAAGGTTTCTCCAAACGGAGTTTCAACAGATAAGTCAAAGTCTAATTTCTCAAGAGCCAAGTTCAAACATTGAACACAACTAGGTGAAATAAAAGAGTGGGTAGAACCGGTATCTAACAAGGTATAGACTTCGCAAGAGTTTATGATTAACTTAGCCGTGATAACTTTGTTCAGGTTCCTCGTCACAAAAAAAAATGCTCTCTCTTAAACTACCGATTTTGACTTGTCTGGGACATCCCAGTTGGACTTAACTTTGCTGTAGAGTACATTCCACCCTTAATTGCTTCGTCACATTCTTGATCCATGATTCGAATCATTACTCTCCGATCCATATCGAATTGGGGTTGATCGCTCTGCACAGGGTATGACGCCCCCAAAATAGGTATACATCACCTATTCTTAGTTGCCAGATACAAGGTACTGAATACAAATACAACTTAATTATACAACAGTCGTATAAAATACGACATAACATAATCTAAGAGTTTTAATAAGAATATAATCTAGACAATATCCACACTCAAAGGAGTCCTTATTACATTTATTGTCACACTATTTAACAGAATAGTGAGGACTACTAATACTATCATCTGGACCGTCACTCCGTTTCCCGACTCGTCCCAGCTATATTCTCATTTCCTGAAGAGAACAATGAAAGAAAGGGGTGAGCTCAACTAGCCCAGTAAGAAATATTATGACTAAGATAATGTAAAATAAATTATCATTAGTCTTCAACAATGTTAAACTGATAAAATATAACAAACATCTAAGTTTAACTGAATCAAAACAAGCAATCCATTAAAAGAGTCAAGTAGAGAATAAAATCTACTATCTTTTATGATTTAAAAGGTTTTTCATCACTTTTATCATTGGGACTCGACAATAAATAATCCATCATCATCCTCGCAGACTACGATCCAATGATATTCATTAGTATCACAACCACAAATTATCCATGCACTACGGGCCAAGGATCGATATTCGTGTATTCATCAATGGTCATGATCATGCCAACAACTGTCTATCAATGCACTACGGGCCAATGAGGACTTTTACCACATCATTTGTAACATTACGGTCATGATTATACCGATTAATCCCCACGGTCATAATCATACCAAGTCCATCTATGCACTCATGTGCCACGATGACTTTCAACATAAAATAAACATGAGGATGATGACAATGATATAATATTCAATAAAACAAGTTCAAGAATTAATTTATCTAGAACTAATAACGTCCCAAATTTTCAACATGATACTTCTTTGTAGAGTAAAATTCAAGAATGCTCGTAAGAATATTTCCATGAAAAGATATCGATGAAGTGCAAATATCAAGGATATTCCACTAATTTCATAGAGTATAGAAGTCAAAACTTTAACCAACCGAGTATAATAAAGAATGGAATAACAAAAGAAATCACCAGGCATGCGATAGACCACATAGACAGGTTATTCCAACAGAATAATAAATAACGGAACCGAGTCGTGCAAAATTCGCACCGCAGGGATATTCCAAAGAATAATAAAGAATGGAATAACAACGAAATCACCATGCATGCGATAGATCAACATGCATAAAAGTTATTCCAATGAAATAATAATTAATGCAACGAATCAAAGCGTAATACGCAAGCGAGTGATATTCCAACATAATAATAAATAACGGAACTAGGTCATGCGTAAACGTCTGAGACGGGATGTTCCAACAGTAATAATAAAGAATGGAATAACGAAAGAATTTTACCATGTATGCGGTATTGTGATGATGACAAAGTTATTCCAACATAATGATAAAGAATGGAATAACAAAAGAATTTCACCAAGTATAGGGTAGCTTGCAGATATGAAAGTTATTCCAATGAATAATAAAGAATGGAATAATAGAAGTTCTCTTCATGAATACGAAAGAAATAATACCCTTTACCTCGGAAGGAACCGGATATAGGAGTAGTGAAGTAGCGAATACTTTTCTTCTTTCTCTCTATAGTTTCTCTCTTTAGAGTTTCAAAGAATTTGTAAGAAATAATGAAGGAATGAGATTCTATTTATAGGAGAATGGACCTAATAATAACTAATTCATGAACTATCCAGTTGATTTACTTTGGCAAGATTAATAAAATATTCTAATAAAATAAAATCTTTTAAATAAAATAAAATATATTCTATTTATAGTCTAATAAAATAAATAACTTTATAAAAGTATTCTATTTTATATAAAAAGATTTTACTATGCAAAATACTATGTAGGCACTTATGCAAACACTATGCATAATAAAATATAATATATTCTAATTATTGTCTAATAAAACAAATAACTTTATAAAAGTATTCTGCTTTTATATAAAAAGATTTTACTATACAAACACTATATGAGGATACTATGCAAACACTATGCATAATAAAATATAATATATTCTAATTATTGTCTAATAAAACAAATAACTTTATAAAAGTATTACATTTTTATATAAAAAGATTTTACTATGCAAAACACTATGCATAATAAAATATAATATATTCTATTTATAGTCTAATAAAATAAAATAATAGTAATAAAACAAAATTTATATAATATATATATATATATATATATATATATATATATATATATATATATATAAACTTCGTGACTTCATAAAAAGACACCTCAATATATTTAACAACATTTATCATCATTATTATAATTCACAATATTAATCGACCAGGTCGTTCCCAGGAAAGAGGGGACTTTCCAATAAAGATTTCTCCCTATTGGCGCGTAATTAGGTGAACAAACCTCTCCTTGGCAGAACTTCTAGACATCGTTAATATTGTAAATAATAATACTAATAACTTTGTTATCTCAATTATTGATTTAATAATATATAAAATATCGATAATAATTGAATCAAATAATGTGAGATACTATGCAGCAATTACTGTAGCAATAATTGAACAAAACTGAGTGACTTCTCACGTAAGCATCAATAATCAATACCGTGTGCTACTATGCAACCACGCCAGACATCTTGTACTTTACTATGGCAGTAGTTCAACAGTTTTAATGGTAAAACTTCCGCCGTTATTTTTATAAAATGATAATTCTGTCTTTTTTTAACTACGACAATACTTCTGTTGTGGGATCCACCAATGATTGTGTCATCGTACGGATATTCCCCGACAAAAAGAATATTCCCCGACCAATCGAATATAATATAACAACTTGCATACTTTGCAAAATTTATAAATATTACCCACAACTATAACATTATCTCAAATCCACACCATAATTTTGAAAAAATATTTCAAGAAACTTAAATCTTTATTCATAAAATTTGGGGTCTCACAATCTCCCCTCCTTATGAAATTTCTTCCTCGAAATTTACGTATGTACCTGGTATGCCGAAGAGATGAGGATACCTTGACTTCATTTCAGATTCTAACTCTTGAGGTATAACCCTTGAGTGTTGAATACGATCCTTCTTATCCAAGATTTTAACACGTATCTCCTCATACGTTAAATCTTCTGCTATCTCGTCTAGTTTTAATTCAATAATGTGGTTCCAGTCGTCCACATATTTACGTAACATCGATACTTGAAAAATGTTATAAACACGTGACATACTTGGTGGTAAAACGAGTCTATAAGCCACAGTTCCTACTTAATCGAGGATTTTAAATGGACCAATTAAATCGAGGGTTGAGATTTCCTCTCTTTATCGATTTTTGTTTCTAGAATAACTCCCTCTTGAACCTTCTTCTTCACATTCATCAGCTCTGAGTATGTAGCTTGAGCGGCTCTAACTTTATCAATTAAAGTCGATTCTAATCGTATATTCGTTATCTTCACGTGGGTCCCTAGAGTCTTTAACTCTATCTTCATCATTTATAAGTTATACGAAATAGGTTTTTGTGTTAACAACATCTCACTCGTAAACGCATACGATCTTCTACTCAACGCGTCAGCTACCACGTTCAATCTTCCACAATGATATTGAATGGTATAGTCGTAATCTTCAACAGCTCGAGCCAACGTCTCTGGCGCATTATACGTTCGTTTTGGTTGAAGAAATATTTAAGGGTTTTAGAAATGGGTTTTATACTGGGGTCAATACAAAATTCGATTTCACGCTCTGGGGTAGGCCAAAAAGTCTTCAGAAATACATCAAGAAATTTATTAACAATAGAAATATCATTCAAAACTGTGACTCTTATCCCAAGACTTGGATAGCACGTCACATTGATACCTATCAACTTGCCATCGTCATTCACGGCGTCGCCTATAGAAAGTCTGGCTTCGGTGTATTCCAAGACTTAGAAGTCACCAGAGAAAGGCTCGGGGCTTTTTACTTATGGCTTGATATGACAATGATTGACTTTAGTGGTTTGGTTGCTTGAATTCGTATAACAGGTTGATTAGGAATATGAAAGCTAACATCCTTACGAAAAGCATGATAAGTAGTTAACCAATCGATTCCTAAAATCACATCAAAGGCAAGTATTTTCAAAGAGATAAGATCGACAGGTAACGTGAAAATGTCAATTTGAATCAAACAAGATTTATAAATAGTGGAGGTAACGAAGGTTTCTACTAACGAAGTTTCAACCAATAAGTCAAAGTCTAACTTCTTTGGGGTCAAATTTAAACGTTGAGCGCAAGCAAGAGAGATAAAAGAATGGGTAGAACCGGTATCTAATAAGGTATAGACTTCACAAGAATTTATGATTAACTTACCCGTAATAACCTTGTTCGGGTTCCTCAATAAATGCTCTCACTTAAACTACCAGCTTTGTCTTATCTGGGACGACCTTAGATGCCTCCATCCCAGCTGGACTTGACTTTGGTGCACCATAAAATCGCGCCTAGTACAACTTTATTACTTAGCATGTATTACACATAGTAAACTACTATCATATACATCTATTATAACCTAACCATGGTTTGAGAGCAAATATTTAAATAAGTAGATCAATCTCCTTCGAGACTATTGAACTCTATTAATCAAGTAGAACGTAATCTTTACCGTGAGTCCTTAACCTGCAAAAGTGGTTATTTGCAAGGGTGAGCTCGACAGCCCAGCAATTCTAACAGTTTTCATGCAACACATAGCATATAATAGCATATTCAGTTCATGCATTCATAAACAATTAACATTTACTATGCATGTTACTTCACACTTAACAGGCATAGAGATTTACCAACATAAGCATATCATCAAAGATCAACTTTCACATTTCATACATATCTCATATGCATTTCATATATATACATCAACATTTGCATAGCATAATATAGCTCAACTAACAGTTATCGAATTCATATAACAAATAGGAATTGAAAGACTTGCCTGATTCGTAGTTTATCAATTACGACTTAACTGCTTAAAGCTTATCTACACTTCGTGTATTCCTACACAGTTATATAATCATGGATTTATATCCATTAGTCATACATTCATACAATCTCAATGTAATAATAATGTTACATTGTTCTTTAACTAGGTTCGTAAAACCTACACTTCACTTTCTCATCATACGCTTAGAATAGCTAGGTATGTATAGTATACCTTAGCTACTCATGTTCAATATCAACATTCATAACTCTATTACACACGTGACTCACTATGTGTTTGTTACATATTTCAAACTCATAGATGAATGTTTCATATAGTTCTTGCATTTTGCAAACTTTAATAACTTTTAACAAATTTGGGTTTTATATAACCATTACATGCTCTTAGGCTTAAAACATCATACATTTCAAGTACTATAGCTTAGGATAGTACTATAAGTAAGTTGCCAAAATCAGAAAGTAAATAAGATGTCCACACTTAAAGCATCTGCAGCCTTGTAAATTGCTACCGAGGTTAGGCTTGGGATCTGGCAATCCCTGCCGCACTAAAGTTGAGCTTTTATCTTCTGGGTTTCATTCCACTTCTTTTTAGTATACCAGAATATTAACACATAGCAAGCATACATCTTAAGAGATCTTGGACTTTCTCAAAGTTATATCAAGTCTACTTTTACACAATATGTCTCTAGTTGGAAATTTCTACGAAGTTAAGGCTAACCAAGTTCATGAAATCATGAGGTTAACTATATTATCCATCTATTCATACGAGAGGGTTATATAATGCACGCTCGCAAGTATTCATATCATTTATACATAACTAGTTTCGTCCATCACTTTAAACTCTTATAAAATCTTGTTCCAATAACTTACATTGTGTCAAACTATGTGTTTGCACTTATAGGCCATGTTTAAAGACCAAAAAAAAATACTAGTATGCCATCCTACAAGTTCAGAAGTTTAGACCACACAATGCTCACGAATAATGTTTTTAAAATGTCTAAGTTTCTTTTCTTCAAATCCATGTCATGCAAACCAAATCATGCAAGACAACTTTAAATCATATGTCATATTCATTTGTGCATATTTCTACACATTCTTACAAGGTAGAAATGTAGGCGACACCATACTCATGATTATTAGTTTTCAAAACTTGAATTTGTCTTTGAAAACACATACTATCCAAGCTATACAAGTTATCTTATACAAAGTAACTTAAGATCACATTTTAAGCTCGCATGACTCCACCATATGCTCACTACAAAGTCAAAACTCAAACGACTTAAAGTTCGTCAAGGCTTATTTTCAAAATCTTCAAGTTTCTTTTTAAAACACACACTAAGTCACGCTAAAGCATTCCATTATGAGTATTGTAATCTTATGTCTAATATCATGCATTTTCATGTTATATCACTTAGAATAACATATTCCATCGTCGGGAGCACTATATTTGCGTATGTGCTCGCTCGACGTCCTCCGATCGCCTCCGAATACGTAACAGTCATAAAGATGACTATTTTGACCCTTCCTAAAGATTTCAAATTGAACAACTTAAAGAACAAAAGTTGTAGGTCTATTCGTTCTCGTTCCGGATCATCTTGAATCACCTCAATCGGAGTTTGTATGAAAACATTATGAGTAATTTACTACAGCAGGTCAAAGTAGTCTATCCAACATCGAAGCTTGGCCATTGCTACCTAATTGGCCTTGGGGCAAGGCGGCGCAATTGTGCTCTCGCAACGTAATGACTTCTCGACTCATTGTTCATGATTTTACAGACTCCTACTCCTTCCCATCATCATAACATGAGTTATACTCATCCAAATTAACTCATTTTCAATTATATGGGTTTGTAACTCATAAAACTACAACATACCAAGTACCCATCAACTAACATAAACATTAACTAACCCAAATATGAATTTACATCTCATGTTCATGTTTTGGACAATTTAGCGAATCATTCCCTACAAACTCGTTTCTAAACCAAATTGGTCCGTTTAACTTTCGTTGTTTTCGTTTCTAACTATATTAACAATATCTAGCAACAATTTATGGATTACAACAATCCTTAGCCATCAATTTTTGGACTTAAAAGTGACTATTTCATGACATTTCTAAGAAATTGCAAACTTAGGAAATCAAGAGCATATAGGTTAGAATTATTACCTCTTGATGACCTCAATTTGCTAACTATAGCTTTCCAACCCTCCAATTGCTCTCAGCTCTCCAATTTACTTACTTATACAAACTCAACTTAGAATTTCAACAAGTGTAATGAGGGAGAAGAGAAATGCTCTGTATATAGAAAACCCAAAACACAGTCTATAGCTTTGCTCCCTAATTCAAACCAACGGGAATGAGAATTGTATTATGGTTAAGGAAGAGTTGGTGAGTGGTTGGTGAATCCCATCATGTTGCCCACTCCCTTTGAAATTATTTGCTACACTTTGATGAAAATGAGGGAAGAGTAGGCTAGTCTCTAGAGTTCACGTGAATGAGAAAAGGAAGAGCAATTGGACACTTAATATGGGACAAACAAACCTCAGCAACTTGTAAGTATACATCATTTTTGCCCAACTCTTATCATATAATAAGTATACTAAGTTATATATAATATATGTATACCATTCCTCCCATATAACTTAGGTTATAATTAAATTACAAAATGTAATTTCTGTTTTTTGCTAAATTTTGTTTGTATAAAAGGAACCAAAGAAGAATGACAAGGGGGATGCCCCCGATTATAGCAACGTCATCTATGGACATGCCCAAAGATGAGGAAACTATACAAGGAAAGATTAAACAATCGCAATGGGGGTATACCCAAGCCAATCCGAAGTACAGAGTATATAAAAAAGAGGCAATCCGTAAGCCTAATCAAACTAACAATGAATTCGAACATCCAGAGTGATCAAATAAATAGCCAAAAAGCCAAAAGAAAAGAAAAAAAGAAGAAGCCCAACTTGGTGAAGCCGAGCAGCAGCTGCTGGCATGTGGCGTGTAACAATGCCAAAAAAAAAAGATCAGCCCCACCTCGTCCAAAACTGAACGCATCCTCGCCACACCTCCTTGTACCGAAGAGCAGCCACTAGCCCAAACTCAACACACCTCTTCGCTAAAAGATAGCAAGTCAGTTTGAAGAAGCGACCTCACCTCCTAAACCGAAAAGTTAGCCCCACCTCGCCCAAATCGAGTACCAAAGACCTCCTCACCCAAGTCGTGTCTTAGAAAAGCGTACCACGATTCCCACACCAGCTCGCCGACCACCTCCTCGACCAGCACCTCTTCGCCCAAGTTGTTCCGAAGAGCAGCCACTAGCCCAACAACTCAGCACACCTCTTCGTCAAAAGATAGGATATGCCCATATGGTGAGTAGCAACTGTGAGACCCCAAATTTTATGAAATAAAAGTATTCAATTTTTCTATTTTGGTGAATAGTTAAATTGATATAAATTTAAAGTTAAGGGTGACATTTGAAATTTTTTCAAAGTAAGTGATGATGAAGTTTTGTTTTATTAGTATTATTAATATAATAAAACAGAAAAGCTTTTTATGTAAAACATAATACTTTTATAAAGTTATTCGCTTTTATTAGGCTAATAGTAAAATCTTTTATATAAAAGCGAATACTTTTATAAAGTTATCTGCTTTTATTAGACAATAATTAGAATATATTATATTTTATTATGCATAGTGTTTGCATAAGTGCTGCATAGTGTTTGCATAGTAAAATCTTTTATATAAAAAAAAAATACTTTTATAAAGTTATTCGTTTTATTAAATTATAAATAGAATATATTATATTTTATTTAAAAGATTTTGTTTTATTAGAATATTTTATTAAATCAATCTGGACCGTCTGCTTAAAAGTAAATCAATGCTGACCGTTCATGAATTAGTTACTTATTCAATCCATTCTTCTATAAATAAGCTCATTCCTTCATTATTTCTTAAGAATTCACCCAAACTCTAGAGAGAATTCTTCTTCTATAATCTTGAGCGTATTTCTTTAGCGTTTAAGAAAGCTTTGAAGCGTGAAGTGCAAGTTTCTTCAAGTATATCCCCGCCTACCATCGAAGTACTCTTCTTTATAAGGTAAGGGATATTATTTGTTGTACTCAGAGGGGTATTTTTTTCATATTCATGAAAAAACTTATGTTATTCCATTCTTTATTATTATGTTGGAATAACTTTTGTATCATGATCTACCCTATATTTGGTGAAATTCTTACATTATTCCATTATTTATTATTACTGCTTAAATAACTTTGTCTATCTGATACCGCATACATGGTGAAATTATGTTGTTATTCCATTCTTTATTATTCGTTGGAATATCATATACATGTGTTTTTCACGCCGGGACTGGTTCCGTTATTTATTATTACATTAGAATAACTTTATCTATGCAAAAAGTACCGCATGCATGGTGATTTCATTGTTATTTCATTCTTTATTATTACATTGGAATATCCTCATCTGTATGCGCTTTTACGGGACTGGTTCCGTTATTTATTATTCATTGGAATAACATGTCTATCGCGTAATCGCATTGCATGCATGGTGATTTCGTTATTATTCCATTCTTTATTATTACATTTGGAACATCCGTCGGTTGCAAATTTACTTTGACACCGGTTTCGTTATTTATTATTATTCATTGAATAACTTTTATCATCTGGCAATACGCATGCATGGTGATTTCACATTGTTATTCAATTCTTTATTATTCTATTGAATATCCATGCTTGTGTATTACGCTATTACGACCTAGTTTCGTTATTTATTATTCTGTTGAAATAACATGTCTATGCGAAGTACCGCATGCATGGTGATTTCTTTTGTTATTCCATTCTTTATTATACTCAGTTGGTTAAAGCTTTGACTTCTATACTCCATGAAATTAGTAGAATATCCTTGATATTTGCGCTTCATCCAAAGATCTTTTCATGGAAATATTCTTCTGAGCATTCTTGAATTTTACTCTACAAAAAGAAGTATCATGTTGACAATTTGGGCGTTATTGGTTCTGGATAAATTAATTCTTGAACTTGTTTTATTGAATTATTATGTCATTGTCATCATCCTCATGTATATATTATGTTGAAAGTCATCTCATGGCACTGTAGTGCATAGATGGACTTGGTATGATTATGACCGAGGATTATTTGGTATAATCATGGCCAGTAATGTTACAAATGATGTGGAAAAAGTCCTCATTGGCAGTAGTGCATTGATGGAAAGTTTTGGTATGATTATGGCTATGAATTCTCTTGACCAAGGGTGCAAAGATGAGTTGTTTTATGGCATGATCAGGACCGTTGATGAAAACACGATTATCTTTGGCTCGTAGTGCATTGATAATTAATGGTCGTGATACTAAAAGAATATCCTTGGCCTATAGTGCGGGGATGAATTGATGATGTGGATTAATTATTGAAATGAGTCTCGACAATGAAATATTAATTCATGGATGTGATAATAATGAATATCCTTGGTAGTAGTGCATGGATAATTCATGGATGTGATATTAATGAATATCCTTGGCCGTAGTGCAGGGGTGATTCGATGATGTGAATTATTTATTAAGCTGAGTCTCAGCGATAAAAGATTGATAATAAACTTTTAAATTCGTAGAAAGATAGTAGATATCATGCTCTACTTGACTCTTCTAAAATCTGATTTGTATGTCTTTGGCACCTTTGTAGTGCAAAGATGAATTGTTAATGAATATCTTTGGTAGTAGTGCAAAGATGAATTTATTAAATATGATTATGAGCATGGATTGTGATTTGATATAACCATGATTTTTGATGTTTGGTGAAGATAGGTGATGAAAATTATCTTAATCACGGGTGTGAAAAGGAATTCAGAATCACAATTATGATTATAAGTTATTCATATGATTGTGGACAGGAATTATTGATTGATGTTACAGGGATAAAACATTATTGGTGGACTTTTAACATGGAGAAGATAATAGACCTGATGGTCTATTTGACTCTTTAATGGATTGCTTTCGTTCATTGCAATTATAGTTGAAAAGTTTTATCATCTACCATATGTTCTAAATCTCTGATTTATTATTGACAGAAGCTATTGATAATTTAATTATCTTTAGTTATGATATTCTTTACTGGGCTAGTTGTGCTCACCCTTTTTGCTTCACAATTCTTTTCAGGTAATAAGAGTGTTGCTGAGTCGAGCGGGGATAACAGGGGAATAGAACGGTGGTCTATAGCTATTGAGGTTTTCCCTAAATAGTATGAAAATAATTTTATTGAGAACTTTAAATAAGTGTGTCGTATTGTATACGTCATTTGATATTTAATTTTGGTGAACCAAATAGGGTGAGACGAACCTAACTTTGGAAGGGTGTTTTATCACTATCATACAAGATGTCTAATGACATACAACCTCGTGTTATCATAAGACAGGGTTGTGAACATCCACTTGCTGAGTATATCTACGAGCACTACCTATATGATCTTGGAATTTATTTAAAATATAATTTTCACTTGGAGACAGTGGAGATAATTATATGTCAAGAGAAGACTCAGCATTGGAAGGAACATGATAGTAATCTTCTCGTTTTTATTTGGGGTCTATTGGGTCAACCAAGGATAATTCTATGGACATATGATATCTATCATAACTTAGATTCATGGCCTCCTATGTACAAAGGTTTCCATGAGCACTTCCCAAAGATTTTAATTTTTAAAACAGTTTTTGACTGTACTTTTATGTAACGTACCATTGTAAGGTTGTGGTCGAGGCACCATGTGAGTTACATACATTTGTATTAAAACTCACAGTATACTTGTCGTCGTATTTTGTACGAAAGTTGTATAAATGAAGTTGTCAGTAGTGTATTTTCTGGTGACCCAAGATGAGTGATGTATACCTATTTTGGGGGCGTCACATTTGGTATCAGAGCTTAGGGATATGGTCGTTGGCGGAGATATGAGTCTAGAACTAGGAGGGGAGAGACGAGTAATATACTTCGCTAGTGTGTGACTTACCTAAGCTGAAATTGTTTACTTGATAAGTTGACAAATTATGATATGTCAATTAACCTTGTTTTGAAGTATATTCTAGAATGATATCTGAAACACAGGAGATGAGCAATGGGAAAATCATGATACAGAGGAAATAATCGGGAAGGTACAATCCGAAAAGAAAGCAAGGTATTCTCATCTCTTCGAAATAACAGGTACGTACGTAAATTTTGAGGGCAAAATTTCATAAGGAGGGGAGATTGTGAGACCCTGAATTTTATGAAATAAAAGTATTCAATTTTTCTATTTTGGTGAATAGTTAAATTGATAAAAGTTTAAAGTTAACGGTGACATTTAAAAATTTTTCAAAGTAAGTGATGATGAAGTTTTGTTTTATTAGTATTATTAATGTAATAAAACAGAAAAGCTTTTTATATAAAACAGAATACTTTTATAAGAACAGTCCATAGCTCCAGGAATAGTGTGACCAGTAGTAACATCATCAAAAATGCATAGATGATGATATGATACAAGGAAGAGAACCCAACATAATAAGTTAAACTAACAACCAATTACAGTAATGATTACAGTTTGTGGCCTTGATGAAAGATTTGCAAGTTGAGAACCTAGATTTGATGAGTTGGATAACATCCTTTGCCAGATTCCTTGGAGGGATGATGGTACCTTTGTGGATTTTGGTATTCCGAGCCTCCCAAACTTTGTAAAAATAAGTAGCAATAGTCAGACTGAGGATGTTCTTGGAGAGTTTGGGTCCTTGGAAGGAGGTGATGAAAGCTATCAGAGCATCCTAAGAATAGAGAATGGTGACCCAATTTCCAAAATCAACAACACTTTTAAGGATAGTCGAGGAGTACTCACATTCAAAAAACAAGGGGAAAAGGATTCTAACTGAAGGTTGCAAAGAGGACACTGCCATGTCTGGCCTGTGTAGTACCTTGTCCGGTCATTTATAGCAAGCTTCCTTAAGAGACCAAGCTAAAGAATAAAGGAATAACGTGGCACGTGAAGCTTATTCCAGAGGATAGAACTCCAAGGGACTATATGAGACCGTGCACGAAGGGAGTCCCAAATCTGTTTGGCCTTAACCGAAGTAACATCATAAGTATCCCACTTGATCAGGTCCCTTCGAGTAGAATGAAGTGGGATGGGAGTAACTTGTTGCCGAAATAGGATTATCTCATGGTGATTGGTTTTAAGAAGAGCCCAAGTACCACCAGTTATTATAGAGCTAACCATTGCAGTAAATGGAAGACCAGAGTTAGAAAGAAGAGAATTTGATGGGTGCAGTGAAGTCCCATTAACCCATGGGTCGTACCATAAATTAGTAAGGTGGCCATCCCCTATAGTGTAACTCAGATGTTGAAGGGCAAGGGGACGCAACTTGAGGATTTGTCTCCATATCCATGAGCAATTCGGGCTTGCATTGACCTGCCAAATGGACTTGAGTGGGTAACGTAATACTAGTCCAAGCCACTTTAGCACCAAATTTATGCAGTGTAGATCCTTTCCATAAGAAGCGACTAAGGATGAATTGTATGTCTCTAAGAACAGCCTTAGGGAGCATAAAGTTGGTGCACCAGTAGACTTGAAAGGAGAAGAGTATAGACTTCATCAGCTGCAGCCGGCCTGAGTATGCCAAAACTTTGGAAGTCCAAGAAGCGGCTTTGTTGGTGATACGTTGGATAAGGGGGATACAATCTGTATAGGAAAGTTTTCTTGAAAGTAGGGGAACCCCTAAGAATTTGGAAGGTAATGAACCCAGTTGAAATCCTAAAAGAGCAATGATGTCATTTGAAGAGGATATAATTACAATGGTGTCATTTGAAGAGGATATAATTACAATGTATCATATATCATCTATATATACCTCATCCTACCGGATATAATTCTATCAGGTATTATCACATTACATTGTCTCCTTTATTATTAAATTTTATTAATCAATAAATGTTTACAATATACTTGTGATGTAGTATTTTGATGTTCACACATTTACATTGCCACATACACATTTCATGATGTATTCATATCCTAGTCCATATACATTAGTCCACATATTTTAATCTTTAAAACATGTTTGGACTTAATTTAATTGATCACTAATAACTTAATATCTCTTTTTATTATTTGCTTACACATTAGTATTGAAATAAATATTTTAATAACACATATTTATTTACTCCCATCTTTTAGGGTACACATATAATTGTTTCATCACCTAGGATGAGATAACAAAACTTATTTAAATCAACTCTATGATTTAATCACTTTTACCATATGTATATCATTAGTCCCAATTAAATGTCACACTTCATGTAATCTTAAGCCATAGGTATTTTATACTACTACTCACATTTTTCCCATATTACACATTATTTAGTATAACATTTGTGTGACACACTTTTTTACCTCAATGCTAATTTATTTAGCTTACCTTACACTTGTAATATGTATAACCTTTACACTTAAAATAATTAATATCTACTCTATTAATTATTTAAATTATACACTATACGTATAATTATTCGATTGTCCCAAGACAACTTCTTCCATTTCTAACCAATAATTATTTATAACTATATTTGGTCCTCTTCTTTTATTAGTCACTTATCTTTCAAATATTATAATACTATGTAATATAATTAAAATATCAAAGTAACATATTCCTTTTTCTTTATGCAACACATAATCCTTAATTAACCATCCTATGTAAGTGAATTAACTCTTTCTATTCAATTTAATATCATGCCACTACTACACAAAGCTCTATAATGTTATATTCTATAATATAACTTGATTAACCAACGTTCATTCTTGGTTAATAAACTTCCATAATAAATATTTATTCCATTCACGCTTGGCTATCCTAATCCATTCATGGGCAACTAAATTACCATTTATGACCTTTATATGAGTCCCTAGTACCCATTCCTTGAATTTTTTAAATTCCACAAACTTATTCAGAACTTCTTACAGAATAAAAACAAGAATCTTGATTGGTCATATAAGCTTGAAATGGCAATTGCGCCATACACACCAAATTCCCAGGTAGACAAGTTCTGCATTAGCAGAACTGAAACCTTACGCTTCTAAATATTTTACACATCCTCCTTGAGTGTTAACTCGTCTAACATCAATTTGGTTTTACATCATTGATTACTACTTTCCTTCACAATTTAGGGATCACAGTTCGAGTTTTAAAACTCTATTTCTCTCAACTATAAAATCTCATTTATAGTACTTCTTTCCACCAATAACACGAAACTCGAATATAACACATACGTACATTCCTTTAATCTTTACTTCTCGCCATGTATAAATTTACTTAATAATTCTCTAACCAATTTAAAGATATATCGATTTTCTCCTCTCGTCGACAACGTACACGCATACAAGTCTAAACATAGCACGCGTTGAGTCTTTAATAGTATTCAATATAGTACACTGAGTGGTTTTCCACAAACAACTAACAGATTAGTTTCCGTCTCATCTACACTGTTTTCACAGTGAGTTAGATCGGTTACCAATTCGTATATACCTCCGCTCTCTAAAGGAATCGTTTAGCCCAGCTCCTATACGTCAACCATTAAAGAGTAAGATTTCACTACCTTAGACTTGATATTCACTCGTACATATACTCAAGAAATTGGTGATTATCAAAGATATTTAATGTCACCAACTTACTATTATAAAGTAATTTCACATAAATTATTTAACATCAATAGATAAATTTTATCCATCCTCATATTCATTCATCTCTATAATTTATAATAAATATATAATAATGATATATATATATATATATATATATATTTATTAAACAAAACATCAGTTATTACATAGTTCATATTACCCTATGTAACACTATACCACATACCTCGTAACACATTTATATATTCTTGTTAGAACCCATCTCATGCTTCAAGAATTTTATTTACTAAATTCTTATTTTAATATTTTCTAAAAATTTGGGTTCTTACACAATATCCTAAGAGTATGCATCTCATTCTACTAGTGCTCACATGCACCCAACGTCAATATATTATTGACCAAACATCGATCCCTTTATGGGATACACAATTTCATTATAGGATGTCTTACCAAAACAATTTGGTTTGACACAACAGTTTATGCTTAATAAATAATATCATATGAATAAACAATTCATTTCGTAGTTCTGCTGAAGCTATAGCAATAACATTTCAATAAGTGGCAATTCAAGCTATAGGAATCTTGTTTAACGAATACACAGTGTTCGAGAAATTTGCGTAAATAATAATTTGGGTTTAGTAAATTTGTCTGAGCAAAGATCAGTCAAGCAATGCTACTCGATTTGTTAATAAACACATAAGATGTTCATTCATATAAATCTAACACATTAGTATTGATAACAATACTCAAATACAAAATCTACAAATGTTCGGGTTAAGTTTGATATAGTTTCGGTGTCCAAAGACTTTACCGAGTAGTTAATAAGTTGGTAATTCGATTAAATTTTATTTATAAGCTTTATTATATTTTTAAATAATTTAAATATCCATTATAATAATTTCTAGAAGCTTATAATAATTTTTAAGTATTTATTTGTCCCTTAAATGATTTTTAAATCATTTATTTCTATTCTAAATAATTAATATTTACTTATAATACTATAAAGACATTGTTTACTATTTTAAACAATTTATAACCATTTATTATGATTTTTATATCATTAATATTATTTTTAACAATTATTTATTATTTATAAGTAATTATTCTAATTACTTTATTATTAACTTAATATTTATTATTTATAAGTAATTATTCTAATTACTTTATTATTAAATTAATTATTAATAATATCCAAATAAATTAAAATATTTATTGAATTTATGTAAAAATATTAAAAGTTAATTATAATAACTTAAAATAATTTTTTAAACTATTTTTATATTTATTTATTATTTTTTTTCTAATTTTTATTAATTAATTTATTAGAAAACATTTTCTGTCTGTCGCTAAAGCTCTATAGTGGCAGAAGGTGTCGTTATAGGTATTCTTGAATTTTTGGGTTTCAGTTGATCATGGTCTAGGGACCACTTTGACCTTGATCCAATTTGTTACTGTTGTTGATTCTGGGTTTAGTCAAGTATGGATGTTATAGTACTCATATAATAGTATAACATCAGACCAAATTCATGCTTTAACCTACATATAACAAAAAGTTATAGAGGCTCAAAGTCACTGTCAGAGCTGTTCTTGAGTTTCTAGGTAACCCAGAACAGTGGTCATGGTTGGTCAATGGTTTTGTAGCTTCTATATCTTTCAATCCGTGTGATAGATTTGTGTTTTGTTTGTTGTAATATGTAGTTTATATGTCAAGGTACATGTATGTAACACTGATTTGGATAAAGTATTATTCTAAGGTCTCGATCTATATTGGTCAAAGTACAGCCAGAGGTTGTTCTTCGTGTTCATCAGTTTTCTGGGTAACTCAGAAAACTTGGTCATGCTCGGTCAACAACTTTTGACCATTAATTCTAGTAATCTTATAAATTGTTTAAGCAATTGGGTGTCATAGATATGTAGTATGTATGTCAAGGTATTAATTCATTATAAAAAGGCATTATAACATCAAACAGAAAGCGATTAAAAGGCTGGTCAAAGTAGCCGGTTCAACCTGTTCTTGAGTTTTCTAGGTAACCCAGAAAATAGAACTTCGTGATCGGTCAACCACTTTTGACCACCTATATCTTGCAATATATGGTTCTAATGAACCTGATTTCTTTTCCAGATTAAAGACCTCATGTCATACTATAAATAACACACAATTAACTGACCTAACTATTAACATACATGGATCTACAGGATCTGACATTCAACTGTCACACCTGTTTTTCCAAAATTTCTAAATTGCTTAAAACACTAATTTGAGGCATTTAGATGTTATGAAAATATGTTCTATCAACTTAGCATACTTTCTAACATGTTATTACATAAATCTAAACATCTAAACAACAATTTGAACATAGCATCAAAGATCTAGCTATAAATTAGGGTTTGCACCTTTCTTGTTTAATTTTGATTTTTGGCTACTGAATCTGATGTTGCTATCACCCAGGCTTGATTTGGTATGTTTGTAAGAGTGTCTAGGCTTAGAGAATTCGTGGGTTTGGCATGGAGTTATGCTTCTATTTATAGACTTAAGCAACTTAGGGTTTTTTTGGTCCTTTTCACCTACTTGCCTCTCTAAATATCTGATGTTTGTTAACTTGTGCTGCTTAGGGGGGTGATACCAGCTCATATGCAGCCTTGAAACTTGTTATCATGACTTGCCTCCTATTTGTGAGCTAGTTAGGTTAGATTAGTAGCTTAATTTTGCCCTAACTTAAATAATCTTTATTAAGGTTTTGGTTTTTATGATTAGGGTTACTTAATGATGTTTATTAGTACCTAATTGAAGTTTAGTAATCATGATTAGGTGTTAGGATAACCTAATTAGGGTTTAGTCTAGCTAATTAAGGTTAGAGTTTATAATCTAGGGTTAGGGTTTGTAATCTAGGGTTCCTAACTTAGATTTTCCACAAATCCTAACAAGCACGACAAAGCATTTTGTCAGTGTAAGCATGACAAAGCGTTTTGTCAATGTAAGCACAACAAAGCAACTTGTCAAAATAAATATATCGAAAAGTCCATTTTCGAAAGAAATTTTTAAGCACGAGGTGTCAAGCATGTCAATTTTCGGACAAAAATTTATTTGACCTAACACATAACACTTTTAGAACGAAGAGATTTTATTAATAAAATAGAATTTACATATCCGAGTCTTATTAGGGTTTTGAGTTTTACATTCTTAGGCACTAAGTTACCCAATATAACGAGCGTTGGGCTGATGACTGCCAAACTAAATGTCTTTAGGGCATAAGGTGGAAAGACACCCCTCAGGCTTAATAACTCGAGCAACTTAGGCCACGATTCGAGACATTAGGCTGGTTTTTCTTTAATTACCATTATTTCTGCCATAGCTTCATACCCCACAACTAAGAGTCAGGGCAATCGCAAAGTGCAGACATGCATATAAGGTCAAGTCTGTTCCAAAAAGTGCTTTGAACTGGGATGTCGTGCCCAATCAAAAAGGTTAAATAATCTTAATTCTCTAATCGTTCCCGTGATTCTTGCCCCCACGAACGTTTATCAGAATTAATCCCATTCATAACAAGTTAAGCAAAAACTTAGCATGTATATTATAGCCAATGCATGTAAATGGAGACTGAAAGCTCATAAAGAGATGGAAGAGTCATAACTCAGATGTGGATTATTCATTCTGAAGAATAATATGATGGGAAAAGACCAATTGATCATACCGAATCGCTAGTGAGATGATATGAGGGAAGCTCTAATGATGATGTACCATGCATGCTAATGGTGTTGACTGGTACATTTTCCTCTTTAGGATGCTTGATAAATTGCCCTAGTGTTGAGTTATCGCTGATTCCGAGATTGCCCCAGTCTTGTTGAAAGGGTTCCAATATCGGGTTATCGCCAATTTTGAAATTTCCCTAGACTTGCTCTCTAGGATAGTTGCTTTGACAGATGGGCTGATAAGATGCTGGGATCGCAAGAGGTTTTTACCTCTGTACCATATGGTGAACAGGGAGTGGATTTAGGCTTTGATGCCCTCAAACATTATTTCTGACTTGTTTGCATAATCGGCTTTAATGATTTTCTTCTAATTTAATGAAGACTTGTGATTGAGGGTGTCGGCTCTTTGAAGGTCCTCGCTGCTGGTTATGCTTGATATATCGATGTGTTAGTGTTACAAATTTGATGATTGAGGTCGAGAGGCATTCAAACTCCACTAAATTGGCCCAAAGATCTCAGCTTGGTTGGCGATGATTTCACCCAAGTTTGATTTGATCTACAAGGTTTGATTTGTTGTCTTGGGATTGATGTTTAGGTTTAGATGTTTCTTTTGAGGGTCAGACCACACCATTGATGGCTGCATACGTACTCCCATTGATGAGGGGAGATGAGGTCTTTCGTAATTCATGATGAGACCTGACTGGCTTGTTTTTTTTTCTGATTTTTTTGATTTTTTAATTTTTTAATTTTTTTAATTTTTTTGATTTTTTTGATTTTTTTAATATTTACATGCATGGAAAATAAAAGGCATACTGCGAAGAAAGTGATACCATCCCAATATCTCCTGGAACTCCTAACTTTATCCTCTAGATCTACATCTTCTTGGCTAGCTGGGGCCTGATAGTGCAGTTGTCAGTGGTTATGTTGCCTTCAAAGCTCGTGATAGAGGTTAACTCTTGATTCTGAATATCTTCACTTATGACCATAACTTGATCGCCTCCTGATTCAGTACTTCCCTTGGGGATGCTCATACTGGATCCGTCGCAAAAAGGGATGAACTCTTGATTCTTCAATGGGTTGGCTTCCCCGATAACCTTACCACATTTTCCTTCATTTGTTCCTTCACCTTTTTCTAGGCTTGAGAGGATTCGACCATGAAATCTCCCTCAAATTTTTGTTGCATTTCTTGTAAGGAACTTTCCTTTTTGGCTTTTTCTTCCTTGGAAAGGATCAGTATTTCCTACTCATCATCCAAGATGATAAAATAAGGAGCGTGATTGCTATCTTTGGGCCACATGATGTTTGATGTTGGCGTAGGAATCTCCTTTGGGGATTCTCTTGTCTCCTCTGGCATTCCCTGCATTAGGATCAGTCCACCTTGTATTTTACCCTGATTAGTGCTCATAGCCTTCACCTCCTTTGAACTGTCTGTCTCGAGTGGACATCTTAAACTTTTTATTTCCTTTTTGCCTTTTCTGGTTATGAGGAGTTCTATCTTCAGCTCTCCATTTTCAATGAGATCCTGGATTTTATGTCGCAAAGACCAACATTCCTCAGTTGCATGTCCAGGTGAGTTAGAATCGTAGAGACATGTCTTGGTGGAATCATAACTCTTTATATTGGGATTTATAAGAGGCAACAACTCAGTAATCCTTCCTTTGTTTATCAGAAAGTGTAGCATTTCTTCATTTGATTTGTTCAGAGGGGTGAATTTTTGGGCTCTTTTGGAGGTTGTTTGATCTTTCTTCTTTGAGAATTTGCTGGCGTGATCTTCTAGCAATTTTATCATCCCCCTTTTCTTTTCCTTTTAGCCTGCCTTGATCTTCCTCCATCTTTCGCATGTACTTACGATTTGGATACATTTTAGCGCTTCCTGACCCGATCATGTTTACTCCCTCCGTATCATGCTGCAATAGAAGGTTGGTGTTTATATTTTGTTGGTCAGGTTGCTGGACCACAATACTGCCACTTTGGATCAGATTTTGAATTTTATGCTTTAGGGACAAACAATCTTGTGTATCGTGTCCCGGAGACCCTGAGTGGTAAGCACATCTCTGGCTTGGATTGTATCTTTTGCTCCCTAGTTCTAGAGGTAGATCCAGTTCGGTAATTTTCTTGTGATTCATTAACATCGCCAATAAATTTTCAAGGGAATCACCCAGGGGAGTGAACACTCGATTTTCCGTTCTTTAAATTTTCTTTTTCTGTCCTGGCATTGGTTGAATGCATCATGTTGTTGAAATGGCAGATTGTCTTGCTTTTTCCAAATGGGGGGGGACTGTAGGTTGGTCTCCTAGCTTTCCGTTATAAAATGAAGAATACATCTTCATTGCCTTTATCGGGTACCCTCTTGGGATCGCTTGCATATTTGCCAGTCTGTATATACTTGGCGACTTCTTCCAAGGCAGTGAAGTCTTTAATCTTGCCTACCTTCAGACCCATCTCTGCCATTTCGCTGTGTTTAATCATTTCTGAGAATGGCTTTCCTATGCCTGCTAGGATTCTCTCATAGTAAGGAGCCTCTTGGATATCAATAAACGTCATTACCATATCAGTTTCTGTCATTGATGGAATGACTTGCGCTGCCAGATGTCTCCACCGTTGGGCATATTCTCGGAAAGACTCAGTACTCTGCTTTTTGACTTTAGTCACTTGGTATCGATCTGGGGCCATTTGTGACTGAAAACTGAACTGATTTAGAAAGGTGTGGACCAATTCTTCCCAGTTGTAGATTTTGGCATTGTCAAGTCGGGCATACCAGGCTTTAGCCTCTCTAATGAGACTCTTTTGGAAAAGCTTCATTATGAGGCTTTCATCTTCAGCATAAGACCCTAGCTCAACAATGTATACTTTTAGGTGCGTATATAGATCGCCTGCCCCCATTGTACTTTTCAAACTCTAGGACTTGGAATTTGTTAAGATATCGATCCCCTGGGAATATGCAGAGATCTGAATAGGTGACACTTGTAATAACCTGAGATTTCCTATATTAAATAAATAAGAAATTTTGCATATAAATTTTTTATTTATTTATTTAATGACGAGAATAAGTGTCTTGTAATGTGAACGATAAATGCGAATATATTTATTACTTGAAAAATTAGAAATAATTTTGGAATAATTAATTACTACAAATTATATTTTTATGGTAATTAATTTATGCAAGCCGAAATGTTTTTTTATTAATTATTTTCCATGAAAACATGATTGGAAATAATATATGAAGTGATAATTGGAATTATATAATAAATATTTTATTATATGAATTGTTCAGAATATTTAAGTTAATTATTTTAACTTGATTACTGATGTTGTGTAAGAAAGAGAAGTCAGATATGAGATCCAAACCCTGAATTGGGATTGTGATCAAGAGATGAGAATAATAATATTATATTATTGTTATAATGATTTTACAAATACAATAATTATGTATATACTGATATGTATGTGACAGATAATATTGAAGCAATGATTTACCAATTAGGTCATAGCATATTACCGTCTTGTGAAACCCTAATTATTAAACTTCGCTTTATGAGATATGAATAGTAGTAGATCGTATATATGAAGTTACTTGTATACAAGAATGTCTGCAATTAGGACAAACCCTAATTACTATTTTTTACACTGATAATTAGGACAAACCCTAATTATTATAACCCTAATCGATTGAAGTTAGAGATCGTAATGACTGTGTTAGAACATACACAGATAATTAGAGAACCCTAATGGTCAATTAGAAACCCTAATTGATGGCATTAAGAAACCCTAATTATAGAACCCTAATTTTTTCTGTAGAAAACCCTAATTTAAATTACCGAGTTTAATTACGATGTTATTGTATAAATGTTTTAATTTACCAAAGGATAGAAATTAATTGGTAAATGATAAGAATTACCATCTAATGATTAAATATTACATTTAATTGCCTTGTACAAGAATGCCCTTGAAATTATAGGCGAAATTACCAAAATGCCCTTTTTGGTTTATTAGTGTATGATTAGTTGAATTATTGAGGAATCTAGCAACAAATCATGGCCAACATACTTGCCCCACCACATTTATCAGCTAGCATTCAATTATACTAGCATTATTGAGCATCCAAGGCAATCTAAATGGTCTATAAATAGAAATTAAGGAAATTCAAGCTTAATGCGCACTAAAATTATAGCAACTCTCTAGACACACTCTCTCAAACTCTAGCCAACGAAATTCTCTTACCCATAAGCTCCTAATCAAAGCCCAACCATTACAAACAACAAATCAGAAGCATCAAAGCCAAAAAAATCAAAAATCGAAGCTAGAAAAGGTATGAAATTCCCTAATTTTGAAATCTTTTGATTCTATGTCAATTGATGCAATTGATTGTTTAAAGTAGTGTAATAGGGAGTCTATTAATGTTCTGGGTTGTAAAAACACAGACCCATAACATCAAAGTGCACGAATTTGAAGATTTAAGCAAGTTGGAAAAAACGGATTACATGATTTTTCATCAAATGTCGTGGCTTATAACTCTTTTTGGTCGATCATGAGTTTTGTTATTTAAAAGTTGTTATATGTAGCGACATGTGGTCTTTAATATGAAAAACGAATCAAGTCCATAGATATTGTAGATCGGGATTTATAAGCGGTCAAAATAGGTTGGCCAAGCATTGACCACATTGTTCTTCAAACCCGAAAATATTCTAAGTGTCCGTAAAATATTTTTTTGGCAAATGTCGAATATTATATCTCTGTTATCTTTAATGTGTTTTGTGTTCTAAAGGTTGTTATGTGTAGCGTGTTATGTGGTATTTAACCTCCAAAAATAATCAGTCCATATATATTATGGATTAAGAGTTATTTAAGGTCAAAGTGGGTTGACCAAGATTGACCGAAAAATTCCAAAATTTGAAATTTTCTTAAGTGTTGATTTTTCTGACAAGGTTTGACCATACTTTAGCTGCTTTATTTCTTGTTTTTATGATGATGTTAAGTATTAAAGTTGTAGTCCTATATGTTGTCTACACACTGGAGTTGATAGATCACATAAACGTTACACGATCGTCAAGTTATAGAGGCCCAAAGTAGGCATCACGAACTGTTCTTCACGAAGAACAGCTCTGACAGCTATTTTGATGGATAATTTCTCCCAGATCTGATGTTGTTTAGAAGTAATGATTGTTGGTTATTGTATTCCGGTATTTTCTCTACAAGATCCAAGTCATAGATGTCCCAAATTCGTTAAGAACCTGAAAGTTATTCACTACTCCAAAGTAGTCCCTCACACGCTTTTGCTTTCGACGGTGTTCTTGAGATGAAGAACACCTATAGCGACGGTTCTGTCACTATAGGCCCCTTTGGCGACAGATTTGAATTATTTTAAAATTTTCAATTTCTGGAAATTCCGAAAATGATTTAAAAATTAGAAAAATTAGATTTTAAATTCTGAAAAAATATTTTAAAGTCCGAAAAATAATATTTAATTATTTTGAGTATATTTCATAAATATTTAATATTTTTGGAATATAAAAGGTATTTATTTATTTAATTATAATATTAAATAAATGATTTAAAAATAGTTTTAATTCATGAAAAATTATTTTATGGTATAAGAAAATATTTTAAGTTATTTGTGATGACTTTTAATATTTTGTGATGAATTTCATTAATTAATTAATATTAATGATATTAAAGTTATTTATTGATTATATTAAATAATTAGTTTTAAAATGATTTTAATATTTTAAAAATCATTTTAAATGAAAATAAAGTATTTAAAGATATTTTGAGTTATAAAATATAAATTTTAATATTTAGAAGATAATTTCATTAATAATTATATATTAATGATATTTAGTTAATGATTTGTGATATTAAGTTTATTTAATATTTATATTAAATAAATAGTTTAAAAATGGTTTTATTTATTTAAAAATCATTTAAAGAGGATATTAAGGATTTAAAAATATTTTAAGTTATAATTAATGACTTTTAATATTTGGATAAATCGTACATTAATATTTAAATATTAATGATAATTATTTAAAAATAATTTTAATTATTTTAAAAATCATTTAAGGGTAATATAAATGTTTTAAAATAGTTTGAGTTATTATAAATAACTTTTATATATTAGCAATGGTTTCATTAATAATTTAATAGTAATTAATTATTAATGATAATAGAATTGTTGATGTTTAAATCATTTAATTATGATTAGACGTTTGAAAGTTATAATGGACAAACTAGTGACTTGAGAACCTAGGTTATGAAGTTCTAATTTGAAGAAGAACACCTATAGTAATGATTATATTACTATAGGCCCTTTAGTGACATATTTGAATTATTTGAAAATTTTCAATTTCTGGAAATTTCGAATATGATTAAAAATAAAATGTCTGATATTTACAGATGTTGAGGTATAGAATAAGAGTCTTAGACTCATTATTTACCCGATAAAGTCAGTTTCCGATGCAGCGAACAAATGTCGAACCTTATAAAAGAAAGAAAAGGCTCTTTGTAAGAACATGGATGAGATATTTGAAAATGTATAAAAATATTTCAAGTATAGAATATGAACTAAAAGTATGATCAACTGCGATTATGTGATGGCGTGATTAGACTATGTCTTTATTGTAATAAACGATTACTATGTGTTATGATATATTGTTCTAATCGAACGAATGATCCGATTATTGATAGGTTGTGATAAAGAGATAAAACCTAAGTTGAGATTTGTAATCGAAAAATCAGTGCAAGTATCTTACCTTTGCATTTTCTTTGTCTGCAATGGACATGAGTAAAGTTTGAAATTATTCTTCCCTGTCTGCAGTTATATGCGCTTTGATTATCAACATGTTAGCTCGAGATATATATTACGTTAAGTTGATTTCTAAATGGTTATACAAGTGTCCCCCCACTTGGATAATCATGACATTTATTCACATGTTGATATACCTTTGTCAATTACCCGTATACATATATGTTGAATTACATATTATTGTTGAGCAAGATTAAAACCTTGGGTTTGGAACCGGGCATGTATGAACATCCCTATATGGGAAGATTTTTGCGCCCAAGTGATAGAGTGAGCGATGAATTTCGTTCAAGTTATGTAGTATTGATCAATCTGAGTACAATCTGGTGATCACCCTCCGTGCATTGTAAACTAGAAGCGGTTTATGGATGAATTTCTACTAAACCTTTTCAAAATGAAAAACAATGTTCATAGTATGTTTCTTAAACCCTATTCATGGGTAGAGCGAGCCAAATTTAAATAATTTGGAAGAGAGTTGTTATGTGAATTTTTTATCGATCTGATTACTTCACAACTTTCGATTCGTTGTAGAAGTGTTATGTAAAGAGAATACTTATATTCTTCAAACTTATATATATAATTGCTATTACTTGTTGGGCACTCAAATGCTCATCCTTGCTTAAATTAAATGTTTTCAGTTATGTATGAGCAACTTGAAGGCTCGGGCACGAACAAGGGGAAAGGAAAGCTGTTCGAATGAGTTTATATTATGAGTTAATGGTTATAGTTAGTAAGACAATGGAATCTATTGTCGATATTGTAAGGAATGTATTTGAAGGTCACGTGCACAGGGAAAGTAAACTTTGATGTATGTAAATTAAGTTCAATTATATTATTATTTAGTATTATTCAAATTTTAAAGAAATGATATCGTGGAGAACCGAAGTTCGGGTTTCAAGTATTCAATTTGGGGTTAATACAACACTTCCATAGTTTCCAATCCCTTTGATTGAATTTGGATGGTTTCCTCCATTTGTTGGATTTTCTTTTTATATCCCCGCTTCGATCATCCTTGAGTTTTGTGATTTCAGGGGTTTTTTTGGTTCCTTTATTGGAATGAGGTTCAGGTATCTGGGTTTCCATCTTTTTGCCAATACCCTGACTGCCCCCTGGTGTGAATGACTCTAGTTGAGTAGGCATTGTTTGGCCCCGAGTGTTTTTACTTTGTTCTTTTAGAAAGACAGCCAATTCTGCGATCTGATTTCTTAGTCCCTCGAACTCCTCCTGGGAAACAGGAGCAGATTCATGCTGGGCACTTGTAGCCATGTTTGGAAGTGGGCTTAGTGCTTTTTTAGACTTTGAATGGGTAATGGGACCGATCGTTTCCCTATAAAAAGACTGTAGTTTAGTCTGGGAAAACGAGAAAATGTTACATGCTATGTAATGTGTCCGTTTTTTAGGAGTGTTTTAAGGTTTTCCTGCAAAATGGATGTCAGTCGTTTTGATGACAGGATAGCATGACAGGTCTTGATATGAAAAAAGGAATGCATGTTCACATACTCCTTTATATTTTCCATTACATTGAGATTGACATGGAAATGACATTACAAGTAATTGAAATGGGAATGTATGAAGAGACTTCTCTCCACGTTTGGTTTATCAGAGGCTGGCCTATCTTAGGCTACACTCTCGGCTTTTCGGCATGAAGGTCCCCAGATCATCGCCATTTACTCGATGGGAAGTTAATCCGATCTTTCAACTAGAGCAAATCGGAGTGGTGCCTTTCCTGAGCCTCGTGGAATTAGTCTTCCGACGAGTCCAGTAATCAAACACCGATGGGTTAGCCTTCTAGTGGAGGAATCAAACAATATACATTCACATACATCGCGTCTCACCATATGGAAATGATGACATGTGCGAAGCACTAATATCACAGGCAGATATGGTGCGAATCACTAAGTGCAGTAAATAAAGCATTGGTATACATCCATTCAATGTAAATGCAGTATTCACACATAAGCGGATAAAAGTTTTTGAAAAGATTGAATAGCGGCTTAAGCCTTCTTACTGGAGTCCCCAGCAGAGTCGCCACCTGTTGACGTCAGGATTTTTATTTGTCCCTTTCTATGCTTGTCTTTTGGTGTTCTCATATTGGATGAGTTTTGTTTGAAAAAACAAGTTTGAAAAGGTCCAACAAGTAAACATCGACGATTTGACTTTTAGTGCCGCCAGTTGGTATATTTTAAATGGTTGTACCAACTCAACCGATAAAAGGTTTGCACAAAGACCCAATGATTGGACACTATTTAACTGGTCTTAGAAATTGAGATTCGTTAGGGTTCAGGGGTTTGATTATGCGGAGGAAAGGTGTTAGGCACACCCCCGACTTTCGTGAAAACACGGTTACCGCCACTTTTCATTTAACTTTTATCTGTGTATGTGTGTGTTAGTTGGGCCTATGTGCAATTATCTAGAAGAGTGCTATGCCTCGTTTGCACCTATATACAAAGGGTTTGACCTTTTTATAAAAGTTCAATTTTAACAAGATATAGCAATGAAGTTTTGGAAAACAGGTTTGCAAACCCTTATGCTCAATAGTAATTGAGGTCTTTGATACTTCCATTTTATTAAGTGGTTGAATTGATTGCTTTTATTTTTGAGATGCGAGGCATCTTCAAGAAAATAAGATACATAGCAGTGCCAAACTCCTTGTGGGCATGAGAGCAATCTAAGAAAATTCAGACACCGTTAGATAATTTACAAGCTGGCTGCAGCTGAAAATGTCCACCACGAGAACCAAATCTAGATTCAGGAGCTGAATCTGTGATCACATGATTCCTAGGCTCACATGAGAAAGCAATATGTAGAAAAGCTAAAAAAAGAACTAGATTTGAGTAAATCTAAACTATTCCAGCTTCAACGGTTCCAGTTTAGTCACCATGAACCGGTCAAAGTGAGAAATAGCCAGATTTAGGCAAATCTAGCCCGCAGGCTGAATAACAGTTATATATATATAAAAGACGTAAATATATATATATGGATGATCAACTGCCACGAAGTAAACTCCAGGCAGGACTTGAAATGTAAATATATATATCTATATATATATATATATATATATATATATATATTTCTGTTATATATATATATATATAATGATAACAAGCTTAAAAATCTGAAATATCTTACATTGGGCTGCCAAGAAGACTTCAGTAGCTTTAAATGCCTGAAAACTCAATTTCCACAGGTTAAATTTTAGTATGTAGCAAAACAGGAGCTTAGGAGTCTTTATAAAGAAGAATCACTCAGTTTAGAGCACTCTAGAAGTGTTTACAGGCTGAAATGGACATAGTTTTCTCTCATTTTATCTTTTTTCTTACATTTTATGGCTGATGGGGGGGGGGGGGTTCTATTTATAGACCAAAAGTGCCGCAGATAAACTCGTGGTAGCAATGGTCTACTGCAATTTTGCTCGAGCTGCCCCAAGCTTAGCGAGTCCATTGTCTCTCAATCACGTGCACTCAAACGATGCAATGTCCGCTCGAACCTTCATAACTTTCAATCCGGGAGTCCGATTGAAGCGTGCCATACCATTCCAGAAAGCTCTTTCCGAGAGCTACGCAATGACATAGGTCTTGCCCTTTTTTGAATCCAAGAAGATGGGTCCATGACCAAAATAGCATTTCTAGGTGTCCGTTAGGCAGTCCGTTGAGCTATTTTGCATAGTTTGCACTCGGAAGTTAAGATATGGTTCTTGTGGGACTTCTTTTAAAACAGTTTGAGTTGAAATGATTTAATTTGATTTGATTTGAGATTGAGTTAGAAAAGTGACCATTTTGCCACTCCCGAGGTTGTCTCCGGCTTTGGAACAGTTGTAGCAGTCTTTTCCCAAGGTTATCTCTGAGATTGGCCTGATGTTGACTCTGACTGTCCTCAGGGTTATATCTGAGGTTGGCTTAAGGGGTTGACTCCGGGCATTGAAATTGATCTCCCGGGATTATCTCCGAGGTTGACACTAACTTTCCTGGGGTTATCTCTGAGGTTGGAAACTGATTTCCCGGGGTTATCTCTGGGGTTGGAAACTGGATCTCCCGGGGATATCTCTGGGATTGGATCTGATGTTATGGTCCTCCAAGGTTATCTCTGGAGTGTGAAAAAGTCGCTTTTGTCTTCCTACATAGTTGGTAACAGAAAAACAAAATTTCGAGTGTCTACACCAACTTTTCATCAGTCTTGACAATATACCCACTCATGATCCTTTCTTTTCCTACCTCAGAATCCACAGATTGGTCAATACGCACTTCGACATCTCCTTCAACAAGTTTGTGAGACTCATCGTCTTATCCTTGCGTATCCACGATACAATGTTATTCCTCCCCTTCGTTGTGATAAGTAACGACATGTAAACTTCTTTGCGGTGGATTTATGATAGCATTGACGAGTTGTCCCATTTGACACTCAAGGTTCTGCAATGAGGCATCTTGGTTCGCCATTCGAACCTTATTTTTATCTATGAAGTTGGTAAGGAGCTCCTCAAGCCTTCTCTCTTCTTCTCATTTTAGGTATATGGAAAGGTTCTCATCCAACTGAGATATCACCTCATACTACGACGGAGCCTGATATTCAAATTCTATTTTATAGGGAAAATTTGGATCATAATAATGTTCTTGACTTTAGTCCCATGAGTTTGGATAACCTTGATAGTCTGGATGATAGTAAGTCGGTTCATCATCATCTCGTTCCTGACAGTAGGCGTTCTGAGTGGACTGACACTCAAGATTGTCAGAAAACCTTAAGAGGTTTGCAATTTGATCTTATAATTGCTCAAGTCTTTCTTCTGATCTTAGTTGTGTCGTCCTCCCAAGAGGCAAGATAACAATTTTTGTCCATTGCCTGAAAGAACTTAAAAACAAAATAAAGAAAAAACATATTAAATACAAATATGCACGTTAAAATTAAGACGAAATTGATTGAAATCAATATTGGACAATATTAGAATACTAATTCCCCGGCAACGGCGCCAAAAACTTGTTGATCGATTTCATAATCGATAATCATACGCGCAAGTATACACGGTATAACAAGTAATATAATGAAAAGTAGAGTGTCGAACCCATGAGGAATTATTACTAATATTTACCAAATACCGACTTTGAAACGCTTAAGTCATATTTAAATAGTTAAATAAAAGATGTGTAATTAATCTAGTTAAATCTAATTATCAAAGCAAGTAAATAGATAATGATTGGTATCTAAGGTGCTACAAGCTAAGATCATAACTTCACCCCACACTAGCATTTTGTCAAACACTTGGTGTGCTATGTTTCATCAAACTTCCTAACTTTCTCTCTTGGTCTTAGTGGTCATGACGGATTGTCGACCGAGAACACACAAGTGCTCATACACCTCTTTCGAGTTATGAATAAACCTATCCTCTCTAGATCAACCTGATAGGGAATAGAACAGAAAAGAACAACTAAGCTAGGTAATAATCCTACACATTCCTATGAGAATTAACTATAATAAGGAATTAAAGCATAAGTTCTCAATTAGGTCACACATGGCGCACAAGTATATTACTATCCTATACACAAATTATGCAGTCGAATCAAGTAGACAAATCATAATCACATGCCAATATATCAAGGTATAAATCTACAATCCATTTTCCAATTTCTTATAGATTACCAAAATCATCACTAATTCCTTAGCAAGAATCATTAAACATAAATATATTAATCCAAACCATATGGTGCCAACCAAAGATGATGAGATATTCAATTCAAATTAACAAAGGGTTCCATTATAACCTTAGAGCCAATGATTAATTCATAGATCTTAAACTAAACAAAAGTAGCAATATATACAACATTTATAGATTACAAAACCAAAAGAAATAACTAGAGAAGAATAAACTCTGTTGAAGCTTTCTTTAATCTCCAAGAACTCCAATCAATTCATGTTTTCCAATCCATGTTTCTAATTACTCTTGAGCTTCCTTGAATCCTAATCCTCTCCCAAATATATGTGTTATTACAAGCTATATACAAGCTAAAGAGAAACTATACTAAGCTATGCTAAGGAGATAAGAGAATGAGAGATATGGAGATGAGATGGAGAAAAGATGGTAGATATGGAGATATGTAAGAGAAGGAGGCTGCCCCCTGATATATATGCTACCCTTCTCCCGTTTAGATCATTTCCACTTATTCTTCGTCTCGAAAATAGGATGTAGTCTTTGCAGTAAAGATTAAGCCTTGGAATGGCACTCACACCTCAGTCAAAGGCATGAGGTCAATTAGTAGTAATCATGCTCATGCAAGGCTTGTGAAGGAACTGAGGCACCGGGGCGTGGAAGGTTGTTGAGCTGGCAGATGGGGAGCGCTGCGGTGCCAGTTTTGTATTAAGAATCGGCGCTGCAGTGCCAATGCTACAAAAATGCCCTTTTTGCCCCTAAAAGTTGGAAAAGACCTAATAATCCCTGCAAAACATATATAAAAAAAATAATAACAAAATAATATAAAAGAAATAAAATGTAATACGAACATGAAACTTCTTAAGTATAAAAATAGTCGAATCGCGGGTATAAATCCTAATAATCAAATACCCCCAAACTTAAGCCTTTGCTTGTCCTCAAGCAAAACTATCTAAAAAAAATCATCAAAAGTAAAATATAAACGCGAATCAAGTTAAATACTGTACACCTGCATCATGGCTTCTAAGCTTAAAATAACTACTCTCAGAGAATAAGAAAAGCACAGTTATGAGTAAGGGTTCAATTAATCTCAAGCTTAAGACTGTATTCGATCCATTCTATGTGTGTGTGTGTGTGAATACCCAACACAAGCGTCGGCATCAACCCAATGGAAATCCAAACCGTTGGTGACAGCTCCAACGTAAGCATCGACATTAACCCGATGGAAATCCCAAACGTTGGTGTCAACCTAATGTAGACATCGAAAAGGGTCTGGTGGTTTCAAGCATAATATCCCCATCAGATCTATTAGAAACACATGGGGATATGAGCAATTCAGTTTATCTTCATCAAATCAGCATTAAGAAAGATCGGTGATACAAACTGTTGGTGTCAACCCCAATGAAGGCATCAAGAATGATCTGGTGGTGAAACCCATGGTAACCAAATTCCATGAAGGTTTCTAGCATCCATGACATCACATCATATTACATAACATTGCATCATATTCTGTCATATTTCAAGTGTCTAGTAATTTTTATCTTGTTCATTTCATTACATTGAATAAACATGATAAAGAAAGGCATCTGTAGACACTCGATTTTTTTTTTCCTATTACTAACCATGCAAGAGGGAAAAATGTCTTTTTACACTCCGGAGACAACCTCGAGGAACTATAATAAACCTCAAACCCGGGAGACAGCCCGTGGGATATCAAATCAAACCCCAGAGATAGCACCATGGGATATCAAATCAACCTGGGAGATAACCATGAGGAAAGACATAATCAATAATATTAAGACCTTGGAGACAACCCCGAGGAACAGCCAAAAGTTACCTTAACCCTAGAGACAACCATGGGAGGGCAAAGAGGGAATGTTGACAACACAACATAAACAACAGTCATCCAGTTGCAAATAAGGTCATAAGGAGCCATCGCAGCAATCCTGAGTGCAAACTGGGCAAGATAGCTCAACGGACTGCCTACGAAGACTTAAAGATGCTATTCTGGTCATGGACCCATCTTTTCAGATTCAGAAAAGGTCAAATCCTATGTCATTATGTAGCTCTAGGAAAAAGATTTCTGGAATGGTATGGCACACCTCCATAGGATTCCAAAATTATAAGTTATGAAGGTTTCAAGTAGACTACACGTCGATCGAGGGAATAAACTTTGAGGCAGTAGGGCCCTTCTAACCCAGCCATAGGTCTACCTGTGGCTACCGAACATAGACTCGTAGCTGGTTAGGTCTTTAAATATCAGACCCCAAGCTCATTTTCAGGAGAGAAAAAGAAAGAGAAAGAGTTTAGGAGAGAGAAAATCTGAGATCTAGAGTAAATCTCAAATTTTATTGTAATCTTTGTAAATCTCTACTGCAAACACTTACACACACACACACACACACACACACACACACACACACACACACATATATATATATATATATATATATATATATATATATATATATATATATATATACTTCAACATATCAAGTTTTAACCGGTAGAAATCGAGTTTTAAGGCAAGAAAAGCCGTTCGTGTGCTGTTATCGCGCCATATTGTAAGATCTCTTCAGATTTAGCCTTATTTACTACTTTAATCTGCATATAAGTGCTAGGTATACATAGATCTGGCTTGATCTTTCTTGGATGTGGTTAGATTTAGTTTTTAACCATTTAATTTATTATAAATAGTCAATATTTGAGATGTATTGACTAGATCTATCCTAGATCTAGTTAGATCTAGCTTTTAATCGGTTCAACAGTTATAAAACTTGAAACGTTGAACTAGAATGGCTAAGATCTGGATGGATCTAGTTTTCTTTCTAGTTTTTATAAATATTAAGCAAACACGTGACCCTAGATCTATATTTAGAGAGAACGGGAAGCTTATTTACTTGTACAAAAAGATTTAACTAATGAATCCTTTATTCAGCGAAGTTTAAAAGTAGATATGTACTTTATTTCCATATCTATTGCATGTAAGCTGTTAAATAATGTGATGTGAGCCTAGGAACCATTCAGGTATAGATTCAATCAATGAATCTAAAACTCAATTCTCGTGATGGGCTTGTTTAAGTTCTACAGCCAGCTTGCAACCCATTATATATGTAATCCTCGGGCCTTCAAACAGTTATCCGAATTTAAGGCCCCAAAATAGTGAAAATCATGTATATGGTGATTGGGCTAATTCGATGGCTTTCATGCCCATAAGGAGCCTGACAGTTGTAGATAGTTTAATTATATGTCAAAGATGCTTCGCATCTCAATAAAATCAAATCAAGTCGACTCCAATTAAAATGGGAGTATCAAAGGGCCTTGATTCATGGAAAAAGGGTTTGAAAAATTAGCTTTCCAAACCTTACTTTCATATGCTTAAATGGAAAAAATAAATTTTTATATAAATCAAACCCTTTGTACATAGGTTCAAAGAGGCACAACACTACTTTCATATAAAGCACTAAATACCTGTAGTGGTAACTGTGTTTAACGGAACCCGAACTCTATGAATCTCGAGTTTTAGACCAATTAAATACAGTCACATATTGGGTCATATTGCAAAAACCTTTCAAAACCCGGACGAGTTGATACATCCCTTTAAACTCATATCAACTAGCGACTCTTTCTAATTCGGCCCAATCAATAAAATTAATCTTTTTAAATCTTCGATATGATATGTTGATCTTTTCTAAAAATACACCCTTGAAAGATAAAGATCAACATAGAACACACCAAAGGGTAAGAACAACTACCTAGAGAAGAAATTCCCAACGTCAACAAGTACATCATACATTAACATCTTATAGCATACTGTTATAAACATCACCATCTATTCCCTAATATATCAAAAGATGGAGATTTACTTACATTCTACCTCGCTACCCAATACAAAAGTTGGGGTCTACAATATATAACTAAAAGTTGGTATTTGCATACATATAGTCATAAACTACTTAAACACCTAAACTGGACAATCTATCAAAGCATACCACGCTCCACAACACTCTCGTACTCCAATTGACTAATATGAATCATCAGGTCCTGACTAATGGTGTGGTGAGTATGTCCCTCCTCTGTCGGATAATGGTACACACCATCCATCCATCTACCGATCACACCGTGCAGAAAGCATAACCCATCCTATTCATCTTCTTCCTCACCTCATACTCTAGGTCACAAACTCGCTTTATGGCATCCTCCCACTGCTCCTTAATTTGGACATGGTCTGCTACCTCCTACTCTAACTAGGCTTGCAGGGCCTCCTTTTCCATCTACAAACCCACTGCTTTGACTACTTCAATCTACCAACCTAAAAGTAGTATGCATACAAGCCAATCATATTTGATGATAAAGCATATACTTTGTAAACAATCTTATTCATTTATTAATAAAAAAATTTATTTATTAAAGGCATTTAATTTATCTACATGGTGCTGTTATTTAATATGTGATAAAACTATATTTTTAAGCAACACTTTTAGAATCATGATGAGATCATGCCAATGAGATCTAAATTATTAGATAGATTAAAAACTAAAATGTTCCCAATCATTAGATTACTAAAAAAGGGATTAGTATATGAGTGGTTTTTATACCTACAAATCTAGTATTCTTAAGCTTAATTATTGTTATCTTTGAGTATTTTTTTAGTATCTTTTTATTTATTTCTGTGTTTATTTCTTGTAAGATGGAGCTGGAGGGACAAATTAGTCATTTGGGAGAAGAAAAGAATTAAAAATCATTAAAATTGGAGCTGAGTGGCATTTTTGTAAATATATGGTCCTAGTCTAGCGAGGGTAGGGGTGCTCATCGGTAAAAAACTGAACCGGTACTGAAAATACCAAACCGATACCGATCCAAAATTACCAGAAAAACAAAATCAAAACCTGATCTAATTACCTAGCTTTGATTTGGTTCGATACAAAATCTAGTTACTGGAATTTTTGCCTTCGCTTTTTCTATTATACCTTAAGATGGTAATATATATAATTATTGATAATAATTATATAATTTATTTTATATATTAATAATTTTTTAAAAAACTAAGAAATCATTAACTATTAATAATAATTAATATATAAAATAAAACTACAAAACATTATTAATATATATAAAAAAATTAATAAAACTACTATTATATAGAAATTATTAATATATATAAAAAATTATTTAATATATAAAATTACAAAATATTAACTATTAATTATTAAATTATTAAATTTTGGTATTTTTAAATTATTTTGCTTTTACTCGAATTCAAAAAGTCATTACTGCCTACACGCAGATCTTGAAAAGTGTTTAAATATCAAAATGGGTCAAGAAAAAAAACCCTTTCGTAAAAACCAAAAAAAACAAAAATTTTGAGCACCCTAGCGCTTAAAGTGCGCTTGATTAAGTTATTCCTAGCGCTTTAGTCTTGCTTAAGACATAACATAGTTGGTTTATTGACTATTTTTTAGCCAATTTTAATGTAATTTGAATTATGAATTCTATTAGGACTACGATTTTGTTTTGGGTTAGGAAATCAAGAGGCCTATAAATACTTGTTGAATGGCTCATATAAAATTAATTCTTTTATAGCGGCGGCTAGAATTCAGAGATGGAGGCAAGGAATTGAAGGAGGCTTAGCGATGGAAATATTCATAAGAGTTTTTCTTCTCTAATCTTTTTCTTTACTTGTATTATCCATAGTTGTTAATGAATATTTGGAAAGTTTAAATTAAATTAGCTTGTTATAAAATTAGTATTTGGAAAATATTAGAATTAATTCCTCGTGGGATCGACAACTCTTTTATCATTATATTACTTATTGACCATGTATACTTGCATGTATTTATTGATTGGAAAATCAATCAACAAGTTTTTGGCACTGTTGTCGGGGAATCAACAAGCTTTTGGCGTCGTTGTTGGGGAATTATTTTCTAATATTTTTTGAATATTGAATTCAATCAAGTTGATCTTAATTTAAACTTTTACATGTTTTTCGATTGCAATAAATAGGCTGACAAGACTTAGTGTAAGTTGGGGCCTTGTGCAAGACTCGATGTAAACTGGGGCTGTCATGTTTATTGTTATCGATTACAGAGTTGGACTGCTAAGACTGTAACTAATTGCGGGACTTGTACAAGACTTGGCGCAAGTTTGGGCCTTACTCTCCGATTTTGCAAAACACAGTTTTATTTAAATTAAAAATAAAAACATAAAAAATAAAATTACAAAGCACAAAAAATATTTTTTTTAAAAAAATGTTGCATGTAAAGTAGGTTTAATAATAAAAAGTCTCTCCAAATGCACTAACTCTAAAATTTCAGGTTCACCCAAGTTTAATCTCCTATGTTCTAGTGCTTCAACCCCAGACATAGAAGATGATGACTAGGACGACGATGAGATGGATGACAATGAGGAGGATGATGCTTGAAACACCAGGGAAGTCCTTTTATTATGTTTTTAAGTATTCCTATTTTATTTGACAATGAGGAGATTGCATATGTTAAGTTTGGGGGTGCATTCTTCTAGTTGCATGTTTATTTAAGTATTGTAGTGCATGTTGCGTGATAGTTTTGTATTTTAGGTTGTGTTTGGCATTTAGTTTGCATTTAGTTGTATGCATCAAGTGATAAATGATATAGTATCTAATTTTGGCTAATGAAAAGACTAGTTTGATAGGGTTAATTTTAACAGAATTGAAAACTGATGCTAAGTAAAGACTTTGGTTGTGAAATTAATTATACTTGTCTGAAATTCATGCTAGCAAGGAACACATTTTATTGACTATTGGCTCAATCCAAATTCAAATCTTTACATAATCTACTTCTAGTGAGAAATTTAGGTATAAAATTTGACAAAGTCAGTAAATGATGACAAAGTCGAGCAAGAAACTAAGTTTGGGGGGATCTTGGGATATCTATGTTTAAAGAAAATTAAAAGATGGTTTTTAACTTTGTGGCCATTGTTACTCGGACAAATAAGCCCTAGGGGTGTCTCTACACCCAAGCACCCTAAAACCAACTGGTTTGGGAGTCATTGGCTGAAAGTTCGCTAAAAGAGTAACTTTGAAAAGCCTAAGAGAGTTGAGCATTGCAAAAGTCAGGAAAAATATAAATAATAATCACTAGACTCGTTTAGTTTTGTGGTCTATGCTACTTGAGTTATTAGATCCGTAGAGGTGTCTCAACACTTAGTGCCCTAAAGCCTACTAGTTTGGGAGTTATTGGTCGAAAGCTTGATACATGGGTAGCTCTGAATAGCCTAATAAAAATAGATATTGCACACGTCTGTGAAATAATAAAGTATGATGTAAAATTGAACCTTAGAATTTGCTTGTGATAGTCTGATTGGATGTATTTACTGATAGAGTTAAGTAAAACTGAACTTTTTTTTCTAAGAAGTTAATTATATGGGTGATTTGAGTTATGATTGATTAAAATAGTCTATTTTCACACACACACACACACGCACGCACACACACACAGAGCATGGGTGATGACATACATAATTGATGAAGTGGGTTGAGTTGAAAATTTGGCATTGGTTGGATATTTGTTTGAATGTTATATGTTATCTTTGAGGCCTAATATTGGATGATATGTTGTTTATTTACTTGATTCATAGGCATATAGTCAGGGTGCATTTGCATTATTGCATTACTTGGGGACAAGCAATTGGATATGTTTTGGGGTATTTGATGAGTGAGTTTTATACCTACGAATCTGGTATTGTTAAGCTTAATTATTGTTATCTTTAAGTATTTTTTAGTATCTTTTTATTGGTTTTTGTGTTTATTTCTTGTAGGATGGAGTTGAAGGGACAATTGGTCATTTGGGATAAGAAAAGAATTAAAAATCATTAAAATTGGAACTGAGTGGCATTTTTATAAATACATGATCCCAGTCTAGTGCCTAGTGCACTTGGACAGAGTTATTCCTAGCACCTAGTGCGCTAGTACATAGCCAGAGTTGGTTTTTTGACTTTTTTTTAATTTAATTTGAATGTAATTTGAATTATAATTTCTATTAAGACTAGGATTTATTATTTTTTTAGGGTTAGGAAATTATGAGGCTTGTAAATACTTGTTGAATGGCCCTTAAAAAATTAATAGGAATTCTTGAAGAGTAATATAAGTGATCCTTAGACTTGAGATCATCATAGTATCTTGTGTATGATAAGTTATACTTTGACATGTCCCTTAAGACCCTTAGGGTATATCAAAGGGTATGCTTAGGTATAATAAGTTATATATGGAGATAATGAATGATCAATAAAGAATCTACCGTTTTTAGTAGAAGAAGAGAAATGTCCTATGTGATTCGATAAATGACAACCCAAGAATCCTTGGCCAAGGTGGAATGAAATTAGAAATGAGTTTCTAATTTTCATTATTTGGAGTTGTGCATTTGTGAATCGAAATACATATAATTAAACAAAATAAGACTTGACAGTAATTTCACGTCTTAAATTTAATTGGGACATTATATGTTGGAAGGATTGAATTGTATGGTAACTATTTACTCAAAGGTTCTTTTATGATGATTAATGTTGAAATCTATATTATCTGGAAAGTCGTTGATCGCTAAGGAGACTTATCCTTATTATAGAATAAATGTTATTTATTTAAATAAAGTAATAGCTTTATTTATTTATTTAAATAAGATTAAAATTGTTCTAATTGATTTATTTATAACCGCTTTAATATGGAGAACCTAAAGGGTCACACCATAAAAGGAATAATATTTATTTAAGAAGTAAATAGCATAATTGTAATGATAAGTTAAGTGTATATAATTTAAACTTTGTTGATATAATAAATTAAATAGCTTAATATTTATTATTTACTATTTTGAAAATATTAAATATAAATTAATAAGAGGAGTCTTATTATTATTATTATTATTATTATTATTATTAAGTTAATTCCTAAAGTGGTTTGGGAAATAATTAATATAAGTACTCTCATATATTTTTATTAAGATTAGGAGACTAATTAATTAAAAGAGTTTAATTAATTATTCTTAATAAGATTAGGAAGCCTAATTAATTAGAGAAGTTTAATTAATTAAATATAAACCCTATTCCAAAATAGTTTAGGAGGGTTCCCTATATCTATATATAAGAGAAGTCTTATTATGGGTAAGGGTAACACAAGTTACACACTTTATTTCAAGTGTTGTGAGAGTACGCCATTTCTATAAAGATGTAAAAACTAGGGTTTTGTCAAATACCATGCTTCTTGATTTTTTATTCTTCCTTGGTGGATCACCTCTAGAGGCCAAACGCTTGAGTGGCTAATGTTGATCAAAGGAAGGAATCCAATCTCGCGAATTCAAGGAGACTACGAAAACCTATGAGTTGAAGTCGTGCCTGAGAAAGCTTGATTCTATAAGGGTACGAATCTAATTCTCCTTCTTCTTTGTTTAAATTAATAATTAAGCACAAAGCATGATCATAGTGATGGTTTGTATGAAAATTTTAAATTTTGTTTTATCGCGTTTCCGCTATATTTATGTGATTTGATTATGCAATCGATCTATATACAAACCTAACAGTGGTATCAGAGCCTAACTTTGTTCTAATTATCAATTTTATGATTCCATGTGTGAATTGATATGCGATTGGATCGAATTTTCTGGGCAAACGAAAAAATTTTCTGGCTCTGCTACGTGGCGCGGCCGCATCGCAGTTCATTCTTGGCGCGGTCGCGCTTGTCCCCAGGAAAAGTTGATTTTGGCTTGCAGCACGACCGCGCCGTGTCCCAGTTCATTCTAGGCGAGGCCGCGCTACATTCCAGAATCTAATTTTTTTTAATTAACATAAATGATTTATTTAATTGATAAAAGTTTAAAATAAAGATGTTTATTTTATCTGAAATAGGATTTAGATTGCTAAAAATTTAAAAGTTTAATTTTGATTAAAATAAAAGAGTTTATTTTGTTTTAAAACTAAATATTAATAAACTTTTACCCATTAAATTGATATCGATGCATATATGGAATGGATTTATTATTCATGAGATGAATGTTATTTATTAATACATATTGTAATATGTATAATAATAAATGAGATTGATTATGGACTATTAACCAATGTGATTGGATTTTATTTTAGGTGGATGCATGAATGTATGGGTTTTATTAAATGGTGTCTACGTACCTCGTCTTCTCTAATTTTTCTTAATGTAAATTTTATCTCCCTCCTATGTACTTCTCCTTGACTACTGATCAAAATTTCTATTTATTATAAATAGTTTTGTAATAGGAATAGTTAGAATTATTTTGAAGAATTGGAGACCAAGGAGCAAGGAACGCTTGAAGACCCGTTTGTAATGGAGCTTGGGATTTAAATGTAATAGTTATATTTAAATTTAATTCTTGCACCCTAGGTTTGACCTCTTGGTTCACTTGGTGAATCTAGTGAACCAAACTAGAATAAAGTCCATAATCAATCTGAGTAAAATATAGTATTCTATATGTGCATGCTTATACTAAATATATTATATATTATGCAAGCATGCTTCATATGTTAATTAATATGATGTGTATTATATATATATATGTGTGTGTGTGTGTGTGTGTGCGTGCGCGCTAAATAAGATGAGATAAATATTAACAAACCCCTCAAATAATTGTATTAAGTTGTAACGTTTAAAAATATTTGGAATATCGAACGTCGTCTTCTAGCATGGTAAAGCGATAGAGTATTGAATATTTAATATGAGTTTATTGTGCACACACAAGAAAGTATTAAATATTTGAGATGTTACTTTATTACATATGATGTTTATAAGGAACTGGACATTACCGCTTTGTTATGCACACACAAGAGTTGTAGTTTTCTCTTCACTTATATGAAAATGCTAGGTATGACTTAACTTAAATTATTTTAGTTCGGATGTGCACACACTTGACCATTATGATCTAAGAGGAAAAAGAAAAGAAGTTACATATTAATGTAATTGACAAGAGTTGTCTACCTATTATTTATATGTAGTTTGTTGTGCACACACAAGGTTATATACATTTGAAATGAGATCCTTAATCTCATTAGCAAATCTTTAATTAGATTTTGCCGAACTATATAAGTGAGGGTAATATAGTTTGAAGAAAATAGTGAGAGATACCATTTTAAAACAATACCTAATTTATTTCGATAATTAATTAAGTAAATGAATGTATGCTAAAAAGTTATCTTTTTCACATGCAGAATTTGAAAATGCTAAACTCAATAATTTCACTACGTAGCATACTTGATGCTAACAAACTAACTGGACTGAATTATACGGACTGGTTAAGGAATCTGATAATTGTTCTCACTACTGAAAAGATTTCTTATGTCCTAAATTCGCCTGTCCCTGCAAATGTTGCATAAGCAGTCTCTAAGGAAGAGATTACCACTTTTAAGAAGTGGCAAGATGATGCATCTGTTGTGACGCCCCTAAATCTGGGTTACCTAACCCCGGGTTTGGTGCGCATGATCCATCATACAAATAACATCTAACTACACATTCATTTATTAATATCATCATACATACCATTAATTAATATCTTTATAACATTATCCCAGGTTATCTAACCTTAACATAATTTACATACCTTCAGTTATACAAAAAAGGTTTACACATAATAACACAATAAGTAAAGTTTATAATAACTACTCCTACACTTTGCCTTTACCCTTATCTTTCTTTGACCCTCCTGCTACTTCGTTCTTAGCAGAAATGTTATATTTAAGCAAGGGTGAGCAATGAGTTTGCTCCGCAAGTTAAAATATACAAAAAGAGATATGAATCAAGAATATAAAAGTACTCTAGATTCGATAAAACTTCAATAAAGTTTAAAGGACTGTGAAGTATCTGAATAAATCATTTATCAATAACAAGATTTTATCGAATTATAGGCTAAACAACAATTCAATGATGAAAGAGTAAAACTCTTTCGAAGTTTTAATAATGTTCAATTGATTATCAAGAGATAATACTACTATAATAATAAAGAGAAATATTTCCAGATTTCATGCTGAGTGATCACAATGGATCTTGAACTAATCGAGGAATTAACAGCTATTTATTACTAAATTACCTCAGGAGTATCAATTAATCATAAAGATTAAATCATACTCCTCTGCAAGCACATGAAGTGATCAGCTTCATTGTACCCTATATTATGCATAATACTCAAAAATAGCGCAATAGTCAAATGTACGACCACAAAGTCCCCTTTTTATAAGGGTTGTTCATCTTAGTCTTACAGCATGAGTCCGTATCACAACAATATGTTTTGGATTACTTTGAAAAAAATACTATGATTTCAACATATAATATCAATATTGATCTAGCCAAAATAATTGGCATTGATCTTTCAATAACAATTTACTTCAAATATTAGAACGTATCAAGTTTCAACAAATATTAGTCTCGCCAAAACAATTAGCTGAGACAGAAGTCATAAACTGTTCAATAATAGACAAAAATTAATTACACTGTTTGCAATCAACAATATTATTTATAGATGTGAATAACCAACAATATTTATTCACCAATCATGCTTTCAAAGTTTAAAACTCAATTTGAGTTAATGAGCGAATGATCAATAATAATCTCAGACATGGAATAATCAGCAAGAATTACCCACTACTATGCGTGAAAAATAATAACTCGAGATTGAGTTAAGGAAACTTGCCTTGGTCATTGACTATTGCTACACAATATAATTTAGCTTCGTTTGAAAGACCTATCATCAATAATATTGTTTTCGCAATTAGCGTAATACATCACAACACATAATGTTATTATTTAATGTCACTATATAACTTGGACACGTAATCATGTAGTCACAACAATGTTTAGAACCTATAAAAACACTTATTAGGTCAAACTATTTCACTCTGGTTGGACTTTGGTATTAATACAATGTCTCTATTACCTTATCAAATAATTAACAAGTTTATTTTCAATAAAACACTATTCCAAAGCTTCAATATTATTTTAGATAATTTAATTATCCTTTATAACATTTTTCAAAAGCTCATAATAATTTTCAAATAATTATTATCTTTTATAATTATTTTTCAAACACCGATATTATTTTTAAATGATTTAAATACGCGAAAACCCATTATCATTAATATTTAAATAATTTTAAAATATTAATGAAATCCTTGTTAAAATATTAAAGTTATTTATAATAACTCAAAATATTTTTAAAACACTAAAATTACCCTTAAATAATTTTTAAAACATTTAAAATTATTTTAAATAATTACCATTAATATTCAAAATTTATGTATTTCTCATCAAAATATTAAAAGTCATTTATTATAACTTAAATATTTTAAAACCATTTATATCATTTTTAAATCATAAAATTATTTTTAAACCATTTATTTAATATAATTATTAAATAAATTTATTATCACTAATATTAAGTTATTAATGAAATATATCTCAAAATATTAAAAGTCATCTTTTTAACTTAAAATATTTTTTAACACTTTATTATCATTTAAAATGATTTTTAAAATATTAAAATCATTTTAACTAATTTATTTAATATAATTATTAAATAAATTTAATATCATTAATATTTAAATAAATTAAAATATTAATAAAAATTATGTCAAATTATCTAAAGTTAATTTTTATAACTTAAAGTAAATTTTAAAACTCATTTTTGAATTTTTATGAATTATTTTCTATTTTTCTCTGTTTATTGGAAATTAATTTAATTAATTTTAATAAAACTGTCTCTATAGGCTTAAGCGACGAAAACTGTCGTAGTTGGTGTTCTTCATCACTGAAGAACAGCCATGGTCAATGCCCTAGGGGCTACTTTGACCATAGTTAATTTCTTACTGGTCTTGATTCAAGGCATGGGAGTGTATTAATGGTGTTGTACTAGTGTAATACTACAAGTACAAACCAATTTTATAGTCTAACTATTTCATAGCATGAAGATATAAGCATCCAAAGTAGTCATTAGTAGAAATTTTGCTGGTTTTACGGGTTACCGTAAACCCGCATATCTTAGGTAGCTACTTTAGAGCTTCAATAACTTGGTTTCTGTGTATTGTGTGGGTGTTAGAGTGTCACACTCTTATAGATAACATGTCAAAGAACAAAAGTATTACACTTAGGTAGCTTAACTACATCACATAAGTCAGATTTGGGTTGGTCAAACCCTATCAAAAAATATGTTCTTCAGTTTTCTTGAATTACCAGAAAACTTACTTTGTGCTTGGTCAACCTACTTTGACTGCTAATAACTTTAATTATGTTGATGTTTTATGTGTTCTAATGTCATGGTTCTATAGTCCATATACCAGGGTAGAACAATGATACACTTACAGAAGCTAAACACATAACATGTGTAAGATCTAGGCACATCAAAATCGTGTCAGACCATTCTGGAGAATTTCTGGGTTACCCAGAAACTCATAAACATGACTAGTCAACCATGTTTGACCATTAATAACTTGGAATTTAGACATGATATGAACATGATTCCACTTCTAGTTTACTTTCCTCATAGCATACTATAACACTGATACACCTAGCAAGTTTAACAATTAACAGATTTGGATCTATGGCCTCTAACATTTGACTGTCAAGGCCATATTTTAGGGTTTTTGATAGTTTTTTTTAAAAACTTCTTTTTCATGCTCTTAGATGTTATGGATCTATGATATATCATCATAGATCACTATATAACATCTTATAACACATAAATAAACATAAAAACACAATTTATCTAAGTATACATGATCTAGTTTGGTTAGGGTTTATACCTTTCTTTGAACCACCTTTGATCTTTGCTTCCTAATATGATCTTGAGGTGTTCTTGACTTATTTAAGGACTAATTTACTAACTGATTTTCGTGGCTTTGAGAGAGAGAGAGAGAGAGAGAGAGAAAGAGAGATACTTTGGCTAAATGGATGAGCACAAATGAGTTATCTTTGGTTTTTGTCTTTCTTTACTAACTTAACTTTGATTCAATGGACTTGAATGTTGCTAGGTGGCATGTAATGCCTGATTTAGCTTGGATTCGGAGCACATGGTAATATCTTAAGTGGTGAGTCACGTGATTTGGCAAATCTTTTAACTTACAAATTAAATAAAAAGGTATTTTAGTAATTTCACCTCTAAAATGTATTTTGGTAATTTCCCACATAATTTTAAGGGTAGTATAGTCATTTGATATGATTCCCTTTAATCTTAACCCTTAGGGTTTAATAATCACCATTAGGGTTTGCTAATTAGGGTTTAGGACTCCCGAATAAGAAATTAGGGTTTCCAAAAATACAATTAGGGTTCCTAATCGATCGTTAGTGTTTCCTAACTACAGATTGGGATTTCTAATCTAGCATTAGGGTTTACAAAGCTTATACCTTATCTGATCAACATTTGATCATTAATCCCATACTGTACAAACACATAATCATAGATACAATTATAATAATCGTATTAACTATCAAATCCCTATCCGTAATTAGGGTTAGGGTTTTCATTAACTGTTTAACATAACTCCATACATATTTCTTAGTAAATAAATAATTTGACTATCTTGCTTTGCTAATATTATAGATGTTCAACATAATATTGATAATCAATACTGATATTAAATTTAATAAAATTATTCGTAAAAATAGAATTGTTTAAAATTCGGGGTCCTGACATCTGTGGCTCAATGCATCATGCTCGCATCCATAAGTAACGAGCTTCAGCGTCAGCATGAAACTATAGATGCTCCTACTATATTGGTTCACCTCAAAGATTTTTATGGTGAGCAAAGTAGGACTGCTAGATATGAGATATTTAAGGAGCGCTTACGATCTCGGATGACCGAGGGCACTATAGTTGAGACTCATGTCTAAAGATGATCAATTTGATTAAGTGTCTTGGACAGCTAGGGTTCGTTATGGATGGGGAGATAAGTCAAGATATGATCTTGCAGTCACTCCCTGACACCATCTCACAATTTGTTGTGAATTTTTACATGAATAAGTTGGACGTCAGCTTGCCTGAGTTACTTAACATGTTGAAAACTACTAAAGGTCACTTCCCATCCAAGAAGAACCAAGTCTTAATGGTGGATGATTCTTCCAAGAAAAGGAAAAGGCCAAGGTATCTTCTAAAAAAAAGAAATCCAAGAAGGCTAAGGGCAAGGTGAAAGTCAAGGATCGAAAGAAACTTGATTCAGCTAGCAAAGAAATATGCTTCCATTTCAATAAACCGGATCACTGGAAGAGGAACGACACAGAGTTTTTTTCCGAATAAAAGCAGAAGAAGATTGGAGAAGATTCGACTCCTAATCAAGGTTTGTTTATGATTAAAATTAATTTTTCTGAAAGTCAAACTTCTACTTGGGTATTAGATACCGAATCTGGTTCTCATATATGTAATATTATATAGGGACTGGTCAAAAGTAGAAAGATGAACAAGGATATGATGAGGTCATCCTACAAGTGGGAAATGGAGGAAAGGTTGCAGCATTAGCTGTTCGGACTTATTGTTTAGCACTGTCTACGGGCAAATCCATTAATTTAAATAATTATTATTTGTTCCAACACTTATTAGAAACATTATTTCAATTTTTGTATTAGAATTGGATGGTTTTGATATTATTATAAAGAACAATAGTTGTTCCATTTATAATAAAAATATTTTACATGATGTTGGTAAATTGCTAAATGGACTTTAAGTACTTGACTTGCATGAAAATATACTTCAAATTGAACAATCTAAGAAAAGGAAAAGAGATGATGTTAATTATACCTTTATGTGGTCTTACCAATGAAACATGATTATTCAAGTTGCATAAAGATGAGTTGTGACACCCCCAAATTTGGGTACTTCAATTCCCACGGGATTTGGTGTTCACTGTCCAAACATCATGTATCTATCTACCCATAATAAATATAAAAAAAAACCATGAATAGATAGAAATAAATTCTCTCCTTATGGAGTTATAACATTTAAATGAAAATACATCAATCCCAGGTCATACTAACCTTAAATCTCAAATACGGATTCATAAACAAATATTAAGTCTTACACAACTTAAACATAAGTCTGAAACATAACATAACAAATAAACAACAAGTCTTTATCATTGTTGACCTTGCCCTTGCCTTTGCTAGTAGAAGGCTCGTCAGACCTTTCGTTGTTAACTGCAATGTTATTATTATGCAAGAGTGAGCACGATTGCCCACAAGTATAATAATATAACAACAATATAATAACATGCGAGTGAATCAAAGACTTCTGAAATAAGGAACTTATCTTTTGAATCAAGAATGAATAACAAGAATCAAAAGAACTTCTGAGGGTCATAAAACATTGAATTATGTCCTAGGTTGTCAAGTGTTTATACATGAAACCTTTAACAGTCATAAGACTATGAACTCTTCTTCTCGTACTCAGGGGGGATCAACCCTTAGTACCATACTGTGCACAATATCTTAACGCTAAAGCATAATTAATCCCCTATAACAGGGTTGTTCATCTCAGTTTGACATTAGAGTCCGCACGAAAGGAAGTTTGGTTTGGATAAGCTCAACAAGGGTTCTGAAATTTAGAATGTTCATCAACTATGGACTAGTCGAATCAATCTCTAGTCTTACAAGATTCAACAATAAATGATATTCATTTTGAATAATAAACTCAAGAGGTATACAATTGAATATAAGTTTAGAACTTTCTCAATAAAAAAAATTAGAATTTAAAAAAACTTATTCCATAAAAGTAAGGTTTTATGTAAGGAAACTTGCTCAATGTAAAGAGTTAAGGTTTAGAAACTTGTCTCATGTGTAGATTACACGTTAACTATTCACGTTCCTCAATTTAATCCTACATATCATTTACATTCACAATACTAGTTAATTATAACGTAACTAGCATTACAAGTTCATTCTCTTCTCACTAAATTCTGATCATAACATTAATTCTCACACATTATTAGACTTCACGAACGACGAGCTAAATAAGCATTCGACAAATCAATTAAACATGTAAATACCTTATTGAAATCTTAAGAATCTATTTTAACATCACATTATATGTCTAATACATTTTTATGTTCATTAGCTTAGGTTACAATTACATTTCCTGGACTTCAAAAATTAAAAATCTCATTTATGGGAAAAACTACAGAGTGGTGCTGCAACTCCACCATTTGACTCAAGATCTCAAGCTCAGTAGTTGTTGCAATAAGGCGCACAGAGCTCCACCAATTGTTAAGATCAAGGCCGCAGCTCTTTACTATAGGCTTAAGTCGGTATTATAAGCGCTGTTGGCATACAAGCTTGGATCTTAAGCTCGATCTGAAACCGCAAATATAACACGGCAGCCTGGAATCAAGTTCGCGGAAAAACATAGAACATGGCCAAAACTTCCAATTTCTTTGTTCATACATTAATCAAGCATACTCAGATACTATAACTCATATATGATCATTACCCAACCTTTCTAGCATGATTTTAACAACTTAAATCATATAATTACTTGAATCAAATCACATAATTTTACTGTTCTTGGTGTCTTTTGGAAATTTTGAAGAGAAACATGAAATTTGACATTACGGGTTTGTTATAACTCCGAATTTGTCCATTCAAAGTTTGTTTTCTTCGTTTTAACATGTATTATCATAATCAACTGTCAAATGTAAGTTAAAACTTTTATAATCAATTCATGGCATACAATTGCTCATAAGGGTTATATATATACAACTTTTATACTCTGTAACTTCAAAAATCCAATTATGACATATTTATATGAAATTGATGGTTTGAAAACATACATAGATTGTAGAAAACATGTTATGATTATATATTATTATATATATACACATAAATCATCAATTCATGCATTAATCATACAATAGTTATTTTACAGAGAACTCAAAACACTCGTTAATAGAAAAACTTTGATTTTAGCATGTTTTCATGAAATCAATTACTCTAATCACATGAATATATGATATAAATATATTGTAAACATATACTAACATATATATAACATCATATACTCATCAATTAACAATCTCTTCAATCACAGAGGACTTTGAAATAGTTTTTCACAAAATATAAGAACGTAATTTAAGGTTTGGGTTGAAGAAATTACCTTGCTATTGTATATGATTCAAAGATGATAAATTTCTTCTCTACTTCTCCTTCAATTCATACTTTCTCTCTAAATTCTCTCTGTATTTTCTAAATTTTCCTTCTGATGAATGATATAAAATATAAGCCTAATATAATTATACGTAATTAAACTGACGTTGTTGTGGTCAGTTAATCCCTTCGTGGGTTAACTGGCTAACTCCCCTTAGGGTCCTGTTTGGCTAGCCTTTAAAAGGCTATTTCCCATTTAATTTAATTAAACTCTTATTATATAGTTTAATAATGTCACACCCATTTAAGAAATTAATCAAATCTCTTATTTAATTTAATTAAATAAAATAAAATAATTCCACATTAAATCACATAGTCACATAATTAAATTCTCATTTATTAATTATGTCAAATCATTAAATCTCTAATTAATTATTAAATTAATTAGAATAACATTATGCTTATTAAATAATTCATTTAATCAAATAAGCTCAATTAAATACATACTTTGAATAATAAAATTCTCCACATTAATTTAGTCAATGTAACACATATAATTAAATTAATCTTCCATAAATTCATCAATTAATTATTTAACCCAATAATTAAATCATCGAAAAAATATTTATTTAATTCAATAAATATTTAAATTAAATTACAAAAATCTCGTTCGTCATCTTCCCCCCCCCCCCCCCTTAAAAGGATTCTGTCCCCAGAATCATGACTCAATCAATTCGTCCCGTTACATTCTCCCCCCTTACAAAGATTCTGTCCCTAGAATCACTTACATATAAATTAAGCAAATAAATGTGGGTAATTCTTCATCATATGCTCTTCGAGTTCCCACGTAGCTTCTTCAGCGTTGTGGTTCCTCCAAATTACCTTAACAGAAGGTATTACTTTATTTCTAAGAACTTGCTCTTTCTTGTCAATAATTTGAACGGGAATTTCTTTATAAGATAAATCTTTCTCAAATTGTAGTGGTTCATATTCGATAACGTGCTTGTAATCGAGCTTATACGGTCGTAAGACAGAAATATGGAAGACATTATGGACATGTTCTAAGGCTGGAGGTAAGGCTACCTCATAGGCAACTTCACTAATGCATCATCGTCAGACAACTTGCTTGTCTAGGCGACTTGCTTCCATAGAACATAACCTTTGACGGAGTCATAAGGTTAATATATTTCTTCTGGCAATCAATTACAGCCTTGTAATTGAATAAACAATCCATTCCAAGAATGATATCAAATTCCCCAAGTCTGATAGGGATAAGATTTACGTTCATAATTTTACCCTTAATATTCACCCTACAGTTCTTGTGTATGTACTTAACATGGATCACTTCTCTATTCACAATTTCTATGTTTATGGGGTATTCTAACTCGTCCTTAGGTAATTCCAAGTTCTTAGCAAAGTCATCGAATATAAATGAACAAGTAGCACCCAAATCAAATAATACATAAGCATTAACTTAATTAATCGGAATTATACCTGACACCACATCGCGAGACTGTACAACATCATGCACTGTCATGTTGAATGTCCTGGCGGTCGGTCGGTCGGTTGCGATTGGTCACGTAATAGTTAGAGCATTGCCACCGCTGTTTCCCTTATTCCCTTATGTTTCTACCCCTCTAGATCCTTTCTTAGGACAGTCCCTAGCCAAGTGGTCCTTTGACCCACATATGAAGTAGACGCCTTTCTTTGGGATAAGGCAGTTAGGTGCTATGTGGCCTTCCTGACCACAATTGTAGTAGACTCTTTTCCCTTTTAAACAGACCCTTAGGTGAGCTTTCTCGCAGGCCGGGCATGCTTCAATCCTCTTCTTCTAATCTCCTTGCTGATTTCCAGTTGACGAGTTATCAGACCACCTTCTCTTCTGATTGATACTTCCTCCTGTGTTACTGCCACTGGCCTTGTTATTTGCTTTATTTTCACTCTTATTCTTCTTCTAATCCTGATTGTACTTAGTCACCGCATCGCTTCCACCTTCAGCGAGGATGGCCTTTTCTAGTACTCCAGCAAAAGTGTTTAGCTGAAACATCGACACTTTACTATATAACCAAGGCTTCAGTCTTTGTTCAAAGCTTCTTGCTTTCCTCTCATCCATGTGTACTTGGTACGTGGCGAATCTAGCCAACTCATTGAATTTTGCCACATAGTCTGATATGGACATATTGCCTTGCTTCAATTCTAGAAATTGTACCTCCATTTGGTTCTATGAGCTTGTTGGGAAATACATCTCGAAGAATATCTTCTTGAACCTCTCCCAGGTGATCTTTAGGTCCTCTCTGACTCTGGCGACGTCAAAAACTTTTTCCATCTCCATAACCCAAGTTTGAGCTTCTATCGAGTTCATGGAGCCTTTAAACTCTGGCGGTCCCACCGCCTTAAAGTCCTTGAACGTTGTATTTGGTGGAGTTTGAGGTTGATTATTAATCTCTCCAGCCAATAAGTTAACCAACTGCTAAACGGGGTTATCATTGGCATCGTTGTTGTCATTCGTTGACCCTTCTTAGGTCGGTTGATGGTTTAGTCTTCTTCTTGGTGACATATTACTGTTAAAATATACGCTTATTAGGTCTTTATTCAATCCTTTAAATATTTAAGGCTTATCTTAAACATTTAAACATAATCATTAAACACATTAACTCAAATAAACTCTGATATTTTATTTAAATCGAAAGTTTTAACATAATACGATAGCATTACTGCTATTTACATCAACTATCCTGAGATAAAGAATCTTCAGGATTAAATCATCATATTCCATTACTTTATTTACACTAGAATTTACATCATAACTATCATAGATATTCACATAATTCATACTGTTCCTATCACGTCCTATTAAGACGTCGAACAACTTCTCTGCGCTCTTCTTCCATGATACGAGACATCGTCCTACGATCCAGCATGTACCATGGTAAGTCCTCAAACTGAATTGGATAGTATATAACTCGATCCTGAGCTTTGTTCACCGTAGTGTTGAATGCACAATCCATTTCCACCATCTTAACCTTCTTTGCTTGCACCTCTTCCTCGGCTATATCTGCTCTCTAAGAAGCCTGCTCGTAAGCATCTTCAGCTCTGACTCGCTTGGCGGATTCCTCTCTCAAATCATCCTTCAGCTTTGCAACCTTTGCCACCAACTCCTCATTGTCACCTTCTAAGTGAACTAATTCCTACTCCACATTTCTAAGACGTACATCAAGACCTTGGATTTCCTCATTCTTCTGACCTATATAGTATCATGACGCATGTCTGCCAACTCTTCCAATTCTCTGACTCTATCCTGCAACTCAATATTACGGTCATACACCTCGTCATACATCTAAGCTGCAATAGAGTTCAGTGGAAACTCATTTTCCTCCTCAGGATCCTCCTCCGGATCAGTCTCAGACACATTCGCCAGACCCATAACAGTGATTAATGGAGATGGCTTTCTCTGTACCAACTGCTCCCGGACAACGTGAATGTCTCGGGGCTCCTCCTCTCTAGGTAATCGGGGTTCCTCCAACTTCTGACATCCTGGAAACATAGTTTTAAATTTTAGTTACTAATCGATACTCGCGAGCACATAAGTTTATCACATAAGCACATAAAGTCTTTTATTATCTTTAATGAATTAAGGAATTCATTTCTTAGAACTCGATAAGAGTTTATCACCACTATGTTTTCAATCTCCTATAAGGCTACTACCTAAGGTTTTTCCCCATCTAAGGTTCATAACCTACAGCTTTGATACCAACCTGTGACACCCCCAAATCCGGGTACTTCAATTCCCACTGGATTTGGTGTTCACTGTCCAAACATCATGTATCTATCTACCCATAATAAATGAAAAAAAACTACAAATAGATAGAAATAAATCCTCTCCTTATGGAGTTACAACATTTGAATGAGAATACATCAATCCCAGGTCATAGTAACCTTAACTCTCAAATACAGAAGCATAAACAAAGATTAAGTCTTACACAACTTAAACATAAGTCTGAAACATAACATAACAAATAAACAACAAGTCTTCATCACTTATTGACCTTGCCCTTGACTTTGGTAGTAGAAGGCTCGTCAGACCTTTCGTTCTTAACTGCAATGTTATTATTATGCAAGAGTGAGCACGATTGCCCACAAGTATAATAATATAACAACAATATAATAACATGCGAGTGAATCAAAGACTTTTGAAATAAGAAACTTGACTTTTGAATCAAGAATGAATAACAAAAATCAAAAGAACTTTTGAGGGTCATAAGACCTTGAACTATATCCTAGGTTGTCAAGTGTTTATACTTGAAACCTTTAACAATCATAAGACTATGGACTCTTCTTCTCGTATTTAAAGGGATCAGCCCTTAGTACCATACTGTGTACAATATCTTAACGCTAAAGCATAATTTCCCCTATAACTGGGTTGTTCATCTCAGTTTGACATTAGAGTTTGCACCAAAGAAAGTTTGGTTTGAATAAGCTCAACAAGGATTCTGAAATTTAGAGCGTTTATCAACTATGGACTAGTCGAATCAATAAGGGTTCGCTAGTCTTTCAAGATTCAACAATAATTGATATTCAGTTTGAATAATAATCTCAAGAGATATATAATCGAATAAGTATTGTATAACAGGAATCATGCTTTAAAAGAATGATAACATCTAATATGAAATCTAGAACTTGATCAATAAATAATAAGAACTTGCTTGACATAAAATATAAGTCTAGAACTTGCTCAATCAAAAAATTTAGAATTTAAAGAAACTTATTCCATAAAAGTAAGTTTTTCTGTAAGGAAACTTGCTCAATGTAAAGAGGTAAGGTTTAGAAACTTGCCTTGTGCGTAGATTACACGTTAACTATTCGCGTTCCTTAATTTAATCATATATACCATTTACATTCACAATACTAGTTAATTATAACGTAACTAGCATCACAAGTTCATTCTCTTCTCACCAAACTTTGATCATAACATTAATTCTCACATATTATTAGACTTCACGAACGACAAGCTAAATACGCATTCGACAAATCAATTAAACAAGTAAATGCCTTATTGAAATGTTATGAATTTATTTTAACATCACATTATATGTCTAATACATTTTTATGTTCATTAGATTAGGTTACAATTACATTTCCTGGACTTCAAAAATTAAAAATCTCATTTCTGGGCAAAATTACAGAGTGGCGCTGCAGCTCCACCATTTGAACTGCATCTGGCGCTGCAGCGCGGCTGGCGCTGCAGCTCCACCAATTAAGCTAAGATTGGCACTGCAGCTCGAACTATAGGCTTAAGTTGGGCACTGCACCTACAACGCGACTAGCGCCGCAATTTCGATCTTAAGCTCGGATCTGCATCGCAGCCGCCGACACGCCAGCCTGTAATCAAGCTCGTAAAAAAACACAGAACATGGCCAAAACTTCCAATTTCTTTGTTCATACATTAATTTAAGCATACCCAGATACTATAATTCATATATAATCAATACCCAACCTTTCTAGCATGATTTTAACAACTTAAATCACACAATTACTTGAATCAAATCACATAATTTCACTGTTCTTGGTGTCTTTTGAAAGTTTTAAAGAAAAACATGAAATTTGTCATTACGAGTTCGTTATAACTCTGAATCTGTCCGTTCAAAGTTTGTTTTCTTCGTTTTAACTTGTATTATTATAATCTACTGTCAAATTTAAGTTAAACAAAAAATTCATGGCATACAATTGCTCATAAGGGTCATATATAAACAACTTTTATACTCTGTAACTTCAAAAATCCAATTACGACATATTTATATGAAATTGATTGTTTAAAAACATACATAGATGGTAGAAAACATGTTATGATTATATATTATCATTTATATACACATAAATCATCAATTCATGCATTAATCATATACAATTGTTGTTTTACAGAGAACTCAAAACACCCGTCAATGGAAAAACTCTAATTCTAGCATGTTTTCATGAAATCAATTACTCTAATCACATGAATATATGATATAAATAAGTTGTAAATATATACTAACATATATATAACATCATATACTCATCAATTAACAATCTCTTCAATCACATAGGACTTTGAAATAGTTTTTCACAAAATATAAGAATGTAATTTAAGGTTTGGGTTGAAGAAATTACCCTGCTAGTGTATATGATTCAAAGATGATAAATTTCTTCTCTACTTCTCCTTCAATTCACACTTTCTCTCAAATTTCTCTCTAAATTCTCTCTGTATTTTCTAAATTTTCCTTCTGATGAATGATATAAAATATAAGCCTAATATAATTATACATAATTAAACTGACGCTGTTGTGGTCAGTTAATCTCTTCGTGGGTTAACTGGCCAACTCCTTTTAGAGTCCTATTTGGCTAGCCTTTAAAAAGGCTCTTTCCCATTTAATTTAATTAAACTCTTATTATATAGTTTAATAATGTCACACCCATTTAAGAAATTAATCAAATCTCTTATTTAATTTAATTAAATAAAATAGAATAATTCCACATTAAATCACATAGTCACATAATTCTCATTTATTAATTATGTCAAATCATTAAATCTCTATTTAATTATTAAATTAATTAGAATAACATTATGCTTATTAAATAATTCTTTTAATCAAATACGCTTAATTAAATACATACTTTGAATAATAAAATTCTCCACATTAATTTAATCAATGTAACACATATAGTTAAATTAATCTTCCATAAATTCATCAATTAATTATTTAACTCAATAATTAAATCATAGAAAATATATTTATTTAATTCAATAAATATTCAGATTAAATTACAAAAATCTCGTTCATCACATGGGCTCTTAGAGCTATCTGATTATAAATCATATCCAACTTGTGAATTTTGTCTTATGGGTAAGATGACTAAATCTCCTTTTAGTGGAAAAGGAGAAAGAGTTACTGAGTTGTTAGCTTTGGTACACATAGACGTATGTGGATCTATGACAACGAATGCATGCCGGTATTCTTATTTTATTACTTTCACTGATGATCACTCAAGATTTGGATACGTGTATTTAATGAAATACAAATCTAAATCATTTAAAAAGTTTAAAAAGTTTAGAAGTCAAGTAGAGAAGCAAACTGGCAAGATTATTAAGATTCTTTGATCGGATCAAGGAGGTGAATACTTAAGTAGTGAGTTTCTCAATTGTGTCAAAGAAAATGATATAATCTCACAATAGAATCCACCAGGGATGCCACAATTAAACGGTGTATCTGAAATGAGAAATTGAACAGCTTTGTCTATGGGCAGTTTGTGTGGCCTAATCATGGCTTCTCTCTCTAGGTTTTTTTCTCCCCCTTTGCTCTACAACTCTTTCAACCGGTTACTCTCACCCTTTTACCGTTAACTCCTCCTTCACCCCTTTTTTCCCCTTTTGTCTCCCGCCCATCCCCACCTAAACTCTCAGTCTACACCTACATTCTCTGTTTACCACCTTTGGTCCCTCTCCACCGATTCTCCACCGTCTCTCCGATTTCTAGTTCAACCTCTTCTTCCTCCTCCCTAGGCCCCTTCTTGCCCCTCTACTATGGTGGATTATTCCCATCTCTCAGCTGGTGGTAACTCTGAGAGTAGCCAGTCCCATGACCTCTTCGCTGAATACGCTGTCTCTAAACCTGTCTCCCCAATTGACATAGTTGAATCGGATGCTACTCCTCTTTTGGAGCCTCTTAACCTCGCCCCTTCACTGGACAGCTCTGACGACTCCTCCCCCTTTGCTCCTGAGCTTATTGGTAACTCTGGCCCTGCTATGGACCCCCATGTCTCTAACATTTTCAAAGCTGTTCAACATTTCTCCTATTTTGACATAAATGAGGCTGTGCTAGAGCGAAAGAAGAACCTCGACCTCATGAATTTCTTCTCTACTCATGGGTTCTCGGTTAAGGATCTTAATGATTTTGTCTCTAAGGGCAAGACCACTAGCCACTGTAATTTGGATTTGGTGGGGTTGGGCTCTGATTCTGGGGTTCCCCCTCAACTCCCTTTGGGGTCAAATTTTTATGTTGGTGAGCCTTCTTTTGGGGCCCCTGTTCTTAGACCCCCTTCTATTTCTAAGCCATTGTGCTCGGGTGACTCTAAAATGGCCACTAGTGAACATTCTAAGCTGGCACCCTGCCCGGCCCCCCCCCCCCCCTCTATGGGTGTTTCAAATCTTAGGAAATAAATCTTGGTGTGATGTTGTCACCAAAAGCTCTGGCAAACCATCTAGAAATCTCTCTTTCCTACCTACCTTCTCTGAGAAGGGTCAACTTCTTGTTAATCCTCCGGCGGATGCTCTCAAGCGTGGAAACAAACTTTGGTCTTCTAGTCTGGTGGGCTATTTCTTGCACTCTGCCCTCCCCTTCAAGGTGGTCGAGCCTCTAGCCAGGAGGCTTTGGGGGAACCTAGGACTATCCAATGTGATTCTTCATAGTAAGGGCTACTATATATTCAAATTTTCCTCAATTGCGGACAGGGACAACGTTCTTGCGTCTGGTCCTTGGCATTTCACTTCTAAAGTGATTGTTCTCCAACCTTAGCAAGAGGGGGTGGAATTCTTGAAATCTGGTCGTGACAAGTGCCCTATTTGGGTTAAACTCAGCCAAATTTCGCTATCTTACTGGTCGGATGAAGGGATTAGCTACATTGTTAGTGCTATTGGTAAACCTCTTTTCACCGATGAGATGACATCTAAGAATGATTGGATGGCTTTTGCCCGGGTATGTATCGAAGTCCATGCTTCATTTTCATTCTCTACTTCTCTGAATGTTGTTGTACTTAATAAGGAGACCTCCGAAGAGATTGTGGTTCCTGTTGAGGTGGAATACCAAAGCAGACCACCATTGTGTCCCACTTGCAACGTATTTGGTCACTCCCCTTGGAAATGCCCCAAATCCAACTACAAATGGATCCCCAAAGCTAAAACCACCATAAATCCTTCTCATCTCCCTAAAGTGGACTCTTTGCCCCTTGAGGTGCAACCCCAATTTGCTGTTAAAGCTACTATGTTCCGACCACCCCTTCCTCTGTCGAGCCAAAACCAACTGCTGATGATTGGGTAATAGTATCGAGAGGTGGGAGAACTGGACAACCCTCGGTTCTATCCCCTGCTAAAATCTTGGACCCCGTTTTGAGCTCTGTTAACGCCTTCTCACCTATTGCAAATCTCACTGAGTGGGATGCTACTCCTCCTTCTACGAATGAATCCCCCCCTATCAATTGCCATTTTTTGAGCAAACTAAAAGCCATTGATGAAAAGGAAGGGAAAGATTTAATACATAAGCTCAGAATATGGAATGACCATTCTCAAGATGCCAAAAGAAGGAATAAAGGCAAGAACCAAAATGGAAACCCCCCCCCCCCCAAATAACTGTGTTTTTATGTTAAGTTTAGCTTCTTATAATGTTAGAGGGTTAAATAAAAAGCCTAAGCAGGCTTATATCAGACAATTACTTGTGAACCATAGTATCTCCTTTGTGGGCCTTTTAGAAACTAGAGTGAAGCAACATAATGCTCCTAAAATCTTACGTTCTATATGTAGAAACTGGACTTGGATTTTTAACTATGATTACCACCCTAATGGTCGTATCTGGGTTGGTTGGGATCCATCTGTGTGGAAAGTGGATGTCATTTTTGTCTCCTCCCAAACTATCCATTGCAAAGCTATGCATATCTCCTCTGATTGTACCTTCTTGGTTTCCTTTGTGTATGGTCTGAACTCTGCCACTGAAAGACAAGAATTGTGGCGTGATCTAATCATAGTTAGCTCACCTCTCTGCTGATGCCTCTTGGGTGATTTCAATGCTATTCAAAATCTCCATGAAACTGACAGAATTGACACCTTATGGGACTCGAGTATGGAGGATTTCAAAACTTGCTTACAATCTATTAGTGTGGATGACATCAGATGCTTTGGTTCCTATCACACCTGGTGGAATAGTCAAACTGAATCTCCTATCCATAAAAAGCTTGATCGAGCTTTGGGGAATGCTTCTTGGTTTAATCGCTTCTCTCTTGCCCAAGCAACCTTTGGTCCTAGAGGAATGTCAGACCACTCCCCAGTGGTCCTTTGCACTGGGCTAACTTACAATAAGCCTCAGAAGCCTTTTCAGTTCTTCAATCATATGTTCCACCTGGAGGGATTCTCGGAGTGCGTATCTACTGCATGATAGCAACAGATGCAGGGGAATCCTTTTCGCATCTTCTCTGAAAAACTCAAACTTACAAAAAAAGCTCTTTTAACCAGCCGGCAGGGAATCTTTCTTCCTCAGTTAAATTGAATAGAGATGAGCTACACAGGATCCAATCCTTACTATCCACCTCTCCTTATGACCCCACCCTCATTGCTCAAGAAAAATCCTATCTTCATTCGCTCTGGAATGCCTTGTCATTGGAGGAAACCTTATTGCACCAGAAATCTCGAGCTACTTGGCTTGCTATTGGCGACAGAAATTTTAAATTCTTTTTCAACTTGGTAAAAAGCAGATGGAATACTAATAAAGTCCTATCTATTCATAATTATGTTGGTGAGATTGTGTCAGGCCATGAGGAAGTTGCAAAAGTGGCAGTCGACTACTTTCAGGAACTCTTCAACCCCTCCTTGCCTACCCACTACCCTAGTTTTGAAAGTTTTGGGATCTCTCCCTCTAAATCTTTGTCGTCGGGCCAAACTTCGAGCCTTACAGCTCCTGTTTCGGCCATGGAAGTTTTAAATGTCCTTAAATCAATGAGGAAAAACAAAAGCCAAAGACCGGATGGGTTCAATGTTAATTTTTTTTTATCACTTGCTGGGATATTATAGGTGAGGATTTCACAAACGCTGTCCTCTACTTCTTCTCCACCTGTAAATTGCCAAAGGGTTTCAACTCTACAGCTATTGCCCTCATTCCTAAATGCCAGAATCCCTCCTTTATGGCTGATTTTCATCCCATTGCATGCCGCAACACCATTTACAAATGCATATCCAAGATCCTTGCTAACAGATTGAAACTGGTGCTCCCTTTCCTCATTGATAAAGCCCAAGCTACATTCGTCAAAGGAAGGCAAATTAGTGACAACATTCTTCTTGTCCAAGAACTGTTCAGAAATTACCATCGCAGCTCTGGACCTCCAAGATGTGCTTTTAAAATTGATCTAAAAAAAGCCTTTGATTCGGTCAATTGGGACTTCCTCTTTGATGTCCTAAAATTCTTCAAATTTCCTCATGTCTTCATCAATTGGGGTAGAAATTTCAGAAGAAAAATTATACTAATATTTCGGCATAATGATATTGAAAGAAATAATATCATTTACGAAGAAAATAACATCCCTTACCTCAAAAGAATAGTACTTCTAGCTGGAATATCAAATATAACGCTGAAGGGAACTTGTAGCGTATATAAACACTCAAAGTATCAAAATACTCACAAAAATACGCTCGATAATATAGAGAGAGAAAACTTCAGATTCTGGTGTGATTTTCAATTTTAACCTAAGCACCCTATTTATAGAAAAATGCTTAGAACACCAAAGTAGAAAATTTAATAAAATAATAATAATTATTAAAAAAATTCAGGCCCACCTCTTGAAATCTAAATTCAGTACATTTACAACACATGTGGGGCCCACCCAATTGCAAAAAACATTTTTCTTAAAATAAATATTTTAAACTCCAAAAATCAATTATTTTGGAACTTCAATAATTCATAATAAATAGCCCTTTTATCAAAAAAATTCGAATCGTATATTCATAGGAAATTCAATTCTCTATAACTTTGTAGCTTTAAGTTTTTCCAAATTCCAAATAAAAATTGACCGAAATCCACATACGGACGATTTTACAGGCTATAATCAAATTTCAGTCAAAAATAGGGCCCACTAACATGTTTAACATGTTTTTAGCATTTATTGTAACACAAAAATACTCTTCCTCCTCATATATTCATATATCACACATTCATTGTAAAAATATCACCATTATTATATTATTATAATATAATAATATATTTAAATGAATTATTTTATCAAAAAGATAATATATCAATTTTTAACAATTGTCACTTTTCTAAAAATTCTTCCATTTATATCCACATAAATAAATATTTTCTTATCATATAAATCAATAATTAATTACTCACAAATAATATTACGTTCTAACCTCGCATTCAAAGGCTCACGATCCTATCATCATCATAAGCATTCTATAACTATTTCAAATAATAAACATACATTGTTCATTATACAAAAGTCTCAAAACAGTCCCAAGGTCTCTAACCTTAACTTTAAATACACCATTTATAATACAAATAGTTTACTCAAGAAATTCCATTAGATAATAACTAATTTAACATTCATTCTAAAATTACTCCCGGATCTTGCCTCGCCCTCGTCCTTCTTCGTGATTAGATCCTTCTAAGCTTAATCGAAAATAGAGGTCATGATATAGCAAGAGTAAGCAACTAATTTGCTTTCACAAGTTTATAAAGACAAAGGAGATATATCATGACTTAGAAAGAAATATTGCCTTCAATGTTCAACAATAATATAAGATCAGTGAAGGAACATGAATTAATAATCAACAATTGAATATTCGATAATCAATAACATGAACTCGAGTGGTTTTTGAATAACCATGAACATTTGCCAAGGTGCTCAAAGATTTAAATCGACCTTTTAATAAGTTTTGGTATTCAAGGATCACCTTTTCATACCCCGTGATTTATGCATAAACACTTAATAATCCGACATCGATATCATGCCTTAATCAAATTTGTCCATTTCTCACCAAGAGTTCTTACCATATCAATTAATAAGAACAGCTTATTTAAAATCCATTTGATTTAACAAATTTAGACATGCTTGATCTAAATTGATACAATTAGCATAGATCTATCCCATAAACAGCTCATAAATGAAGAACTTTAATTTAATTCACAGCTCAATTCGCAAAGAGAATCTAATTCAATCGCACAAAGTGCTAATTTCAATAATCACAAAGACGTGAATAATCATCAATAATTATTCACTAATATGCTTTGAAAATAATAACTCAAGTCGAAGTTAGAAACTTGCCTCGATCAGAGGTTACAAATACGTAAATAAATTTCTATCCACTATGTAGTTAAATTATCTTCCTTTCGAGAGACCTATAATTAGTCTTTCAATTAGTCAATGCATAACATCGATTATGTAATCACATAGATATCATACATTACAATAAGTTCTTATAAACATTATCATGCCTAGATAAGGTTATTATTAATTAACGACTACCTTTAATTCACATAATATTATTAACTTAGATAATATTAATTCACCTTCTAGTATTATTGGTTCACTAATAATACTTTAAATCATTTACTAACATTTTATTCACTTACTAATATTATTAATCATTTAATAATATTTTATCCCTTTACTAATATTATTAATCATTTAATAATATTTTATTCACTTACTAATATTATTAATCATTTAATAATATTTTATTTAATCTCTAATATTATTATTTAATAATAATACTCTAATCTAATATTTTTATTTACATAACAACATCATATTATAATATTATTAGTATTATAATAATATTCCAATGATTTATTAAATTAATAAACAATTTATTCTAATTGTTCATCCTTTAATAACCTCTTATTTAATATCCATAAAAGGTCATAAGTAATATTTATTATTATAAATTACCAAAATGCCCTAAGATAGTCATGATATAATATATTATGAGCATTCAAGTATAAAAATCATATTTTTCTCATTAAAGACATCATTTAACTATTTATTTCCTTTTATTTACAACCTAATCATTTTTAGGAAAATAGCAAACTGATTCCAAAAATTTTCAGCTTCTGGATTTTAACAGAATATGAACCAACAATGATCCTCTAATTTTTCTAGAATTTTAGAAAATGATTTACTATTTTTAAAGTGCTCAAAACACTCAGATCTTGCTCTATTTTTAAAAAATTGAGTTTTGCTCAGAAAAATCTGAAATTTTCAGGGTATGCTCTCTTAACATATATGAAGCTACTGTAAAAATTTTGGAATTTTCCAGTGTATACACAAAGAGATATTCGTAGGATAATATTTATGGAGTCCTTTACTAAATAGTCATTACGCACAATATATAACTCAAACGTGTCCGCTTCTTTTTTTTTAATACGCCAGAGATAACTTCATAAGGTACCTCTGTAATATTTTTCCAGATTTTTACAAGACAAGGAACTAGCCGAAACAGCCTCATGAAAAACAAGTCAAGAGTTGATTTTGGATTTCAAGGCTTTAGCATATAAAGTGGACTGCTTTTTGTAAAAAAAATCTCAAAGGTTTCAAAACATGCTAGATTTGTGATTCACCACTTGGGTTTACTAGATAACTCATGTATCTAGCACCCCTTCGACGGATCATAATTCCAAGTTGTAGAACTTGAGTTACACAAGATTTAGTGGAAGAAAAACAAGAGTTTTCACCCTCGAGAGAACATATGCTCATTTTCTTCCTCTAAGTCTTTGATCTAACACTCAAGATACTTAGTTCCATGCATGATGGTATGTATAACTAGTGTATCTTGAGTAGTTGTACATAACCCCATCAAAACTCAAGCTATCAAAACAAGGTAAGAGAAGAAGATGAAGGTACATTATACCTCGACTTAGTGGCTACCTTCCTTGATTTTCCAAAGTAACTAATAAACTTAGGGGCATAAACCACTAGAACTCCTATAATTTTTCTTCCTATGGCTGAAATTCTCTTCTTTTTTCTCTTTGAAGTTGGCTAGCTTGGGAGCAAGAGGTAAGAAGAAGAAGAAGAAGAAGAAGAAATGGAGAGAAATGAGATGTCGAAGAATGAATTGTGTTTACAAAAAATGAAATGGCCAATTCATTAATAATTCTCCCACAATTATTTTGTTGCCCATTAGGTAAAAAACTTTGTATTATTACTTACCTTAGGTTAAACATGATTAAATGTGCATAATGGAGTGGCAACCAATGGGAGCCTTACAACATTGTCCTTATGTTTATTCATGTCTACTAATGGACAAGCTAGATTAATTATTCCACTTAGGATCCTCATAATATCCACCATTTAGCTTTTATTTTAAATGCCCAATTTTGATTAATCAAATGTCTAGAATACCCCAATCAAGTGGGCTAAGTATTGATTACAATTTATTTTCCTCGGGCTTTTCTTTTTAATCGATTTGGGCTAGATAAAACATAGTCCAACAATTTTAATAATGTTACCCAATTTGATAATTTAGGGTTTTCATCTCCAATCATATGAAGTTTAATTACTTATACATATGATTTTATCTCATAACCTAATTAGATTTACAAGAATTAGGTTTAAAATTATTAGTCACTTGAAATACTAAGTTTACCCACTTAAGTTAGTATACGATATAAAATACTAACTTTTTCGTGTTACCATAACCCTTAGGTTATTTAATATCCTTACCTAATGTATAATTAGGTCACAAGGCTTTCATTTTTAATGAAATCCATAAATGTATGTATCCATATATAATACAAAGTTTAAAAAAAATGTACATACATACACGGTGACTTAAGATTCACTATTATTACATCCTCCCCTTTATAAGAATTCGGCCCCTAATTACATATAAGGTTACTCAAAAGGTGTGGGTAATTTTCTTATCCTTTCTTCAAGTTCCCACGTAGCTTCTTCAAAAAGATTGTGGTTCCTCCAAAGAACTTTTACGTAATGTATAACCTTATTTCGCAATTTCGCTCTTTTCATCTAAAACTTCGATCGAATTTCCTCGACGATAAATCTTTTTCGACCAATCGGCTCGTGACGATATCACATGCTTGTAATCGTGCTTATATGGTCGTAAAGATCGACATACGAAACACATTATGAATATGTTCCAGCCAGAGGTAGAGCTACCTCAGACGCCACTTCGCCTATCTTCTTCAAGATCTCAAAAGGTCCAATAAATCTTTGACTCACCACCTTTCTTTCCAAACCTTATCTTTCCTTTCCAAGGAGATACTTTCAAAATGCATGGCTTCCCACCTCAAAATCTCGCTCATGATGTGTAAGTCCAGATACTTCTTCCGCGATCTTGAGTCGCTACCACCGCTCTAATCACCTTAATGGTCTCTACTATTCACGCACCAGCTTCGTCCCAATAATGACGCTCACCCACTTCATCCCAAAGATACCAAGCGTTTCTACATTTCCTCCCATACAAGGCTTTCAGACGGCAAGATTCCGATGTCAAGCGTAGTAGCTATTGTTGTATGCGAAACTCTACCAATGGAAGATGATCCTCCCAACTACCCTCAAGTCCATCACACAAGCTCGAAAGCATGTCTTCAAGTGTTTGAATCGCTTCTCTCACTTTGCCCATCTGGCTCATGGATGATACGCTGCTCATCCGTAGTCAAGGCCCCATTCTTTCTCAAGACTCTTCCGTAAGTTTGACGTGAAACGCGGATCCCTATCCGGCACAATAGATACCGGCACGCCATGTCTCGATATAATTTCTTTGATGTATAGTTTGCTACCGTCCGACTATACCGATCTTGATCGGCAAAAGTGAGCCGACTTCAGAAGACGATCTACGATCACCCATATGGCATCGTGGTCCCTTTTATGCTGGCCGAAGTCCCACCACAAAATCCATCGTGATGTGCTCCCATTTCCACTCGAATCTCTAAAGGTCAGAATAGTCCACTTTGCCGCTGATGTTCGCCTTTGACTCTCCGACAAGTTAGACATTTACCGACACATTCTCGCAACATCTCTCTTCATGTTTGGCCACCAAAAGTGTCGACGTAAGTCTTGATATATTTTTGTGCTTCCCGGTGTATCGAGTACTCAGACATGTGCTTCTTGCGTAATCTCTTCTTTAGTTCGTATTAATCTGCATCCAAATTCGCCCTTCAAATCTTAGCAATCCCAAGTACATCAATCTTGTATTTCAATTCATCCCTTCACCTAACCGCTTTCGATGTCGCCGCAATCTTCGCCCTTCTCTCTGAGCCTCTTTAACCTTATCTAATAAAGTAGGGCTCACGCCACAAGAATAATTTCTCATCGACCACGGCTTGCACTTAACCTCTAAGTCAAGTCGCTCAAATCCTTCACCAATTCCTCTCAATGGTTAACTTCAATAACTTCTCTCTCGCTTTTTTCTCGCTTGTGGCATCACCACTACATTTGCTTTGCTTCGATGGTACAGTAATCTCACAATCATAATCCTCGATCAATTCTAGCCATCTACACGCCTCATATATTTAGCTCCTTCGGTGAAGATATACTTTAGACTCTTATGATCCGTGATATATCTCACACTTCTCCATACAAATAAGGCTTCCAAATTTTCAAGGCAAAACTATCATCATAACTCCGTGTCATGAGCCTGATAACCCTTCTCATAGTCCTTTAGTCGACGTGAGCGACGCAATGACCTTGCTATGTCGCATCAAGACACGCCAAGACCCTTGTGTGACGATCACTATACACTACAAATCCTCCCGTGTTGTCCGGTGAAAGCCAACACAAAAAGCTCGATCGAGCCTCTTCTTCAATTCCATGAAACTCGCTCACATTTTTCCGCCCAAACGAACTTCACCGCTTTTTCTAGTAAGGTCAATCAATGGCGATGCTACCTTTGAAAAATCTTGATGAATCTTCGATAAGATCCTCGCTAATCCCAAGAAACTCCTAATTTCGCTTGTTTTTTCGTCGCTCCTCAGCTTGATAACCGCTTCTACTTTTGGCCGGATCTACCAAACACCATCTTTGTCGATAACGTGACCCAAAAATTGCACTCTCCGCAACTAAAATTCACACTTGGAGAACTTTGCATACAACTTCTCCCTCCTTAACGCCTCCAACACTTTCCTTAGATGTTCAAAGCGATCTTCCTCCTCGCCTCTCGAATATACCGTAATGTCGCCGATGAACACGACAACAAACTTATCCAAATATCGCTTAAACACTGCTCATCAAATCCATGAATGTCAGCCGGTGCATTAGTTAACCCAAAAGACATTACCGTAAACTCAAAGTGTCCATACCGAGTTCAATGCCGCCTTTTGAACATCCTCATGTCTCACCTTCAACAGGTGATAACCACCCTCAAGTCAATTTTTGAAAAGTATTTTGCCCCTTCAACCGATCAAACAAATCGCCGATCCCGGCAATGGGTATTTATTCTTAATGGTGACCTTGTTTAACTCCCTTTAGTCGATATAAAGTCTTAATGACCCATCCTTCTTCTTTACGAATAAGACCGGTGCTCCCCACGGTGATACGCTTGGTCGAATGTATCCCTTATCTAACAACTCTTGTAGTTGAACCATCGCCTTTCATTTCTACAGAGCCATACGACACGGCGCTTTGATACCGGATGTCCCCTCGTGCCAAATCGATAACAAACTCTATCTCTATCCGTGGCAATCCTTAATTTCATCCGGGAAAACGCTAACGAATTCCTTTTACAATAGGTATTTGACCCACCACACCTCGATTCTCATGTATCCACAACGTGAGCCAAATAACCTATACAACCCTTCCTAAGCAACTTCCTCGGTTTGCAGATCATCGCCGACAACAAGATTGTTTTCATGATTTATCGCCATAAAATACCACCTTTCGACTTATTCGAGTCTTTAGTGTACGACTTTTTCTTACAAATAACGACCGCCCCATGACTTGATAACCAATCCATCCCAAGGATTACATCAAACTCTCCAAGACGAATTCCAGATCAAATCCACGTTGCTTAAAACCTCTTACATTAGCACAACAATCCCTCCTATGATGTAGTCTACAGTGATAATTTCTTTGTTTCACTACTTCTACATTCATCAAGTGTTCTAATAGTTCATGAGGTAAACTTAATCTTTGAGCAAATTCATCGACATAAAAGAACATGAAGCTCCCGAATCGAATAACACATAGGCATTTATATCATCGATCGAATTATACCGACACCACCTCCCCGGATGCCACAAAGATCTCGCACCGCCATATCAATGTCCGTGTTGCTGGCTTGTTTGGTCAATGGGTCCTCCACCGTCAGTTTTGTGTTATCGCTTCTCGCCGCCATTTCCGCCATCCATGCTTTTCTTCTTCTGCAATCCTTGATCCGATGTCCCACTTCACCACAATTAAAGCAACCTCCTTTCTTCACCTTAGTACAATCGGGTGAGGTATGCCCTTCTTGCCCACATGTATAATATATCATTTTTCCTTTCCAAAGACTTCGAGTGACCCTTTCCACAGCTCCCACACACCGACTTCTTTTTTGTTGCACGCTTCTCACAGATCTCCGATTATTACCCCCACCGCCCCATTTCCGCTTCTTATTGTTGCTACCGCCATCACCGACATTTTGATTCCCACCTTCCGATTTCTTCTTATTCTTCTCCCGATCAGATTCGAGACCGCTTTCGCTTCCTCCTTCCGCTTATAAGAGCTTTTTCCAACAGAGTTTGAGAATGATGTGATTTGTAAAACCGCTACTTTACTATAAATCCACCATTTTAGTCCATTTTCAAACCTTCTCGCTTCTCGCCTCAGTGTCCACCGATGTGGAGCGAATCCGCCCAATTCATCAATTTCGCAAAGATACTGACATCGACATATTCTCTCTTGTTTCAGCCCAAGAACTTGATCTCCATTCTTGCTTGAACACTCTCGTGGAAGTAGTTCTCAAGAACAACTTCTTGAATGCTTCCCAAGTCACGATTCCAGCTCCGCTTTGTTCTCGTCAGGCATCCCACCAATAGCTAGCCTCCCCCTTCATTAAGTAGGTAGCAAAAATGGTCTTCTCGCTCTTCCGCTACTCTAGCAATAACGGCGGCCTTCTCAATCTCCTTTACCCACATTTGGGCTTCTATCGGGTCTCGTTGTTCCTCCTCAACTCAAGGCCCCACCGCCTTTGAAGTCCTTAAAGTTTACTATTCGGGTGCTCGCCGATTTCGCAGTCGAGCTTGATTCTCATGGCTTCAACCATCATGTTAATAAAATTCAGATTGGTTTTGTTGAGATCCCACCGCATTATTAACTCGACTTTTCAATATCTTGGTTCCTCGAGTCCACGCTCATACCACCATTATCTCTAGTGAAACAAAAATTCTAACACGCTACTTCCTGATTTATTATCATATGATTACTTAGATGTAATACGCTATTTATTTAAACAATCGATGATCATTATGTGAGAGTTTTAAGTTACCGAGATTTGGAAAGTCTTTCTCCCCGCTTAGTGGGTTAAGTTTGTTTTAAAGAACATTTTCCAAATCACCATCAATTCATATAACATTAAATAGAAAATTTACTATTTAAAATTTTCTAACACATATCATAATAATAATCATGCATTTATATTCATACACCAATCTTCAAAGGACTTACACGATTAATACAGTATATTTTATAAATGCTACTATCCCATTTTAACACAAAAGATGGATTAACTCATAATGATACCTCCCTACAAACACAATTAGGGAAAGTACATAACCATTTACTACCTCACACCTCACCGAGGTTTACATCAACATAAAACCTTATTACACAACAAGAAAAGTACTAATGCATCTATCTACAACTGGCCATCACATCATCACCACCGGTGGCCCCGCCAGTCACCCGCACAGCTCCTAGGGAAGCAACTATCGCAGATTTCTACGCGCGAATCTGATCGACTAGACTCTCCTATCTCGTAGTGGACCTCCTAGCCCTCTCTCACTACCGGGCCCTCATATCGCATCATCAAGGGCCACCCCTAAAGTTTCTACTCCGACCTTTACTACCAAGCAGCTCGATCTTTAATCGGCCCACCACCATCCGACTCATGGAGTGCCTCTTCCACCCGATCTTATCTAAATTTCTACGCCAAACTCAAATTTCAGATCTCCAGATGCTTCATGCTCACCTCTCCAAACTTTGCCTTTTCATTCTCTAGTCAGTACCATCAAGATCCCAACTTGCAACCGACTCATCAAATTTTTCCTTCGCTCGACTTTCTCCATCCGGGCTTGATGAGCCTCATCCTTGTATTGTTTCTTCAAAGAAATCGAGGGTGTGGTTTTCATTTCTAATTCTTCCACTCGCTTCTCTAATCGATCGATTCTCCTCAACAAGTCCCCTACCGAGGACCATGAGGGACATCTTGGGTGGCCTCATGCTCAATGGGTTCCTCGCCAACTCGAGTAACTACTCTCAAGCCACGCCACGACATCCTACAAACACCATAAAGTCAACGTTAAGACTACAATAAAATATATTCATCGATGAAATGAAATAATATTTTATTAAGTACAACACAAACTTGATGAATTTCCATAATCCATCTCCTAACATACTCTATAAGAGTTTTCTACTAAGGTTATAACCTAGGTTTCGTGATTCCTAATGTTTATAACCCATGCCTTTGATACCAACCTCGCGACGCCCCCAAATCCAAAGTTCTCTAACCTCGTATTCAAAGGCTCACGATCCTATCATCATCATAAGCATTCTATAACTATTTCAAAATAATAAACATACATTGTTCATTATACAAAAGTCTCAAAACATGGTCCCAAGGTCTCTAACCTTAACTTTAAATACACCATTTATAATACAAATAGTTTACTCAAGAAATTCCATTAGATAATAACTAATTTAACATTCATTCTAAAATTACTCCCGATCTTGCCCTCGCCTTGTCCTTCGTGATTAGATCCTTCTAAGCTTAATCGAAAATAGAGGTCATGATATAGCAAGAGTAAGCAACTAATTTGCTTTCACAAGTTTATAAAGACAAAGGAGATATATCATGACTTAGAAAGAAATATTGCCTTCAATGTTCAACAATAATATAAGATCAGAAGGAACATGAATTAATAATCAACAATTGAATATTCGATAATCAATAATATGAACCGAGTGGTTTTGAATAACCATGAACATTTGCCAAGGTGCTCAAAGGATTTAAATCGACCTTTTAATAAGTTTTGGTATTCAAGGATCACCTTTTCATACCCCGTGATTTATGCATAAACACTTAATAATCCGACATCGATATCATGCCTTAATCAAATTTGTTCATTTCTCACCAAGAGTTCTTACCATATCAATTAATAAGAATGCTTATTTAAAATCCATTTGATTTAACAAATTTAGACATGCTTGATCTAAATTGATACAATTAGCATAGATCTATCCCATAAACAGCTCATAAATGAAGAACTTTAATTTAATTCACAGCTCAATGGCAGAGAAATTCTAATTCAATCGCACAAAGTGCTAATTTCAATAATCACAAAGACGTGAATAATCATCAATAATTATTCACTAATATGCTTTGAAAATAATAACTCAAGTCGAAGTTAGAAACTTGCCTCGATCAGAGGTTACAACCACGTAAATAAATTTCTATCCACTATGTAGTTAAATTATCTTCCTTTGAGAGACCTATAATTAGTCTTTCAATTAGTCAATGCATAACATCGATTATGTAATCACATAGATATCATACATTACAATAAGTTCTTATAAACATTATCATGCCTAGATAAAGGTTATTATTAATTAACGACTACCTTTAATTCACATAATATTATTAACTTAGATAATATTAATTCACCTTCTAGTATTATTGGTTCACTAATAATACTTTAAATCATTTACCAACATTTTATTCACTTACTAATATTATTAATCATTTAATAATATTTTATCCCTTTACTAATATTATTAATCATTTAATAATATTTTATTCACTTACTAATATTATTAATCATTTAATAATATTTTATTTAATACTAATATTATTAATCATTTAATATTTTTATTTAATAATATTATTATTTAATAATAATACTCTAATCTAATATTTTATTTACATAACAACATCATATTATAATATTATTAGTATTATAATAATATTCCAATGATTTATTAAATTAATAAACAATTTATTCTAATTGTTCATCCTTTAATAACCTCTTATTTAATATCCATAAAAGGTCATAAGTAATATTTATTATTATAAATTACCAAAATGCCCTAAGATAGTCATGATATAATATATTATGAGCATTCAAGCATAAAAATCATATTTTTCTCATTAAAGACATCATTTAACTATTTATTTCCTTTTATTCACAACCTAATCATTTTAGGAAAAATAGCAAACTGATTCCAAAAATTTTCAGCTTCTGGATTTTAAATGTAAATATGAACCAACAATGATCCTCTAATTTTTCTAGAATTTTAGAAAATGATTTACTATTTTTAAAGTGCTCAAAACACTCAGATCTTGCTCTATTTTTAAAAAATTGAGTTTTGCTCAGAAAAATCTGAAATTTTCAGGGTATGCTCTCTTTAACATATATATGAAGCTACTGTAAAATTTTGAATTTTCCAGTGTATACACAAAGTGAGATATTCGTAGGATAATATTTATGGAGTCCTTTACTAAATAGTCATTACGCACAATATATAACTCAAACGTGTCCGCTTCTTTTTCCCTACGCCAGAGATAACTTCATAAGGTACCTCTGTAATATTTTTCCAGATTTTTACAAGACAAGGAACTAGCCGAAACAGCCTCATGAAAACAAGTCAAGAGCTGATTTTGGATTTCAAGGCTTTAGCATATAAAAGTGGACTGCTTTTGTAAAAAAATCTCAAAGGTTTCAAAACATGCTAGATTTGTGATTCACCACTTGGGTTTACTAGATAACTCATGTATCTAGCACCCCCTTCGACGGATCATAATTCCAAGTTGTAGAACTTGAGTTACACAAGATTTAGTGGAAGAAAAACAAGAGTTTTCACCCTCGAGAACATATGCTCATTTTCTTCCTCTAAGTCTTTGATCTAACACTCAAGATACTTAGTTCCATGCATGATGGTATGTATAACTAGTGTATCTTGAGTAGTTGTACATAACCCCATCAAAACTCAAGCTATCAAAACAAGGTAAGAGAAGAAGATGAAGGTACATTATACCTCGACTTAGTGGCTACCTTCCTTGATTTTCCAAAGTAACTAATAAACTTAGGGGCATAAAACCACTAGAACTCCTATAATTCTTCTTCCTATGGCTGAAATTTCTCTTTCTTTTCTCTTTGAAGTTGGCTAGCTTGGGAGCAAGAGGTAGAAGAAGAAGATGAAGAAGATGAGAGAGAAATGAGAGAAAATGAGATGTCGAAGAATGAATTGTGTTTTCAAAATGAAATGGCCAATTCATTAATAATTCTCCCACAATTATTTTGTTGCCCATTAGGTAAAAACTTTGTATTATTACTTACCTTAGGTTAAACATGATTAAATGTGCATAATGGAGTGGCAACCAATGGGAGCCTTACAACATTGTCCTTATGTTTATTCATGTCTACTAATGGACAAGCTAGATTAATTATTCCACTTAGGATCCTCATAATATCCACCATTTAGCTTTTATTTTAAATGCCCAATTTTGATTAATCAAATGTCTAGAATACCCCCAATCAAGTGGGCTAAGTATTGATTACAATTTATTTTCCTTGGGCTTTTCTTTTAATTGATTTGGGCTAGATAAAAACATAGTCCAACAATTTTAATAATGTTACCCAATTTGATAATTTAGGGTTTTCATCTCCAATCATATGAAGTTTAATTACTTATACATATGATTTTATCTCATAACCTAATTAGATTTACAAGAATTAGGTTTAAAATTATTAGTCACTTGAAATACTAAGTTTACCCACTTAAGTTAGTATACATATAAAATACTAACTTTTTCGTGTTACCATAACCCTTAGGTTATTTAATATCCTTACCTAATGTATAATTAGGTCACAAGGCTTTCATTTTTAATGAAATCCATAAATGTATGTATCCATATATAATACAAAGTTTAAAAAAATGTACATACATACATGGTGACTTAAGATTCACTATTATTACATCCTCCCCCTTATAAGAATTCCGCCCCTAATTACATATAAGGTTACTCAAAAAGGTGTGGGTAATTTTCTTATCCTTTCTTCAAGTTCCCACGTAGCTTCTTCAAAGATTGTGGTTCCTCCAAAGAACTTTTTACGTAATGTATAACCTTATTTCGCAATTTCGCTCTTTTCATCTAAAACTTCGAATCGAATTTCCTCGCACGATAAATCTTTTTCGACCGAATTGGCTCAGACGATATCACATGCTTGTAATCAGCTTATATGGTCGTAAGATCGACACATACGAAACACATTATGAATATGTTCCAGCCAGAGGTAGAGCTACCTCAGACGCCACTTCGCCTATCTTCTTCAAGATCTCAAAAGGTCCAATAAATCTTGACTCACCACCTTTCTTTCCAAACCTTATCTTTCCTTTCCAAGGAGATACTTTCAAAATGCATGGCTTCCCACCTCAAAATCTCGCTCATGCGATGTAAGTCCGTGATACTTCTTCCGGCGATCTTGAGTCGCTACCACCGCTCTAATCACCTTAATGGTCTCTACTATCCGCACGCACCAGCTCGTCCCAATAATGACGCTCACCCACTTCATCCCAAAGATACTGGCGCTCTACATTTCCTCCCATACAAAGGCTTCAGACGGCCAAGATTCCGATGTCAAGGCAGTAGCTATTGTTGTATGCGAACTCTACCAATGGAAGATGATCCTCCCAACTACCCTCAAGTCCATCACACAAGCTCGAGCATGTCTTCAAGTGTTTGAATCGCTTCTCTCACTTTGCCCATCTGGCTCATGGATGATACGCTGCTCATCCGTAGTCAAGGCCCCCATTCTTTCTCAAGACTCTTCCAAAAGTTTGACGTGAAACGCGGATCCCTATCCGGCACAATAGATACCGGCACGCCATGTCTCGATATAATTTCTTTGATGTATAGTTTGGCTACCGGTCCAGACTATACCGATCTTGATCGGCAAAAGTGAGCCGACTTGTAAGACGATCTACGATCACCCATATGGCATCGTGGTCCCTTTATGCTGTTGAAGTCCCACCACAAAATCCATCGTGATGTGCTCCCATTTCCACTCGAATCTCTAAAGGTCAGAATAGTCCACTTTGGCCGCTTGATGTTCTCGCCGACCGACAAGTTAGACATTTACCGACACATTCTCGCAACATCTCTTCATGTTTGGCCACCAAAAGTGTCGACGTAAGTCTTGATACATTTTGTGCTTCCTCGGTGTATCGAGTACCTCAGATTATGTGCTTCTTGCGTAATCTCTTCTCTTAGTTCGTATTAATCTGCACTCAAATTCGCCCTTCAAATCTTAGCAAATCCGGCCATCAATCTTGTATTTCAATTCATCCCTTCACCCTAACCGCTTTCGATGTCGCCGCAATCTTCGCCCTTCTTCTCGAGCCTCTTTAACCTTATCTAATAAAGTAGGGCTCACGCCACAAGAATAATTTCTCATCGACCACTTCACGGGCACTTAACCTCTAAGTCAAGTCGCTCAAATCCTTCACCAATTCCTCTCAATGGTTAACTTCAATAACTTCTCTCTCGCTTTTTCTCGCCAGTGGGCATCACCACTACATTTGCTTTGGCTTCGATGGTACGTAATCTCACAATCATAATCCTCGATCAATTCTAGCCATCTACACGCTTCATATTTAGCTCCTTCCGGGTGAAGATATACTTTAGACTCTTATGATCCGTGATATATCTCACACTTCTCTCCATACAAATAGTGCCTCCAAATTTTCAAGGCAAAACTATCATCGCTAACTCCAGTGTCATGAGCCTGATAACCCTTCTCATAGTCCTTAGTCGACGTGAAGCGACGCAATGACCTTTGCCATGTCAGATCAAGACACGCCCAAGACCCTTGTGACGATCACTATACACTATAAATCCTCCCGTGTTGTCCCAGAAAGCCAACACAAAAGCTCGACCGAGCCTCTTCTTCAATTCCATGAAACTCGTTCACATTTTTCCGTCCAAACGAACTTCACCGCTTTTCTAGTAAGGTCAATCAATGGCGATGCTACCTTTGAAAAATCTTGATGAATCTTCGATAAGATCCTCGCTAATCCCAAGAAACTCCTAATTTCGCTTGTCTTTGGTCGCTCCTCAGCTGATAACCGCTTCTACTTTTGGCCGGATCTACCAAACACCATCTTTGTCGATAACGTGACCCAAAAATTGCACTCTCCGCAAACTAAAATTCACACTTGGAGAACTTTGCATACAACTTCTCCTCCTTAACGCCTCCAACACTTTCCTTAGATGTTCAAATGTGATCTTCCTCTCGCCTCTAATATACCGTAATGTCGCCGATGAACACGACAACAAACTTATCCAAATATCGCTAAACACTGCTCATCAAATCCATGAATGTCATTGGGTGCATTAGTTAACCCAAAAGACATTACCGTAAACTCAAAGTGTCCATACCGAGTTCAATGCCGCCTTTGAACATCCTCATGTCTCACCTTCAACCAGGTGATAACCACCCTCAAGTCAATTTTTGAAAAGTATTTTGCCCCTTCAACCGATCAAACAAATCGTCGATCCCGGCAATGGGTATTTATTCTTAATGGTGACCTTGTTTAACTCTCTGTAGTCGATACAAAGTCTTAATGACCCATCCTTCTTCTTTACGAATAAGACCGGTGCTCCCACGGATATACGCTTGGTCGAATGTATCCCTTTATCTAACAACTCTCAGTAGTTGAACCATCGCCTTCATTTCTACCAGAGAGCCATACGATACGGCGCTTTTGATACCGGTGATGTCCCCGGTGCCAAATCGATAACAAACTCTATCTCTATCCGTGGCAATCCTTAATTTCATCCGGGAAAACGCCAACGAATTCCTTACAATAGGTATTTGACCCACCACCTCGATTCTCATGCATATCCACAACGTGAGCCAAATAACCTATACAACCCTTCCTAAGCAACTTCCTTGTTTGATCATCGCCGCCATAAACAAGATTGTTTCAAGCGATTTATCGCCATAAAATACCACCTTTCGACTTATTCGAGTCTTTAGGTGTACGCACTTTTTCTTACAAATAACGACCGCCCACGACTTGATAACCAATCCATCCCAAGGATTACATCAAACTCTCCAAGACGAATCCAGATCAAATCCACGTTAAGCTTAAAACCTCTTACATTAGACAACAACAGCCCCTATGTATGTAGTCTACAGGATAATTTCTTTGTTTGCTACTTCTACATTCATCAAGTGTTCTAATAGTTCATGAGGTAAACTTAATCTTTGAGCAAATTCATCGATAAAAAAGAACATGAAGCTCCCTTAATCGAATAACACATAGTATTTATATCATCGATCTAATTATACCGACACCACCTCCCCGGATGCCACAAAGATCTTGCACCGCTATATCAATGTCCGTGGTTGGCTTGTTTGTTCGGGTCGGTCCTCCACCGGGTTGTCTTTTGTGTTATCGCTCTCGCCGCCATTTCCGCCATCCATGCTTTTCTTCTTCTGCAATCCTTGATCCGATGTCCCACTTCACCACAATTAAAGCAACCTCCTTTCTTCACCTTAGTACAATTGGGTGAGGTATGCCCTTCTTGCCCACATGTATAACATATCATTTTTCCTTTCCAAAGACTTCGAGAGTGACCCTTTCCACAGCTCCCACACACCGACTTCTTTTGTTGCACGCTTCTCTCACGATTCCAGATTACTACCCCACCGCCCATTTCCGCTTCTTATTGTTACTACCGCCATCACGACATTTTGATTCCCACCTTCCGATTTCTTCTTATTCTTCTCCCGATCAGATTTCGAGACCGCTTCGCTTCCTCCTTCCGCTATAAGAGCTTTTTCCAACAGAGTTGAGAATGATGTGATTTGTAAACCGCTACCTTACTATAAATCCACTACTTTTAGTCCATTTTCAAACCTTCTCGCTTCGCTCGCCTCAGGTCCACCGATGTGGAGCGAATCCGCCAATTCATCAATTTCGCAAAGATACTCGACATCGACATATTCTCCTGTTTCAGCCCAAGAACTTGATCTCCATTCTTGCTTGAACACTCTCGTGGAAGTAGTTCTCAAGAACAACTTCTTGAATGCTTCCCAAGTCACGATTCCAGCTCCCGCTTTGTTCGTCAGCATCCCACCAATAGCTAGCCTCCCCTTCATTAAGTAGGTAGCAAAATTGTCTTCTCGCTCTTCTCGCTACTCTAGCAATAACGAAGGCCTTCTCAATCTCCTTTACCCACATTTGGGCTTCTATCGTCTCGTTGTTCCTCCTCAACTCCGCGGTCCCACCGCCTTGAAGTCCTTAAAGTTTACTATTTGGGTGCTCACCGATTTCCTCGCAGTTGAGCTTGATTCCTCATGGCTTCAACCATCATGTTAATAAAATCTTGCATTGGGTTTTGTTGAGATCCCACCGCATTATTAACTCGACTTTTCAATATCTTGGTTCCCGAGTCCACGCTCATACCATTATCTAGTGAAACAAAAATTCTAACACGCTACTTCTTGATTTATTATCATATGATTACTTAGTATGTAATACGCTATTTATTTAAACAATCGATGATCATTATGTGAGAGTTTTAAGTTACCGAGATTTGGAAGTCTTTCTCCCCGCTTAGTGGGTTAAGTTTGTTTTAAAGAACATTTTCCAAATCACCATCGAATTCACATAACATTAAATAGAAAATTTACTATTTAAAATTTTCTAACACATATCATAATAATATCGCATTTATATTCATACACCAATCTTCAAAGGACTTACACGATTAATACAGTATATTTTATAAATGCTACTATCCCATTTTAACACAAAAGATGGATTAACTCATAATGATACCTCCCTACAAACACAATTAGGGAAAGTACATAACCATTTACTACCTCACACCGCCGAGGTTTACATCAACATAAAACCTTATTACACAACAAGAAAAGTACTAATGCATCTATCTACAACCGGGCCATCACATCATCACCATCGGTGGCCCTCGCCAGTCACCGCACAGTTCCTAGGGAAGCAACTATCATCAGAGATCCTACGCCGAATCGGATCGACTAGACTCTCCTATCTCGAGAGGGACCTCCTAGCCTCTCCTCCGCTACCGGGCCCTCATATCGCGATCAAGGGCCACCCCCTAAAGTTTCTACTCCGACCTTTACTACCGCAGCTCGATCTTTAATTGGCCCACCAAATTTCATCCGACTCATGGAGTGCCTCTTCCACCCGCATCTTATCTAAGAATTCTACGCTAAACTCAAATTTCATTCTCCAGATGCTTCATGCTCACCTCTCCAAACTTTGCCTTTTCATTCTCTAGTTGTACCTCAAGATCCCAACTTGCAACCGGGACTCATCAAATTTTTCCTTCGCTCGACTTTCTCCATCCGGGCTTGATGAGCCTCATCCTTGTATTGTTCTTCAAAGAATTGGGGTGTGGTTTTCACTTCTAATTCCTCCACTCGCTTCTAATCGATCGATTCTCCTCAACAAGTCCCCACCGGAGGACCATGAGGGACATCTTGGGTGGCCTCATGCTCAATGGGTTCCTCGCTCAACTCGAGTAACTACCTCAAGGCCACGACATCCTACAAACACCATAAAGTCAACGTTAAGACTACAATAAAATATATTCATCATGAAATGAAATAATATTTTATTAAGTACAACACAAACTTGATGAATTTCCATAATCCATCTCCTAACATACTCTATAAGAGTTTTCTACTAAGGTTATAACCTAGGTTTCGTGATTCCTAATGTTTATAACCTATGCCTTTGATACCAACCTCGTGACGCCCCCAAATCCGTGTTCTCTAACCTCGATTCAAAGGTGCTCACGATCCTATCATCATCATAAGCATTCTATAACTATTTCAAATAATAAACATACATTGTTCATTATACAAAAGTCTCAAAACATGGTCCCAAGGTCTCTAACCTTAACTTTAAATACACCATTTATAATACAAATAGTTTACTCAAGAAATTCCATTAGATAATAACTAATTTAACATTCATTCTAAAATTACTCCCGATCTTGCCTTGCCCTTGTCCTTCGTGATTAGATCCTTCTAGCTTAATCGAAAAATAGAGGTCATGATATAGCAAGAGTAAGCAACTAATTTGCTTCACAAGTTTATAAAGACAAAGGAGATATATCATGACTTAGAAAGAAATATTGCCTTCAATGTTCAACAATAATATAAGATTGTGAAGGAACATGAATTAATAATCAACAATTGAATATTCGATAATCAATAACATGAATCGAGTGGTTTTGAATAACCATGAACATTTGCCAAGGTGCTCAAAGATTTAAATCGACCTTTTAATAAGTTTTGGTATTCAAGGATCACCTTTTCATACCCCGTGATTTATGCATAAACACTTAATAATCCGACATCGATATCATGCCTTAATCAAATTTGTTCATTTCTCACCAAGAGTTCTTACCATATCAATTAATAAGAACAGCTTATTTAAAATCCATTTGATTTAACAAATTTAGACATGCTTGATCTAGTCGATACAATTAGCATAGATCTATCCCATAAACAGCTCATAAATGAAGAACTTTAATTTAATTCACGCTCAATAACGGCAAGAGAATCTGAATTCAATCGCACAAAGTGCGAATTTCAATAATCAATAAAGACGTGAATAATCATCAATAATTATTCACTAATATGCTTTTGAAAATAATAACTCAAGTCGAAGTTAGAAACTTGCCTCGATCGTAGAAGTTACAAACACGAAATAAATTTCTATCCACTATGTAGTTAAATTATCTTCCTTTGAGAGACCTATAATTAGTCTTTCAATTAGTCAATGCATAACATCGATTATGTAATCACATAGATATCATACATTACAATAAGTTCTTATAAACATTATCATGCCTAGATAGTGTTATTATTAATTAACGATCACCTTTAATTCACATAATATTATTAACTTAGATAATATTAATTCACCTTCTAGTATTATTGGTTCACTAATAATACTTTAAATCATTTACCAACATTTTATTCACTTACTAATATTATTAATCATTTAATAATATTTTATCCCTTTACTAATATTATTAATCATTTAATAATATTTTATTCACTTACTAATATTATTAATCATTTAATAATATTTTATTCACTTACTAATATTATTAATCATTTAATAATATTTTATTTAATAATATTATTATTTAATCTAATACTATTTAATATTTTTATTTACATAACAACATCATATTATAATATTATTAGTATTATAATAATATTCCAATGATTTATTAAATTAATAAACAATTTATTCTAATTGTTCATCCTTTAATAACCTCTTATTTAATATCCATAAAAGGTCATAAGTAATATTTATTATTATAAATTACCAAAATGCCCTAAGATAGTCATGATATAATATATTATGAGCATTCAAGCATAAAATCATATTTTTCTCATTAAAGACATCATTTAACTATTTATTTCCTTTTATTCACAACCTAATCATTTTTAGGAAAAATAGCAAACTGATTCCAAAAATTTCAGCTTTCTGGATTTTAACAGAATATGAACCAACAATGATCCTCTAATTTTTCTAGAATTTTAGAAAATGATTTACTATTTTTAAAGTGCTCAAAACACTCAGATCTTGCTCTATTTTTAAAAAATTGAGTTTTGCTCAGAAAAATCTGAAATTTTCAGGGTATGCTCTCTTAATATATATGAAGCTACTGTAAAATTTTGGAATTTTCCAGTGTATACACAGTGAGATATTCGTAGGATAATATTTATGGAGTCCTTTACTAAATAGTCATTACGCACAATATATAACTCAAACGTGTCCGCTCTTTTTTTCCTACCAGAGATAACTTCATAAGGTACCTCTGTAATATTTTTCCAGATTTTTACAAGACAAGGAACTGAGCTGAAACAGCCTCATGAAAACAAGTCAAGAGCTGATTTTGGATTTCAAGGCTTTAGCATATAAAGTGGACTGTTTTTGTAAAAAAAATCTCAAAGGTTTCAAAACATGCTAGATTTGTGATCTACCACTTGGGTTTACTAGATAACTCATGTATCTAGCACCCCCTTCTCTCGACGGATCATAATTCCAAGTTGTAGAACTTGAGTTACACAAGATTTAGTGGAAGAAAACAAGAGTTTTCACCCTTGGAGAACATATGCTCATTTTCTTCCTCTAAGTCTTTGATCTAACACTCAAGATACTTAGTTCCATGCATGATGGTATGTATAACTAGTGTATCTTGAGTAGTTGTACATAACCCCATCAAAACTCAAGCTATCAAAACAAGGTAAGAGAAGAAGATGAAGGTACATTATACCTTGACTTAGTGGCTACCTTCCTTGATTTTCCAAAGTAACTAATAAACTTAGGGGCATAAACCACTAGAACTCCTATAATTCTTCTTCCTATGGCTGAAATTCTCTTTTCTTTTCTCTCTTTGAAGTTGGCTAGCTTGGGAGCAAGAGGTAGAAGAAGAAGATGAAGAAGAGAAATGAGAGAAAATGAGATGTTGGAAGAATGAATGTGTATTCAAAATGTAATGGGCAATTCATTATTAATTCTCCCACAATCATTTTGTTGCCCATTAGGTAAAAACACTTTGTTTATTACTTACCTTAGGTTAAACATGATTAAATGTGCATAATGGAGTGGCAACCAATGGGAGCCTTACAACATTGTCCTTATGTTTATTCATGTCTACTAATGGACAAGCTAGATTAATTATTCCACTTAGGATCCTCATAATATCCACCATTTAGCTTTTATTTTAAATGCCCAATTTTGATTAATCAAATGTCTAGAATACCCCCAATCAAGTGGGCTAAGTATTGATTACAATTTATTTTCCTTGGGCTTTTCTTTTTAATTGATTTGGGCTAGATAAAACATAGTCCAACAATTTTAATAATGTTACCCAATTTGATAATTTAGGGTTTTCATCTCCAATCATATGAAGTTTAATTACTTATACATATGATTTTATCTCATAACCTAATTAGATTTACAAGAATTAGGTTTAAAATTATTAGTCACTTGAAATACTAAGTTTACCCACTTAAGTTAGTATACATATAAAATACTAACTTTTTCGTGTTACCATAACCCTTAGGTTATTTAATATCCTTACCTAATGTATAATTAGGTCACAAGGCTTTCATTTTAATGAAATCCATAAATGTATGTATCCATATATAATACAAAGTTTAAAAAAATGTACATACATACATGGTGACTTAAGATTCACTTAGCTGGGTCCCAACAGTTGGCGTTCACCCACTTCATCCCAAAGATCTGGGGCGTTCTACATTTCCTCCCATACGATTAGTCGTGCAGGCGGCATTCCGATCTTTGGCGTGGTAGCCTATTGTTGTATCACGAACTCTACCAATGGAAGATGATCCTCCCAACTACCCTTGAAGTCCATCACACTGACTCTGAGCATGTCTTCAAGTGTTTGAATCGTTCTCTCGCTTTGCCCATCGATTACTGCGGATGATACGCGATGCTCATCCGTAGTGGCTGCGTCCCCATTCTTTCTTGAAGACCCTTCCAAAGTTTGGCGTGAAGCGCGGATCCTATCCCGACACAATAGATATTGAGTGCGCCATGTCTCGAGATAATTTCTTTGATGTATAGTTTGGCTAGTTGGTCCGGACTATACGATCTTCGTCGGCAAAAAGTGAGCCGACTTCGTGAGGCGATCTCTACGATCACCCATATGGCATCGTGTCCCTTTTGCGTTCTTTGGAAGTCCCACCACAAAATCCATCGTGATGTGCTCCCATTTCCACTCTGGAATCTCTAAAGGTTGTAATAGTCCACTCGATTCGTTGATGTTACGCCTTAATTCTCGACAAGTTTAGACATCTTGACACATTCTCGCAACATCTCTCTTCATGTTTGGCCACCAAAAGTATTGGCGTAAGTCTTGATACATTTTGTGCTTCACAGGTGTGTCGAGTACCTCGTATTATGTGCTTCTTGCGAGAATCTCTTCTCTTAGTTACGGTATTAACGGTACCCAAATTAGTCCTTCAAATCTTAGCGATCAGGGTGCCATCAATCTTGTATTTCAATTCATCCCCTTGATTACTTAGCTTCTTGATCTTTGTCACAATCTTCGTCCTTCTCTTGAGCCTCTTTAACCTTATCTAATAAAGTAGGGCTCGTTGCCACGATAAATAATTTCTCATTGACCTCAAAAGTCGGTTACTTAACCTCTAAAGTCAAGTCGTTGAAATCCTTCACCAATTCCTCTTGAATGGTTAACTTCAATAACTTCTCTCTTGCCTTTTTACGCTCGGGGCATCGGCCACTACATTTGCTTTGCACGGATGATGCAGAATCTCACAATCATAATCCTTGATCAATTCTAGCCATCGGTGACGCCTCATATTAGCTCATACGGGTGAAGATATACTTTAGACTCTTATGATCCAAGTATATATCTCACACTTCTCTCCATACAAATAGTGCCTCCAAATTTTCAAGGCAAAAACTACTGCTGTGCTAACTCCGGTCATGAGTGGATAACCCTTCTCATAGTCCTTTAGGCGACGTGATCGTCTGTGATGACCTTGCCATCTTTGCATCGATTACCTGACCAAGACCCTTGTGTGACGCATCACTATACACTACAAATCCTCCCGTGTTGTCGGTAAAAGCCAACCACAGGTGCTTGGCCGAGCCTCTTCTTCAATTCCATGAAACTACATTCACATTTTTCCGTCAAGCGAACTTCACTTTGCCTTTCTAGTAAGGTTGGTCAATGGCGATGCTACCTTTGAAAAATCTTGGATGAATCTTGATAATATCCTGCTAATCCCAAGAAACTCCTAATTTACAGCCGGTTGTCTTTGGTTGTTCCCGATTGATAACCGCTTCTACTTTTCTTTGGATCTCTTAAAACACCATCTTTATCGATAACGTGACCCAAAAATTGCACTCTCATGACCAAAATTCACACTTGGAGAACTTTGCATACAACTTCTCCCTCCTTAACGTCTCCAACACTTTCCTTAGATGTTCGGTATTGATCTTCCTCTGTCTCGGAATATACGAGAATGTAAATCGATGAACACGACAACAAACTTATCCAAATCTTTGCTTAAACACTCATTCATCAAATCCATGAATCTTTGCGGTGCATTAGTTAACCCAAAAGACATTACGAGAAACTCAAAGTGTCCATCTGGGAGTTACGAATGCCGTCTTTGGAACATCCTCATGTCTCACCTTGAGTTGGTGATAACCGATCCTCAAGTCGATTTTGAAAAGTATTTTGCCCCCTTCAAGCTGATCAAACAAATAAATCGATCACGGGCAATAGGTATTTATTCTTAATGGTGACCTTGTTTAACTCTCGGTAGTCGATACAAAGTCTTAATGACCCATCCTTCTTCTTTCTGAATAAGGTGGTGCTCCCCATGGTGATACGCTTGGTCGAATGTATCCCTTATCTAACAACTCTTGTAGTTGAACCATCAGTTCCTTCATTTCTCTGAGGAGCCATACGATCTGGCGCTTTGGATCTGGTGATGTCCACTGGTGCCAAATCGATAACAAACTCTATCTCTCTGTCTGGTGGCAATCCGGAATTTCATCACAGGAAAGCGTCAGCGAATTCCCTTACAATAGGTATTTGACCCGATTCACCCTCGATTCTGCGGGTATCCTGGCGTGAGCCAAATAACCTATACAACCCTTCTAAGCAACTTCCTTGCTTGCATCATCGTCGAACAACAAGATTGTCTTGGCGATTTCTTTGCCATAAAATACCACCTTTGACTTATTGAGTCTTTGGGTGTGCGCGTACTTTTCTTACGGTCGATGGCCGCTTCATGACTTGATAACCAATCCATCCCAGGATTACATCAAACTCTCCAAGGCGAATCGGTATCAAATCCACGTTAAGCTTAAACCCTCTTACATTAGCTTTGCGGTTCCTATAGATGTAGTCTACGAGGATAATTTCTTTGTTTGCTACTTCTACATTCATAGGGTGTTCTAATAGTTCATGAGGTAAACTTAATCTTTGAGCAAATTCATCGGATACAAAAGAACATGAAGCTCCCGAATCGAATAACACATAGGCATTTATATCATTGATCGAATTATACGACACCACCTCCTGGATGCCACGACATCTTGCCTTTGTCATATTGAATGTCCGTCTTTGTTAGCTTGTTTGGTTTGGTTTGGTCCTCCTTTGTTGTCTTTGTGTTATTGCCCTATTTGCCATTTCCGCCATCCATGCTTTTTCTTCTTTGGGCAATCCTTGATCCGATGTCCCACTTCACCACAATTAAAAGCAACCTCCTTTCTTCACCTTAGTACAATTGGGTGAGGTATGCCCTTCTTGCCCACATGTATAACATATCATTTTTCCTTTCGGCACTCCCAGGTGACCCTTTCCACAGTTCCCACACAGGCTTCTTTTGTTGCACGCTTCCTTGCTTGCATCTCGAGATTACTACCCCCTTGCTCCATTTCCGCTTCTTATTGTTCTTCCTTACTAGCTTGACATTTGATTCCCACCTTACGATTTCTTCTTATTCTTCTCCAGATTGTATCTTGAGGCAGCTTCCGCTTCCTCCTTCCGCTATAAGAGCTTTTTCCAGCGAGTTGAGAATGATGTGATTTGTAAAACCGCTACTTTACTATAAATCCACGGCTTTAGTCCATTCTCAAACCTTCTCGCTTTCCTCGCCTCTGTGTCCACGATGTGGGCCGAATCTGGCCAATTCATTGAATTTCGCGACATACTACGTCTTGACATATTCTCTTGTTTTCGGTTCCAGAACTTGATCTCCATTCTTGCTTGAACACTCTCGGGGAAGTAGTTCTCGAAGAACAACTTCTTGAATGCTTCCCAAGTCACGATTCCGGTTCGGCTTTGTTACGGTTGGCATCCCACCAATAGCTAGCCTCCCCCTTCATTAAGTAGGTAGCAAAATGGTCTTACATTTCTTACGCTACTCTAGCAATAACGAAGGCCTTCTCAATCTCCTTTACCCACATTTGGGCTTCTATCCCGGTGCATTGTTCCTCTGAACTCTGGCGGTCCCTCTTGCCTTGAAGTCCTTAAAGTTTACTATTTGGGTGCTGCTGATTTCCTGCGAGTTGAGCTTGATTCCTCATGGCTTCAACCATCATGTTAATAAAATCTTGCATTGGGTTTTGTTGAGATCCATTGCATTATTAAGCGACTCTTCAATATCTTGGTTCACGAGTCCACGTCTGCGGCGCCATTATCTAGTGAAACAAAAATTCTAACCGTTACTCGGTTTATTATCATATGATTACTTAGTATGTGTCGCTATTTATTTAAACAATCGAGATGATCATTATGTGAGAGTTTTAAGTTCTGAAGATTTGGAAGTCTTTCTCCTGCTTGAGTGGGTTAAGTTTGTTTTTAAAGAACATTTTCCAAATCGATCTCTTTGAATTCACATAACATTAAATAGAAAATTTACTATTTAAAATTTTCTAACACATATCATAATAATTACGCATTTATATTCATACACCAATCTTGGTGACTTACACGATTAATACGGTATATTTTATAAATGCTACTATCCCATTTTAACACAAAGATGGGATTAACTCATAATAATACCTCCTACAAACACAATTAGGGAAAGTACATAACCATTTACTACCTCACACACTGAGGTTTACATTAACATAAATCCTTATTACACAACAAGAAAAGTACTAATGCATCTATCTACAACCAGGGCCATCACATCATCACCATTGGTGGCCTGCCGGTGTCACTGCTGCACGAGCTCTGAGGGAAGCAACTCTGCGGACTCTCTACGTCGAAAACGGATCGACTAGACTCTCCTATCTCGAGTGGACCCTCCTAGCCCCTCTGCTTGTTTGGCCCTCATCTGTTGCATCAAGGGCCGGTCCTAAAGTTTCTACTCGACCTTTACTACCTGCTGATTCGATCTTTAATTGGCCCACAGCTCATCAGGCTCACGGAATGCCTCTTCCACCACATCTTATCGGCAATTTCTCGTCAAACTTCGGCTGCATCTCCGGATGCTTCATGCTCGACTCTCCAAACTTTGCCTTTTCATTCTCTAGTTGTACCCTCGGTATCTCCACTTGCAAGCTGGGACTCATCAAATTTTTTCTTCATTTCGACTTTCTCCATCCTGGGCTTGATGAGCCTCATCCTTGTATTGTTCTTGATGGGGTTGGAGGTGTGGTTTTCTACTTCTAATTCCTCCACTCTTGCCTTCTAATTGGTGATTCTCCTCAACAAGTCCCCTCTGGAGGACCATGAGGGACATCTTGGGTGGCCTCATGCTCAATGGGTTCTGCTCAAGTGAGTAACTACCTTGGCGCTCGTCGGACATCCTACAAACACCATAAAAGTCAGCGTCGGTACCACAATAAAATATATTCATTGATGAAATGAAATAATATTTTATTAAGTACAACACTAAACTTGATGAATTTCCATAATCCATCTCTAACATACTCCATAAGAGTTTTCTACTAAGGTTATAACCTAGGTTTAGCATTCCTAAAGTTTATAACCTCGACTTTGATACCAACTTGGCGCCCCCAAATCCGGGTTCTCTAACCTCGAGTTAGGTGCTCACGATCCTATCATCATCAAAGCATTCTATAACTATTTGAAATAATAAACATACATTGTTCATTATACAAAAGTCTCAAAACATGGTCCCAAGGTCTCTAACCTTAACTTTAAATACACCATTTATAATACAAATAGTTTACTCAAGAAATTCCATTAGATAATAAATAATTTAACATTCATTCTAAAATTACTCTGGATCTTGCCCTTGCCCTTGTCCTTCGCATTAGATCCTTGAACTTAGCGAAAATAGAGGTCATGATATAGCAAGAGTAAGCAACTAATTTGCTTCACAAGTTTATAAAGACAAAGGATATATATCATGACTTAGAAAGAAATATTGCCTTCAATGTTCAACAATAATATAAGATTGTGAAGGAACATGAATTAATAATCAACAATTGAATATTCGATAATTGAATAACATGAGGCCGAGTGGTTTTGAATAACCATGAACATTTGCCAAGGTGCTCGATGATTTAAAAGCTGGACCTTTTAATAAGTTTTGGTATTCAAGGGATCGACCTTTCATACCCGTGATTTATGCATAAACACTTAATAATCAAACATTGATATCATGCCTTAATCAAATTTGTCCATTTCTCGATCAAGAGTTCTTACCATATCAATTAATAAAACGATTATTTAAAATCCATTTGATTTAACAAATTTAGACATGCTTGATCTAGGCGATACAATTAGCATAGATCTATCCATAAGCAGTTCATAAATGAAGAACTTTAATTTAATTCACGGTTCGATGGCGGTTAAGCGAAATTCGATTGCACAAAGTGCAATTTCAATAATCAATAAAGGCGTGAATAATCATCAATAATTATTCACTAATATGCTTTGAAAATAATAACTCAAGTTGAGTTAGGAAACTTGCCTCGATCGTGGAGTTACATTTACGAAATAAATTTCTATCCACTATGTAGTTAAATTATCTTCCTTTGAGAGACCTATAATTAGTCTTTCAATTAGTCAATGCATAACATCGAGTTATGTAATCACATAGATATCATACATTACAATAAGTTCTTATAAACATTATCATGCCTAGATAGTGTTATTATTAATTAATTAACGACTACCTTTAATTCACATAATATTATTAACTTAGATAATATTAATTCACCTTCTAGTATTATTGGTTCACTAATAATACTTTAAATCATTACCAACATTTTATTCACTTACTAATATTATTAATCATTTAATAATATTTTATCCCTTCTTAATATTATTAATCATTTAATAATATTTTATTCACTTACTAATATTATTAATCATTTAATAATATTTTATTTAATATTATTAATTTATTATTTAATAATAATATTCTAATCTAATATTTTCTAATCTAATATTTTTATTTACATAACAACATCATATTATAATATTATTAGTATTATAATAATATTCCAATGATTTATTAAATTAATAAACAATTTATTCTAATTGTTCATCCTTTAATAACCTCTTATTTAATATCCATAAAGGTCATAAGTAATATTTATTATTATAAATTACCAAAATGCCCTAAGATAGTCATGATATAATATATTATGAGCATTCAAGCATAAAAATCATATTTTTCTCATTAAAGACATCATTTAACTATTTATTTCCTTTTATTTACAACCTAATCATTTTTAGGAAAAATAGCAAACTGATTCCAAAATTTTCAGCTTCTGGATTTTAACAGAATATGAACCAACAATGATCCTCTAATTTTTCTAGAATTTTAGAAAATGATTTACTATTTTTAAAGTGCTCAAAACACTCAGATCTTGCTCTATTTTTAAAAATTGAGTTTTGCTCAGAAAAATCTGAAATTTTCAGGGTATGCTCTCTTAACGTATATGAAGCTACTGTAAAAATTTTGGAATTTTCCAGTGTATACACAGTGAGATATTCGTAGGATAATATTTATGGAGTCCTTTACGGAAATAGTCATTACGCACAATATATAACTCAAAACGTGTCCGTTCTTTTTCCTACGCGTAGATAACTTCATAAGGTACCTCTGTAATATTTTTCCAGATTTTTACAAGACAAGGAACTGACCGAAACAGCCTCATGAAAAACAAGTCAGTAGCTGATTTTGGATTTCAAGGCTTTAGCATATAAAGTGGACTGTTTTTGTAAAAAAAATCTCAAAGGTTTCAAAACATGCTAGATTTGTGATCTACCACTTGGGTTTACTAGATAACTCATGTATCTAGCACCCCCCCCCTTCGACGGATCATAATTCCAAGTTGTAGAACTTGAGTTACACAAGATTTAGTGGAAGAAAAACAAGAGTTTTCACCCTTGGAGAACATATGCTCATTTTCTTCCTCTAAGTCTTTGATCTAACACTCAAGATACTTAGTTCCATGCATGATGGTATGTATAACTAGTGTATCTTGAGTAGTTGTACATAACCCCATCAAAACTCAAGCTATCAAAACAAGGTAAGAGAGAAGATGAAGGTACATTATACCTTGACTTAGTGGCTACCTTCCTTGATTTTCCAAAGTAACTAATAAACTTAGGGGCATAAACAACTAGCACTCCTATATTTTTTTTCTTTCTATGGACGAAATTCTCTATCTCTTTTCTCTCTCTTGAAGTTGGCTAGCTTGGGAGCAAGAGGTAGAAGAAGAAGATGAAGAAGATGGAGAAAATGAGATGTTGGAAGAATGAATTGTGTTTACAAAATGTAATGGGCAATTCATTATTAATTCTCCACAATCATTTTGTTGCCCATTAGGTAAAACACTTTGTTTATTACTTACCTTAGGTTAAACATGATTAAATGTGCATAATGGAGTGGCAACCAATGGGAGCCTTACAACATTGTCCTTATGTTTATTCATGTCTACTAATGGACAAGCTAGATTAATTATTCCACTTAGGATCCTCATAATATCCACCATTTAGCTTTTATTTTAAATGCCCAATTTTGATTAATCAAATGTCTAGAATACCCCCAATCAAGTGGGCTAAGTATTGGATTACAATTTATTTTCCTTGGGCTTTCTCTTTTAATTGATTTGGGCTAGATAAAAACATAGTCCAACAATTTTAATAATGTTACCCAATTTGATAATTTAGGGCTTTCATCTCCAATCATATGAAGTTTAATTACTTATACATATGATTTTATCTCATAACCTAATTAGATTTACAAAATTAGGTTTAAAATTATTAGTCACTTGAAATACTAAGTTTACCCACTTAAGTTAGTATCATATAAAATACTAACTTTTTAGTATTTACCATAACCCTTAGGTTATTTAATATCCTTACCTAATGTATAATTATGTCACAAGGCTTTCATTTTTAATGAAATCCATAAATGTATGTATCCATATATAATACAAAGTTTAAAAAAATGTACATACATACATGGTGACTTAAGATTCACGGTTATTACATCCTCCCCCCTTATAAAATTCCGTCCCGGATTACATATAAGGTTACTCAAAAAAAGGTGTGGATAATTTTCTCTTATCCTTTCTTCAAGTTCCCACGTAGCTTCTTGACATTGTGGTTCCTCCAAAGAACTTTTACAATGTATAACCTTATTTACATAATTTACATTCCTTTCTATCTAAAACTTGATTGGAATTTCCTCGTCACGATAAATCTTTTTAGACACTGAATTGGCTCGTGCGATATCACATGCTTGTCGAGCTTATATGGTGCGTTAGCAGCGACACATGAAACACATTATGAATATGTTCCGATTCGGGAGGTAGAGCTACCTCGTCGCCCACTTAGCCTATCTTCTTGAAGATCTCAAAAGGTCCAATAAATCTGGACTCGGCTTACCTTTCTTTCCAAACCTTATCTTTCCTTTCCAAGGAGATACTTTCAAAAATGCATGGCTTCCCACCTCAAAATCTAAGCTTACAGGCGATGTAAGTCTGCATACTTCTTACAGCGATCTTGGTTTGCTACCCGGTCGGGCTCTAATCACCTTAATGGTCTCTGATGATTACTTTGCACGATTACTGGTCCCAGCGATTGGCGTTCACCCACTTCATCCCGGCATAAAGGCGTTCTACATTTCCTCCCATACGATTGCTTCCGTGCGGCGGCATTAAATCTTTGGCGTGGTAGCTATTGTTGTATCTGAACTCTACCAATGGAAGATGATCCTCCCAACTACCCTTGAAGTCCATCACACAAGCTCTGAGCATGTCTTCAAGTGTTTGAATCGTTCTCTCGCTTTGCCCATCGATTACTGCGGATGATCGCGATGCTCATCCGTAGGCTGCGTCCCCATTCTTTCTTGAAGACCCTTCCAAAGTTTGGCGTGAAACGCGGATCCCTATCCGACACAATAGATATTAGTGCGCCATGTCTCGAGATAATTTCTTTGATGTATAGTTTGGCTATTTGGTCCGGACTATACGATCTTGATCGGCAAAAAGTGAGCCGACTTAGTGAGGCGATCTCGATCACCCATATGGCGTCGTGTCCCTTTTGCGTTCTTTGGAAGTCCACCACAAAATCCATCGTGATGTGCTCCCATTTCCACTCTGGAATCTCTAAAGGCGTAATAGTCCACTCGATTCGTTGATGTTACGCCTTAATTCTCGACAAGTTAGACATCTCTTGACACGATTCTGCAACATCTCTCTTCATGTTTGGCCACCAAAAGTATTGGCGTAAGTCTTGATACATTTTGTGCTTCACAGGTGTGTCGAGTACCTCGTATTATGTGCTTCTTGCGAATCTCTTCTCTTAGTTACGGTATTAGCATTTTACCCAAATTAGTCCTTCAAATCTTAGCGGTCGGTGCCATCAATCTTGTATTTCAATTCATCCCCTTGATTAACCAGCTTCTTGATCTTTGTCATGATCTTAAATCCTTCTCTTGAGCCTCTTTAACCTTATCTAATAAAGTAGGGCTCGTTGCCACGATAAATAATTTCTCATTGACCTCCGTCGGATACTTAACCTCTAAGTCAAGTCGTTGAAAATCCTTCACCAATTCCTCTTGAATGGTTAACTTCAATAACTTCTCTCGCCTTTTACGCTTTCAGGGGCATCGACCACTACATTTGCTTTGCACGGATGATACAGAATCTCACAATCATAATCCTTGATCAATTCTAGCCATCGGTATTGCCTCATATTTAGCTCCTACGGGTGAAGATATACTTTAGACTCTTATGATCCGTATATATCTCACACTTCTCTCCATACAAATAGTGCCTCCAAATTTTCAAAGCAAAAACTACTGCTTTGCTAACTCCGGTCATGAGTGGATAACCCTTCTCATAGTCCTTTAGGCGGCGTGAAGCGTCTGTAATGACCTTGCCATCTTTGCATCGATTACCACGACCAAGACCCTTGTGTGACGCATCACTATACACTACAAATCCTCCCGTGTTGTCCGGTAAAAGCCAACACGGGTGCTTGCCGAAACCTCTTCTTCAATTCCATGAAACTCTGTTCACATTTTTCCGTCCAAGCGAACTTCACTTTGCCTTTCTAGTAAGGTTGGTCAATGGCGATGCTACCTTTGAAAAATCTTGGATGAATCTTCGATAATATCCTGCTAATCCCAAAAACTCCTAATTTACAGCCGGTGTCTTTGGCTTTTTCCCGATTGATAACCGCTTCTACTTTTCTTTGGATCTCACCAAAACACCATCTTTATCGATAACGTGACCCAAAAATTGCACTCTCATGAACCAAAATTCACACTTGGAGAACTTTGCATACAACTTCTCCCTCCTTAACGTCTCCAACACTTTCCTTAGATGTTCGGTATTGATCTTCCTCATCTCTCGAATATACGAGAATGTAAAATCGATGAACACGACAACAAACTTATCCAAATCTTTGCTTAAACACTCTGTTCATCAAATCCATGAATCTTTGCTTTGGTGCATTAGTTAACCCAAAAGACATTACGAAACTCAAAGTGTCCATCTGGAGTTACGAATGCCGTCTTTGGAACATCCTCATGTCTCACCTTGAGTTGGTGATAACCGGTCCTCAAAATCGATTTTTGAAAAGTATTTTGCCCCCTTCAACCGATCAAACAAATCGTCGATCACGGGCAATAGGTATTTATTCTTAATGGTGACCTTGTTTAACTCTCGGTAGTCGATCGATACAAAGTCTTAATGACCCATCCTTCTTCTTCTTTCTGAATAAGGCGGGTGCTCCCCATGGTGATACGGCTTGGTGAATGTATCCCTTATCTAACAACTCTTGTAGTTGAACCATCAGTTCCTTCATTTCTCTGAGGAGCCATACGATCTGGCGCTTTGGATCTGGGGTGATGTCCACAGTGCCAAATCGATAACAAACTCTATCTCTCTCTGCTCGGTGGCAATCCGAATTTCATCTGGGGAAAGCGTCAGCGAATTCCCTTACAATAGGTATTTGACCCGGTTCACCCTCGATTCTGCGGGTATCCTGGCGTGAGCCAAATAACCTATACAACCCTTCTAAGCAACTTCCTTGCTTGCATCATCGTCGAGACAACAAGATTGTCTTGGCGATTCTTTGCCATAAAATACCACCTTTGACTTATTCCGGTCTTTAGGTGTATGCGTACTTTTCTTCGATCGATGGCCGCTCCATGACTTGATAACCAATCCATCCCAAGGATTACATCAAACTCTCCAAGGCGAATCGGTATCAAATCCACGTTAAGCTTAAACCCTCTTACATTAGCTGGCAGTTCCTATAGATGTAGTCTACGAGGATAATTTCTTTGTTTGCTACTTCTACATTCATAGGGTGTTCTAATAGTTCATGAGGTAAACTTAATCTTTGAGCAAATTCATCGGATACAAAAGAACATGAAGCTCCCGAATCGAATAACACATAGGCATTTATATCATTGATCGAATTATACGACACCACCTCCACTGGATGCCACGGCATCTTGCCTTTATCATATTGAATGTCCGTCTTTGTTAGCTTGTTTAATTTGAAATTTGGTCCTCCTTTGGTTGTCTTTGTGTTATTGCCCTGTTGCCATTTCCGCCATCCATGCTTTTCTTCTTTTGGGCAATCCTTGATCCGATGTCCCACTTCACCACAATTAAAGCAACCTCCTTTCTTCACCTTAGTACAATTGGGTGAGGTATGCCCTTCTTGCCCACATGTATAACATATCATTTTTCCTTTCAAGCACTCCCCAGTGACCCTTTCCTGAGTTCCCACACACAGACTTCTTTTGTTGCACTTCCTTCTTTGCATCTCCAGATTACTACCCCCCTTTGCTCCATTTCCGCTTCTTATTGTTGCTACCATACTTCTTGACATTTTGATTCCCACCTTGATTTCTTCTTATTCTTCTCCAGATTGTATCTTGAGGCCGCTTCGCTTCCTCCTTCCGCTATAAGAGCTTTTTCCAGCAGAGTTGAGAATGATGTGATTTGTAAAACCGCTACTTTACTATAAATCCACGGCTTTAGTCCATTCTCAAACCTTCTCTTTCCTCGCCTCTGTGTCCACGATGTGGAAGCGAATCGGCGATTCATTGAATTTAGCGGACATACTCGTCTCTGACATATTCTCTTGTTTTAGATTCAAGAACTTGATCTCCATCCTTGCTTGAACACTCTCAGGGAAGTAGTTCTCGAAGAACAACTTCTTGAATGCTTCCCAAGTCACGATTCTAGTTCCGGCTTTGTTCTGGTTGGCATCCCACCAATAGCTAGCCTCCCCCTTCATTAAGTAGGTAGCAAAAATGGTCTTCTGTTCTTCTGCTACTCTAGCAATAACGAAGGCCTTCTCAATCTCCTTTACCCACATTTGGGCTTCTATCGGTCTCTTTGTTCCTCCCGAACTCTCTGGCGGTCCTACTGCCTTGAAGTCCTTAAAGTTTACTATTTGGGTGCCTGCCTGATTTCCTGCAGGTTGAGCTTGATTCCTCATGGCTTCAACCATCATGTTAATAAAATCTTGCATTGGGTTTTGTTGAGATCCCGCTGCATTATTAACTGACTCTTCAATATCTTGGTTCCTGAGTCCACGTCTGCGCGCCATTATCTAGTGAAACAAAAATTCTAACACGTTACTCGGATTTATTATCATATGATTACTTAGTATGTAATACGCTATTTATTTAAACAATCAGATGATCATTATGTGAGAGTTTTAAGTTCTGAGAGAGATTTGGAAGTCTTTCTCCACCTTAGTGGGTTAAGTTTGTTTTTAAAGAACATTTTCCAAATCAGTCTACTGAATTCACATAACATTAAATAGAAAATTTACTATTTAAAATTTTCTAACACATATCATAATAATTCTGCATTTATATTCATACACCAATCTTCAGTGACTTACACGATTAATACAGGTATATTTTATAAATGCTACTATCCCATTTTAACACAAAAGATGGGATTAACTCATAATAATACCTCCTACAAACACAATTAGGGAAAGTACATAACCATTTACTACCTCACACTGCTTGAGGTTTACATTAACATAAATCCTTATTACACAACAAGAAAAGTACTAATGCATCTATCTACAACTGGGCCATCACATCATCACCATTGGTGGCCCTGCCAGGTCACCTGCACGGGCTCTGAGGAAGCAACTCTCTGCGGGACTCTCGTCGAAACGGATCGACTAGACTCTCCTATCTCGAGTGGACCCTCCTAGCCCCTCTGCACACGGCCCTCATCTGTGCATCAAGGCCGATCCTAAAGTTTCTACTCTGACCTTTACGGCCTGCAGTTCGATCTTTAATTGGCCCACCAGCTCATCCGACTCATGGAATGCCTCTTCCACCCGCATCTTATCGGCAATTTCTACGTCAAACTCAGCCTGCATCTCCAGATGCTTCATGCTCAGCTCTCCAAACTTTGCCTTTTCATTCTCTAGTTGTACCCTCAGTATCTCCACTTGCAACTGGGACTCATCAAATTTTTCCTTCTGTTCGACTTTCTCCATCTGGGCTTGATGAGCCTCATCCTTGTATTGTTCTTCAGTAAATTGGAGGGTGTGGTTTTCTACTTCTAATTCCTCCACTCTGCCTTCTAATTGACTGATTCTCCTCAACAAGTCCCCTACCGGAGGACCATGAGGGACATCTTGGGTGACCTCATGCTCAATGGGTTCCTGCTCAACTGAGTAACTACCTTGGCGCTCGTCAGACATCCTACAAACACCATAAAGTCAACGTCAGTACCACAATAAAATATATTCATTGATGAAATGAAATAATATTTTATTAAGTACAACCTAAAACTTGATGAATTTCCATAATCCATCTCTAACATACTCCATAAGAGTTTTCTACTAAGGTTATAACCTAGGTTTACGCATTCCTAAAGTTTATAACCTACGACTTTGATACCAACTTTGTGGCGCCCCCAAATCCGGGTTCTCTAACCTCGAGTTAGGTGCTCACGATCCTATCATCATCATAAGCATTCTATAACTATTTGAAATAATAAACATACATTGTTCATTATACAAAAAGTCTCAAAACATGGTCCCAAGGTCTCTCTAACCTTAACTTTAAATACACCATTTATAATACAAATAGTTTACTCAAGAAATTCCATTAGATAATAACTAATTTAACATTCATTCTAAAATTACTCACGGATCTTGCCCTTGCCCTTGTCCTTCGCATTAGATCCTTGGGCTAGCGAAAATAGAGGTCATGATATAGCAAGAGTAAGCAACTAATTTGCTTCACAAGTTTATAAAGACAAAGGATATATATCATGACTTAGAAAGAAATATTGCCTTCAATGTTCAACAATAATATAAGATTGTGAAGGAACATGAATTAATAATCAACAATTGAATATTCGATAATTGAATAACATGAACGAGTGGTTTTGAATAACCATGAACATTTGCCAAGGTGCTCGATGATTTAAAGCTGGACCTTTTAATAAGTTTTGGTATTCAAGGGGATCGACCTTTCATACCCGTGATTTATGCATAAACACTTAATAATCAAACATTGATATCATGCCTTAATCAAATTTGTCCATTTCTCGATCAAGAGTTCTTACCATATCAATTAATAAAACGGTTATTTAAAATCCATTTGATTTAACAAATTTAGACATGCTTGATCTAGTGATACAATTAGCATAGATCTATCCATAAGCAGTTCATAAATGAAGAACTTTAATTTAATTCACGATTCAATGGCGGTAGAAACGAATTCGATTGCACAAAGTGCAATTTCAATAATCAATAAAGGCGTGAATAATCATCAATAATTATTCACTAATATGCTTTGAAAATAATAACTCAAGTTGAGTTAGGAAACTTGCCTCGATCGTGAGTTACTGACTACTGAATAAATTTCTATCCACTATGTAGTTAAATTATCTTCCTTTGAGAGACCTATAATTAGTCTTTCAATTAGTCAATGCATAACATCAGTTATGTAATCACATAGATATCATACATTACAATAAGTTCTTATAAACATTATCATGCCTAGATAGTGTTATTATTAATTAACGACTACCTTTAATTCACATAATATTATTAACTTAGATAATATTAATTCACCTTCTAGTATTATTGGTTCACTAATAATACTTTAAATCATTACCAACATTTTATTCACTTACTAATATTATTAATCATTTAATAATATTTTATCCCTTTACTAATATTATTAATCATTTAATAATATTTTATTCACTTACTAATATTATTAATCATTTAATAATATTTTATTTAATCTCGAATATTATTATTTAATAATAATACTCTAATCTAATATTTTATTTACATAACAACATCATATTATAATATTATTAGTATTATAATAATATTCCAATGATTTATTAAATTAATAAACAATTTATTCTAATTGTTCATCCTTTAATAACCTCTTATTTAATATCCATAAAAGGTCATAAGTAATATTTATTATTATAAATTACCAAAATGCCCTAAGATAGTCATGATATAATATATTATGAGCATTCAAGCATAAAAATCATATTTTTCTCATTAAAGACATCATTTAACTATTTATTTCCTTTTATTCACAACCTAATCATTTTTAGGAAAAATAGCAAACTGATTCCAAAATTTCTCAGCTTCTGGATTTTAACAGAATATGAACCAACAATGATCCTCTAATTTTTCTAGAATTTTAGAAAATGATTTACTATTTTTAAAGTGCTCAAAACACTCAGATCTTGCTCTATTTTTAAAAAATTGAGTTTTGCTCAGAAAAATCTGAAATTTTCAGGGTATGCTCTCTTAACATATATGAAGCTACTGTAAAAATTTTGGAATTTTCCAGTGTATACACAGTGAGATATTCGTAGGATAATATTTATGGAGTCCTTTACGGAAATAGTCATTACGCACAATATATAACTTTCGAAGCGTGTCCGTTCTTTTTCTACGCGTAGATAACTTCATAAGGTACCTCTGTAATATTTTTCCAGATTTTTACAAGACAAGGAACTGACCGAAACAGCCTCATGAAAAACAAGTCAGTAGCTGATTTTGGATTTCAAGGCTTTAGCATATAAAGTGGACTGTTTTTGTAAAAAAAATCTCAAAGGTTTCAAAACATGCTAGATTTGTGATCTACCACTTGGGTTTACTAGATAACTCATGTATCTAGCACCCCCCTCGACGGATCATAATTCCAAGTTGTAGAACTTGAGTTACACAAGATTTAGTGGAAGAAAAACAAGAGTTTTCACCCTTGGAGAACATATGCTCATTTTCTTCCTCTAAGTCTTTGATCTAACACTCAAGATACTTAGTTCCATGCATGATGGTATGTATAACTAGTGTATCTTGAGTAGTTGTACATAACCCCATCAAAACTCAAGCTATCAAAACAAGGTAAGAGAAGAAGATGAAGGTACATTATACCTTGACTTAGTGGCTACCTTCCTTGATTTTCCAAAGTAACTAATAAACTTAGGGGGCATAAACAACTAGCACTCCTATATTTTTTTTTTCTATGGACGAAATTCTCTATCTCTTTTCTCTCTTTGAAGTTGGCTAGCTTGGGAGCAAGAGGTAGAAGAAGAAGATGAAGAAGATGGAGAGAAAATGAGATGTTGGAAGAATGAATTGTGTTTACAAAATGTAATGGGCAATTCATTATTAATTCTCCCACAATCATTTTGTTGCCCATTAGGTAAAACACTTTGTTTATTACTTACCTTAGGTTAAACATGATTAAATGTGCATAATGGAGTGGCAACCAATGGGAGCCTTACAACATTGTCCTTATGTTTATTCATGTCTACTAATGGACAAGCTAGATTAATTATTCCACTTAGGATCCTCATAATATCCACCATTTAGCTTTTATTTTAAATGCCCAATTTTGATTAATCAAATGTCTAGAATACCCCCAATCAAGTGGGCTAAGTATTGGATTACAATTTATTTTCCTTGGGCTTCTCTTTTAATTGATTTGGGCTAGATAAAAACATAGTCCAACAATTTTAATAATGTTACCCAATTTGATAATTTAGGGCTTTCATCTCCAATCATATGAAGTTTAATTACTTATACATATGATTTTATCTCATAACCTAATTAGATTTACAAAATTAGGTTTAAAATTATTAGTCACTTGAAATACTAAGTTTACCCACTTAAGTTAGTATCATATAAAATACTAACTTTTTAGTGTTACCATAACCCTTAGGTTATTTAATATCCTTACCTAATGTATAATTATGTCACAAGGCTTTCATTTTAATGAAATCCATAAATGTATGTATCCATATATAATACAAAGTTTAAAAAAATGTACATACATACATGGTGACTTAAGATTCACGGTTATTACATCCTCCCCCCCCCCTTATAAAATTCCGTCCCGGAATTACATATAAGGTTACTCAAAAAAGGTGTGGATAATTTTCTCTTATCCTTTCTTCAAGTTCCCACGTAGCTTCTTGACATTGTGGTTCCTCGAAAGAACTTTTACGAGAATGTATAACCTTATTTACGCAATTTACATTCCTTTCTATCTAAAACTTGATTGGAATTTCCTCGTCGATAAATCTTTTTAGAGACTGAATTGGCTCGTGCGATATCACATGCTTATGTCGAGCTTATATGGTCGTAGCAACGACACATGAAACACATTATGAATATGTTCCGATTCGGGAGGTAGAGCTACCTCGTCGCCACTTCGCCTATCTTCTTCAAGATCTCAAAAGGTCCAATAAATCTAGGACTCGACTTACCTTTCTTTCCAAACCTTATCTTTCCTTTCCAAGGAGATACTTTCAAAAATGCATGGCTTCCCACCTCAAAATCTAACTTACAGCGATGTAAGTCTGCATACTTCTTACAGCGATCTTGAGTTTGCTACCGATCGGGCTCTAATCACCTTAATGGTCTCTGATTACTGCACACGATTCTGGTCCCCAGCGATTGGCGTTCACCCACTTCATCCCGGCATCTGGGCGTTCTACATTTCCTCCCATACGATTAACTTCCGTGCGGCGGCATTCCGTCTTTGGCGTGGTAGCTATTGTTGTATCTGAACTCTACCAATGGAAGATGATCCTCCCAACTACCCTTGAAGTCCATCACACAAGCTCGAGCATGTCTTCAAGTGTTTGAATCGTTCTCTCGCTTTGCCCATCGATTACTGCGGATGATCTGCGGTGCTCATCCGTAGGCTGCGTCCCCATTCTTTCTTGAAGACCCTTCCAAAAGTTTGGCGTGAATCGCGGATCCCTATCCGACACAATAGATATTGATGCGCCATGTCTCGAGATAATTTCTTTGATGTATAGTTTGGCTAGTTTGGTCCGGACTATACACGATCTTGATCGGCAAAAGTGAGCCGACTTAAGTGAGGCGATCTCTACGATCACCCATATGGCATCGTGTCCCTTTTGCGTTCTTGGAAGTCCCACCACAAAATCCATCGTGATGTGCTCCCATTTCCACTCTGGAATCTCTAAAGGTACGTAATAGTCCACTCGATGCGTTGATGTTACGCCTTAATTCTCGACAAGTTAGACATCTCTTGACACATTACGCAACATCTCTCTTCATGTTTGGCCACCAAAAGTGTTGGCGTAAGTCTTGATACATTTTTGTGCTTCACAGGTGTATCGAGTACCTCGTGTTATGTGCTTCTTGCGAAATCTCTTCTCTTAGTTACGGTATTAGCGGTACCCAAATTAGTCCTTCAAATCTTAGCGATCCGGTGCCATCAATCTTGTATTTCAATTCATCCCCTTGATTGCTTAGCTTCTTGATCTTTGTCCACAATCTTAAATCCTTCTCTTGAGCCTCTTTAACCTTATCTAATAAAGTAGGGCTCGCTGCCACAGTAAATAATTTCTCATTGACCTCCGTCGGGTACTTAACCTCTAAGTCAAGTCGTTCGAAATCCTTCACCAATTCCTCTTGAATGGTTAACTTCAATAACTTCTCTCTGCCTTTTCTGCTCAGGGCATCAGCCACTACATTTGCTTTGCCTGGATGGTACAGAATCTCACAATCATAATCCTTGATCAATTCTAGCCATCGGCGCTGCCTCATATTTAGCTCCTTCTGGGTGAAGATATACTTTAGACTCTTATGATCCGTATATATCTCACACTTCTCTCCATACAAATAGTGCCTCCAAATTTTCAAGGCAAAAACTACTGCTGCTAACTCCAGGTCATGAGTCGGATAACCCTTCTCATAGTCCTTTAGGCGGCGTGATGCGTCTGTAATGACCTTGCCATCTTTGCATCGATTACCTGACCAAGACCCTTGTGTGACGCATCACTATACACTACAAATCCTCCGTGTTGTCCGTAAAAAGCCAACACAGGTGCTTGGCCGAGCCTCTTCTTCAATTCCATGAAACTCTGTTCACATTTTTCCGTCCAACGAACTTCTTTGCCTTTCTAGTAAGGTTGGTCAATGGCGATGCTACCTTTGAAAAATCTTGGATGAATCTTGATAATATCCTGCTAATCCCAAGAAACTCCTAATTTACATGCCGGTGTCTTTGGTGTTTCCCGATTGATAACCGCTTCTACTTTTCTTTGGATCTCTGAAAACACCATCTTTATCGATAACGTGACCCAAAAATTGCACTCTCATGACCAAAATTCACACTTGGAGAACTTTGCATACAACTTCTCCTCCTTAACGTCTCCAACACTTTCCTTAGATGTTGGTATGATCTTCCTCTGTCTCTAATATACGAGAATGTAAATCGATGAACACGACAACAAACTTATCCAAATCTTTGCTTAAACACTCTGTTCATCAAATCCATGAATCTTTCTTTGGTGCATTAGTTAACCCAAAAGACATTACCGAAACTCAAAGTGTCCATCTGGAGTTACGAATGCCGTCTTTGGAACATCCTCATGTCTCACCTTCGGTTGGTGATAACCGGATCCTCAAGTCAATTTTGAAAAGTATTTTGCCCCTTCAACCCGATCAAACAAATCGTCGATCTGGGAAATAGGTATTTATTCTTAATGGTGACCTTGTTTAACTCTCGGTAGTCGATACAAAGTCTTAATGACCCATCCTTCTTCTTTCTGAATAAGGCGGGTGCTCCCCATGGTGATCACGCTTGGTGAATGTATCCCTTATCTAACAACTCTTGTAGTTGAACCATCAGTTCCTTCATTTCTCTGAGAGAGCCATACGATACGGCGCTTTGGATCTGGGTGATGTCCACAGTGCCAAATCGATAACAAACTCTATCTCTCTCTCGGTGGCAATCCGGAATTTCATCACGGGAAAACGTCAGCGAATTCCCTTACAATAGGTATTTGACCCGGTTCACCCTCGATTACTGCGGGTATCCTGGCGTGAGCCAAATAACCTATACAACCCTTCTAAGCAACTTCCTTGCTTGCATCATCGTCGAACAACAAGATTGTCTTGGCGATTCTTTGCCATAAAATACCACCTTTGACTTATTCTGAGTCTTTAGGTGTACGCACTTTTCTTACGATCGATGGCCAGCTTCATGACTTGATAACCAATCCATCCCAAGGATTACATCAAACTCTCCAAGGCGAATCGGTATCAAATCCACGTTAAGCTTAAACCCTCTTACATTAGCTGCAGTTCCTATAGATGTAGTCTACAGGGATAATTTCTTTGTTTGCTACTTCTACATTCATAGGGTGTTCTAATAGTTCATGAGGTAAACTTAATCTTTGAGCAAATTCATCAGATACAAAAGAACATGAAGCTCCCGAATCGAATAACACATAGGCATTTATATCATTGATCGGAATTATACCTGACACCACCTCCCTGGATGCCACAGCATCTTGCACTGTCATATTGAATGTCCGTGCTGTTAGCTTGTTTGGCTGGGCTGGTCCTCCACTGGTTGTCTTTGTGTTATTGCCCCTGCTGCCATTTCCGCCATCCATGCTTTTCTTCTTTGGGCAATCCTTGATCCGATGTCCCACTTCACCACAATTAAAGCAACCTCCTTTCTTCACCTTAGTACAATTGGGTGAGGTATGCCCTTCTTGCCCACATGTATAACATATCATTTTCCTTTCCAAAGACTCCCCAGGTGACCCTTTCCACAGTTCCCACACAGAGCTTCTTCTTTTGTGCACACTTCCTTGCTTTGCATCTCCAGATTACTACCCCCCACTGCTCCATTTCCGCTTCTTATTGTTTGCTACCGCCACTAGCGACATTTTGATTCCCACCTTGATTTCTTCTTATTCTTCTCCAGATTGTATCTTGAGGCCGCTTTCGCTTCCTCCTTCCGCTATAAGAGCTTTTTCAACGAGTTGAGAATGATGTGATTTGTAAAACCGCTACTTTACTATAAATCCACGGCTTTAGTCCATTCTCAAACCTTCTCGCTTTCCTCGCCTCTGTGTCCACGATGTGGAGAGCGAATCGGCCAATTCATTGAATTTCGCGACATACTCGATCTTGACATATTCTCTTGTTTGATTCCAAGAACTTGATCTCCATTCTTGCTTGAACACTCTCGGGGAAGTAGTTCTCGAAGAACAACTTCTTGAATGCTTCCCAAGTCACGATTCCGATTCGGCTTTGTTACGGTTGGCATCCCACCAATAGCTAGCCTCCCCTTCATTAAGTAGGTAGCAAAAATGGTCTTCATTCTTCTTACTCTAGCAATAACGAAGGCCTTCTCAATCTCCTTTACCCACATTTGGGCTTCTATCGGATTCTGTTGTTCCTCTCGAACTCTGGCGGTCCTCTTGCCTTGAAGTCCTTAAAGTTTACTATTTGGGTGCTGCTTTGATTTCCTGCGAGTTGAGCTTGATTCCTCATGGCTTCAACCATCATGTTAATAAAATCTTGCATTGGGTTTTGTTGAGATCCCATTGCATTATTAACGACTCTTCAATATCTTGGTTCCTGAGTCCACGTCTGCGGCGCCATTATCTAGTGAAACAAAATTCTAACACGTTACTCGGTTTATTATCATATGATTACTTAGTATGTAATACGCTATTTATTTAAACAATCGGATGATCATTATGTGAGAGTTTTAAGTTCTGAGATTTGGAAGTCTTTCTCCTGCTTTAGTGGGTTAAGTTTGTTTTAAAGAACATTTTCCAAATCGGTCTCTTTGAATTCACATAACATTAAATAGAAAATTTACTATTTAAAATTTTCTAACACATATCATAATAATTCTCGCATTTATATTCATACACCAATCTTGATGACTTACACGATTAATACGGTATATTTTATAAATGCTACTATCCCATTTTAACACAAAGATGGGATTAACTCATAATAATACCTCCTACAAACACAATTAGGAAAAGTATAACCATTTACTACCTCACACTGCTTTGAGGTTTACATTAACATAAATCCTTATTACACAACAAGAAAAGTACTAATGCATCTATCTACAACTGGGCCATCACATCATCACCATTGGTGGCCTGCCAGTGACCTCACTGCAGGCTCTAGGGAAGCAACTCTTTGCGGGACTCTCGTCGAAGCGGATCGACTAGACTCTCCTATCTCAGAGTGGACCCTCCTAGCCCTCTGCTGCTTTGGCCCTCATCTGTTGCATCAAGGGCCAGTCCTAAAGTTTCTACTCTGACCTTTACGGCCTGCAGTTCGATCTTTAATTGGCCCAACCCGGCTCATCCGACTCATGGAATGCCTCTTCCACCGCATCTTATCGGCAATTTCTCGTCAAAACTCAACTGCATCTCCAGATGCTTCATGCTCACTCTCCAAACTTTACCTTTTCATTCTCTAGTTGTACCCTCGGTATCTCCACTTGCAATTTGGGACTCATCAAATTTTTCCTTCATTAGACTTTCTCCATCCAGGCTTGATGAGCCTCATCCTTGTATTGTTCTTGATGAAATTGGAGGGTGTGGTTTTCTACTTCTAATTCCTCCACTCTGCCTTCTAATTGGTGATTCTCCTCAACAAGTCCCCCTAGGGAGGACCATGAGGACATCTTGGGTGGCCTCATGCTCAATGGGTTCTGCTCAAGCTGAGTAACTACCTTGGCGCTTCGTCGGACATCCTACAAACACCATAAAGTCAACGCGTCGACCCACAATAAAATATATTCATTGATGAAATGAAATAATATTTTATTAAGTACAACACAAACTTGATGAATTTCCATAATCCATCTCCTAACATACTCCATAAGAGTTTTCTACTAAGGTTATAACCTAGGTTTCGCATTCCTAAAGTTTATAACCTACAGCTTTGATACCAACTTGGGACGCCCCCAAATCCAGGTTCTCTAACCTCAGATTCAGTGCTCACGATCCTATCATCATCATAAGCATTCTATAACTATTTCGAAATAATAAACATACATTGTTCATTATACAAAAGTCTCAAAACATGGTCCCAAGGTCTCTCTAACCTTAACTTTAAATACACCATTTATAATACAAATAGTTTACTCAAGAAATTCCATTAGATAATAAATAATTTAACATTCATTCTAAAATTACTCCTGGATCTTGCCCTTGCCCTTGTCCTTCGTAGCATTAGATCCTTGAACTTAATGAAAATAGAGGTCATGATATAGCAAGAGTAAGCAACTAATTTGCTTCACAAGTTTATAAAGACAAAGGATATATATCATGACTTAGAAAGAAATATTGCCTTGAATGTTCAACAATAATATAAGATTGTGAAGGAACATGAATTAATAATCAACAATTGAATATTCGATAATTGAATAACATGAACCGAGTGGTTTTGAATAACCATGAACATTTGCCAAGGTGCTCGATGATTTAAATCGGACCTTTTAATAAGTTTTGGTATTCAAGGGATCGACCTTTTCATACCCGTGATTTATGCATAAACACTTAATAATCCGACATTAATATCATGCCTTAATCAAATTTGTCCATTTCTCGGTCGAGTTCTTACCATATCAATTAATAAGAACGATTATTTAAAATCCATTTGATTTAACAAATTTAGACATGCTTGATCTAGTCGATACAATTAGCATAGATCTATCCCATAAATGATTCATAAATGAAGAACTTTAATTTAATTCACGAGTTCAATGGCGGTAGAACGAATTCGATTGCACAAAGTGCGAATTTCAATAATCAATAAAGACGTGAATAATCATCAATAATTATTCACTAATATGCTTTGAAAATAATAACTCAAGTTGAGTTAGGAAACTTGCCTCGATCGTGGAGTTACAAACTACGAAATAAATTTCTATCCACTATGTAGTTAAATTATCTTCCTTTGAGAGACCTATAATTAGTCTTTCAATTAGTCAATGCATAACATCAGATTATGTAATCACATAGATATCATACATTACAATAAGTTCTTATAAACATTATCATGCCTAGATAGTGTTATTATTAATTAACGACTACCTTTAATTCACATAATATTATTAACTTAGATAATATTAATTCACCTTCTAGTATTATTGGTTCACTAATAATACTTTAAATCATTACCAACATTTTATTCACTTACTAATATTATTAATCATTTAATAATATTTTATCCCTTTACTAATATTATTAATCATTTAATAATATTTTATTCACTTACTAATATTATTAATCATTTAATAATATTTTATTTAATCTCGAATATTATTATTTAATAATAATACTCTAATCTAATATTTTTATTTACATAACAACATCATATTATAATATTATTAGTATTATAATAATATTCCAATGATTTATTAAATTAATAAACAATTTATTCTAATTGTTCATCCTTTAATAACCTCTTATTTAATATCCATAAAAGGTCATAAGTAATATTTATTATTATAAATTACCAAAATGCCCTAAGATAGTCATGATATAATATATTATGAGCATTCAAGCATAAAAATATTTTTCTCATTAAAGACATCATTTAACTATTTATTTCCTTTTATTTACAACCTAATCATTTTTAGGAAAAATAGCAAACTGATTCCAAAAATTTTCAGCTTCTGGATTTTAACAGAATATGAACCAACAATGATCCTCTAATTTTCTAGAATTTTAGAAAATGATTTACTATTTTTAAAGTGCTCAAAACACTCAGATCTTGCTCTATTTTTAAAAAATTGAGTTTTGCTCAGAAAAATCTGAAATTTTCAGGGTATGCTCTCTTAACGTATATGAAGCTACTGTAAAAATTTTGGAATTTTCCAGTGTATACACAGTGAGATATTCGTAGGATAATATTTATGGAGTCCTTTACGGAAATAGTCATTACGCACAATATATAACTCAAACGTGTCCGTTCTTTTTTCCTACGCCGTAGATAACTTCATAAGGTACCTCTGTAATATTTTTCCAGATTTTTACAAGACAAGGAACTGACCAAAACAGCCTCATGAAAAACAAGTTAGTAGCTGATTTTGGATTTCAAGGCTTTAGCATATAAAGTGGACTGTTTTTGTAAAAAAATCTCAAAGGTTTCAAAACATGCTAGATTTGTGATCTACCACTTGGGTTTACTAGATAACTCATGTATCTAGCACCCCCCTCTCGACGGATCATAATTCCAAGTTGTAGAACTTGAGTTACACAAGATTTAGTGGAAGAAAAATAAGAGTTTTCACCCTTGGAGAACATATGCTCATTTTCTTCCTCTAAGTCTTTGATCTAACACTCAAGATACTTAGTTCCATGCATGATGGTATGTATAACTAGTGTATCTTGAGTAGTTGTACATAACCCCATCAAAACTCAAGCTATCAAAACAAGGTAAGAGAAGAAGATGAAGGTACATTATACCTTGACTTAGTGGCTACCTTCCTTGATTTTCCAAAGTAACTAATAAACTTAGGGGGCATAAACAACTAGCACTCCTATATTTTTTTCTTTCTATGGACGAAATTCTCTATCTCTTTTCTCTCTTTGAAGTTGGCTAGCTTGGGAGCAAGAGGTAGAAGAAGAAGATGAAGAAGATGGAGAGAAAATGAGATGTTGGAAGAATGAATTGTGTTTACAAAATGTAATGGGCAATTCATTATTAATTCTCCCACAATCATTTTGTTGCCCATTAGGTAAAACACTTTGTTTATTACTTACCTTAGGTTAAACATGATTAAATGTGCATAATGGAGTGGCAACCAATGGGAGCCTTTACAACATTGTCCTTATGTTTATTCATGTCTACTAATGGACAAGCTAGATTAATTATTCCACTTAGGATCCTCATAATATCCACCATTTAACTTTTATTTTAAATGCCCAATTTTGATTAATCAAATGTCTAGAATACCCCCAATCAAGTGGGCTAAGTATTGGATTACAATTTATTTTCCTTGGGCTTCTTTTTAATTGATTTGGGCTAGATAAAACATAGTCCAACAATTTTAATAATGTTACCCAATTTGATAATTTAGGGCTTTCATCTCCAATCATATGAAGTTTAATTACTTATACATATGATTTTATCTCATAACCTAATTAGATTTACAAGAATTAGGTTTAAAATTATTAGTCACTTGAAATACTAAGTTTACCCACTTAAGTTAGTATACGTATAAAATACTAACTTTTTCGTGTTACCATAACCCTTAGGTTATTTAATATCCTTACCTAATGTATAATTAGGTCACAAGGCTTTCATTTTTAATGAAATCCATAAATGTATGTATCCATATATAATACAAAGTTTAAAAAAAATGTACATACATACATGGTGACTTAAGATTCACGGTTATTACAAGGATACCTCGATTTCATTTACATTTCTAACTCCCAGGTCATTTCCTCAATAGCATGGTTCCTCCACAAAACTTTGACTTGTGGTATGACCTTTGTGCGTAGGACATGCTCCTTCTTATCTAAGATATTGACAGGTACCTCCTCGTACATTAAATCATCGGCTATTTCGTCTGGTTCTAACTCAATAATGTGGTTTGGGTCTTTCACATAGCACATATATGTGAAAAATATTATGAACACGAGACATGCTTGGAGGTAACGCGAGTCTATAGGCCACATTTCCTACTCGGTTAAGAATCTGAAATGGACCAATAAATCGTGGATTGAGCTTTCCTCTCTTCCCAAATCTGGTAACTCCCTTCCATGGAGCAACACGCAACAATACATGATCCCCAATATTAAATTCCACATCCTTTCGATGAAGATCTGCATAACTCTTTTGTCGATCTTGTGTCGTTTGTATACGTTGTCGAATCATTTGGATCTTTTCTGTAGTCATACGTACCAACTCTGGTCCCAACAATGTTGCTTCACCTACCTCATACCAACATACTGGAGAGCGACACTTTCGTCCATATAATGCTTCGAATGGAGCCACACCTATAGTTACTTGATAACTGTTGTTATAGGAGAAATCCACCAATGATAAATACTTATCCCAACTCCCTTTGAAGTCTAGGACACAGAGTCTTAATAGATCTTCAAGAGTTTGAATAGTCCTCTCTGATTGTCTGTCCGTTTGAGGATGGTATGTTTGACCAATCGTAGAATCTGCGCCATAGCTTTTTGCAAGCTAACCCAAAATCGTGAAGTAAATCTTGGGTCACTATCTGAAACTATGGATACTAGCATGCCATGCAATCTCACAATCTCATTTACGTACATACGAGCAAGACGTTCAAGGGAATAAGTCTCTCGTATCGGTTAGAAATGAGAAGACTTTGTTAATCTATCAACAATAACCCAAATCGCATCTATGCCTTGAGAAACCTTGGGAAGACCTATAACAAAATCCATGGTAATATGTTCTCACTTCCATTTTGGAATCTCAAGTGGTTGCAATGGACCCTTTGGCACTTGATGCTCTGCCTTTACACATTGACAAGTTAAACACCTCGAGATAAACTTCGCGATCTCTCTCTTCATATTGTTCCACCAAAATGTATGTTGAAGATCACGATACATTTTGGTACTTCCAGGATGGATTGCAAACGGTGTATTGTGTGCCTCCATCATGAGAGTACTTCAAATCAGAGTCATTAGGAACACAAAGTCTAGAGTTGGCTCGAAGTATTCCTTCTTCATCGATTCTTGCTTCTGGGATAACACCTTCTTGTACTTTCTTCTTCATACGCATCAGCTCCGGGTCTGTGGCTTGAGCAACTTTAACTTTATCGATTAAAGTTGGTTCTATACGTATACTTGACATCATCGCATGGGTCCCCGGAGTCTTGAATTCTATATTCATCTTTTGTAAATCACACAAAATGGGCCTTTGTGTTGACAACATCGCACTCGTTCCTGCATATGATCATCTACTCAATGCGTCAGCACATTCACTTTTTCAGGAATTTATTGAATGATATGGTTAAAGTCTTTCAACAGCTCGAGCCAACGTCGTTGCCGTATGTTGAGTTCTTTTTGGGTGAAGAAATATTTAAGGCTTTTATGATCCGAATATATCTCCACTTTCTCCCCATATAGATAGTGCCTCCAGATTTTTAACGCGAAAACGACTGCTGCCAACTCTAGATCATGCGTAGGGTAATTCTTCTCATATTCTTTGAGTTATCGCGAGACATAGGTTATGACCTTCCCATGTTGCATGAGAACACATCCTAACCCTTTGCCTGAAGCATCGCTGTAGATAACAAATCCATCCGAACCAGATGGTATTGTCAGAACAAGTGCCGAAATGAGTCTCCTCTTAAGCTCTTGAAAACTCTTCTCGCATTCCTCGCTCCATACGAATTTTGTATCTTTCCGAGTCGGTTGAGTTAATAGAGTAGCGATTCGAGAAAATCCTTCCACGAATCTCTGATAATAACCAGCTAAGCCCAGAAAGCTACGTACTTCGGTTACTGTCTTAGGTTGCTCACAACTTTGTATTGCTTCAATCTTTACCAGGTTAATAGATACTCTATGTTTTGACACCACGTGCCCAAGGAATATTACTTCCTCAAGCCAGAACTCGCATTTCTTCAGCTTGACATATAGCTTGTTTTCACGAAGCCTTTGAAGTACCAGCTTCAAATGGTGCTCATAATCTTCACGGTTTTTAGAATATATGAGTATGTCATCAATAAAGACAACAACGAACTGATCTAAATATTCCTTGAATACTCGGTTCATCATATCCATGAAAGCCGCAAGAGCATTAGTCAATCTAAAAGACATGACTAGGAATTCATAATGCCCGTACTGAGTTCTAAAGGCAGTTTTCGGAATATCCTCAGTTCTAATCTTCAGTTGATGATATCCAGAACGAAGATCGATCTTTGAAAAGAATTGTGCTCCTTGCAACTGGTCAAACAGGTCATCGATGCGAGGTAGCGGATACCTATTCTTGATGGTGACATGGTTCAATTCCCGGTAGTTAATAAAAGTCGCATACTCCCGTCTTTCTTCTTTATGAATAAACAGGAGCACCCCAAGGAGATGTACTAGGATGAATGAAACCGATGTCCAACAACTCCTGTAGTTGGACCTTTAACGCTTGAAGTTCAATAGGAGCCATTCGATATGGGATTTTAGAAATGGGCTTTGTACCAGGTTCAAGGTCAATAACAAATTCAACTTCACATTCTGGGGGTAGACTGGGAAGTTCTTCAAGAAATACGTCAGGAAATTCACTAACAACAGAAATATTATTCAAATCTGACGTGTTTTTGTTCATGTCCATGACATGGGCTAAGAAAGCTTGACATCCATTTTTTAATAAACGAATAGCTTTATAGTTTGATATGACAGTGATTGACTTTAGTGGTTTGGTTGCTTGAGTTTGCATAACAGGTTGGTTAGGAATATGAAAACTAACAACCTTACGAAAACAATCAATTTTGGCATGATGAGTAGTTAACCAATCAATCCCTAAAATCACATCAAATGCAAGTATCTTTAAAGAGATAAGATCAACATGTAATGTGATGGTGCCAACTTGGATCAAGCAAGATTTATAAACAGTGGATGTAATGAAAGTTTCTCCTAACGGAGTCTCCACAGATAAGTTAAACTCAAATTTCTCTGAAGTCAAGTTTAAACGTTGAGCACAAGCAGGAGAGATAAATGAATGGGTAGAACCGGTATCTAGTAAGGTATAAACTTCGCAAGAGTTTATGATTAGCTTACCCGTGATCACCTCATTCAGGTTCCTTGCATTTTGGCCAGTCATGGCAAACGCTCTTCCAGGAACCGCTAACTTTAACTTGTCTGGGACAGCCTTTTGAGTCACCATCCCTGCTGGACTTGGTTTCGCTATAGTACAATCTCGAGCGATATGACCTTCCTTTCCACAATTATAACATACCTTGAACTGTTGTGGGCAGTTAGGGCTGATGTGTCCCTTTTTTCCACATTTATAACATACGACCGGTGGTCATTCTCCTCCCTTAGAAACAGTTGATGTTGGTGCTGACGTCTTCACATTGTCATTGTTGTACCTTCTCTTTTTAAAATCCCCCCCCCCCCCCGACTCGCTTCTTCTATTATCATGGCCACGATTTCCACCAGAGTGGTTACCGTTTTTGTCCGTATTTTTCCCTCCCCGCTGGTTATCATTGCTCTGATGACTGCTGCCACTGGTATGACCCTGGTTGTGGTCCCTCGGTTGAAAGTACTCATTATCTCACTCTAATAATTGAGCCATGTTGACAACATCTGAATATAAAGAAAATTTATGAGAAATGAGATATTGACGTATATCAGGTTTCAGACCTCTCAGAAACATCCGCGTCATACGTTCCTCATTCTCCACTAAATGAGGTGCAAACCTGGATAACTCTGCGAACTTCGCCTCATACTGGGACACCGTCATGTTGTTCTGTTCCAGTCTAATAAACTCCACTTCCTTCATATGACGAATACTTTCAGGAAAAGTACTTGTCATTGAACAGTTTCTGAAATGTTTCCCAAGACATGTTGAGTGCGGCTGGCTGGGTACGCTTCACAGATTCTCACCAAAGAATCATTTCACCACGAAACATAAAGGTGGCGAATGGAACCTTCTTCTCCTCCGCATCCCAAGACATCGAATATCTTGGTAATTTGCTTGACCCATGTTTTCGTTAATCGGATCCAGCTTTCCCCAGAATTTTTGTGGTCCCAACTCTTTGAACTGCTTGGCTGTGACAAACCGTACATTTTTTTTTGTTAACCATGGGTTTCTGATCCGCAGGCCGACTAATCCCCCAAGCCCAATACAAGAGCGGTGTTGTTTACAGGAGGAACATTGTCGTTCTGTTGCACGTTCTCCTGATTGGTGAGTAAAGATGTCTCCACGGTCTCATTTACTCCATTATTAACATTCTCAGTTGCCATTCTCAAATATTGCCATAAAACAAGGGTTAATTAAAGAAATTAACATATCACATAATATCTCTATTTTCTGACCGACCAACAAATAAGCTTAGGTAGGACACACTAGCGAAGGATTTATTCGTTTCTCCCCTCCTAGTTCTATTCCGTGATCTCCGCCAGAGACCATATCCCTAAGCTCTGATACCAACTAAGACGCCCCCAAAACAGGTATACATCACCCATTCTGAGTCGTAGACCCGGACATCCTGGGATCGAGTCATGCCTGCCCCAAGTGTGAGAATTCTTTAATTGTGTGGTTACTGACATTAACAACAAATATAAGTCAAAAGCGAAGCCAAAAGGGTCGAGTCCTACTGGGGATTAGTCCAACTGCGGTTGGGAAACCCCACATTATCAAAAAAAAAAAATTGTCGTGCAAAATACGACAACACATAAACTGTGAGTTTAAATATAAATATTGTTTTCTAGACAATATCCACACTCAAATAAGTCCTCATTATAATTATTGATACACTATTTTACCAAATAGTGAGGACTACTATAACAACTGTATTGGAACATCACTCCACATCCCGACTACTTCCCGCTATATTTTCGCTTCCTGAGAAGAAAAATGGAACAAAAAGGAAAAGGGTGAGCTCAACTAGCCCAATAAAGAATATTATGACTAAGATAATATAGAACAAATTATCGTTAGTCCTCAACAGGTAAAAATCTGATAGAATATAATAGACAACAAGTTTTAAATCAATATTCACAGCGGAAATAATAATTCATTAGAAGAGTTAAGTAGAGAATAAAATCTACTATCTTCTATGATTTTAAAGTCCATCAATATTTTAACCATGTAACATCAATCAATATACATCTTGAATCAAATATTCATCTTTGCACTACAGGCCAAAGATATTCATCAGTTGGTCATGTTCATCTCAACACTTGTTCATCTTTGCACTACGGGCCAAAGATATTCATTAGGAAATCATTCATCTTTGCACTACAGGCCAAAGATATTCAGTAATATCATCATTTAGGACTGAGGATGATGAAAAATATTTTTAAAGAAACGAATTCAGTGAAATAAAAGGACAAAGATTAGGGATTCGTACTTTAAACAATCCAAGTTCAAAAATACTTTATAATAAACCATAATGGAGTAAAATTCAAGAATGAAGATCAAAACATGGATACAATCAAAGATAGTACCCATAATAGACATCTTGGACAAAGAATGAAAATTTAATTTTTTCTGTGACTAGTGCCGTATTCGTGAATAGTGTCGTATACGTGAATAGTAACCCCAACACGAAAAGGTAGAAATTTCACAAGAAAAATTATACTAATATTTCGGCATAATGATATTGGAAGAAATAATATCATTTACGAAGAAAATAACATCCCTTACCTCAAAAGAATAAGATTTCGGGTCGAATATCGATATAACGTCAAGGAATTTGCAATCAGATAGAAACACTCAAAGTATCAAAATACTCATAAAAATACGCTCGATAATATAGAGAGAGAAAACTTCAGATTCTGGTGTGATTTTCAATTCTAACATAAGCACCCTATTTATAGGAAAATGCTTAGAACACCAAAGCAGAAAATTTAATAAAATAGTAATAGTTATTAAAAAATTTCATGCCCACCTCTTGAAATCTGAATTCACCACATTTACAACACATGTGGGGCCCGCCCAATTGCAAAAAATGTTTTTCTTAAAATAAATATTTTAAACTCCAAAAATCAATTATTCCGGAACTTCAATAATTCATAATAAATAGCCCTTTTATCAGAAAAATTCAAATCTTATGTCCATTCCATAGGAAATTAAATTCTCTACAACTTTGTAGCTTTAATTTCTTCCAAATTCCAAACAAAAATTGACCGAAATCCATATACGGACAATTTTACAAGCTATAATTAAATTTCAGTCAAAAATAGGGTCCACCAACATGTTTAATATGTTTTTAGCATTTATTGTAACACAAAAATACTCTTCCTCCTCATATATTCATATATCACACATTCATTGTAAAAATATCACCATTATTATATTATTGTAATATAATAATATATTTAAATGAATTATTTTATCAGAAAAGATAAAATATCAATTTTCAACAATTGTCACTTTTCTAAAAATTCCTCCATTTATATCTACATAAATAAATATTTTCCTTATCATATAAATAAATAATTAATTATTCACAAATAATATTACAGAATCACAATAATGGCAACCAAGCCTTTTCCAGGAAAGAGGGGGCTTTCCGATAAGAATTTCTCCTTACTGGCGCGCAATTAGATGACCTAACCCCTTTCCTCGACAGAACTTTCTAGACATTGCCAATAATGCTATCTAATAATATTATTCAAATAATATGAATTATTGATCTGATAATGGAAAATATTGTACAGTGACAATTATTAAAATAACAATAATATAAAATATCAACATAGCAATTATTGAATCAATAAAATAAAATATTGAATAGTAATTACTGTAACAATTATTGAGTAGTGCATTCTTACGTAAGAATCAATAATTGGTGCAATACCGTGTGCTACTGTGCAACACCGCATATTACTGTGTTTTAACCAATTTAGTATTCCAACAATTATTAATTCGTAATAACTAAGCCGTTATATATAAAAACTCATACTTGTCATTTTCTTGATCCAATCGCTTTACATATGGGGCCCATTACAAAGGTCGCTACCGTCAGAGAATATTCCCCACAAAGAAAAAATATTCCACGACCAAACGAATATTCCCCGACAACAATGAATATTTTATAATCACTTGCTTATTTAAAATATTTGCGCATTAATCAAATAAACCCCTTACTATTTCAAAATAATAAATAGAGGAAATTCCACTTTATTCATAAAAGTTGGGGTCTTACGTTATTCCCCGGGAAACTTGAATTAAGATGGACGGGGTCATTCACCATCAAAATAGTGTACCCACATGGCACCGTTGAACTCTATAGCCGAAATCCGCTGGAAACATTCAAAGTCAACGGGCAACGTCTAAAGCACTATTAAGGTGGTGACATCAATCATCAAGTCACCACAATCACTCTTACCAATGCATCATGACTCAAGGAGTAGTCAGGCTGAAAGACTTAAAAACAAGCGCCCATTGGGAGAAAGCCCATTTTTCTTGTTATTTACAGTATTTAGTTTCATATTGTATAATTTAGTAGCTTAGTTATTTTTTTAGCATTTAGTAATTCAAATTTTTGTAAATCATAGGTAAGTAGTTAGTCTTTGTAAGTAATTCACAGCGTTCTTGCTCAATCTCCCTGTGATTAACTTAAATCATGGGTTTTAATTGATTTTAGGAATTGAGGATGAAGTTAAACATGTTTGTAGAGCAAAATAGTAGAAAATAAAAAGTGGTGCAGGACATATATGCCCGCCCCAGCAGGCCCAATTATAGGCTGAGATGCTCGCCCTAGTTGGGGGGATCTCTGTCCATGCCCGCCCTGGCAGGGGTTTACAAGCCTGAGATTCCCGCCCCAGTTGCGGGGTCCCCTGCCCATGCCCACCCCGGCGGAGGTACAGGACTCAATTTTTTTTAAAGGCTCTCTTGCAGATTGTGACTCCGCACTTTCAACTCCTATAATCGAAGCTCAAGATACCTAAAGCCCACGATTTCTCCCCATAACCTCCCACTCCACACCAAATCCGTCCTCAATAACATTCTTATATAAACCCAACTCCAATATCTTCCATTCGACACTAAATCTATAATAAATTTCAAATCTTCAAGCACAGAACCTAGGGTTTCTCACCATTAAAGGTTTTCAGGCAAAGAAGGAAGGGAAGCTCTACAATTGGTAGTAAACCTCTTCTTTATCATAACAGAGTAAAGCAATCAAGTGTGGGTAAGCATCTTTAGTCAATTTTTCATCATAGTTAGAAATTTTTGTGCTCAGTTTGTTAGTAGATTGTGGTTCTCTTTGTGGCATACACATGCCAAGTGTTTGAGGAATTGCACAAATGATAAGTTTGGGGGAGTTTAAATTGTATTGTTACACAATGGCACCAAAGACACCGGTAAAACGTCAACGGGTTGAAGGGTCATCACTTCCAACCCGCAGCTTCGATAAAAGGAAATTTGTTAGTGCCTTAGCGGTGGACAAATTTGAGTACTTTGCACCTAAGGCATTGACACCAGAAAAAGGGTTGAGGCCTGATTCTTTTGACGGGCAGATAAGGAGTCAAATACATAAACAAGGATGGGACACGTTCACGGATCAACCGGACCTTGTTGTGGTGACCGTTGTAAAAGAATTCTATGCTAATGCAGAGGACAGAGCACCATTCATTGCATTTGTTCGCAGTAAACAGGTTCTATTTGGTCCTGAGGCCATTAATGAATTCTACAATTTCTGAGCCCCATCTGTCTGCCAATATGCTCAGCTTCGTGATAGCAACCCCGATTACGATCAAATACTGACTGAGATATCAAATCCGGGCACAACGTTGTTTAAAGGGAAGAAAGGAGGGACTCTTTTCATGATCAAGGATTTCAGCTGATATGAAAAGATTTGGTACGCCTTCATCTGATTAAAGTTGTTCCTATCTACACACACTAGCAAGGTGACCAGAGAGAAAGTGTTTATCCTGTATGCTATAGTGAAGGACTTTGATATTAATGTTGTAGCTATTATTAGTTTCTCGATCAGACGCTGCTTACGAGGCCCATTCTCTGGAGGGTTGCAACACTCATCCCTTATATGTGGACTGTGTCGACAATCAGCAGTTAGATGGTCAGCGGATGAGCCATTACAGCAGTCGCTCTAGTTGTTAGATTCACGTCTTATTTATCGATACTCAGTCTGGCCTGGAGGCGAGTCACATCCTAGAGTGTTGGGGTTTATATTTCCTGATGCTCCTGAGGAGGAGGAAGCTGAAGATAACTTAGAGGATGATGAATTTAAAGATGATGAGAAGTCTGAGGGTTAAGAGGAAGCTGCATCTAGGGGTCATAAGTCTACCAAATATATGTTTAGTACTTAGTTCCGAAGCCTCCAACGCCATATCGATGTCCGCGACCGACTTGAGGATAGGAAATTGATGAGGATTACAGAGCGTCAAGAGCATGCCTTTGCCACACAAAATGCCTTTAATGCTTCCATGGTAGAGGCTTTGGCTAGAATGAACCCCAACGCTACTGACCAATTCTAGTTTCCAAGCCCATAACCCCTGCCAGCCTACCCACCGTCGAATTCAGATGCTAAGGAGGTGCCACCTCCTGCGTAGCTGATTCGGGGAAGTCCTCTCATGCTTTATTGCTATATTTTAACAATGAGGACATTATTTATGTTAAGTTTGGGGGAGTATTTGTTTAATGTTTTGTTCTGTTCATGTTGAGTATGTCATTTTGCATGTGTAGCGTAGTTTTGCATTTGTTAGTTCATATTATTTCATGTTTGCATTGCATGTTAGTTGCATTATTAGTATAGTGAGTTTTATGTTTTTATAGTTTATATTGTAAATAATGATCTTTGTTTTTCGTTCAAGTTATATAAAAAAACTAAAAAATCGAAAATCACAATAATATTAGTTAGTTTAATGTTTTTGTGTTGCATTTAGTTCATGTTTGCATGATTCCAGCTTTTAGATGGGTAAAGTTTATTCTTGGCCAATGATGAGATTGGAATTGCATAGGCAAGAATAGTATTAATTACTAGGACTTTGATGTAATTTCTTATTATGACCCAAATCTTTATCTGTTTGAAACTGGTATAATTAGGATAACACGTAAAAAATGACTATGTTGACTGATTGAGTTTAAATTTATACATAATTGATTTCTTAAAGAGACTGTTGGTCGATTTCGCAATCAATGAATACGTGCAAGGTCAACGAGTAATAAAGTGATAAGAAAAGTATCGTTCCCACGAAGAATTATTTAATAAAAATTACCAAGTACTAACTCTTAACCAAATCAATTTTATTTAAACAATTGCAAAGTGTGATTTTTTTAATTAAGAAAACTAAATTAATCAATTAAAACTAGATTACTCTAAAATTAATTCAAATAAATAAAGATTAAGACTCAACGAATGAATTCAGATAAATAAAGGTTAAGACTACAATATCCCCAATTTATGTACTACAAACCAATTATCCAACTAATCCAATTATTATGCCTAATGAATTGTTAACAGGAATTCAAAGTGTTAAAAGCCCTTTCCCAAGTGATCAGTTAACTTTTATTCAATTCAATCAATCTTGCGATATTCCTATGCAAAATAATTAAATTAAACCCATTAAATTCCAATTCTCAATTTGTTACATGCAGTGAACAGATATTCCTATTCAATTCACGACCCTAATTATTCGTCTCATGCAAATAATCAAGCATACATGTTATCATGTCCAGTTCTAACCCTAAATTTCATCTTCTGAATCCTTCTAGAGTAACACTATAATTACTGGCCAAATAATTAATCAATACGCACAAGACACGATAAACAATTCACCTTGGCATAAATAATTGGAATAAATTAGACAATTAATTCATAGACATAAAAGGTTCAAATTATAGTCTTAATAAACGAATTAGTTCATAACGAAAAATTAAAATCAACAAACTCATGAAAATCATCCTTAAGGAATTACACAATTTGAAAATAAGGAGAAGAAGAAACTCTAAAAGATAATCTTCCAAACTTCAATCTTCAAGTGCTTCTTGATTAGCCTCCAATTATGGTTGATTATATTTTCAATGATCAGTTAATTGGCCTTTATATACTCCTTTTTCATGTTGCCTCAATCCTAGTCCACATCAACTTCCCATTCAATACAAGCTCGCGCCTTGGTCAACTGGTTACACGCCCGGTCAAGCCTCAATGCCTCGGCGCTACTCTCCAATTAATTACGATTCTGCCCTTTAGTAGCTCAAATGCCCAATTTGTCCCTGCGTTTCCGGAATCTGCAAAATAATAACTAAACACAATAAAAATTCTTCTAAATGACTTGAGAATACAATAATTTAAGCCCAAGTATATTCGAATCATGGATATATTACCCAATCATCAAATACCCCCAAACTTAAATCGTTGCTTGTTCTCAAGCGACAAAACACAATACAACACAAAAAACTAAATAACCCATACATATGCACATATAACTAACTACATGTTTATAATTCCAGCAATCGAATAGAACACGTATATTCATTAGGCCTCAGAAAAATCACAATAACACGCTAGCACATCATATAAAGACAGATCAATAATATCCCAACAATCAGCAAATCTAAACCTGTTATTACTGATATCGTGTGTGTGTGTTCAACAACCATGCTAACCGATGAAAAGCAAAATACGAAACATAATAGATTTCTTAGAAGGCATCATACAGTGTAAACTCGAGAACTCCTTAAATAAACTCAATTCAGCTAAAATCAAACAATTACCAAAGTCCAAGGGTCAAAATGGAATACTTATGCTTTATACTTATATATATATATATATATATATATATATATATATATATATATTAATTAACGGGGGCTTTTTGCACTTTTTCCTATTTTACTCTTTTTTTTTTATTTTCCATGACTGTGCAATGTCTCATTCCATTAGGCTAACACTGCTACCTCTTAGCGAGCTTTTGACCAACGACTCCCAGACCATATATGACCTTAGGGCGCTAGGTGTAAAGACACTCCCTCGGGCTTGCTCAAGTAACAAAGTTCCCGAAACAAAACTAGCCATGAGTTTTTTTTAAAAGCTTATATACGCCAAATATTTCCCCCCAAACTTAAATTCATGTCTAACTTCAGCCACCACTAGCTATTCATGTTGTTCTTTCATTCAACTAGTATTTAACCTTTAAAAATCTATTATCTATCCATTTAAACTTTCTTAGCCAACATGGTTGTTTCTTAACATGTGCTATCATGATAATATCAGTTTCAAACAGATAAAGATTTAAATCATGTCAAGAAAATCACATCACCAGTTTAAAAATCCTTACTAGACTTGTTCATGTAATTTCAATTTCATCATTGGCGCCGAATATACTTACTACTAAACAGCTGGAATTAATGTGAAATCCTAAATGCAACACTTAACGAAGAAGTAAACACATGATATCCCCAAACTACTATAAACATGGGACCTAATAATGCACATAAAAACTAAACTACCCCCAGAATTATAAAAAGAAATGTCCTCATGCAAAAAATATAACAATATAGAATAGAGGACTTCCCTGACGAGCTTATTCCTCTGGTGCAGCGTCATCATCTTCGTTCATCTCTTGATCAGAAGGGGGAAACACAGGCAGAACAGGAGTAGTAGGGAAATGGCTAAGATTTACTCCCGGGTACACTTGAGCATACATAGCATTTTGGGCAGTGAAGTGGTCGACCATAAACTTGTAGATCACATCTTGACGTTCTGACAGGCGGACATTCTGAGATTCGAAATTGTAGAACCAACCATCAATTTCACGTTGGACGGCTTCAGGAACAACACCACGGTGAGCTATAGAGGAAGGGCCATAAGTAGGTTGGGCAGGAGTTGGTGAAGCTTGTGGAGATTCAACTTGAGGAATTATAAAACCCAATCCACGGGGGTGGTTCGCCCCACCAGTCCATACTCTATACCTGTTGATCAGCTTATGGTCCAACACCGGCATTGGGGTTTGAATCATCTCATCCGACTTCCATTTGACCCCAAATTTCGCACATAAAACATAAATTAGAGATGGATGGGGTAAACCTCCCGTGGTAACTCCTCGTGCAGCTCGCAGAATTGATTGCTGAATAACTAAGCCGACATCAATCTTCAAGCCTTAAATTGTGGAATATAGTAGCACAGCCCTCTCCTTGGTGACATGGCTAACATGTGTGCACGGCATAAACTTAGCACATATAAAGGCATACCACGCCTTTCCATATAAACTGAGGTGCGAAAGAGGGAATGTCATCCTGCCACGTTCATGCATTGTCCATGTGGTGCCCGGTTGACAAAGCTCGCGTATTATGGTTTCATAGTCGGGTCCTTGACTCACAAAACTGGCATACTAAATGTGTTGTCCCTCCAATGGCAGCTGATAACAACCGTTGATGTCCTCTTTGCCGAATTCAACGGTCTTGCCTCTCACATACACCCCATAGTGTGAATGCTCTGAAAAGTTGGCGTAGAATTCTTTAACGACTACAATCACTGCCGGTTCGGGTTGTGTGGTGAGTGTGAACCAATTCATCTCAGTAATCATGACCGCCATGTCCCCATCCTTGGATTGATCAGGCCTTAAACCGCGTTCGGGGACGAGAGAGTGGGTAGCCATACGGTTATAGCGTTCTTGAGCCGCGGCGCTGACGAACCGATGGCTGTCAAATTTTGGAGGAGCCGAGGCTAACCCAGAACCTTCTCCACGTTAACGCTTCGAGGCCATTTAGAAAAGTCTGCAAGGAATTCACATTCACACGTATTAGAATTGGGTATAAATCTAATATGGACAAACGTACCCATAGCACTACCCCCAAACTCAAAATAAGTGCACGATGTGTAACACATGGGTGGGGGTGTGGTGAGACACATAATAGCATGAAAATACAAAATTGACCGAGTGGTCTCATTTTATATTCAAATAGTGCAATTGGCAAATGAAGACCAATTTACGCCCAAAGGAGGTAACATTGAGAACAAACTTTATGGCAAACAATTGCATACATTCGGTACATGGGTAGCGCGAAACTGTGGACATGACATGCATGCCAAGATTTCGAGCAATTAAGATCAAGTAGTCAATGCATGCACAAATCTGGTAATACAACAGACGCGTAAACATACGAACACAGATATGCATCAATACGCTTTTAGCCCCCATTCTTATGATAGACCAGTCTAGCAATAGACCTATGTTATTGGGATGGCACGTATGTGACGCCCCCAAAATAGGTATACATCACCCATCTTGAGTCGCCAAATACATGGTACAAAATTCAAATACAACTTAATTATACAACAAATAAATAAAAAAATACGACAAAACATAATCTAAGAGTTTCAATAAGAATATTGTCATCTAGACAATATCCACACTCAATGGAGTCCTCATTACATTTATTGTCACACTATTTTATAGAATAGTGAGGACTACTAAAACAACCATCTGGACCGTCAATCCGTTTCCCAACTCGTCCCAGCTATATTCTCATTTCCTGAAGAGAACAGTGAAAGAAAGGGTGAGCTCAACTAGCCCAGTAAGAAATATTATGACTAAGATAATGCGGAATAAATTATCCTTAGCCTTCAATAGTATAACAACTGATAGAATACAATAGACAATAAGTTTTAGATCAACAACTGCAGCGGAATAAGCAATCCATTAGAAGAGTCAAGTACAGCATAAAATCGACTATCTTATATGATTTAAAAAGTTTTTTATCAACTTTATCGCTGAGACTCAACTTAATAAATAAACCACATCATCGAATCATCCCTGCACTACGGGCCAAGGATATTCATGTAATCATCAATGGTCATGACTATACCGAATAATCCGTGGTCATAATCATACCCATAACTGTCCATCAATGCACTACAGGCCAATGAGGATTTTTACCACATCATTCATTACATTACGGTTATGATTATACCGAATAATCCCTGGTCATAATCATACCAAGTCCATCATGCACGTAAGCCAAAGATGACTTTCATCACAATATAAGCATAAGGATGATGACAATGACATAATAATTCAATAAAACAAGTTCAAGGATAAATTTTAAAGATTTATAATTTAATTTATCCAGAAATCAATAACGTCCAAATTGTCAACATGATACTGCTTTGTGGAGTAAAATTCAAGAATTCTCAGAAGAATATTTCCATGAACAGATACTGGATGAAGCGCAAATATCCAAGATATTCTACTAATTTCATGGAGTATAGAAGCCAAAACTTTAACCAACTGAGTATAATAGAATATATGAAACTGCAAATGGATTTTCGCCCACCATGCGGTAATCCACGTAGACAGATCATTTCCACAATTTAATAAGGAATGAATACGAGGGATCATTCACCATGCATGCGGTAGTCCACATAGACAGGTTATTTCAATAGAATAATAAAGAATGGAATAATAGAAGAATTCACCAGGCGTGCATAATCCGCACAGACAGGTTATTCCAACAAAATAATAAAGAATGGAATAACAGAAGAATTCACCAGGCGTGCGTAATCCGCGATAGGCGAAAGTTATTCTAATGTAATAATAAAGAATGGAATAATGTAAGAATTCACCAAAGCGTATGCGTAATCCATGCATATGTGTTATTCTAACGAGTAATAATAAAGAATGGAATAATGTAAGAATTCACCGTGAGTGCGATAGACCGCATGCATAAAGTTATTCCAATAGAATAATAAAGAATGGTATAACAACTCTTACGAGTATTGAAAGAAATAACTCTCTTGATGAAGACGAAAGAAATAATACCCCTTACCTCAGAAGAAGACTGGATACTGGAGTACTGAGGTAGCAGACTTCTCTTCTTATTTCTCTCTATAATAATTGCTCTATAGCTTTAGTGAATTGGAGAGAAATGAAAGAATAATGAGCTTCTATTTATAGGAAAATATAGTTTCGATAATTGCATGTTTTGGGGATCGAAATATTACAGTATAATACCTCCCTCTTTTCTTCATTTTTAATTTAGTCCTGCAAGTTTTATCAAACTTTCACCACCTCCCCTAATAGTAAATAATGTGAATCAATAGTAAATCATGTGACTCAATAGTTCTACACATGTGAAAAAATTAATTATAGTATAGTACCTTCAACTATACCTCCATTTTTAATTTAGTCATGCAAGTATCATCAATCTTGCACCAACTCCCCTAATAGTAAATCATGTGAATCAATAGTACACACATGTGAACACATAGTTATAAGCATGTGAACTAATAAAAATTAATTGCTCATTTATCCGGTTAATTACCTGATTGGTCAATATAACCTCTAGTCATCAATTATTATCGAAATAAATGTCAATTTTCACTAACACTAATAATTCCAACACAATGGAACTATCAATTTCATCTTTAATCAACATAAACTTATTCATCATTAATATTATAATTCACAATATTTAACAACCAGGTCGTTTCCAGGAAAGAGAGGGCTTTCTGATAAGGATTTCTCCTTATTGGCGCGCAATTAAGTGACCAAACCTCTCCTTGACAGAACTTCTAGACATTGTCAATATTGCAAATAATAATATGAATAACTTTGTCGTCTCAATTATTGATTTAATAATATATATTATGCAGATGATACTATGACAATAATTGAATCAATTATATGAGAGATATGATGCAAAAGAATTCTCAGAGCAATAATTGAGTATAACCGAGTGACTTCTCACGTAAGCATCAATAATCAATACCGTGTGCTACTATACAACCACATGCCATTCATCGTACTTTTTACTACCGAGTAGTTCAACAGTTTTAACGGTAAAATTTTCATCGTTATTTTTATAAAAAAGATAATTCTGTAGTTTTCTAACTAAGACAATACTTCCGTTGTGGGGTCCACCAATGATTGTGCCGTCGTACGGATATTCCCCGACAAAAAGAATATTCCCCGACCAAACGAATATTTTATAACAACTTGCATACTTTGCAAAATTTTCACATATCACCCTTAACTTTAACCTTTTATCAATTTAACCATTTACGAAATAAAATAATAATTGTAATAAAATTGAATACTTTCATTTCATAAAATTCGGGGTCTTTTACAACATATGCAAGTTAGATCAGTGTTGGATATGTTGCTGCGCAAAATTAACAAAGAAAATTGACTCAGGCACAGTATCGAACACCTTGTGGGCAGTTTATATTTCTCTTTGAACATCACTATTATCATGGTAATCCAAACCCCAAGCATATCAATCACCATGGAATACAACATATGTATGATAGTCCAATCTCAAGTGAGTCATACGCATGCAAGCAAGAGTAGTAAAAGATCAAAGGAAGTATAAGACATACCTTAGATACAGAAGGAGAGAATGAAATCAAGTAAAAAGAAAAGTCAATTGAAGCAAAATACTCTTATCTCTCAAAGTATGTAGGCTATTTAATCGTGAATGGGGAAGGTAGTTACACAAGGTGTGACGCCCCCAAAACAGGTATACATCACCCATCTTGAGTCGCCAAATACATGGTATAAAATTCAAATACAACTTAATTATGCAACAATCGTGTAAAATACGACAAAACATAATCTAAGAGTTTTAATAAAAATATTGTCATCTAGACAATATCCACACTCAATGGAGTCCTCATTACATTTATTGTCACACTATTTAATAGAATAGTGAGGACTACTAATGCTATCATCTGGACCATCACTCCGTTCTCCGACTAGTCCCGGCTACGTTCTCATTTCCTGAAGAGAACAGTGAAAGAAAGGGTGAGCTCAACTAGCCCAGTAAGAAATATTATGACTAAGATAATACAAAATAAATTATCCTTAGCCTTCAACATTATAACAACTGATAGAATATAATAGACAACAAGTTTTAGATCAACAACTGCAGCGGAATAAGCAATCCATTAGAAGAGTCAAGTATAGCATAAAATCTACTATCTTCTATGATTTAAAAAGTTTTTCATCAACTTTATCACGAGACTCGACTTTTAATAAATAAAATCAAATCATCCTTGCACCACGACCAAGGATATTCATGTAATCATCAATGGTCATGATTATACCGAATAATCCTCGGTCATAATCATACCAACAACTCATCCCATCAATGAACTACAGCCAATAAGGACTTTCACCACATCATTCGTCACATTACTACCAAGGATTATACCGAATAATCCTCGGTCATAATCATACCAAGTCCATCTATGCATGTAAGCTAAAGATGACTTTCATCACAATATAAGCATGAGGATGATGACAATGACATAATAATTCAATAAAACAAGTTCAAGGATAAATTTTAAAAATTTATAATTTAATTTATCCAGGAATCAATAACGTCCAAATTGTCAACATGATACTGCTTTGTAGAGTAAAATTCAAGAATAATATTCATGTACCAAAAATAATTTGGAAAGAAAAAAAATATATTTTTCAAAATAGTACCCGTGAATAGTACTTTTGGGAATAGTACCCGTGAATAGTACCCCTCGACATAAAAAGTACCCCAAATACCCGAAAGTGAATAATATTCGTGAATAGTAATTTGGGTGAATAGTAACCCGTGAATAGTAACTCATGAATAGTACTCTGACACGAAAAGTGCCTCGAATACCCGAGTGAATAATACTGGAGTGAATAGTAACTGGATGAATAGTAACCCATTAATATTAACTCATAGAAGAAAAATACCAAATAAAATGATATTCCATGACGAGTACAAAATAAATGATATCTCATACGAGTATAATAGAATATACGAAACTGCAAATAGATTTTCACCCGCCATGCGGTAATCCACGTAGACAGATCATTTCCATAATTTAATAAAGAATGAATACGAAGGATCATTCACCATGCATGTGGTAGTCCACACAGACATGTTATTCCAACAGAATAATAAATAATGAAATAACAAAAGAATTCACCAGGCATGCGATAGCCTGCATAAACAGGTTATTCCAACAGAATAATAAAGAATGGAACCAGGTCAGGCGTAATCCGCACAGACAGGATATTCCAATAGAATAATAAAGAATAGAATCAAGTCATGCGTAATCCGCACAGACAGGATATTCCAACAGAATAATAAAGAACGGAACCAGGTCATGCGTAATTCGCACAGACAAGATATTCCAATAGAATAATAAAGAATAGAATAACAACAGAATTCACCGTGCATGCGATGAGATCACGCAGACAAGTTATTCCAATGAATAATAAAGAATGGAATAATGTAAGAATTTCACCATATATGCGGTACTTCGCATAGACAGGTTATTCTAATATAATAATAAAGAATGGAATAACAACCCTTAAGTGTATTGAAAGAAAATAACTCTCTTCATGAATACGAAAGAATAATACCCCTTACCTTAGAAGAAAACTGGAATAGTGAGGTAGCAGACTTCTCTTCTCCTTTCTCTCTATAATTTCTCTCTATAATAATTGCTCTTATAGCTTTAGTGAATTGGTGAGAAATGAAGGAAGAATGAGCTTCTATTTATAAAAAAATATAGTTTCGATAATTACACATTTTGAGGCTCAAAATATTACAGTATAATACCTTCCTCTTTTTCTTCATTTTTAATTTAGTCCTGCAAGTATTATCAAACTTGCACCACCTCCCCTAATAGTAAATAATGTGAATCAATAGTTAAATCATATGAATCAATAGTTATAATCATGTGAAAATATGAATTACAGTATAGTACCTTCAACTATACCTCAATTTTTAACTTAGTCATGCAAGTATTATCAATCTTGCACCAACCCCTAATAGTACATGAATGTGAATTAATAGTACACACATGTGAACAAATAGTTATAATCATGAGAAGAAATATCAATTAATTGCTCATTTATCCGGTTAATTACCCGATTGGTTAATATAACCTCCAGACATCAATTATTATCGAAATAAATATCGATTTTCACTAACACTAATAATTATAACATAATGTAACTATCAATTTCATCTTTAATTAACACGAACTTATTCATCATTAATATTATAATTCATAATATTTAACAACTAGGTCGTTCCCAGGAAAGAGGGGGCTTTCCGATAAGGATTTCTCCTTATTGGCGTGCAATTAGGTGACCAAACCTCTCCTTGACAGAACTTCTAGACATTGTCAATATTGCAAATAATAATATGAATAACTTTGCCGTCTCAATTATTGATTTAATAATAACATATTATCTTTGATGATATCTTTGTGACAATAATTGAATCAATAATATGAGAGATATGATGCAGCAATTACTGTAGCAATAATTGAGTATAACTGAGTGACTTCTTACGTAAGCATCAATAATCAATACCGTGTGCTACTATGCAACCACGCCAGATTCTTCGTACTTTTACTACCAGGTAGTTCAACAGTTTTAACGGTAACACTTTCGCCGTTATTTTTATAAAAAGATAATTCTGTCATTTTCTTACTACGACAATACTTCCGCTGTGAGGTCCACCAATGATTGTGCCATTGTACGAATATTCCCTGTTAAAACGAATATTCTCCGACCAATCGAATATTATATAATCACTTGCTTACTTTGCAAAATTTATAAATATTACCCACAACTATAACATTATATCAAATCCACACCATAATATTCAAAAAAAATATTTCGAGAAATTTAAATCTTTATTCATAAAATTTGGGGTCTCACAATCTCCTCTCCTTATGAAATTTTGCCCTCGAAATTTACATACGTACCTGGTATGCCGAAGAGGTGAGGATACCTTGACTTCATTTTAGATTCTAACTCTTGAGGTATAACCTTTGAGTGTCGAATAGGATCCTTCTTATCCAAGATTTTAACATGTATCTCCTCATACATTAAATCTTCTGCTATCTCGTCTAGTTCCAATTCAATAATGTGGTTCGGGTCGTCCACATATTTACGTAACATCGATACATAAAAAAAACGTTATGAACACGCGACATATTTGGCAATAAAACGAGTCTATAGGCCATAGTTCCTATTCGATCAAGGATTTCAAATGGGCCAATTAAATCGAGGGTTGAGATTTCCTCTCTTTGTTGATTCTTGCTTCTAGAATAACGCCCTCTTGAACCTTCTTCTTCACATTCATCAGCTATGAGTATGTAGCTTGAGCGGCTTTAACTTTATCAATTAAAGTCGATTCTACTCGTATATTCGTTATCCTCACGTGGGTCCCTAGAGTCTTTAACTCTATCTTCATCATTTATAAGTTATATGAAATGGGTTTTTTTGTGTTAGCAACATCGCACTCGTAAACGCATACGATCTTCTACACAACGCGTCAGCTACCACATTCGCTCTTCCACAATGATATTGAATGGTATAGTCGTAATCTTCAACAGCTCGAGCCAACATCTTTGGCGCATGCTACGTTCATTTTGGGTGAAGAAAATATTTGAGGGTTTAAGAAATGGGTTTTGTACTGGGGTTAATACAAAATTCGATTTCACGCTCTAGGGGTAGGCTAAGAAGTCTTCAAGAATACGTCAGAAAATTTATTAACAATAGAAATATCATTCAAAATTGTGACTCTCATCCCAAGACTTGGATAGCACGTCACATTGATACCTATCAACTTGCCATCGTCATTCACGACGTCGCCTACAGAAAGTCTGGCTTCGGTGCATTCCACACAAGGAAGTCAACAACGAAAGGATCGGGGCTCTTTACTTATGGCTTGATATGACAATGACTGACTTTAGTGGTTTGGTTGCTTGAATTCGCATAACAGGTTGGTTAGGAATATGAAAGCTAACAACCTTACGAAAATAATCAATTTTGGCATGATGAGTAGTTAACCAATCGATTCCTAAAATCACATCAAATGCAAGTATTTTCAAAGAGATAAGATCGACAAGTAACGTGAAAGTGTCAATTTGAATTAAACAAGATTTATAAATAGTGGATGTAACGAAGGTTTCTCCTAACAGAGTTTCAACAGATAAGTGAAAGTCTAATTTCTCAAGAGCCAAGTTCAAACGTTGAACACAACTAGGTGAAATACAAGAGTGGGTAGAATCGGTATCGAATAAGGTATAAACTTCGCAAGAGTTTATGATTAACTTACCTGTGATAACTTCGTTTGGGTTCTTCGATAAATGCTCTCACTTAAACTACCAAATTTGATTTGTCTGGGACATCATTTGGCGTCACCATCCCAGTTGGACTTAACTTTTCTATAAAGTACATTCCAGCCTTAATTGCTTCGACACATTCCTGATCCATGATTCGAATCATTACTCTTCGATCCATATCAAATTGGGGTTGACCGCTCTGCACAGGGTAATTCCAAACTCGATGTTGGATTCTCCCAATTGTTGTCCAAAAAGCGAAATCTATTTCATCTATTTTGGCCTTATTGGATCGGATGTCTTTTTCTACAATATCAACGCGTCGTGCGACTCTTACCCATGCATCATCTATTCTCCTTCGTTCGGTTGCTTTTTTCTTTCATCGAACTTTGATCATAGCATTCTCGATTCCAAATCTAATATCTTATACTTTGCCAAAGAGTGCTTCAGTTCAAGCATCGCACATCGGGTAATACAATTTTGAATTGTTGCATCTCTTTGCTCCACAACCGCCTACCGTTCTTCAGCCTGCTCTTCTAACTCATGAATACGATTTTGTAATTCTAAATTTCGATCATAAAATTCTTCTAATAAATTCTCCTCAGGTTCTTCTTCTTCCTCTTCTTCCTCACTCTCAGCTGCTACCTCTGCTACTAGCTCGGGTGCAACTATTAGTTCTTCACTCACCACGTAGATATCTCTAATTTCTTCTTCGTCTGACATCACATTAACCTGGTTAGTGATTAAAGGCATCTCAACGGTCTCATTCACTCCATTGTTATATAACCACTTGCTTACTTTGCAAAATTTATAAATATTACCCACAACTAGAACATTATATCAAATCCACACCATAATATTCAAAAAAATATTTTGAGAAATTTAAATCTTTATTCATAAAATTTGGGGTCTCACACAAGGTGTATGGCAAAGGTTCAAGGTATGCACGTGGGAAGCAGTTAAAAAGAATAAGAAGTCGCCCCATGTAGAGTTTTAACCCGATTAAGATTCTAAACTTGACCTCAAATACGAGGCTTTTGAAAAAATGACTAGGAAGGGAGCGCCAAGGCATCGCATCGATGTGTGCATTTGGGGTCAAGCGTCGGGGCGCTGGTTTTGGGTCATGAAGGAACGCCGGGGCTCTGGACATGTTATAAAGATACTGATGGGGAGTGCCGGGGCGCTGGCTTCCTTTTGAATTCAATCGCCGGGGCGCTGAGCTCTGGGTCATGGGCTGCTGGGGCATTTTCTCGACCAATATTCCTCGTACTTGGTCTTTGATCAATTTTCTGCCTATCTGGAAACAAGTGGAGAATGCATGAAGATTATTATACTAGAGTACATACTAACAAAATAAAAATAAAAAAATAAAATAAAATAAATAAAATAAAATAAAATAAGTAAAATAAAATAAAATAAAAAATATTGAAAGAAATAAAACAAAATAACTCAAACTCTTAGGGTTGCCTCCCTATAGCGCTTGGTTTATAGTCGTCAGCCCAACTTAGCTGATGATACTCAATTGCTCACTGGATCAGAGAGGTGCATCGTCGTAGGTTGGCGATCGACGGATCCACTCCAATAATGCTTGAGCCGTTGGCCGTTCACCTTGAATGTTCGCTTCGAATTAGGCTCCTCGACCTCAAAATTTCCGTGTGGAGCGACGGATATAAACACGACTGACCAGCGGGATTTCAATTTCCCAGGAAATAGACGTAGTCTAGAGTTAAAGAGTAATACTTGTTGGCCCGATTCGAATTTCTGATCAAGGATTTTCTTATCATGCCATGTTTTGACTTTCTCTTTGTATATTTTGGCGTTCTCATAAGCATTATGTCAGAATTCGTCCAGTTCATTTAGCTGTAATAACCTTCTCTCACCAGCTGCTTGTAGATCGAAATTCAGCTTCCGAATGGCCGAATATGCTCTATGTTCTAATTCGACTGGTAGATGGCATGTTTTTCCGAAGACCATCCTATAAGGTGACATGCCGATAGGGTTCTTGTAAGCTGTTCGATACGCCCATAAGGCATTATCTAATCGCATGGACCAATCTTTGCGTGACGGGTTGACCAACTTTTCCAAGATCCGCTTAACTTCCCGATTCGAGACTTCCGCTTGACCATTGGTTTGGGGATGATACGCGGCTGCAATCTTATGATGGACCCCATACTTTATAAGCAATTTGGTGAACTTCTTATTATAGAAGTGCATTCCCTCATCACTGATTATTGCCCTTGGCGTCCCAAATCGTGTGAAAATATTCTTCTTCAAGAACCGAAGTACCACCTTAGCATCGTTCGAGGGTAAGGCTGCAGCTTCTACCCATTTCGAGACATAGTCCACCGCCAACAGAATGTACTGATTATTAAATGAGGATGGGAAGGGTCCCATAAAGTAAATTCCTAACACATCGAATAATTCCACCTCTAAAATGATATTAAGCGGCATTTCATTGTGTTTGGAGATATTGCCTTCTCGCTGACACCGATCACATTTTAGCACATAGAGATATGCGTCTTTAAGTAGGGAAGGCCAGAAAAAACCCGACTGTAAAACTTTGGCTGCTGTCCTATCACCCACATAGTGACCTCCATAATCCGATGAGTGACACTGACCTAATATGCTTTCCATCTCCTCTTGTGGCACACATCGTCTAATCATTTGGTCTGCACAAGCCTTAAACAAAAACGGTTCTTCCCAAAAGTATTGTCGGACATCATGGAGGAACTTTTTCCGTTGTTTCGAGTTCAATTCCGGAGGTAACACATGACTAACCAGATAATTCATGAAATCTGCGTACCAAGGCACAGTCGTTGTAACTCGAAGAAGTTGTTCATCAGGAAACCTTTCATTAATCATGACTTCGTCTTTTTCCTGAACTTCTGCATTTTCTAAACGAGAAAGATGATCTGCCACCTGGTTCTCGGTACCTTTTCTATCTCGGATCTCCAAGTTAAATTCTTGTAGCAAAAGTACCCACCGTATTAACTGCGGCTTGGCATCTTTCTTCTCAATCAAATACTTAATAGCTGAATGATCAGTGTAGACAATTAACTTGGTCCTGATGAGATATGCTCTGAACTTGTCGAATGCAAACACGACCACAAATAGTTCTTTTTCGGTAGTCGTGTAATTCAACTGAGCATCCGTTAACGTCTTGCTGGAGTAGTAAATAGTGTGAAAAATTTTGTCGCGACGTTGTCCCAATACTGCTCCAACTGCATAGTCACTGGCGTCGCACATCAATTCAAACGGTAAAGACCAATCGGGGGCTACTATAATTGGAGCTGAAACCAATTTCTTCTTCAATATTTTGAAAGCATTGACGCACAACTGATCCATCTTAAACGGTACATCTTTCTCCAAGAGGGAACATAAGGGTTTTGAAATTTTGGAGAAGTCTTTAATAAAGCGTCTGTAGAAACCCGCATGTCCCAAGAAGCTCCGTATTCCCTTCATATATGTTGGAGGAGGTAGTTTCTCAATCGTCTCAATTTTTGCTTTATCAACCTCTAGCCCTACTGCAGAAACCTTATGCCCCAAAATTATCCCCTCTTGCACCATGAAGTGACATTTTTCCCAGTTAAGAACTAGGTTAGTCTCCACACAGCGTTTCAACACTAAAACCAAAATTTTCAAGCATAAGTCGAAACTATCACCGAACACGGAGAAGTTATCCATGAATACTTCCAAGTTTTGTTCTACCATATCTGAGAAGATAGCCATCATGCACCGTTGAAAAGTTGTCAGAGCATTACATAAACCAAAAGACATACGACGGAAGGCAAACGTACCGTAAGGGCATGTGAATGTGGTTTTTTCTTGATCTTCTGGCAGGCAATCTGATTATATCCGGAATATCCATCCAAAAGACAGTAGAACTGATGTCCCGCTAACCTATCCAACATCTGGTCAATGAACGCCAAGGGGAAGTGATCGTTGCATGTAGCTTTATTCAGTTTGTGGTAATCCATACATACTCTCTAGCCTGTAACGGTTCTAGTGGGGATGAGTTCATTAGATTCATTTTTCACTACCGTCATGCCCCCTTTCTTTGGTACGCACTGTACAGAACTTACCCATGAACTGTTTGAGATTGGATCCAACCACTTTATGATCTAGTCGGCATCCAACCACTTTATGATCTCCTTTTTCACCACATCCTTCATAATGGGGTTTAATCTTCTTTGCTTCTCAATGGTTGGTTTTGCTCCCTCTTCCAATAAAATCTTATGCATACAAAATGACGGACTAATTCCTCGAATATCCGCTATAGTCCATCTGATTGCTGTTTTGAATTCTCACAATACCCTTAACAATTTCTCTTTTTGCGTATCAGTCAAATTTATCAAAACAATAACTGGTAGGGTAGCATCTTTTCCCAAATATGCATACTGCAGATGAGATGGTAGAGGTTTTAATTCCAACACCGGTGGCTCTTCTATCGATGGTTTGAACTTTTTCTCTTCCGTTTCAGGCCGATCAAGAGTGTTGAATGATTGTTTAACCTTCCTGGCAGTCGGTAATGCATCTAGCCATTTGACATACTCAATATCATCCTCAATATTGTAGTCGTCCATCCCGAACAACACAGATTCTAGTGGGTCCTCTGAATAATTTCCGTTGAACTTGTGATTAACTAATCCATCAAAAACATCCACCCGCAAACATTCACCCTTTTCTTTCAGATAAGTCATTGACTTAAATACAATGAAGGTGACCTGTTGGTCTTCAACTCGCATCTTTAATTCACCTTTTTGTACGTCAATCAACTTTCTCTCCGTTGCTAAAAATGGTCGCCCGAGAATGATGGGAATTTCCCTATCTACTTCACAATCCAAGATAAAGAAATCCACCGGGAAGAAGAATTTATCCACTTTTACTAAAAAGTCTTCAACAATACCTCGTGGATATATAACTGACCGGTCCGCCAACTACAAACTGATATTCGTCGGTTTTGGTGCCTGAAGTCCAAACTGGCTATAGACAGATAGTGGCATCAAATTTATACTGGCCCTCAAATCACACAACGCTCTTCCCGAAAACTGATTACCAATTTCACATTGAATAGTAAAACTACCTGGATCTTTTAGTTTCAGAGGTAACTTATTTTGGATAATTGCGCTGCACTCTTCAGTTAATGCCACTGTTTCAAAATCACCCAATTTTCTCTTCTTTGATAAAACCTCTTTCATGAACTTGGCGTAACTCGGCATCTGCTCCAAGGCTTCTGCAAAGGGTATGTTGATATGCAGTTTTTTGAAAATATCCAAAAATCTTGAGAACTTCTTATCTAACTTGGATTTCTGAAACCTCTGCAAATATGGTATGGGAGGCATTATAAAGTTTTGTTCAGGTGCTTTCTGCTCTAACTCCTCATCCTGTTGTTTTTCGTTTTTTGAGACTTCCTCTTTTTCCACTGTTGCGTTGTCCATCTTTTCCTTGTCTTTGAATGTCTCTTGCAATTCCTTTCCACTACGTAGAGTCACAGCCTTGCAATGTTCATCTCTACCCGGATTTATCTCAGTATCACTGGGGAGTGTTCCATGTGGACGGCTATTCAACGCATGTGTTATCTGCCCCATCTGATTTTCTAGATTCTTGATCGAAACAGCTTGAATTTTCACATTCATATCTACTTGACTCAATAACTTGTCTTGCTCACTGATCCTTTTGTCTATAGCTACACTAAATTTTTCTAAAGCATCTTCCAGACTTGGTTTCTTCTCTGGATGTTGCTGAGTTTGATTTTGAAATCCGGGTGGATTTTGCTATCTCGGTGCTTCAGCTTGGTTATTGCTCCAAGAAAACCCTGGGTGATTTGTCCAGCCGGTTATATGCATTTTGATTCGGATAAGGTTGGACTGATCGATTATAGCTCCCCACGAATTGAGCTAATTCTGAATTGATGGCACACTGATTTGTAGCATGACTCCCAGCACATAACTTACAAACCATTTTTTTTGCTAAGTCATAACTTACAAATCATTGCTACTTGGTATGCGGTTGGTGGACTCCATGTTTCAATCTTCTTAGTTAATGCAGAAACCTGTGCTGCCAACGCTGTCACTGCATCCAATTCAAACTTTCCCGGTGTTTTCGGAGGATTAGATCTAGTCATTGGCCACTGATAATTATTATTGGCCATCGTTCTAACAGTTGATAAGCCTCATCAAAGTTCTTAGCTATGATTGCTCCACCTACTGCTGCATCAATACCGGTTCTTATGGACGCGTGCAAACCATCACAAAATATCCCAACCTGCATCCATTGTGGAATTCTGTGATGTGGGCATTTACGGAGGATATCCTTAAATCTTTCCCAGGCCTCATATAATGTTTCAGAGTCGAACTGTTCAAAAGTATGAATATCATTCCATAGTTTTGCCGACTTTGCTGGTGGAACAAACTTAGCTAAGAATTTTTGAGCTAAGTCATCCCAAGTTGTGATCGAACCAGGCGGCAAGGAATGTAACCAACTCCGAGCTTTGTCCTTCAACGTAAACGGAAACAACCTCAACCTTATACAGTCTTCTGAAACGTTATTGAATTTGAAGGTGTCGCAAATTAACAAGAATTCAAAATATGCTCATTCGGATCATCCGTTGAACTACCCCCAAACTGCACTACATTTTGAAGCATCTGAATTGTTCCCGCTTTATCTCTCGTCGCTTGCATTAATCACCTACCCTCCGAATACTAGATCAGATATATGTCATGATTGTTCGAGATGGCATAATCCCTAAGTGATTTTTGTTCTTCACCTGCCATGTTAACTGGTATTTCTTGTGCCGCCAGATCTTCTTCCACAGGTGGTACCGCACTAGTCAACTGTAATTTCTGGAACTTCCTTTCGATATCGTCTGTATAAGGAAAAAGTTCCTTTTTAGCCCTTGATCTAGTGTGCATACACTTAAAAAGAATTCCTGCAAACACAAGAAGAAAAATAAATAACTAACATTTAAATTAAAACCGAATTGATTACAACTAATATGGAAATAATATTAATAAAGAATTCTCTGGCAACGGTGCCAAAAAATTGTTGATCGATTTCGCAATCAATGAATACGTGCAAGTATACACGGTCAACAAATAATAAAGTGATAAGAAAAGTATCGTTCCCACGAGGAATTATTTAATAAAAATTACCAAGTACTAACTCTTAACCAAATCAATTTTATTTAAACAATTGCAAAGTGTGATTTTTTTAATTAAGAAAACTAAATTAATCAATTAAAACTAGATTACTCTAAAATTAATTCAAATAAATAAAGATTAAGACTCGACGAATGAATTCAGATAAATAAAGGTTAAGACTACAATATCCCCAATTTATGTATTACAAACCAATTATCCAACTAATCTAATTATTATGCCTAATGAATTGTTAACAGGAATTCTAAGTGTTAAAAGCCCTTTCCCAAGTGATCAGTTAACTTTTATTCAATTCAATCAATCTTGCGATATTCCTATTCAAAATAATTAAATTAAACCCATTAAGTTCCAATTCTCAATTTGTTACATGCAGTGAACATATATTCCTATTCAATTCACGACCCTAATTATTCGTCTCATGCAAATAATCAAGCATACATGTTATCATGTCCGGTTCTAACCCTAAATTTCGTCTTCTGAAACCTTCTATAGTAACACAGTAATTACTGGCCAAATAATTAATCAATAAGCACAAGACATGATAAACAATTCACCTTGGCATAAATAATTGGAATAAATTAGACAATTAATCCATAGACATAAAAGGTTCAAATTGTAGTCTTAATAAACGAATTAGTTCATAACGAAAAATTAAAATCAACAAACTCATGAAAATCATCCTTAAGGAATTACACAATTTAAAAATAATAAGAAGAAGAAACTCTAAAGAAAATCTCCCAAGCTTCAATCTTCAAGTGATTCCTGATTAGACTCCAGTTATGAATGAATATCCCACAATCTAATATAAACTAGGGTTTATGTCCTAATCTATTGGAGTGTTTTATCTAATATAATTTATCTAATCTCCCTTATTCTATGCCTCCCATCATGTATTTATAGGTTACAAGTCCAATTTTTAGCTTAGGAGGAAACCCAATCCAATTTGGAGTCAAAAAAGTGTCAAAATTCGCCCAAAAACGCGTCCAAGCTTGACCAGGGCCCTTCCTCAGGCGTCTCTAATGGCTGTTCACGTATTGCACCCATCGCTTTCCTAGCGCCCTACCGAAATGGCCTTGGTTTGGGCGCCCCGGCGCTGGGGTCTTTTCTAGAATTTTCTGCTCTGACATGTTTTGGGTAAATGGCCATAACATCTTCGTTCGAACTCCGATTTTGTAGATTCAAGATGTTCCGGAAAGAGGAGACGTACATCTACAACTTTTATTCTTTGAGATTTTCGAAATAAGGTCCGAAAAAATACTGAAATTGGCTTTGAAGTGGGTGCTATGTAAATGGCAAGCCGAAAACACGAATCTAGCAACCCCAATGGCCCCAAACTTAAAATAGACATTGTCCTCAATGGCTAAAATAGAAAAAATTAATGCAGAGGACTTCCCTGAAAATATAGCTATCTTCCTCCTTCTCCGCTAAGTTTGGAGAATAGGCTAGGCACATGGAACAAATTGGGCACCGCACTTGAATTTGACTTGAATAACCTGTAAACCATGATAGAAATAATTTTATTAAATTCTAAATAAATGCAAATTCAAAACTACTAATATAAAACCTAATAAAAACTAAAAAATAAAAATTAAACTTTGGTTGCCTCCCAATAAGCGCTTGTTTTATAGTCTCAGCCTGACTTCTTCAATTCTCTATCCAATTCCCCTATAAAAATTGAGGAACCCTCCATCCATCAGTAACAATGTCTCTTTTGGGAGGTTCCCATTAGTAATGACCCTTGAATGAAAGTCACCTAGCATGCTCTTTGTAGATATGTTCCCCATTAAGAACGTCCAAAAACTAGGTGTTTTCTCCATTATGTCGTCGATGATCGAGTTAGGGCATTGAAGCTTAATAAACACAATGGGATCTTCCTCATCTTCTCCTTTTCATCCCACCATGACTCCACAACCGTATTTTAGCTCTTATGTCACAAAGAGCATTGCTTAGATGACATGATTTGCCAAGCATGGTTTTGCAAAACTGCCCGGATTCTTGAACTTTGGTGGAGGAGGCACATGGGATACTAATGAAATCGGCTCATCTTCGTTAAATCTTACAGTTAAATCTTCGTCGATCTCCTTTTCTTGGTTCCCAATTGTTTCCTCTCTTTCAACATCTTGTGACTCATCTAGTTGCAGATTTTGTTCGGGCTCTCCATCAGTCTCGGAATCCATGTCATAGGGCCAAGTGTATTGAGGGCAAAAGTTCGAGGCATTGATTAGTTGTTCCATTTGGTTCGCAAAATTTTGACTCGATATCTCTTGATTAATCCTCCTCTCCTCACTTGAAGCTATGAACTTGGACAAAATTTCCTCCAAATTTGAATGTTCCTCCTATTGTAGTGGAGGTGGACACGAGAAATTCGGTGGGTATTTTGGACTTGGAGCATAAAATTGATCTTGATGAGTATGACTCCATAAAAATTCTGGGTGATATCCCCAATCCTGTTGATAGTTGTTGGGATAAACATAATTGTTGGGGTAATCACCACCATACTTTACCGGCTCAAAACTGATGGCGCATTGATGACTCATATGATTTCCAACATAATAATCACAAGTCACCGCCACACTTTGACGATGTTGTGCTGCAAAAGCGTCTAACCTCCTCGAAAGTGTCTCAATCTGTGCTGACAATGCAGAAAGTGTCGTGAGTACATCAACCTCTGCTCCCCTTTGCTGAGTCATTCTCGTATATGGCCATTGATAATTAAATTCCGCCATGGTACTTGAAAAGAAAGAAAAAAAATGAAAGAGAATTAAAGAAAAAAAATGTTTAAATTAAAACTAATTTGATAAAATTTAATATTGGAAAAAATTATTAAATTAATTCCCCGGCAACGGCGCCAAAAACTTGTTGATCGATTTCACAATCAATGAATACGTGCAAGTATACACGGTCAATAGGTAATAAAGTGATAAGAAAAGTACCGTTCCCACGAGGAATTATTTAATAAAAATTACCAAATACTAACTCTTAACCAAATCAATTTTATTTAAACAATTGCAAAGTGTGATTTTTTTAATTAAGAAAACTAAATTAATCAATTAAAACTAGATTACTCTAAAATTAATTCAAATAAATAAAGATTAAGACTCGACGAATGAATTCAGATAAATAAAGGTTAAGACTACAATATCCCCAATTTATGTACTACAAACCAATTATCCAACTAATCCAATTATTATGCCTAATGAATTGTTAACAGGAATTCAAAGTGTTAAAAGCCCTTTCCCAAGTGATCAGTTAACTTTTATTCAATTCAATCAATCTTGCGATATTCCTATGCAAAATAATTAAATTAAACCCATTAAGTTCCAATTCTCAATTTGTTACATGCAGTGAACAGATATTCCTATTCAATTCACGACCCTAATTATTCATCTCATGCAAATAATCAAGCATACATGTTATCATGTCCAGTTCTAACCCTAAATTTCATCTTCTGAATCCTTCTAGAGTAATAAGGTAATTACTGGCCAAATAATTAATCAATACACACAAGACATGATAAACAATTCACCTTGGCATAAATAATTAGAATAAATTAGACAATTAATTCATAGACATAAAAGGTTAAAATTGTAGTCTTAATAAACGAATTAGTTCATAACGAAAAATTAAAATCAACAAACTCATGAAAATCATCCTTAAGGAATTACACAATTTGAAAATAAGGAGAAGAAAAAACTCTAAAGATAATCTTCCAAACTTCAAACTTCAAGTGCTTCTTGATTAGCCTCCAATTATGGTTGATTATATTTTCAATGATCAGTTAATTGGCCTTTATATACTCCTTTTTCATGTTGCCTCAATCCTAGTCCACATCAACTTCCCATTCAATACAAGTTCGCGCCTTGGTCAACTGGTTACAAGCTCGGTCAAGCCTCAAATCGTCCGTGACACGAGATCGATTCAAAACACAAATACCTTAATACTTCTCTCCAATTAATTATGATTCTGCCCTTTAGTAGCTTAAATGCCCAATTTGTCCCCGCGTTTCTGGAATCTGCAAAATAATAACTAAACATAATAAAAATTATTCTATATGACTTGAGAATACAATAATTTAAGCCCAAGTATATTCGATTCATGGATATATTACCCAATCATCAGAGCCGTTTAGATTTAATGAAATAAAGTCATGAATAAGTGGTGATGGCTAAGATTAGGCAAAAACCTAAGTTTGGGGGAAGATTTGGGATATAGCTGAAAAAACAAAAAGTAATGAAAAGTGAAAAAAAAAAGTATGAATAAATATCGTGGCTAGTTTAGTTCTGTGGCCTTTGTTACTTGAGTAAGTACGCCCGAGGAGATGTCTCTACACCCAGCGCCCTAAAGCCTTATGGTTTGGGAGTCGTTGGTCGAAAGTTCGTAGGGTAGCACTGAAAAGCCTAAGAGAACTAGACATTGCACAGTCATGAGTAAACTAAAAATTGAAAAAACAGGTAAAAGAGCGAAAAGCCCTCGTAAGTGAATAAGAAAGTAAAAATATCCCATTCTGACTTCTAAATTTGGTAAGTGTTTGGTTTTAATCGGATCTTGCTTGTTTATGAGTTTCTTGTTGTTAAACTGTTTGACTCCTTTAAAGAGGCATATTATGTGTTTTATTTAAGTTTTTGTCAGTTAATATGGTTGTTGAGCACACACGCACTATATTAGTCATTACAAGGAAAGATTTGGTGATTAATATGCAATTATTGATTTATCTTGTAAAGATGTATTGTTCATGTCTATTGTAGTTTCACTGAGGCAAACTGATTAAATATTGTATTGTCTGATAGCTGGATTCGTAGCCATGTAGTTAGTTGCATTAGATTGTATACTGTTGTGCTTGAGGACAAGCACGGTTTAAGTTTTGGGGAATTTGATGAGTGGGTTTCATACCTACAAATCAGATGCCTATTCGGACTTAAATAGTGCCTAATCCATCTATATTTATATCGTTTTATGCATTTTGTGTGTAGGGTTAGTACATGTTAGCTAAAGCAAGTTGGTGGCAAAAAAGGCTAGCAATGTAATAAAAGTTCAGTGAAGTGTAGATGACACCCATAGAGGCGTGCATCCATTAAGATAAAACACCCGGCTAAAAGTACATTATTCAGAAGCTTAATACCCTGTCGGGGCGGGGGTTCTCATGCACAAAAAGCCCGCTGGGGCGGGGGTACGAAGCCAAGAGAGAAGAGTTCTGATGCAATTTCACTACTGTTGTGGCGTGGCTTGGTGGACTTTGGACGCGATTGGGACTTGAAGGAGGACGTATTCAATTACAATAACAGATACTTCATCAACTCTATTCATTGATTCAACATTCAATCATTATCAACAACTTTCAAGCCCTAATTTTGAAGATTGTGGAGGAATTAGAGCAAGGAGCGAGGAACACCAAGATTACTGATTGGACTGAAGAAAAGGGTGGTTTTATTACTGTTCTTATTCTTTAATTTCAGTTCTGTAATTGAGATGTTGATTTCTTTGATCTATTCAGTGTTTATTTCATTAATTATGAACTAATTTATCTTATTAAGCCTATGATGGATCTTTAAGTGTAACGAGGATTATTATGCTTTGATTTAATTCAATGATGCTATTTTCAGTTCATCTATTATGATTTGTGCATAATTTATGAGTTGCTTGATCACCAATTCTTTGTGAACTAGTATGAATTCGAGAGATGAAATATGAGTTTAGACTTGGTCATAATAGCATGTGTTTATGATTTCTGCGTTTGATGGAATTCATAATTTATGTTTAGGATGGAGATATACCTATGCATCGCATGTAATTGTATGAGAACTTGGAATTTAACCCTTCTTTAATTGTAATTCACAAAGAGATATAGTGAATTAGTTAATTAGGGTGTTTGAATTAATTCTATCATCTGTGAATTTAAGTTGATATGGGTTTAGTGCATCGAGAGATGACTATTTCTACTTACGTGTTCTTGATTAATGAACTGGAATAGTTAATTTGAATTAAAAAGAAGTGTGATAATCTGAGTGAAACATAAAGTGAAGTTGTAGGCTTAATTCTCCATTATCTGAGTAAAATTTGTGATTGTTAGTTGATTTTTATTTAGCTTATTAGTTTTTCATTATTTTTATAATTAAATCAGTTAGTTTAATAAAATTGAGATAATACAAAGCTGGTAATTGTTAGATTAAAATTGATATTTGTCACTGTGAGAACGATACTTAACTTATCATTATATTACTTGTTGATCACGTATACTTGCATATCGTGCTTAATTAGATTACACCCAACAATCAACATCCTCCCGAACGGATAACATCCTTCGGGACGGATCAACATCCTTCGAGACGGATCAGCATCCTCCCGAACGGATCAACATCCTTCGAGACGGGTCAGCGTCTTCCGAACGGATAACATCATTCGGGACGGATCACCATCCTCCTGAACGGATAACATCCTTTGGGATGGATCAACATCCTCTCGAACGGATCAACATCCTTCGAGACAGATCATGGTCCTCCCAAACAGATAACATCCTTCGGGATGGACGAGTGTCCTCCCAAACGGATAATATCCTTCGGGACGGACCAACGTCCTCCCGAACAAATGAACATCTATCGATTAAACGTTTTCCATGGCTAATTGATTGATCTACTCTCTTATTTTAAGTTCATTATAAACAAGAGGGTTCTTTATAAACAAAAGAGTGGGGGCAATGTTAGGGCGTAAATATTTAGGCCCGGATGATACGGTGGGCCATAGTCTACGTGGAGGAATTTTACCCTATGTAGGAATCTATTTTGGCAGTTGAGTATTTTAAGGAATCTAAGATTCCTAATTACATTTGGTTTCCAACTCCTAAGAAAAGAGTCAGGATACAATTCTGATTTAGATTCCTTAAAAAGATTGACTATAATCCCATTAAGGTATTTTACCTAATGAGGAATCCTATTCCTATACGGGGAATGGCTTGGAGAAGGTGGTATGATCATTATAAATACACGGCTACACCCTCATTATCAGGTACACACAATTATTATTTTTCAGCACTAGAGCATTAAGCCTTCATTGTTAAACCTTATTCAGCCTGTACTTATTCTCACACCGGAGCTATCTCTTGACGGCCCAAGCCGTCAAGCTTTTGATGTGACTTCGTTTCTATGCAGGATTTGATGCGCTTTGATGATTGACACGCTTTGTTGATTGGGGCGCGTGGACGAATCTTGGCGTTAACAGGTAGTTTTATATAATTTTATTTTTGAGGTATCAAATAACTTTTAAAATGATGAAAAATAATTTAGGGACTAAATAATAGAGTAATTATGAGATAAATAAGTTTGAAATGATAATAAATTAGTACAATAGTTTTATCTCGTACATTATTTTTGCAAACAAACTTAGGAATACAAGTATTGGCGGAGTATAAACATAAAGCTTTTTTATTCAAAGATATGCACATCTCCCGTCCCTATCTCAGTACACTACTGCACAAGCCTCCTTTTTCATCAGTTTTGTTCCTACTGCACCCAATGATCCCATCATCATTGTCATTTATATATCTCCTCTCTTCTTCAACTCCTCTGCACCAAATTCTAAATATATCTCTAGTACAACTTTATCACTCTTCTCGCAAATGGCTAAATACATTTTCTCCCTTTTTGTGCTACTATTATTTCTAACCAGCTTTTCTGAAGCCACCCCGAGTAGTACTAACGATCAGACTCTGTTCTTCACTCTCATGAAAAAGTCTCTCCGGGGGAATTCGTTGTCAGATTGGGATTTTAATGGAACCAAACCATTTTGCAACTACACGGGCATTGGTTGCAATGATGAAGGATTTGTGGTAAAGGTTGATGTCTCGAAGTGGTCTTTATCAGGCCGTTTACCTGAAGGCATATGCTCTTACCTTCCTGAGCTACGTATTCTTCGTGTAGGTCATAATAATCTGCATGGGAGATTACCTCAAAGTATCATCAATTGCTCTCGCCTCGAAGAGCTGAACATGAGCTCTGCTCAGCTCACTGGGACTTTACCAGATTTTTCGCCCATGATAGCTCTAAAGACACTTGATCTGTCATACAATCTCTTCACGGGCGAATTCCCCTTGTCTGTCACCAATCTCACTAATCTCGAGGTACTAAATTTTAATGAAGATGTAGGATTCAACCTATGGCAATTGCCTGAGAGTTTTTCAAGGCTGACAGAACTCAAGTACATGGTGCTAACAACGTGCAAGGTCCGAGGTCCAATTCCAGAATCTATTGGTAATATGACATCTCTTATTGATCTGGAATTGGCCGGGAATTTCCTTACGGGTAATATTCCAGTAGAATTGAGCCAACTGAAAAATTTGCAATTTCTTGAGCTTTATTATAATCAACTTGTGGGCGAAATACCTGAGGAGCTTGGAAATCTCACAGAGCTCATTGATTTCGATTTATCTGTCAATACTTTGACTGGAAAGCTGCCCAAATCTATATTTAGCCTTCCGAAAATCGAGGTCCTGCAACTTTACAACTGCAGTCTATCAGGAGAAATCCCGGATGTGATTGCAAATTCAACAACATTGAGAATCTTATCTCTTTATGACAATTTACTGGCAGGAGAAGTTCCGAGAAATCTAGGCAAATTATCGCCTATGATTGCTTTCGACTTTTCAGAAAATCAATTATCCGGAGAACTGCCAACTGATGCATGTAATGGAGGTAAGTTGTTGTACTTTTGTGTCCTGGATAATAAGTTTACTGGAGGACTGCCTGAAAGTTATGGAAAATGTTGGTCTCTTTTGCGTTTTCGGGTTAGTCAAAACCATTTAGAAGGTTCAATACCAGAAGGGCTTCTAGGCCTTCCTCGGGTTTCAATCATTGATTTGGGATATAATCATTTGAATGGTTCATTAGCCCAAACAATTGCAAATGCTAAGAACTTGTCCGAGCTTTTCATACAGAGCAACATGATTTCAGGTATTCTACCGCCTGAAATTTCACATGCTATTAGTTTGGTAAAAATTGATCTCAGCAATAATCTGTTTTCTGGTCCTATACCTTCTGAAATTGGCAGCCTAAAACGGCTCAATTTATTGGTGTTGCAAAAAAATAAGTTCAGTTCTTCGATTCCTGAATCCCTCGCGTTGTTAAAATCTCTCAACGTGCTTGATCTTTCTAGTAATCGCTTAATTGGAAATATCCCGGAAAGCCTATCTGATTTGCTTCCAAATTCTATGAACTTTTCAAACAATCTCCTTTCCGGCCCCATTCCTAAGTCATTCATAAAGGGAGGATTGTTAGAAAGTTTTTCAAACAATCCATCTCTCTGTGTTCCTAATTCCCTCAGTTCGTCGGTTCCAAATTTTCCGATTTGTTCACAAACTTATAATAAGAAAATGTTGAACTGCACTTGGGTGATTGGCCTTTCAGTGGGAATTGTGATGATAGGAGGTTTCTTGTTTCTAAAGCGTTGGTTTATTAAAGAAAAATCTGCCATAGAACATGAGGAAACCTTCTCTTCTTTATTTTTCTCGTACGATGTCAAAAGCTTCCACAGAATAACCTTTGACCACCGCGAAATCATTGAGGCCATGGTTGATAAGAACATAGTTGGTCATGGAGGATCCGGGACAGTGTACAAAATTGAGCTGAGCAATGGGGAAGTTATTGCTGTCAAGAGGCTTTGGAGTCGAAAAACAAAAGATCCTGCTTCGGAGGACCAAGTGATTATAGACAAGGAACTTAAAACCGAAGTTGAAACTCTAGGAAGTATAAGGCACAAAAACATTGTCAAGTTGTATTGCTATTTCTCGAGTTTGGATTCCAACTTGCTGGTTTATGAGTACATGCCTAATGGAAACCTTTGGGATACACTTCACCAAGGGAAATGCCTGTTGGACTGGCCTACTCGCCATCGGATTGCACTTGGGGTTGCACAGGGCTTGGCCTATTTGCACCATGATCTGATGCCACCAATTATTCACAGAGACATCAAGTCAACCAACATTTTACTTGATGTGAATTACCAGGCCAAGGTTGCAGACTTTGGCATAGCCAAAGTTCTCAGAGCAAGAGGAGGGAAAGATTCAACGACTACAGTTATTGCAGGGACTTATGGTTATTTAGCCCCAGGTAAATTTCTGAACTAACCCAATTTAACATCAGTTTTTCATATGGCGAAATCTAGGCATATATTTCTAGCATACAATTTAAAATGAAGTAAATTGAGTTAAATTTAAGGTGTTCCGCCATAATTATTCTTGGATGTGCAGATACCCTTGAAACCAATAATATGCAGAAGTATGTACAAGTAGTTGTACTTCAGGATTTATAGATATTAATCCTGCTCACAAAAATATCAATACAAGTTTTAATAGTTCTTCATATGGCTATTTTTGTTAAAGACACATCCATCTAATAATTTAATTACTAGTTAATGCTATTATTTCACTTTCAGATACGAAATTTTGACATAAGTTCATGCCTAACGTTTCTTTCGTTTGTATTGGCAATATATCAGAATATGCATATTCTTCCAAAGCAACTACCAAATGTGATGTCTACAGCTTTGGAGTTGTTCTAACCGAACTAGTAACTGGGAAAAAGCCTGTGGAGGCAGAGTTTGGAGAGAACAAGAATATCATATATTGGGTCTCAACCAAGGTGGAAACTAGAGGAGTTATGGAGGTTTTGGATAAGCAATTATCAGGGTCATTTAAAGACGAGATGATTAAGGTTCTTCGGATTGCCATTCGTTGTACAACTAAATCACCGGCACTTCGTCCTACTATGGATGAGGTTGTTCAGTTGCTGATCGAGGCAGATCCCTGCAGAATCGATTCATGCAAGTCATCGAATAAGACCAAAGAAACAGAAAATGTGACCAAGCTTCCAAAAACTCCATATGAATTATGATAGTATTAGGAGCTTTGTGGGCTAGCAGGGTTACTAGGGAACTCTAATTGCACTACGTTTTCGGTATCAGGTACTATTGTTCCTAACTGTGGTAATCCATTAACATTTTCTGCCTTTCTGGTAACCATGATGTGGGGTTCCTGTTGACGTAGCATAGAATCTATAGACTGTTCAAAAGTATTTAGAGCCTAATAGTATAGATAACTTACCCTCTTTGTTTACCTAAGAAAAGTAGTAGTACTAGACAGATTCTCTCATTTTTCACTTTTGGCCTATGTGCAAGTTTTTGGCAAATTTCTATCAATATAACTGCTTTATGTCTACGCATAGAATCTAAATAATTCCTTTGCTTTTGAGATTTCTGTTTTTTTCCTCTTTATCAAGCTCACTACATAATGATGTGATCCGAACAAAAGGAGGCTCTAAAAAAGGCAGAGATGTTATTGAAGGGTGGAAAGCCTGATTCGCAAGGTGCTTCTTTTTGTATCAAAGTGGGTTTCTGATTCTGCATATAAATATGGTGTATGATTTGTTCATGGATGGTCCAATTCTCTTTATCTATCCAATGGAAAAGAACATTGAGCCTCATTGATTGATGATGAGCATCTTTGTCACCATTTGAGCTTTAGGTTGAGTGGGTAAACCATAGGCCTCTTTTTATCTTCCTTTTGCTTCCTCTTTTTTCTACGACTGTTTTATTGCTATGTTAGAATGCATGTTTCACCGTAGATGGTGTGCCATGAACCTCCACTTACAAATTATATTCTTTCTCTTACCTAAGGTGCTTCGCTGAGGGAGGGGCCTAGTTGCTAGGCCGCCTAGGTATTTTCTAGAAAGATCTTATTTATTTATTTTATCTAGTATATATATTTGTTATGGGATAAATAACGTTTTGGTCACTGGGTCCGATTTTCATTGTGGTTATCGAAATTTTTTTTGTTACAATCGAATAACTGTACTCTCAAAAAATTACAAAAAGGTCATTTCGTTCGATTTCATCCCCAAATGCTTTGATCACGTATATTAACCCTTTTTTTGCGACGTGGAGGCATAAACTTGCTTTTAAATTTTTATTAAAAAGAAAATGTTGCTAACAAGTGTTGAACTTCAACCTCCCCAAACTATAAACCTTATATTCCAAACAAAAATAACTGGACCAACTACCTATTATGCTAAAATTTATGTACTAAGAATTGTAATAATAATAATTGTAATAATTATTATTGTAGTAATAATAATAACTTTTAAATTATTAAAATAATAATAATAATAATTAAAATGAATTCATTCTGAAACTAAAATTAATCCAACTGAATTGAAACTTGATCCTATATCCCCAATTAGCCCGGAAGTTCATCTTCTCTCTGATTCGGTTCGAACTTACCAGTTTGCAGCAAAGAGCGAAGGGAGAAATGGCGATACGGCTAACAGTGATGTTAACAAAGAACTTATACTGGACTCCCAAAATACCTCCATCAAATACCCATCTCTCAAATTTGCCCTTAAACCCTCTTCCCTCTCTCATTCGTCCCTTCTCATCTCAAAATTCTGAACTGAAGAAGAAAAATAAACAGCAATTAGCTCTTAAAAATGGAGTCCTGAAATGTTCGATGGAGTACAATAGCTACAACAACAACGTTAATGACGGCCAGTACTACGAGTACGAGAGGCATGCGATGGGGCAGACACAATACCCAAGGCCATCAGAGATAGAATGGAAGAAAGAGATTTGCAACTCCGTACAACTCATTCGAATTGTTGGCACCCCCGTCCAAATCAAGCATCTCACCTCCGGCAAAGTCCTTGCTTGGTCTCGCCTCGCCGTCAAAAAATCTTCCACCGACACTGCCTGGTATTTTTTTTATAAAAAAAATCCCTTTATTTTTAGTGTTATTGTGAAAATAATTGGCATTGTTGTTGTGTAGGTTTGATAATTTAGTGCGGTTGGAGATTAAATTATGGCACGGTTGGCTTTTGTTTGTGGGTTAATTTTCCCCATTTATTGAGTTTGTATATGATTATGTACTGTGGTGTTTATGGCTGGGATGATTGGGATTGTTTTATTTGTCGTGTTAAGTGAATTTTTTAAAATGGAGGAAATATAGGATCAAGTTTCAATTCAATTGGATTAATTTTAGTTTTAGAATGAATTTATTTTAATTATTATTATTATTATTTTAATAATTTAAAAGTTATTATTATTACTACAATAATAATTATTACAATTATTATTATTACAATTTTTAGTACATAAATTTTAGCATAATAGGTAGTTGGTCCAGTGATTTTTGTTGGAATATAAGGTTTATAGTTTGGGGAGGTTTGAAGTTCAACACTTGTTAGCAACATTTTCTTTAATAAAAATTTGAAGGCAAGCCTTATGCTCTCCACATCAGCAAAAATAACGGGTTAAAATTAAAAATTAAAAAATTGAACTTTAATAACAAACTTTAAACAATTCAATTTGAGCAGAGAGAACACAAAATAGTTAAAATTTGGTATAATGAAAATACTGAAAGTATAGATGTTGCAGTATGTTTATTCATATTCGGGTCCAGCCTGAAATTGGCTTGGGAGGTAATTTTTTTTTAAAAATCTAGTTGTTAAGCTTGCAATAAAAATTGCCAAAAAACCCACCATATATATATATATATATATATATATATATATATATATAAAAGTCTTGACAGTGTCTTCCTAACTACACTGCTTTCTGTCTCGGTCAGTGGCCGAATTAGTTCACCCTATTATCCTTAATTATTTGTTTCCTGTGAAAGTCTTATTCAATAGATGTTTTCTCTTAAATGCTTTTATTACCCAATAACAATATAAACTTTAACTTAGTTTTGTTAATAAATTATGTATATATATATAGGTTGTCCCAGTACATAATTATCTACCTGCTTAATTATAGTAAACAATAAATGTCAACGTACGTAGGTTATCACATGCAAATTGATTTAGAATGCATGCCTACCATATCACCATCCCCATGCATGTTCACGTTAGTAAGCCCCAGATGCTTCCATTAAATAAATATATATTGTATGCTTATATAATATTTATAATCAGATATTCATGCACATGTGGATAGTTATAATAAACTAAATTTCTAATGATTTTTTATATATATTTTTTGTATGAAGTTACAATGACAAATCTTGCCAAACTTGAATTCGTGGAACTTGATATTACTGGTAAGAATTATTTATCATGGATCCTTGATGCCGAAATTCATCTTGATGTCATGGGTCTTGGAGACACCATTAAAGATGGTAATGAAACACCTAGTCAAAACAAGGCAAAGGCCATGATTTTCTTACGCCATCATCTCCATGAGGAGTTGAAATTAGAGTATCTCACAATAAAAGATCCTCTTATTCTTTGAAAAAATTTGAAAGAAAGATATGATCATCAAAAGACAGTTATTCTCCCAAAAGCTCGTTATGATTGGATGCATTTACGATTGCAGGATTTTAAATCAGTAAGTGAATATAATTTTGCAATGTTTAAAATCAGTTCTAAATTGAAATTATGCGGAGATAATATCACTGATGGAGATATGTTAGAAAAAACTTCTCCACTTTTCATGCCTCGAATGTGCTCCTGCAGCAGCAATATAGAGAACGAGGTTTTAAGAAATATTCTGAACTGATTTCATGTCTCCTTGTGGCTGAACAAAATAATGAACTTTTAATGAAAAATCATGAATCGCGACCAACTGGTTCAGCTCCATTCCCTGAAGTGAATGTTACAAGATATAATAATAATTATGGTCATGGTCGTGGTCGTAATAGAGGTCGTGGTCGTGGTCGTGGTCGTGGCCACAGGCGAGGAAGTTTTAATTACCGCAACCATGATACCAAATCTTCAAAGAATGAGGAGAAACAAGAAAAGGGGAAGAATATAAATAACAGAGATACCAAGAAGGAAGAAAATATTTGTTATCGGTGTGGAATGAAAGGACATTGGTCTCGTACCTGTCGTACAGCCAAACATCTTGTTGATTTATATCAGTCCTCATTGAAAGGAAAGGAGAAGAACATAGAAATAAATTTTTCTCATCCACATCAAGATAACAATGATATCTATTTTGATCCTATGGATATGACACACCTTGACGTTGCAGATTTCTTTAATAATGAGCAAGTTAATATTTCTTGTAATGAAAATAATTAGTTCAGAATTATGTTAGTCCTTTTAAGTGTGTTTGTTTTATGCTAATGTATTTTATTTTCTTCCTTTCATGTTGGCTTATTTAATGTATTTTGTTTTCTTTGTTTCGTAAAGAATTGTGTTATTAAATATATATAATATTATGTCTTATTATGAACTTATTATATATTTATTCCTTTTTTATGAAGAAAATATGGATTTGTGTCATGCTATAAATGATGCTAATATCAATGGTGGAGATATATGCTTAGCAGATAGTGCAACGACACATAGCATTCTCAGACATAAGAAATATTTTTCAAATATAAGAATGATGAAAGCAAAAGTAAATACAATATCAGGTTCAGCAGACTTGATTGAAGGCTCTAGAAGAGCCAATATAATGCTTCCTAGTGGAACAAAATTTATTATTGATAATGCTTTATTTCCCACTAAATCAAGGAGGAATCTGCTAAGTTTTAAAGATATACGACTTAACGGGTACCATATTGAGACAACAAATGAAAATGGTATTGAATATCTTTACATTATATCAAATGTCTCTACTGAAAAATAAATATTGGAAAAATTACCCTTTTTATCTTCAAGTTTGTACTATACAAGTATTAGTACAATTGAGTTAATACAATAATGAACCAGAAGTTCAATGAACCAAATAATTTTATTATTTGGCATGACTGGTTGGGTCATCTTGGATCAATAATGATGTGAAGAATTATTGAGAATTCACATGGTCATCCATTAAAGAACCAGAAAATTCTTCAATTTAAGGAATTCTCATGTGCTGCTTGTTCTCAAGGTAAATTGGTTATTAGACCATCACCAGCTAAAATTGGGACTGAATCCCCAAGGTTTCTAGAACGTATTCAAGGAGATATTTGTGGGCCTATTCACCCACCAAGTGGACCATTTAGATATTTTATGGTTTTAATATATGCATCTACAAGATGGTCACATATGTGCTTATTATCAACTCGCAAACTGGCGTTTGCGAGATTACTTGCTCAAATTATTAGATTACGAGCACAATTTTCGGATCATATAATCAAGACTATTCGTCTTGATAATGCTGATGAATTATCATCCCAAACATTTAATGATTATTGTATGTCTCTTGGGATAAATAATGAACATCCTGTTGCCCATGTTCATACTCAGAATGGTCTTGCTGAATCATTTATTAAACGCCTTCAGTTAATTGCAAGACCATTGCTCATGAGAACAAAAATTCCTGTCTCTGTTTGGGGGCACACTATTTTACATGTAGCAACACTTATTCGCATCAGGCCAACATCATATCATAAATTCTCCCCATTACAATTGATTTTTGGTCATGAGCCAGATATTTCCCATCTAAGAATATTTGATTGTGCAGTATATGTTCCAATTTATCCTCCACAACGCACAAAGATGGGTCCTCAAAGGAGGCTGGGAATATATATTGGGTTTGAGTCCCCATCAATAATTAAATATCTTGAACCTTTAACAGATGATTTATTTACAGCACGATCTGTCGACTGTCATTTTGATAAGACTATGTTCCCAGCATTAGGGGGGAAAATTAAACAGCTGGATAAAGATATTACATGGAATGCATTGTCATTATTGAATTTTGATCCTCGTACAAAACAATGTGAACAAGAAGTTCAAAAGATACTTCATTTTCAAGATATAACAAATCAACTACCGAATGCATTCACTGACTCAAAAGGAGTAACCAAATCTCATATACCAGCTGTAAATGCTCTAGCTCGGATTGAAGTCCCAATAGGACAATCCGTAAAAATTGTAGCAAATGAGTCCAAGGCACGCCAGAAGCATGGTAGACCAATCGGTTCAAAAGATAAAAATTATTGAAAAAGAAAAGAATTAAATAGACAAGTTGGCATTATTGAGGAGGAAAATATTCATGAGGATATAGACATAGCTAATCATAAAACCCCAGAAGAGGTTCAGGTACCTGAAAATAATAAAAATGATGAGATCTCGATAAGTTATGTCTCTACAAAGAAAAGATGGAACCGAAGTGAGATAGTTGTTGATAACAATTTTTCATATAATATATCGCTTGATATCATTAATGAAAACGAGGATTCTGAGCCTAATTCTATTAAAGAATGTAGACGCGAAAATGATTGGCTAAAATGGAAAGAAGCAATACAGGCAGAATTAAATTCACTTGCAAAACGTGAAATTTTTGGACCTGTAGTCCAAACACCCGAAGAAGTAAAGCCAGTTGGATACAAATGGGTCTTTGTGCGAAAAAGAAATGAGAAAAATGAAATCGTAAGATATAAAGCACGACTTGTGGCACAAGGGTTTTCACAAAGAACTGGCATTGATTACAATGAAACATATTCTCCTGTGGTAGATGTCATTACATTGCGGTATCTTATTAGCCTAACAACTCATGAAAAATTAGATACGTGCCTAATGGATGTTGTTACAGCCTATTTATATGGAACAATTGATAATGATGTTTATATGAAAATCTTTGAAGGATTTAAATTGCCTGAAGCATATAATTCAAATCCCCGAGAAGTTTACTTAATCAAGTTGCAAAGGTCCCTATATGGGTTAAAGCAATCAGGACGCATGTGGTATAATCGTCTTAGTGAATATTTATTGAAAGAAGGGTATAATATAACCTTATATGCCCATGTGTTTTTATAAAAAAAGTCAGAATCTTGTTTTGCTATCATTGCTGTGTATATTGATGATTTAAATATTATTGGAACTCATGGAGAGATTCCAAAGACAATGAATTATTTAAAGAAAGAATTTGAGATGAAAGATTTAGGAAAAATAAATTTTGTCTCGGCCTGCAGATCGAGCATTTAGCAGATGAAATTCTCATTCATCAGTCAACTTACACAGAAAAGGTCCTTAAAAGATTTTATATGGATAAAGCTCATCCATTGAGTACACCAATGGTTGTTAGATTACTAGATGTGAAAAAAGACCCTTTTAGACCTCGTGAGGATAATGAAGAATTACTTGGTCCTGAAGTACCATACCTCAGTGCAAGGTGCATTAATGTATCTTGATAATAATACACAACCTGATATAACATTCTCTGTGAATTTGTTAGCAAGATATAGCTCTTCTCCTACCTGGAGACATTGGAATGGGGTTAAACATATTTTTCGTTACGTACGAGGAACTATGGATATGGACTTATTTTATTCAAATAATGATAATCATAAATTAGTTGGATATGTTGATGTAGGATATCTATCTGATCCACATAAAGGTCGATCTCAAACATGTTATCTCTTTATGTGTGATGATACTGCTATATCATGGAGATCTACAAAGCAAACATTAGTTGCCACTTCATCTAATCATGCTGAAATACTTGCAATCCATGAAGCAAGTCGAGAATGTGTGTGGTTGAGATCAATGACTCAACATATTCATGAAACATGCGGTTTATCCTCCAGCAGAGGAACTCCAACCATTCTGTATGAAGACAATGCTGCATGTATAGCTCAATTAAAAGGAGGATACATCAAAGAAGATAGAACAAAGCATATCTCACCGAAATTCTTTTTCACACATGACCTTGATAAGTGTGGTGACATTGATGTTCAACAAATTCGATCAAAAGATAATCTAGCAGATTTGTTCACTAAAACATTACCAACTGCAACGTTTGAAGGATTGCGTTGCAATATTAGAATGCGATAGTTGAAGGACTTAAGGATACATTTTTGAGGGGGAGCTAATACGCGCTGCACTCTTTTTTCCTTAACCAAGGTTTTTTCCCATTGGATTTTTCCTGGTAAGGTTTTTAATGAGGCAGCTTTCAATGCGTATAGCTATACAATAGACATCCAAGGGGGAGTGTTATAAAATTATGTATGTCTAGATTCATAATATTATGGATGTCTAGATACATATAACTCCCATGAGTTTTGAAACCTGTGACTCTTGAGTTTTATAACTTCCTAGTAATATTGATGTTCATATTTCTATAAATAAGACAATTGTAAAGTGATTGAGTAATATAAAAATATTATGCAAATAGCTCTTCTCTAATCATCTTTATACTTGATTTTAGTTATATTTTATAACACATCCATCCCTTAATATAAGACATTTTAGAGAAGTTTTTTTGTCCCTTAATATATAATGTTTTAAAATTTTAAGTAAGCATTAATTGTTTAGTTTCTAATATTACCCAAGCATTTTACTATAACTTTAGTTCTCTTACTATTTTTTGTCCAATAAATAATAATATTTTTTTTCAATACTAGAGCAATATAGTTATTTGATATTATATTTAATGTTATATAATTATTTTTTTAATATTTATGTACAACTCTAAAAAATTTTATATTAAGAGACGGGTGGAGTATTAAAAGTTGATCAAGTTGCAAGTATTTGCATCCTTTTTAGAAAGCATATCGGGGGGACAAGAATATAGCATGATGATGACACACCGATATGCATTCGTGTTCTGAGAAAAGTTGAGTGCACGGGGAGAGCCCATAAATAAAAGTAAAAAGCTTTTTCAATGAAATAGTTCTATCGATTATTAGCGTTTGCAATTTTTGCAGTTGTAGCTTTTGAACTTCTGAACGCACGCTTTATTTTTCGTGCAATGTGTTTGAATCTCAAACGTTGTGTTTGTTGTGTTTGTGAGTTAAATAAATTATTTTTAAAAATATATTACTTCTAGACATACAAGATTATAAAGTGTGTTTGAACTTCCAAACGTTCATTAACCAAACAAGCAAACTCACAATAAAATGATAGATCATCTTCCCAAGAGAATAGTTGGTTTACAAAGCCTGTATACAGTTAATTCAGAAAATTACAAGTCAAAATGATTAAGAAAAATGGCAAAAATTTAAAATAATGGAACTAAGTTCACAAATAAGGAATGAGCAATTAGTTTTAAAATAAAAATGATGAAAAAGGACATAATTACTAAATCAACAAAATATGGAACTAAACTAACATGTAATAAATCATCATTTCAATTTTCACTGCTAAACATGATGGAGTGCTTCTACGCGGATATGAGTTTTGGAATAATTGTACAATATAATACAATCAATTTATTTGCGATAATAAATTTATTTTGTTCTTGTAATCTAATTTTTCTGTTCAAAATTCCTGTCCACATAGAGTTATTAAACGTGGTGAGTTTGTGTGATTCAGAGTTCAAAGAAGTGGTACACCCACGTTGACTTGTTTCAACGCACTTGGCCATTGCAAACAGTTAATGAGCAACAGATTAAAACCAAACATATAATATTATATTCTCTTCGTATTACAAAAAGAGTTGCATTAGTAAAAAAAAATTACACAAAAAGAGTCGTTTTTTAATTAATATTAGGAATGTATTCAATTAAAATTTTTAAAGACTTTTTTTAAGTGACAAACTTTTATTAAATTTATGGATTTTAATGACTTTTAAAGACTTTAAAGACTTTTTTAAAATGACTTTTATAGATTACATGAAATAAGTAACAAACTTTTATAAATTTTTTATCAAGATTGTGATAAACTTTTGTATACTTTTAATATATAAAATTGAAAGATTATTAGATTTAAGATTAAAATTTTGCTACACAATTAAATTATTTTTTATATTTTTTTAGTGCATATATTATAAATAATAATCCACTGCTTATTATAACAGCTTTCAGAAAATATATTATACAAAAATTTCAAGTTCTCGACAATAGTATTTTATCTAAACATTAGAATACATATATATTATAATATATTTATTACATGGCTTTTGATCATTCAATTATTGGCTCCATAATTTTATTTTTTTTCCTTCGCAGAAAACGAAATTCACACTCTTGTGTGAGCGTGTGATTCAATACCATATTGATTGCTTTACTACTCTCTCTCTCTCTCTCTCTCTCTCTCTATATATATATATATATATATATATATATATATATATATATATATATATATATATATATATATATATATATAATCCTCCTTTTACCAAATCATGCAAGATAATTAATAATACGACAAAAGCTTTAAATATATATACATACATAATTTTCACAATTGATCTGAGAAGTTCATGATTTTATCTCATATTTGTTAAACAAATTTCTTTTGTCTTTGTATTGGAAGCTTTCGAACTGCCGCTTTCTCCCTTACTAATTTACTGTGTCTTTTCCCTCTTTCCTCGATTACACATACGCGAGACAGACTAGATCTTTAGTGATTTGTTTACTTATTAATATATCTTGTTAATTCTCTTAATTATAATATAATTTAATTTTATCCACATATAAATTAAATTCAATTAGTTTTAATGCCCGAATTTTATCAAATTAATTTATCCATCATATATTAATACTTATTAGCTCATATAAAATAAAATAACTAGTTTGACCCAATGAAAGACAAAGTCTAATTAAATTATTTAAAATATAAATTTAAATATTATTTATTTATTTTATTTTATTTCTTTATTATTATTTATTTATGGGTATTACACTACGAATTTGTATTTACACCGCGAATTTTTGGGTTCTCTCTTTACTAGTGATCTGAATTTTCACCTTTGTGTTTAATATTTGAAAGTCTTTAGAAGTCTTTAGAGATGAGGTCATACTTTGGATATGTGTTCATAGTTATAATTCTTCTTCTAAAGTCTGTCAAACTCTACCATTTGATAGAAATCTAAAAAATCTATGACTTTTTGAATACCAAAATTTTTATAGACTTTGTAAAAATCTTAATTCAATACCACCTAACTTTTAATGACATTAAAAAAGTTATAATTGAATACCAGTAAACTTTTATAAACTCTTTAAATGTCTTGATTGAATACAACCAAACATATAAAATCTTTAAAATTCTTTAAAAATCTTAATTGAATACTAAAATGACACTCAAGTTTGTCATGATAATGTCATTACTAACTAAACTAACAAATTATTATTTCCTTAATTCTAAATTATAAGATCAATATTAACTTTCTAAAAGTCAATTTAAGATAAATTTTGAAATTTAAAATGTATATTGTTCCTTTTCAGTGTGGAAAATAATATTCTTATAACTAGTAGTATTTTTAGATATTTAATAATATTTAATAATTGTATTGAAATAAACTAAATATATTTATGTCAATTTTAAATTTAAAAACATATAAAGTTGATTTTTAAAAAGTCAATATTTGTTTTATATTTTGGAACGAATGTAGTATTATTTTTAGAGTAAACAAAAAATAAAATGCATTTTCAATATTTATAAATTTTGTAAAAGAGTTTTTTTTTGGGAGGGTGGGGGGAGTGATTAGTGGGTTTTATACCTACGAATCAACGTCTAATTCGAGTTAAACGGTGTTAATCCCTTGTTTTTATGTTTTGTTTTTACTTGTTTAGTGTAGTTTTGTGTTTAGGTGTGGTGGATTGGCAATTGGACTAAAGGAGCGAGAATATGATGAAATTTGGCAAGTTTAGAGCTAAAATGGACAATTAACAGCTTATATGCCAGTCAGGGTTGGCTAATTTCTATATAAAACCCCCGCCGGGGGGAGGGGGGGTTGCAAAGTTAGTTAACAGAGGACATGCCCACCGCAAGGCTCTTCTTTATTATCAAAACCCGTAGGGCGTGGGTACAGAGAAGAATAGAGTCTGTTGCCTTTTTGAATCTTTATGAATAAAGTGAAAGATCAGTAATTGGAATGGCTTGGGACTCAACTATGTATGGAATTAGAGTTTGAATACGTATTTTAGCATATATTTTAACAACAACCAACAAGATTGGGAGAGGGAATAAGGCAATTAACATCCTTGGAGGCTAATTTGGAGCAAGAGCATTGGGGAGAAGATTTTGAAGGAATTTTACAACAATTGCAGATTGGGCTATAGAGAAGGGTGGTTCTGGATTTATTCTTCTTCTTTAGTTTATTACTTGTAATTGGGATGATGTTTACTTTAATTAATTCAGTTTTTAATTCATTGATGATGAACTAAATCAATTTTTAGGCTTATAACAGATCTTTGGGTGGAACAATGATTATATAACTTTGATTTTCAGTTTAATAAACTATTCTTCAGTTTATCTATATTAATTAATGCTTGAATTTATGAATTGCTTGATCACCAATTCTTTGTGGACTTGTATGAATTCGAGAGAGGAAGTACGGGTCTAGACTTAGTTAATATAACATGTGTTCTTGAATTCTGTGAATGAATGGAATCTTGATGAATGTTAGGGTAGAAATATGCTTAACATCGCATGTAATCGGATAAAGAACTTGAACTTGAACTTAAACCTTCTTTAATTATAATTCACATAGAGATATAGTGGGTTAGTTAATTAAGGTATTTAGCCTAATTCTATCTAAATTGTGGATGTAAGTTAATACGGTATTAATACATCGAGAGGTAGCTAGTTCTACTTGTGTGTTCTTGATTAATAAACTGGGATAGTGTATTAAACTGGAATAAGGTGTAATAATCAGAGTGATACTTAAGGTGAAGTTGTAAGCCTAATTCTCCAATACTTGTTTCAAAATTTTAGTTTTTAGGTTTTGTTGATTGTGTGGTGATTTTAGTATTTTATTATATTTAGTTTTTATAATTATAATTTTTATATTGGATAGTTTAATAAAATTTGGATTAATATAAGGCTGATAATTGTTAGGATTAAATTCGTACTAATTCTCTCGTAGAGCGATACTCTACTTTCAACTGACATTTTGTTGACCACGTATACTTGCGTGTTGTGCGTAACTAAATTTTACATCAACACGTTTTTGGCGCCGTTGCCGGGGATTTAGTATAGATTTTAATAATTTTGCAATATCAGTTTAATTAGTCCAGTTTTACTTAAACACTTTTTCTTTTTGTTTTGTTCTGTCTTATTTCAGGTTTTTAAAGTTGGTTTATGCAAACTCGGTCCAAAAATCCAGACTTGCTTCCTTTTGAGGACGACATTGAGAAACGGTTTTAAAGGCTAAGTAAGTGGATCAAGGATATAAGGGAAAACTTCGAGAATTCTGAAAAAGAAGAAGCCATGGCTGCAGAAGACCAGAAAGCGTTGAGGGACTTTGCTACTCCGAAAGTGACTGAACTTCAATCAAGTATTACCAGGCCTGCTATAGTTGCGAATACATTTGAGATTAAGCTTGAGAATATTCAGATGATCCAAAATTTGGTTCAGTTTGGGGGACTAGCAAATAATTATCTGAACGAACATTTGGTCAGCTTTTTGGAGATTTGTGACACCTTCAGGTATAATGGGGTGTCGGATGACGTAGTTAGGCTTCGCTTGTTCCCATTCACTTTACAGGACAAGGCGAAGAGTTGGTTACATTCTCTACTACCGGGATCAATAACTACATGGAAAGACCTCGCTCAAAAATTTCTAGCAAAATTTTTCCCACCAACAAAGACTGCAAAAATGAGGTATGAGATAACTACGTTTGAATAGCAACATGGGGAATCACTGTATGAGGCATGGGAGAGATACAAAGAATTTTTCAGAAAGTGCCCACATCACGGATTACCTAAGTGGTTGAAAATGAACACATTTTACAATGGGTTACATGGGAATCTTAGGACCAGTATTGATGTAGCATCGGGTGGAGCTTTTATGGCAAAGAGTTACGAGGAGGCGTATCAATTGATAGAGACAATGGCGGCTAACAACTACCATTGGCTCACGGCAAGAATGACACAACCTAAGGCAGCTGGAGTGTTAGAGGTAGATGGGGTGACGGCATTAACAGCGCAGATTTCAGCGCTATCAAAGAAAGTGGATGCTTTGTCAGGGGTACAGACATAGCAGGTTGCAGTTATTTGTGAATTGTGTGCGAGTGAACATCCTACGAAACAATGTGCAATCAACCCAGCGTCAGTACAATTTGTGGGTAGCTATAACAGGATTTCACAGAATATGTATTAGAATGCATACAATCTGGGGAATATGAATCACCCTAATTTTTCGTGGAGTAATAATCAGCATTAGCAAGCTCCACGACCATCATATCCCCCATGATTTTAGAATCAACATCAACAAACAACTCAGCATCAAGAGAGAAAAATAGATTTAGAGGAGTTGTTGTCAAAGTATATACAAACAAGTAACGAGGCAGCCATGAAATCACAAGCAGTAGCTATCAAGAATTTAGAAAATCAGATGGGACAGATAGCTTTTGCATTAAATAATAGGCCTCAAGGAACATTACCAAGTGATACAGAGGAAAATCCAAAAGGTAATCATGAGCAATGTCAGGCAATTATGTTGAGAAGTGGAAAACAGCTTGAGGGGCAGAAAATAGAAAATTTGGCTGCAAAAGAAGATAACAAAGCAAGTGAAAATAAAGTGGTTGAGGACAGACAAGATGAAGAAAAACAGGTGGAAAAGAGCAAGACACTTAACGAACCGGTTGTGTATCCTCCCCCACCTTTTCAGCAAAGAATTCAAAAACAAAAATTAGACAAGCAATTCGCGAAATTTTTAGAAGTTTTTAAGAAACTTCAGATTAACATCCTTTTCGCTGAAGCCCTGGAGCAGATGCCAAGTTATGCTAAATTCATGAAGGGAATTTTGTCCAGGAAAAAGAAATTAGAAGATTTCAAAACTGTGGCACTAACAGAGGAGTGCAGTGTAGTTTACAGCGAAAGTTACCACCTAAGTTAAAAGATCCGGGGAGTTTTACCATTCCGTGCACAATTGGGAACATGGCGTTCAACAAGTGTTTATGTAATTTGGGGGCAAGTGTGAACCTCATGCCGTTATCAGTTTATACAAAAATGGGGTTACCAGCTCCAAAGCCTACAAACATTTCATTGCAGTTGGCGGATAGGTCAGTCACGTACCCAAGAGGCATTGTGGAGGATATTTTGGTAAAAGTGGACAAATTTATATTTCCAGCTGACTTCATAATTCTGGATTTTGAGGAAGATAAAAATATCCCAATCATCTTAGGGAGACCTTTTTTTGGCTACGGGTAGGACGCTCATTGATGTGTAAAAAGGTGAATTAACCATGAGGGTCCAAGATTAGGAAGTAAAGTTCAATGTATTCAAAGCCTTGAAATTCCCTACGGATGAGGAGTGTTTCAGAATTGATGTCATTGATCAGATAATCAACGAAGACATGGTTAAAAGTTTGGCTAATGATCCATTGAAAACTACATTATTGGGAGATGAAGATTTAGATGATCCGGAGTTTGTGGATTATTTGCAGATGCTAGACTCTCTACCATGAGTTAGCAGATTCAAAGCACCTTTTGAACCATTACACACTGAAGAAAGAGCCACGATAAGGATGAAGAAAAGACTACTTTTACGTGCCCATACGACACTTTTGCATTCAGGAGAATGTCATTTGGCTTGTGTAATGCACCCGTAACTTTCCAAAGGTGTATGATGGCCATCTTCTCCGATATGGTGGAGAAAAATGTGAAAGTCTTCATGGACGACTTTTCTGTCTATGGATTTTGATGCTTGTCTAAAGAACTTGGTGATGGTTTTAAAGCGATGCACATAAACAAATTTGGTACTTAATTGGGAAAAGTGCCATTTCATGGTTGAAGAAGAAATAATTTTGGGGCATAAGGTCTCAGCGAAGGGGTTAGAGGTTGATAGAGCAAAGCTGGAAACGATTGAAAATCTTCCACCGCCAACTTCAATAAAGGGAATCCGTAGCTTTCTTGGACATGCCAGGTTCTATAGGAGATTTATAAAAGATTTCTCTAAGATTGCAAAACCATTGTGTAGTCTCTTAGTGAAAGATTCAGTTTTCAAATTTGATGAGGAGTGTAAGTTAGCATTTGAGCTATTGAAGAAGAAATTGACTACAGCTCTAGTTATCATCACACAGGACTAGAATATGCCTTTTGAATTAATGTGCGATGCAAGCGACTATGTGATATGGGCTGTGTTGGGTCAACGCCGAGAGAAGACATTCCACGCCATATACTATACAAGTAAAACACTTATGGAGACCCAAATGAATTACACAACTACAAAAAAGGAGTTACTTGCAGTAATATATGCCTTTGATAAATTTCGGGCATATTTGATCGGGACAAAGGTGGTAGTTTATATGGATCACTCGGTCATTCGGTATCTAATCTCGAAGAAGGATGCGAAGCCACGACTTATTAGGTGGATACTTCTCCTACAGGAATTTGATTTGGAAATAAAAGATAGAAAGGGGACGGAGAATCAGGTTGCAGACAATCTCTCAAGGTTAGAAAATTCGGACAAAGACGGGGCCGATAAGTGTTTAATCAACAAATCATTTTTGCATGAGCAGCTGTCTGGGGTCAACGCAGAATTTCCTTGGTATGAAGATTTTACCAATTATTTAGTAAGCAACGTCCTTCCAATTGATCTTACACGGTAACAAAAGAAAAAGTTCCTACATGACGTCAAGTGGTACATGTGGGATGAGCCATATCTATTTAAATAGTGCGCCGACAAGATGATTCGAAGGTGTGTACCATACAGTGAAGTAAATAATATACTATACGAGTGCCATTCTTCTGCATACGGGGGACACTATGGAAGTGAGAGAACAACGACAAAAGTGCTTCAAGTCGGGTTCTATTGGCCTACATTATTTAAAGATGCCCACCAGTTCGTAAAAAGTTGTGATAGATGTCAAAGAGTGGGTAACATATCGAAAAGGAATGAGATGCCACTACAAACTATCTTAGAAGTTGAAATTTTTGATGTATGGGGCCTGGATTTTATGGGGCCATTTCCTTCCTCCTTCAATAATCAGTACATCTTGCTTACGGTTGTCTATGTATTGAAATGGGTTGAAGCCGTAGCACTCCCCACAAATGATGCCAAGGTGGTTCTTAAATTTTTGCACAAGAATATTTTTACAAGATTTGGCATGCCAAGAGCTATTATCAGTGATGAGGGTAGTCACTTCTGTAACAGATCGTTCACAGCTCTTTTGGAAAATTATGGGGTCAACCATAAGGTGGCGACGGTATATCATCTTCAAATAAGTGGGCAAGCTGAAGTTTCAAACAGGGAGGTGAAGAGAATCTTAGAGAAGGTTGTAAACCCGAATAAAAAAGACTGGTCTCTCAGATTGGATGACGCACTATGGGATTATAGGACTGCTTACAAGACACCAATTGGGATGTCACCATATTAGTTGGTCTACGGGAAAGCATGTCACCTACCTGTTGAGTTACAACACAAAGCCTATTGGGCAATTCAGAAGCTCAACTTAAATATCTCGATTAAAATATTTTAATAATAATTTTCATCGAATATTTATTTTATTCCATAAATATCTCAATTAAAATATTTATTTTATTTGACAAATATTTTAATTAATTATTATTATTTAATTTTTTTATTTTTTTTACCTTTCACGTATGAAGTAATTTAGTTTGGTAACACTTTCATTTGGGCGGGGTTACCTGACTCGATTCTGCGAGCTTTTTGCAGTTCACACGTAACAAGGTTTGGGCCAAAAAAAATCTCCCAAGTTCACCCATATGTTTTCGTGAAGAACACAGAGAACATGGCCATAACTTCCAATTTCCTTGTCCATATATTAATTTAAGCATACCCAAATACTATAATTCATATATGATCATTACCCAAGCTTTCTAACATGATTTTAACAACTTAATTTATATAATTACTTGAATCAAAACACATAATTTCACTGTTCTTGATGTTCTTGAAAGTTTTGAAAACAAAACATAAAAATTAACACTACGGGTTCGTTATAACACCAAATCTGTCCATTCGAAATTTGTTTTCTTCGTTTTAACATGCATAATTATATAAAAGTGTAAAATTTAGGGACAACATATGATTGTTGCATTAAATTTGCGTGTAAGAATGCCATATTTAGATATTTAGACTTAATGAAGGCCCGCAAGGCCATGACCCGACCACCAAACCGCCAAAAGCGAGCTTTAGTGCATTTTTTTACCACAAAATTCGGAGCCTTTCCTCCATTCCTACAGATTGACGACCTGGCCCGTTCACTTTTGGGCCCAAAAATGTCTAAAAAATAGGCATAAAACACCCTTTGGCCTTGACTGGCCTTCCTTAAATGAACCCGCCAGACTTTGGGCTTAAATTTTACTACCATTGAACCTTGGGGTCATTTTGGTAAGAGACTCGGCCATGGCTTACGCGCCTTACTTCATGGTTGCAGTGTGTAGCCATATTTCTATACTCTGTAATTTTGTAGCAACCATATACAACGTATTTCATGAAACCGATGTTATGGAACCATAATATATAGAACAACACATTATAAAAATATCTTATCACATAAATAAACACATAATTATTACTCTTTCCAACTACGAGATTTTAATAACAAAACTTGAAAGTCATTTTCATGAAAACTTTAATAACGTAAAATAGAAACTGGGTTGAAGAGATTACCCAAAGCGTAGTGTAGATTTAGTAGAGATGAATTCTTTTCGATTCTTCTTGACTCTCACAATTCTCTTAACAATTCTCCTAATTCTCTCGACTCTCAAGTTAACTCTAAATTGCAAATACGTAAAATGGAGAAACCGACCGGTAAACAAAAATAAATCCAAAGAATATTGAGGTCGATTAATCCATAATGCGGTTAATCGCTCTCAACTTCCGATTAAAGCTCTGTTTGGTTATTCTTAAAGACTCAATCCCAATTAATTTAATTAATCCTTTATAATATAGTTTAATCGTGTCACATCTATTTAGGCAATTAATCCAACATCTTATTTAATTTAATTTAAATAGCATATAATAATTTCTCATTAATTCATATAGTCATAAAAATTAAATTTCTCATTTATTAATTATATCAAATTATTAAATCTCTAATTAATTATAAAATTAATTAAAATAATATTAGGCTTATTAAATATTTTTTTAATTCAATAAGCTCACATAATTACATACTTTGAATAATAAAATTCTCCACATTAATTTAATAAATATACCACATATAATTAAATTAATCTACCACAACTTCATGAATTAATTATTTAATCTAATAATTAAATCATCAAAAAATATTTATTTAATCCAATAAATATTAAAATTAAATTACAAAATCTCGTTTGTCACATCGTCCCATTACAAACAACCCGAATTTTTATAAATTATTAAAATAAGAATTTAATAATTAAAATTTTTATTATGAGATGTTTTGAGTTTGAGCATGTATATATACATGCTATATATATTTTGAAATATGTGATCTGGTATAAAGAGAAATATATAATCATATATTGGGAAAGTGAGGTTTAATAGTTAAGTTAACTATTGAAGAAATTAAATGAATTTTGTAGTTTATTTTAAATATTTATTGAATTAAATAAATATTTTAAATAATTTATTTATTGAGAAAAATAAATAAATTTATGAAATTGTGGTATAATAATTTAGTTACGTGTTGATAAGTGGATTTTATACCTACTTATTGGATATCAATTCACTCGAATTATGCCCATCTCAAGTACATTTTAGTGTGTTTTTAGTTGCATTTCATGTCATTTTGCATTGCATATTCTGAGAACTCTTTTGGTGGAACAATTGCAGGATATGGCATAATTTGGTGGTGTTAGATGGCATAAGGCTAATGGATGCATGGCGTGTGGAAGCCTATGAGAACTCGAAGTTGTACAAAGAAAAGGTCAAAAAATGGCATGACCAGAAAATCATGCAAAGAACGTTCGAACCGGGGCAATCGGTACTATTATTCAACTCAAGATTGTGGTTGTTCCCAGGAAAGCTAAAATCAAGGTGGTCGGGTCCATTTACTATAAAAAGAGTGTTTCCACATGGCGCCGTTGAACTATATAGTAGGAATCCATTGGAGACGTTCAAGGTCAACGGTTAAAGGCTGAAGCATTATTAGGATGGCGATTCCAACACGGATGTCATCGCAAACACACTTGCCGACGCTCCATAAAAAGGGAGTAGTCAGTGTGACAACCTGAGAATTTAGAAATTTTTTAAAATCATGATTGATTGATTTAAGGTTCAATATTAGGACCTAGACAGAAAATAAGTGCATGGATTTGACATTTTTGGGAAGAAATTTTGAGGATTTCAAAATTATGTGAAGGATTTTGGTAAATTATTCAGGAATAAGTATACATGTGTATATGTTCTGTGAATATTGTATTATATGTGTACAGTATGTGGTTAAGGGTCAAAGGTTGACCAGATAAGCTATATATATCAGTGGCAAACTCTAATATTATATTTAGAACGTCAACGTTCAGCTAGAAATTTCTTACGATTAATAAGAAATCCTAAAATCGGTTCTGGAAACCCAAATTTTAGTTCCGAGAATTTAAAACCCTAATTCGAAAGTTGAAAACCCTAATTTGGGAGCTGGAAGATATGTATAAAGGTTTTTATGTTATTGATTATATGTATAATTAGGGATAACCCTAATTGACTATTAGGAAATCCTAATTCTTGTGTTATAAACCCTAATGCCCATTTTGGGTAAACCCTAATTATTATTTTAAAAAAAATTTAATTAGGATATATTAATCCTAATTATCAAGCTTGAATTATGATTAGGAAAGTTTAATATAATTAGAGAATCCTAATTACAAATTAGAAATATTAATTTTCTATTTTGAAAACCGAAATTTGGAAATCTTATAAATTAGATTTCAAAAAACCTAAAGGTTAAACGCTAAACCCTAAGGGTTAAACCCTAAATCCTAAACCCTAAGGGTTTGGACAAATTGCTAGTATGCCATTAAATTAAAAGGAAAATGACTAATATAACCTTTTCTTAAAACCTACGCCAAAGATATGGCAAATCTTGTGAGTCATCAAGCCTAAGGTTTAGCCCATGTGCCTTAAATCTTTACAAGATCAGATTTGTGCCACCTAGCAACTTCTTGGTTCATTGAATCCAAAGATTAAACTTAAAACTAAAGAAAAGTAACTTACTTTACTTTTCATATTATCCAAGACCTTCTCTCTCTATAATTTTCGAAATGGGGAGTGAGAGAGAGAGAGAGAATCAAAGCTAAGAACACTTCATAGCTTGCCAAGATCAGATCACAAAGATCAGTTCATAGATCAAAGCTTTAAAGGTATAAAACCCTAAGCCTTGCTAGATCCTTAAAATTTTATGTGATTATGTGATTTGTTATTTAGAAGTGTGTTATAAGATGTCATTTAGTGATCTGGGTTGTTATATCCCAGATCCATAACATCAAATTGCTCGAAAATCAAGTTTTTATAAACTAACTTTGAACCCTAAAACGTTTTCTGACAGCCATATGTCAGGGCTCGTAGATCCGTGTGTGTTAGGTGTTATGTGTGTTTTATGTTTTGGATCTGTTCTATGCCATGTGTAATTTGATCTAGAACTTGAATCAAGTCCAGACCATGTGTAGATCGAAAGTTACAAGCAGTCAAAGGTCGTTGACCGACCATGACCATCCGGTTTCTGGGCAGCCCAGAAACCCAGAATGGGTCTGACAACGTTTTCTGAGCCTCAAATCTTGCACGTGTTTGATTGTTTGGCCAAATTATTATTTTGATGTTGTTGTCTGACATGTAGGCTACATAATCATGCCTTTAGATCACTTAGATTCATAGCATGATAAACGCTATTGTGGGTCAAACAAGCGTTGACCATCACGCCGGATGAAGATTCGGGGTAACCTAGAAATCGTCAAAGGCAGTTCCAGACCACCACTTTGACTGGTCCATTTCTCTTAGATTCGTTGTTGTTATGATGATCTGATGTTATGTCGTTGTACCCTGACATGTGTTCTACAAGATTGAACCACTAGATCGCAGAAACCGAGTCCAGAAAGCTATGATTTAAAGCTGCAAAGTAGGTACCTAGGTTGTTCTTCATTTCTGGGTTATTTTTGAGGGCCCAGATCTCTCTGCTTAGATATAAGATAGCCATGTTGTTTATTTAAGGTTGTAGTATTGCATCAATACTATAATCTGAACACCTAAGCGAACCCAGGTACCTCCGGATTCATGAATTACATCTGGTCAAACCTACCACCTTGTCCACTGACATGCGTTTATGGGTTTGATGAAGAACAGCTCAAGAATACCTATAGCGACAGTTTCGCCGCTATAAGGCCCTTTAGCCACAGTTTAATTAAAAAAATAATTATTTTATTTATTAAATAGGAAAAAAATTATTTTTAATTATTAAAAAATATATAATAAATTCCTAAAAATTATTTTAAAGTCCAAAAATTAGTTTTTAATTATTTTATGTATATTTCATAAATATTTAATATTTTTGGAATATAGAAGGTATTTAATTTATTTAATTATAATATTAAATAAACTATTTAAAAATAATTTTAATACTTGAAAAATTATATTATGGTATAAGAAAATATTTTAAGTTATTTTTAATGACTTTTAATATTTTGTGATGAATTTCATTAATTAATTAATATTAATGATAATTAATTTATTTAATTAATATATTAAATAAATTATAGAAAAATAGAATTAATGTTTTAAAAATCATATAAAAATGATTTAAGTGTTATAAAAATAGTTTAAGTTATAAAATATAACTTTTATGAAAACATTAATATTTATTATTAATGACAATTATCGAATAATGAATTTAATTGTTTAAAAATTATATAAATGTGATTTTAAGGTATTAAAATACTTTGATATATTATAAATATATTCTAATATTATGACATTTATTTCATTAATATTTGATATTAAATAAATATTAATGCTAAAGGAATTATGTGGTATTTAATTCATATAAATACAAGTTTAATGATTGAAAATTCATGATAAATGATAATAATTATCTGAAAATTATTACGAGCTTATGAAAAATATTTGAACTGATAATAAATTATCTAAGATAATTGTTAAGTGTTTAGACAGAGTTTAATTGAACTTAAACTCGATATTTTTCCGACTAAGCCATCGTCGGGATGTCAGAATTGTACTGAACTCGACTCAGATTGTAAAAGTTTGACTTGAGGTTAAGTCTTATGTGTGTTATAGACGGATAGAATTATGTGATAATGTGTTTATGTTATTTTAAATATTGTGATGATATTATTCTAACTTAAAAATAAATATTATTAATATTAGGTCTTCAGACAAAGCTTATTAAAATGTGTAACGATAATCAACAAAACAAGCAAGTTTTCTTTAACTCAACCCTGAGTTATAATTTTGCGTATATGCTTGTGAATAATCATTCATGATTATCACACGTCTATGATTTGTTGAATAGTACTATATGTACATTGCATGTAATCTTCAGGTATAAAAGGTTGATCACCTTCATTACCATTTGGTCCAGATATAATTGCTATGTTCATGTACTTTCTTGATCATTCAATTCCTATTTACTTGGTCGTTCAGTTATAAAAATTTGTTCATGCTAGTTCTCAACTATATTGAAGAATTATAGCCAGCTTATTATTCAAACTCTTTCAATCATGATATATCCTCAAATAAATTATACTTGCTGGGCAAACTTATGCTCACCCTTGCTATATCATGATAAACATTGCAGATTAAGACGAATACGTTCGGATACAGGAAAGGACAAAGCAAAGTTTAGCTTGGGATTATGTGTGCAGTTAAAATGTAATAGTATAGTATGATAATAATGTTATATGTTAAATAGTCTATGAATTGTGTATAAGTTAAGGTTACTCGACCTTGGAGAAAAGTGTGTAAGTTTAATGTATAAAAAATTTATGTTTATATCTTCCGCAATAGTTTGTACCAGATCCGTGGTGATTTAGGACCCGGATTTGGGGCTCTCACAGTTGGTATCAAAGCTGTTGGTTATGAACCTAGGGTAGGATTACCTTAGTCTAATAACCACAGTAATTAGGATAAATACTAACTCAAATAGAGTTAGTGTGTCGGTAAGATTCAAAGACGAATCTCGGCAAGTAATAAAGATACAGAGTTCCCTAACTCTGATAATAAAGTTGAACAGTAATGGTGAATAGATAGAGTCTAAAAGACTAAAAGTAAAGGGACAGGAGATCGTAAAACAAAACGATCAAGACATATAAATGAATCGTAATATATACGATGAGATCACCCCGTGATCGGATAAGATTTTAGTAGTGTGAAGGATCAAGTGAATGATTGAAAAGATTTACAGCAAGATTGCTGTGTGACAGTTGTACTATGAATTGGTACAAATTCAAGAAAGGATTATGTATACGGATTAAATGAAATTTGTATGGAGAAGGGAGTTAAGATTAGGTTTGTGTCGCGCTATTTGCTATATACCTGTTGAGAAGGTAATTCTTTTCTCCTGTATATAATAGATAGATAGGGTATAGGTAGAGAATATAGGATTAAGTACGAGTTTGATAAACTGTGTATAGTTTTGCGTGAATGGAGTATTAAGGATAATAGGAATAGATAGACTAATTAAGAAATTGATCATTAGTGAAGACATAGGTTTTTCCAAAACTCCTAGCTATGTTAGACTTCGAGAATTTTTGGACATCAAGCTAAATACGCACTATGTGCTTTTGAAAAATGAATTTTTATTCTCAACACTTGGTAACCATTGTGTATGCGTGGACTTCGGGCCACCAACACCTCGTTACCTGTTGAGATGATAAAACAGATTTATAATAATTTTTGAACTGTTTAAAGTATAGTCTATGCTACTTATTTCGGCTAGACGATAATGATTTGAAATATCAAAATATATTTTTATTTATCACTTATGTACCATGTAACTCAAATGCGAGATGATAAAAAGTTGATGGAGTTGTAAATGCAGAGAATACTTAGTGTTGAATTTGATCTAAAATCGTTATTCCACTATTGTATGATGTGTTATGACAAAAAGTCACTCGATGACTGGCATCCTCAAACGAAATTTCATTAATACTGATGCGACATCATGACGTCATTTTCAACAAAATTTTCAAAATTTTAATTTGCCAACGGGGTTTTGGCTACACACATTCGTAATTCGATTGAAGTTGATTATTGATATGAGTCTAAGCTATTTGATTTAGCTAGACCAATGTTTATGAAAACTCTAAGTGTTCATTGAAAACTTTCCTGAACCAATTTGTTTTGGTGCGGAATCTAATAAGACTGAGGTAAAAAAAAATTATGCGCCTAAGGCGGATAAGAGGAACAAGAAAATGGTTCCGACCAGCAGTACTTGATCAGTACAGGGCATAATGGGCTAATCACCCACTATGTCCGTAAGTTATAACGGTTTGCGGATGAATTTCTATATAACCTTTGCGAAAATGACAGACAATAGTCTATATAACTCCTCAGCAATATTTGAAAATTTTTACTCTTGTGAGTGGTGTATTGGGTAGCATGTAATGATGTGTATGAATGGTGTAAGCAGAATGTTATAAAGTGTAAGGTGAATTTCGGGGACGAAATTCTTAGAAGAAGGGGTGAATGTGACAACCCGAGAATTTAGAAATTTTTTAAAATCATGATTGATTGATTTAAGGTTCAATATTAGGACCTAGATAGAAAATAAGTGAATGGATTTGATATTTTTGGGAAGGAATTTTGAGGATTTCAAAATTCTGTGAAGGATTTTAGTGAATTATTCAGGATTAAGTATATATGTGTATATGTTCTGTGAATATGGTATTATATGTGTACAGTATGTGGTTAAGGGTCAAGTGTTGGCCAGAGCAAACTCTAATATTATATTTAGAACGTCAACGTTCAGCTAAAAATTTCTTACGATTAATAAGAAACCCTAAAACCGGTTCTGGAAACCCTAATTTCAGTTCCGGGAATTTAAAACCCTAATTTAAAAGTTGAAAACCCCTAATTTGGGAGCTGGAAGATAAGTATAAAGGTTTTTATGTTATTGATTATATGTATAATTAGGGATAACCCTAATTGACTATTTAGGAAACCTAATTTCTTGGGTTATAAACTCTAATGCCAATTTTGGGAAAATCCTAATTATTATTTCAAAAAAAATTAATTAGGAAATATGAATCCTAATTATCAAGATTGAATTATGATTAGGAAAATATAATATAATTAGAGAATCCTAATTACAAATTAGAAATATTAATTTTCTATTTTGAAAACCGAAATTTGGAAATCTTATAAATTAGATTTCAAAAACCTAAGGGTTAAACCCTAAACCCTAAGAGTTTGGACAAATTACTAGTATGCCATTAAATTAAAAGGAAAAAGACTAATATAACCTTTTCTTAAAACCTACGCAAAAGATATGGCAAATCTTGTGAGCCATCAAGCCTAAGGTTTAGCCCATGTGCCTTAAATCTTTACAAGATCAGATTTGTGCCACCTAGCAACTTCTTGGTTCATTGAATCCAAATATTAAACTTAAAACTAAAGAAAAGTAACTTACTTTACTTTTCATATTATCCAAGACCTTCTCTCTCTATAATTTTCGAAATGGAGAGTGAGAGAGAGAGAGAGAGAATCAAAGCTAAGAACACTTCATAGCTTGCCAAGATCAAATCACAAAGATCAGTTCATAGATCAAAGCTTTAAAGGTATAAACACCTAAGCCTTGCTAGATCCTTAAAATTTTATGTGATTATGTGATTTGTTGTTTAGAAGTGTGTTATAAGATGTCATTTAGTGATCTGGGTTGTTATATCCCAGATCCATAACATCAAAGTGCTCGAAAATCAAGTTTTTATAAACTGACTTTGAACCCTAAAATGTTGTCTGACAGCCATATGTCAGGGCTCGTAGATCCGTGTGTGTTAGGTGTTATGTGTGTTTTATGTTTTGGATCTGTTCTATGCCATGTGTAATTTGATCTGGAACTTGAATCAAGTCCAAACCATGTGTAGATCGAAAGTTACAAGCAGTCAAAGGTTGTTGACCGACCATGACCATCCGGTTTCTGGGCAGCCCAGAAACCCAGAATGGGTCTGACAACGTTTTCTGAGCCTCAAATCTTGGACGTGTTTGATTGTTTGGCCAAATTATTATTTTGATGTTGTTGTCTGACATGTAGGCTACATAATCATGCCTTTAGATCACTTAGATTCATAGCATGATAAACGCTATTGTGGGTCAAATAAGCGTTGACCATCACGCCGGATGAAGATTCGGGGTAACCTAGAAATCTTCAAAGGCAGTTCCGGACCACCACTTTGACCGGTCCATTTCTCTTAGATTCGTTGTTGTTATGATGATCTGATGTTATGTCGTTGTACCCTGACATGTGTTCTACAAGATTGAACCACTAGATCGCAGAAACCGAGTCCAGAAAGCTATGATTTAAAGCTGCAAAGTAGGTACCTAGGTTGTTCTTCATTTCTGGGTAACCCAGAAAATGAAGAACAGGCTTGACAAGATTTTTGAGGGCCCAGATCTCTCTGCTTAGATATAAGATGGCCATGTTGTTTGTTTAAGGTTGTAGTATTGCATCAATACTATAATCTGAACACCTAAGCGAACCCAGGTACCTCCGGATCCATGAATTACATCTGGTCAAACCTACCACCTTGTCCACTGACATGCGTTTATGGGTTTGACAGCACAAGAATACCTATAGCGACAGTTTTGCCGCTATAGGGCCCTTTAGCGACAGTTTAATTAAAAAAATAATTATTTTATTTATTAAATAGGAAAAAAATTATTTTTAATTATTAAAAAATACATAATAAATTCCTAAAAATTATTTTAAAGTCCAAAAATTAGTTTTTAATTATTTTGTGTATATTTCATAATATTTAATATTTTTGGAATATAGAAGGTATTTAATTTATGTAATTATAGTATTAAATAAACTATTTAAAAATGATTTTAATACTTGAAAAATCATGAAAATTTATATTATGGTATAAGAAAATATTTTAAGTTATTTTAATGACTTTTAATATTTTGTGATGAATTTCATTAATTAATTAATATTAATGATAAGTAATTTATTTAATTAATATATTAAATAAATTATGGAAAAATAGAATTAATATTTTAAAAATCATATAAAAATGATTTAAGTGTTATAAAAATATTTTAAGTTTTAAAATATAACTTTTATGAAAAACATTAATATTTATTATTAATGGCAATTATCGAATAATGAATTTAATTGTTTAAAAATCATATAAATGTGATTTTAATGTATTAAAAATACTTTGATATATTATAAATATATTCTAATATTATGATATGTATTTCATTAATATTTGATATTAAATAAATATTAATGATAAAGGAATTATGTGGTATTTAATTCATATAAATACAAGTTTAATGATTGAAAATTCATGATAAATGATAATAATTATCTGAAAATTATTACGAGCTTATGAAAAATATTTGAACTGATAATAAATTATCTAAGATAATTGTTAAGTGTCTAGACAGAGTTTAATTGAACTTAAAATCGATATTTGTCCGACTAAGCCATCGTCGGGATGTCAGAATTGTACCGAACTCGACTCAGACTGTAAAAGTTTGACTTGAGGTTAAGTCTTATGTGTGTTTTAGACGGATAAGATTATATGACAATGTGTTTAGGTTATTTTAAATATTGTGATGATATTATTCTAACTTAGAAATAAATATTATTAATATTAGGTCTTCAGACAAAGCTTATTAAAATGCGTAACGATAATCAACGAAATAGACAAGTTTTCTTTAACTCAACCCTGAGTTATAATTTTGCGTATATGCTTGTGAATAATCATTCATGATTATCATGTTTATGATTTGTTGAATCGTACTATATATATATTGTATATAATCTTCAGGTATGAAAGGCTGATCACCTTCATTACCATTCGGTCGAGATATAATTGCTATGTTCATGTACTTTCTTGATCATTCAATTCCTATTGACTAGGTCGTTCAGTTATAAAAATTTGTTCATGCTAGTTCTTAACTATATTGAAGAATTATAGCCAACTTATTATTCAAACTCTTTTAATCATGATATTTCCTCAAATAAATTATACTTGCTGGGTAAACTTATGCTCTCCCTTGCTATATCATGATAAACATTGCAGATTAAGACGAATACGTTCGGATACAGGAAAGGACAAAGCCAAGTTCAACTTGGGATTATGTGTGTAGTTAAAATGTAATAGTATAGTATGATAATAATGTTATATGTTAGATAGTCTATGAATTGTGCATAAGTTAAGTTTACTCGACCTTGGGGAAAAGTGTGTAAGTTTAATGTATAAACAATTTATGTTTATATCTTCCGCAATAGTTATAGAATGATTGTACCAGATCCGTGGTGATTTAGGACCCGGATTTGGGGCTCTCACAGTTGGTATCAAAGCTGTTGGTTATGAACCTAGGGTAGGATTACCTTAGTCTAATAACCACAGTAATTAGGATAAGTACTAACTCAAATAGAGTTAGTGTGTCGGTAAGATTCAAAGACGAATCTCGACAAGTTATAAAGATACAAAGTTCCCTAACTCTGATAATAAAGTTGAACAGTAATGGTGAATAGATAGAGTCTAAAAGACTAAAAGTAAAGGGACAGGAGATCGTAAAACAAAAATGATCAAGACATAAAAATGAATTGTAATATATACGATGAGAACACACGCCTTACGTAAGTGGCCTTCTTCAAATATTACCCCAAACCGGTATGGGTATGCAATCTGAGGAGATAAAAATCGACAGTTATAGTAGTTACCCCCACTCTTACACTTCAACCTCTTTTTACTCAACAAATTTACTCAAACTGAAACTCTATTTTCTCCACTCTCTACCCACGATTTGGCAATTAAATCTCCATCTCCCTACTCAATTAAACCACTTATCCACTACTTCAACCCATAACTATCTATACCACCTCTCCTTTATAAAGCCATCACTTCACACCACACTCTAACCATTTCAATTCACACCAATTCATAAGTTAGGGTTCTTCTTGAGTAGATTTTTGAAGCATAAACGACGGAGATAATCAATACACTGAAAGTAAACCACTTACTTTCACTTAAACTAAAAGTAAGTGGTTTGTTCTTGGAAAATTTCCACATCTATCACTATTGTTGAAGTAAATTCACTAAGTTTGGGGGGTTTCACGTCTTGCACACCAAGTGTTCGACGGATTGCTTGAGTGAAGTTTGGGAGAAATCGTTGTTGAAGCTCACCAATTTCAAATTCAATGGCACCTAAACCGGAATCAAAACGACAGCGTGGAGAGAGTTCAGGGTCCACACCACCAACACGGGCCTTTGATAGGAGAAAATTCATAAGTGTCACCGCCCCCAACCGTTACGACTACCTTGTGATAAAAGCACTCACACTAGAGTGGGGGTTGGCACCTGACTATGTCGACGGTGAAATGATGTAACAAATCTATCAAAAAGGTTGGAATAAGTTCACGGAAGAGCCCGAAGCCGTAGTTATGAATGTGGTAAAAGAATTCTACTCTAACGCAGAGGATAAGGCCCCCTTCAACGCATTTGTGCGGGGCAGGTTAGTTCCTTTTAGTGTCGATGCCATCAACACATACTACCAATTACGAGTGCCTAGACATTGCCAGTACGCTCACTTACGTGACCATGATCCTGATTATGAGACTATTTTAAAGGAAATAACAAAGCCAGGTACCACATGGATCAAGAGCCAAAAAGGGGGCACTGTCTTTCACAGTAAGGATCTCAGCCAGTATGGGAAGATATAGTACACGTTTCTGTGCGCCAAGCTGTTTCCATCCACTCACACGTCAGATGTGCCCAAGGAGAAGGCGTTGCTTTTATATGCCGTTGTCCAAGATTTTATCATCCATGTGGGGGCTATAATCAATTTTTCCATTCGAAGATGCCTGCGAGGACCATTCTCTGGAGGCTTGCCACACCCATCACTCATTTATGGGTTGTGTAGATAGCCGGGAGTACGATGGTTCGATGATGAGACCACCCAAATGCCGCTTCAGACGTTAGATACAAGGATGATTGTGCGGTATTTGGCGTGGCCCGGGGGTGATTCACATCCTAGGGGAGTCAGATTTGTATTTCCATCAGCCTCGGAGGATAAGGCTGAAGCTGAGGACACCTCGTATGACGATGAATTTCAGGGGGATGCGACAATGGGAGAGCAAGGAACGGAGGCGACACCATAGCCCGAAGACATATCTAGTCCTTAGTTCCTGAGCCTTCAACGACAAATGTATGAGTACAACAAGGAGGCTCGAAGAGAGATGCGGAGACTCGCAGCGAGGTAGGACCATATGTTTGAGTCCATGAATATGTCTTTCACCTCATTGAATGCAACACTCTAGAGTTTCAATCCCAATGCATAGTTCCCATACCAGCAACCAGCCCCAATGCCAAGGTTTCCATCCAGTGATTCAGATGACGAACAACAGCCACCACCGCCCCAAGCGTAGGCAATTATAGGGAAGTCCTCACACATTTATTGCTTTATCTATACAATGAGGACATTGTAATTTTATAGTTTGGGGGAGTTAGTTTAATTTTCATGTTCATGTTTAATTTCATTAGCTAGATTTGCATATGTTAGTTTTAGGATTATTAAATGTTTGTATTTATGTAGTAATGTAGTTGCATAGTAGCTTAGGATAGTAAATAATTTTATTAATTTTCAATCATGTTATGCTCATCGTTTATCGCATATATATATAAAAAAATTTACTTAAGTATTGTGTTATATTGCATATATCCCGTAGTTTGATGTAGTTCATTTTATTTTGGCCAATGATGAGATTGTGATTAAGTAGACAAGTACAATACCGATTATTAGAACTTTGATGTAGTTTTCTGTTATAAATTGGATCTTTTGCATGTTTGAAACTAGTATAATAAGGTTAGCACGTTAATAACACCTATGTGGACTAATTAGTTCAAATAGATACATAAGGAATTTCTAAATGATAATGCTAGTTTAAATGAAAGAATGACAAGGATAGGCAGTGAAGACGAAGAATTAGGCAAGAACCTAAGTTTGAGAAAAAATTTGGGGTATATAAGCTTCATATAAAAATAAATAAATAAATAAATAAATATCGTGACTAGTCTTGTTTCGTGGCCTTTGTTACTTGAGCAAGTACGCCCAAGGGGATTATCTTTACACCTAGCGCCCTAAGGTCTTTTATGGTCTGGGAGTTGTTGGTTGAAAGCTCGCTAAGGGATAACACTGTTAGCTAAATAGAATGAGACATTGCACAATCATGGGAAATATCTAAAAAAAGAGAGAATAAAATGGGAAATAAGTGAAAAAAGCCCCCGTAATGAAAATAAAATAAAAGCATAAGTACCTTATGTGTACCCTTAATATTGGTAATTGCTTGGTTTTAGTTGGATCTCATCTATTTTTGAATTTCTTGAGCTTAAGTTGTATGATGCCTTCTAAGAGACTTGTTATGTATTAAATTTGAATTTGCATCAGTTAGCATGGATGTTACGCACACACACACTATACCAGTAATAACGGTTTAAGATTCGAGGACTGATAAGGAATTATTGATTGGCTTTGATAGGAAGTGTTGTCGTGTTTGCTTGATTTCTCTGAGGCCGGTGGAATAAGTTTGATTATATGATACTGCTGGATTCGTAGGCATATAGATTAGATGCATTACATGTCATTGCATTGCATTGTATAACATGTTAGTTTATTTTGTGCTCGAGGACTAGTACGATTTAAGTTTGGGAGATTTTGATAAGTGGGTTTTATACCTACGAATCAGCGTCTAATTCGAGCTTAAACGGTGTTAATCCCTTATTTTTATGTTTTGTTTTTACTTGTTTAGTGTGGTTTTGTGTTTAGGTGTGGTGGATTGGCAATTGGACTAAAAGAGCGAGATTATGGTGAAATTTGGCAAGTTTGGAGCTAAAATGGACAATTAATAGCTTATATGCCAGCCGACGCTGGCTATTTTCTATATAAAACCACCATCGGGGTGGGGGGGGGGGTGCAAAGTTAGTTAACAGAGGACATGCCCGCTGGGGAGGGCTCTTTACACAGCAAAACCCCCGCCGGGGCGGGGGTACGGGAAGATAGAGTCTTGTTGGCTTTTGAATGCTGCAATAAAGTGGAACATTAGTAATTGGAATGGGTTGGGACTCAACTATGTATGGAATTAGAGTCTAGATACGTGTTTTAGCATATATTTTAACAACAACCAACAAGATTGAGAAAGGGAATAAGGCAATTAACATCCTTGGAGGCTAATTTGGAGCAAAAGCATTGGGGAGAAGATTTTGAAGGAATTTCACAACAATTGCAGATTGGGCTATAAAGAAGGGTGGTTTTGGATTTATTCTTCTTCTTTAGTTTATTACTTATAATTGGGATGATGTTTATTTTAATTAATTCAGTTTTTAATTCATTGATGATTAACTAAATCACTTTTTAGGCTTATAACGGATCTTTGGGTGGAACAATGATTATGTAACTTTGATTTTCAGTTTAATAAACTATTCTTCAGTTTATCTATATTAATTTATGCTTGAATTTATGAATTGCTAGATCACCAATTCTTTGTGGATTTGTATAGATTCGAGAGGAAGTACGAGTCTAGACTTAGTTAATATAGCATGTGTTTTTGAATTCTGTGAATGAATGGAATCTTGATGAATGTTAGGGTAGAGATATGCTTAACATCGCATGTAATCGGATAAAAAACTTGAACTTAAACCTTCTTTAATTATAATTCACATAGAGATATAGTGAGTTAGTTAATTAGGGTGTTTAAGTTAATTCTATATAAATTGTGGATGTAAGTTAATACGGTATTAGTACATCGAGAGGTGGCTAGTTCTACTTGTGTCTTCTTGATTAATAAACTGGGATAGTGCATTAAATTGGAATAAGGTGTAATAATCAGAGTGATGCTTAAGGTGAAATTGTAAGCCTAATTCTCCAATACTTGTTTGAAAATTTCAGTTTTTAGGTTTTGTTGATTGTGTGGTGATTTTAGTATTTTATTATAAGGCTGATAATTGTTAGGATTAAATTCGTACTAATTTTCTGTGGGAACGATACTCTACTTTCACTATATTACTTGTTGATCATGTATACTTGCGTGTTGTGCGTAACTAGATTTTACATCAACAGGGAGGTATTACAATATATACAGAGTATTTGGATCAAGTTAATAATCACATGAATCATAATCTAGCTAGCTATAACCAAATACTAAACTACAACTAAATGATACTGAGCTGCATATAATAAGCCAATTTCAGTGGATGTATCAGTACTATTTGTTTATGTTGTAAACTTATTATTATTTTTAAAAGCTAATGAGGGATATTTTTGAAGTTAAATTAATAAAATTTATTAAAAATTATAAAATAATAAATTTTATAATTATTAACCCTCTTTAGTTAAATACTTTAAGATATTCTTATATTGATTAAAAAATTAAATAAATTTATACCATACTTCTTTGGAGCTTTATTTGTTGATGTCATGTTTATGAAGTCTTAGCTCAAAAAGCCTTAAAGGATTGTTAGACCCTATTTGTTTTGGGTTGGGACTGGACTGATTGCGTTGGACCAATTTTGAGACAGTTATTCAAAATTAAAATAAAGTGATGTTCTTAACAATATTCAAAGAAAAAAATACAGTTTACATTTCTTTTTAATAATGTTGTTAAGATATAATTCCTTTGTTGTTAAGATATAATGTTTTTATTTAAAAGGTTAACCTATTATATTAAAACTCCACCATACTTATTAACATATACACTCTTGAATTTATTTACTATTGAGATTTATAAAATATCCCAACAATCACCACATTTCACTTGAATACCCATCACAAGTATCACACACTAGAGTAGTCACCATTGAACACACTTTCTTTGAGTCCTTTAAGACTTAAGAGTCATACTCAACTCTAATACTATTACACCACACTAGAGGCAAACGTGAGAGTACAACGTTGCTCCTTGTGCCTTCATCTTGAGCAGCTTCCGAGAGCCATATGGAGCTCGCTCCATTCGAGTCAAATCATACTTTACCTCCCAGTGACAAACACATGAGTGATCCCTTGTGTTCCACTTGACTCAACTCTATTTTGCTACACCGCGCAAAGAGAGTAACGCGTAACATGTGAATGTACTCCACCATGGAGTACTAACCTTATCATTGGGCCCATCAAATCATATGCTCTACGTGCTCTAATACCACTTGTAGCATAATTGTATGATCACACCAAACCTTTCTAAAAAGCTTAAGGCGTCCTCTACAAACCTCAAGAAAACCACTTTCTCATTCTGAAATTCTAACTCCATCCAAAACTCAAGTGAAGCTCCAGAGGTCAATTTGCCCAAAAGCTGGAAATTGCACAATATACTCCCATTTGACTTAAATGAACCCAATTTAGCTCCAATTCAACTAAAATACAACCAAATAACTTTCAACTTCATTTTCTACATAAAAGCACATAAAAATAATAAAAGATACTCGAAAAAATTACAAATCATCATGTTAAAAATACTTAATTTATTGGTATAAAACTCACTCATCATTAGAGATCAACAGTGATGATCTTGCAAACGAGGATGATGAATATATCCTCAGAAAAGTAATCATTTAAATAATTAATTACATTAAGGGCAATATAAGACTTGAGTTTGGGGGTGATATTTTTGGTTGTTGGTTGAACTTATTTAATTTGCATGTTTGTTAGGATGTTTAATTAGTAGTAATTGCATGTTACGTAGGATGGTGGAATAGTTTGTTTAATTTGACTTGTTAATTAGTAGTTATTTATATGTTTCTATTTACTGTTTATTAGTTATGTTAATATGCACTTTTTGGCATGATAAAAAAATAACATAAATACATAAAAGTAAATGAAATAAAGTAGTGAATTTGTGATAGCCGATGATAAAAAATAATTAGAGCATTCACAATAGTTTCTTTATCTCTATCCCTACTCTGCAATAATAAGTCATTCTACAAAATAGAGATCCAATTTTTTTACTATGTACCCAACAGGTTCCTTATATTGATTCTTTAAATAATAAAATTTGAAATTTAAAAATTAAAATTTGAAAATTAAAATTTGAAAGTTCCAATAGTCAAAACATCAAATTAATAATAATCTTATAATTTATAAAAGAGAGAGTATAATTTATCAATTGTATCTCACCGTAAAATAATTTTATTTTATTTTAAATTTTAAATAATTTATGGAGTGGGTATTGAATGGATTGTATATACAAATATATATAAGATCAATATTAACTTTTAAAAGTTAATTTGTGATACTTTTAAATTTAAATTTAAATTTAATATGATTCATTTAAAATTTAAAAATAATAAATTTTATAATTAATAGTACTTTTATAATATTTATAATTATATTGACATAAATTAAATAAATTTATATCAATTTTAATTTGAATATGTTTGAAAATAATTTTTTAAAAATAAGTCTATATTAATTTTATAATTTGAAAATGAAGTAGTAAAACAATGTCAAGATGTGTAATATTGATGAGTTATCCACTTAAATGAGGGTGTGAAATGTCATTATGTATATATAGAGAACGATCTTTTGACTCCCTCATACTAGGGAGTAAAATCATATATAGGGATTAAAATAGATAGTTAAATAAGGATAAGGAAACTATTGGATAATGATTTATTGAAGTATTCTCCAAAATTAAGGATAAAGAGTTGATTAGGGAAACTGTTGTGGATGCTCTTAGACTTGGTTGAATGTTGGCAAATTTTTGAATTATGTGTTAGAGGTCAATTTTTGTATAGTTATGATGTAAAAGCCCCCAAACCCAGGGTCTACCTTCAAGCCCGGGTCCGGTGTTCTACGGTACTACCCATTCAACATAATCTTAAGACATAAATGTAATTATAACATTATTACAACATATCACCTCTAATCCCATGTTCCAAGACATTTACATTTTCAAATCATAATATTAATGAATATTACATCATACAAATATTACTATTACAACATTCGATTACATTACACCTTGTAATTCTGTACATATAAATCTTCTTCTTTAACGAAACCCTTCTCGCTTAACACCATTTAACTATTCAAGTCTGACTGCTTTAGCTGTAAAAGTTTTAGATTTTTTGCAAGAATGAGCATTTAATTGCTCAATAAGTTATAGCAATTGAATAAACAACAAAATCAAGAATCAATTTATAATTCTTTGAAAACTTCAATAGCCGAACAATAGTTATGAAGCAATTTGAATAAGTAGGAATTAAATTATATTCCTATCAATTAACACCTCCATCACCATTTTAAGAGAAAACATTCTCTAATCCTTTTAATAAAAGGTTCATCTGGACCTTTGGCTCTTCTTCTACTCATGAAGGTTGAACATTATTTTCTAATTGTAAACCTACATACCACTAACATCATATAAATTTAGTCACAGTCACCTAAGACCATCTATTTTTCATATTTATTAAGAATAACATTATCTTATAATACTTCTAGGACTCAACACATCCTACAGAAATACATATGTGAAAAGAATCACATTTTCGACAATATATAAGAACAACACAACACAAGTGTTCAACAATTATCAATGTAGTGAACTGAGTGGCTCCCCACCTAAGAACTAATAAATTAGTTTCTCGTATAATCTACACTGTCTTGACAATGAACTAGATCGGTTTCCTAACTCATCTTAAACCTCTGCCCATACAAAGGAGTCGTTCTATTCAATTACTACACTCAACGGTTAAAAAGCATATGATTGCACTTAGACCTTAAACTTAATTAACACATTAACATTTTTTTAGTCAAAATAATTTTCATCGACATACTTCTTCACATCATTCGCTATTCCACGGAATTTACTATCTTAAACAGTTCCATTCTTAGAACTTATTTTCTTAAGTCTGTACGTAAGTGCAGATACTTGTTAACAACCATTCTATTGCACAAAGTGCAATCTTATCTCTAACTGCTCACTTAGCATACTTAACTCATACATAAAATATTTTACTCATATAACACACATTCTTGCATGGAGTGCAAGATAACACCATCGTATGCCCAAATATTTGATTGGTACAACTATCTTATCATACTTCCTAGAATTATCACCGATAATTTCTCCAACAACAGGTATTCTATTCAGAATAGTTCAACAAATGAGTTAAACCGAATCAAATGGCTAATAACTCTTTTACATAAAAAAAATTTCATATCACAAATGACATTCCATCATTTAAACACATGCCTTGCACAAAATAATAATATGTACAAGAATCATTCAAAATTTGCATAACACATAAGTTATACATTATACGGTAAACTTGCACAAATATTAATATTTGCACATATTAGGAAACTTACTCCATAAAATCTAAGTAAGTTTAGAAAACTTGCTTAATATCAACAATAAAACAAAAAATAAAATTGCATTGTTTTACTTTCAGGTATGTTTATAGGGTTAAAGTTGGGTATCCCATCATTTTCACTTTATAGGTGTCAATGCCTAGCATGTCCACACTGGAATCGTTCCCCATGTATACTATTCTGCCAGTCGAAATGTGACGATATTCCACAAATTCACTTTGATCTCTATCTATGTGGTCTGTTGCTTCGGAGTATACAATCCATATATGGAGAGAGTGAGCAACAAAATTAGTACTTAATACTAAGCGCATAGATAGATTAGGACTATAAATTACCTTTTTTGGCTCAGTGCATTCACAAGTGAAGTGTTCCACCTTGCCACAGTTGTATGTTATCTTGGCATTTTCCTTTTTACCAGAACATCGCTTGCCTCTTTTTCGCTTGCCGACACCCCCTTTGTAACCAGCCCCCTTAGGCGTAGTAGGATTAGAAGATTTCTTCCCCTTCTTAACTTGGACCCTCTATGAGAGTTTGATTCAGCTACATATTCCATGGAGGTCTTGACAACCTCGAGACGCTCAACCTCGAGCTCCAGGTGATGACTAACATCATCAAAGTTTTTGATATTCTCATTATGGGTCATGTTGAACCACATATGTTCCCAACTGTCGGGAAGAGAGTGAACCACCGCTAAAATATGATGCTCGTTTAACAATTGAGTCCCACCAAATTTCAATTCCTGAATCATATTAACCCTGATTCGACGGTGCTGTTTCATGGTGTGGTTATCACATTTTTAATAACCATCAAATTTTATGGCTAATTTTCTCAGCCTTGTCAATGAGATGCCATCAAACTTTGTTTTGAGAACTTCTCACATTTCGTGTGTCGTTGAGTATTGTTCATACTCAAACAAAAATTCATATGTCATGCAGCTCTGCAACGTTATGCGAGCGATGCGGTCCTTTTTGCGCCAACTTTCGAAGGTTTCAACCTTGATTGGATTGCATATACACCCTCTAGTTTTGTCATCTTAGACAACATGGTTATCTCCGTCAAACTTGTTTCCTTGGTTAAGGTATGCGAAAATATGTTTTGAAGCCATTTCTATTTTGAACTAAAACGAGAGAATTAATTAGAAATATTTATTGTTTACCACAAGATAAATTAGTCTTTGCAGCATGAATCAAATTAATACAAAAATAATAGGACATAGATATAGAAGGGATACTTGGTTAAGTTTAGGAATCAATATCCGTATAAATGCCCAATTATTTAAATTTAATTTTTCAGTGCATAAGACGTGCAATTTATGGAATAATTTAATTAAATTACTACTACTTAAATTACTTCCACTAGGAACAAGGGTACATGTGTAATTATAGCATGATAATTTAATTCCAAGAACCAACAATTAATATTTCAAAAATATTAACAAAAAGAATTAAATAATAGGCAATAACTCAATTAATATACCGAGTATGATATAAAAACATTAAAATACTTCTAAAAAATTTACAACTGTAGCTTAACAACACAAAAGGTTACTGTAGTTTTTTTTTAAAAATTTTTCTGATAATTATACTAATTATCACAATTAATTACTATTGCATAATTAAATTGATAATTAACTAAAATTATCCAAATGTAATAATTTTTCCAAAAATTTCTTCGGAAACATTAATTTTATGTCAATAATTAATTTTTGTTAAATTTCCAAAATTTAATAATCACAATAATTATTTATTAATTAATTTTCATGTATAAAATAATTAATAAATCAATTTTCTAGAAATTAAATAAAAAAACTAGCAAAACGAGTAAGCACGCGAGTTGGGTTTGGGTAGGGCAACCAGTCAAGAGCGTGGGTCAACCAGCAGACGTGTGCAGCATACACGTGCGTTGTAGAAGCTGCAGTCGTGCATTAGCTCGCGCGCAGGAGTGTGGCCATTGCAATGCTCTGGCGTGCGCGTGAGCCACGCGCCATTTTTCTGGACTCCGTTCGCATCGCGGTTTGGATAGTTCTGATCGACTCTGTTTTTTTGAATCTAATGGTATGCTCAACTATCATTTTAGGAGCTCCCACAGAAGTGTTGTGACGCACACAAGTCCTACCTCAAGAGTGTGATTGCGTCGTGCCTTCAACTGCCAGAATTTCTAGAAAATCAAGTTCACGACTCAAACTTCGGCAAAGCTATATAACACAATTTTTATTTGAATCATGCATATAATATTTCGTTGGAAAGCTTACAGGACGTATTATGCATACATACCAATACCACATGAAACAAACAACTATGCAGAAAGTTATGGCTGGTCAAAATAGGCAGTTCATCAACTAGGGTTCAAAATTTTTCAAATTACATATCCGATTGAACCCAAATTATACAGATCATATACATTATATATAGGCTATAACATACTACAATATTAGCCCCTAACAATAAGTGTAACACAGGTTACCATTGATGATATTTTTAAGCTTTTAAACATACATTCATGACATATTGTGTAAACAATTCATACATGGCATGTGACAACCCGAATTTTTATAAGTTATTAAAATAGGAATTTAATAATTAAAATTCTTATTATGAGATGTTTTGAGTTTGAGTATACGTGCTATATATTTTAAAATATGTGATTTGGTATGACGAGAAATATATATTCATATATTGGAAAAGTGAGGTTTAATAGTTAAGTTAACTTATGAGAAAATTAAATGAATTTTGTAATTAATTTTAAATATTTATTGAATTAATTAAATATTTTAATTAATTTATTTATTGAAATAAATAAATAATTGATGAATTGTGGTGCATTAATTTAATAATGAAATTGAATAATGGTAATTGTTATTTGAAAGATTTAATTTAATGAAATAATTAAATTAAATTGTTTAATATTAAAGAAAATAAGTATATTAAATAAAGCGATGTTTAAGTCTAATTTATTAATTAAATTAGATATATGATTATTTATTAATCATCAGAATAAATTATAATAAAAAAAATATAATTATTATAATTATTATTGTAAGCTATGAAATTGGTTACATGTGTAGCAAATAAAAACTATATAATATAATATTATTAAAATAATCTAGTGAGGGATATTTGTGTGTGGCCAAACGAAGCCTTATGGCTTTTGGCCTAACATAACCGTAGACGTTTTGTTTTGTTAGTGGTCGATCGTGGGAGGCCAATTATTATTTTTACGCATCTTATTTTTCCTAAGGCTAACTAAGAAGGAGTGTTGGAGAAAGCAAGAGAAAAACACAGTGAAAGAGAGAATTCTTTGACTCTTTGAGATTGTCTAGAGGTAGGAGAAGAATTTCTAAGCCTTAACATCATCTCTTGCTAGCAAACAATCAAAGGAATAAGGTATAACCCTAATTTTAACTTTATTTTTAGAATTTCTATTGATAATTATGTTGGATTGATACAAATACTTGTATATAAGGTGTTAGAATGTGTTAATCATTGTATATGAGTGTTGTTTGATGATTAAATTTATGAAATTTGGAATTATAGGGAGAAAAGTAAATAATAGGGTATGTTTATAAAAATGGCTTAAGAAAGTACGAAATTTTATGTCTAATATGTGTTATAATCTGTAAATTGGTATTTGGATTATGTTAGTATGTGAAGAAACGAAAACGACGTAGTTTAAATCGTGTTAATTGGTTAAGAAACGAAGCCGTGGCGATCGAATTCGCTAAATGTGTTTAAAACATGAAAATATAGCATGAACATTGAATGGGAACCCTTAAATTGATTTGTTAAAGTTTCTGGAATGTTAAAATTACTCTGTAGATGAGTAGTTCAGTGTTTCACGAGTTCATAGAATCGAAAACCAACTAATTCGGACTTAAAATGAAGAAATTATGAAGATTTGAAGTTTGTACATTGAGAAAAATGTTTCATGCGGCTTGAAGCGGTAGCGGTAGTCAAGGGGTATTAATAAATCAGCAGCGCGCGTGGTATTTGTGAAGAAAAGGGGCGCGGCCGTGCCCCATGTGTACTGAATGTTACTGCTTTGACCTGTTTTGGTAAAACGATCATAACGTTTTCATACGAACTCTGATTGAGGTGATTCAAGATGATCCGGAACGAGGACGAATAGACCTACAATTTTTTTTCTTTAAGTGTTTTAATTTAAGGTCTTTAGGAAGGGTCAAAATAATCATTTGTAGGACTATTGTGTTTTCGGGGGCAATCAGAGGGCGTCGGGCATGCACGTATGCAAGTGTGGTGCTCTTGATGAGAAAAGATGTTGTTCTAAGTTATATAACATTAATATTATGAAGTATCATGATGCTTAACATTAATAAATGATATATTAGATAAGTTGTATACGCATACTAAGCACACACAAGAGAGACAAATCCAAGGCATGATTTAAATGAACGTCGAAACGCCGTAACAAATGTTAATGAACGTAAAAAGTGTTTTAAGTCAAATGAAATGAACATTATAAGGTATGAAATGGGTTTAATATAAAACCAATAATGATTCCTAGCAAGACTTAAACACTTGAATGAACTTCGAATATGAAATATAGTGAGCTATAAGTCGAAATTTAACACAATAAAATTGAACATTGTGTGCTAACTAATAGGAAAGATTATGAGATGTGGAGTAGAGTTTACATTACAATTGCTATGCGTTGCTATGTGACTAATAGTTAATGTGAATGATTATATAATTGTGTAGGGCATGTGAAGTGCAAATATCTGTAAGCTGTTAAACTGTTATTGGTAAACAACGATCAAGGCAAATCTTTCAGTTCCTATATGCTATGTGAATTTGATTGTTCTAAATCTTTATTGCAAAGAGCATGATCTGTTATATATATGTTGAATGTATGAAATGTTAAAGTCAACTTATGACTACGTTGTTTGAGTAAAGCATGCTGATTGAGTAAGGAACTCAATCTTTATACTTGATTATATGAACTGTAACATGTATGTTACGTTAGTCTAATGTTTATGAGATATATGTCGAGCATGTCATTATGTGCTACATGATGCATGAAAACCATAGATTTTTTTGTCAATTGGTCATTGAGCTCAACCTTACAAATAACCATTTTTGCAGGTTAAGGATTGAAGGTAACACTATGTGGTACTTGAAAGCTATGAATCAAATGTAATACACGAAGACTATTATTTTAGCTAAAGTTGTTATTTCTTTAAACCATGATTAAGGTTCATGAGATGTACTCAATGTTTTATGGTGATTATTTATGTTGAGTTGTAAAGTTAAAGTTTGAGTTGGCCAATGTATAAAGGATATCGATTTGTTATGTAAGTATATATATACATTAACTCCGATAAAGTGAATCATGGATTATATATGATTCAAAGACATGTAGATGATAAAGGTTTTGATTCAGGGAATTGAAGTAAGAAGTTAGAAAAATTTAAATTATTCCGCATTTTATTAAGTTTAACATCGAATAATGATTTAAAATCAGAAGTTAGACGTGTTATTAACAACCGAAGTCGATAATTGAATTGTATAAATTTTGGAGTCATTACAGTTGGTATCAGAGCTGTAGGTTATAAACCTTAGGTAGGAGTACCATAGGCTATAACCTTAGAGAAGGAAGGTGAAGATAATGAAAGAATATGCTCAAATAGAGTTTGAACAATAAGAAATAATTTAAGAAATTTATATAGAAGGGATTAAAACATGCGTGAAAGGATTCAAAGAAGAATCTCTCAAAGTTATAAGGAGTATGAATGTGGGGTTACCCAACTCCAATAATAAGAATGTAAGGTGATAATAAATAGACAATGTCTATAAGAAGAGAATGATAAAGAAGTTAAGAATAAAAAGTTATATTTAAGTATGGTATAATTGTACTTTTTAATGGACCGATGTATGGTATCTGGGCTAAACGATTCCTTCATAGAGCGGAGGTATAAACGAACTAGAAACTCGAAACCTAGTTTGTTGGTTGATTATGGGAAACCACTCAGCGTACCATATTGAAACTATTAGAGACTCGATGTGTACCAAGTATAGAAAATGCATATGTATGATGAAACTATGGAACTTAAATGAAATGTTGAGCAATGTAAATGAAGTTAGAAATTCTTAAAAGAAGAATTGTTATATAAACAAGAGAATTCAAAGAAGAATCTTGAAGATAAGAAATGGCAATAGCCAATATAACAAATAATGTCGTAAATGATGAAAAAGGGAAAGAAAGAGGATCGTAAAACAAAACAGTCACGAGCTAAGAAAAGAATTTTAAGGGAGATGAATATAGAATAAGATCACGACGTGATCTGTTTAAGTTATAAGAGAAAGATGGTTTGTAATGTTTGAATAATTATAGCTTGATGCTATGAAGATAATGTACTATGATATAGTACGAGATAAACTCACAAGGAGTAATAGATGATGTGATACGAGGAATTCATATCGAGCAAAGAGCAAGTTAAGAGTAAGATAGAGTTAGGTGGGATTTCAATTGAGGACTCATGTGATGGCTAAGTTGTACAAATCTTTGTATGGGCGAGGGTTTTGTGCTTGCACTCAGTTTATCACATTGATAATCATTGGAATGTTGGTGTTGCACTATAAATGTATATGTGGCGAAAAGGTGATTCTTTTCTCATGTGTATGTTTGATAGTTAGAAACTATTAAGATTAGTCAAATATTATTAGGATTAGGTGCGGTTCTTAAAACTAATGCATATGGCAAGTTCGTGACTCACAATAATATGGTATGTTTTGAACCCCTCAGCGAATGGACGCCTATAAGTTCTTAATGTAAAACCCCGACTTTTATAAAATAAAAGTCTAATTTAATTTATGATGATTATTTTAAAATTTTAAAATGTTAAATTGATAAATGGTTAAACAAACATTAATCGGATAAATGAGCAAATAAAGAGGAAAGGAAATATTTTTTTTTTCGCCATATGGGAGTCTAATTGAATGGATATCACGGGAGGGGGACACAAATTATATTATTACTCCCACCCATTTGTTAGTCACGGGAGGATTAGAAGAATAAGAGAGGGAATTGAGGGGAGAGACAAAGTGGGGGACAAGGATTAGGAAAGGAAGAAAAATGAGGATGAAAAGGGAGAAAAGAGGGAGGAAGAAAAAGGAGAAGGAAGAAAAAAGAAGGGAGGAAGAAAAAGGAATGAATATAATCTCTCCCACCTCCATTCTTCAGATACGAAAACTTCAGCAAAAAGAGAATAAAGAATAGAGAGAGAGAGAGAGAGAGAGAGAGAGAGAGAGAGAGAAATATGAAAGAGAAGAAGAAGAAAATAAGAAAAGAAATCAAGAAATCAAGAAATCAAGAAATCAAGAAAAATGTATGTTTAAAACCTTTGATTTATTTTTATATTTAAGGTTTCGTGAATTTTATATGAGGAGATTTTATTTATACTTGATTTAGATGATTTAAACTTGTATTAACAAGAATCAAATGAGAGAAATCAAGAAATCAAGTGAAAAACGAAATCTGGAAATTTTCATAAGAATTAGTTTACTACTTGATTTTGTAAAATCCATAACTCTTTGTGTATAATGAGTTAGAAGATGAGCCATATATCAAAAGAAATCCCTGGAAGTAAGCTAACCACAGAAATTTGAATCACCCAAAAATTCTTTGTGGATTTTCCGTGGTGACTTTTTGAGTGAAACTGGTCCGAAGGACTCATAGTCCGAAAAATCAGTGTTCTTGAACTCTATTGCGTGAATTATAATTTTTAATCCGACCGTTGGATCATTGTGATTTTCAGATATGTTATGCATATATAAGTTGAGTACATGTCCACAAATTTTGAACCGTTAAACTTTATTTTATGATTTGTTATGGATTTTGTGAGGTGGCTGGTTTAGAAATTTTCAAGTAGAATTTTTCGGTAAGAATATATCTCTATGTTAGAGTCAGAATTTGGGAAAACTTTCTTCTACAAAGTTATAGAGAATTAAATTTTACATGGAAGGACATAAGATCTGTAATTTTTCTGATGAAAGTGTTAATTATTGTGAATTATTAAAATTTCTGAATATTGGAGTTTATAATTAATTTATCAGAAAAATTATTTGGATTGAAATATTTTTACAAAATGCTTATAATACCATCTTAGAATTTCTGTAAAATTTTGATGAATTATTGAAAAGCAGAAGTAATTATTGCATTTTTAAACTATTTATAGTTAGTTTGAAAATAGAAAAAATTCATAGAAAATTCTATGAATGATGAAAAATTATGAAACTTGGTGAAAAATGGTATAATATTGTTTTATAATTTTTGGACAGTTTTGGAAATTTTTTGAATAACAAAAATATTTGTTATATTTTTAAGCTATAGTGAAAAATTATAAACTTTGTTGAAAAATATTATAATAATATAAGATTAATATATATGATGTTTTAATGATATAAAAGTATGTGGGGTTAGTATTTCTATTTTGAAGCTATTGAATGATAGTTTTTATAAATAGAAATAATTATTGAAAATTGTTAGATAATCTGAAAAATATGAAAATTGTTTGGAAAATTCAGAATCATATTTTTAAATATTTTAGAAGTGTTAGAAAGCTCATGAGGTGTCGGGATGTAAACACACTAGTAACGAATGAGTTATGATAAAAACAAAAATAATATTTTTGTTAAAGTAAAAATGGTGATAATATCAGAATAATGGATTGTCATATATGAGGTTGTATATTTCTCAAGTTTTATTATTTACTTCTAAAGTTTTGGAATATGAATAATGATTTTATGCGATAAATAAAGACAACTTGATTAAATAATGAATTGTTAGTTGGTTTATATGTTACTCGAGATAAATATGATTTGGTGTTGATCCCTACTTTTAATAGAATTTAAATTGTTTATAGTAATGTATTGATTTGATTCTTACGTAAGAAGTCACTATTTATTTCATTCAATAATTGTCACAGTAGTTATTGCACAGTGATTCATATTATTGATTCTTACTCAGTTTTTTAATCAATAATTGTCATAGTAGTTATTGCACAGTGACTCATATTATTTGATATGATATAATTAAACCAGTTGGCAGTATTGTGAGTCTATGTTAATAATTTTGAATAATTGTTGAAAGATTGAAGATGTGTAAATAATTGATGAATAAAAGGTGTTGATTAAAGATACGTATGATATACAGATGTTTGTTTAATTATTTTCTTTTTACAAAAGTAAGTTTGGCAGGACTTGCCGACACTCTACTTTTCTTAAAGTAATATGGACCACAACTCTATTATTGAACAAATATTGTTAAAGCGTGTACAAGTTGGTTTAATTTTCTCCGTGGGACCATAAATTCCACTACCATTATTATATACCTCATTTGGTTATTTTGTCAAAGCGTGTGTGCATTATTGTTTCCTCAATTTTCAAAGATAAATAGGTCGCACTTGGTTGAGCAACTAAACACACACCATCATCACACTAAAATATAGAATTCTTTTACTTCAATATTGTGAGTATTTCTATTGAGTGTAATGTTACTCCAAGTGTAGATAAGGAATGCAAGCATTGTTTAAGTTGATCAATTTCACAGAAAGCAGAATCAAGTCACATGCTAAGGTAAGGGATATCATTATTGTGGTAAGGGGGTATCATTTTTATGGTAAAAAGAATATCATTTTCTTTCATACTCCATATTATGATAAGATATTATTATTCATTTATTCAGTTTATCTTTAAATGGTGAAAAGTCCTGAAAGGATTAGAATATCCTTAATAGTTTGTGCTTCATTTATTATTATGTTATCAATTTGGACTCTGGATAATTAAGTTGAAAATTATTAAGATCTATGTTATCTTATTATTATGATGATTTATGTTTATTCATTATATATATCATTGTCATCATTCTCATGCTTATATTGTGTTGAAAGTCATCTATGGCCAGTAGTGCATAGATGGACTTGGTATGATTATGACTAGAGATTATTCGGTATAATCATGACCGTAATGTTACAAATGATGTGGTAAAAGTCATCTTTATCCCGTAGTGCATAGATGGACTTGGTATGATTATGACCAGGGATTATTCGGTATAATTATGACCGTAATGTTACAAATGATGTGGTAAAAGTCATCTTTGGCCCGTAGTGCATAGATGGACTTGGTATAATTATGACCAGAGATTATTCGGTATAATCATGACCGTAATTGAAAACACGAATATCCTTGGCCTGTAGTGCATGGATAATTCATGGTCGTGATACTATTAAGCTGAGTCTCAGCATTATTGGTTTTACAGTTGTATATCTTTGGCATGTAGTGCAAAGATGGACTGTTGGTTGTTGGTTTTACAGTTGTATATCTTTGGCATGTAGTGCAAAGTTGGACTGTTGATTTACTTGATTATAAATATGAATTGTGATTTAATTATAATCTGTGGTGGTTCAGGTGAAAACAAGTGATGAGAGTTCTCTTTGTCTTGGGTATATCCAAGAACTGTTGATGAGTATTACAGGAATGAACTATTAACGATGGACTTTTAATCTAAGGGAGATAGTAGACATTATGTTCTACTTGATTCTTCTAATGGATTGTTGATTCCGCTGCTATTATGGTTGAAAACTTTTATCTTTTACCATATGTTCTAAATATCTGAATTCTTTTGATAATTTAATTATCTTAAGTCATGATATTCTTTACTGGGCTATTTGTGCTCACCCTTTTACTTCACCACCCCTTTCAGGTAATAAAAGTGTAGCTGGGATTAGTAAAGAGAACATGGGTATAAAGTGATGATACAAATTAGTCACAAGCCTAATCAAATTATGAATCTGTGTGGCATAATAATTGTACTGAGAACTTAAAATGTGTGTGACATGTTTTATACATCTTTTGATATTTAATTTTGGTGAACGATAATAGGGTGAGGCGAATTAGAATTTGAAAACGTCAAAGGTGCACTCCATTAGAATGAGGAAAACATAAATCTTCTCGTGCCCCTTTGGGGACTTGATATATTTGCTGTTGTACTTTATATGGCATTGTAATAATTTAAATATAAATATTATCGTATTATATACGTAACAATATTTGTATTGAAACTCATAGTTATGAGTCGTCGTATTTTGTACGACAGTTGTGTAAATGGAGTTGTAAGTAATGTATTTTCTGGCGACCCAAGATTGGTGATGTATACCTATTTTGGGGGCGTCACACTTAAACTCATATTATTGTGGCAAGTTCCTGAACTTCCAATGTGCGGTAAGTTTGATGAACTATATTGGGTAGAAAACGGTTACAGTATAGAGAGCATTGATGAAGTTGAAGATTGATAGAATGGTTACGTAATGAAGTAATGGAGTAATGATTGAAGTTGATGGATACCTGGATATTCTAAATCTACTAGCTATGCTAGACTTTCAAAATTTATTGACTTTGTGCCAATGGTTATACTTTTGATTTTTGAAAAATGTTGGGTCACACTAGTGAATCAAAGAATTTTTTTAAACAGTGCTATTATTCGCATATCTATGCTGTTTGTTTCGGCTAGATAAAAAATAATATGATTTTTAAATTTTCAAAATACATTTTAACTTTATGTGTCGGGTGATATGATAAACGATGGAGTCATCAATGCAATGGAACCTGGTGTTGGATGTGATCATACGATCGTCAGCCCACTATGGTGAGATGTAGTATGACAACGTCATAATCATGACGCCGTAAAAAGATTTTTGAGATTTCTTTAAGATATGAGAATATATATATATATATATATATATATATATATATATATATATATATGTATATTTCGATTGATGTCCAAATTGTTGTAGAAAGTCTATGCTATTTGATTCAGCTAGATGAATATTGAAAGATGTTCATAAAATTCAAGCATTTCTTGAGAAGTTATGCCAAACCAAATTATTTTGGTGCGGATTCAGATGTTGAAAAGCTGAGGTGAACAACCCTGTAAAAGGGGACATGTTATCAGAGACAATAGTTCCGAAAGTAACGCATATAGTCGTTACGATGTTAAGATGTAATACGTTGTGCACGACGTAGGGGTACGACAGGCTAATCACCTAGAGTACTTGCAGAGAGTGTTTTCAGTCTGTGTGATTGCTAAACATTCTATTAAAGATAGTTTATGGTGGTGATGCACTGTTAAACCTGGAGAAGAGTTCAAGGTCCGTATAGTCTTATGACTGTTAAAGGTTCAAGTCGAGATACTTGATAACCTATGTACGTAGTTCAAGGTCTTATGACCCCTCAACACGATTTGGAATCTTCTAAATTCCTGTTATTCATGAAAGGATGAGAAAATTAAGCAAAACATAATAATTTCAAGAAAAAATTGAAACTCCAGAAAAAAGAGAAATGTGAAACTCTTAGAAGAGGAAGATGTGAGATATATGATGATCTTAGAAAGATCCTTAGAGAAAGAATTTGGTTGCAGAACCCAACGAATGAATAAAGTATTAACGCAAAAATCTATTTTGATAGATTGAATGAATAAAGATTAATAAACAAAATTTCGAGGACGAAATTCTTAGAAGAATGGGTGAATGTAATAGTTTGAGTGTTCATGATAATGATCCTTAGAGAAGGAAATGAACGGGTTAAAGAATATGTAATACTCAAATATAATTGAGTCTAAGTAAAGGTTATGAAATAAAACTTACAAGAATTGTTATAAAGAATGGTGGTAATGGTAATAAATAAAACCTATATTAAGGTGACGTGTTGAAGTTATTCAACGATAATTGTGAAAGAGATTTTGTGAAAACCTTAGTAAGGTAGGGTGTCGGTGATTCCGAGGACGGAATTGAAGTTATTCAACGATAATTGTGAAAGAGATTTTGTGAAAACCTTAGTAAGGTAGGGTGTCGGTGATTCCGATGACGGAATCCTTATAAGGAGGGAAGGATGTGACAACCTAAATTTTTATAAGTTATTAAAATAGGAATTTAATAATTAAAATTCTTATTATGAGATGTTTTGAGTTTGAGTATGTATATATATACGTGCTATATATTTTAAAATATGTAATTTGGTGTGAAGAAAAATATATATTCATCTATTGGAAAAGTGAGGTTTAATAGTTAAGTTAACTATTGAGAAAATTAAATGAATTTTGTAATTAATTTTAAATATTTATTGAATTAAATAAATATTTTAATTAATTTATTTATTAAAATAAATAAATAATTGATGAATTGTGGTGCATTAATTTAGTAATGAAATTGAATAATGGTAATTGTTATTTGAAAGATTTAATTTAATGAAATAATTAAATTAAATTGTTTAATATTAAAGAAAATAAGTATATTAAATAAAGCGATATTTAAGTCTAATTTATTAATTAAATTAGATATATGATTATTTATTAATCATCAGAATAAATTATAATAAAAAAAATATAATTATTATAATTATTATTGTAAGCTATGAAATTGGTTACATGTGTAGCAAATAAAAACTATATAATATAATATTATTAAAATAAACTAGTGAGGGATAGTGTGTGGCCAAACGAAGCCTTATGGCTTTTGGCCTAACATAACCGTAGACGTTTTGTTTTGTTAGTGGTCGATAGTGGGAGGCCAATTATTATTTTTACGCATCTTCTTTTTCCTAAGGCTAACTAAGAAGGAGTGTTGGAGAAATCAAGAGAAAAACACAGTGAAAGAGAGAATTCTCTGACTCTTTGAGATTGTCTAGAGGTAGGAGAAGAATTTCTAAGCCTTAACATCATCTCTTGCTAGCAAACAATCAAAGGAATAAGGTATAACCCTAATTTTAACTTTATTTTTAGAATTTCTATTGATAATTATGTTGAATTGATACAAATACTTGTATATAAGGTGTTAGAATCTGTTAATCATTGTATATGAGTGTTGTTTGATGATTAAATTTATGAAATTTGGAATTATAGGGAGAAAGGTAAATAATAGGGTATGTTTAAAAAATGGCTTAAGAAAGTACGAAATTTTATGTCTAATATGTGTTATAATCTGTAAATTGGTATTTGGATTATGTTAGTATGTGAAGAAACGAAAACGGCGTAGTTTAAATCGTGTTAATTGGTTAAGAAACGGCCCATTATGATCGAATTCGCTAAATGTGTTTAAAACATGAAAATATAGCATGAACATTGAATGGGAACCCTTAAATTGATTTGTTAAAGTTTCTGGAATGTTAAAATTACTCTGTAGATGAGTAGTTCAGTGTTTCACGAGTTCATAGAATCAAAAACCAACTAATTCCGACTTAAAATGAAGAAATTATGAAGATTTGAAGTTTGTACATTGAGAAAAATGTTTCGCATGCGGTTGTAGCGGTAGCGCCAAATTGATTTGCCAAATCACGCCGTATGCTAGCCGTATTTTGTGAAGAAAAGCGCTGCCACGCCCATGTGTATCTTGAATGTGACTGCTTTGACCTATTTTGGTAAAATGGTCATAACGTTTTCATACGAACTCTGATTGAGGTGATTCAAGATGATTCGGAACGAGGACGAATAGACCTACAACTGTTGTTCTTTAAGTGTTTTAATTTGAGGTCTTTAGGAAGGGTCAAAATAGTCATTTGTAGGACTGCTGTGTTTTCGGGGGCAATCAGAGGGCGTCGGGCATGCACGTATGCAAGTGTGGTGCTCTTGATGACAAAAGATGTTACACATCTTATTTTCCTAAGGCTAACTAAGAAGGAGTGTTGGAGAAAGTAAGAGAAAAACACTGTGAGAGAGAGAATTCTCTGACTCTTTTAGATTGTCTAGATGTAGGAGAAGAATTTCTAAGCCTTAACATCATCTCTTGCTAGCAAACAATCAATTATGCATTCATTTCTTGTGAATGAAATTTTATCAAAAGTGAGTTTTCTAATCCATTTATAATATTCTAAATACCCCCTTCTAAAGGCACATTTTCAATTTGAAAAAATACACTATTCTAAGTGTCACACTGGTTCAAACTAGTGATTCAAATCGAACCATTGCACCGGTTCAATATTACACCCGTAAAAACTAGCAATCACACAGATTCAAACTAGTGACTCAAGTTGAACTATTACACCGATTCAATGTTACACTTGTTCAAACTAATAATTATATATTTACCATTAAATCAATATATCTATCAATTATTAAACCAATATAATATATTTATTATATACCAACAATATTCAACACCCCCTTCGCACATGTGATTAAAGATGTTGTGAAGGCTTTGTGAATTGGAACCATGCTTTTATGGTAAAAGCTTATAGTAAGAAATGGAAAATTTTATTTTCTCATTCATTTTTGTTGACATAATTGTTGTGTTCACCCAATAAGCTTCAACCTCTCCTAGTGCTTATTTTAAACTTCTTTGACCTTCAGTGTCTTTTTGATAAAGTCTCATGACTCATCATTTGTGTTAGGAATAAGCATGTGAATGATATTCTTATTTATGTATGATTTGATTATGATATAAATGAATGAATATGCAAGTATGCTTGCATTAAGAAAAGCTGTAAAGTCCTTTAATAGATAATATGAACATATGTACAAGGACTTAGAATGAATTGATTAAATATGTTAGGTTGATCCTACATAAGCAAAACAGCTTGGTGAAGTCCTTAAAAAGAAATGATGTACAAAGACTATAAATATAGAGAGATCAAGCTTGTTAGGTTGATCTTATAATGTAATAGATAGGCTTGTCTGATCGTCGAGCACTGCACCAAAAATTGTAGTCTTCCAGGAGAGTCAAGAAAAACTCGAGAGCTATCAAGGTAGAATCGTAGTCTGCAAGATAGTAGATCTCGGAGTTCGTAGACTGCCAGGAGGGACAAGGAAGGATCGTAGTGTGTCAAGGAGAACTTCCTCGTAGCCGTAGTCTGCTGAGGAAGTCATGTTCAGAATTATAGAGGCAGCTTGTCTACGAGCCGACCGAGCATCTGCCGAAGCCAAGCCAAGAATTGTAGACCACACTCGGAGTCGTAGAGTCTACTGATCACATCAGAGGCAGAGATCGTAGTTGAGCAAGATCAGATGAAGACAACAAGCATAAAAGATAACAATTGTAGAGTGTCAAGATCTAAAATCGGAGTCGTAGTGTCTGCAGAACCAAAGTTGAATCGTAGAGTGCAGAACTAAGACGTGAACAGAAGTGCTCACAACGCCAAGGCAGAATCGTAGAGTAAACACGATTCTCAACAAATGAGCACTCCTAGAATATCCAAAGTATGAAGCCTCTGGTTTGAGCTACAAAGATACATCCCACCTGAAGGAAACCAGAGAGCACTCAACGAATGACATGCAAGCTAACAGAAGATCTAAGCACCAACCCAATCAACATCTAGATTAAGTTAAGAAGCCATTCAAGATGAAGTCTTCCACAAGTTGATCAGAAGAAGACTTCGGCAATTGACTAAGGAAAGTCAGCAAGTGCAGTAGCTGTCAAGTAAAGAGAAGACAATGATCTTGGGATTAACCAGGATCGTAGTGTTTGCCAAACAAAGCAGGAACTGATGAAGTGTACACAAAGATACTGGTCAGCTTATAAAGAACAAGGCTAAAGTGATTAAGCATCGTGTCAGTCCATTGATGATAAGTGAAAGGGAGATCACAAGGAGAAAGCGAGCTGGACATGCCACAAATATGAAGTGTCTTGCTATTCAGAAGAGGCCAGAACAAGAAGTCAAGCTATTAGTTCCTGAGATCAGTCGAGGCAAACAGAAGTGTTGAAGCACTGCACAAGAGAATGAAGAGGTGTTCTACATTGAGGATCCAATGAACACTCGTCAGGATCGTAGTGTTGTCTCAACCTGTCAATGAGCAACATTCTACAAGACGCACTACGATCAGGTCCAAGAACATATGCATCAGAATCGTAGAGTTCGATCATTTGAAGATTGAAGCATTGATAACGGTTCAATCTGAAGACTGATATTTGAACATTGCTAGTTGAGAGCATCGATGCAAAAGGACAATCTCTGATGTTTTAATTGAGAAGTCTGAAAGAAGAAATAAAGAAGACTATCTTCCTGACATGGAAATTGACAACTTTAAGGCGGTAGGTAAGATAACAGACTGTTGTGTCAGTAAAGTCATAAAGGAACTGTCACGTCACATCAAACAGTCTACACCAAATAACTCGAGATCTGCGAAGTAATTCAAATAACTTTCAACGGCTATATCCCAACGGAAAAATTGGGAAGGAGTATAAATAAGCCAGAGCTTCAAGGATCAAAAGTTGCTGAAGTTGCAGAATCGTTGAGTTGTTGGAATGTTGTTGTTGACTCTATGAGTTCCACCAGAACTAAACAGAATAAGTCTCAGTGACAGTGAGATTACAAAGGTGGAAGTGAAGCAGCTTTGAAGAAGGACTTGAATAGACTAAAGCTTCACTTAACAAAGATGAGAATGCCACTAAAGATGGAAGCTAAGCTGAGAGCAGAGAAGGCCAAAAAGATAGCATTCAGAAAAGTGGCAGAGCACAAAGAAGATCCAGAGAGCCACTCTACGAATCACCATGAACCGAAAGCTAAAACAGAACAAGTGCAGAACTATGTCTGCAAACCAGTCAAGAAGGGTTCAGGGAATGTTAAGTGCCAGACGAAGTCTACCAAAAGCTCAAACACTTAGCAAACCCAAATGGTGATGGTGCACAGTTAACATCGGATGAAGATGAGCAGAACAGAATGAAGATCAGCTGCACCAAAGAAGATGTGGTCCAGACTCGAAGCAGAATGCAAAGAGGACCACGCCAAGCTGCTAATTAAAGAAGATGTTCAAGCTTAAAGACATCTTAGCAGCAGGGCACCACCACCACCAACAACAACTATAACAAGAAGCCAGGGCCTGAGGGGTCCTTGTTCGGAGGGACTAAATGAAGTTCCAAGCCTGCTGGGCTTGAAGAGTTCCTAGGGAACTAGAGGAGTTTCAAACCTGCTGGGCTTGAAGAGTTCTCAGTGAACTGAAGTTCCAAGGCTGCTGGCCTTGAAGGAATCTTAGTGATTCAGGGTGTTGCCCTTCCTTAATGGAAATCCTGCTAATTCAAAGTAGAAGAGTGGATTAGGAGCTTGAGTCTCCGAACCACTTAAAATCCCTTGTGTCATTTACTTTATGTCATTTACATTATGTACCTAACTACTATAACTGCTATGAATGTATTAACTGCTTATCACTTAACTAACTCTAAGAACAATGTATGTATGATTATGAATATATCAATGAAATGACCTTACTTGAACTGGATCTGTTCTATAGACTCTTACTAACTGCAGGATCAGAGCGTGATTAACAACCCAGCGGTCCTTCGACCATTTGAGTGGTCCTGCAGTTGTCTGACAGACTAAAAAACCCCAATTTTTAAACCACAGCACTTGGCGCAGCGGTAAGCTTCGACCTGGGGTGAGACGTAAACCCGGACATCCTGGGATCGATTCCCGCCTGCAACAAGTATGAGAATTTATATTCGCGTGGCCACGAACTACCAGCGCAAGCTGGTGCGCAAGCCAAAATGGTTGTGTCCGGCCCGGGTGATTAGTCCGACCCGCGGGTTGGGAAACACCATGTTAGCAAAAAAAAGAAATAATATATCAATGAAGGGTATCTTTTATTTTGTATTGCTAATGAATTAGCATCTGACAAACATAAGGATCTTTTCCCCCCTTCTAGGTCTATTGTGTGCCTACTGGGAACTAACAATTGGTATCAAAGCAGGTTCTCATGCTATATTCAAAAGCTAATCGATTTAAGTTTGATCCTAGGAACAAACATTGTTCTAAACTTAGTTTAGTAGTAAGTCACTTGTAAATACAGATGAGCTCACAAGTTGAAAATATTTATTTATTTATTTATTTTGCTAAGCTTGGTTTGTTTGTAGAAAAAAAAACACTATACAATGGCTAAGGGGCATACCCCAGGATATAGCAAATTCATCTGGTGACATGCCAACAGATGAGAGTACTACAAAGGGAGTGAAATCCTAACAAAATAAGAGATAATCATCAAAAAATAATCAGTGCAGTAGCCAATTACAAAAATATTGGCTAACATTTGTGGCTTTGTTAAAGGTGTTACTAGTGGAGAGACGAGCTTTAATGAACTGAATAACATCCGCTGCTATACAGGAAGCAAGAGTTGAGGAAAGTCTGTGGATTCTTACTTTCCTGGCTTCCCACACTTTGTAGAAGGAGATTGTAACAGATAGGCATAAGATGTTCCTTGTTAGCTTCGAGCCCTGAAAGGAGATTAAGTAGTCAATAAGGTCATCCCATAGGAGTGGGACATTCCTAAAATTCGCTAGGCTGAGGACTTGCCTAAGGATGCTTGAGGAGAACCTGCAGTTGAAAAAGAGATGGTCAAAAGTTTCTGCTTGTTGTTGGCAAAGAGGGTAGACCCAGTAATTTCCGGAATATTGGCTCGTACGATCATTTGTTGGTAGACGCTTTAAGATACCGAGCCACATGATGAAAGAGTATCGAGGGACATGCAAACCATGCCAGATAATGTTGTGCCACGCGACAGATGGTAACCTTGATATGATGCATTCCCATATATGCTTGACTTTGGTTGCTGTGATGTCCTAAGTGCCCCACTTAATGGAGTCTGGGCTGCTGCTGTTCGGTGGGGGAAAGGAGGAAATTTGCCTTCTGAGTAAGATAACATCATGGTGGTTGCTCTGAGGAAGGGACAATGCATAGTTGATAAGGATAGAGCAGACCTTTGCCAAGTGAGGAAGCCCGGAGTTGGAGATGAGACTGGGACTAGGATTAATAGCCATGCCATTAAGCCAAGGATCATACCATAAATCAATATTGTGCCCAGAACCAAAAAAATATCTTAAGTGTTGCAGTGAAAGGGGTCTAAGTTTGAGGACCTATTTCCATATCTAAGAGCAGTCCGAGGGAGAAGAAATTTGCCAGAGGGACCTGCATAGTAGATTTGATCCAATTACCCCAAAGAGAGGTAGGTGATGGTTGGATAATATGCAGCAAGTGAAGGAGCATGAGAGCTTTATTCCAATCCAATAAATTTTTTAAGCCTAGTCCCCCTTCATTCATAGGATGAGTGATAGTAGACCAAGCTACTTTTGCCCCAAAGCTGCTAAGATTGGTCCGTGTTCTTAAATGCTATAACAACAAGACCAATCCATGTCCACAGTCAATCTGGTAGTCTGAAAAGCAGATACGGGAGCTTAAGAGGTATCAACAGCAAAGAGTCAAGCATCCACCAGACTGAAAGATGAAAAGGCCATATGTGCTAAGAAGTACTCATTCAAAGAAGAAAGAAGAATCTCTCAAATCTATATTTGGCCAACCAACAGCTGGATGTGAACCTTGAGGACTTAAGGTTCTAAAAGAACTAAAGATGTCAAGATTCTCTAAGACTACATCTTCAAGACTATGACTGATTTATCAAAGGACAACTGGAGCAACAAGCTGTCAGAAGTAAAGGAAAAAGTATGCACAGCCTAACCTCAATATATCAAGTTAAATGACTGTTAAGAAACTGACAATGTAAAGGTACGGTTCCTCATTAGTATAAATGTATACATCATATTGCACCACCTTATGAGTATAAAAGTATTCTATCAAGAGACCATACTCTGCCTAAAAAGGAGAAGAGAGAAAGTACACTAAAGTTGGAAACTCAAATGCTAACAAACTTTCTCTCCATCAAAGTTTTAGGTTGAAGATAACACCTTGAAAGAAATCTGAAATAGGTCATAAGCACATCAAGGTTTAATTAATTTTAAGTGGAGAAATATTTGCTGATGGGTTAGTATGTATGTATAAACCTATGTTCTAAGTTTTTGATAACACATAGAGTATGATCAGTTCTACAAGAGTATCTTAAAGATTCATAGAAACTGATCACCTCCATGAATCAACCAGATACAAATAAGTGTTAGAGTTGATTCTCACTCTGTGAACATAACCAAGCAAATGATAAAACCATCAAAGAAAAAGAGTGTCTTGTTAAAATGGTTAATCTTATACACACTCATCATCATACATCTTAAAATGTAATATCTAAATTGGATAAATGCATGAATATGATTGGTGGTGATCAATATGATGAAAATTCAAACATATGAGGAACATGGATTTTGAAGGCTTACTTGGCAAGACCCATTCAACCATGGGTACCAAAAATAGAAATTTATCTAACCTGCAGGTGCTTGGTCTATTTGACCACACTAAGGAATGCTAAAGCAGAAGACTTCAGTCAAGAGGATTCAAACCAGCAGAAGGCTTAAGACATTTCAGAAATGATTCTGACAAAATTCTTATTTGTCAAAGCATATGTTTGAAGATTGCTGAGCTAACATGAATGAAGCTCACATGGTTATTGATCTCCATATGGAAGCAGACCATTCACCCTAAGATAAAAAGGGTCTTATATGCTCAATCATCCAAAGCATATCAGCTGAGAAGAACCCTCAAGGAACTCATTATAGAAGCAGAACTCCGCAAGCACACACTGTCAAAAGAAGAATACGTTCGTAGTATTGTCAAATGATCGTAGAGTGAATGGTCCTGAAGATATCTCTATGATGCAAGAAGATTTAATTGATAATGATGAGTTCAGTCAGAAAGAGATATGCAAGGCTTCCTTATGATGCACATGAAGAAGAAGAACTCACACCTCTCTGAGAAGACAGTATCAACCATGGTTGAGCAATGATCTGCTAAAGAACAACAACACTAAAAACATCAGAAAAATACTATGACGTAATATACCAGTTACAGAGTCACAAAACTTTATGGATGACAAACCAAATGAAGATCCATAGTCAGTAGGAACGTCTCAAAATGTATTACTGATAACCTTGTCAACCACCCAACTCAAAATCGTGGAGTGCCTACGATTAACCATCTGATCGCAGTGTAAGAGCAGAAGGACACCACGATTACAGCCAATGCAAATGTCTAGAGTTGGTTGATGAACTCTCCAGTAGAAAAGGTTAAATGAAATATCAGTTCTAATCGCTTCTAAAGTCTTTCATCTGGAAAGCGCCTCAGGGACAAACTTGACCCTTAGTTCACTCTAAGAGGTTGGCCCTTCCTGAGCTACCTTAACCTAGAAGGAATGCTTAGTCTAGTTCATCTCAAGGACCAAGACAGACAACGATCGTGGAATAAATTCTGAAGTGAACTCGATGATCGTAATATAACCTCAATGATCGTAGAGTAGGCTCAACGATCACAGTCTTCCCAGAGGATACACTAGCTCATGGGGAGCTCGAAAGAACTAGACACATGCTCAACTACTTAGATTGTGTGGAAATAAGATTGGAAAGATGCCCTGCAGACTCACCTCAAAAGTTTAGTGCCTAAACTATCATGAGGTACATCAGTGGTTAAGCCAAGCAACTTCAAAGATGAGGATCAGTGTCAAATCATCCACTGAAGCATCTCTCAGAAGACGATCGTTGAGTCGACAAAGAAAACCATAGAGTCCACAAGCCACTCTACGTTCTGAAAAGGTCAACGGTCAATCTACGTCAGTAATGCTTATTTTCTTAAAAGGAAATTAAAACTGAAAAGCTATTCAGTTCATAGGGAGTTATAGGTTCTTACTGGGCATCGTGCAACCAATGACTGGCTGACACATCACAGCTTATGCAGAGTCAGAAGATGTAACATCCGAGAAAATCAAATTTTTATGAGAATTAAAATTTTTAATTGATTATGTGGATTAAATGAATTTAATTGATTATTTATGTGAGTAATCTATTTGAAGGTCATTCTATGACCTAGAATGTGCGAATGTGGTTAGGATTTTGGCCACGTGATAGAATTAAAGTGTTTGAATTTCCAAAATAAAAATAAAAGTTTTTTGAGAAATTTCCGTAAAAACACTATTCATTGATTTCTGCTTGGGAATTATTTTTGAACTTCCGAGAAACGCGTAATGATAGAATTCTAAGACGAGATAGAATATCTAATAATATTTAAGTTATGGCAAAAAAAAAGTTTTAACTTGCGGAATTAAAACCTAACGGTTAGAGAAAGTGATTTCCAAGAAGGAATTGAAATACGTATAATGAATTAAAGTGATGATCGTATAATACCTACGTATTATACGAGGTAATGAAAATGAGTATAATACAAGGTATTATACGAGTATGTATGAATGATGGTATGTCGTATATGAATAAGTATACGAGTTAGAATACGAGAACAATACGTAGACAATATGTTCTAAGGTTTTAAGCCATATGTAATGGACTTGTAGGATTGTGTAGGAAATGGTAATGTCCAATTGGAATTATGATAAAGCCCAAGTGTAGGAATGGATAAGTCCAATATGAATTAATGAACAAGCCCAAGTGTTTGTTAAATGCAAGCCCAAAGTATAAGTTAAGTTAATTAAGCAAAAAGCCCAAAGTATGAACCGGATCCGTGGATCGATCTAATGGGTAAAGATAAACCATGGGTGACCCAATGTGGTGGCCAAGTAAAGTACTTGGTGGCTAAGCAAAGGATAAGTTAAGTAATGGCCAAGTAAAGTGCTTATGCTTAATGGTTAAGTAAAGTGCTTATAAGTGATGAGCAAGTAAACTTAAGGGCTAAGTAAAGGATAAGTTAAGTGGTGAGCAAGCAAATAATGTGATGAGCAAGTTAACTTAGTACTTAAGTAATGAATAGTAAGGAGGTGATTAAGGAGGTGGATGGCATATTGACTATTAAGCCCTCACTTTAAGATTTCTATAAATAAGAAGGATGCTAGCTCATTTGTTGGTTGTTTCATTTCATCCAATATCATAAGTACTTATTGGTTAGAGAGAAAAAGCTAGAAAAGCTAGATTATATAATTCAAGAAGCAAGAAGAAGATTAAAGCTTAATCAAATGATCTTCAAGGGTAAGATCCTAAACCATAATTCTCTTTCTCTTCAATTGTTAGAGAAGTGCGTAGTGGTAGGACGTGTATGCTATAAGAAGAAGTAAGAATGATTAATCAAAGCACTTATGCTTTAATAAGCCGTGAAGAAATTGTAATATGTTTGCATAAATGAAGTTGGTATGATAAGAGGATATAAGGATGATGGTTAGAAGACTAAAACCATGATAAGTCGTATGAAATGAAATCATAAGTAGTTTATACTTTTATAAGTTATAAACTCATGAAGAACAAGTAATAACTTATCATGTAAATAAGTTAAGGAAATATGTATGTTAAGATGTTAGTATAATGGATAGAATCCATTTGAAATGATGAACAAATCATAAGTAACGAAGTTATGGCGAAATTCACGAGTTCGGACGATAATCGTCGAAATCGTGAAATTCTCAAAATGGAAGTCAAATTTTGACTTTGAGCTCGGAAACATTGTTTTTCGATGGAGTATAGTCTCATTTGGCATTCTAGAGTTGCGGACTCAAAAATGACCGAATTCCGACTTAGAACGAAGAAACGAGTGTTGAACATTCACGAACGTTTATTATTTTCGTTAAAATGAACTAATAGGTGAATTTTTACTTAATGGATTCAAAAATGGAAAATTCTTGCATGAACACGTAGAGTATATAATTTATGAGCTAAGGGCTTTTGAACGAGCCAATTCGGACTTATAACAAAGAAGTTATGAGCCCGAGAATCTCACATAAGAAATTATCTGTCAAATTTTTCTCGCATCGATGTCTCCGTGTCGCAGTCATTGCACAGAGTTTCTTTAAGTCTGCGTCGCAGTCACGGGGCAAAGGGAGTGCCACTGCAGAGTCGCACTGCAGCACCACTCATAGGCATGAGTCTCGCGCCGCAGCGCTGAGTCCGGATGTTGGGTACTGGAAAGTGGCGTCGCAGCGCCACTAGTACAAAGGGCTGCCAAGCCGCGCCGCAAGCAAGGGGATTTTGTTGACCATGTTGATTATGAACCTAATGGTTTGCAAGACAAGTATGGGACATGTAATTACTTAATGAACATAATAAGACCCTTCCTAAATCGCTTTTATAGTGATGACTTTAGGAATTTAATGTTGTTTAATAACTAGTTAAACGAAGAATGTAAAGTATAAGAAATTGAACTATGTTCAATAATGATGATGACTATAACGTTGAGAGTTACAACTAAAAGTTGTTGAATATTACGTGAACGGTATGCAATAAGTGTACTTATCCAATGACGATCGAGTTTCGATTAATAACGTAAGAACGTTAGTAAGCCATGAGGAAGGATGATTAACTCGAAACTAGTTGTATTAATGAAATAATTTCAGTTAAGTCATAGAAGAGAAAGAAGTTGTTAGAATAATGTAATGTGATAGCCGGAACCAATAATAACAAATCTAATATATGATTAGATTGAGAAGAAGGGTAAGATTAATTAGGAACCATGTATGTTCATTTATGACCTAATATGGTATGTTATGTGGTTATATATTGTAGAGACCGTAAAGATTCAAAGGAAAAGTAATTTTACTGTAGCAGACACGGAAGGAAAGTTTTCTTAACGCTTGTCTAACCTTCGTGTTAGCCAGGTTTTCAATAATTCATGTTATGAGATGCATGAATGGTTTTAAAGAAAGGGTCGATGGCAGTTTTAACTCGGCTAGACTAATCTTGAAAGATTGATTGATTTATTTACAAGTCTTTCAATATAGAATTGATAACGCTATCCTACGCCAGATGTTTGGTACGGATTCAAGGTAAGCCTGAGTATGAATAAACAATTGTATTTTACATCGATTATTCGATGGGCACGTGAGGTTGCAAAAACTTAAACGTAAATATGTTTAACGGATGAGTGTTGATCAACATAGAGTACTATAGGGTTGCTCGTAAAGAAATGCCTGGACTTACTTGATTAGTACCGGTTGTCCTTTTCATGAATAAAAGCTAAGGAGAATGTTCATGGTCTATGGACCTACCTGTAATTTCCAAGTCGCTATATGACTTTAATTGTTTTATGAGATGAGAAGTGCTATTCAATATTTCATAGTACTTCATAACTATGGTTCAGTTAATGAAGAATAATCATATGATTCTCGAAGTGGTATTTTATAATATATTGTTAGACTTGTTGAGCTAGTTATGCTCACTTCTTGCTTGAATCATATGATTGTAGCTAAGGTCGAGCGAATCGGGGTTCCAATAGAGATAAAGGCAAGGCGAAGAGGAAAGACTAGTTTAGTCTGTAATAGACTAGTATGTTTGTATGAATTATATTACAACGAACACATAATGTAATGGTTTCAGAACCTAGGAACGGGATGTATTATTATTAATGTAATAAAAATATTGTTGATACACATATTTTAATGTTGTTTCAATAGAATGAATGTACAGTTATGAGTACCGTGTAGCACCATCTGTCGGGTTGGAAGATACCCTAATTTGGGGGCGTCACAGGTTGGTATCAGAGCAATAGGTTATAAAACTTAAGGGGGGAAGAACCTTAGGCTAATAACCTCGTTAGGGAAGGAAAAGTCCGAAGGAAGTAAACGTGAGTTGAATGACTTAATAAGGTTGTGACGCCCCCAAAAATAGGTATACATCACCCATCTTGAGTCGCTAAATACATGGTACAAAATTCAAATACAAGTTAATTATACAACAGTCGTGTAAAATACGACAAAATATATGTTGTGAGTTTTAATACAAATATTGTTATCTAGACAATATCCACACTCAATTGAGTCCTCATTACATTTATTATCACACTATTTAACAGAATAGTGAGGACTACTAATCCTATTATCTGGACCGTCACTCCGTTCCCCGACTAGTCCCTGCTACATTCTCATTTCCTGAGAGAACAATGAAAGTAAAAGGGTGAGCTCAACTAGCCCAAGAAGAAATATTATGACTAAGATAATACGTAATAAATTATCGTTAGCCTTCAACAAAGTTGTTAAACCGATACAATATAACAAACATCAAGTTTAATCAGAATGGAACAAGTAATCCATTAAAAGAGTCAAGTAGAGAATAAAATCTACTATCTTTTATGATTTAAAAGGTTTTTCATCACTTTTATCGCCGAGACTCAAATTTAATAAATAATCCACATCATCCCCGCACTACTACCAAGGATATTCATTAGTATCACAACCACAAATTATCCATGCACTACTAGGCCAATGATATTCGTGGTATTCATCAATGGTCATGATCATGCCAACAACTGTCCCATCAATGCACTACGGGCCAATGAGGACTTTTACCACATCATTTGCAACATTACTACCATGATTATACCGATTAATCCTCGGTCATAATCATACCAAGTCCATTTATGCACTACAGTGCCACAAATGACTTTCAACATAATATAAAACATGAGGATGATGACAATGATATAAGAATTCAATACAACAAGTTCAAGAATTAATTTATCCAGAACTAATAACGCCCAAATTGTCAACATGATACTTCTTTGTAGAGTAGTAAAATTCAAGAATGCTCGTAAGAATATTTCCATGAAAAGATATCGAATAAGCGCAAATATCAAGGATATTCCACTAATTTCATGGAGTATAGAAGTCAAAACTTTAACCAACCGAGTATAATAAAGAATGGAATAACAAAAGAAATCACTGTGCATGCGATAGATCGCATGCATAAAGTTATTCCAATGTAATAATAAATAATCTGAACCAGTGTCATGCGTAAACGCACGCACAAGATATTCCAATGTAATAATAATAACGGAACCAGTGTCAGCAAAATTGCATCAAGCGTGATGTTCCAAATGTAATAATAAATAATCTTAACTCAGTCATGTCAACGTAACGCACGCATGGGATATTCCAATGTAATAATAAAGAATGAAATAATGTAAGAATTTCACCATGTATGCGGTTCGTTTTATGTATGATGATTATTTCAACATAATGATAAAGAATGGAATAATGTAAGAATTTCACCAAGTATAGGGTAGATCACAGATACAAAAGTTATTCCAATGTAATAAAAAAAATGGAATAATGTAAGTTCTCTCATGAATACGAAAAGAAATAATACCCTTACTTTAGAACAAATTGATATAGTATAGTGAAGTAAGCATAATACTTTTTTTTCTTCTCTCTCTCTATAGTTTCTCTCTCTAAAGTTTCAAAGAAATTCGTAAGAAATAATGAAGGAATGAGCTTCTATTTATAGAGAATGGACCTAATAGTAATTAATTCTCGAATCTATCCGCATTGATTTACTTTTAAACTAGACGATCCAGATTGGTTTACTATAAAATATTCTAATAAAATAAAATCTTTTAAATAAAATATAATATATTCTATTTATAATCTAATAAAATGAATAACTTTATAAAAGTATTCTGCTTTTATATAAAAAGATTTTACTATACTAACACTATGCAAACACTATGCAAACACTATGCATAATAAAATATAATATATTCTATTTATAGTCTAATAAAACGAATAACTTTATAAAAGTATTTTGTTTTATATAAAAGATTTTACTATGCAAAATACTATGCATAATAGAATATAATATATTTTATTTATAGTCTAATAAAACGAATAACTTTATAAAAGTATTCTGCTTTTATATAAAAAGCTTTTCTGCTTTTATTACATTAATAATACTAATAAAATAAAACTTCATCATCATTATTATAATTCACACTATTAATCGACTGTGTCGCTCCTGTGAAAGAAGGGGCTTTCCAATAAGGATTTCTCCCTCATCGCGTAATTAGGTGACCAAACCTCTCCTCGCGTAACTTCTAGACATCGTTAATATTGCAAATAATAATATTAATAACTTCGTCATCTCAATTATTGATTTAATAATATATAAAATATCGACAATAATTGAATCAATTAACGTGAGATATTATACAACAATTATCAAGCAATAATTGAACAAAACTAAGTGACTTCTCACGTAAGATCAATAATCAATACCGCGCTGCTACTATGCAACCACGCCAGATTCTCAGCATTTTTTTAACACCGAGTGTTTCAACAATTAACGATAAAACTTCCGCCGTTATTTTCATAAAATATTTTTGTCATTTTCTCAATCCGACAATAATTCCGCTAGGGGTCCACTAATGATTGTGACGCCGCATTTAATATTCCCCGTTAAAACGTAATATTCCCCCCCAATCGAATATTATATAACAACTTCATGACTTTGCAAAAAATTTATAACTATTACCCACAACTATAACATTATATCAAATTCATTTCATAATATTCAAAAATGATAATTATAGAAAAATTCATCTTTATTCATAAAAGTTGGGGTCTTAGAATCCCCCCTTCTTATGAAATTTCGCCCTCAAAATTAGGGTACATATCTGGTATGTCGAAGAGGTAAGGATACCTTGATTTCATTTCAGATTCTAACTCCCAGGTCATTTCCTCAACATCGTGGTTCCTCCATAAAACTTTGACTTGAGGTATAACCTTGGAGCGTAGAATATGTTCCTTTTTATCCAAGATTTGAACAGGAACCTCTTCATACGTTAAATCTTCCGCTATTTCATCCGGTTCTAACTCAATAATGTGGTTTGGGTCTTTCACATATTTACGTAACATGGATATATGAAAAACGTTATGAACACGAGACATTCTTGGCGGTAAAGTGAGTCTATAGGTAGTCCCTACTCGGTCGAGGATTAAAAATGGGCCAATGAATCGAGGATTGAGCTTTCCTCTCTTTCCAAATCTCGTAACTCCTTTCCATGGAGCAACACATAACAATACATGATCTCCAATATCGAATTCCACGTCCTTTCGATGAAGATCAACATAACTCTTTTTTCGGTCTTGTGAGGTTTTTATACGTTGTCGGATCGTTTGAATCTTTTTTGTAGCCATACGTACCAACTCCAGTCCCAATAACGTTGCTTCACCCACCTCATCCCAACATACTAGAGAATGACACTTTCTTCTATACAACGCCTCGAATGGAGCCATGCCAATACTTGTTTGATAACTGTTGTTGTAAGAAAACTCCACCAATGATAAGAACTTGTCCCAACTTCCCTTGAAGTCAAGGACACAAAGTCTTAATAAAATATTCAAGAGTTTGAATAGTCCTCTCTGATTGTCCGTCCGTCTGAGGATGATATGTCGAACTAAATCAGAACTGCGCTCATTAGCTTTTTATAAACTAACCCAAAATCGTGAAGTGAATCTTGGGTCTCGATCAAAAACTATGGATACCGCATACCATGCAATCTTACAATCTCGCTTTATGTACATATACGAGCAAGACGCTCAAGTGTATAAGTTTCTCAGATTGGTAAGAAATGAGCGGACTTGGTCAATCTATCAATAATGACCCAAATTGTATCTATGCCCCGAGAAACCTTGGGAAGACCAAGAATGAAATCCATGGTAATGTGCTCCCACTTCCATTCTCGAATTTCAAGTGGTTGCAATGGACCTTTTGGTACTTGATGCTCTTGCCTTGACTCGCTGACAAGTTAAACACCTTGAGATAAACAAAGCATATCTCTCTTCTTCATATTGCCCCACCAAAATGTATGTCAAAGATCATGATACATTTTGGTACTCCTGTGATGGATTGCAAATGGTGTGTTGTGCGCTTCCATCATGATTTTATACTTTAACTCGTGGATCGTTAGAACACAAAGTCCGGAGTTGACTCAAGTATTCCTTCTTCATCGATTCTTGCTTCCTAAGATATAGCACCTTCTTGTACCTTCTTCCTCATATGCATCAGCTCCAGGTCTGTAGCTTGAGCAGCTTTAACTTTATCGATTAAAGTCGATTCTACCCTGGAGTCTTTATCTCTATCTCCATCCTTTGCAAGTCATACAAAATGGGCCTCTGTGTTGACAATATCGCACTCGTACCCACAAATGATCTTCTACTCAATGCGTCAGCTACCACACTTGTTTTTCTAGGATGGTATGATCATAATCTTTCAACAGTTCAAGCCAACGTCGATGTCGGATGTTGAGTTCCTTTTGAGTGAAGAAATATTTGACGCTTTTATGATCCGTAAAGATCTCCACTTTCTCCCCATACAAGTAATGCCTCCAAATTTTAAGTGCGAAGACAACAGCTGCCAACTCTAGATCATGAGTAGGATAATTCCTCTCATATTCTTTGAGTTGTCGAGAGGCATAAGCTATGACTTTCCCATGTTCCATGAGAACACATCCTAAACTTTTGCTCAAGCATCACCAGAGATGACAAATCCCTCCGAGCCGTATGGTATTGTCGTAACAAAATAAATGAAATGAGTCTTCTCTTGAGTTCTTGAAAACTCTTCTCACATTCCTCGCTCCAACCGAATTTTGTATCTTTCCGAGTCACCGAAGTTAAGGGAGTAGCGATTCGAGAAAACCTTCTATGAATCTCCGATAATAACCAATTAAGCCGAGAAAGCTACGATTTCGATTCATCGATTTAGGTTGCTCCCACTTTGAATAGCTTCAATCTTTGTTGGGTCAATGATATTCCATGACTTGATACCACGTGCCCAAGGAATGCTACTTCCTCAAGCCGTAACTCGCATTTTCTTCAACTTGACATAAAGCTTATATTCACGAAGCTTTTGAAGTATCGACCTCAAGTGTTGCTCATGATCTTCACGGCTTTTGAATAAATAAGGATGTCATCAATAAAGACGACCACAAAGTGATCCAAATATTCTTTGAATACTCTGGCTCATCATATCCATGAAGGCAAGAAGAGCATTAGTCAATCCAAAAGACATGACTAGGAATTCATAATGCCCGCATCGAGTTCTCAAAGCCGCTCTTTGAATGTCATCTGCTCTAATCTTCAATTGGTGATATCCGAAATGAAGATCAATCTTTGAAAAAAATTTGGCGCCTTGCAACCGGGTCAAACAGTCATCAATGCGAGGCAATGGATATCTATTTTGATAATGACATGGTTCAACTCCCGATAATCAATACAAAGTCGCATACTCCCATCTTTTCTTCTTCACGAAATAGAGCAGAGCACCCCAAGGAGACGTATTAGGATGAATGAAATCGATGTCTAACAATTCCTGCAGCTTGGGTCTTTAACTCCTCAAAGTTCAATAGAGCCATTCGATATGGGGATTTGGAAATGGGTTTTGTAACGTGTTCAAGGTCGATACAAAATTCAATTTCACGCTCGGGGTAGGCCAGAAGTTCTTCGTGGAATACGCCGGAAATTTATTAACAATAGAAATATCATTCAAAATCGACGTATTTTGTTTAGATCCGTGACATGAACTAAGAAAGCTTGACATCCGTTTTTCAATAAATGAATAGCTTTATGGCTTGAGATGACAGTGATTGATTTTAATGGTTTGGTTGCTTGAATTCACATAATAGGTTGGTTAGGAATATGAAAGCTAACAACCTTACGAAAATAATCAATTTTTGCATGATGAGTAGTTAACCAATCAATCCCTAGAATTACGTCAAATGCAAGTATTTTCAATGAAATAAGATCGACAGGTAATGTGAGGGTACCAATTTGAACCAAACAAGACTTATAAACATTGGATGTAATGAAGGTTTCTCCCAATGGAGTTTCAACAGATAAGTCAAAGTCTAATTTCTCCGGAGTCAAATTTAAACATTGAGCGCAAGTAGGAAAAATAAAAGAATGGGTAGAACCGGTATCAAATAAGGTATAAACTTCGCTAGAGTTTATGATAAGCTTACCCGTGATGACCTCGTTTGGGTTTCTCCTCTTCTTTTTTTCTTTAATTATATTTTGTTCTTCACTCGTGAATATGCATTTATAGCAATAATAAATCCTTTTCTTATTAAGGTATATCAACACATTAAGTGTATGTGCTACCTTCATGTACACAGTGCTTTTTCGACATACAAAGTAGTTAGATTGGCTATAAGTTCGATGTTTTTGTGATACAAATTTATACCTTCCAGTCAGATATATTCTAACTGCATCAGATTGGAAATAAGGAGTCATCATCTTTTGTGACACAAGTTTTTACTTTTTATAAAAAATAAAAAAAGAAAGATAATAATGGGGCTTGTTGACAAAATCCCTCTAGAACTTGAAGTTTGACGGAGGAACTAAGACTATAAGCTAAGTCTACATAGGCTTGCTAATGTCATTAACCTCACTCAAGAACAGAATATCTTAATATACTAGAATACCAATATGAAATTCATACACTACTGGTTAAGATCTACCCGTAAAAATTATTCCTAATAACCACGATCCCTAAACATCTGAATTATTAAAAAAACAGACTTTCTTAGTTACTTGGAATCCCTCTATAAAAGCCTGCAAATTCATACATATATTCTAAACAAGATAATGAAACATCTTACTCAATGACAATGAATTGGCCCATATTCATCAAAAACAGAGGAAAAATAATCAAGAGAAGCAGTAACATAGGAATATTCAATAAACAACAATATTAACATTGGAGACTAACCCATTATACAAAAAATATTAACATTGGAGACTAACCCATTATACAAAAAATATTAACATTGGAGACTAACCCATTATAATAACATTGGAGACTAATCCATTCAATCAAACATTTGAACCACATAAATTTAACAAAAAATTGCATTGAATCGAAACCCACAAGCTACAGTAGACGAAAAGAAGAAGAAAAACCCAAATATCCAAACATAACATAATACATACATACATATATATATATATATATATATATATATATATATCAAATATTTGTTATAGAGTTTAGTACCTAACACCAATTGAAGGAGTACCACCAACCACCAACAATCATGCGGACAAAGAACCACCATCCTTTCTCCCTCTTTTCCCTTCTTCCTCTTCTCCCTTTCATTACGACCTCTTTTTTTCCTTTCCGATTACGCTCATCGTCGAGCGAAAAGACCGATAGATTAAAAAGATCAATGATCAAGATCAAATGATCGTGCGATGCGTCATGCCGATGGTGAGTGGTCGCAAACAAGTAGCGTGCCAACATTTCCTGCCAATTTTTTTGGAGGTAAAATTGAACCAGCGACCAATTAGCAACCGAACCCGGTCGCTAACATAATCTAGCGACCATATTCAAGGGCGATCGTTACTGTCGGTCGCTACTAATCATATCTGCGACCGTAAGTGCGGTCGCTGATATTTTTGGTCGTTGTTAGAGCATTTTCTTGTAGTGACTTTTGCCCTCAGATGCTCTAATGATTTATGTTTGTTGTGAGATGTTGCTAAGTTTGCGTTAGGCTTTTCTTCTCAGGTACTTAGCAGATCGAACTTTGTATATTGGATCGTTGAGTTCGTTTTTTCACTTTGACAGGGGTTTTGGCTTTTTGATAAATGTTTATCTGTTTCAAAGTTGAATCCTTGTAGCCTTTTATACTATGCTGAGAAATTTTCCCGTTACAAAATGCCCATTTGTGCAATTAATGCTCAGATGTACTAGGATGCTTGATGTTGACATTTTAAACCTTGGAGATAGTTTCTTTTTCCTTACATGTCACATTAGTCTGCTTTCTCACCTAACACCCTTTGACGTGTCACTATCACCAACTAGCTGGTAGATAGTTAATCTAATCTTCGATTTTCGATTTTCACCAAGGATATTTTGAGAGTGCATTGGGACCTTCAACTTGCAACGCTCCAATGTCAGTTAGTTTGTCAAACTTGACTGCTCTACGATCGAGTCTTTATCACAGATCATTCAGCTAGCTGGAAGGATCACTTGTTCACTTAACGATCTTGTCAGGAATAAGCATGTGAATGATATTCCTATTTTTATATGATTTGATTATGATATAAATGAATGAATATGCAAGTATGCTTGCATCAAGAAAAGCTGTAAAGTCCTTTGATAGATAATAGGAACATATGTACAAGGACTTAGAATGAATTGATCAAATGTGTTAGGTTGATCCTACATAAGCAAAACAACTTTGTAAAGTCCTTAAAAAGAAATGATGTACAAGGACTATAAATATAGAAAGATCAAGCTTGTTAGGTTGATCTTATAATGTAATAGATAGGCATGTCTGATTGTCTAGCACTACACCAGAAAATCGTAAACTGCTAGGAGAGTCGAGGAAAGCTCGAGAACTATCAAGGCAAAATCGTATTCTGTGGGATAGTAGATCTCAGAGCTCGTAGACTGTCAGGAGAGACGAGGAAGGATCGTAGTGTATCGAGAAGAACTTCCTCAAAGCCGTAGTCTGTTGAGGAAGTCATGTTCAGAATCGTAGAGACAGCCTGTCTAAGAGCCGACCAAGCATCTGCCAAAGCCATGTCAAGAATCGTAGACCACACTCGGAGTCATAGAGTCTACTGTTCAAATAAGAGGCAGAGATCGTAGTCAAGCCAGATTAGATGAAGACATCAAGCTTAAAGGTAGAAATCGTAAAGTGTCAAGATCTGATCTCGGAGTCATAGTGTCTGCAGAACCCAAGCCAAATCATAGAGTGCAGAACTAAGGCTTCAACAGAAGTGCTCACAACGCCAAGGCAGAATCGTAGAGTAAACACAATTCTCAATAAATGAGCACTCCCAGAATATCCAAAGGATGAAGCCTCTGGTCAGAGCTGCAAAGTTACACTCCACCTAAAGGAAACTAAAGAGCACTCAACGAATGGCTTGCAAGCTAATTGAAGATCTAAGCACCAACCCAATCAGCATCCAGATTGAGTTGTAAAGCCATTCAAGATGAAGTCTTCTACAAGTAGATCAAAAGAAGACATCAGTAAAAGTGATTGACTAAGGAAAAGTCAGTAAGTGCAGCAGCTGTCAAGTGAACAAAAGACAACGATCTTGGGGTCAACCAGGATCGTAGTGTTTTGCCAAGCAAAGAAGGAATTGATATACTTTACACAAAGATACTGGCCAGCTTCTGAAGAACAAGGCTAAAGTGATTAAGCATGGGTCAGTCCATTAATGATAAGTGAACGGGAGATCACAAGGAGAAAGCGAGCTGGGCATGCCACAAATCTGAGGTGTCTTGCTATTCAGAAGAGACCAGAACAAGGAGTCAAGTTATCGGCCTTCACGAGATCGGTAGAAAGGCAAATGTAAGTGTTGAAGCCTCACACAAATGAAGGAAGAGGTGTTCTACATTGAAGATCCAATGAACACTCTTCAGGATCGTAGTGTTGTCTCAACCAGTCAATGAGAAACATTCAACAAGACACTACGATCAAGTCCAAGAGTATATGCATCAGAATCGTAGAGTTCGATCATCTGAAGATTGAAGCATTGGCGATGGTTCAATCTGAAGACTGATATTTGAACATTGCGTTGAGAGCATCGATGCAAAAGGACAACTTCTGATGTTCTAATCTAGATGTCAGAAAGAAGAAATAAAGTCGACTACCCCGCTCGACACGAGAGATGACAACTCTAAAGGCGGTGAAGTGAAGTAGCATCTTCCGTGTCAAGAAAAAGTAATAAAGGAGCTATCACGTCACATCAAGTAGTCTTCACCAAATAACTCTCGATCTACGAAGCAATTCAAATAGCTTTCAACGGCTATATTCCAACGGGAATATTGGGAAGGAGTATATATAAGCCAAAGCTTCAAAGATCAAGTGTTGCTGAGTTGATGGATCGTTGAGTTGTTCAGTGACAGTGAAACTAAGACCTGAAAAGACTAAAGCTTCACTCAACAAGGATGAGAATGCCACTGAAGATGGCAGCTAAGCTGAGAGCCAAGAAGGCCAAGAAGATAACATTCAGAAAAGTGGCAGAGCACAAAGAAGATCCAGAGATCCACTCTACAAATCACCATAAACCAAAAGCTGAAACAGAACAGATGCAGAACCATGTCTACAAATCATTCAAGAAGGGTTCAGGGATTGCTAAGTGTCAGATGAAGTCTACCAAAAGCTCAAATACTTAGCAAGCCTAAATGGTGATGGTGCACAGCTGACATCAGATGAAGATGAGTAGAACAGAAAGAAGATCAGCTGCACCAAAGAAGAAATGGTCTAGTCTCTACGCAGAATGCAAAGAGGACCTACCAAGCTGCTAAGTACAAAAGATGTTCAAGCTTAAAGACATCTTAGCAGCAAGGCACCAACAACAACAACATCAACAACAACAAGTAATTAGGGCCTGAGGGATCCTTGTCTGGAGGGACTAAATGAAGTTCCAAGCCTACTGGGCTTGAAGAGTTCTTAGGGAACTAAAGGAGTTCCAAGCCTACTGGGCTTGAAGAGTTCTTAGTGAACTGAAGTTCCAAGGCTGCTGGCCTTGAAGGAATCTTAGTGATTCAAGGTGCAGCTCTTCCTTAGTGGAATTCCTGCTAGTTAAAGCAGAAGAGTGGATTAGGAGCTTGAGTCTTTGAACCACTTAAAATTCCTTGTGTCTTTTACATTCTGTCATTTACTTTATGTACCTAACTGCTATAAATGTTATGTATATATTAACTGCTTACAACTTAACTAACTATACGAACAATGTATGTATGTTCATGAATATATCAATGAATAGGATCTTTTACTTATTCCGATGTGCTTGAAAAGATTCTTATGTTTGTCATATGTTGATTCGTTATCAACACAAAAGAAACTGGAAAAGTATTTGAAAATAAAAGGATATATTCAACTCCCCCTTCTAGATCTATTACGTGCCTACTGGGAACTAACAGATCTGAAGTGACTTTACGAAGCACAGAGTTTTTGGTTACTCCAAGTAGTTCAGCGATCCTCTTAATGTATGTGTGATCTTGTGTTTCCTCTGCGATCTTGTTCTTCAAGTAGCAGGGTAACCTTACGATCCTATTAACTATACATCAACTCAACTTCTTTTAAGATCAACCCAACATTATTTGATCTTTCTATTCTAAGTCCTTGTACAATTGATTAATTCTTTATAAGGACTGTACAAATAATATTGGTACAAATATACATTAAGTTCATTCATCATCAAATTAAAATATGCAAACTCTAATAATTTATTTTTGAATTTTAAATTAACTTGCTATTATTATTGTGACGCCCCCAAATCTATACGCCCACGATATCCGATTTGGTGCTCACGACTAATCAATTAATATAACGCATTTAAATTTATACACCCATGGTATCCGATTTTATGCTTATATCTAATCGAGTGACTATACAATTATTACAAGATACAATTCCCATAGATCTAGGGTTCACAGTATCCCATAACAGATAATAGTTCTCGTCAGAACTATTGCTATGTTTAGATACCCTCACTTGGATGTATAGACTGTATCTACGAATAGTATCTATCTATCCGAAATTCAGAGTACTAGTAATAACATGAACAGTCTATATTACCAATACCCTCACTCAGATGTATAGTATATATCATGCGAATTTACACTATCGTATCGATAGTAACTATCTATCCGAAATCCAGAGTATTAATAACAACATGAACAGTCCATGCTATTAATACCCTCACTCAGATAAATAGTTCCCAAGGATCTCAACTAAATTGAAGATTCTAATTACATCTATATATGTAAGGAAAACACGGTTGTGGAAATAAAAGATGTTATATATCATAAATATTAAGGTTCGATTACATGATTCTCATAAAGATTTTCTTATTACAAAGTATTCAACTAGACAAGAATATAACCTAATCTAAGTAGGGACGCTTCCCTTTATCTACTCTAGATGTTCCAGGGTTACCATCTAAAACTGCAAAGGGAATAATCTGCAAGGGTGAGCTATGACATGCTCAACAAGTTTTGTATTTATAACAATATATGATTTAAAGAAATACAAGCGTTCAAATTTCGACTGATAGTTGTTACCATTTCACTATGGATTTATATTTCTATCACCACACGTACTTAGAAATTTTTTTCAGATATGAGATAGGGGATCAGCCTATTCAACATCTTAGGAGTATGCATCTCATCCTACCAGTGCTCAAATGCACCCAACTTAGTGTCAAAATATTATCGATCGAAAGATCCCATACGGGATACCCAACTTCAGAATAGGATGTCTTACCAAACAATTTGGTTCGACACAACAAATTAAGCTTAACAATCAATATGAATAAACAATTCATTTCTTAGTTATGTTGAAACTATAGCAATAACCTTACAATAAGAGGTAATTCAAATGTAGGTGTAGTATATTGTATCAGCAGCATATCAAGATAAAAATCTTTTTCAATGAGTAAATAGGTTCAAGAAATTTGCATAAGTAGTTTAAGGGTTAAGAAGAACTTGCGAAAGTAATAACTTGGGTATAGGAAACTTGCCTTGATGTTTAGTATTCTAAACTATAAGCGTAACCTTATTAAAATAACCCTACACATTCATATAGTGCATAAGCGGTTAAATTCATCGATTTATATAACTTTATATATTATATAATAACTTAACTTAACTATTTTCATAGGTTATATAAGTTTCTTAACACCCTAGCTCTTTTAAGCCCTTAAATTAGAGAGTCCAAGAAATTTTCAGCTTTGACGTCCTCTACGGAAATTGCCATAACGTTCTCGTTTTAAAACATTTTTGGGTGATTCTTGCGCCTACGTGCTCCTAACTTCCATATCTACAACTTTATTAATCATTCAAAAGCATATTACCATTTTAAAACTTTAGAAAATGGACAGAAATATCAGAATTGTGATTTTGGTTCACAATTCTTCATTTCATTTGGTAAAACATGATACCACGAGCATTAATTTGGTAGGATAACATGTTCTAACACTTAATAACACATGATAACATAAAAATAATAAAATCATAAACCTACTTATGTAAAATTTATGACTTTTTCTCAAGAACATACGAAGAACGCGAAGAACACAAAGAACGAAAAATCGATCATGGTAACGACTTATGTTCTTGAGCTTTTGGTTTTCATAATATTTTGGGCATTATAACGGCTTGCATAGGTGATTATAAAATTTTATAAAAGAAATAACATAAACTTAAATAATATTAGATTTTATCAAGAACACATGAAGAAACACGAAGTTGGAAAATCCGAATATGGTAACGACTTATGTTCTTGAGCTTATAGACTATAAAATGAAATAAAATCGAACATTACAACAACTAGAGATGTTACCTCTTGTAGTTGCTAGCTTTACTTCCAATTGCGTAGCGCTTCGATGATTCGAAAGTAATTATTTTCTCACAATATCTCTCAGAATATAAATATAGAGTATTTTTGCTCTTGAATTCCTTGTGAATTGGTAGGAAATGAATGAATTTAGCTTACTATTTATAGAAAAACATAGTTTCACTAATTGCATGTTAGGGGCTTGGCTTATTACAGTTTGCACCTGGCTTATTACACTTTGATAACTAGGTTAATTACACTTTAGTACCTAGGTTAATTACGTTATTTATACTTTACACCCGGCTTATTACATTTTGGTACCTAGGTTAATTACACTTTAGTACCTAGCGTGTGCCAGCGTGTGCTAGGCGTGTGCCGGTGTGTCAACGTGTGTTAGGCGCGTGTCAGGCGTAAACACGACAAAGCATTTTGTCAATGTAAGCACGACAAAGCAGCTTCTCAAAACAAATATACCGAAAAGTCCATAGGTGGAAGAAAATTTTTTAAGCACCACGTTTTTCGGAGAAAATTTGTTTATTGGACAATACGGCTTTTCACGACGTATTACCGGTAGATCTTGAAACGGAAAGTCAATATGACGTACAGATTTCTCAAAAGAACCTAGGGTCAAAACCTAACTCGTATCGTTATTCACGTGAATAGTGTTTTTACGCAAACTTTCTCGGAAAATTTTTATTTTCGTCTTCAAAATTCTTAATTATTTATTCTTGCACGCAACATAAATACTACAATATTATCACCATCCTAGGTCATAAAATGACATTTAAACACACAATACAAATAATATTTAAAAACTTAATTTTTAAACTAAGTGAATTTCTAGGTCGTTACATTCTTCCCCCCCTTATAAGGATTCTGTCCCCAGAATCACGATACACATTACCCATAAAAAGATGTGGATAACTATTCTTCAACTGTATCTTGATATTCCCATATGGCTTCAAAAACATTGTGCTTACAATCATACTATGAAATACCCGGTAAAAAAAAAATTAAAAAAAAATAAAATAATAATAATAATAATAATAATATTTAAATTCATAGTTTAATTGGGTTTTTCGTATGTTGGGTCAAATTGTATTTAATTTGTGTGAACTATAATAAGTATGTGATTACATTAATTTGGGCTTTTATACTAATTGGGTCTATTTTGTATTTGGGTAATAGTAAAATTCTATTATAATTAGGAGAGTTAGTAAAACAAAATAATAATAAATAAGTAAAGCCCTAATCTATCTCACGTATCTCTTTTAACTGACTGAGAAAGGAAAAAGAATAAGCGCAACCGCATTGCAGAGAAGAGAGAAAACGGCGAACAAGGGAGTAATTGGCAGGTATGCAACAACTTGAGAATACTTATTAGATTTATGTAAAAGTAATACTAAATATTTTAATAATTATGAGAGACTTGACTGCTTTTGAAATTGGTGGGATTGGATGGTGCCTTTAATTCAATTAGGATGTATACAGATGAACTCTTAGAATCCTGACATGATTCCATTATTTTTAATTATTTATATATATGTTTTGTTTCAGAGTGTAAGCTTAAATTAGTTATATATATATATATATAGTAATTTAAATTAGTTATATATATATATATATATATATATATATATATTTGGCTATGAAATTGTATACATAATTAAAAAATCACTTAAAGTTATATATATTAATTTGAATTAATTAATTTTGCCGACATAATTGTAAAAGTTCTTAATAAAGAAATTTAATAGTATTATGTTTTAATGATTAGATTATAATAAAATTTTATTAAATTATTTATATTGAACGGAAAGAATTTAGCGAGTTATTTTTGGAATATAAATTTTGGAGTATTAGTAATTGATAAAAGGCGATGGTTAAAGGCATATTAAATAGATTATGAATTATTTTGGAATTATTGAATTGGATTATATTTAATTTGAGGTGAATATGTTTAGGTGATGAATAACGTTTCGTATTTGATATCGTTTGCATTTGAGGTTAAGATTTTGTGGAGTGTCTTATAAATGGTTTGGAAGTATCGTACATGATTCCGTACTCCACTCCTTTGATTGTAGTTGCATTCGTTGTATCTCGTGATATATCGTCATTTATTTTCTTATAATCCTATTGGAATTCTTAAATAGAAATATTTGATAATTGATACTTTGGTTGTATTCAGTAATTTAAACTAATTTCCTTCTATTAAAATTGGTACATATTCCATGATTTGTTCAGCGAGACTCTTGTTAAATTTGATTTGTTCATCTTGTCCCTTGTTTCGAATTCTGTTATGATTTCACATAATTGTTTCCTGTGAAATTCATACATTACTTTCATTTTGGAGTTGACACATTGGACTTGTATTTGTACTCTTTGAATTAGGTTATCATGTTTAGTATTTATTTTAATAATTCTAGAGCGGTACATGTTGCTACCTTCTTTTTGAGACATTGTGACTATAATTTGATTTGGTTCAACATGTATATATAGAACCTTTTTTGTTGGTATTATGTCGCATGTGTTGTGACATGGTATTTTGTTAGAATATACCGTAGGGTATACCAGAGTTATAACCACCTGTGGGGGTACCACAGGCATGTCGTCTTGGCACGAGAGACATGACACTTTTCGTGGCGGTGTGATTAGTCCACGGCGTCTCCGTTTTGGGCTCCGGAGGTAGTGGACCATTTGGGGTTTTGTTGTGGGAGGCGTATGGGTTAACCCTAGTTTTCTGTTCTGCGGATTGGTGATGTTGTGCCAAACACACTATCCGATTTTTATACATTTGGATTCGCGGTCCAATGTGTGATTGCATGTGTGACATTATTTTGACTTGCCTGTGTGGCATTGTTTTGATTTGCTTGTGTGGCATTATTTTGGTTGCCTATGTGGCATCATTTGATTTTCTTCGTGGGCATTATTTTGACGTCTTTGTGTGGCAAGGTATATTCGAGCTCATTCTTGTATGAAATAACTCCGACCATTTGTTTCACTATTATTTTATTGGATCGCTTTTGTTGGTTTACTCGCTCATTCAAGTCATTGAGTTAGTTACTTGATTCGTTATTTCTTTATTCTTTTATTGGTTTCGTCAATTATGTTGATTCGTATATATTCCATTCGGATCTTTGGATATTATATTTTCGTCAGTATTTGCACTCGAGGCTTTGTTCAGTATTTTGTCTCAGTTGTTTTTGTATATCATTTGTATATCTTTTGTATATCTCTATCCGTACTGGGCAATTGGCTCATGCTGTGTTTTTTCTTCCTAAGTAGTTTGCGGGGGGGTGATTTAGGGCTAGTGTGATGAGAGTATTGTCTTTCACCATCTAGGTTGTTTCGAATTTTAAGTTTTGATTATTTTGACTCTGTTTGGAGAAATGTACTTAGTACTTTATTAATGGATCACCACTATTAATATTTTGAGGTTATTAGTGCTCTGTTAATTTATTTTTGAGGTTTGTTGTGCTTTGCACGTGACCTCCCTTTCCTTTTTGGGAAGGGGGTGTTACAGAGATGGTATCAAAGCTTAGGTTCTTTCTTGTAGACCTATTTAGGTTTGACCTGTGAGTTGTGGGTAAATCACTGGGTAGACATAGGAATTTGATTCGATTTTGTTCTCTGTTTGGTTGGTCTTGATTTTGACAAAGTGTTTTTAGCTCTTTGAGTTGTAGTTGATTTGAGAAAGCCGAGATAATTTGTTAAGATTATTATTGTTATGCGTTGGAGCAATAATATTAGTTAAGGATTGTGATTGGATCATTAAGGAGAATAATGTTATATTATGTTCAGTTAAGAAATGATTATACGATTATGATATGAGTATTTGTATCATCAAGTTTTGATATTGGAGAATTATTTGTTAGAGTTATTTTAGGTAATTACAAATTATTATGATTTTGGAATTGAGGATTTTATTTGGGTTAGACTCTAATTTTTGTTAAGTTGTGAATAATTTGAGGTATGTGAATCGGTGGGATAATATGATAAAGTGAAAACTATTAAATACAAAGGATCTCTTGTAATTTTGAGTTGTTGTAAAGATTCGAGGTAATTAGATTAATTTTTTGGAGTAAATGAATTTTGCGATTATTTCCTAGTAGAATATTGGAGTTATCTTATATGAAATTTTGAGTGATAGTATGAGGAGATTTTGGAATTTGTTGGGTTAAGGTTTGCACTAAGAGAATGATTGATTTATTGAATGATTAGATATTAAGTGATAAATCTTTAAGAGATTTTGAAAGCTATCATTTGCTAATTCAGATAGTAGGATATATGATTTGGAGTTTGGTATGGTGATGGAGAGATCTTAGTAGTAGTATATTTTTGGTGTAATAATATTTGAGAACTAATTTGATTGGAGGTTATGATATTTTGAAATTCTTGAGGACTTAGTGAGAGTTGGTGATATAATTTAAGTTGTTTTGTTTATCTGATGTCTTTAGAGTTTTGTATGAATTTATGTAAAATAAAACAAAAATAATTTGTTAGATCCTTGTCATGTGTGGAACATAAACATTTTACGAATTAAAAATAATTTTAAATATTTTGGGTATTCGTATCGTATTTAGATGAAGAGAAATGTTTTGTGATTTTGAATTATTTTCCGAAGAGTACGTACGTTTACAAGAACGAAAATCAAGAAAATTGACAAGGGCCGCACCAACAGTGGATCATGTGATTTAACGCGAAGAACCTTACCAAAGCTTGACACTACGAGTCGATTTAATCTTTTACGATACGTGGACAATTGTGTGGACTTGACTTACCCGCGGCCGATCGTTACAAATGGTGGCGCTACGTCAGAACTAAATTATTTTTTAGCTTATTTGAATTCCGAGGACGGAATTATTTTTAAGGGGTGAAAAATATAATAACCCATATTTTTTTTTATTAATAATTAAATATTAATTGATTTTATCTTATACAGTTGTGTTTAAATTGAAAAAGGTAAATGATTTTGTTTCCCTCTTTTCTTCTTTGTTTTGTTTGAAAAATTAAATTCGTTTAGTAGATAATTAAACAACTGATTAAAAATTAAAATTGAGAAAGATAATTCATTTTGTTAAACTCTTGTGGTAAAATTATTCGGAGCGAGAAGCTACTTGGGAGATAGAGGAGTTTATTCGATCGGAGTATCCGCATCTCTTTGAAAAATTTGGTGCGTTCCATTCTTTTGATTCCGGGGACGAAATCCTTTTTAAGGGGTAGGTGATGTAATACCCGGTAAAAAAAAATTAAAATAATAATAATAATATTTAAATTCATAGTTTAATTGGGTTTTTCTTATGTTGGGTCAAATTGTATTTAATTTGTGTGAACTATAATAAGTATGTGATTACATTAATGGGCTTTTATACTAATTGGGTCTATTTTGTATTTGGGTAATAGTAAAATTCTATTATAATTAGGAGAGTTAGTAAAACAAAATAATAATAAATAAGTAAAGCCCTAATCTATCTCACGTATCTCTATTAACCGAATCGAGAAAAAAAAGAATAAGCGCAAAATAGCATTGCAGAGAAGAGAGAAAAAAGCATGAAACAAGGGAGTAATTGGCGGTGTATGCTACAACTTGAGAATACTTATTAGATTTATGTAAAAGTAATACTAAATATTTTAATAATTATGAGAGACTTGACTGCTTTTGAAATTGGTGGGATTGGATGGTGCCTTTAATTCAATTAGGATGTATACAGATGAACTCTTAGAATCCTGGCATGATTCCATTATTTTTAATTATTTATATATATGTTTTGGTACAGTATAAGCTTTGCAGGTGTTGATAATTCAATTAGCAGTGTTGATTAATTTAAATTAGTTATATATATATATATTTATAATATTTGGCTATGAAATTGTATACATAATTAAAAAATCACTTAAAGTTATATATATTAATTTGAATTAATTAATTTTGCCGACATAATTGTAAAAGTTCTTAATAAAGAAATTTAATAGTATTATGTTTTAATGATTGGATTGTAATAAAATTTTATTAAATTATTTATATTGAACGGAGAGAATTTAGCGAGTTATTTTTGGAATATAAATTTTGGAGTATTAGTAATTGATAAAAGGCGATGATTAAAGGCATATTAAATAGATTATGAATTATTTTGGAATTATTGAATTGGATTATATTTAATTTGAGGTGAATAAGTTTAGGTGATGAATAACGTTTCGTATTTGATATCGTTTGCATTTGAGGTTAAGATTTTGTGGAGTGTGCTATAAATGGTTTGGAAGTATCAGGTACGGATTCCGTACTCCACTCCTTTGATTGTAGTTGCATTCGTTGTATCTCGTGATATATCGTCATTTATTTTCTTATAATCCTATTGGAATTCTTAAATAGAAATTTGATAATTGATACTTTGGTTGTATTCAGTAATTTAAACTAATTTCCTTCTATTAAAATTGGTACATATTCCATGATTTGTTCAGCGAGACTCTTGTTAAATTTGATTTGTTCGTCTTGTCCCTTGTTTCGAATTCTGTTATGATTTCACATAATTGTTTCCTGTGAAATTCATACATTACTTTCATTTTGGAGTTGACACATTGGACTCGTATTTGTACTCTTTGAATTAGGTTATCATGTTTAGTATTTATTTTAATAATTCTAGAGCGGTACATGTTGCTACCTTCTTTTTGAGACATTGTGACTATAATTTGATTTGGTTCAACATGTACATATAGAACCCTTTTTGTTGGTATTATGTCGCATGTGTTGTGACATGGTATTTTGTTAGAATATATCGTAGGGTATACCAGAGCTATAACCACCTGTGGGGGTACCACAGGCATGTCGTCTTGGAACGAGAGACATTACACTTTCCGTGGCGGTGTGATTAGTCCACGGCGTCTCCGTTTTGGGCTCCGGAGGTAGTGGGCCATTTGGTGTTTTGTTGTGGGAGGCGTATGGGTTAACCCTAGTTTTCTGTTTTGCGAATTGGTGATGTTGTGCCAAACACACTATCCGATTTTCATACATTTGGATTCGCGGTCCAATGTGTGATTGCATGTGTGGCATTATTTTGACTTGCCTGTGTGGCATTGTTTTGATTTGCCTGTGTGGCATTATTTTGGTTGCCTATGTGGCATCATTTGATTTGCATGTGTGACATTATTTTGACTTGCATGTGTGGCAAGGTATATTCTGAGCTCATTCGGTATGAAATAACTCCAGCCATTTATTTCAAATTTCTATTATTTTATTGATCGATTTTGTTGGTTTCGTTGATTCAAGTCATTGAGTTAGTTACTTCAGTTCGTTATTTCTTTATTCTTTTATTGGTTTCGTCAATTATGTTGATTCAGATATATTCCATTCAGATCTTTGGATATTATATTTTTTGTTCGTATTTGTACTCGAGGCTTTGTTCAGTATTTTGTCTCAGTTGTTTTTGTATATCAGTTGTATATCTTTTGTATATCTATATCCGTACTGGGCAATTGGCTCATGCTGTGTTTTTCTTCCGGTAGGTTTGCAGGGGTGATTCAAGGCTAGTGTGATGAGAGTATTGTCTTTCACCATCTAGGTTGTTTCGAATTAACCACAAAGACTTGGCGCAGCAATGAGAAGCTTCGACACAGGGTGAGCCAGAGACCCGGACATCCCGGGATCGAGTCCCTTTGCCTCAAGTGTGAGAATTCTTTAATTGAAAGGGCCACGGACAGACAACCAAATGAAATTCGGTGTGCATGGCCAAAAGGGTCGAGTCCTACTGGGGATTAGTCCAACCGCGGTTGGGAAACCCCACATTATCAAAAAAAAAAAAAAAATAGATTGTTTCGAATTTTAAGTTTTGATTAATTTGACTCTGTTTGGAGAAATGTACTTAGTACTTTATTAACGGATCACCACTATTAATATTTTGAGGTTATTAGTGCTCTGTTTATTTATTTTTGAGGTTTGTTGTGCTTTGCACGTGACCTCCCTTTCCTTTTTGGGAAGGGGGTGTTACATACTACCTTTATAGAAGGTATATTTTACTACTCAACACTTATCTATCTTATCAATTATATGGATACACCATCTATTTAAAGACCCAAAACTAACTTAATCTCAGCAAAATTCATAAAAATTGAACTTAGTGCACAACTTCATCCCTTTTTAGTGTTCCCACGCTATCCTTAACTTTCAATATAATCCTTCTACTGATCAAAAAGAACTTCTATTAGAACAATATGTACCTACTTTTAATAGTTACTTTGTTCAACAACTTATAGTCAAACAAAAGTCTCAACACTTCACTCTTCTTCTTCTTGACAAACAGTAATGGTGCTTCCTATATAAACACACATGATTGAATAAATTTTATACCTAATAATTCTCCATTTCTATCATCAATTCCTTCATTTATTATTAATACTTACAAAATTTTACACAGAACATAAAGTTTTTAATGTTATTTTATGTGTAATTTAAAATTTTTACGGACTCGAAGACTATATACTAAGAAACCTCTTCCTTATATCTATAGCCTTAACTGCTCTAATACCATTCTGTAACACTCATGGTACTTTCAACCATAGCACCTCACAGTGATACCTATCAATTTGCCACCGACTCGCTCAGCGTCCCCTACGGAAAGTCTGGCTTCGGTGCATTCCCTTATAGGGATGTCACCAGCAAAAGGCTCGGGGTTCTTCACGCATTGCGCTTATAGCTTTGATACCATTCTGTGATGCCCCCAAATCTATACGCCCGCGATATCCGATTTGGTGCTCACGACATTAATATAACGCATTTAAATCTATACACCCATGGTATCCGATTTTATGCTTATATCTAATCGAGTGGCTATACAATTATTACAAGATACAATTCCCATAGATCCAGGGTTCAAAGTATCCCATAACAGATAATAGTTCTCGTCAGAACTATTGTTGTGTTTAGATACCCTCACTTGGATGTATGTATATCTACGAATAATATCTATCTATTCGAAATTCAGAGTACTAGTAATAACATGAACAGTCCATATTACCAATACCCTCACTCAGATGTATAGTCTATATCATGCGAATTTACACTATCGTATCGATAGTAACTATCTATCCGAAATTCAGAGTATTAATAACAACATGAACAGTCCATGCTATTAATACCCTCACTCAGATAAATAGTTCCCAAGGATCTCAACTAAATTGAAGATTCTAATTACATCTATATATGTAAGGAAAACACGGTTGCGGAAATAAAAGATGTTATATATCATAAATATTAAGGTTTGATTACATGATTCTCATAAAGAATTTCTTATTACAAAGTATTCAACTAGACAAGAATATAACCTAATCTAAGCAGGGACGCTTCCCTTTATCTACTCCAGATGTTCCAGGGTTACCATCTAAAACTACAAAGGGAATAATTTGCAAGGGTGAGAGCTATGACATGCTCAGCAAGTTTTGTATTTATAACAATATATGATTTGAAGAAATACAACAATTCAAATTTCGACTGATAGTTGTTACCATTTCACTATGGATTTATATTTCTGCCAGTCACACAGACGTAGAAATTTTGTTCAGATATGAGATAGGGGATCAGCCTATTCAACATCTTAGGAGTATGCATCTCATCCTACCAGTGCTCAAATGCACCTAACTTAGTGTCAATATATTATCGACCGAAAGATCCCATACGGGATACCCAACTTCAGAATAGGATGTCTTACCAAACAATTTAGTTCGACGCAACAAATTAAGCTTAACAATCAATATGAATAAATAATTCATTTCTTAGTTATGCTGAAGCTATAACAATAACCTTACAATAAGAGGTAATTCAAATGTAGGTGTAGTATTATATCAACAACATATCACAAGATAAAAATATTTTTCAACGAGTAAATAGGATCAAGAAATTTGCATAAGTAGTTTAAGGGTTAAGAAGAACTTGCGAAAGTAATAACTTGGGTATAGGAAACTTGCCTTGATGTTTAGTATTCTAAACTATAAGCGTAACCTTGTTAAAATAACCCTACACAATCATATAGTGCATAAGCGATTAGATTCATCGATCTATATAACTTTATATGATATATAATAACTTAACTTAACTATTTTCATAGGTTATATAAGTTTCTTAACACCCTAGCTCTTTTAAGCCCTTAAATTAGAGAGTCCGAGAAATTTTCAGCTTTGACGTCCTCTACGAAAATTGCCATAACGTTTTCGTTTTAAAATATTTTTGGGTGATTCTTGCGCCTACGCGCTCCTCCTAACTTCCATATTTACAACTTTATTAATCATTCAAAAGCATATTACCATTTTAAAATTTCAGAAAATGGACAGAAATGTCAGAATTGTGATTTTGGTTCATAATTCTTCATTTTATTTGGTAAAACATGATACCACGAGCATTAATTTGCTAGGATAACATGTTCTAACACTTAATAACACATGATAACATAAAAATAATAAAATCATAAACCTACTTATGTAAAATTTATGACTTTTTCTCAAGAACATACGAAGAACGCGAAGAACACAAAGAACGAAAAATCGATCATGGTAACGACTTATGTTCTTGAGCTTTTGGTTTTCATAAATAAAATATTTTGGGCATTATAACGGCTTGCATAGGTGATTATAAAATTTTATAAAAGAAATACATAAACTTAAATAATATTAGATTTTATCAAGAACACATGAAGAAACACAAAGTTGGAAAATCCGAACATGGTAACGACTTATGTTCTTGAGCTTATAGACTATAAAATGAAATAAAATCGAACATTATACAACTAGAGATGTTACCTCTTGTAGTTGCTAGCTTTACTTCCAATTGCGTAACGCTTCGATGCTTCGAAAGTAATTATTTTCTCACAATATCTCTCAGAATATAAATATAGAGTATTTTTTCTCTTGAATTCCTTGTGAATTGGTAGGAAATGAATGAATTTAGCTTACTATTTATAGAAAAATATAGTTTCACTAATTGCATGTTAAGGGCTTGGCTTATTACAGTTTGCACCCGACTTATTACACTTTGGTACCTAGGTTAATTACACTTTAGTACCTAGGTTAATTACGTTATTATACTTTATACCCGGCTTATTACATTTTGGTACCTAGGTTAATTACACTTTAGTACTAAAGTGTGTGCTGCCAAATGGTGCCATATAAGCCGTGTATGTGTCAAAGATGTGTCGTGCGCTGTGTGTCGCGGTGTCAAAGCGTAAGCACGACAAAGCATCTTGTCATTATAAGCACGACAAAGCATTTTGTCAGTGTAAGCACGACAAAGCAGCTTGTCAAAATAAATATACCGAAAAGTCCATAGGCGAAAGAAAAATTTTTAAGCACGACGTTTTTCGGAGAAAATTTTTTTATTGGACAATACGACTTTTCACGACGTATTACCGGTAGATCTTGAAACGGAAAGTCAATATGACGTACAGATTTCTCAAAAGAACCTAGGGTCAAAACCTAACTCGTATCGTTCTTCACGTGAATAGTATTTTTACGCAAACTTTCTCGGAAAATTTTTATTTTCGTCTTCAAAATTCTTAATTATTTATTCTTGCACGCAACATAAATACTACAATATTATCACCATCCTAGGTCATAAAATGACATTTAAACACACAATACAAATAATATTTAAAAATTTAATTTTTAAACTAGGTGAATTTCTAGTTCGTTACAATTATTAAAATGACTACAAAAGCTGCTCAGACAAACAATTATTAAAGACTCACAGTTGAGTGTTAGTAATTTATTTTTCTTATTTTTAATTTATTTTTATGTGATTTTTAAATTTAATATTTAGTTTTTATTGTCAATCTTTCGAATTTATATATAATTTTTTAGAGTTCATAAATGAATAGAACCCAAAAGCCTAAACTTGGTGTTTAAGAAATTCTAAATGAAATAAAATTATTGTAGAATTATAAGTTATCATTATACTTTTTAGTTTTAAAATATAACAAAATTTTAATAACTGATATTTGAGTTAGAAATTTTTAAACATTAGTTAACTAAAATCTCCTATCTCAAATAAAATTGATAACTAAAGTTTAATCATTAATATATTTTACAATATATATTATATTTTTTAATATTTATTATTATTTTTCATAATTTTTAATATATTTTTGGTGTATAATTATTTAGAAATAAAATTATTGTAATATAATAAGTTAATCCTTATGTGCCAGGAATATTGAATGAATTAAAAATTAAAAAAATAATTTACTGATTCGTCATTTGCTATTAAATAATCATGTGTAGGGAAAATGTTTTAATTGTAGTTAAATTAACCATAAAATTAGAGATACTTTATGAATTGTTTTTGTAGTAGTTAAATTCTAGACCAAAGACCAAGGACTAAAAAATTAAGTAATGTTTTAATTGTAGTTAAATTAAGTCTATTTAAATAAATAAATAATAAAATTAAGGAGACTTTATAAAGTGTTTTAGTATTAGTTAAATTCTAGTATTAATGGTAAAAACTAAGTAGTGTTTTAATTGTAGTTAAATTAAAACTATTTAAAATAAATAAAAATTAAAATTAGGAAAACTTTATAAAATATTTTAGTAGTGGTTAAATTTTAGTTCCTTTCAGGCTTGTATTAGACGCTTTCTTGACTAGTTTAATGCTATTATTTTGCTATACACTTTTGTTAGCACAAAAACAAACTACATATGCACTCGTGAGAATATTTTGAACTGATTCACAGACCGTCTGTATGTTTACTTGGGGTTTACTTGGGGCTTATGGAGTCCAAATGTGATTCAAAATATTATTTAGGGTCCTTAACACTAATATACAACAATTAAAAAGTAATTATAAAAATAAAACACACACAACATAATTATAAAAATAAAACAACACAATATAAAGTTGCTAAAATCACGTATATACATCAGTTACAGACTCTTTTATATGCAACAAACCGCTCCTAGTCTCCTACATTCAAGCAACTGAACAAAACATGCAACTTTGATATCGGAGAAATCCAAATCTTCTGGCGCAACACACCACTGAGATTGGAGAAGACGAAACTTTTCGTCACGTTGGCACGCTGAGATCACAAAATAGCATACAAAATCAACAGCAACTTCAAGTTCAGTAACCAAAAATAATCGTACTACAGTGATTGTTGAAGTTCAGTAACAAAATCGCAGCAACTTCGAAAAAAATCTGAATACTGAGGTATGTGAGTTTAAAATTCATATGCATATAGTTACCTCTGTTTTTTACAAATTCCTATATTGATAACCTTTCTTAAGTTTTTCACATTTAAAATGGTTACTACAAATTCCTATAACGATTGGTTGATTCATTGATATGTTTTATATTATGGTTACTAAATAGATATAAATTGGTTACTGTTTATTGTGTATTTGTTTGCTAAATAATGTTTATTTGATGGCTTTATAATTTTTAAATGAGTTCTCCTGATTTTTTTTTATATTAATGATTACTCGTCAAATAAATTGGTTACCTTCATACAACTGTTAGTTACTCTCTAATGTTGTCTTGGTTACTGTCTAATGCTGTCTTAGTTACTATCTAATGATGTATTGGATTCTGTGTAACAATATATTGGTTACTAATTAATGTTGATTCGGTTACTGTGTAACATTATATGGTTACTGAATATTGCTGAGTTGGTTGCTGTGTAAAATTATAATGATTAGTGAATAATATTACTGAACAATGCTGATTGGTTATTGAAAAATGATGACTTGGTTACTGACTAATTTTTATTTGGTTACTGTTTAACATTATATTGGTTACTGTCTAATGTTGTCTTGCTTACTGCATAAAATTACTAATTAATGTTGAATTGGTTACTGACTAATGCTGATTTGGTTACTATGTAACATTAGTTTGGTTATTGACTAATGCTGACTTGCTTACTGTGTAAAACTATAATGGTTACTGACTAATGCTGACTTTGTTACTGTGTAAAATTATAGTGCTGACTTGGTTATTGTGTAAAATTATTTAGTGCCTAATGCTGACTTGGTTACTGACCAATGCTGACTTGGTTACTGACTAATGCAAACTTAATTACTGCAGAGATTAATTGGTTACTGTAATATTGGTTCTTTGAATCATATTATCGTATACTTTCTACTTATGTTTTTTATATTAATGGTTACTTGTTATCTACATTGGTTACATTCTTACAACAGCTTGTCTTTAGTTGGTAACAAACAAATTATACTAGTTGTTTTTTACTATAAAAATGCAATGCAGAATGTATTTATCTTGTGGTTACTAAATAAATATGTGTTGGTTACAATCTAAAATGGATTTGGTTAATGAATAATGTTGTCATGATTAATGTATAATGTTGTCATGAGTTTGGTTTGTTTTAATATGTTGGTTACTTATTGGCTACATTGGTTACCGTGATACAACTCAAGTATAATTTAATTGGTAACAAATATCAATATAATCGATTATTTCTATTGTAAGATGAATGTACAAATGTGTTTTATGTTCTGGTTACCAACATCATGTAGTTTGGTTACTAGCTAACATTGATTTGGTTACTTTAAAAATATTTATTCTGTTAACAGACAATGGAGATGATTCCAGTTGTACTTTATTTCAACGGTACATGGACTGATAGTAACCAATACACCAAATTTGAAGTTACCGGCATACTAGTTCCATCAACTTGTTCGTTCACAGAGATGCAAAACATGATATGCAGTGCATTACGGCTAGACACAAACGCAACAACATTGTCAATTGGAAGATGAGAGCATCAAGTTTTCGAAAAAGCAATATGTTCAAGGTGAGGGAATTCAACGACATCCACACGTGTTCAGTCAACGTATTGCTGGGAGACCACAAGCAGGCAAATAGTGAGTTGGTCAGTGAATGCATAATGCACAAATTAACAAATTTAAAAAAAAATATACACACCAACTGAATATAATGTGTCTATCTCTTACCAAAAAGCATGGAGATCGAAGGAGAAAGCGTTGGAAAAGGTTAGAGGAAATCCACACGACTACTCAATGATCCCATCATGGTTACACATGCTGAAGAAAACAAATCCAGGTAACAATTAAAAACATTTTATTGATTTTTTCATAATTAGTTGGTTACCCAACTAAACTGATTTGGTTACCCAAATTAACTGATTTAGTTACCCTACTCAACAAATTTGGATACCATTAGCCAATTCGGTTACCAACTACTAGTGTTTTAGATAATATATAATACTTGTAATTCTAATGACATTTTATTAGTTTTTTCATACTTAGTTGGTTACCCAACTAAACTGATTTGGTTACCATACTCAACAGATTTGGATACCATTAACCAACTGAATGGTTACCAACTACTAGTGATTTGGATACTGTATACTACTTGTAATTCTAATGACATTTTATTGGTTTTTTCATACTTAGTTGGTTACCCAACTAAACTGATTTGGTTACCCTACTCAACAAATTTGGATACCATTAACCAATTGAATGGTTACCAACTACTAGTGATTTGAATACTGTATACTACTTGAATTCTAATAATAATGCTCATGTTTCATATCAGGTTCTATCACATCCCTTGAGTTGAAAACAAAAGGCCGTTTCAAGTATTTATTTTTTGTCATTGGAGCATCCATTCAAGCATGGAATCATTGCTTTCCAATAATTGTAATAGATGGAACGTTCATACAATCAACTTACGGGGGGACACTACTGATAGCAAGCACACAAGATGCAAACCGAAACATTGTTCCGATTGCATTTGCAGTGGTTGACAGCGAAAATGAATTATCTTGGAGATGGTTTTTCATAAATTTGAGAATTGTTTGTGGAGTTAGGGAAGGCCAATGCATTGTCTCAGATAGACATGAAGTCATTATATATGGACTGAATTTTGTGTTTCCGGACATCATGCATGGTTCCTGCACATACCATGTGCTGAAAATATAAAAAATAGATTCAAAAAGAGAGGAGAGGAACTTAAACATGCTTACAACGGGACTTGTAGAGCTTACACTATTGAACAATTCAACAAACACATGGCTGAACTTGATGCCATTGATCCTTGAATAAGAACATATTTGGAGGAAGAGGTCAAGTTGGAGAAGTGCACCAGGCTCCATGGGACTGTAAGCAGATACTCAACAATGACTTCAAACACCGCTGAATCTATTAACAATGCAATCAAGATGATTAGGGATCTTCCAATTGCATCAATGATTGAATGCCTACGTTGTCTGGTTCAAAGATGGTATTTCACAAATAAACAAGCAGCCCTATCAACATTCACAACACTTTCCACAACAGCTGAAGGAAGGTTGCAATCTAATATCATTAAATCAAAGAAACTTAAGGTAACTAATACAAATTATAAATTATTGCAATAAATTTTAAATTGTCTTAGTTACTGACTAATGTTGTCTTGATTACTGCATAATATTACTAATTAATGTTGAATTGTTTACTGACTAATGCTGACTTGTTTACTGTGCAACACTATAATGGTTACTGACTAATACTGACTTGTTTACTAACTAATGGTAACTTGGTTACTATGTAATATTATATTGGTTACTAACTAATACTTAATTGCTTATTGCATAACATTATAATGGTTACTGAATATTGTTGAGTTGGTTACTGTGTATCATTTAACTGGTTACTAACTAATGCTATCTTGGTTACTGCATAATATTACTAATTAATGTTGAATTGGTTACTGACTAATGCTGACTTGTTTATTGAGAAACATTATAATGGTTACTGACTAATACTGACTTGTTTACTGACTAATGGTAACTTGGTTACTATGTAATATTCTATTGGTTACTAACTAATACTTAATTGCTTAATGCATATAATTATAATGGTTACTGACTACTGCTGAGTTGGTTACTGTGTATCATTATACTGGTTACTAACTGATGCTTGTTTAGTTATTTTGTATAATTACAATGTTATTGTGTTTTTGTAATTATAACATTGAGTTGTTTTACTTTACTATATTTATTATTTTTTCAGACAATGAAAATGATTTCAATTGTACTTTATTCTAACAACATTTAATTTGTGTTGTAGATTGAGACATCAAACTTAGTGATTTTCACTGTTTACGATGTCGCCAAACAATATATTGTGGACATCGACCAAAAGATGCACATGTCGTAAATTTCAGTACCATGAGATGCCTTGTCCACACACTGCTGCTGTTATGAACAAGCGAAATTTGAGCTGTTATGATTTTTGCTCAAAAAATTACTCTAAAACAACTTTGGTTAACACATATTCAGCTTCCATCATGTCGTTAGATGACAAAGAAAACTGGGATATACCAGAGGAAGTAAGAAACATATGTGTAAAACCACCGAACACAAGAAGACCAGCGGGAAGACCAAAAATAGGGAGGTACAAACACGGGTCTGAAATCAAAATTCAAAACAAATGCAGCAGGTGCCAAGAAAAAGGACACAATAGGAAACATGCAATAATCCACCTGTTTTAAGACCAAAAAAGGTCTGATATATTGCAATTACATTAAGAGTGTAAATACAAGAATATATAATTGTTTACTATGAGTAACCAGTATCCATATGGTTGGAAACATTTTTTATTGTGTACAGAAAACAAAATTGTTATTGATTAATATTTTGATTTCTGATTTCATTATGAGTTTCTAATATAAAGCACACATATATATACATTGTAAAATTGTTAAATATTCTAAAACATTTTTATGTAAATTTGTTTACCACAACTTAAATATTATAAGTAACCAAATAGTTACATAACAGTAACCATAATATATTTTAATGGTAACCAAAACATAAAACAACCTGTGAATCCAGCATCCCTTAATGAAAGTGATATTGTTTGTTTAGCCAACCCAAATATACTATGACATGTATATTTCACAATTGATATATGTCCTAAAACAAGCTTGTAACTCTCTGGTTACTATCAAAACAATAGTTGGTTACCTTTTAATACATATTTTGTTACTTACATTTTAATACATATGGTGACCATAACAGTAAACTATTTGGTTACTAATTTGTTATAACAGTAAACAAAATATAACAAATAAGTAAACAAATAGTTAGATAACAGTAACCAAAACAAATTTTAATGGTAACCGAAACATAAACAATCTGTATATCCAGCAACCTATAATGAAAGTGATTTTGTTTCTTTAGGCAACCAATGTATACTCTCACATATACATTTAATAATTGTTATATGTCCTAATACAATATTGTAAATCTCTGTTTACTATCAAAATATTAGCTGGTTACCCTTTTCTACATATTTGGTTACCAACTGTACATTTCAAAATAATGTAGCAAACACAACCTAAACGAATCAAATACCAACCAACACACAAAATTACTTCCAATACTGCTAATATAATAAAATATGAAATCCCATCTATATAAGATCCAATAAAACATCACAAACTCATAAACCATACAAAATTATTGTATATATCCCAAAAAAAAATAAATACAAAACACAATTCAAACTGACAAAACAACAAGATCTGAACTAATCAAAATCCGGAACAAATCTTCCTGGAAATTCTCTGTCAGTCTCATATCCCTCCAATTGTTTGTTCCTTGCATGCATATATAGGTTTGTGCATAACTTCTTCCGCTACTGCGCAATGGGGAATGGAATAGGAATTTCATCAAACTTCTGATGAATGACATGCTCAGCGAAATAAATTGTGAACATCCATGAATCAATCGTGTATAAATGGACAAAAGATAACGAAAATCAATACTAGAATCAACCTATATATAGTACATATCAGTTTATACAGTAACCAAAACATAAATTAAAGGTAACCAAAACAAAAACATGTAGACCAAAAAACATATTGATGAAGTAACCGAATAATTATATCGTATTAACCAAACCATGTTTTAAGGGTAACTGACACATGATCAACATATTGACCAAACCCAGTTCAGACAACCAATGTATACTACGCAAATACATGGTAACCAAAACAACATAAAAAAGTAACAAAAATACCAAATTGAGGGAACAAAGAGTATTTGCCAAATCATAAGCAAACAGTAACAAAAAAAACATACTAAATAAGTAACCAAACAGTTACATGATAGTAACCAAAACAGTTATATGATAGTAACCAAAATAGTTATATGATGTTAACCAAATCATAAACAACATGTACACTAAAACCAGTTTATTAAACCATAACCATATAGGTATATAAAAATAACCATATACTTATTTTAATAGTAACCAAAGCATAACCAACCAGTATATCCAGCAACCTATAATGAAAGTCATATTGTAACAAAATTGAGTTAACAAAAATATTTTCCGAATCATAAGCAAACAGTAACAAAAAACATACTAAATAAGTAACCAAATAGTTACATCATAGTAACCAAAATATTTATATGATAATAACCAAAATAGTTATATGATGGTAACCTAATCATAAACAACATGTACACTAAAACCAGTTTATTAAACCATGAATACTAAGCAAATACATGGTAACCCAACCTATATGTAATAATTCAAAAATTGTAAACAATGTCACACCTATCCCTCCAAAAACCACTCTTGCGCAGTAAAGTGGGAAGAATAAAGATATAAGGCTCACAAACATCCATGATTTTTGTTTGCATGGATTTTCTTTTTGGCTGTAGAGAATTGTAAACAGTTAGACGTCTACGATGCACATCAAACGTTAACAAAAACCAATGGTCCGGTGATGACATATGGATGGGGAACAACACATAGTCAACATTTATCTATGGTGTGTTGACATCCATAAACAACCCATGAATGTATTCAGCAACATCACCCTCCCCAGACAAAACACTCTTATTTGCATTTTTACTTGTATACTCCTCAAAAAGAGAGGTCATCTTGGCATGGAACCAACAGTCCGTAGTCGTTGCCCTTATATGCACACTATCAGAATGTCTTGCCAATTTACGGAAATAATATAATGCAACATTGATGTGCTGAACAAAAAAAAACATAAATATTAATAGTTCTTTCAAAAATAACATTATGTAATGAATGTAACCAACACTGTTAACGCTAGTTACTTAACCAACTAAATAATGTAACCATAACTATAAAAACATAATTTGAAAAAAAAGAACTCACATTGTCGTCTAACCATTGCCCAGGAGTCTTTAATTTATAAAACCGCATTTTTGATGAAATTGGGATAGACCCAAATACAAAAGCAGGTTCGATTATGTCATTCTTCCCAGGGAATTTATCCGTCCTTCAATATAAAAGTATATTAGTATACACGCTGACATTAACAATCACCGTATTAGTATACACACTACCCAAAAACAAATTTATTTGTTTCATAAAAAAGCTATAGCATTGTTAATAAAAAAAACAAACCTTTTCCTCATTGTTTAAGTCCTATTTTAAACCATTGTTCAAACAATGCCTCTTTAAATTTTGACGGCATATCCATGCAAACTTTGGGGAATCAGAAAAGAAATCAACTCTTTGACTAGCACCAAGCATTAGACGATAAACCAGTAGATCCAAACGTTCTCAGATATGGAGACCGCAAAAACAAAGACTTTTTGCATGTTCACGATGTGTCTACCACCGGGCTTTATCGACGCTTTTCTCCAATTCATCACACTGAACTATGTCCTGTGTAGTCAGAACCATCTCATCAAGTACAGAGTTGCTTTCTGCCTCAAATTTATTCCCCTTTTACAATTAACAGAAAATGTGACAAATACAATTAGATTTTCACATAAACACATGCATTTAACTAATATATGCAATAACAAACAGTTGTAAATAGATATAAATTAAACAATAATGGACATATTAAAGTGAACATATCATAATAGAAATGAAAACAAAATAAAGCAGTAACCAAACAGTTATATAGTGGTAACCAACACGCATTGTAATAGTAACCAACCCATATAATAATAGTAAACAATCCATAATACTAAATAGATATAAATTGGTTACTGTTTATTATATATTTGTTCGCTGAATAATGTTTATTTGATTACTTTATAGTTTTCAAATGAGTTCTACTGAATTTTTAATACCGATGGTTACTCATCATATACATTGTTACCTTCCTCAGAATCGCTAATTCTTTGTATCAGATAATGATGTCTTGATTCTTTGTGTAACATTATACTTTGTCTAATGCTCTATTAGTTATTTGTCTAATGCAGCCTTTGGTTACTATATAACATTATATTTATTATCGACAAATGTTATAGTTCATCACATTGAACTATGTCCCGTAGTAGTCAAAACCATCTCGATCAAGGGCGATTTGCTTTACGCCTCAAAATTTATTCCCTGCTTATAATGACATAAAGGGTAAAAAAATACAATTATATTTTTAACATAAACACATGCAGCTTAACAACTATATTTAATAAAAAAAATGAATGAACAATAATTGACATATTAAAGTGAACATATCATATTAGTAACCAAAAAAAATAAATTACTAATTATATTATAATATAGTAACCAACCAACACACAATATAATAGTAACCAACCAATATTATAATAGTAAACATAATATATATATATATATAATAGTAACCATATCATAATATAACAATAACCAAAAACCAAAAACATATAAAAAGTAGTATGGCATGTCATTATAACACTAACCTCATCAAAGAACATACACAACAATCTCTTTACCAAAGGTATTGGCTTAATATGTCAAACGATGGCATGTCATTATTCTTGCCAACTGCAAAAATAAAAAACAATCAATTAATCATTAAAAAAAAGACATATAACACAACAAAACAAACAAATATGTCTAACCTTGACATTTTCTGCATCATCATCAATTTTTATTTCATGTTGTTATTCAACCACAACATCATGTTCAACTTCATTACCAATCTCAAATTCATTCCCATCCTTCTTTTCAACAAAATTCACCACATCATCACTATCATTATTCTTATTTATTTTTGAACCATCATCAACATCCTCTTCAACATGGGGGTCTTCACACTCTTTAACAACTTCATCATCCTTAACAACTTCATCAACCATAACAACATCTTCACAATCTTTAACGACTTCATTATCAAACTCATCATTTTTCTCATCGCCTTTCAACCCATCATCACAAACCTCATCATCATCATTATTATTACCTACATCATCATCATCAACAACACCATGATCAGCCTCATCACCTACATCATCTTCATCATCATCATCATCATCACCGCCATCATCATAATCAGAATCATCATCAGAATCACCATCAACTTGTTTGTCCCCAACACCTTTGATCCCGCGTAATTCATCTCTAATAATGGACCTAAAGTCCCTACATAACTGAACATGAAAAACATGAATATCATCCTTAATATCAGCCCGCAATTTTACAATGTCTTTCTTAATTTCAGACACTTTCTTCTCCAACGGCCTAAATCGTGCATCAATTACATCTTTAACTTCAGACATATCAAATCCAATGTTGTCACCCTTAACTTTTTTTGAAACCTTCTTATCAGATTCCTTCCCACTTAAAAATTGAAGCCCACCCAAATCAAGCTGATCCTTCTCCTCGGACGTGGGAATCAGACTTTTTATCCTCAACTGAAAAACATTAAGTACATTTAGTATAATATCTGACAAACATTGAACAAATACAGTAAAAAAAATAGTAAATAGCTAATCATGAAACATAATTAGTAACCAACTACATATATGCATGTAACCAAATGTATATAAATCAGTAACCAAAACAATTAAGAAAGGTAGACAAAATTTGTATAACCGGGTAACCAACAAAATTGTTATTAGCAACACGAGGGTAATTTATTTAGTAACCAAATGCGTATATTCAGGTAACAAAATACATTGTTATTATTAACACAAACATAACTAATCAGTAACCAAATGAGTATATAAAGGTAACTAACTACTTTGTTAACAGTAAACATCACAACATATAATCAGTAACTAAATATATAACTAAAGGTAACCAATTATACTCTTAGCAGTAAACTGCATACCTGTCCGGAACAAAATACTAATTCATTCAACTTGTCATTCGTAGGGAGGCTTCACTAGCTCCTTCCATCTACATAAACGGACATCCGAAGGATGCTCATCATTGCATATGCCCCGAGATTTGAATGTCGGAATGATCTCGAACATAAAAACTTGGAATACATAAGGTAGACAATTCAACTTGTACAATTTTGTATAATGATCTCTGTAGAAATTATATATTGACCCACCATTCCTTCCTTTCTTCAATCTCCCCTTCAAAGCAATTGACAAAGAGTACTTTGTCATCTCGAAAGCGACTTCCCCCAAGGAAAACTATTAACATCACCATAACATAGAAAATTGACCATTGCCCCATCCACATGATTTTCAGAAACTGTGGATAAAATAAAATTAAACACCAAAAAAATCAATGACATCTTAACTGCCTCATCATCGTCATCAAAAACTGCCTTCCGATAAACCCTACCAATACTACTACGCGTAACAACTTCATGCCCAAAAACTTTTCAATAAGCATAGTCTCCATACCTTTAAATTAGACAAAACTTAGGCAAACCAAATCTGACCCTTTTATCCCCAAACAAAAACCACATTTCACCAGCATCACTCTGATGAACCTCCCTTATAAGAGCATGGTGAATAATCTGGGAATACATTTGGTGCTGATCACCAAACTCCAGAAAATTCCCAAAACATGTTGCCTTGAACTTCTCCAACTAACTTTCGTTCAGTTTCTTGGCAATCATGCTGGGGACTTCCACGTCGCACCAATAAATAACTTTTCCAGTAAATTTTCTGTTACATCTCTCATAATACAAATTCCATAACTGCAAATAAACAAAATCAGATTTGCACAATTATTATTAACCAATATAAAACATTGTTTATATCATAAAATAGAGCTTATATAGTAACCAACAAATAATATCATACTAACAAAAACATAATATAACAATTACACAGTAGCCAAAACAGACTATAAAAAGTTTCCAACATCCCACATTGAATGCACAAAAATAGTTACCATATCATAATATAACAATAACCATAACATAATCAAACAGTAATCAAACATTTATATGATAGTAACCAAACAGTTATATGATAGTAACCAAATAGTTGTATGATAGTAACAAAACAAATATATGATAAAGAATAAAATAGTTATATACAAAGAATCAACCACTTATATCATAATAACCAAAACATGTTTATATAGTAACATATCAGTTTATATGATAGTAACCAAACAGTTATATGATAGTAACCAAATAGTTATATCATAGTAACCAAAACATGTTTACATAGTAACATATCAATTTATATGATAAGAACCAAACATGATGATTATAGTAACCAAACAAGTATATGATAGTAACAAAAAAACATGATCAACATGCAACTACATGGACATCAAATCCATTTCACCAACAAATGTATACTACACAACAAATACATGATAACCAAAACAACATAAAAAAGTAACCAAAGTACCAAATTAAGAGAAACAATAATAGATTCCAAATCATAAGCAAACATTAACAACAAACATACTAAACAAGTAACCAAATATTTATATGATAGTAACCAACATATTTTTCCATGGTAACCAATACATAAACCTCTTTAATGGTAACCATAACGATAATCCTAACAAGTATATGATAAGAACCAACATCTTTAATATATTAGTAACCAAATAAACACATCTTTTAATGGTAACCATAATAAAAGGATAAAAAAGTAACCAAATAAACCAAAACGATTGAACACAAGTAGTTCCCACATCTGCTATGGCCTATGCAAAAGGATATGGTGATACCACTAGGCCAAATGGGTTGGTTGCCTATTATAAGAATAGAAGTAGACTTCATCATTTTACCTTAGAGTAGAATAATTCATTTCAACTAGAATAGAATGAATCAATCCAAACGTCAAGTTTTGTTGCTTTTAGAACCAGATACTTTTAGCAAGCAGATGACATTCCAGTTTTTAAACCGGTTTCAAAGTAGTTCAAAGCATACAAGAAAAAGAGAATGACGAAACCATATTATCAAGAACCGCCAAATAACCATCCCATCATGTTATTTGTGTTTAACTTCTCCAAAAATATCCACCAAGCACAACGCCATGTGAGAGGAGCACCACTATTTTCTCCTTGATTTTACATTCGGCCCAGTTTTTGGACAAGGTGGCTCTCAATTTCCATTCTCTTCTTCATCACAAAAGCATACTTGGAAATAAGTTCTTTGTCTCCAGCTTTCACTGCGAGCTTGCACCCAAGAGATGTCTTCTCCAGCTTGTCCATGTACATGTCCGATATTGGCACAAAATTTCCCTTCTTGCTGCACAACCAACCATGAGCAGCCCTCAATGCAGCCCCTAGTGAAGCCGAGTCTGTCAAACAAGTACAAACACTTGGCAATCAAGAAGAATTTTTTTTGCAGAGCAACAGAATTATTAGTGGTGTTATATATGATAACAAATTTATGTCGATGTTAAATATTGATGTATTAGGAGGATACAAAGAAGAGACCCACATAGTACTATTCTATTTTATCGCTCATACTTCCATGTTCATCACAATCCACATTCAACATAAAATTAATCGACATATAAATCATTTTTTTCAGCATTATTACTAGTAAACAGAGACGAATCATGAACTTTCTTAGTCAAGGGAAATGTAAACTAATTACATGAGCAGGACACGAAGTATGATAGATATGGTCATTCTTAGCAAGATGGATGTTAGATGTTAGCTACCTAGGTTTTGACTATGGACCGAGAATGTGTCAAGAGTGATAGATTTTGCTAACATTTAGAGGTTAGTATTGACTACTGACCTGGTCTGTTGACCGTAAATATATCACACCCAAAAATGGAAGCTATTGAGTTGAGAATGGTATCATTTGCTGAAGCTCCACCAGTGGCTATTATCCTGTTTGGAGGAGAAGGCATTCCAAATCTTTCAGCATGAGCTCGCATAGAGAGGAACTGGCCTTCAATCAATGCTCGAACCTGTGCAATTAAATGTGTCAGATATAAAAGACAAAAAGTGATTTTCCTAGGATCTGACACTGCTGCATGCAAATTATCTTTCTCTAACGTTTACTGACCTCAGAAGGAGGGTCGAATTCCTTCACTTCTTGTTCAATAAGGCCGTTTGAAGTGTCTCCATCGAAATTTGAGAGGATGTAGCGATGAATACCAACTGGATGCACGCAACTTTTAAGTTTAGAGCGTTCAACTAATTAACGAGTCTCCAGTGCATCTTAGGCTTTGCATATTATAAATTACCCAACCAAAGTACATATAGTATCATGTTTTTCTATAGTCAAACACAGCAACGAGGAAGGAATTAGCACAAATAAATGGAACAAAATTAACCATCGTGTTAATTGATTTCTTCTCTTCTCTTCCAATAAGAAGCTAAAGATGGGCAAATACAACATTTACTCCTTTATCAATATGAGTGATATGCTTTAGAGAGAACTATTAAATGCAATGCCCATTGTCCAGTGTCTTGAACTATGAAAAAGAAAAAAGAAATATTTGAGTGATCCATAACTAATTAAGACTATACATGAAATATAATAATAAACACACCTGGTAAGGGAGGAAGAATTTCATGATCCTTGTAGTAGAAACCTAATTTTCCACCTATAGAATAGCAAAAAGTTTAAGAAACTACAAAATAAAGTGCATCTAATAATACATTAATTGAAATAATATATTGACTAACCATTTAGAGGTGGTGTTTGCTCCAGAAAAGTATTGAAGGTTTCCCATGATTTATTAGCACAACAATTCCGTACATCTATCAAGGTTATGATCATCAAACAGAAGGAATTTTCAGACATTGCTTGTTAAAAATCAATGATATTATATATAAGATTAAGGAAGTTTACCTTCACGTGCAAGTGATCCGTTCTTATAGCACAGCATTACCATGTAGCCTTCAGTATCAACAGGATTAGGAAATACATGTCCTTCTAAACTTGGTTTATGTTCGGTGGTTATCCCAAAGACCTGAATTATAACCATGAGCCAGGTTAAATTGTATAATATTTCCAGGTGTCAAGAGTTTATGTTACAATTTTTTAAACAGAAATCTTAGTTTTTGTGGTTTTGTTCTCTTCCTCCTCTTCTATTAGTATATCTCGTGTTTGCTTGCATTACACGTAATGGTGGTTTTAGTTAACTTAGTTTACTGAGAGAAAGGAGAAAGTATAATTACATATTGAGTTCTACTCAGGACTTATAATGTGCATTATGAATTGTCAAAAACATGTATGAGCAGTTAATAGAGTGATATTACCTCATCCACCCTACTTAAGGCCAGCAAACATTCTAATTACTCTATTTGCAGCTCATAATAATCATATACAAGTTTGAAAACCCTACTTAGAATTTACGAAGTCTGACTGAGCACAGAACTAATTTATAGATATGGACTAGAAATATTTACATAGATGGAAGCAGAACTACCAAGTCTACGAAATCAAGACTGCATATGTATACTAACTTACAGTGTCACTGGTACCAAGACTAATTGCCAGATCCCCTGGAGTGTTGAGGGTTAACCCTACAATCCCAAAAAGAAAAAAAAACATTTAGTATGCAACTAAAAGAAGTTAAGAGAATTGATAATACCTAATGCATGCCAAAATAAGAACTAGGATAAGGAAGGGAAAAAATAGCCTTCTTTCTCTGGATAAGGAACTGAAACCAAGAAGTGAAGTAGCAAACAAAAGGAAACGTGTGTGTGTTTTGTTGTAGAAAGTTTACCACATTTTGAGGCTCATTAAGGGTTTATTTTTATTTATTTTTTAAAAAAAAGAAAGGAAAAAAAAAAGTAAGAATCTACTATAGAGTGATATTGTCTTGAGACAAAGGTTGGTCTTGATCAATCAAGGTAGGCACCATAGGAGGACGCTCACCAAGATTCAAAGAAAGAAGCATTCATTACTGTAACTAATTATGATACTCTCTGTTACAAAGGCAGTGATTATATTTTGGAACAGAGGTAGTATCATTTAAAATATCAACAAGTAAGAAATCTCGTTGCACTACAAATCACCGTCGAAGCAGAGAATCTGTCATATTACCAGAGTACGAGTTGAACGCAGACACTAAGTATGATGAAAGACGCACGATAAGAAATAGCAACAAATCTAAAATAAAGAGAAGGTTCACCTGCTAGGCTGTTAGGATTGTCTCCAGACCACTGAACAACTAAACAGCTCTTGTTGAAGTTGAACCTGAAAGCGGTTACATTTAATACTGGGAGTAATAATGTAATACGAGAGGTAAAAACAACCAGCATATACAAGAAGAACAAGACTAGAACTAAAAAGATTTGTCAGTAAAGTCACTGATAATATAGCGATTCTTGCAGTCATAAAACACAGCCCTAGAAGCTGTGGTATGTAATTTGAGGATGTTAACCTCTTGGTGTGATCATTACAGCTTTCCTGCTAACGATTCATCAGTTTATCAGATGTACTACTCACAAAAGAAAACAAACAGAAAAAGAAAAAAAGCAATGATGCACGCGCACACATAGACACAATAAACAACATGATCCACTTTTAATATTAATCAAAGTTGTGCAGGATGTGTTTCACTTAAAGGAATATTGTACCACCCAGTTGATGGCTTATAGAAACGTTAGGCAAAAATGATTCAAACTCCAGAATGGAAGTTATATTTTAAAGCCTTTAATTTCTATGTCAAAAGGATATCATAATATTGAAAAACAGATAAAGCATAGCACTAACCTTTTCACAAAATACGGAGCAATGAAACCAGCAACAGCATGTGCAGGAGCTAACTTTCCAAGTTTTTTCTCTAAACCTGGTGCTGTGGCCTATAATAAGCATAAACCTTAAACTTTAGTTTTGTTATTGATAGGATACCCAAGATTTATGCTTTGAGTGAACAAGAAGCATTTGATTGATGATTTCAAATTTTATAAAAAGTATATGGAAAGGATTCATGCAATTGATTAGGATGCTGTAAAGCATGACAAATAAACCTCCAAAGCTATTTTCGACCAAGCTCTCTGCTTGATATTCATCAAGTTCATCCCTGCACCATCAGTTTGATCAATACAAGCATATTCCCCAATAAGAAGAGATGCCATGAACGAGCTAACTAAGGAGATTCTCTCTGTTTTCTGATAAACTTCCGGTTGCGTTTCAAATATCCTGCGAATTTGGGGACCAGTATATCTCTCATAGGCACGAGAACCAGTAAGTTTAGACAACTCCATTGCACCTCCAACAGCTTTCTCAATAGCTATGCATTGTTCTGTAGTGCTACTGTCCATCCATATTGGCGATTCATCGACTGAAAAGGCATCACGAAGTTGAACCACCAGAGGTTTCTTTGAATCCAATGATGATAATATTGCCGAACTACCCATTTTCCAATATACACTACCATGTTGCTGCCCACTACCAGAGACAGCGGCAATCTTCCCAAAATCCAATTTTAATTTTTCAAGTTGTTGCAGTATGAGCTCAAATGCTTCCACCCACATCAGTGTTGGCGAAACAATTCGGCCATCAACAGATGGGTCTCGATACACACCCTCTTTGGTTTTATAGTGAGGCAACTCAGAATCAAAATTTACAATCTCTGAAGTGACAATGTTGAGATTGGAATTCAACACAGTTGCCTTGAGTGACCTAAAAAAAATCCAAGTTTTTTACAATTCAGTTAAAAAACTGTACTTTATATGTTCTGAAGAATATATACAATCAAAGGATACCCAATTTGAAACTAGCACAAACACCAAAACCAAAAAACACAATTGCAAAAACCCTTTTTATTTTATGATCAAAATTTACAATATCTGAAGTGAAAATGTTGAAATTGGCATATAACCCAGTTGCCTCAAGTGACCTAAACAATCTAAGTTTTTATACAATTAGTTAAAAATTTAAAGTTGACATGAAATCCTAAAGATTCATGAACATTCAAACAATACCCAATTGAAGTACATTACTAAACTATAAAAACAATTCCCAAAACCCTTATTAGTTTATGATCGAATTTTGATGAAATTAAACCAACCCAGATACTAAAAGAAGCAAACCTCTTCAAATTGCGATATGGATTTTAATATTTGGTTATTTACAAAAAGATTAGAGACTCACTGAGTGGAGCTATCGAATCCAAGGAAAAGAGAGTCCTGGGGGAATGAGCAATCCTCCATTATAGCACGCAAAACAGATCAATTCGCAACCAGAAAATCTAAACTGCGCTCATCAACAAGATGAATATTGCAATGCAAAAAATTGGGACTGAAACGTTGTTATATATCTAGAAGTTGTTAGTTTTGGATAAGGGAATTAATTTTGGTAATAGGAGATTTGGATAAATAGGATGTTTATGATCCATGTTTTTCAGTTACCAAAAGAGACGAACCCCGCTAGTGGACCAAGTCATGTGATCTATCAACTTAATTAACGGAGTCCGAAATATTCGTACAAATATTTGATAATGTTATCAAAATAGATATTATTCAAATATTACACTATAAATAGAACTGAAAATTAATTGGGTTGTTCGAGAGTGGGTTGCAAACCATCCGATTTGATCCGAACTTGACGAATTCAAATCAAACTCGAATTTGACGAATTCAAATGTGTATATAATATTCTTTCCGTTCCTTAATATAAAATTTTTTTAAATTGTGCACAAGTATTAAGAAAATAATTATATAGCATTAAATATAATATTAAATATCTATATTGTCCTTATATTAGAAAAAGAGTGTTATTTATTGGACAAAAAATAGTAAGAAAACTAAAGTTACATTTAATACTTAGGGTAATATTAGAAACTAAACAATTAATGATTACTTGAAATTCTAAAATGTCATATATTAAGGGACAAAAAAACTTCTCTAAAACGTTTTATATTAAGGGACGAAGGGAGTATATTGAATCAACACACATGTGCGAGTTCAGATCGTTAGCTATTCGCGAACATACTCGAGTTCGCGAACATAGTCGAACATCATCATGTTCGTAAATAACTCATGAATATCTGAATTTGATCAAGTTCACGAACATTTGAATCAATTCATTACATGTACTGAAGCAAAAATTAGGCCAAATATTATAATCATTATTTATCCAAAACAAAAAATAATTACTTATAAGAAGTTAAAAGTTAACAAGTACTTAGAAATTATTGATTTTCAATTATCAAATATTAATATCCAAAAAGTCTTTAAAATCTTCAAGGTCCAACCATGTAAATGTAAGCAATTGTATTGTATCATTCTTTAATTAATGTCAAATTGTCATTACATGATGATTAACGACTTTATTTATGTGATTTATGACATGAGTTATAATTTATTAAATTATTAGCGATGTAATTGTAATAATCCAAAAATCATTGTTAAAAATTATACGAAAAAATTAAAATTATTTTAATTAAATTAGAGGTGAAGAAGTACACATTATTATTTATTACTTATTTAATAAAAATATTTATTTATAATCAATTATTAAAAAACAAAAAAAAAGATGTTTAAGTAGTAAAAAAAGAAAATTACTACAAATTTAACAATTATTGATTAGACAAACTTTAGAATTTCATATGAAATAACCAATTATTTGTATTTAGAATTTAAAAACATTAAACATGTAATAAATACAATTCGAACTCGAGCATCTCACGAGCTACTCGCGAACCAAGCGAACTGAACTGAACCACATGGTTCGCGAACATATTCATTCAAGCAATCGAACGTGATATCACGTGCGAAGTCGACTCGACAAGTTAATTAAATCGAGCCAAACTCGAACTCGAACCGAATCGAACATGTTCGCGAACGGTTCGGTTCGTTTAAAGACCTATTCGAGAGGGTGGCTGTTGTCTGATTTCTAATAATGACAATTACGTGCAAGTATACATGATCAACAAATAATAAAGTGATAAGAAAGAGTGTCGAACCCAAAGGAATCTCTATTTAACAAATCCAAATTATTAGTTTTATATCAATCTAATTTTATTTAAACAACTGAATTTTGTGATTATTATTATCAATTGAAAACTAAATTAAAGTAACTAAGACTACTTTTAACACAAAATTTTGACTTTAGATGATAAAGGCTTAAGACTACAATATCTCCAGTTATGCAATATAAATCAATTACCCAATTAATCTAATTATTAAATTCACTTGAGTTGTTAACAGGAATTCAAAGTATTTATAAGTCATTTTTCAAGTGATCAAATAAAAATTATTCAATTCAATTAATTATGCAATATTCCTATGCAAAAAAAAAGAATTAAATTCATTAAGTACTAATTCTCAATTGTTACATGCAATGAAAAGAGATATCCCTATATAATTCACAACCATAATTATTCATTCCATGAAAATAATTAAGAATACATGCTATCACCTTCAAATCTGACCCTAGATTTCATCTCCCGAATCATTTAGTGTATCAAAGTAATTGTTGGCCAGACAATTAAATAATAAGCATAAAATATGATAGACAACTCAATTTGAATAAATAATTAGATTAATATAGATAATCAATTTATAAGCATAAAAGGTTCAATTGTAGTTTTAATTAGAAAAATTAGTTCACGATGAAAATTAAAACCAAAAATCACACGTAAGCCATCACAAATAAATTACAAAACTAAATAAGGAAGAAAAGAAAAACTCTGTAAAAGCTCTCCAATCTTCAATCTCCAATCTGAATTTCCTTGCGACACTCTACAATCCTCAATTCTCTTCTCAGTTATCCAAGTCAAAAATATGTGTCTCTCTTATGAAAATTTTCCTCCCTATTTATAACTTTAGGTCTCCTCAGCATCAGCCTCCAACAAAATCCTATTCAGAGTAAAAGACAACTTTTTTCCCTTAGCCAAGCCCACATTAGACCAACATTTTCTGCCTCCTAAGCCCCCGACGTTGGGATTCCTTCTATAAGCAGCACCCCAACGCTAGCCTGACACAACAAATTATAATTTTGCCCTTTAAGTTGGCAGAAACTCTCATTTTGCCCTTCAGCTGCATTAACCTACAAAATACATACTAAACAAATAAAATATTCTAAAATATTTGAAAACATGCAAAATATTAAATCTAAAAATACCTAATTCATGGGTTTATTACTCACTCATCAAATACCCCCCAAACTTAGACAATTGCTTGTCCTCAAGAAATGCAACAACTAAAAAAGAATGAGTGCAATTACTAACTAATATGATTACCAACTCAAGCATGAATCAACATTGCCAACCTTAGATAGCCTCAAAGATCCTTAATCACAACTCAAGTGAATGTTCAAAATCAAACGTTAAATAAAACTTGAAATAACATCAACTAGCTTTATTTCTAACCCACAATGTGTGTGTATAAACATGCTAATCTCACCATAACTCAACCAAACTTACGAATTATAAGGCTCAAAGATAAATAATTATAGATACAAGAAATTCATTACCCCTCTATAACTTTGATACCACAGTTCAAAAATCCTTATTATATATATATATATATATATATATATATATATATATATATATATATCTACTCGATGGGTAATGTCAAGTTTTCTTTAGGCTTTTCAATGCTACCCATATAAATTTAACCAATAACTCTCAAATCGATTACTTTGGGTTCTTAGGTGTTAAGATACCCCCAACAAATCTAACAACCTTAGGGGCCACAAAAACTAAACTTATAAACGATTATTTATATTTATTTATTTTGACTTTTGCCTGTTAGTTTATTAGGCTTTTTCAAAGTTACCCTTGTATTAACATTCCCAAATCGAGATGGTTTTAGGGCTTGTAAATGTAATACCCAGTAAAAATAAAAATAAAATAAAAAAAAAATAATATTTAAATTCATATTTTAATTGGGCTTTTCTTATGTTTGGGTCAAATTGTATTTAATTTGTGTGACTTATAATAAGTATGTGATTACATTAATTTGGGCTTTTATACTAATTAGGTCTATTTTGTATTTGGGTAATATTAAAATCCTATTAAAATTAGGAGACAATAAGATATATAAATAATAAGTGAAACCTAATTGCATGGCACTACATCTCATTCGAACTGAAGGAAAATAATTGAGCGGCGCTGGTAGAAAAAAAAACGTGAATAAGTGAAACCTAATTGCATGGCACTACATCTCACGAGTTCACACAAATACCCATTTCGTATAACTTACAAATGATGAAGATATAGTTAAAGACTCTAGGGATCCACGTGAAGATAACGAATATACGAGTAGAATCGACTTTAATAGATAAAGTTAAAAGCCGCTCAAGCTACATACTTAGAGCTGATGAATGTGAAGAAGAAGGTTCAAGAGGGAGTTATTCTAGAAGCAAGAATCGACGAAGAGAGAAAATCTCAACCCTCGATTTTATTGGTCCATTTGAAATCCTCGATGAAGTAGGAACTGTGGCTTATAGACTCGTTTTACTGCCAAGTATATCACGTGTTCATAACATTTTTCATGTATCGATGTTACGTAATTATGTGGATGACCCGAACCACATTATTGAATTGGAACTAGACAAGATAAGCAGAAGATTTAATGTATGAGGAGATACATGTTAAAATCTTGGATAAGAAGGATCCTATTCGACACTCAAAAGTTATACCTTAAGAGTTAGAATCTAAAATGAAGTCAATGTATCCTCACCTCTTCGGCATACCAGGTACGTACGTAAATTTTGAGGGCGAAATTTCATAAGGAGGGGAGATTGTGATACCCCAAATTTTATGAATAAAGATTTAAATTTCTTGAAATATTTTTTTGTTTGAATATATTATGGTGTGGATTTGATATAATGTCATAGTTGTGAGTAATATTTATAAATTTTCCAAAGTATGCAAGTTGTTATATAATATTCGATTGCTCGGGGAATATACTTTTTATCGGGGAATATCCGTACGACAGCACAATCATTGGTGGACCCCACAACGGAAGTATTGTCGTAGTTAGAAAATGACAGAATTATCTTTTTATAAAAATAACGGTGAAAGTGTTACCGAATTAAAATTGTTGAACTACCCGTAGTAAAAATACTGATGTCTGGCGTTGGTTGCGTAGTAACACACGGTATTGATTATTGATGCTTTACGTGAAAGTCACTCAGCTTATACTCAATTATTGCTACAATAATTGTTTGCATCATATCTCTCATATTATTGATTCAATTATTGTCACAATATCATCTCAGATAATATGTTATATTATTAAATCAATAATTGAGACGACAAAAGTTATTCATATTATTATTTGCAATATTGACAATGTCTAGAAGTTACATCAATGAGAGGTTTGGTCACCTAATTATACCATGATAAGGAGAAATCCTTATCTAAAGCCCCCTCTTTCTTGGGAACGACACGGTTGTTAAATATTGTAAATTATAATATTAATGATGAATAAGTTCATGTTGATTAAAGATGAAATTGATAGTTCTATTGTGTTGGAATTATTAGTGTTAGTGAAAATTGACATTTATTTCGATAATAATTGATGTCCGGAGGTTATATTGACCAATCGGTAATTAACTTGGGATAAATGAGCAATTAATTGCTATTGATTCACATGATTATAACTATTTGTTCACATGTGTATACTATTGATTCACATTCATTTACTATTAGGGGAGTTGGTGCAAGATTGATAATACTTGCATGATTAAGTTAAAAATGGAGGTATAGATGGAGGTATTATACTGTAATTCGTATTTTCACATGTCTAGAACTATTGATTCACATGATTTACTATTGATTCACATGATTTACTATTAGGGGAGATGGTGCAAGTTTGATAATACTTGCAGGACTAAATTAAAAATGAAGAAAAAGAGGAAGGTATTATATTGTAATATTTTGAGCCTCAAAACGCAAATTATCGAAACTATATTTTCCTATAAATAGAAGCTCATTCCTTCATTATTTTTCACCAATTCACTAAAGCTATAGAGCAATTATTATAGAGAGAAATTATAGAGAGAAAGAAGAAGAGAAGTCTGCTACCTCACTATTCTAGTATCCGATCTTCTTTTGAGGTAAGGGTATTATTCTTTCGTATTCATGAAGAGAGTTATTTTCTTTCAATACTCGTGGGGTTGTTATTCCATTCGTATTATTATGTTGGAATAACCTATCTATATGCGAACTCATCGCATCATAGTGAAATTCTTACATTATTCCATTCTTTATTATTACATTGGAATAACATGTATGCATCTTGATCTATCGCATGCACAGTGAATTCTATTTTTATTCCATTCTTTATTATTACATTTGGAATATCCCATACTGTGCGGATTCACGCGTGACACAGTTCCATTCTTTATTAATCTGTTGGGAATAACACATGCGTGTGGGTCTATCACATGCTTGGTGAATTCTTACATTATTCAATTTTTATTATTCTGCTGGAATAACTTTGCCTATGTGGATTACCGCATGCATGGTGAATGACCTTTTCGTATTCATTCTTTATTAAATTGAGGAAATGAGTCATCTACGTGGATTACTGCATGGCGGTGAAAATCCATTTGCGGCCTTTCAGTATATTCTATTATACTCGTATGAGATATCATTTTTTTGTACTAAATCATGGAATATCATTTTCTTTGGTATTTTTTTACGAGTTACTATTCACGGGTTCTTATTCACCCGATTACTATTCACTCTAGTATTATTCACTCGGGTATTCGGGGCACTTTTTAGGTATTGAGAGTACTATTCACGAGTTACTATACACTGAGTTACTATTCATCCAATTACTATTCACTCTAGTATCATTCACTCTCAATATTTGAGGCACTTTTCGTATTAAAGGTACTATTCACATGGTACTATTCTCAAGTACTATTCACGGGGTACTATTCACCCGAAAAATATATTTCTTTTATGTCCAAATTATTTTTGGTACATGAATATTATTCTTGAATTTTACTCCACAAAGTAGTATCATGTTGACAATTTGGACGTTATTGATTTCTGGATAAATTAAATTATAAATCTTTAAAATTTATCCTTGAACTTGTTTTATTGAATTATTATGTCATTGTCATCATCCTCATGCTTATATTGTGATGAAAGTCATCTTTGGCTTACGTGCATAGATGGACTTGGTATGATTATGACCAGGGATTATTCGGTATAATCATGACCGTAATGTGACGAATGATGTGGTGAAAGTCCTCAGTGGCCTATAGTACATTGATGAACAGTTTTTGGTATGATTATGACCAGGGATTATTCGGTATAGTCATGACCATTGATGATTTAATGAATATCCTTGGCCCGTAGTGCAGAGAAGAATCGATGATATGGTTTATTTATTAAGCTGAGTCTCAACGATAAAGTTGATGAAAAACTTTTTAAATCATAGAAGATATTAGATTTTATGCTCTACTTGACTCTTCTAATGGATTGCTTATTTTCGCTGCAGTTGTTGATCTAAAACTTGTTGTCTATTGTATTCTATCAGTTGTTATACTGTTGGAGGCTAAGGATAATTTATTCCGCATTATCTTAGTCATAATATTTCTTACTAGGCTAGTTGAGCTCACCCTTTTATTTCATAGTGGCTTTAGTAGTCCTCATTATTCTGTGAAATAGTGTGATAATAATTGTAATGAGGACTCCATTGAGAGTGAATATTGTCTAGAAGGCAATATTCTTGTTTAAACTCTCAGTTATGTTTTGTCGTATATTTACACGACTGTTGTATAATTAAGTTGTATTTGAATTTATGTACCATGTATCTGGAGACTCAAGATGGGTGATGTATACCTGTTTTGGGGGCGTCACACAGGTGTATCAGATAACCATAAAGATTAAATCATACCCCATTGCAAGTATATAAAGTGATCAGCTTTATTATATCCTATATTATGCATAATACTTAATCGCGCGCAAAGGCCGAATATACGACCAATAAAATGTTCCCTTTATATAAAAGGTTGTTCTTCTCAGTCTCAGAATCAAGATTTTGATTTAACAACGAAATACTGTGATTTCAATTTCTAATTACTTCTCGATCTAGCCAAATAAAATAATTGGCATCGATTTCATCAATAATAATTGAATTCTCTTCGAACCTATCAAGTTCTAACAAATGTTCGCTCAGCCGAATAATTGGCTAAGACATTTCTCAACATAATTCGACAATAAATGAAATTATCTCATCATCTTTGTCGATACTATCTTCTACGGATATGAATATCCAACAATAGTTATTCTACGAATGTATATTTTCCGAATCAGTAATTCAATTTGAATTATTAAACATGCACTAACTATGAATAATCAACAATAAATTCTTGGACGTGGTATAATTAACAATAATCAACCACTAGAATATTTAAACAATATTAACTCAAGGTTGAGTTAGGAAACTTGCCTTCTCCGCTGATTACAGCTACACAATATACTTATCTGCTTTTGAAAGACCTATAATCACAATACCGGTCTCACAATTAACACCATAATTCACAACACACAACACTGTATTTTATAGTCAAACTTCTCCTAGGCATGTTACCACAAAGCCACATTAGTGTTTATAACCTATATAAACACTTATCAAGTTTAACTAGTTCAAATTAATTGGACTTGATTATTCATTCTCGTTATTACATCACCTATCCGGCAATTATTAACACGCTATTATTGTCAAGAAAATTCAGTTTCTAAGCTTCAATATTATTTTAGATAAGTCAAATATCATTAATAATATTTTTGAAAGCTTTAATAATTTATAAGCAATTATTAAAATTTATAATAATTTTCAAACATCGAAATCATTTTTAAATGATTTAATCATTAAATAATCTTATCATTATTAATATTTATTAATATAAAAATATTAATAACGTCTTTGTAAAAATATTAAAGTTATTATTCATAACTTAAAATATTTTTAAATCATCAATATCCTACTTAAATGATTTTTAAATTAATTAAAATTATTTTAAACCATCACCATTAATATTTAAATATTAATGAAATTATCATCAAATATTAAAAGTCATTAATTATAACTTAAAATATTTTTAAATCATTTTTCTCATTTTTAAATCATTTTAAATCAATAAAATCATTTTAATTCATTTATTTAATATAATAATTAAATAAATCTAATATCATTAATAATAATTTATTAATGAGAATTCTCCAAAAATATTGAAAATTACATTTTATAATTCAAAATATTTTCTAACACTTTATTCTCATTTAAAATAATTTTTAAATTAATAAAATTTTTTTAACTTATTTATTTAATTTAATAATTAAATAAATCTAATATCATTAATATAATTTATTAATGAAAATTTTCTAAAAATATTAAAGGTTATATTTTATAACTCAATTTTTTTAATCACTTTATTCTTATTTAAAATGATTTTTCATATTATTAAATCATTTTTCTCTAATTTATTTAATAAACTAATTAAATAAATTAAATACCATTAATATTCAAATAATTTTAACTATTAATGAAAAATATCCCAAATTATTAAAAATTATTTTTCATAATTTAAAATATTTTTTAAAACCATTTTTGGAAATTTTTAGAATTTATTTTCTATTTTTAAGTATTTTTCGAAAAATCAGAAATTAGAAAATAAATAAACAATCATTTCTAACTGTTTAGTTTAAAATGTAACCGTTGGTTGGTGTTCTTGAGCCTCAAGAACACTGACAGGCCGGTTACCAACATACCAAGTTTGACCAGCTTTAATTTTCTGTTCTTGCATTCTCTGTTCAATCTAAGACTCGGATCTTGTAGTGTTTATGTAGCACTACAAGTTACAATACCTAGTTCGGATCTTGTAGTGTTTATGTGCCTTCAAAATCCTTGTCAGATGGTTTCTGGGTTTTCCCAAAAATCCAGCGGATCGTCTAGGTACTTTCCAGATCATTTTAATCTAGGTTCTGATCACGATTTTGATGGTTTTATAGTTCACACTGGTAGTATACATGAAAAGGAACAACGAGATGTCAAGATCTCAGTCCCACAGCAATAGATCCATAGGTTATGACACGGTCAAACCTTGTCAGAGAAATTGCTTAAATTGTTTCTGGGTTTTTCCAGAAACATAAAATCATTGCGAGTGGTCTACTTTGACCACCTGCTACGATCGACCTGTTGTTTATCTACACAATCTAAAGCCATGGAATCAAAGAACATATAACAGGCTACAAGTATGATACAACAACATCATTAAAACACTTAAACACTGACAGATCTGGGCTTCGAAAAATGTTGTCAGACACTGTTTATCACTTTCTAGGTTACCCAGTTGTACTTTCGGTGCGTGGTCGATCAACCGAAACTAATCGATTATAACTTGAAATCTAGACATTAAAAGACTCTGATTTCACTTGCAGAACCAAGAACTCATACCAAATTACAGATCCAAAACATAAAACGACAAGAATCATAAACATACACGAATATGAGGCTCTTGACATTAGCTTGTCAGACCACAAACCATGTTCTTGGGCAGTTTTGTAAAACTTCAATTTTAAAGCATTTTGATGCTATGGATCTATGTTATATCTACATAGATCATCATAAAACATCATCTAACACTGATTTAAACACAAAAACACAAACATTTTCTTAGCATGTAAGATCAAAAAAGGTTTGGGCTTTTATACCTTTCTAGCTCAATCTTATATTCTTGCTTTCCAATATGTTTTTGGGTGATCTAAGAGGTGTTTATGTGACTGAAACACTTGTAATTTTCGGAGGTCTAGTGAGAGAGAGAGAGAGTTGGTGAGAGCTTGGGGAAAAATGATCAAGTTTTTGTGACTTTCTCTCTCTTGTAACTTATATACTCAATTAATGCAATGTATATTGATGATTGCTGATTTGCTGAGATTTTTATGTCACAAAGTCAATGTAGTTGCTCACCTACTAAAGGTCTTGGTAATTTTACAAGTTACCAATTAAAGAAAATGAAAAAGGGCATTTTGGACATTATACAAGCAATTTTAATGGCAAACTAGACAATTGAACCAACCCTTAGGGTTTAACCCTAAGATTCTAACCCTTAGGTTTTAAAACTTTAGCTTTCTAGGATTTTCTAATTAGGGTTTTTAAATTAGAAAATTAAAAGTTTAAAACTAAAATTAGGGTTTTCTAATTAAATTAGGTTTTCCTAATCATATTAGTGTTTAATAAATACATTATGCTCGCCAATTAGGATTAGGGTTTTCTAATTAGGGTTTAGGATTCAACGAGCTGGCGAGGTTTGTGCCTCACCAGGTCGACACTGAGGAGAGAAAAACGAGGAGGTTTGAGCAGGGTCTCTAACCATGGCTATATAGAAGATTCTCGGTGTATTCTGCATTTAATAGCTTTTGACTCTCTCTGGAGAAAGCTATAATCGCTGAGGGCGGAAGTGAGGCCCTGATGAAATTTAACAAGGAGAAAAAAGAAGAAGAATGAAGGAGGGAATCGTGGGGAAGGTAGAAGCAGTAGTGGTGCAAACAAGAGGAAGTGGAACAATAACAACAGTAGCAACAACAATTTCAATTCGGGAAACTCTGGTGGAAAACCAGGGGAAGCAAAGAAGAGAACTGAGGCATGCAAGGAGTGTGGGAGGAATCACTCGGGGGCATGTCTAAAAGGGAAGAATGTCTATTTCAACTACGGGCAGGAGGGGCACATCTCTCCCAATTGCTCTGCACTAAAGAGAAATGGATGCTTCAACTGTGGAGCATTGGATCATCAGGCAAGGAATTGCCTAAAGAAGAACTCAGCAGGAGGAAATGGAGGATGGGGACCAAGCGGTGGAAATCTCAGGATTAGTGGACCACCAACTCAGAATCGACCCACAGCTAGGACTTTCAACATGACGGTTCAGGATGCGCTCGCATCCAGGGACGTGGTTTCAGGTATCATTTCGATCAATGATATATCTGCTTACATATTATTTGATTTGGGTGCTACTTGTTCCTTCGTATCGCAAGAATTCTTAACTTACCCCATGAAGAATTAGAATATCCTATGAACATAGAAGTTGCTAATAAGGAAATAATTCTTGTTAGCCATGTCTATAGAAATTGTGTTGTAGACTTCATGGGATATAAGTTACCTGTGGATTTAATTCTAATTCAATTAGAAGAATTTGATGTATTTCTAAGAATGGATTGGTTATTTAACCATGGAGCGATGATAGATTGCCAGAAGAAGTGTATAAACCTCAGGCCTCCAAATCAGTCTAAGGTAGCGTTCTATGGAAGTAGGTCGCCGAGACACTCAAGTTGTCTAACGATGATGCAAGCGAGGAAGTTACTAAGAAAGGGATGTGTAGGATATTTGGCCCATATCGTCGATACGCAGAAAGCAGGGATAGAGATTGGACATATACTAGTATTGAACGAATTTCCGGATGTATTTCCGGAGGAATTGCCAGGACTTTCGCCAGATCGGGAGGTTAAATTCGTTATAGATTTAGTACCGGGAACGACACCGATTTTGAAAGCCCTTTACAGAATGGCACCGGCAGAAATGGAGCTTATGGTACAGTTGCAGGAGTTATTGGATAGGATGTATATTCAACCGAGTGTGTCTCCTTGGGGAGCACCAGTTTTATTTGTGAAAAGAAGGACGGATCGATGAGACTATGTATCGACTATCGAGAGTTGAACAAGGTGACGATTAAAAACAAGTACCCGTTATCTAGGATAGACGATCTGTTTGATCAGTTGAAGGGAGCGAAATATTTTTCCAAGATCGACTTGAGGACGGGATATCACCAGTTAAAGGTGAGGAAGGAGGATGTACCTAAGACAACGTTCAGGACTCGTTATGGTCACTACGAATTCCTGATGATGTCGTTCGGGTTAACAAATGCGCCAGCAGCGTTTATAGACATGATGAATCGGGTATTCAAGCAATACTTAGATAAATTCGTAGTTATATTCATAGATGATATTCTGATCTATTCCAAGACTCAGGAAGATCATGCTGATTACTTAAGGTTAGTGTTGGGGGCGTTGAGGAAGGATAAGTTATACGTAAAATTCTCGAAGTGTGAGTTCTGGTTGGAGAAAGTTTAATTTCTGGGTCACGTGATCGACAAGGGCCGAATTTACGTGGATCCAAATGAAGGTGGAAGTGATTGAAATTTGGAACAACCAAAGTCACCAATCAAGTAAGAAGTTTCTTAGAATTTGCAAAGGCTATTACAGACGGTTTATCCAAGATTTTTCAAAGATAAGCAGAATATGACGTGAATTTAACGAAGAAGTAGGTAAAATTTGTGCGGACGGAGAAGTGTAAAGAGAGTTTTAAGGAACTCAAGAAAAGACCGAGTGAAGCACCCAGTGTTTTTTACCCGACGATCTGGTGACTTCGTGATTTTCGATGATGCGTCACACGAAGGATCTGCTATGTGCTTATGCAACATGGTAAAGTTATTAAATCATTTATCACGTCCAATTGAAGGATTACGAGAAGGATATCCTACCCATGACACGGAATTAGCGTGTAGTATTTGCCCTAAAGATATCGAGGCACTATTTATATGGTGTAAGGTGTGAAATATACACGGACCATAAAAGTCTGAAGTATATCTTCACGCAGAAGGAGTTGAATATGAGACAGAGAAGATGGTTGGAGCTTATAAAGGATTACGATTGTGACATCTTATATCATCCCGGAAAAGCTAACGTGGTAGCGGATGCGCTAAGCAGAAAAGGCAGTGGTAGGTTGGCAATGCTAAAAACTCAAGAGGAGTTAATTAAGGAGATGACTAGATTGGAACTCGAGATAAAAAGTCTGAGGGAGCCAGAGGGGAAATTGTTCGCAATGGAGGCTCATCCGACTCTATTGGACAAAATCAAGGAAGCACAAGGCAGCGATGAGGAATGCGAGAAGGTGAGGAAAAGAATTTTAGATGGAGCGGAGCTTAAATTCAGTATGGGTGGTGATGGACTATTAAGATTTGAGAAGAGAATTTGGGTGCTAGCGGTTGTAACGAATAAATTTTTCGAGTTGTGATTCTGGGGACAGAATCCTTTTAAGGAGGGAAGGATGTAACGATCGAGAAATTTTTGTAATTAATTTAAATGTTTATTGAATTAAATAAATGTTTTAAATAATTTATTTATTGAGAAAAATAAATAATTGATGAATTGTGGTGAATTAACTTAGTAACTAAATTGATTAATGTTAATTAAATTGAGTAATGATAATTTTATCTCAAGGATTTAATTTAAGAAAATAATTAAATTAAATCAATTATGCGTAATATTTAAGAAAATAATTAAATTAAATGAATTGTTTAATATTAAAGAAAATAAATAAATTAAATAAAGTGATATTTATAATTTATTAATTAAATTAGATATATAATTATTTATTTATTATAAGTATAATTATAATAAGATTATAATTATTATAATTATAAATTGTAAGCTATTTAAATGGGTTGCATGTGTGACAAATGAAACTATATATAATAAAAGTATTATAAAAATAATCTATTATGGGGGATTTGGTGTGTGGCCAAACAAGGCCTTGTGGCCTTTGGTCTTTTAGATTGTGACCTGACATACGTGGGGGTGAGGGAGTCAGTTTATTTCTATGCATGTTATTTCTTTCCCTAAGGCTAGATATCAGTGAATAACAGAGTTTTGAGAGAGAGCTTGGAAGAAGAGAGAAAACACAGTGATATTGGGGGTTGGAGAAGAAGGGTTTTGGGAAAGGATTGCTCTCAATTTTGCTATCATACAATCAAAGATTCAAGGTATAAACTATTCCTATTTTTACTTTTAGTTTGGTGGTATATTATATATATATATATATATATATATATATATATATATATATATATATATGATTTGGAAATCACGTGAATTGTGGTAGATATATGTGCATAGAGTTTTGCAAAATCTGTTAATCATCATGTATACTTGATACTTGTTTGTCAAATTTGTGAGAAATTGGTGTGTTGGAAGAAAAAAAATAGATAACATTGTTTATGTATGGAAAAGGGATTTAGAAAGTACAAAAGTTGATGCTCAATATGTGTTATAATCAGCTATTTGATACTGGATTGTGTTAAAACATTAAGAAACGAAAGCGGCGTAGTTTAAATCATGTTAATCGGTTATAACGAAGTTGTGGTGATCGAATTCGATAAAAGTGTAAAAAATGATGAAATTGGAAAAATTGGGGTTTGATCCCTTAAAATTGAATATATCTGATGTTTTGTGTGGTGAGAATGGTGAATAGCATGATTATTGATGATATTACAAAGTTTTAGTTGCTAGGTTTCATGATTTTTGTAGAAAATTGGAATGATTGGGCGACTGCTATGTAACAGAGCTGCTTCTGCTGATTTTTTTGTCTGTCTTGCTACAAGCAATTTACTTGCTATTATTAGCAATGAAATGGCGCAATCAAGGCATGTGAGGTTTCTGGGAGACGAGCACCGGTAGCATTCTATGCCGTTACCAGAGGCTTGGGGTGAACAGAACAAGGCCATGCCCTGAGCCTAGGCAGTGAAGTCTGCTTGTTTGTAGGTCATGATTAGTGGACTTAATTAGATAAGCAAGCATGTTAATGATGTTTAAAACATAATGTGAACTATAATAACATATTTGAATGTGATGTAATAAAAAGTGTAAAAATTTTAAGTAATTATTTAAATAAGTTAGGAAATGAAACCAAATGTGATGTTTTCAAAAGTTAGAGATGAATGATTAAGTTATGTTGGATCGTAATGAGATTTCAGATTCGTTAAGGTGTCAACCAACATTGTTAGATGTTAGGTTAGGGTTATGACCTAAATGATGGGTTAAATCCATAAAGCTAATATTAATACAACTAATTGTTATTGCGATTCCAATGATATGTGTAGGGTAATCGGAGAACAATATTACATTTGTGTAGCTTACATACAAGGCAAGTTTCTAAACCTTACCTCTTTATATTGAGCAAACTTTCTAACTTCATTCTTTTCATATTGAATGCAAGTTCCTTATCCTAAGTTATCATTGTACAATTTCCTAAATTCTATGTTGAAGTTGAGCAAGCCTAATCTATCTTGTGTATGATTATACAAGCTCTTGTGATCTAATTCGTTACATCGAATGAGTTTCACATTCTCATTTCTTATTATTGTTATTCAAAATATATATTGCTTTAATTCGTTGTTTCAAATGAGATTGTTCTAACTCTTTTGGAAATAGCACTTAGCATGTATATCATGTTTATTCAATTATACATTGTTGTTTTGTGGTCCTTGACTTTGATAACCTTCTTCAAACCTTTATTGTTGTATTAAACCTTCGAGTAGTAAGCAAACCTTTATTGATTGAAGTAATCTATAATTGGATAGTGTTCTAAAATTCTAGAAACAATAATAAGGTAGTTCCGAGCTAAACTTTCTTTAGAGCAGAAATTCTAAATTTAAGCTGAGACAAGCAACCCTAACATAGGGGATTTTGTACGTGTAACGTTTAGATGTTTGTGCACAATACATTGTACAAAGGGCTGATACCCCTAAGTACGTTAAGAAGGGTCTGTATAGTCTACATAACTGTTAAGGTTGGGGTAATAATACCTAAATACCGGAGACATAGTTCGTCGTCTTAAGACCCTCAGATATTAAAATTCGAACTTGTTTTCTATTTTTGATTCATAGATCAAGTTCATTATTGTTCATCAGTCGTTGTTCATTCTCATGTTGTTATCATTACAACTCTCTATATCAGTGAGCAATTGTTTGCTCACTCTTGCAATTAACACTGCAGCTAAAGTGGAGAAAGTTGATGAGCCATCTACTAGCAAAGGAAAGGGCAAAATGTCCAAGTGTTGAAGACTAATGATTTATTTATTTAAATGTTTTATGTTACCAGACTTGTTTTATTTTATGATGTATTCTGCAAATTGATGTAATAAAATTAAGTTTAGATTACCTGGGATTGTTTTGAGATGATGTAACCCTTTAATGGGAAAGATTATTGTTAAGTTATTTAAATTATGCCTTTATCCTTTGATTATGGGTAGGTAGATGTAATGGTTTTAAATAGTTAGCACCAAATCCTATGGGAATGGAGTACCTGGATTTGGGGGTGTCACAGGTTGGTATCAAAGCTTTATGTTATGAACCTTAGGTGGGGAAACCTTAGGAAGTAACCTTTAAGGAAACAGAAATCATAGAGGTGTCCAACTCTTATCGAGTTTTAAGGAATGGATTAAGGTATCCATTGAGGTTAAATTATAAAAGACATTATGTGCTATGTGTTAATAACTTATGTGCTCGCGAGTATCGAAAATGTTAAGTAAAACTTAAAATATTTTGTTGTCAGGATGTCTAACGAAGGAGGATCCAGTCTAGCTAGGGAAGTGATACCTCACGTACCTAGAGATGACGAACCCCAGGATATTCACGTTGTGCGGGAACAGTTGATCCAGGAGGATGAGCCTGTGACCGATCCCGAGGAGGATAGTTCTGAGGAGATAGAGGAGGATGATGGGGAAGAGGATCCTGAGGAGTTTCCACCAAACTCCATATTAGCCGAGATGTATGACGCTCTGTACGACCGTAACATAGAATTGCATGACAAAGTTGAGAAGCTGAAGGAGTTGGTTGAGACGCATCACGCTTCGATGGAGCAGAAGGATGCAGAGATTCAGGAACTTGACTCACGCCTTGGAAACATGGAGTGGGACCTGGTTCATACAAAGGTTCAGCATGAAGATCTGTTGGCGGTGAACGAGAAGATGAAGACTGACATGGAGAAATTAAAAGATGACTTTAAAGAGGAATCGGCTAAGCGTGCAAGGGCAGAGGATGCTTGGATGAAGGCGACTCAACGTGCAGACCGTGTTGAGGCTAAGGTCCAAGTGAAGAAGGCCAAGATGAACGAGATGGATTACGCCTTTAATTCGGCGATTGATAGGGCCCAGGATCGAGTCTTTTATTACCCACCTCAGTTTGAGAAATTGCTGTGGTTCGTGATGGATCGTAGAACGACATATCGTATCATGGAGGAAGAGCGTCGAGAAGCTTTACGACGTCTTAATATGTCTAGATAGAGAGAATAATAATAATAATAATAATAATAATAATAATAATAATAATAATAATAATAATAATAATGTTTGGTTAAGTAAGTGAGTAAATAAACTGTGAATCCCTTATTTTGAGATGAATAAAGGGATAGTATGAGTATGTAATCCTGAACTTGTCTAGTTCAGGAAAATGAATGTTAATAGCAGTTATTCTATCTTTAATATGTTTTAAAATGTTATGAATGAATAAAATATTAGAGTTTATTTGAAATGTTATGTGACATAGCTTTAATCTTAGAATGTTTAAGTTAAACTTAAAATACCCAAGAAGTTGAGTAATGAACTAATAAGTGTATATTTTAACAGAAAATGCCTCCTAGAAGAAGACAACCACGTCAACAACCACCTCCTGAGGGGTCTACTAATAATAATAATGAGGCCAACGCTAATCCGGTTTAGCAGTTGGTAGCTCTGTTGATGGGTGCACTTGCGAATCAACTGCAAACTCAAGTCACGACCTTTAAGGAATTCAAAGCGGTTGGACCACCAGAGTTTCAAGGGTCTATGAATCCAGTGGAAGCCCAAACTTGGATCATGGAAATGGAGAAGGTGTTCGACGTTGCTAGAGTTAACGAGGATCAGAAGATCGCGTCATAACGTTCATGTCAAGTCTAAAGCTAGCATTGGTGGCGAGCAAATAAGGTTAAATGGGGGACAAGGAGTGATAGTGTGGGATAGATTTAAGGAGATGTTTTTCGAAATGTACTTTCCAGCGAGTTCTCGGAATCAGTTGGAGGTACAATTTCTGGAGTTAAAACAAGGAACTATGACGGTGCCAGAATATGCTGCGAAGTTTAACGAGTTGGCAAGGTTTGCCACTTATCAAGTCAATATCGACGAGCGTAAAGCGAGAAGGTTCGAACAAGAATTGAAACCCTGGCTGTATAGCAAGGTTTCAATGTTCCAATTAAATACATTTGCGGCTGTACTGGAAAAGGCAATTATCGCAGAAGGTGGAAGCGATGCCTTGACCAAGTACAATCAAGAACAGAAAAAGAGGAAGAAAGAGAATGAGAATAAGGCTGGTGGAAGTAATGTTGGAAGTAACAATCAGAAGAGGAAGTGGAGCGAGAATTCGACTGCGGGAGGACAACAAGGAAGTCAACCAAAGAAGAAATTTGAAGTTGTGCTACGTGCGGCAAGAACCATACTGGGGTATGTTTGAAGGGAAAGCGGGTGTGTTTCAATTGTGGTCAGGAGGGACACATTGCACCGAACTGTTTTAGTCTGAAGAAAGGAACATGTTTTGCCTGCGGTTCAAATGATCACATGGCTCGTGATTGCCCAAAGAAGTCAGCGGGAAGTACAAGTGGTGGAAAAGGAAACAACAATGGTGGTGGTGCATTGACTATCACTGGACCAGCACAGTCAAGCAAACCTACTGCTAGGACTTTCAATATGATCGTGCAGGATGCTGTACAGTCTAAGGATGTGGTGTTAGGTATCATTCCGATTAATGGTATTAATGCTTATGTGCTATTAGATTCGGGTGCTACTTGTTCATTTATATCCGATGAATTTGCTCAGAACTCAGATTTGCCTCAGGAAGAATTAAAATTTCCCTTAAGTATAGAGATTGCGAATAGGGAAGTGATTCCTGTTAAATTCATATATAGGAATTGTAGAGTGGATATAAAAGGTCACGAGTTGATGGTAGACTTGATACCAATTAGACTTGGTGAGTTTGATGTTATACTGGGAATGGATTGGTTAGTCAATTACGAAGCAGTAATTAATTGCCAAAAGAAGTGTGTTAACCTTATGACTCCGTCAAAGGTTGTGTTCTTTGTCAACAAGTCACCTCGACAAGCAAGTTGTCCAGCGGTGATGCAAGCCAAGAAGTTCTGAGACAAGGATGTGTAGGATACTTAGCCTACATAGTCGATACACAGAAGAAGAGATACTGATCATAAGAGATTTTGCAGACGTATTTCCATACGATTTTCTGGGTCTTCCGCCGGATCGACAAATTGAGTTCGTGATTGACTTACTACCAGGAACGGCCCCGATATCTAAAGCACCATACAGAATTGCCCTGGTAGAAATGAAAGAGTTGATGGTGCAATTGCAAGAATTGCTCAACAAGAAGTATATTCAGCCGAGTGTGTCGCCATGGGGAACACCGATGTTGTTTGTTAAGAAGAAAGACGGATCGATGCGGCTCTGCATTGATTACTGAGAATTGAATAAGGTTCACGATTAAAAATAAGTATCCATTACCTAGAATCGATGATCTGTTCGATCAGTTGAAGGGAGCGAGATATTTCTCGAAGATAGACTTGAGAAGTGGTTATCATCAGTTGAAGGTGAGGCCGGAGGATGTACCAAAAATAGCGTTCAGAACTCGGTATGGTCATTATGAGTTTCTGGTTATGTCTTTTAGTTTAACCAATGCACCTACAGCGTTCATGGATTTGATGAACAGGGTGTTTAAACCATATTTAGACAAATTTGTGGTGGTATTTATTGATGATATATTGGTATATTCCAAAACCAAGGATTGTTGAACACTTAAGAGTGACGTTGGAGACATTGAGAAAAGAGAAGTTGTACGCTAAGTTCTCAAAATGTGAATTTTGGTTGGAACGTATACAGTTTCTCGGGCACGTTATTGATAAGGATGAAATTTTGGTGGATCTATCAAAAGTTGAAGCTGTAATAAACTGGCATCACCCGAAGACACCGTCAGAAGTAAGGAGTTTCTTAGGATTGGCAGGTTACTACAGGCATTTTATTCAAGACTTTTTCAAGATCGCGACTCCATTAACGAACTTAACTAGGAAAGCGGTTAAGTTTGTTTGGACAGAGAAGTGCGAGGAGAGTTTTCGAGAATTGAAGAAGAGGTTGAGTTCAACACCTGTGTTATCATTGCCTGATGATACAGGAATTTTTGTGGTGTATAGTGACGTATCGCATAAAGGACTAGGTTGTGTGCTTATGCAGAATGGCAGAGTTATTGTGTATGCATCACGTTAGTTGAAAGATTACGAGAAAGGGTATCCGACTCATGACTTAGAGGTGGCGGCAGTGGTGTTTTCCCTGAAAATTTGGAGACATTATCTTTATGGAGAGAGGTGTGAGATATATACTGACCATAAAAGTCTGAAGTATATCTTTTTTTTTTTTTTTTTGATAATGTGGGGTTTCCCAACCGCTATTTGGACTAATCCCCTAGGGGACTAGACTCGAATTTTTGCTTATGCATCAAACTTACATACCGTCAGTCTGTAACTACTGAATTAAAGAATTCAAAAATATTTGAATATGAGACAAAGAAGATGGTTGGAGCTAATCAAAGATTATGTCTGCGAGATTTTCTATCATCCCATAAAGGCGAATGTTGTTGCTGATGCTTTAAGTAGAAAGGGACGGGAGAAGTTAATGTTGTTAACTGCTCAGGAGAAGCTAGTGTCGAAAAATGGCTAAGATGGAGTTAGAAATTAAATATCCGACAGAATCCGATGAAAAGTTATTCCAGATGGGAAACGGTTCAACGTTGGTATAAGGTGAAAAATGCACAACTTGAGGATGAAGACTGCGAAAAGATAAAACAGAAAATATCTGAAGGTGAGGAAAACAAAATCAAAATCGATTCGGAAGGGTTACTTCGATTCGAAGGGAGAATTTGGGTTTCGCCAGTACCAGAAGTTAAAGAGGAAATTCTGAATTTAACTCACAACTCAAGATATTGAATTCACCTTGGGAGTACAGAGATGTACCAGGATCTTACACATCATTTTTGGTGGGCGAATATGAAGAAGGATGTAGCCGAGTGCGTGGAAAAGTGCTTAACGTGTCAGAAAGTTAAAGCTGAGCATCAAAGGCCAAGCTAATTATTACAATCGTTGGAGATACCATAATTTAAATGGGAGCATATCACAATGGATTTTGTGGTAGTTCTTCCAATAACCTAACAAGGTTACGATGCCATTTGGGTGATTGTCGATCGACTGACGAAGTCGGCACACTTTTTGCCTATCAAGCTTCGATTTACCCTAGATCAGTTAGCAAAACTGTATGTGAATGAAATTGTGTCAAGACACGGCGTACCTGTATCCATTGTATCAGACAGAGATCCACGTTTCACATCTAATTTTTGGAAACGATTACAAGAATGCTTGGGAACATAGCTGAGAATGAGCACAGCGTACCATCCTCAAACCGACGGACAGAGTGAGAGAACCATCCAAACACTAGAAGATATGCTCAGAGCATGTATCATGGATTTTAAGAGAAATTGGCTTGACCATCTACCATTGGTGGAATTTGCTTATTATAATATTTATCATGCGAGTATTGGCATGCCCCGCCTTACGAAGCGTTATACGACAAGAAATGCCTGTTATGCTGGGATGAGGTAGGTGAACGTCAGTTATTGGGTCCAGAATTGGTACAACAGACTGTCAAGATCATCAAGGTTATTCTAGCGAGATTGATAGTTGCACAAAATAAACAGAAGAAATATGCCGACCAGCATCGACAAAATAGAGAATTCGATGTCGGTAGTTATGTTTTCTTGAAAGTGTCTCCCTATAAGGGGAAAATTCGATTTGGCAAGAAGGGGAAATTAAGCCCTAGGTTTATAGGACCTTTTGAAATGCTTCGACGAGTTGGTGAAATGGCGTACGAGGTAGCTTTACCTCCAGAGTTGGAGCATATTCATAATATTTTCCATGTCTCAGTATTGATACCATATAAGCCTGATTATAAGCATGTTATAGAATATGAGCCCTTACAGTTTGAGAAAGATTTGTCATATGAAAAAGTTCCTGTTCAAATTGTTGACAGAAAAGAGCAAGTACTGAGGAACAAGGTGATACCTTCTGTTAAGGTAATTTGGAGGAACCACAATGCTGAGGAAGCTACGTGGGAACTTGAAAGCGTTATGATGAAGAATTATCCTCAGTTATTTGCTTGATCTTGTATAGCGATTCTGGGGACAGAATCTTGTTAAGGAGGGAAGAATGTAACGAATAAATTTTTTGAGTTGTGATTCAGGGGACATAATCTTTTTAAGGAGGGAAGGATGTAACGATCGAGAAATTTTTGTAATTAATTTAAATATTTATTGAATTAAATAAATATTTTAAATAATTTATTTATTGAGGAAAATAAATAATTGATGAATTGTGGTGAATTAATTTAGTAACTAAATTGATTAATGTTAATTAAATTAAGTAATGATAATTTTATCTGAAGGATTAATTTAAGGAAATAATTAAATTAAATCAATTGCTTAATATTTAAGAAAATAATTAAATTAAATGAATTGTTTAATATTAAAGAAAATAAATAAATTAAATAAAGTGATGTTTCTAATTTATTAATTAAATTAGATATATAATTATTTATTTATTATAAGTATAATTATAATAAGATTATAATTATTATAATTATAAATTGTAAGCTATTTTAATGGGTTGTATGTGTGACAAGTGAAACTATATAATAAAAGTATTATAAAAATAATCTATTATGGGGGATTTGGTGTGTGGCCAAGCAAGGCCTTTTGGCCTTTGGTCTAATTTAACTGACGCAAACCTTTGGATTGTGACCTGACGTACGTGGGGGGTGAGGGAGTCAGTTTATTTCTATGCATGTTATTTCTTTCCCTAAGGCTAGATATCAGTGAATAACAGAGTTTTGAGAGGGAGCTTGGAAGAAGAGAGAAAACACAGTGATATTGGGGGTTGGAGAAGAAGAGTTCTGGGAAAGGATTGCTCTTAATTTTGCTATCATACAATCAAAGATTCAAGGTATAAACTATTCCTATCATATATATATATATATATATATATTCAGAGAAGGAACTCCGAGTCTTTCTAAGTCTGCCTAAACCAAATGAATTCGATTTCCTTTTATAGAACAAGGAAACGAATTGTTACAAGATTACTATTACAATAACTGGGGTAAAGTAAAAGTAAGAAACATTTTACTAAAGTAAAAGTATAAGTAAAAACATTTTACTAAAGTAAAAGAAAAAGAATCGCTTTTCGGTGAAAAGCGACGTCTTCTTTTGACTAATGCGGCCGTGGGGCCAGATGCTTGACTGAACGCTGCTTTGGTGGAAAAGCAGAAGATGTCACTTGACAATGCCACTTTGAAAGCGATGACCGAGGTTGCCAAAGCAAAATGGTCGATCAAAATGGAGAATCACATCTTCACTTTGATTGATTAGAGGGGCTCAAGAAAATGGATCTTGAGCATCCCAAGAGCAATTAATGCCATAGGGTCACAACTATCTTCGTCTTCAATGTCTTGACTAGAATTGTCTCCTTTTGACTGAGAAGAAGCTTTGTCTGACTCTTCATGTAACTGATCAAGTCTTAAATGAATAGCGTCAGCAAGACGCCTTAACTCAGAATTAGAATAACCAGAAACATCTGTGACTGAAGCAGGTGAAGTAACTGATTTTGCTAATTCAGCCATTTTAGAGACTGATTTACTGGAAGATGAAACGGCAGAGGCCGTAGTAACTGTATTGACGTTAACTGGAGGAGATAAAAGAGAAGAAGGCGGGAATTCTTTTTGAACTTGGCCTACTATTCTATCAACTCCAAATTTATCCCACCATTTAATTGAAAAACGGCGAGAGACCTGAGAAATAGGAGAAAGATAAGTCTGAGCAGTCCTGATTCCTATGGACGATGAGACCTAAAATGCAGGACTTCTTGGGTAAATTTGTAACTATATATTGCCATTTCAAAATCCAAGGGATTTTATATTTACTACAAAATATAAGGAAGACTGGAATTTCCTCATATTTGGAATGATAGTTACTGTGATGACAAAATGCTCTAATCAGGCAAGGAGAGGTTTAGGGAAAATGTCATGACTCAAACCGTACCTTGTCCACCAAAGAATGAACCATTTGGGGAATTGACTTTTAAATTTGTGGTCGAACTGAAAGAACCACGAGTGACTATGATCTTCATTTTGATGAAGCATGATTTTGTGCCAAGCCTCAATATAATCATAATAGCAAAAAGAACTAGATTGATTAGAAAGAGATCTGAGATCTGAAGGATGACTACTCCAATCTGATGAATTAAGGACTTGTTTAATATACAATGAATGATAAAGGAGTTTTGATTTATCATCATTGGCATAGATTAGTTTAATGAAAACTGACTCTGTTTCAATAAGGATATCTCTATAATAGACAAGTGACTTATATGGAGCTAAAGGAGTAAAATGCCATCCCGAAGGAAAATACTGGGCTGCTAACTGAATAGGGTCATTTTTAGGTTTCATGTTTAACTCAACATGGAATAAGTGTTAATCATAAATCTGATGATAATCAGACACTGGGTGACTAGGTTTTGACGAAGTAATTTGGGGTTTGACTAAGCGAAAATATCAAATGGCTTTGGTTGACTAAGCAAGAACCGAGGAGTAGGGCTTGGGAACTGTACCAACCACCTGAAATTTATTATGTGTTTGGGTGACTGGGTGAGGAACAACAGTTCCCTTTGGTTGATTAACTGGTTGATTAACTGGACCGGCAGAGCGGCCATGACTACGAGAAGATGAACCTCCTCGAACACTCATTTTGCAGTGATTGTACCTGTGTTAATAAATTCACGAGTGAGAAAATCTGGGACTAAGTTGTTACTACCTTTAATATATTCAATATCAAAATCAAAAATACTTAAAATTGCTTGCCATCTAGCGAATGAATGCTTAGAGGCGACGTTTTCAACGTCCTTTTCAAGAATAAATTTTATTTGACTTTCACAATCTATTCTAACTAAGAATTTCGATTTAATAAATCTCTCCGAAATTTTTAATACATAAAACTAGAGATAAAATCTCTTTTTAATAATCTCATATTTTATTTGTGTAGATTCCATGCTTGTAGGAATGGAAACGAACAATTTGTTCATTAAGTAGGAGTCAATTTTGTTTGAGTATGCCACCCAATCCAACGTCGAGGCGCCGGTTTCAACTATTTTGAATCTTTGAATCATTAGATATGCCAAGGTGGCAAAACCTTAACATATTTTTTAACTTGTTGGACTGACGAAGTATGAATGTCGATCAAGGAGGAGGATTACTTTATGTTACCAAAGAGAGGCTTACAAATCTTCCCGAGGTCCTTGTAAATCGCCAATATAATTGAGCGAGCCAAGAAACCTCTGAGTGATTCTTGTCGGTAATCTTATCTGGGGAACCGTTGGTGAATTGAATAGCTCATCGATTGGCGCGTGAGTCCATGATAGAGGATTAAATCGAGAAATCGACTTTAGTCAAAATGACTACACTTGGAAGGAGAAAGAACAAGACCATTGGTTTTGTTGCTTTTGAAGAATGAATTCAAGTGTTTAATATGTTCTTCAATAGTCTTGGAGAATACAAGGATGTCATCGATGTATACAATGATAAAATGATCAAGGATTCAAAATATTATTAAGAATATTCGAAATTCACTTGGGTGCATTCTTAAGTCCAAATGACTGAACATTCCATTCGTAGTGTCCGAACGGAGTGGTAAATGCAGTTTTGTACCTATCATCTGGGTGAATGAAAACTTGCCAAAATCCTGACTTGAGGTCAAATTTACTAAAGATTATGGAGACGCTTAACCTACCAAGGAGATCATCCTTGTTGGGCAAAGGGTATTTGATCCACTCTAAAACTTTGTTTAATGGTTTATAATTAATGACTAAGCGAGGGACACCTCGTTCTTTCTCAGCTTCATTATTAACATAGAAGGCTGGACAAGACCATGGTGACTTACTATGCCTAATTAGCCCTTTACTGAGAAGATCATTGATTTCAATTTTACATAACTCCATTTGTTCATGACTCATTTGAATAGGCTAGCCTTAGTGGGAATTAAATGCTCTTTAAATTCTTTTTAGCGTGTAGGGTAATCTAACGTGTGTGCTTCTTCCTATGCCAAAAAGCATTGGGAGAATCGAAACATAAATTATGTATTAAATAATCTTTTAATTCTTTTATTTTTTCTTGAACTCTGTTATTCTTAAGTTGGTTTTCAACTTGTTGATACTTAATTTCTTCTTTAAGAAAATTTAGGGTGAGTAACTTTACAATTTAAATGATTCAATGATTTAGAAATTGATTCTTCTTGAATAAATTTTAAATCTCTTTCTTTAGGTTTAATTAAGAATTTAAACATAATTTTCTTTTTCCTAAGTGTTCACAACTTAAACCTTTATTACTAGTGGTAAACGCTTTTCCTCTGTTTGCTAGATATCGATTTACTAAAGTTTAATTGTTCAATTATCTTTTTAACGTTATTAGTTCCGTCGGTGTTTTGAAGGACTAGCAATAACGAAAGTGTTTTTTTAATGGAATTAGAACTGCTTTCTAATGGGGATGGTAGGTGACACTTTGGATACGCTCTTCTTCTTTAATCCATTGGGTTTCTTAATAACATTACATTTATTTTGATCTTGTTAAATACCGGTCGTAAAAAGTAATGTTAATTTCTTCATTCTTGATAAATCTTTTCCATCAATTTACTATCTTATCTCTTTTTCCTTTTCGGATGATCGGATGCGAATAGATGTCTTTTTTCTTTATTAGATTTTGAATTAAAATCTTTAACTAAGTTATCCCAATCTAACACGAAATCCTTTTAATGACTCTTAGTTGATTATGAATTGGGGCATTAAAATTAGACTAATGGGATAAGCAGAGGATGCACAGGAAGAAGAGTCTTCATCTTCAGCAAAGATATCGCTTACGGTATAACGAGGGATGACTAACTTCGCTTCATTAAGAATACCTTTAAGTTTGATATCCTATGAGGGATTACTTAAGACTTGATGTCTCTTCTAGTATGGATAAGCTAAGGGATTTGAAGAACTGAAATATCTTCAATAATAGCTGTGTTCTAAATGCGTTTCAAACTAATTTGGTTCCATATGCTCCATCGAGAAAAAGCTGTTGGATATTTTCAATATTCAACAAATTGTTAACTATGTCTGTTGTGGTAATTCATTTGGTAAAATCCAACGATTAGGTAAGTTAATATCCTTCCAAAGAATTGTTCTTGGGATGCGATATTAGCATCACTAGTTGAACTTTTGAATTAAAAACTGCTTTGATCTTTTGGGCTTTTATTAAGAGCATGAGCGTTCAAATTTGACTTCATTGTCTTATAGTAAATCTCCCTGAAATCAAAGCAATGGGTTGAGATCCTTCAATCATTTGAGTAATCTCTCATCTGCTTTTAATATTTAATGATAAGGCTTTAAATAAGTTTTTGATCATCTGCGACTCGAGGTGAAATCGTGAAAGCAATTGAAATGGATGCGGTCCATTGTAAACAAACTTCTTCCATGCACCAATAATGCTTGGATAGTAATTTAAAAATCTAGCATCTACAAGCGGAGAGGTAGATTGATGAATTAATTCAACTTTCTATTAAGAGGTTTAACCGCAACTTGAACAAGACCTATGTGTATAGAATTGTAACCCTTTTTCTATGTTTTTTAATAACTTCGGTGATAAAAGACTACAATTTTCGTATTCTTTGTTAATTAACATAACTCTCTCAACTGTTTTAACATTATAATGGGTTTTAAATTTATCCTAGAAAATGTTGATGATAAATTTCTTTGGGAGATACCTTAGGTATATTCCAGGTTGTTTAAAACTTGATTAATGTTTTCATAATTACGTTCTTTTGGTTCACTATATATGCAGAACAGGAGGCAAGTGACTTGTCCAAGTTGTTTGTTGTTGGTAATCAGATAGTCGATCTCTTTAATCAAATTTCTTTACTCTTTCAAAATTATCTTCTTCATCAAAGTTCAAGTCACCTTTTCTTACCGTAGTCCACCTAGTTCGTGGTCTAACCTTTGTAAGTCTCCGTGGTGTGAGCAAAGGTTTCAAGTTATGTAACATAGGTACGAGTCTACTTTGGGTAAACGGGTATGCATGAATGAACTTTCGAGTAAGATTTTATTTTTGAAACAAATAAGATGAGTAGATTATTCAGTTCTAGTTTTCGCTTAGTAATAATGTCACTTTTGCCTCCCTGCTCCAGATATAGTGAACCAAGAAGAACGTAATTATGAAAACATTAATCAAGTTTTAAACAACCGAATATACCTAAGGTATCTCCCAAAAGAAATTTATCACCAACATTTTCGATAAATTTAAAACCGATTATAATGTCAAAACAAATGAGAGAGTTTATGCAATTAATAAAGAATACGAAAATTGTAGTCTTTTTATCACCGTAAGTATTAAAAACATAGAAAAAGGGTTACAATTTTATACATATAGGTCTTGTTCAAGTCAGCGCTTAAACCTCTTAATAGAAAAGGAATTAATTCATCAATCTACCTCCTTTTGAGATGCTAGATTTTAAATTACTATCCAAGCATTATTGGTGCATGGAAGCAAGTTTGCACAAATGGACCTATCCATTTCAATTGCTTTCCGATTTCACCCCGAGTCTCAAAGATCAAAACTTATTTAAAGCCTTATCATTAAATATTAAAACCGATGGAGAGATTACTCAAATGATCAAGGATCTCAACCCATCGCTTTGATTTACGTGATTTATTATAAGACAATGAAGTCAAATTTGAACGCTCATGCTCTTAATAAAAGCCCAAAAGATCAAAACAGCTTTAATTCAAAGTTCAACTAGTGATGCTAATATCCGCATCCCAAGAACAATTCTTTGAAGGATATTAACTTACCTAATCAAAGGATTTTACCAAATGAATTACCACAACAAATTTATAGTTAACAATTTGTTGAATATTGAAAATATCCAACAGCTTTTCCGATGGAACCGTTAAAATTAGTTTTGAACGCATTTAGAACACCGCTATTATCAAGATATTTCTAGTTCTTCACCCCTTCAGCTATCCACCACACTAGAAGAGATAATCAAGTCCTAAGTAATCCTCTTGTTAAGGATATCAAACTTAAAGGTATTCTTAATGAAGGACAAGTTAGTCATCCCTCGTTATACTCGTAATCGATACCGTTGAAGATGAAGATTCTTCTTCCCCAAGATCCTCCTCGCTTATCCCATTACAACCGATTTTAATGCCCCAATTCATAATCAACTAAGAGTCATTAAAAAGATTTCGTGTTAGATCGATAACTTAGTTAAAGATTTTAATTCAAAATCTAATAAAGAAAAAAGACATCTATTCAGATCTAATCATCCAACCGAAAAGGAAAGAGATAAAATAGTAAATAGATGGAAAAGATTTATCAAGAATGAAGAAATTAACATTACTTTTTACGACCGTACGTAATAAAGATCAAAGTAAATGTAATGTTATTAGTAAAACCCAATGGATTAAAGAAGATGTATCCAAAGTGTCACCTACCATCCCCATTAGAAATGCTTCTAATTCCAGCTTAAAAACACTTCATGTTATTGCTAGTCCTTCAAAATACCGACTAACTAATAACGACAAAAAAATAATCGAACAATTAAACTTTAGCAATCAATATCTAGCAACTGTAGGAAAAACAAATAGATAGAATCAAGAAAATTTTGAGGAAGGTATTATTAAAAACCCGATTCAAAGATCGAACAACCTTTACTAAATTTACCGTAAAATGTATATAATTTAAGTTTACCTAATAAAGATGACGAATTGGTCCAATCTATTGAAAAATTATTTAAAAACTCAAAATGTAACCCTATTCCAAGTGGAACTATTGTTGCTATCGATCGTGTAGAGTCCGATGATAATAATGAAAGTTCTTCCCACCACTCTTCTATTTCAAACCTTAATGACCAATTAAATAAATTAATCGTTAATAACACAAGTATTACCGTAAATTGGTATTCTGCACTAACTCCTCCTGATTTACAATTCAAGAGAGAAATCTAGATAAACAATTTTCTGTCCTCTAATAAAATTTATGAATGGAATATAGATGGATTTAGTGAACAAGAAATTTTAATAAACTTAATCATATGTCTATGGTAGCTAATAATAGCACATCACTAAATTCAACACTTTGTCTCAACCGCATATCGTCGAATTAATAATAGTAGTGGATTCACCGGCATTCTTAGGTCTTCGTGGGAAAAACATCTCACGTAAGACATTAGAATATCCATAATTCATGCTATTCAAAGAGATAAAGAAGGCAATCCCATCTTTGATGAAGATGTCGGTATTGGTCTTCCCGATGGAGTTAATACTTTAATATTCACCATAATTAAACATTTTGTTGGAACCCCTAGCAATATTACAAAAGAATTCATGATCAATTATAATCTTACTTGTCCCACTCTAAGTGATTTTAGATGGTACAAAGATGTATTTACTTCTAGAGTTATGATGAGAAATGACAAGAATAAACCATTTTGGAAAGAAAAATTCGCTAATGGTTCACCGCCTTTATTTGCTCACAAAGTTAGTAGAGAAGAATTAAGTAAAAACCTAGGATTTATTGATTATGATAATTTAACTTATGGTGATATTATTAGTCATATCCAAAAAATTGGATTAAAATGTGCATTGATTTTAAATTAGCTAAACAAGCTTAAAAAGACAAAAATAAAGCTAAATACGAAAGTTAGAAACATTTTGTGAATAAGATGGTTTATCACGGTGGTCTCTCTCCGTAAGAAAGCATGCATAAAGATAAACATATCGAGCCACATAAAAATCATAAACGCCTCGTAGAAGAGATATATATCACAAAGAAAAATAAGAATAATAATCAAGATAATTATTATAATAAACCTAAGTCATCAAAGAAAAAATCTTATAAAAAATCAAAACATTTGATAAAAGTAAAATTGTCTCATCACAATTGTGGATGTAAAGGTCATTACAAAAGTGAATGTAGAGTTAAACAAAATTAGCTCAATTTGAATATTTCAAATCAAGATACGTAATGCTTATTAGAATTAATGAGAATTGATAATAAGAGTAGTAGAGAAGAATGAAGAAGCTTCGATATTCCGTAATCTTCTAGTAACAACACATCCAACATAAATTCGATAAAGGAAAATGAAGTCACTATATGTACGTAAGATTGTAATAAAACTGCTGTAAAAGAATTAGTGTAATTACAAAAGATGAAGAAGAAAGCTCCTTATTAATAGATCTAATCAAGAAATTACGTATCCGTAATTAAAAACTCAATATCTAAAACAATTAAAAGATTTATTAACTAAAGATAAGAAAGTCACCGACAAGGTTCTTAGAGCCAAAGAAAACCCATATTCAGCTTTAAATAAGACTTCGAAAGATTCAAATCTCCAAAGAAATTACGCTCCTAATTAAATCAAGAGGTTAATAAACTTAAAAAGAGATTTCTAATTTAAAGATAGATATTTCTAATTTAAGAAAAGAGATCGACAATAAAAAATCGATCTTCAAGTTAATGATTCTTCTTCTAGTGATGAAAGTCACGAGGATCCGTAATCATCTAGAGCCAAAGATTCTCGATCTCTTTATTCAAGGTCTCTCTCTTAAAGAATTAAAGATATTACTATTCAAAATGGTATATTTCATTAATTTAGTCATCGATAAAACTTTTTCAAGAGACAACTCCCCGCCTAGTAGATATCAAAAGTGCACTTGAATCAGATTCAAGAAGGTATTATCCCCACTAGATATTATAAGAAAACTAGTGAAAATTAAATTCAAATTAATTCTAGTAGTCAAATGGAAATAAAGTACAAATTACCTAAAGTACATATTTGTCAGACAAAGATGTGTTTCAAGACCTCGCTCATCTTAGTTCGCAATCTTACCGACAAAATCATTTTAGGTTTACCATTCATATATTTGCTTTATCCATTTACCACTAGTAATAAAGGTTTAAGTTGTGAACATTTAGGAAAGAAAATTATATTTAAATTTTTAATTAAACCAAAAGAAAGAGATTTAAAATTTATTCAAGAAGAATCAATTTCTAAATCATTAAATCATAAATTGTAAAGTTACTCACCTAAATTTTCTTAAAGAAGAAATTAAGTATCAACAAGTTGAAGACCAACTTAAGAATAACAGTTTCAAGAAAAAATAAAAGAATTAAAAGATTATTTAATAAATAACTTATGTTCGATTCTCCCAATGCTTTTTGGCATAGTGAAGAAGCACACACGCTTAGATTACCCTACGCTAAAGAATTTAAAGAGCATTTAATTCCTACTAAGGCTAGGCCTATTCAAATGAGTCATGAACAAATGGAGTTATGTAAAATTGAAATCAATGATCTTCTCAAGAAAGGGCTAATTAGGCATAAGAAGTCACCATGGTCTTGTCCAAATTTCTTCTATGTTAATAATGAAGTCGAGAAAGAACGAGGTGTCCTCGCTTAGTCATTAATTATAAACCATTAAACAAAGTTTTAGAGTGGATTAGATACCTTTTCACCAACAAGGATGATCTCCTCGGGTAGTTAAGCCTCCCACAATCTTTTAGTAAATTTGACCTCAAGTCGATTTCGCAAGTTGCCATTCACCCATATGATAGGTACAAATCGCATTTACCACTTCGCTCGGACACTACTTAATGGAATGTTCAAATATTTGACTTAAGAATGCACCCAAAGAATTTCGTAATATTCTTAATAATATTTTGAATCCTTCACCATTTTATCATTGTATACATCGATGACATCCTTGTATTCTCCAAGACTATTGAAGAACATATTAAACACTTGAATTCATTCTTCAAAACAAATTAAACCAATGGTCTTGTTCTTTCTCCTTCCAAGTGTAGTCTGCTTTTGACTAAAGTCGATTTCTCATTTAATCCTCTATCATGGACTCACGCTACCAATCGATGTAGCTATTCAATTCACCGAATCGGCCCCGTGATAAGATTACCGACAAGAATCACCACAGAGGTTTCTTGGCTCGCTTCAATTATATCGCCGCTTTACAAGACTCGTGAAGATTTGTAAGCCTCTTCCAAATACTTACAAAGTATCTCCTCCTCCTCGACCGACATTCATACTTCGTCATTCAACAAGTTAAAAAATATGTTAAGGTTTTGCCTCGCCTTGGCATCTCTAATGATTCAAAGATTCAAAATAGTTGAAACCGACGCCTCGACGCTTGGATTCTGGCATACTCAAACAAAAATCGACTCCTACTTAATGAACAAATTGTTCGCTTCATTCCATGATGGAATCCTACACAATTAAAATACAAGATTATTAAAAAGAGATTTTATCTCTAGTTTTATGTATTAAAAAATTTCAGAGAGATTTATTAAATCGTAAATTTTAGTTAGAATAGATTGTAAGTCAAAGAAAATTTATTCTTGAAAAGGACGTTGAAAACGTCGCCTAAGCATTCATTCGCTAGATGGCAAGCAATTTTAAGTATTTTTGATTTTGATATTGAATATATTAAAGGTAGTAATAACTCAAATTCCAGCATTTTCTCACTCATGAATTTATTAACACAGTACAATCACAAAAAAATGAGTGTTCGAGGAGGTTCATCTTCTCGTAGTCATGGTCGCTCACCGGGTCCAGCTTAATCAACCAAGAATCAACCAAAGGGAACTGTTGTTCCTCACCCAAATACCCAAACACATAATAAATTCCAAAGCTTGGTATATATCCCCAAGCCCTACTCTCGCTTCTTGCTAGTCAACCAAAGCCATTTGATATTTTCGCTAGTCAAACCTCAAATACTTCATCAAAACCTAGTCACCCAAAGGTCCGATTATCATCGATTTATGATCAACACTTATTCCATGTCGAGTTAAATATGAAACCTAAAATGACCCTATTCTCGCTAGCAGCCAAAGATTTTCCTTCTTCGGATGGCATTTTACCCCTTTAGCTCCATATAAGTCACTTGTTTATTATAGAGATATCCTTATTAAAACAGAGTCAGCCATTAAACTAATCTATGCCAATGATGATAAATCAAAACTCCTTTATCATTCATCAGATATTAAACAAGTCCTTAATTCATCGATTGAGTAGTCATCCTTCGATCTCGTGTCTCTTTCTAATCAATCTAGTTCTTTTTTTACTATTATGATTATATCGAGGCTTGGCACAAAATCATGCTTCATCAAAATGAAGATCATAGTCACTGTGGTTCTTTTCAAATTCACCACAAATTTAAAAGTCAATTCCCCAAATGGTTCATTTTTTGGTGGACAAGGTACTATTTGAGTCATGACATTTTCCCTAAACCTCCTTGCCCAGCTAGAGCATTTTTGTCATCACAAGAATTATCATTCCAAATATGAGGAAATTCCAATCTTCCTTATATTTTGTAGTAAATATAAAATCCTTGATTTTGAAATGGCAATATATAGTTACAAACACCCAAGAAGTCACTGCTTTTCACCTCATCATCCATAGAATCGTGACCGCCGCACTTATCTTTCTCCTATTTCTCGTGTCTCTCGCCGCTTTTTCAATTAAATGGTGGGATAAATTTGGAGTTGATAGAATAAGAGGCCAAGTTCAAAAAGAATTCCCCTTTCTTCTCTTTTATCTCCTCCAGCTTAACGCTAATATAGCTTATTACTACCACCGCCACAAGGCATCTTCCAAAGAATCACCTCTAAATCTACCGAATTAGCAAAATCTGCCATTTCACCGCTTACCACAGATGTTTCTTGTTATTCTAATTTCGAAGTTAAGGCGCCTTGTCGACGCTTATTCATTTAAGACTTGATCGCTATATGAAGAGTCGACAAAGCTTCTTCTCACCAAGAGGAGACAATTCTAGTCAAGACATCAAGACGGAAGATAGTTGTGACCCTATGGCACAATTGTTTCTTCAGATGCTCAAGATCCATTTTCTTGAGCCCTCTCTAATCAATCAAAGTGAAGATGTGATTCTCCATTTTCAACCAAGACTGCCACCGCACCCAGGCAAATTTCAACACCGCTTCAAAGCAAGATTGTCAAGAAAAGATCTTCTGCTTTTCCACCAAAGCAAATGCTTCAACAAGATCCGCCCCACTACCAAGATTAGTCAAAGAAGACGCCTCGCTTTTCACCGAAAGCAGATTCTTTTTCCTTTTACTTTAGTAAAATGTTTTTACTTGTACTTTTACTTTAGTAAAATGTTTCTTACTTTTACTTTACCCCGCTTATTGTAATAGTAATCTTAAAATACTGCTTCCTTGTTCTATAAAAGGAAATCAAATTCATTTGGTTTAGGCAGACTTGGAAAGACTCAGAGTTCCTTCTCTGACTAATCTTTAGCCTCAACCGCTGTTTAGCCTACTTAACCCCCCTTCATCTAATGTTCTTATTTCAGTAATCTTGTAAGTCATTTTAGTTATCTATCTTGTAAATAGTTTGTAAATAGTTTGAATTAAGCAATAAAATTATTTTTATTTAGTAATTTAATTGTGTTTTGTATGCGCACTCGTTCTTCTCCCTTCATTTGTTCCTTCCGCCCCAAATGAATATATATATATATATATATATATATATATATATATATATATATATATAAGAATATTCTGAAATTCACTGGTGCATTCTTAAGTCCAAATGATCAACATTCCATTCAGAGTGTGTCCGAACGGAGTGGTAAATGCAGTTTTGTACCTATCATCTGGGTGAATGGCAACTTGCCAAAATCCTGACTTGAAGGAGATCATTGATTTCAATTTTACATAACTCCATTTGTTCATGACTCATTTGAATAGGCCTAGCCTTTAGTAGGAATTAAATGCTCTTTAAATTCTTTAGCATAGGGTAATCTAACTGTGTGCTTCTTCCTATGCCAAAAAGCATTGGGAGAATCGTAACACAAGTTATTTATTAAATAATCTTTTAATTCTTTTATTTTTTCTTGAACCTCATTACTTTAAGTTGGTCATCAACTTGTTGGTACTTAATTTCTTCTTTAAGAAAATTTAGGTGAACAACTTTACAATTTAACAGATTTAATGATTTAGAAATTGATTCTTCTGAATAAATTTTAAATCTCTTTCTTTTTAGTTTAATTAAGAATTTAAATATAATTTTCTTTCCTAAATGTTCACAACTTAAACCTTTATTACTAGTGGTAAATGGATAAAGCAAATATATGAATGGTAATCCCAAAATAATTTTGTCAAGAAGGTTTCGAACTAAGACTTAACGAGGTCTTGAAACACATGTTGTCCCTCGACAGATATGTACTTTAGGTAATTTGTACTTTTATTTCCATTTGACTACCAAGTTATTTAATTTAATTTTTCACTAGTTTTCTTATAATATCTAGTGGGGATAATACCTTCTTGAATATTAATTCAAGTCTCGCACTTTTGATCTCACTAGAAAGCAGTGGAGTTGTCTTTGAAAAGGTTTTATCAATGACTAAATTAATGGAAATATACCATTTTTGAATAGTAATATCTTTAATTCTTTTAAGAGAGAGACCTTGAATAAAGAGATCAGAATCTTTGGCAATAGATGACTCTGAAATATACCATTATCAAATATTTTTGATTTTTTATAAGATTTTTTCTTTGATGACTTAGGTTTATTATAATAATTATCTTGATTATTGTTCTTATTTTTGTTGTGAGTATATCTCTTCTTACTTGCTGCTTATGATTTTTGTGTGACTCGATATGTTTATCTTTATGCCTGTGCTTCCTTTGGGAGGGAGCCACCGTGAGAAACCATCTTCGCTCACAAAATGTTCCTAACTCGTATTTAGCTTTATTTTTGTCTTTTTCTAGCTTGTTTCGCTAATTTAAAATCAATGCACATTTTAATCCAATTTTTGGATATGACTAATAATATCTCCATAAGTTAAATTATCATAATCAATATATCCTAGGTTTTTGCTTAATTCTTCCCTAACTTTGTGAGCAAATAAAGATGGCAAACCATTAACGAATTTTTTTCTTTCCAAAATGGTTTATTATTACCGCTATTTCTCATCATAACTCTAGAGGTAAATACATCTTTGTACCATCTAAAATCACTTAGAGTGGGACAAGTAAGATTACTTAGTGATCATGAATTCTTTCTCAGTAATATTACTAGGGGTTCCAACAAAATGTTTAATTATGGTGAATATTAAAGTGTTAACTCCATCGGGAAGACCAATACCAAAGATCTTCATCAAAGATGGGATTGCCTTCTTTATCTCTTTGAATAGCATGAATTATGGATATTCTAATGTCTTCTTCGTGAGATGTTTTTCCCACTAAGACCTAAGAATGCCAAATTGAATCCACTAGCTAATAATTCAACAATGTCCGTTGAGACAAAGTGTTGAATTTAGTGATGTAACTATTAGCTACCATGAGACATATGATTTAGTTTATTAAGAATTTCTTGTTCACTAAATCCATCTATATTCCATTCATAAATTTTATTAGAGGATACCGAAAACCTGCTTATCTAGATTTCTTTCTTCAATTGTAAATCCTGAGGAGTTGGTCCGGAATACCAATTTCGGTGATACTTGTGTTATTAATTAATTTATTTATTTAATTGATCATTAAGGTTTGAAATAGAAGAATGGTCGTTCGAAGAACTTTCATTATTATCATCGATTCTACCCATCAATAATGAAAGAATAGTTCCACTTGGACCTAAGTTCTTGCTTTTGGGTTTTTAATATATATATATATATATATATATATATATATATATATATATATATTAGATACAATTTGGAAATCACGTGAATTGTGGTAGATATATATGCATATAGTTTTGCAAAATCTGTTAATCATCATGTATACTTGATACTTGTTTGTCAAATTTGTGAGAAATTGATGTGTTGGAAGAAAAAAAAATAGATAACAGTGTTTATATATGGAAAATGGCTTTAGAAAGTACAAAAGTTGATGCTCAATATGTGTTATAATTTACTATTTGATATTGGATTGTGTTAATACGTTAAGAAACGAAAGTGGCATAGTTTAAATTGCGTTAATCGGTTAAGTAACGAAGTCGTGGCGATCGAATTTGCTAAAAGTGTAAAAAATGATGAAATTGGAAAAATTGGGGATTTGATCCCTTAAAATTGAATATATATGATGTTTGTGTGGTGAGAATGGGGAATAGCATGATTATTGATGATATTACAAAGTTTTAGTTGCTAGGTTTCATGATTTCAGAGAAAATCTAAATGATTGGTGATCGCTATATAACAGAGTCATTTCTTTCTGATAGCTTCGTTCTGCAGTACTGTCTTTAGGTCTGTTACCACGACGAAGAAAGCAATAGCAAAGGCAAGTGGGTTTCTGCAGATGAGTACCAAAGACAAATTTCAATTGTAAGGTAGTAAGGCTTGGGGCGTGTGGCTGCCAAGCGTTCTGAGCCTTAAGCGAAGAAGTCTCGCTTGTTTGTAGGTCATGATTAGTGGACTTAATTAGATAAGCAATCATGTTAATGATGTTTAAAATACAATGTGGACTATAATAACATATTTGAATGTGATGCAATACAAAGTATAAAATTTTTAAGTAATTATTTAAATAAGTTAGGAAATGAAACCAAATATGATGTTTTCAAAAGTTAGAGATGAATGATTAAGTTATGTTGGATTGTAATGAGATTTCAGATTTGTTAAGGTGTCAACCAACATGGTTAGATGTTAGGTTAGGGTTATGACCTAAATGATGGGTTAAACCCATAAAGCTAATATTAATACAACTAATCGTTATTGAGATTCCAATGATATGTGTAGGGTAATTGGAGAACAATATTACATTTGTGTAGCTTACATACAAGGCAAGTTTCTAAACCTTACCTCTTTATATTGAGCAAACTTTCTAACTTCATTCTTTTCATATTGAATGCAAGTTCCTTATCCTAAATTATCATTGTACAAGTTCCTAAATTCTATGTTGAAGTTGAGCAAGCCTAATCTATCTTGTGTATGATTATACAAGCTCTTGTGATCTAATTCGTTACATCAAATGAGTTTCACATTCTCATTTCTTGTTATTGTTATTCAAAATTTATATTGCTTTAATTCATTGTTTCAAATGAGATTGTTCTAACTCTTTTGGAAATAGCACTTAGCATGTATATCATGTTTATTCAATTATACATTGTTGTTTTTTGGTCCTTGACTTTGATAACCTTCTTCAAACCTTTATTGTTGTATTAAACCTTCGAGTAGTAAGCAAACCTTTATTGATTGAAGTAATCTGTAATTGGATAGTGTTCTAAAATTCTAGAAACAATAATAAGGTAGTTCCGAGCTAAACTTTCTTTAGAGCAGAAATTCTAAATTTAAGCTGAGATAAGCAACCCTGACATAGGGGATTTTGTACGTGTAACGTTTAGATGTTTGTGCACAATACATGGTACAAAGGGCTTATCCCCCTAAGTACGTTAAGAAGGGTCTGTATAGTCTACATGACTATTAAGGTTGGGGTAATAATACCTAAATACCGGAGACATAGTTCGTGGTCTTAAGACCCTCAGATATTAAAATTCGAACTTGTTTTCTATTTTTGATTCATAGATCAAGTTCATTATTGTTCATCAGTCATTGTTCATTCTCATGTTGTTATCATTACAACTCTCTATATCAGTGAGCAATTTGTTTGCTCACTCTTGCAATTAACACTGCAGCTAAAGTGGAGAAAGTTGATGAGCCATCTACTAGCAAAGGAAAGGGCAAAATGTCCAAGTGTTGAAGACTTATGAGAAATTTATTTAAATGTTTTATGTTACCAGACTTGTTTTATTTTATGATGTATTCCGTAAACTGATGTAATAAAATTAAGGTTAGATTACCTGGGATTGTTTTGAGATGATGTAACCCTTTAATGGGAAAGATTATTGTTAAGTTATTTAAATTATCTTTATCCTTTGATTATGGGTAGTTAGATGTAATGGTTTTGAATAGTGAGCACCAAATCCTGTGGGAATGGAGTACCTGGATTTGGGGGTGTCACAACGGTGTCTGAATTAAAGGAAGACATTTTGCAGGAAGCTCATAGCTCAAGTTACTCAATCCACCCGGGAAGTATAAAGATGTATCAGGATCTACGCCAACATTATTGGTGGCCCACTATGAAGAGAGAAGTCACAGAGTGCGCTAGCAAGTGTTTAACATGCCAGCGAGTCAAGGCGGAACATCAGAAACAGAGCGGGTTACTTCAACCGTTAGAAATTCCATAATGGAAGTGAGAGCATATCACGATGGACTTCGTGGTAGGACTTCCAACTACGCAGAAGGGTTGCGATGCAGTATGGGTGATCGTTGATCGATTGACCAAGTCAGCGAATTTCTTGCCAATCAGGATAAGATATATCTTGGATCAGTTGGCAAAATTTTACATCAAAGAGATTGTTTCCAGGCACGGAGTACCTAAATCAATTGTGTCGGATCGTGATCCGCGATTCACAACAAATTTCTGGAAAAGTTTTCAAGAACACATGGGAACGCAACTGAGGTTGAGCATCGCGTATCATCCTCAAACATATGGGCAAAGCGAGAGAACTATTCAAACGTTAGAGGACATGCTGAGAGCGTGTGTTATGGATTTCAAAGGGAGCTGGGATGACCACCTACCGTTGGTGGAATTTTCATACAACAATAGTTATCACGCGAGCATCGGTATGCCACCTTATGAAGCTTTATATGGAAGGAAATGCATAACGCCATTGTGCTGGGATGAAGTGGGATAACGACAATTGCTAGGGCCAGAATTGGTGCACCAAGATGCAGATGTGATCAAAATAATACGAGCGAGGCTAGTGACAGCTCAGGATCGACGGAAGAAATATGCAGATCAACATCGACAACAACGAGACTTCGACGTCGGCACTTATGTGTTTTTGAAAGTGTCGCCTTGGAAAGGGAAAATGAGATTTAGGAAGAAGGGAAAACTTAGTCCCAGATTCATAGGACCCTTTGAAGTATTAAGGTGAGTCGGTGAGGTAGCTTATGAAATAGCTTTACCTCCGGAGTTAGAACATATACACAACATGTTCCATGTTTCGGTCCTACGACCCTATAAGCAAGACTATAAGCATGTCATAGAGTATGAACCTATTCAATTTGAGAAGGACTTAACCTATGAAGAGGTTCCAGTACATATAATTGATAGAAAAGAACAAGTGTTAAGAAATAAGATAATACCTTTGTTAAGGTAGTGTGGAGGAACCACAACGCCGAAGAGGCTACGTGGGAACTCGAGGGGAAAATGATGAAAAACTACCCTAATATATTTATTTGATGAGTAATGATTCCGGGGACGAAATCTTTATAAGGGAGGGTGAATGTAATATCCGAGATTTTCTATGTAATTTAATAATTATCAATAAACGAACTTATGTGAAACTCTTGTGTGATTTCATTTATTAGATGTTTATGTGTTATGTTAAGATATGTGATGAGATGTATTTAAATTGTTGGTTTAGTTTTATTTAACTATTTAATTTGATTAAGTGGGGAATTAATTCTTTTTATTACGTGGGTTGGTATTAAATCATGAGCTGGAGTTCAGAGCAGAATTTAGAGACGCGGACTGCGTATTCGAGTTCGGAACGTCGAAATTAGTCAAGTTAGACTGTAACCACGAAAATGTGTCACAGTTGACTTTTTTGAAGAAAAGTCAACCACAAATTTTGGAGATGATTATGACAAAATGTCCATTATGTCCGAAACGTTGACTTTGGTAAGAATCGATATAAGTATCGAACATGTTTGGCTATGGAGGGTAAAATAGTCAAATAGCTTATTAATTTATTAATTGATTAAAATAATATATTTAAAAAAATAGAAATCAGCAGAATCTATGGGACCCACGAGACTATTAATTTGGGACAAAATGGAGGAGTATATTACGTGTATTACCAAATTGAAGAAGAGGGCGTATTTCATTTTCTTTAAACCCAAAATCTCTTCATTTTCTCAACTCCCACTTTCTTTTTATTAAGTGACGAAACTTATGAATGGGATTAAATTAGATGCAACTGATGACTTGGGGATTGAAAGGGTAGGGGTTCATATGTTAGTAATTTCTATAAGTACTCTCCACTCAAAACACCATTCTTTTTTGCTAAAAAACTTCTTAACCGATAGAAAATTGTGAGCTTAAGAGAGTTAGTACGATTTTTGGAGGATTACTGAGGATTTGACAAGCGAAGAGAAGGAGCATCAGATTAAACCAAGAAGGAATTCATCAAAAGGTAATCCATGAATCCATTTTTTTTATATAAGAAAAACGAGAAGAAAATGCATATAGAATTGGTAAATGATTTCTTGTGGCTTTGTGTTGCCATGTTACTGTTGTTTGATGATTATAGATCGTTAACAACAAAAGTTCTTGGTTAATCATGCATCAAATTCACAGAAAATCAAATAATTAAGCAATGCATGCTCTACGTTTGATAAAATGCCTCTAAGATGCTAAATTAATCAAAAAGTGGAAATTTGTTGAAGTTTGATGTTGTGAAATGTGAAAACATGTGAGAGTATATGATCTGGACAGTAGGAATCGAATCCATGCATGCTAGAATCAAAATCATGATTTTTGTCAAAGTTGGTTAAAAAGTGTAATATGTGATTTTTGGGTTTTTCGGAGTCTTGGATTCACGGTTTATATGACCCAATCAATGTATGTAATAATTTTATAAAATAGTATGTAGCATGAGGCGCAACCTGTCCAAATTTCATAAGAAAAGGAGTTAAATTGAGTAAGTTATGAAAATCATAAGCATGCATGTTGGAAATAAAAATCTGCAGAATTCTGAAAATTTCCAGAATCTCTAAGTATAGAACCAGTGCTGGCACACTTTTCTAGGCATCCAATTTGTGGTCTTGTTCTGTTAATTTCATGAATGTTATATTTTTGTAAAATACCTTGCTGTATGATGTTTATTGTGTCCAAGTATCATGGTCATATCATCTATAGATTAGTGGGAATAAAATCGCAAAAGTGGCTGCAAGAAACGAAAATTTGATGTCTTTCTTGGTACTATTTTGGATCAGTCCCTCTCGGGGGCATTTTTGTCCACGTTTTTGTACTTTAAAAATTCTGAAAAATTTGGAGTGTTAATATATGAAGATATAAAGGTCCTGTAAAAATTTGAGAATTGTTAGCCATACGGTTTGAGAGTTATGGATTTTACGGCTAAGGACACTATTTGAAAAGATACCCAAATAACTCTCTGGGTATAAGTCCAAATATTACGAAATTTGTACTGGAAGTACATGTATATAACAGGAGCTAACCCTGAAAATTTTAGAATTTTTGGAGCTAATCTCGATTTATGAAAAATCTGAGAATATTTGGTTATTATGGACTATTAAAAATAATAGATGGATTTTAAAAATTCCGGAAAAAATATATGTTCAATGTGGGACTATATTTTGCAAAATTCTAGAAAAGAAATATTTTTGAGACTGATTTGGTATTTTTCATATAAATGATGTTATATGGATAAATGAGTTTAATTAAATATGTGATGTCAAAAATAAGGAAAATAAGGTTTTCCGACTTGAGACCTCTAAGCATGTTTTATGCAGATTTTTGATGTAGGTTTTGGTCCATAAAATGTCAGAAAGTTATATTTCCCAGATTCTTTTATTTAACCACGTGGCCTATACGTAGCAACATGTTATGTAATTGAATTGTATTTGAATACGTGCGAGTTTAATCATGTTATTAAAATAAAAGGGAACCATTACACTTTGAAGTGGTGTTCGAGAACCAAATTTCTTAATGTGGCACATGTGAATAGGTTACGTGAAGGGCTAGTAGATAGCGGTAAATTGTAAAAGACGTATCAGGCAAGTTTCCTAACCCTAAGTTCTATTGAGCAATTATTCAATCCTTACTCATTATTATTGCAGTGAGGGTTAGTAACGGACTTGTGCTATTTACTTTTTCGTACAAGTTCCTTTGTCGTAAAGTTATATAACATCAATTTCTTTGCAAGCGTTATTGATGATTATTCAGTTATTATTACAACTTCTATACTTTAAAGTTCTACTTTAACGAACTGTTTCCAAGGATATTTTCTGGCTTTTTGTTTCGGCTAGATATTATTGATGATAAATGATATAATATTTGAATAATTCAAATGCTTTGAAGCTATTTAATGTTTACCAATCCAAATTTCTTTGGAGAGGTCCCGCATGAATACTAAGATGCACAACCCGAATAATCGGGCAAACAGATGTCGGGCATATAGTCCCATTTATGCTTACGCAGTTAAACTTTATACTTGTGCACAATGTAGGGTACGATAGGCTGATCACCTGGAGTACTTGCAGAGATTGTTTACAATCTATTTGATTGTTAAACTGTCTGATGGTTTTCGATGAAACAATGTAATGTTCAGGGTATCTAACACCCCTTAGTATGCTATTGAGAATTCCAGAACTCTTATCTTGATATTCCAGTTTATCTCTTGATAATTATTTCAACTGTTGAGAAATATTCATACTAATGCTTTTACTTCTGATGTATGTTCTCAAACTACTTTATATACTTGCTGGGCAATTTGTGCTCATTCTTGCTTAAACCTTTCGATTAAAAATTTGAATCACGAGGGTTTGGGGTGCAAGGACAAGGGAAAGTTTAAGATGAAATGATAAGAGTTATTTATGTAATAAGTTATATTTCCGCATATGATGTAATGTAGCGATAAATGCTAAGTTAAAGTTTCAGTTTATTTAAGGATGTAAAGACTTGGGATTTTATTTGAATATATGTAATAGATATTATTATTATTATTATTATTATTATTATTATTATTATTATTATTATTTTTCTGGAGTTTATGTAGTTAGATGGTTATGTATGTGTATTGTGAGCACCATGTCCTGTAATCGATGTTACACGAATTTGGGGGCGTCACACAATGTCCCAATTAAATATAAGATATGGAATTACTGTCAAGCCTTATTTTATTTAATTATATGTATTTCGATTCTTAAATGCACAACTCCTAATGAATGCAAATTAGAAACTACTTTCTAATTTCATTCCACCTCGGCCAAGGATACCTTTGTCATTTATCGAATCACATAGGACATTTCTCTTCTTTTACTAGAAGTGGTAGATTCTTTATTGATAATTCATTATCTCCATATATAACTTATTACACCCAAGCATACCCCTTTGATATACTCTAAGAGTCTTAAGGAGTAAGTTAAAGTGTAATTCATTATATATAAGATACTATGATGATCTCAAGTCTAAGGATCATTTGTACTACTATCACTACATGAATTTCCTATTGGCAGGCAAGTAAAACTCCATTAGGTATTCCTTAGCGAGTCACGTTCAGTGAACTTTTTCTCCAATAAGCACCTACATACTTGCTTTAGTGTCTCCACACAAATGATCATGAGATCAATCATCCTCATCCAATGAGCAAGCAATATATGTACCAATCTATGAATTTAGATCTCGTTAGCATGATCTCATTATGATTCTAAAAGAATTGTTTAAAACTATGGGTTTATCACATATCATTAAAACAACATCATGTAGATAATAAATGCCTTTAATAAATAATTCTTTTATTAATAAATAAATAAGATTGATTACAAAGTATATGCTTTATCATCATACATGATTGACTTGTATGCATACTACTTTTAGATATTTCCTCCAGGAAACACAGAGATAAAGGGAAGTTATAGCAGTCATATCCTCTGAAGGAGATTTGTCTGCAACACCTCTTGCAATCGAAGGAATTAAGGTCAAATGAGTAAAAAAATCCTTTGAAGGTGGCTGCACCAGAACCATTGGTGTTTCCATTCAGGCCGTAGTATCCCATTATCAGCCTAAAAAGAGTCTCATGGAACTATGGGGAGGATGAGGGATCAACTTCAAATCAAATTGTTGCTATATTAAAGGAAAACCCATTGTATCTACCTCAGCGAGTAATCAAGACAGTTATCAAATCCAAGGGGAAAGTGCCCGAGGAAATAGCTAAAGAATTCCTCTGTAAAATTAGGCATAATGAAGCCAAAGTGGTACAAAGCTTGAACAAACACCTCAACAGATATCAATTTTGGACTTGGTATTGTCCTCTAAAGATTATCTCAAGGTCTTAGTGAAAGTACTAGAAGAAGCTCACCTGCCAAAGACGGTGGACACTAAAAAGTTTCATCATTAGGTAGATCACATTTTCAATAGCAACGTGATATCTTTCATTGATGATGACATACCACCCAAAGGGACATGCCATTGCAAGTCATTACACATAGCAGTGATGTCTTCAAGATATGTGCTCAGAAGTGTGTTGATAGATGGAGGATCTTCCTTGAACATCTGTACCTATGCGACATTGGAAAGAATGAAGATTAATCCCAATTGAATCCGAAGCAGCCACTAGTCTTAAGAGCCTTTGATGGATCTTGACGAAATGTTGTAGCAAAAATTGAACTACCGGTGGAGATCGGTCCACATACCTTTTACATATCCTTTCAACTGCTAAACATCACCACATGATATAATTTGCTATTGGGAAGGCCATGGATCCATATGGCAATAGCAGTTCCATCTACTCTTCATCAACAGGTGTGACACCCCCAAATCCGGGTCACCTGACCCCTAAGTTTGGTGTTCATGATCCACAATAAAATACTATCTAACTACCCACTCATATAGAAATAATAATACATAACACATTAACATATGTTGTTAATACATAAGTCCCAGGTTCTCTAACCTTAACATTACAACATTACCCTTTAGATAAACAAAAAGGGTTTACAATACCACATAATTATAATAATATTCAACATAACTAATTTATCGCGATGCCTTTGCCTTTAATCTTCTTCACAGCACCTTCTGCAACTTCGTCCCTAGCTGAAAAGTTTTATTTAGCAAGGGTGAACAACAAGTTTGCCCCGCAAGTTAAGACATACGATTAAGGTATAAGAATCAATAACAAGTCTTCTCGCCTTCTATGCAACAATAATCTGATAATGAAAGAGTACAACGCTTTCAAGGTTTTCTACGATATACAATTTAATAATCAAGAATTAATTTTGCAAAATAGCAGAGTGGAATGTTTTCCAGATTTATGCTGAGCGATCCGTTGGATCTTGAACTTCTCTTCTCGGGTATCTATCAAAGATTTACTTTGATATATACTCAGGTGTATCAGATAACCATAAAGATTAAATCATACCGCTCTGCAAGTACTCAAAGCCGGCCAACTCCTTGTACCCTATATTATGCGTAATACTTAAGTCGCGTGCAAAGGTCGAATTTACGACCAATAAAATGTTCCCTTTTATATAAAAGGTTGTTCTTCTCAGTCTTAGAATCAAGATTTTGATTTAACAATGAAATACTATGATTTCAAATTCTATTTGCTTCTCTTCTCTTCTGTTCTCAAACCTATCAAGTTTTCTTTTTCGATCTAGCTTCTACAGATATGAATATCCAATAATAGTTATTCTACGAACGTATATTTTACGAATCAGTAATTCAATTTGAATTATTAAACATGCACTAACTGCGAATAATCAACAATAAATCCCTGGACGTGGTATAATTAACAATAATTAACCACCATAATAATTAAACAATATTAACTCAAGGTTGAGTTAGGAAACTTGCCTCTTCTTCTGATTACAGCTACACAATAAACTTAGCTGCTTTTGAAAGACCTATAACTAATAATATCCGTCTCACAAATTAGCATAATAATTTACAACACACAATACTGTAATTTACAGTCAAACTTTCTCCTAGACACATTACCACATAGCCACATCAGTATTTATAACCTATATAAACACTTAACAAGTCTAACTATTTCGGTTTGGTTGGACTTCGTCCATTCGGTGTTCTGGTCACCCTATCCGACAATTAACACAATTATTGTCAAATAAATTCATTTTCAAAGCTTCAATATTACATTAGATAAGTCATATATCATTTATAATATTTTTTGGAAGCTTTTAATAATTTTTCAAACAACTATTATATTTTATAATAATTTTTAAATACTGAAATCATTTTTAAATGATTTAATTATCAAATAATCTTATCATCATTAATATTTATTAATATAAAAATATTAATAACATACTTGTCAAAATATTAAAGTTATTATTAATAACTTTAAATATTTTTAAATCATCAATGTTCTATATAAATGATTTTTAAAATAATTAAAATCATTTTAAATCATCTCCATTAATATTTAAATATTAATGAAATTATCATCAAAATATTAAAATTATTAATTATAACTTAAAACATTTTTAAATCATTTTTCTCATTTGTAAATGATTTTTAAATCAATAAAATCATTTTCAATTCATTTATTTAATATAATAATTAAATAAATCAAATATCATTAATATTAATTTATTAATGAGAATTCTCCAAAAATATTGAAAATAATATTTTATAATTTAAAATATTCTATAACACTTTATTCTCATTTAAAATAATTTTTATAATATTAAAATCATTTTCTCTAATTTATTTAATATAATAATTAAATAAATCCAATATCATTAATATTAAATTATTAATGAAAATTCTCTAAAAATATTAAAAGTTACATTTTATAACTCAAAATAAAATATTTTAAATACTTTATTCTTATTTAAAATAATTTTTCATAATATTAAATAATTTTTCTCTAATTTATTTAATATATTAATTAAATAAATTAAATACTATTAATATTTAAATAATTATAAATATTAATAAAAAATATCTCAAATAGTCAAAAATTATTTTTCATAATTTAAAATAATTTTTAAAATCATATTTAATAATTTTTAGAATTTATTACTATTTTTAAATAATTTCCAAAAATTCAGAAATTAAAATTAATAGAAACCGTCGCTATAGGTCTTTAGCGACACAAAGCGTCGTTGTTGCTGTTCTTGAGCTCAAGAACACTGACAGCTTCGTTATCAACCTGCCTTGTTTGACCAGCTTAAATTCTCGGTTTAAAATCGTTTCTGGGCTAACTTAAGGTTCAATATCGTAATACACATGTAATACTACTTCTACCAATCATCAATTTGGTCATATCATAACATAACATGAAGATTTGGGCAATTAAACTTGTTGTCAGACGTCACCTGGGTTTTCCAGAAATCGAGGCAGTTCAAGTGGCTAATAGTAGCTCGATTATCTAAGTGTTCTGATCATGGTTCATATGATCTAATAGCTCAAATGTGTACTCCTTATGTCAAGGAACATTACTAAATCAATAGATCAATTTATCATTAACAGGATCGCAAGTAATCATACGGTCAAAGTATGTCAGACGTCCTGTTCTTATGGTTTTTTGGAATTTCCAGAAACTCAAAATCAGTCTAGGATGGCTACTTTGACCATCTCTTATATCCAACACAGTTGTTGTTTAAAAGGTTTTAAGGCACTGATTTATACTCCATCGCTATAACATGTATTCAACAACATCAACAAACAACAAACAACCTGACAGATCTGGACGTTGCAAAACCTGTCAGACGCTGGTTTAACAGTTCCGGGTTACCCAGATTTATACTCAGTCAAGGTCAGTTAACCGACATTGACCGATTATAACACACGATCTAAACATCTGATGGTTGTACTACCACTTCCAGATTAAAGACAACATAACAAGCTACAGATCCAAAACTTAAAACATCAAAAATAGATAACATAGACAGATCTAGGGCCATTGACATTTCTTGTCAGACCACTAAAAATGCTTAAGAATAGTTTTTGAAAACTTGAATTTTAACTCACTTTGATGCTATGGATCCATGATGGATCAACATTGATCATCTAAAAACATCTTATAACACTTATAAAAACACAAAAACACAAATTTTAACAAAGCCTACAAGATCAAAGTGAAGTAGGGTTTTATACCTTTCTAGCTCAAATCTTTGATCTATGCTCTTCAATCTGATTTTAGGTGTTCTAGGAGGTTAATAAGTGACTGATCCACTATAAAGTTTTGAAGGTTTTTGTATGAGAGGGAGTTGGTAAGAGCTTGGAGAGAAAATAAGCAAAATGGGTACACTTTCTCTCTCTCTCAATCTTATATAATCACTTATAAAACAAGGATGCAATGTATAGATCTAATATGTGGACTGATTGGCCGGATATAATCATTAGTCACAAAGTCAACAAAGTTGGTTACCAACTCCAAATTTACCAAGATTTGCAAGTTACATATAAAAATATACTAAAAGGGCATTTTGGTCTTTAGCAAAAGGATTTTAATGGCATACTAGATAATTGCACAAAGCCTTAGGGTTTAACCCTAAGGTTCTAACCCTTGGGCTTTACAACACTAACTTTCTAGAATTTTCTAAATTAGGGTTTTAATTTGAAAATTTAAATTTTCTAAATTACAATTAGGGTTTCCTAATTAAATTAGGGTTTCCTAATCACATCAACGTTGAATAAACATCTTAAGCTTACCAATTAGGATTAGGGTTTCCTAATTTAGGGTTTAGGAATCCCGGATATGAAATTAGGGTTTCCTGACTGTCAATTAGGGTTTCTAACTGCGCGTTAGGGTTTCTAATCCTGAGATTAGGGTTTCTAATCTCTTATTAGGGTTTATAAATTTTATTCCTTATCCGATCAATCATTTGATCAAAATCTCTATACATTACAAACACGTACTCATCAGTACAATTATTTTAAATTGCATTTTCTACCGAATCCCTATCTAAAAATTAAGGTTAGGGTTTTCTAAAGCTATTAAGCACATCTCTACTCTAATTTCTCAGTCAATACACAGATTGACTAATTCTCGAGACTCATATCACAGTTACACAGTACAATATTAACAGTCAATGTCAATATTAAATAAAAAAAATTATTCGTAAAATTTGTAATATTCGAAATCCCGGGTTATCACAACAGGTCAAATACATCATCAATGGTAATTTGGTAACAGTCAATACCAAACCAAAATATCCTATTCATACACAAAAGGATATGCCTCTAATCAGTCTCAATGAAGGAATTGAGCATATTAGTTTTCAAGCCCTTGAGGTCAGTAACACTCAATATCAACCTATCGGGGCCCCAGCTTTAAAGCCTAGAGTTTCCACCGAAGTAATGTCGACAAGTCAGGAAATGATATACTTGGGTTTCCAGCCTGGACAAGGGTTAAGGAAGAATCAGCAAGGAATTAGAAGTCCAGTTCAAATTCCTATCCAGATAGAGGGAAGGCTGAATTGGGCTATTCCTCTGGTTTAGATCATCGGAAACCTCACAAACATACAACAGTTCCTTCTTCTACAATTTTGCTACCTAAACTTACAGATCCAGGATTTGTAAAGCCTATGAGCAAAATTCATGTTTCCGTGGCGGGTATGCTGTTTCCTAGGGCCAAGCCGGCTAGTGGAAAAGAAGTCCTAATTCCGGATCAAGAAAACGAGGAAAGGAACCAGAGACTCAAACAAGAAGTGAAAATACGGTTATCTAAGATGTACTTTCTGGTGCATACTAAGGGTATGAACGAGGATATCCCAAATGATGATTGTTAAGAAGATCAAATCCTAATCCCTCGCATAAATAGGGCTAAGGAGAAACGGTCAAAGGAAAATACTGACCCTGATATAAATTTAGTCATGGTCATCATTAAAGAGAAGGAGGACATCAATCATCCCTTCATCATAGCTGTCCACACTTGACCTTAGGCAATTGGAGCAGCAGTCCTTCTATCTGCCAAAAAGGGTAAAAAAGGCAGAAAGTACATCTGCCCTAAAGTGTAGATATTATTAACTGCTTAATTTTATTACACAGTACTAGCAGTTACTTTTTTCATGCTTTTGCTAACACTTTGTATGATCAAACAATCTCTCATACGTTGAGTGAAAGCATTTTGTTTTTAGGACTGTAGAGTTAGGTTTGTCTAGCCTTGCTGATGGAATGCTAAATCTCCATAATGACTACAACTTTGATGTTGAGTTGGACTTTTACTTAATGGGGATTGAGCAAGAAGAGATAGAGGACTATAAGGTGCTTGAGGAGATCAAAGAATGGGTCAAAGACAAGCCCAAACCAAACCTTGATCAAACCACCTCTATCAATATCGGAACCTCAAAAAACCCTAAAGAAATCTAGATAAGCATGGACCTTACCCAAGCCAAAGAAAAGACCTGATTGCTATACTAACCCAATTCTAAGATGTGTTTGCATGGTCACATGAGGACATGATCGGTTTGTCTACTGATATTGTCATTCATCGCCTGCCCATTAAAGAAGGATTCAAGCTAGTCAAACAGAAGCTTAGGTGACTAAAACCTGAGTGGAGTTTGAAAGTTAAAGAAGAAATTGTTAAACAATTCAAAGCCGGCATCATCATGGTATCAACCTACCCTGAGTGGCTATCTAATATAGTTCATGTGCCTAAGCCCAGAGGTACGAGTACGCGTGGATTACAGGGATTTAAAAAAAGCTTGTCTCAAAGTTGTCTCTTCTTAGATGTCCAAATGCTAACTTTAAGTGGGTTCCCAAAGTTGTCTCCTCAACTATTACCCCTGCTGCTGGTGAATCTTCTGCCTCTCCAGTTAATCCCTCTCCTGCCCCAACTCCACCCTCTGACAGTTGGACCTTGGTCGCTAAAGGTCCTAAAGAGCAAGCTGGTCCCGCCTCTCCCTCAAGTCCTCCCGACTCAAATTTGTTCAACATTCTCTCCCCTATGGCCGTTGATCCTTTGGACTATTTCTCCGACACGGATGTCACCCCTTCTCCTAACCCCCTTGTGGGCAAACTTAAGCTGATTGATGAGAAGGAAGTCAGGGACCTAAAACACAAAGCTGTAGGCTCTCTCGATGATGGTCAAGCCTCCAAGAAAAAGATCAAAGGAGGGGGGAGCAAGAAGTCCCCTGCATAACTTTCTTCCCTGTTTATGGTAAATTTTTACTCTATGAATATTAGAGGTGTAAATATGTCTCCTAAGCAGACTAGCGTCCATGATCTCATTTGTAAGCATAGTATCTCTTTTGTTGGCCTGGTTGAAACAAGGGTCAAGTCACCTAAGGCCAATTTTGTCTCTAAAGCTATCTGTAGGAACTGGCATTGGCACTTTAATTATGAGTATCATGTGAATGGAAGAATTTGGGTTGGTTGGGACCCAAATATCTGGAATGTCAATATAATTACAAAGTCTACACAATTTATCCATTGTTCTGTTTCTTCTATTAATTTAAGTTTTAATAGCTTTGTTACTGTTGTTTATGGGCTCAATACCCCTAGTGAAAGGAAATCTCCTTGGAATGATTTGAGAGCTATTCCTGGCTCGATTGATAAACCGTGATTATTGGGGACTTCAATGTGGTTAAATCCCTGACTGAAATTGATGGAGGTGCCTGTTCTTGGGACTATGGTATGCAAGACTTTAAGGATTGGCTAGATGACCTCCTCTTGTTGGACCTTCGTGCTATTGGCCCCCTACTCACCTGGTGGGATTCTCAAATAGCAAACCCAACTTACAAGAAGCTTGATCGTGCTTTGGTTAATAACCTCTGGTTGGACTTTTACCCTAACTCCCAAGCCCTATTCTGCCCTCGTGACCTCTCTGATCATTGCCCTGTGGTGGTTCAGTCTGGTATTTCCTCACTCCACATTCCTAAGCCTTTCCAGTTCTTTAACTTCATGATGGGTTTGGAAAATTATCATGAGGTGGTTCGGACTGCTTGGCTCTCTACTTGCTTGGGTGACCCTCTACAGATTCTGGCAAGGAAGCTATCTGCTGTTAAATTTGCCCTAAAGGACCTTAATAAGCATAATGGAAATCTGACCTCAAATGTGAAACAGGCTAGGGACTGCTTGCACGCTACTCAACATGCCATCTCTCTCAATCCGTGTGATCCTTCTCTCCTTCTCCTTCAGAGATCTCAAACTGATTCCCTTTGGGCTGCTCTCCTTCTTGAAGAGAAACTTGTAAAGCAGAAATCTAGAATTCAATGGTTGAAGGAAGGTGACAAGAATATGGGTTTCTTCCATAACCAAGTAAAGCAAAGGTGGAACACGAATAAGATTTTAGCAATTGAGAATTTGGACGGTGAATTGTGTTTCGGGCACTCGGCTATGCAACGTGTTGTAGTTGACCACTTCTTTGATCTTCTTGGCACTCCTTCTCCTGCTGACTGCTCTACTATCCCTCCTGATTCTCTTAGAGCCAAGCATGTATCATCACAACAAGCCAATTTGCTTGAAAGAGATGTGTCGGATGAGGAGATTTTGTCCACCCTTAAGCAACTGAAGAATAACAAGAGTTCTGGCCCCGATGGGTTTAATGTTAATTTCTTCCTTCATGCGTGGGACATTGTTGGAGAGGTCTTTATCGTTGCTATCCGTTCCTTTTTCAGTCAGGGATGTCTGCTTAGGGGGTCAAACGCCACGACCATTGCTCTTGTTCCGAAAGTTCCTAACCCCTCCTCTATGAATGACTACAGACCCATCTCTTGCTGCAATACAACTTATAAGTGTATTTCGAAGCTCATTATCTAGGCTTAAGGTTGTTCTTCCCTCCATCATATCTCCCTTCCAATCTGCTTTTGTTCCGGGACGGAGAATTGGTGATAACATTCTTCTTGCTCAAGAACTTTTCAGAAATTATCACAGACCTTCTGGCCCGGCAGGTGTGCTATGAAGATTGATCTTAGGAAAGCTTTTGACTCTGTTTCTTGGGATTTTTTGTGGGCTGCTCTTAAAATTCTCAAGTTCCCTCCCAAATTTATTTATTGGATCAAGGCTTGCATCTCCACTTCCAGCTTCTCTGTTAAAGTTAATGGGGCCTTACGTGGTTACTTCAAAGGGGTTAACGGTCTTAGACAAGGTGACCCACTATCCCCCTACCTTTTTGTCATTGTTATGGAAGTCTTCTCTCTGATGCTATCCCAGTCCTCCAAGCAGGACTCCTTCAAGTTTCATTGGCGATCTGCGCCTTTATCCCTCACCCATCTTTGCTTCGCGGATGACATTCTTATCTTCTGTCATGGTGATATTGACTCTGTCAAGAATATTAAGTCTTGTCTCGACCAATTCTCCTTGGGATCGGGCCTCCTCAACAATGCCATGAAGAGCACGTGTTTTCTCTCCCATGTCCCTCCTGCACAATCGGATCTTATCCTTAGCCTTTTGGATTTCCGCTTGGGTGTGTTCCCTGCAAAATTCTTGGGAGTTCCCTTAATCACCTCAAAGCTTAGCATTGCGGAGTGCCGTCCCCTCCTTGAAAGGGTGAAAGCTAAAATTAGCTTTTGGACCAACAAGTTTTTGTCTTACGCCGGTCGCCTGCAACTTATAAAATCAGTTGTCCATGCTTCCCCAAGCCTATTGGTCGGCTCACTTCATCCTTCCTGCAGCGGTTTTGAAAGATCTTCAGTCTTCCATGTCTAGATTCTTATGGAAGGGCCCATCCATGGACAAATATGGCTCTAAAGTTGCTTGGGCAAATATATGTCTTCCTTATGCAGAGGGTGGTCTTGTAATCAAAAACCTTGCTGAGTGGAACAAATCGCTTATCTTGTTGCAGCTTTGGAATGTCATTAACACCCTCTCTCCCTCTCTTTGGGCTAAATGGGTTCATGTTACTCTGCTAAAGACTAAATCTTTCTGGGCTATCCCTATACCTCCTGACTGCTCCTGGATCTGGAGGAAAGTGTTACACTGCAAGGATCTTGACCGTAGGCACTTATCTTATGACATAGGTAATGGAGCTAACACTAGCCTATGGTTTGACCCGTGGATTGGTCAATCATCTCTGACAAATTCTGTTCACTCGTCTTTGATTGTCAACTCGGGGCTTGGTCCCCATGCCTGTGTGAATAGCATTATTCAAAACTCTAGATGGGTGTTACCTACTTCGAATCATCAGGATGTCATTGCTTTTCGGAATTCATTTTTTTTTTTTGATAATGTGGGGTTTCCCAACCGCGGTCGGACTAATCCCCAGTAGGACTCGACCCTTTTTGCTTACGCACTTGACTTACCTTGGTGTCCGTGTGCACTCGAATTAAAGAATTCTCACACTTGAGGCAGGCGGGACTCGATCCCAGGATGTCTGGGTCTACGGCTCACCCCAGGTCGAAGCTTACTACTCTAGACCATGCAACTCTGCAAACCGGGATGTCCTTCTACACTATCTGGAACTCTAAAGATGTTAAGGCTTCTACTATCTGGAACTCTATTCGAAGGACTGGGCCTACCGTGTCTTGGCATAACCTGGTTTGGCATAAGCTTGTGCCCCCTCGGCAATCTTTTATCCTCTGGCTTGCCTTTCATAAGGGGATTTGCACCCTTGACAGACTGACTCAATTTGGCCTTGATGTTAACCCTATGTGTGTGCTTTTGCTCGAATGCTAGAGAAACCTTCAGCCACTTATTCTTTGATTGCTCTTTCTCCTTTCAGATTCTGGTAGCTGTCCTTAGGTTGTGCGGTTGGAGAGGTTTAGTAGGATTTGGGATTCTATTACTAGCTTTATCTCTAGTCGCTCATGCTCAAATTTTCACTCTGGCCTACTTCGCTTTGGGTTTGCTGCGGTAGTTTATCGAATCTGGACCGAAAGAAATTCTAGGATTTTCTCATCTAATTCCACCCCTGCTCGGATACTTATTCGTGATATTATTCATTTACTAAAGTGTGGTCTCCATTGTAATGCTAAATTTCAACAAATCAAGTCTAGACCTTGCTATAGATCACTTGTGTTGCTGTCATGAGTTTGCTGTTGGTTTGAACATGGTTGGTTAGTATTGCTTTTGGCTGGCATTGATTGGGTAATCATGGTTGGCATTGCTTTGGTGATAGCTTCTTGGTCCTGCAGCAGCATGTTGTTGCTGGTTTGATCATGGTGGTCTCACTGCTTCAGATTTGCCTGCTGGAATTTATTCTTTTAAGTTGGGTGGTATGCTATTCTTGGCATCTTTTGTTGCTGCCAGCTTGGGCTATTACTGCAGATCCTGATGTATGCTGTTTGGATCAGCTGTAGAGGCTAGTTCGCTGCCTGGTGGTCTGCTGGTCAATTTTAGTTCAGGTTTTGGGCTAGCGAGTTGATCTGTTATTGCTGCTCGGTATGGATAGGCAGTCCGTTGTGATCAGTTCGCTTGGTAAGGATCTGCTGTGCTAGTTTGCTGTTGCTATGCTCGGTCGTGGGCGACCTGGGCTAGCGTCGTTTGGGTCTGCTTTGGAGTTGCTCATTGCTGCTCTTGGTTTGCTACAACAGCTGCTTCTGCACTTGCCACTAACTTGCCACTGCCTCGCCATGCCTCTGCTGCTAGATTGGCCTTTTATATGGGCTGTCTTGACTGCTGCTAGTTCTGCGTTTGTGGGCAGCTATGCTGCTATTTTGGGATGCATGGGTCTCTAGCTATTGTTGGGTTTCTGCTATCTGGTTTGGTTACTGTTGCTGTAACTGGGCATCTGTTTCGGTGCCGCTGTTATGTTGCTGTTGTTGCATGATTTGTGGGGGTGTTACTAATTCTGATAGGCTGTTGCATTTGTGAGGGGGAGTATATAGATTCTAGCTGTGCATGTTTGGGTCTGCTGCGATGCCATGCTTTATATTGCTCCTGCTCCCTAGTGCCTTCTTAGCTACTGATGTTTAGTCTCCTTGCTAGTAGTCTACTTATGCTATTGTCATTTAAAGATAGTTTGTTGGGCTTTGTCTTGTATCAGATGGTTAGCATTCCTTGTCACTTCTTCGTTGGGCGATTGGCCTTGTAATCTTTTATAGTTATGACATCATAGGGCATGTCCTATGATGTCTATGCTATATTCTTATTGGGGTTTCCCATTGTAAATCATAGGGCATGTTCTCATTGTAAATCTTTTTGGCCACTCTCTTATTCGCTGACCCTCTGCTAACTACAAATGGGTTCCTAAACCTCCTCCTTTGGTCCCTGACCTGTCGGTTACTTCTGGAGCTTCTGTCATTCCGCCTACTAGTCAAACATTGCCTTCGAATAGCAGGACTTTGGTGGCTAAAGGTCCCAAGCTTGTTGGTACTTCAGCTTCTATAGTTTCCTCCCCCTCCCCGGCGGTGCCTAGTCCTAATCCTTTTAACCTTTTTTTTTGCTAAATTTAGACTGAATTAAATAAAAAAAAAAAAAGAGATTACAAACCTCATGGGAAACCCCAATCAGAATATAGCACAGACATCATAAGACAAGCCCTATGATGTCATAACTATAAAAAATTACAAAGCCCAACGAAGATGTGACAAAAAACGCTAACTATCAAAAACAGAACAAAGTCCAACAAATTCTTTTTTAAGTAACAATGACATAACAGACCATTAGCAATGAGACGGATCATAAGCAGTAGCAACAGCAACGGGAGCACAAGGGGATGGAGTGAAATCCCCAAGCCTTGCTTAGCTAAGCAAAGTTAGCGGTCCACCGACCATGCAACCAAGAAATATCAGTCCATAGCGAGGTATAGCAACATCAGTCCACGAAGGATAGCAGTGCTCACCCAATCTAATGCTCCTCGCCCAATAGTAGATCCACGCCCAATAGCAGTGCTCGCCCAGCTAAAAGGTACACGAAAGGTGACCACCTGCTAAGGTAAGCAGCTAGCATACCATTACTGAACCAAAGCACCTGCACCTGCAAAACAGACCCATTAACGAACAGCTAGCATACCGATACCAAACCAAAGCACATTTTTACAAAAGAAGCTGATGGAAAAAAGCACTATTCCCATCCAAACCATGATCAACAATAAGGAGGACAAAAGTAGCCCAGCTGAACCCGCTCCCAGAGCTACAGAATAGCAGACCCAAACGACGCTAGCCCAGCTCGCCCAAGACCGTGCACAGCAGATCCCCTCGCTATCCTTACCAAGCGAACTGAGCACATCGAACTGACTAACCTTACCGAGCAGCATTAGCAGAACACCTCGCTAGCCCAAAACCTGAACTAAGCAGCAGCTAAAAGCTCCACGAGAACACCATGATCAAACCAACTGGAAGGCCAAGAAGCTAACACCAAGCAATGCTAACCATGCTTACCCACTCAATCCCAACCATGTTCAAAACCAGTAGCAAGCCCATGATAGCAGCCAGAGGCAGACCACAGGCAATCCCGATATGAGAACAATTACAATACAAGTGATCTATAGCAAGGTCTAGACTTGATTTGTTGAAATTTTGCATTAGAATGAAGTCCACACTTTAGCAAATGAATAATATCACGAATAAGAGTCCGAGCTGGGGTGGAATTGGAAGAGAAAATCCTAACATTTCTTTCGGTCCAGATTCGATAAACTACCGAAGCAAAGCCAAAGCAAAGAAGGCCTGAGTGGAAGTTTGAACATGAGCGACTTGAGATAAAGCTAGTAATGGAATCCCAACTCCTACTAAAACCTCTCCAACTGCACAGCCTAAGGACAACTACCAGAATCTGAAAGGAGAAAGAGCAATCAAATAATAAATGGTTGAAAGTTTCGCTAGTAGTATTCAAGAAAAGCACACACATAGGGTTAACATCAAGGCCAAATTGGGTCAATCTGTCAAGGGTTCGTAGCACCTTATGAAAGGCAAGCCAGAGGATAAAAGATTGCCGGGGGGGCACAAGCTTATGCTAAACCAGGTTATGCCAAGACACGGTAGGCCCAGTCCTTCGAATAGAGTTCGAGATGGTAGAAGCCTTAACATCTTTAGCCATAGTTCCAGCCCAGAGAAGGTCATCCCGATTTGCAGAGTTGCATGGTCTAGAGTAGTCAAATGAATTCCGAAAAGCAATGACAGCCTGATGATTCGAAGTAGGTAGCACCCATCTAGAGTTTTGAATAATGCTATTCACACAGGCATGGGGGACCAAGCCCCGAGTTGACAATCAAAGACGAGTGAACAGAATTAGTCAGAGATGATTGACCAATCCATGGATCAAACCATAGGCCAGTATTGGCTCTATTACCTATGACATAAGATAAGTGCCTACGGGCGAGATCCCTGCATTGTAACACTTTCCTCCAGATCCAAGAGCAGTCAGGAGGAATGGGGATAGCCCAGAAAGATTTAGTCTTTAGCAGAGTAACATGAACCCATTTAGCCCAAAGAGAGGGAGAGAAGGGATTAATGACGTTCCAAAGCTGCAACAAGATAAGCGATTTGTTCCATTCAGCAAGGTTTTTTATTGCAAGACCACCCTCTGCATAAGGAAGACATGTCTTTGCCCAAGCAACTTTAGAGCCATATTTGTCCATGGATGGGCCCTTCCATAAGAATCTAGACATGGAAGACTGAATATCTTTCAAAACCGCTGCAGGAAGGATGAAGTGAGCTGACCAGTAGGCTTGGGAAGCGTAGACAACTGATTTAATAAGTTGCAGGTGACCGGCGTAAGATAGAAATTTGTTGGTCCAAGAGCTAATTTTGGCTTTGACCCTTTCAAGGAGGGGGCAGCACTCTGCAAGGCTAAGCTTTGAGGTGATTAAGGGAACCCCCAAGAATTTTGCAGGGAACTCACCCAAGCAGAAATCCAAAAGGCTGAGGATAAGATCTGATTGGACAGGAGGAACATGGGAGAGAAAACATGTGCTCTTCATGGAATTGATGAGGAGGCCCGGTCCCAAGGAGAATTGGTCGAGACAAGACTTAATAATCTTAACAGAATCAATATCACCATGACAGAAGATAATAATGTCATCCGCGAAGCAAAGATGGGTGAGGGATAAAGGCACAGATCGCCAATGAAACATGAAGGAATCCTGCTTGGAGGACTGGGATAGCATCAGAGATAAGACTTCCCTAACAATGACAAAAAGGTAGGGGGATGGGTCACCTTGTCTAAGACCTTTAGCCCCTTTGAAGTAACCACATAAGGCCCCATTAACTTTAACAGAGAAGCTGGATGTGGAGATGCAAGCCTTGATCCAGTAAATAAATTTGGGAGGGAACTTGAAAATGTTAAGAGCAGCCCACAAAAAATCCCAAGAAATAGAGTCAAAAGCTTTCCTAAGATCAATCTTCATAGCACACCTGGACGGGCCAGAAGGTCTGTGATAATTTCTAAAAAGTTCTTGAGCAAGAAGAATGATCTCATCATTTTTTGCCGGGGTGACATTAGCTCTGTTAGTACCCTCAAACACTGCCTTGATCAGTTCTCCTCTCAGTCCGGCCTTCTTATAAATGCCTCGAAGAGTATGTGCTTTCTTTCCCATGTCCTTCTTGACACTAGCGATGCTATTCTGTCTTCCCTGGGATTTCAGTTGGGTTCATTCCCTGCAAAGTTTCTTGGTGTTCCTTTGATCACAACCAAACTTAGTCTTGCGGACTGCCAACCTCTCCTCGAAAAGATTAAATCCAGAATCTCTTCATGGACTAATAGATACCTATCTTATGCTGGTAGACTGCAATTGATCAAATCGGTTATCCACTCTATCCAAGCCTATTGGTCAGCTCATTTTATTCTCCCTGCCTCTGCTATCAATGACATGAAACCTTCCATGTCCAGATTCCTCTGGAAAGGGCCTTCAATGGGTAAATTTGGCGCTAAAGTTGCTTGGAGCAAAATTTGTCTACCTTTTACTGAAGGGGGGCTGGCTATTAAGAATCTTGAAGATTGGAACAAAGCTCAAATCCTGATGCATCTCTGGCAGATCATTTCTCGTTCCTCCTCTTCCTATTGGGCTAAGTGGGTTCGTGTTGTCCATCTTAAAAACAAATTCTTCTGGATTCTTCCTACTCCATTGGATTGTTCTTGGATTTGGAGGAAAGTTCTTAATCTTCAATCTATTGCCTGCAGGCATATAACCTTTTCTATTGGTAATGGTACTTGTACTAGTCTTTGGTTTGACCCTTGGCTAGGTCAATCTCCGCTCGCTTCTTCTATTCACTCTCCCCTGATTGTCAACTCTGGCCTCGGCCCTGCTGCCTCAGTTAGCCAAATCATCATAAACTCCAGCTGGGTCCTCCCCGCATCCAACCATCATGATCTCATTGAATTCCGAAATTCTTTTGATATGTCTAGGTCTTGTAACTGATGCTCAAGATGCCATTCTCTGGGATGGCACTAGGGCTAAGGACCTTAAAACCTTTTCCTTTTGGAGTACTATTCGCAAAGTAGGTTTAACTGTGGGATGGTATAATATGGTGTGGCATAGCATGGTGCCTCCTCGGTATTCATTCATTCTTTGGCTTGCTTTCCACAAGGGGCTTCAGACTATTGATAGGCTTAACACATTCGGCATTGAATTGAACCCCCTTTGTGTACTCTGTTCTTCTGAAAGCGAAACATGTCATCACCTTTTCTTCCACTGTAGATTCTCTTTTCAGCTTTTGGTTGCTATCCTCAGACGACAAGGCTGGCGTGGGATGGATCGAAGTTGGTCCTCTATTACTGATTTTCTTTGTTATAGCTCTACCCCCAATTTCAAGCATGGTTTACTAATTTTTGGCTTTGCTACTATTGTGTATCAGATTTGGCATGAGCGTAATTCTAGGATTTTCTCCAACAAGGCTACTCCTGTTCGGGTCATTATCCGTGATATTATCCATATCATCAAATTTCGCCTCCACACTTATGCTAGATTTCAAAAGCATAAATCTAAGGCCTGTTTCCATTATTTGGTACTGTAATCTCAATCAATCTTATGGTTTAGGGAACTCTCTGGTTACTCTATGTTGGGTCCAATTTGGTCAGATGTTTTTGGTCTATAGTTGGCTTGCAGATAGGCTTGTTGTGATAGTGTGGGGCTTCGGTCAAGAGGGGCTCGGTTAGGATGGAATTCGGCATAGAGGGACTTCGACTTAGCCCATTCGGTCTTCGGTCTCATGGTTTTGATCAGTGGACGGAGCTTCGTCTTGGACAATTAGGTCTTCGGCCTGTTGGTTCAGTGGGTGGGACTTCGTCTTGGTCCAGTCGGTCTTCGGTCTTCGGCCTTCGGTATCGTGGGGTATTCAGTGGGTATCGACTTCGACAGGGATGTCTTCGGCATTGGACATCAGTAGTTGGACTCAGAGGGCTATTCCAAGGTATGGTGCTCGGGATGGTTCCGTGGGTTTGTTTTGTTCTGGACGGTAGTTCCGTATTCGGGCGTCTTGACTATTGTTCTTGTTTATGCTTTGGCACGCACTGTTTCTTTCTGTTTTTGGCATCTGCCTATTATCTTTTATAGTCCTTACATCATAGGGCATGTCCTATGATGTCTTTGCTATATTCTGATTGGGTTTCTCCCATGAGGTTTTGTAATCCCCCATTTATTATTTCAGTCTAAATTTAGCAAAAAAAAAATAATACAATCCTATTGGAGCGCCACTTCCCATACCAAAGGTTTCTGCCGAAGTTATGTCGGCCACTCAAGAAATGATGTCATTGGGTCATCAGCCTGGACAAGGGCTTGGTAAAGATAAGCAGGGTATCAAGCACCTAATTCAAGTGTCCAGTAAAACTAGGACATCCGGACTAGGCTATTCTGCCAGTTACAGTCACAGGAATCCTCATAAGCACAAGTAGGTTCCTCAAGTTTCTACCACACGACAATGTTCTCCATCTGCACCTCATGAGTTGATACAATCTCCGGTAAAGGTGCCAGCCCATGTTATGGCTATGTTGTTTCCCAAACCAGTACCATTCAAAGTAAAAGAGGTCCTGATTCTTGATCCCGAAGTGGGAGAGAGGGAACGGAAACGTAAACATGACATCGCCTTGATGATGTCAGGCATACGCATCATTGTCCACGATGAACATACAAACAGATATACCCAGCATTTATGATTGCCCGGATGTTATGGTAATCATTCGGGAAAAGGAGGACGATGACGTTCTCCATTATCAGTAGTCCATCAGACTTTACCCCTCGACAATTGGAGCAAAGACTCCATGTATTGGTCGATTTAGGGTAAAATGGGCGTAAATCCTCTCGCCTGTAGATAACTTTAATTGCTTACTTTTCTATACAATATTAGCAGTTATTTTATTAGTACATGCTAACACTTTTTTATTATTAAACAATTTCATATATTAAGTGAAAGCATATTTTGTTTCAGGACTCTGAATTTAGATGTGCCTGTACTTGCTGATTAGGTGCCTTTTCTCCACAAGGATTGTAACTTTGATGAAAAGTTGGACTCAAACTTGATGGAAATCCAAGAGGACATTGAGACACCTCAAGAGATTAAGGAATGGGTCGCAGACAAACCTCAACCCAACCTTGACCAAACCACTTCTTTCAATCTTGGAACATTAGAAAGCCCTAAGCTAATCTAGATTGTTTCAGACCTAATCCCAAACCAACGGAATGACATGGTTGCACTATTAACCCAATTCTAGGATGTGTTTGCATGATCTAATGAAGACATGGTGGATTTGTCCAATGACATTATCCTTCATTGCCTTCCCATTAAGGAAGGATTTAAACCAGTCAGGCAGAAGCTCAGGCGATTGAAACCTTAGTGGAGTTTAAAGGTGAAAGAAGAAATTGTGAAACAATTTTAAGCTAGCATTATCATGGTGTCCACATATCCGGAATGGATATCCAACATTGTTCCCGTGCCTAAACCAGGAGGAAAGGTGCGAGTTTACATGGATTACCGGGATCTGAAGAAAGCATGCCTTAAAGATAGCTTTCCCGTGCCCTTTATCCACATTCTTATTGACAATACTGCTCAATACGGCATGTACTCCTTTGCTGATTGCTTTGCGGGGCATCATCAGATTATGGTTGCTGAGGAGGATCATGAGAAAACTACTTTCATCACGCCTTGGGAAACCTTCTGCTATAGACGGTTGTCATTCGACCTCATCAATGCCGGGACAACCTACCAGTGAGCCATGATGGCTCTTTTCCACGATTTAATGCATAAAGAGATAGAGATCTACGTGGATGACATCATTGTTAAGTCCCAAAGGGAAGAAGACCATTTGGACCATCTCAAAAAGCTCTTCAATAGGTTACGTAAGTACAACTTGAAGTTGAATCCAGCCAAGTGCGCATTTGGCGTTAAATCAGGCAAGTTGCTAGGTTTCCTAGTCAGCCACAAAGGGATTGAGCTGGATCCCACCAAAATCCAGGCCATCAAGGAAATGCCCATTCCTCAGACAAAGAAGGAAATACGGAGATTTTTGGAAAGAATCAACTTCATTAGCAGATTTATTTCTCAACTCACAACAACCTGTGAGCCCATCTTCAAATTGTTAAGGAAGAACTCCTCCATGAAATGGAACGATGAGTGTCAGAAAGCCTTCCTTACCATTAAAGAATAGCTGGTTAACGCTCCTGTTTTGGTACCACCTAGGGATGATGTTCCCCTATTCATGTACCTGTCCATTAATGACAATGCCATGGGATGCATGCTGGGGCAAAAAGACGACAGAGACCAAGAATGAGCTATCTATTACCTCAGTAAAAGATTCAGCATCAGTGAACACAAGTACACCCGAATTGAGAAGACTTGTTGTGCTTTAGCATGCGCCTCCATGAGGTTACAGCATTACCTCCATGGTCACACAACCCATCTCATATCCCGCGTGGATCCTCTCAAGTATGTGTTAAGTAAGCCCATATCAATTGTTGATCGTCCGGATGGCGCTTGATCCTACGTTAATTTGACATCGCTCACGTGATGCAAAAAGTCACAAAGGTCAAGGAATTGCGGATCAATCGGTAGCCGCGACCGCGGGATTACAAACCCTTGGAAACATATTTCCTCGATGAAGTGGTAATGGCAGTTCAGCAACACCATCAGTACGATGCATGCCACACATGGAAAATGTATTTTGATGGAGCTGTTAACACAGAAGGTTCTGGAGCTGGAGTAGTTCTAGTATCCGGTACGGGGGAGTAGTATCCCATTGCCATCAAATTGAAGTTTGTCAGCACCAACAACACAGCTGAGTATGAAGGCTGTATCATGGGGCTAAAACTTTCCCATTCAATGGGCATCAAGCTGTTAACTGTCTTTGGGGATTCCGAATCGGTAATCAAACAATCCATAGGAATCTATCAAACCAAAGAACTACATTTGATGCTTTACCATCGGCAAGTTTTACAGATGGCTTTGGAGTTCGAAGAAATCTCCTTTTCACACATTCCTCGTAATAGGAATAATTTTGCGGATGCACTAGCAACGCTAGCCTCCTTGATTCACATACCTGACAAGGAAAACATGCCAAGCATCATATTTGCCCTGCAAAAGGCCCCAGCCTATGGGAACTATGTTGGAGAATTATCGGATGAGTTACCTCCCATCCACAACCCTTGGTATCAGCATATCAAAGAGTATTTACGAGATGGATCTACACCCGTTGAGGCGAGCCTGACTGAAAAGAGGCGGATCCATCGACTTGGTATGAAATTTTATCTGAGCGGAGATGCACTCTACAAAAGAGATGCAGGATTAGGTCTACTCAGATCTCTGGACAAAGACCAAGCTTAGAGGCTCATGGATGAGGTCCATGGTGGAGTATGTGGCCCCCACATGAGCGGACCCTTACTTGTTAAGAAGATCCTCAAAACAGGGCATTATTAGCTTACGCTCAAAGCTGACTGTGATGATTTTTTTTTTTTTTGCTAAGTTTGTTTGTATATTGAAAAAGAAAAGAGATAAAACAATCGCTATGGCATACCCCGAAGCTTTTGATAGAACCACATGGGACAACCCCCAAATGGACAACAAAAAGACTAACAACCAAGCCAAATGAAAGAACAAAGAGCATTACTAAGCAGGACAATAGTAAATACAAGCATGGGAACTTAAACAACTTAAACAACCAATCAATGAAACCAAGCACCAAATGAATGGAGCCAAGAAATGAATGGAGCCGAAAATCGAATCGAATCGCATCAAAGAGTCAAGAGTATGTCAAGCATAGGAAGAACTACGAAAAGCCGTAGAGAGAGGGTCAACCATATAAACCAACCTCGGTCGAAACCAAAGATCCCCAAAGATCCTCAAGACAAGAGGTCAACTCAAGGGCCAACCATATAAACCGAACCCGGCCAAACCAAGATCCCCAAATCATCCCAAGACAAGAGGTCAACCTCAAGCCGAACCAAGATGCTAAGCCCAGATGTCGCCTTTGATCCTTTACTAGCCAAAAAGCCGAACCCAAGATTTGATCAAGATGCTATCAATCCATAACGTAATGTAAGCAATAAATTTGAACCAAATCATGGAAGAGGCCGAATCGCCATGGAAGCTAAATTGCCAACACGTAGAAGTTTAATCAGAATGCTGTGTGTGTAAAGCAAAGCAACACCAACCAACTTCAAGAAAGAACCAACCATACAACACAAGGCAAAAGAACACAAAGAATAACCAACATAGCAGACCCCAAATCCGTTCTCCAACCAAAACCAACCACAACAACCCAAAACCGTATATGCATTAGACCATTGTCCTAAGCCAATTACAGTAGTATTGGCAATAGTTGGTAGCTTTGAGAAAGGATGGACTAGTAGATAATCTAGATTTAATGATACTAATTACATCAGTAGCAAGACATCTTGGAGGAATGAGTGTCCCATTGTGTAACTTTTTGTTTCTTGTTTCCCATATCTTATAGAAAGAAACGGCCAGAGAGAGGCTGAGGATATGTTTTGATAATTTCCTCCTTGGAAAGATGAGATAAAGTCGGTGAGTCCAAATCCAGTCCGGGGTAATGAGAGCCATCCACCCAGCTTGGAATGTCGCTTTTATAATAACAGTGGAGTATTCACAGATGAAGAAAAGATGTGAAAAAGTTTCAGGGTGCTTGTTTTTTTTTTTTTTTTGATAATGTGGGGTTTCCCAACCGCAATGGACTAATCCCCAGTAGGACTCGACCCTTTTTGCTTTTTCATTTTACTATACCGCCATTCCGTCGGCCACACGAATTAATGAATTCTCACAATTAGGCAAAGGGACTCGATCCCGTGATGTCCGGTCACGGCTCACCCTTTTGGCTTGTTGCATATAGCCGACAATTGAAGGTCCTTCCTCAGATAGGCTCGAGTGATGTCGTTAGTTTGAGCTTTCCATGAAATCCAAGCCAGAGCATGAAAGAGTATCTCGGCACATGCAGTTTATGCCAGAGAATTGTGTGCCACTAAATAGCCTGTTTCCTGATCCTGATGCTTTCCCAAATGTGTCTTGCTTTAATGTAGCTGATATCCATTGAGTCCCAAAAAATACAGTCCATTGATGCAGAGGGAAAGGGAACAGATTGTACTAGTTGCCGGAGGAGAATTACCTCATGATGGTTGGATAGGGGAGGCCAGAGGAGTTATTCATAATGTCCCCGATCGTGGGTCGAGACAGTTAGGCTCGAATTTGAGAGCAAGGTATCACTGGGTTGATGGCGTAACCATTGAGCCGTGGATCGCATCGTAGATCAAGGTTTCTCCAGAGCCAACAACGATTCAAGGTGTCAAGAGCAATAGGCCCGAGCTTTAGTAGTTGTCTCCAAATCCATGAACAATCGGTGGGTATTTCTATCCGCCAAACAGATTTCCAAGAAGAACAAAGGGTCTGCACTCCACTTAGCCCATATTGATTTAGTGTTAATCTGCAATACATGGGTTAGGTGTAGTAAAAGTAGGGCTTTATTCCACCAAAGAGACTTTTAATGCCTGCACCCCTTCCTCTGTAGGGAGTGAGATGTTATGCCATGCAACCTTAGCACCATAGGGAGTAAGAGAGGTTCCCTTCCAGAGGAATCGACAAAGAATAGATTGAATGGCTCTAATGACTGCTTTAAGCAGTAGGAAATGATTACTCCAATACGATTGTATTGCGAAGAGCACAGATTTTATGAGTTGGACCCTACCAGAATAAGCAAGGGCAGTAGCAGTCCATGAAGAGACTCTTTGTGTGATTGTATGGATAAGAGGAATACAATCCTGGTATGAAAGCTTAGAAGAGATGAGGGGACACCCAAAAATCTGTGGGAAAAGTACCATGAGTGAAGCCTGGAAAGATAGGATGGATGCTTTTGTTTCGTGGTCTTCGCAGCTAGAAAAACATCGGCTCTTTTGAATATTAGGAATGAGACCAGAGAAGAGAGAGAAGGAATGGATACATGAATGTATTATGGAAATGGTTTGGAGGTTAGCATGGCAGAAAAATTAAGATGTCATCAAATGAAAAGAGATGAGAGATGTCACGGGCTTTAGTGCGCCAAAGGGTGAAGATACCTGATTGTTTTGAACCCCAGCTTGAGTTTAAGGAGAGCATTTCCATTACTAGCACAAACAAGTAAGGGGAGGGGATCACCTTGCCTTAGGCCTCGAGTACTACCAAAGAATCCAAAGAAGGAGCCATTGACCTTGACCAAAACATAGCAAAGGAAATGCAGGGTAAATCCAAATTTAGGAATTGAGAGGAAAATGGAAAGATTTAAGGGTGCCCATTAAGAAGTCCCAATTTACTGTGTCAAACGCTTTCCTTAAATCAATTTTTAAGGCACATCTAGGAGGACCAGATTTCCGGTGATAGTTTTTTAATAGCTCCCGGCAAGGAAGATGTTGTCGCTATACTTCTTCCTTTGATGAAAGCAGACTGTGCCTTATCAATAATAGAGGGAGGACCAATTTGAGTCTCTCAGCAAGGATTTTTGAGATGCACTTGTAGATTGTATTGCAACATGATATTGGTCCTAAATCGCATATGAGAGAGGATTTGAGCACTTTGGGATAAGAGCAATGGCAGCTTGAATTTACACCTCGTGGCATTCTTGCAGAAGAAAAGAAGAATAAAACGGCTTTTGTGAAGTCTTCACCAACAATGTCCCAACAAAGGAGTGAAAAGTTCACGTTAAAACCATCCTGCCTCGGACTCTTGTTTCGCTTCATACCACTAAGAGCTTTGAATACCTCAAGAGTCGTGGATAGAGCCAAAGGATGGCAAAGATGAGAAACAGCTTATGTGTTTGGTAGGAGAACTCCATAATTTTCAAAGTCACCAAGGAGGTAGGGTTTGGTAGTTGAACAAATCTTTGAAATAATTCACGTACCACAGCTTCAACCTCCTCCTCGCCTCTCGAACCAGCTTCACCTAAGAGTTATAAATAGAAAGGATTTTGTTTGTGTTCCACCTGCTTTTCACCAGATTGAGAAAATTTGGTGTTTCTATCCTAGTAGCAAGCCGTGTAGCTCTAGATTTCGGTGGAGAAGAGTTTCCTCTAGAGCCAATGAATTCCAAAGAACATGAAGGCAGCTCTGCTCTCCCGGAGATGAGATCCAATCAAGTGGGTGTTGGAAAGCAAGGATTGAGCTCAGAAGATTTGAAGTTACTTCCTTAATCAAGATGATAGATTTCAATGGATTTGTTGAGGGTAGCTAAGGCTCTTTTAGTTCTCTTGAGCTTGGCAGTCGTGATATGAAAGGGGTTACCTAGGTCGGGTTGTTCTAAACCAGTGTAAGATACACAAATATGAAAGCCATCCAAGAGGATCATGTGGTTGAAGAACTGAAAGGTTTCTCGACCTTGTAGAAGGAATGCCAAGGTTAAGCAGACACAGAGAGTGGTCGACATTCCCTCCGGGAGCAAAGGTAGCTTGAGCAAGGGGAAATGAGTTGAGCCATGATGCATTTCCCAAAGCTCTATCAAGCTTTTTATGGATTGATTTTCAGTTTGATAGCCCACCAAGTGTTGAAGGACCAATGCCCCTAATGTCATCCATTTCAAGGTTCTGCAGCACTCTTTGAAATCCTCCATACCAGAGTCCCATTCGGATCATTCTTGTCGGCTTCATTAAGGTTTCGATAGCATTGAAGTCACCCAAGACACACCAGTTGAGAGAGGAACTAAGAGAGGATAATTCAGCCCATAGGTCTTTCCTTTCAGATATAGAATTCAAACCATAAACAAAAGAACCCAAAAAAGTACAATCATTGGCTAAATGCTTGATGTTGCAATGAATAACTTGGGAGGATACAAAAAGGATATCCACTTGCCAAATATTGGGGTTCCATCCAACCCAAATCCTGCCATTATAGTGGTAATCATAATTATAAAACCAAGTCCAGCTTCCTACAAATATTATTGGAGATTCTACTAGCTTTATGCTTTTGACTGCTTCCAAAAGACCAATGAAGGAGATACTATTATCTAAAATTAACTGTTTAACATAAGCCTGTTTTGGCTTATTATTCAGACCTCTAATATTATATGTCGCTAACATTAACATAGAAAATAGGGGGAGTAGTGATTAGCAGGAGGCTTTTACCCCACACCCGCCCTTGCCTTTTGTTCCTACGCTTAGCATCTTGAGAAGGTTCCATCCTGCATCTTTGCTTATGCTTGTGTCCTTGCCCTCCTCTCTCATCTATAGCAATTAGCTTGTTCAGTATAGGGCAGTTTACAGGGGGATGAATCCAGATCAGAGGGAGAGAGAGCATCATTGACAATAGCATTTGCAATGGGGGAGAAAGAGTTGGGTGAGGCCAAGATAGGAAGAGAAGGAGTCGGATTATTCCCAACTTTGGCACCTCGGACACACACACTCGATCATTTGCATGAGTATCAGCATGTGGATTTTTGACAGCATCAGGAGCAGGAGTGGGAAGTAAAGGGCTAGGGGCCGAAGTGCCATCAGCAGGTTTAGCAGCAGATTCAGATTGAACATTTGTTTTGGGCACCCATTTAAAATTGGATTTGGGGCATTTCAAAGGAGAATGGCCAAATACTTTGCAGGTGGGGCATGATGGTGGCCTACTTTGGTATTCAACATTAACCGGGACAATAATGTCTTCAAAAGTTTCTTCGTTAAGAACAACAACATTGATAGAGGATGGAAAGGAGAATTAAGCTTGGACTTCAATGCAGACTCTGGCAAAGTGCATTAAGTCATGCTTGGAAGTCATTTCATCAGTAAACAGAGGCTTACCTATGGCACTAGCAAGGTAGCTAATACCCTCATCAGACCAGTAGGAAAGAGGAATTTGGCTAAGCTTTACCCAAATGGGAATTTTGAACTGATCAGATTTTGAAAATTCAACTCCTTCTTTCTAAGGTTGTAGGACAATCACTTTTGAGGCGAAGTGCCAAGGACCCGAGTAGAAGGACATTGTCTCTATCGAGAGATGATTTGAATTTGAAAATATAGTAGCCTTTGCTATGGAGAAAGACACTTGTGAGACCCATGTTGCCCCAAAGGCGCTTTGGCAATGGGTTCAACAACCTTGAAGGGATGTTTGAGTGCAAGAAATAACCCACAAGGTCGGAAGACCAGAGCTGATTTCCACGCTTGAGCACATCAATTGGGAGGTTTAACTAGAATCGACCATCCCCTGATAAGGGAGGGTGGTAGGAGAGAGAGCGGAAGATTTTCCCGAGCTAGTAGAGACCACATCACACCAGGATTTAGGTGGACCAGGGTTCAAAAGAGGGTTTTCACCTTGCTCAACCGGAGATGCAAAGGTTGAATGCAGCCTATAGCAGATGGAATAGGGTCCAGAGGTTTGCCAAGGATAGACTGGTCAGAAACAGAGCAAGGCGCCAGCATAAGTGCATCAGAAGTTCTTTGTGGACTTTCAACAGACATCTTGTGGGCCTGACCTATATTTGCTAGTTTCCCATCAGAAAAAAAAAGCGTTGATATCACTAGTAGAGAGTCCATGCGCCAACAAGCAGTCCATAGGATCTGCATTTTTCTTTCTTTCAAATAAAACTTCCTCTCGATCCTTTTGAGAGAAGTGTTGTGCAGCTTTGAAAATCTCAGAAACATTAGATTCAAGAGCTTGACCCAAGTTGCTTTCTAACTCATTTGCTAATGAGGTAGAGTCTTCAGAGCTTTGATCAATAGCAACAGGATTTGGGTCTGATTCTAGCATTGCAATCAAGTCAAGTCCCACGTTGAGGGATAGGTCAGCGGAGACAGCCATGTCAGCATTGCTGAGCACCAAAGGAGAGGAAAGAGAAGGAGAGTTTGGGTTTGAGACACCAAATTCAGAAAAAAAAAATCCCTAGAGACAGAGCTCAGGGAGTTTCCAGCAGAGAGATGAGAATGGCTAACCATGGAAGCGAGGGGGTAGACGACGGAGGGGAGAAGGCCGGAAGGGAGGGAACGGTAGCTGGAGAATGGAGGAGTAGGAAACCAAAAAGGGTTAACAGAAATGTTTGGTGAGGATGGAGAGGTAGGTGAGGTTGAGCGGGAGATTAAAAAAGGAAAGAAAAAGGAAGTTAACGGTAAAGAGAGAAAGAATGGACGGGAAAAGTGGTCTAAAATCCTAGTGAGAAGGGAGAGCAAAATCTAGAGAGAGAAACTAACCCATGACACTCCCGCTGTTCTTTTCTTCTTAGGATTCTTGTGACTGTGATGATTACATCAAGAGGTGCTATCAATGCCAAATTCATGAGAATGCTATCCACCCCCCTCCAAGGGAACTCCATAATATGAGTTCGCCATGGCCCTTCTCAATGTGGGGAATGGACGTGATCGGGCCCATCGAGCCCAAAGCCAGTAATGGACATCGATTCATATTCACCATGATTGACTACTTCACCAAATGGGTAGAAGCAGCCTCCTTCCCCGAGGTTACCAAAGAAGTCATCATTTGTTTCATCAGAAACAATATCGTCTGTCGATATGGACAACCAGAGGTCATTGTGTCAAACAATGCTAAAAACCTCAACAACAAAATGATGGAGGAGTTATGCAGTAAATTCCACATCAAACACCTTAACTCCATCATCTACCGTCCAAAGATGAATGGTGCTATTGAAACGGCTAATAAAAACTTTAAGAAAATCATGCAGAAAATGTTCGCCAATCACAAAGGATGGCCTAACCTCTTGCCTCTGACTTTATCGACCTACAAGAACTTCAATACGTACTTCCATTGGGGAAACACCCTACTCATTAGCCTATACGATGGAAGCAGTGCTCCCCATAGAGGTAGAAATGGAATCCCTCAGAGTGTTGATGGACACTCAGATGGATGAAGACCAATGGGTACAAGACAGGTATCACCAATTGTCTCTAATAGACGAAAGGAGAACCGCGGCTATCTTCCATGGTCAGTTATATCAGCAAAGGATCGCCAGATCCTACAACAGGAAAGTCCAAATACGGCAGTTTAAATAGCACAACTTGGTTTTGAAGAAGATCATTGACAATCAAGATCAATCGAAGGGAAAAATTGCTCCTAACTTGGAAGGCCCGTTTGTTGTCAAGGAAGTATTGACAGGAGGCGCTCTCAGACTACAGGAAATGGACAGCGATGAATTTCCACAGCTTATTAACTCGGACACTGTAAAATGGTACTATGTCTGAGGTTACCATCAAGCAAACATCCTGGCTTTGGATCATCAGATCACCAGTCATTCCAGTTTTCTAACCCTTTTTACATGCTCTTCTGCCCCTAAGGGAACATACACTTTAAACCAGCAGCCTGGTTTCACCTCATTTCAAACCTTTCACACAATTTCGATTATCCCCCCAGGGATTGAACCTTTCACACCTGTAGTTTATCCTAAAAATGGGATTAAACTTTTCTACACTTGTAGTTTGTCCTGAAGACGGGTTCAAACTTTTTCCACACATACAGTTTGTCCCAATCATGGGATCAAACTTTCTTCTCCCCGCAATATAGCCTGCACATGTGATTCATACTTCTCTTTGGTTGCAATTCATCCTGAGGGGCGAACTACGTCGACCTGATCTCTTTGATACCCGGGAGTACGTAGCAACCATATTCTATATGGCCCGGTCTCAATAAAAAAACAACAAAAACATTTCTACCCTTTCTCTAAAAAAACAAAAACCACAAAAACACTTCTACACCCTTCTTCATGAATAAAGCTTATATACCCATCTGCCTTTCACATTCAGCGTTGAACCTCTTACACCAGGTTCGAACTATGCAGACCTGATCTCCTCTTCAATAGGAGTACGTAGGTAGCCATTTATGGTTCGATCTAACCCCTACCAAAACAAAAATACTTATCACACGGTACTAGGATCAAACTTTAATCCACCACATTTCATCGGCTTCAGACCAAAGGGATGGAACTACCTAACCTCTCCTCACAAATAGGAGATTCGGCGACCATCTAAGTTGCGGTTGTGCCTCAAAGAGCAACACCAATCCATAAGAGATTGAATTAACTAGGCTTCTCACAAATAAAAGTATTGGCGACCATCTGTGGTGTGGTCAATCTCAGAGAGGAAAAGCCACACTCCTCTCAACATTTCCATACAGAAACGAGTCCCAAGACACCAAAAATGGTAGGGATACACACAAATCAATGATCAGTTCTGAAAGATCCTACGATCGAATCTTACTCGTCCGAAGTGTTAGCATGGGCGAATCAAATCAACCCTATCCCCATGGCTTTCGACAAGAGCTCGGAAGACTCACGTGCAAGGACTCAAACTTGACCCTTCGTTGAGGTTAATATTGCTCAAACCCTTGGCGTACAATGAAGAGAAAATTTTGTAGTCAGCCAACATTTCTCCCAAAAGGATTGGGATGAAGCCTTGTTCGAGAGGAGGAAAACAGTCACCTTATGGACTTCCTCTCTACCATGGTATATCCTACTCGAATGTACAAAGCTTATCTTTCAAGGCAATATTCAAAATCTTGGACATGCTCGCCAAGTAATTGGTAATTCTCCACCCTTAATTCTTCCTCCCGGATCCTCCTGCAACTCCTTCCACTTCCTTGAGGAACACAGAGTTCATGATCCGGCCGAAAAGCCCCTATTTCTTCATCCCTTTATCCGGCTCTGCAGTTGAACCTCTCTATCTTAGGGAAAGGGTCTGATGCTACTATTTCAACCTACGCCCCATATCCCATGCGAGAGGAAGGCGGTATCTCCCCAACAGCCTTGGGTTGATGTCCCTAAAAGTTGGAGTCTCAGAGTTACAAAAACTTGGGGAAAGCTAGCAGATCCTCTCTTTCCATCCTCCCAGTATGGAGAATGGTGACATTCTAAAAAAGCCTCCTGATGACATGCTAGCGAGGGAAACCTTATCCGTCGACCACCTTGGTTGGCTATTTCCTACACTCTAACCTTCCTTTTAAGGTCGTTGAACCTATTGCTAAACGGTTGTGGGGAACCCGGTCTTACCAAAGTTTTTCTCGCACAACAAGGGTTACTATATATATTCAAGTTCAAATCCCACCATCGATCGTGACAATATCCTTGCATCTGGTCCATGGCATTTTGCCTCCAAAGTGATTGTTCTGCAGAAATGGCAAGAAGGTGTGGAGTTCACTAAGTCTGACTGTGACAAAATCCCCATCTGGGTTAAGCTTAGCCAAATCCCCTCTCTCATATTGGTCGGATGAGGGATCAACTATATAGCTAGTGCCCTTGGTAAGCCTCTCTTCACCGATGAGATGACAACTAATAATGACTTCCTAAATTTTGCACGAGTGTGCATTGAAGTATCTGCCACATCCTCTTTCCCTTCCTCCATCAAAGTTGTTGTTATGCACTCTGAGAAATCCGAAAAGACCTTTGTTCCGGTTGATGTTGAGTATCAAAGTAGACCACCTGTCTGCCCCTTCTGCAATGTATTTGGCCACTCCCAAGTCAAATGCCCTAAAGCCAACTTCAAATGGGTACCTAAAAAGTACACCCCACCCCCTTCCGAGCTACAGACATCAGTAATGGTTAGCCATACGGTTGGTTGTCCCTTCACCAAAGGTTACATCTTTCTCAATAGAAATGAGAACCCCCCCCTCTCATGAGAGTGGGTGATGTGGCTAGGGGGGGCAATTTAATTCAATAACGCCACCCCAAATGCTTTCACAATAGTGTCCAATACTTTTGATCCAATTGACCAACCCGATCCCATCCTTGGGTCCGACTTAATCCCCAAATGCCACAAATCCCTAGTTAATAGACTAAAGGTTGTTGATGAAAAGGAAGGCAAAGACTTGAAAAACAAACAGATTGGTGGTATGGAGAACCCCAAAGCTGCAAAAAAGAGGAAAGGCAAGGGTAAAACAGGCAACACCCCCCCACCATCAGTTTAATTTATGCTGGCAACCTACAACATTCGTGGTCTCAATAAATGCCTAAACAGCCTATGTAAAGCAAATTATTGCTGATTATAATTTATCCATTGTTGGACTGATGGAAACGAGAGTCAAGCATACTAATGCCAAGAAAATTTCCCGAAAGCTGTGTCCCATCTGGGAATGGGCTTTCAACTATGATTTTCATGGCAATGGTAGAATTTGGGTGGGTTGGAATCCTAATCTCTGGAATTTGGATGTTTTGTTTACCTCCTCCCAAGTCATACATTGCAAGGTGCAATCTTTAGATTTTACTAGTACTTCTTTTTTTTATCTCCTTTGTTTATGGGTGAACTCCTATATCGAAAAGAAGAGACTTATGGAACGAAATTTGGGTGCAAAGGTCTCCTCCGGAAGTCGGTGCTTAATGGGTGATTTCAATATTATCAAAGATCTTTCTGAGACTAACCAACCTAATGATTTCTGGGACATCGGGAAAATGATTTCAAAGAATGCACCTCCTCTATTGGCATTGATGATCTCAGAGGCATTGGCGCTTTATTTACTTGGTGGAACAACCAATTATCTAGGCCTGTACATAAAAAGCTTGACCGAGTAATGGGTAATTCGGCTTGGTTCTCCAACTTTGATCTCTCTCTTGCCACCTTTTCCCATCGTGGCCTCTCGGATCACTCACTTGTTCTTCTTATACTGGCATTAAGTTCTCCAAACCAAGAAGGTATTTTCAATTCTTTAATCACATGGCTCTCCTTGAGGGCTTTATGGGGTGTGGGTTCTGCATGGAACACCCCCATACATGGGAACCCCTTTATGTCTTCTCTCGAAAAGTTGAAACGCACCAAACATGCTTTATCCTCTCTTAATCTCACTATTGGCAATCTCACTTCTTTAGTAAAGTTGGCTAGAGACGATCTGCATTCGCACAATCTCTCCTACATGACCACCCTCTGACCCTCGCTAACCTATCCTTGAGAAATATCGCACCCAAAGGCTTTTCCAGTGCCATTGATAGGAGAGAAGTCCTAATGCAATGTAAATCGAGAGCAAACCGGTTAACCTTGGGTGACCTAACACCGCCTATTTTGCTAATATGATGAAGAGCGAGATGGAACTCCAATAAAATATTTTCTATCCTTAATGATGATGGAGTTATGGTGCATAGCAAGGACAATGTTGAAGTCAGAGTCATTGACTATTTCAAATCCTTATTTAATGCCTCGGACACTCCTTATGCTTTGGGTTTGACACTTTTGGAGTATTCCCCACGAACTGGTGAGCCCTCTCCAAGCTTCGCAACTCATTGCTCTGCTTCTCGACTCGAGATCTTTAAGGTTCTAAACTCCATGAAATGTAACAAGAGTCCCGGACCGGATGGTTTTAATGTCAATTTTTCCTTTCTCATTGGATATTGTTGGACCTGATTTCTTAAAAGTCATCCCATTTCTTCTTCTCGGCTAGCCGGCTTCACCAAAGGATTAACTCCACAAACTCTAGCCTTGATCCCCAAATGCCTCAACCCTTCATCAATGGCGCACTTTCACTTATTTCCCTTTGCAACACCATTTACAAATGTATTGCAAAGATCATCTCTAACAGACTCAAGGAAGTGTCGCCCCATATTATTGACACAAAGACAATCAAATTTGTAAAAGGTAGGAGTATTAGTGACAATATTCTAATTGCTCAAGAACTGCTCCAAGGAACACCAGACGACAGACCTTCCAGATGTGCACTCAAGATTGATCTTAGGAAAGGTTTTGATACGGTTTGTTGGGATTTTCTGCTTGATACCCTCAAAGCATTTCAGCCCCGACCATCTTCATAGAATGGATCAAAGCTTGTACTACCTCAAACCATGTTCTCTATTAAATTGAATGGAACTCTTGCAGGATTCTTTAGTAGCTCTCGTGCTTCGCCCAGGAGACCCTCTCATCCCCTTTCTTGTTTTTTCATAGTTATGGAGATGCTTTCCTTCATCTTAACAAAGCTACCTCCGCCAATCGATTTCACCTATCATTGGAAGACAGAGGCTTGCAAACTTACTCACCTCCTTTTTCGATGATATCATTATTTTCACCATGCAAGCCTACCTCCATTGCTATTGTCAATTCTTGCATCCTATCTTTCTCTCTCGTCTCGGTCTTATTCCAAATACCCACAAGAGTCATCACATTACCTAGCCAACACCGATGCAACCTCTACTGCAACATTCTCTCCCTTCTTGGGTTTCAATTAGGATCTTTACCTTCTAAATTCCTAGGAGTACCCTTATTATTCAAAAAGCTCTCTTACACCTGATCACAGACTCTTATTCAACGGATTACCAACCGGGCCACTTCTTGGACATCTAAGGTCCTTGCCTTCTCTGAGGAGGTTACAATTGATCCATTCCATTCTCTTCTCCTTACAAGTCTCATGGGTGCACTCATTTCATGCTCCCGAAAAGCAAATTAAGAGAAATTCAAGCATTATCAAGTGATTCTTGTGGAAGGGCCCAACTTTGTGTAAGTATGGTGCAAAGGTTGCCTGGCTAATCTCACATTACCCAAAGATGAGGGAGGGTTGGGACTAAAAAATCATTAGATTGAATAAAGCTCATCTGCTTGTTGCAACATTTCCTCCACCTTATCGCCTATCAATCCCACTCTCTCCGGGCAAACCGGATGAAAGCCACTATCTTAAAATTTAAGACTATTTGGAAAGTTACTATATCCCCCTGTGCTCCTGGATATGGAAGCAATTCCTCAAATTACGCCCCCTCGCTCTTCAACATCTAAAGTACATTGTGGGGATGGACAACACATAAGCTTATGGTATGATCCTTGGTTGAATGGGGCAACTATTAACCCTTCTCATTCTCTCCTTTCCAATACCGGACTTCCCCACTAGCCACTTGCTAGCTTTCTCCTCTCCCAAGAACTCCCAGGCCCTCCCAACAAGCAACCACCATGAAGTCATTCTCCCCAAGAAAGAATCCACCACCTTCCCATCCCATCTCCTAGGCTCCACCAAGTTTTTTGGGGAACTTGTGATATTAAGATCATATGGCCAAACAGATTTGGGAATCAATCCGAGCAAGATCTCCCAAGGTTCCTTGAGCTTTATCCTTTGTAATAAGTTTCATGTTCCTCGCTTTTCCTTCATTCTCCGCTTGGGCTCCTTCAAAAACTCTCCACACAAACGACCGGACCAAACACTACATCGGCAGTAACATGGAACTGCCTCTCTCTCGCAATCAACAGTTAGAATCCTTTAACCATTTGTTTTTTGAATGTGATTACTCTTCAACCATTCTCCAATGTGCCGTGACTTTAGGAAATTGGACCACTTTTCCATTCTCTTGGGATGTTATTATTGCTTACCGATTTCATACCAAGGCTCGCTTTTGTCAAGAATATCCTATGCTTAATCGTGGCCACTTGCTTCCTTAAAATGCAGGAGGCTCTCAATAACAAGATCCATAATGGCTCCATTATTCCTCCCAGGATCCTAGCCAAAGATGTTATCCATCTCATTAAGTCTAGACTTTCTAAATGTAACTCTTTTATCAAGGCCACAAATTGTAATCATTTCTGTAATTGGTTGTTAGTTTAGCTATTTTAGCTAGTGGGTAGCTAGATATGTGCAATCTCCACTCTCCCACAACTTGCAATGATTTAGGTTGGATGGGTGCTTGGACGAAATGACTTTCTTGAAGTGAGCATGGTTTCAAGAAGCAAGGCTTGGAGCAAGGCTTCAGCGAGAGCTTGGCTCACGAGGCGAGCATGGCTTTGACGAGCAAGGCTTGGGCGAAGCTAGGCTTGAAGTAGCTTAGCGGGCAAGCATGTAGTGGTCGATGGTAAGCCCAAGGTATGGCTTCATCCCAAGATATAGTTTCGGGAGAGCATGTGGTGGTCTATGGTAAGCCCAAATTATGGTTTCGGGCGAGCATGTGGTTTCGAGCGAGCTTGGCAAGCTTGAGGCTTCGGGCGAGTAGCGCTGTTTCAGTGGTGGACGAGTGACGACGACTAGTTTTACCGCTCTCAATTTGTTCAAATTACTGTAATTGGTTGTTAGTTTAACTTTTATTTTGGGATCTCTTTCGTGTTCCATATCATCATCTATACTTCTTAGATGATGATATTATATTCTGGGGTATGCCCCTTAGCCATTGTATTTGGTCCTTTTATACAAACAAACAAACTTAGCAAAAAAAAGATCCTACGACATCTCAATGTCCACATATCAAGGATGAGTTCAGAATGCATCAAGATCACAAGCCCTGAAGAAACATGCAAATATCAAGCAAGTATCAAGGCACAACTGAAAGGGAAATAAATCAAAATATATTTCTTTGCCATATATAATATTGTTTGATATATGCATATGTGTTGTACATGATAAAATGGCTAAGTTAGTCTGTGCAGGAAAATACAAAGCTATCTATGGATCTGTATGTATGCGGACTATCAGATCTAACATAGCATCCCTCTCCGAAGAAGGAGGTAACACTGCAAGCTCCTGCCCAATGGTATCTACACGAGCTAGCAGATCCGAGGCTAACTACATGGTAGCATGATGCTCATCAATATATGCAGTCATATCGGCAAGGATGCCAGTCGTAAGGGATCTCACTGAAGTACTGTCTGTGACAACCACATCCCGGGCAGATAGGGCAGCATCCCGCTCCACCATCAATGCATCTCTGGCTGATCTAGCCTCGTCTCTCTCTAATAGAGCTGTGTCTCTCCCATCAAGAGCTGACAACATCAAGGCCCTAGCCTGATCTATCTCAAAGGTCATCACATGTAGACTCTGCTCTAGATATTGTGCTGAATGCTGAGTCACAGTAGCACTCGTAGTGGGAGAATCCATCACAAATGCTGGCAACCCAGTAGTCAATCCTCCCCGATGGGAATATCAGTCTCCTCCATAGGCTCCTCATCGTAGGAATCAGTCCCCTGCACTGTTGATATTACGCAGCCGATGCAGTCTCTGTCTCCATCCATGTGGAATACTCTATAGAACAACCTGGATGGCTGACAAAAAATGATGCTAGCTCTCGCTAATCCCAACAAGCATACAACCTGGATCTATCCTCTGCTGATAAGTGTCGAGAAGCAAAGCGCTGACTCGATGCCCCCTCAAAAGGATAAAAATTCCTGAAACTGATTAAACTGACACATCACGGCCAGCGGGTGGTAAGTAATCATGCCTCTCAAACCAGCCAGAGGAAGATAATCCATGCTCGGAGCATGAGTAATGAAGTTGTAGGGTGAACTAAGCCATGTACACGATAATATAGCGAACGGATCTCCAATCCCTACCAGGAAAGCTGACCAATATGCAACATCTGTACACTCCACAGGCTGGAAGGAGTATGACATGGCTATATCATGAGTGAAACAGTACCCATGTCGTCTGAAAGTGCCAATCGGTCTCAAGTGTGACATAAACTACACGTACAACATGACCGAGCTGCCTGTAAACCCTCCTGCCAGATAAGTGCAACAGTATGTAGCTGACCTCAAAGTCTCTGCGATGATCATCGGTATGATGGTATGACCCTCTCTGAGAGCTCTCACTGCCATAATGACGCCAATGTCCAACTCATCCATGTATCATAGCATGTAGACATACGACAGTAGGCATAATAGCAGTACATCCACTCTGGCTAGATGCCAATGATCCTCTGGTGTGGTGAAATCCCTGGAATGTCATGTATAACTATCCTCAGAGCCAAATTTGTCAAACAAAAAACACTGGGATATAACGTGGCCAGATGTGAGCTCATCCTGCACCACCCTACGCCTCAATCCAGTAAGGTTCATGAACTGCCTACTCATGTCTCCAATCGCCATATGCACGCAAGGTCTGTCCAGTAGCAGCATCGTTAAACGTGCATACTCCTCCAGAGTAGGAGTCAACTCCTGGGTCCCAAATTGGAAAACCTACCTCTCCGATACCTAGTGCTCCAGCATGCCCTCCACGAATCATGTGGGAACCTGAAACATCAACAAGGTAGTATGCTGCAACAAATAATCTACAGTCACCCTGTCTGATGGTGACATGCTATCATACCACGATCGCATACCAGATGCCACCAATAATGGTGGGGTATGATTAATACGGCTAATTGTCGAAGAAGACATCTGTACGGGCCGTGTCTTAAGATCATCCAGGGGTCAATGCTGAATATCTCTGGACATACATACATATGCATAACATAATAATATGCATGATACAATAGATGTCAATATGATATAGGGAATGAAAAACTGTACATACATTCATACGTCTATGTACAACTAAAATATAGGAAAATGGGGCAAAACTGCCCTATAACTAACAGTAGCACCCCTACATGGGTCCCACACCTCCGGCTCGGTCCAGTTTGAGTTGCAAAGGAGGTCTCACAAGATGAAAGGCCAAATCAGGAATAAAAACGCAATGCGATTGAGCAAAATAGCCTGGAATCCTTGTTTTCACGGGCCAAACTTTGGCTCCGCATATCACTCATTGGTATTCCCCTGAATACAAGGTACACTATACCGATGAGCTCAGCTTTTGCAAATCATGCTCGATAATACCTCACACAGGTTTGATGCTTCCAAACACAGGGTCGTAACCCTAAAAGAAGTATCCCCGGCGGGGGTCACAACGCCGAAGTCGTACATTGATAAAGTATCCCCGGGTCACAACGCAATTCAACCATTGATATACGCATCAATGAAGGTCAAGCAGCCTTGACATACTCCCCAACAAGGGTCACAATGCAATGCAATCATTGATACACACATCAATGAACGTCAAGCAACCTTGACAGTTTGCCCAACAAGGACCTATCCGGTGATACACACATCAGCGAAGGTCAGGCAGCCCTGACAATACATACTGTTGGTAGTAACTCTAATAGGATCATGGTTTATACTAGTGACAAACTAGAGAAGACCATCCTTATCGGAGAGGACCGATGGTGGAATATGTTATACACATCCTCAAACAGACAAAGCGTTATCCCCATATGTCTCTTGTACACGAGAGGCACCTCTATGGTGTAAAGGTCTGTATCAAGGATCTGACTTTGGTGATAGCCCCAACGTCAACATCCTTGAAGTTGGATCGCATGTCCAAGACATTACTGATTGTCATCCCTGGCAGGATTAACAGGGAACCCACAATCATTCATTCATGCATCAAACATTTGCATCATGTTGCTGGACATAGCATCATGTTTATCTTGTTGCATTTCAAGTGTCTAGGATTCTTTATCCTATCCATGCCTTGCATTGCATGAATATAATAAAGAGGGGCATCTGTAGACACTCGAAATTTTCTGCACACCTGTTACTAACATTGCAGGAGGGCAGATTTATCTTTCGGAGATAACCCTGGAAGACAGCTCACATCCATTCCGGATACTATCAGAAGTTCAGTCTCAATCCCGGAACACACACCGGGAGTATCAATTCCAACCTCGGAGATAACCCCGAGATCCTTCCTTGGAGATAAACCCAAGGAATGTTGTTGCAGTTCTGACGATAACTCCGGAAATGCTTGTTTAAAATGCATGCGATCAGCTTCAATCTCAGACCTCCTGTCGAGGCACTCAATCCAAAGACTCGAAGATAACACCGGGAAGACGGGCACACTTTATAGATGACCTTGTAGAATTCAAACACTTGCCCAGTCCAATCTCAGATGTAACCCTGAGCAACGTTTGCTATCAGCCCAAACCGGAGATAACCCCGATTATGGGAAAAGTTGTCATCTTGCCACCTCAACCCCTGCGCGCCATCTCAACATTTCATACATACATTTCTACATAACAATGTCCCACAAGGGCCAAAGAGTTCCAATCTCGAGTGACTATTACGCGTGGCAGCACACCGAATAGAATTTGAAGCATGAAGACCATGGGCATGGTCCCCTCTTCCTGACTTCGTACAACCTCTAATCCCATGTCATTTCGCAACTCTTGACAAAAGCGGTTTGAAAAAGGTCTTGTACACCTTGTTCAGATGCTCAGATTGAAGTTCTGCAAATTCGAGCGGATATCACAAAGGCATTTGAGTGCATGTACTTTGAGAGACTGAGACCATGGATCCCGGGGCACCAGGCAGCCAGATGATGCATCTCATGGGTTGCAAGGTACACCTATGGCTCCCAGCCCTATAAATATAGAGCTTGGGGTGGCCATTTGTAAGAGAAAAAGAGGCGAGGAAGCCCTGTCCAATTTGCTCTGTACACACCCCATATTGAGTGATTTCTCATTTTAAACACCTGTTAGCTCACACATATTTATATTTTACTGGCCGGAGCGGAGTGTTTATCCATATAGAGTTATAGAAGCCTGCCTTGGCAGCCCACTGTAAGCCTTCTCACACTCTATAAAGTCTTTCTCTTTATCTTTGCACACACTATTCTTCACATTGAGAGTCATGTTATGTGTGTATGCCCGGACTTCGGTCCGTGGTTTTCATTTCTGTCTATATATATATATATATATAAACTATTGTCGGACTCCTTCTGATGAGCCCGGATTTTACATTCGGAGCGTTTACTTGCTTTTATATATATATACTTATATATATAAATTGTTGTCAGACTCTGTCTGATGAGCCTGGATTTTACATCCGGAGCGTTTACTGCTTTTATATATATATACTTATATATATTAACTATTGTCGAACTAAGTTCGATGAGCCTGGATTTTATATTCGGTGCGTTTAATACTTTTATATATATATATATTTAAATTTCATCGAGCCCGGAGTTTACTTGAGGCCTTTTTCTCGCTTTATATTTACATTTAGTCCTACTGGAGTTTACATCGTGGCGGTTGATCGCCTTTTACAACTTTATTTACTTTTCTCGATCCCCCATGGAGGTGCTTCATGGTAGTTGATCATGTCCATATATATATATATATATATATATATATATATATATATATATATATATATATATACCGCTTTTCTATATTTATATTTCTCGATCCCCATGGAGGTGCTTCGTGGTGGTTGATCATGTCTCAGATATATATATTTACGCCTTTTATATATATAATCGCTATCGCTTTCATATAAATCATGCATCATGTGAGCCTAGGAATCATGTGATCACAGATTCATCCATCAATCTAGATTCTGCCCCCGTGATGGACATTTTAAGTCAGAAAGGCGGCTTGTACATTACTTACGGTGTCCAATTTCCTTGGATGATCATCATGCCCATGAGGAGTTCTAAGATCGTCAGATATTATTTTTTCAAGATGCTTCATCTCGAAAATAAAAGCAAACAAGCCGAACATTTAATAATAAAATGGAAGTATGAAAAGGTCTCAATTACCATTGAGCACAGGGTTTGAAAACCCTCTTTTTACAAAACTTCACCATTATATCATGTTTAAAACCGAATTTTCATATAAATTCAAACCCTTTGTATATAGGTGCGAACGAGGCCTCGCACTACTTCAAAATAAATTGCACATTGATCCACACACACACACATTCATATAACAGTTTCTTAAAAAGTGGTGGTCACCGTGGCAAAACGGATGTCGGGGGGTGCCTAACACCTTTCTTCCACAAAATCAAACCCCTGAACCTAAATGAATCTCTATTTCACAGACCCGTTTAGCAATGTCACATCACTAGGTCAATGTGTAAACCTTTTATTGGTTACGTTGGTGCAACCAGTTAAAAACACCAACTGGCGACTCTTACAGTCAAATCGTCGACATTACACATGTCGGATCTTTTTCACTTATTTTTTCAAACAAATCTCACATAACGTGAGAACACCAAAGAATAAGAAACGAAAAGGGACAAATAAAAATCCCGACGTCGATACACGGATTTAAACAAAAATACGTTAGATTTGAATGATATTTCTATTGTTAATAAATTTCCTGACGTATTCCCTGAAGAACTTCATGGCATACCTCCAGAGTGTAAAATTGAATTTTGTATTGACTTTTAACCCAGTACAAAACACATTTCTAAAAGCCTCAAATATTTCTTTAACCAAACAAACGTATTATGAGCCAAAGACGTTAGATTGAGCTGTTGAAAGATTACGACCATACTATTCAATACCATCCTGGAAAAGCAAACGTAGTAGCTGACGTGTTGAGTACTAGATCATATGCGGGTACGAGTGCGATATTGTCAACACAAAGGCCCATTTTGTATGACTTACAAAGGATGGAGATAGAGTTAAAGACTCTAGGGACCCACATGATGTTGTCAAATATACGAGTAGAACTGACTTTAATCGATAAAGTTAAAGCTGCTCATACTACGGACCTGGAGCTTATGCGTATGAGGAAGAAAGTGTAAAAAGGTGCTATTCTAGAAGCAAGAATTGATGAAGAAGGGATACTTCGAGTCAACTCCAGACTTTATGTTCCTAACGACTCTGATTTGAAGTATAAAATCATGATGGAGGCGCACAACACACCGTTTGCAATCCATCCTGGAAGTACCAAAATGTATTATGATCTTCGACATACATTTTTATGGAGCAATATGAAGAGAGAGATAGCGGAATTTATCTTAAGGTGTTTAACTTGTCAACGTGTCAATGCGGAGCATCAATTGCCAAAAGGTCCATTGCAACCACTTAAAATTCTAGAATGGAAGTGGAGAGCACATTACCATAGATTTTGTTACTGGTCTTCCCAAGGTTTCTCAAGGCATAGATGCAATTTGGGTCATTGTTAATAGATTAACCAAGTCTGCTCATTTCTTACATATACGAGAAACTTATTCACTTGAACGTTTTGCTCGTATATACATAAATGAGATTGTAAGACTACATGGTATGCTAGTATCCATAGTTTCTGGTCGAGACCTAAGATTCACTTCACGATTTTGGGTCAGTTGGCAGAAAGCTATGGGCACGAATTTACGATTCAGTTCTGCATATCATCCTCAAACGGACGGGCAGTCGGAGAGGACTATTCAAACTCTGAAGATCTATTAAGACTGTGTCAAGGAAGTTGGAACAAATTCTTGCCATTAGTGGAATACTCATACAACAACAATTATCAAGCAAGTATAGGCATAGCTCCATTCGAGGCGTTGTATGAATGAAAGTGTCGTTCTCTAGTATGCTGGGATGAGGTGGGTGAAGCAACGTTGTTGGGACCAAAATTAGTACGCATGACTATGGAAAAGATTCAAATGATCCGGCAACGTATAAAAACCTCAAAGGATCGACAAAAAAGTTATGATGATCTTCATCGAAGGGACGTGGAATTTAATGTTGGATATCATTTGTTGTTACGTGTTGCTCCATGGAAAGGAGTTACGAGATTTGAAGAGAGGAAAGCTCAATCCTCGATTCATTGGCCCATCGAGTAGGAACTGTGGCCTATAAACTCGCCTTACCGCCAAGTATGTCTCGTGCTCATAACGTTTTTTACATATCTATGTTACGTAAATATGTTGAAGACCCGAATCATATTATTGAATTAGAACCAGACGAGATAGTGGAAGATTTAATGTATGAAGACCTGTTAAAATCTTGGATAAGAAGGAACATATTATACACTCAAAGGTTATACCTCAAATCAAAATTTTGTGGAGAAACCATGGTATTGAGGAAATGACCTAGGAGTTAGAATCTGAAATGAAAACAAGGTATCCTCACCTCTTCGACAGACCAGGTACATACCCCAATTTCGAGGATGAATATTCATAAGAAGGGGAGGTTGTAAGACCCCAACTTTTATGAATAAAGATTAATTTTTCTCTAAATGTTATTTTGAATAATAAGGTGTGGATTTGATATAATGTTATAGTTGTGGGTAATATGTACAAATTTTACAAAGTAAGCAAGTTGTCATAAAATATTTGTTTGGTCGGGGAATATTCATTTTATCAAGGAATATTCGTACGACGGCACAATCATTAGTGGACCCCTCAACGGAATTACTGTCGGAGTTAGAAAATGACATAAATAACTTTTTATAAAAACAAGAGCAAAACTTTTACCGTTAACTGTTGAAATACCCGGTGGTAGAAGTATAGTAATACGTGTAGTTGCAAAGTAGCACACGGTATTGCACGGTATCTTTAATTATTTATGCTTACGTGAGAAGTCACTCAATTTTATTTAATTATTGCCACAGTAGTTGATGCATAATATCTCTGATTATTGATTCAATTATTGTCACAGTATCATCTGCACAATATTTTATATTATTAAATCAATAAATGAGACGACACAGTTATACATATTATTATTTGCATTATTGACAATGTCTAGAAAGTTCTGTCGAGGAAAGGGGTTAGGTCATTTAATTGCGCGCCAATAAGGAAGAGTCCTTATCGGAAAGCCTCCTTTTTCGAATGATCTCGTTGTTAATATTATGAGTTATAATATTAATGATGAATAAATGTTGAAAGATTAAAAATGTGATTAGTCAAGTGAATTGTGATAAATAAAAGGGGTTTGTCATGAAGTATTTATTATAAATTTGGCTTATTACATGGACCCCCACTTACTCATTTTTTAAAATCGTCGGTAGAAACTTATCTCAGTTTTTATTTTATATTACATAGTACTACATAGTGTTTGCATAGTACTGCATTGTGTTGTATAGTATTGCATAGTGTTTGCATAGTGCTGCATAGTGAATAAAAAAATAGATTTTTGCCATCTGCGCTTGTGACATTTTTCTTATGCAGTTCGTGATTATTTCCTAAATAGTATCCTGCCATTCTCCTATAAATAGGATGCTTAGTTTAGAAATGAAAATCATACCAGAATAAGAGAATTCTTCTTCGGTAATATTGAGCGTATTTCTTTTGAGTTTAAGAAAACTTTGAATGTAGCAAATAGTGCAAGTTTTCTTCAAGAATATCCCTGCCATACTAGTCAGAAGTACACTCCTTTTAAGGTAATGGGTATTATTTATTTCATATTCTTAAGAGATATTATCTTTCGTATTTGTAAGGAATATTATTTCATTCAATATTCGTAAGGAATATTATTTTCGTTCAATATTCGTAAGGGATATTATTTTTGTTACATATTCGTAAGAAATAATATTTTCTTCCATACTCTGTAGTAAGTTAACTAATATTATTTTGTTTTATATTCCTAATTCTACACTTATTTTGATAAGTATTACTTCTATACTCTTTGAAATTAGTAGAATATCCTTGAATTTTGCATTCTAGTTTCACGAAAATATTTTTCTAAACTTTCTTGTTAAATTTTAAGCTTTTCATGCCGGAGTACTATTCATGGGTACTATTTATACATATGGCATTATTTTTTTTATTTTTTTTTGCTAAGTTTGTTTGTATATTGGAAAGGAAAAGAGATAATACAATTGCTAAGGGCATACCCCAGAAGCTTTGGTAGAACCACATGGGACAACCCCCAAAGTGGACAACAAAGACTAACAACCAAGCCAAATGAAAGAAAGAACAAGGAGCGATACTAAGATTAGGACAATAGTAAAAACAAGCATGGAACTTAACAACTTAAACAACCAATCCATTAGAACCAGCAACCAAAAAGAATGTAGCCAAGACCGAATCGAATCAGAAGGGAGAGAGAAGAGGATCTTGAGGCATAGGAAGAACTACGAGTGACAATAGGAGACCCAACCTGCCGAACCAAAGATCCCCAAAGATCCCGAAGACAAGAGGTTGAACTCAAGGGCCGAACCATAAGAACCGAACCCCAAGTCAAAACTAGCATCCCCAGTCGTCCGAAGACAAGATTTTGAACCACGAAACGAACCAGGATGTCAAGATCGCCAAGAAGCCGAACCCAAAGATCAATTGAAAATGCTATCAAATTCATAACGAATGTAAGCAATAAATAGTCGAACCAAACCGAGGAGAAGCCGAATCGCCACGAAGCCGAATCATGAATCGCCATGGAAGCTAAATTGCCAACCCAACCTCAAGCCGAAACCAAATATTCCCCACAAAGATCCAGAAGACAACCGAACCCCGAAGGGCCGAACCATATAAACCGAACCCCGAAGCTAAAACCAGCATCCCCAGCGTCCCGAGGACAAGATGCCGAACCCTGAACTGAACCAGGATGCTAAGCCAAGGTGCCTTCCCGGACCATTACTGGACAAGAAGCCGAACCCAATGAACGATCAAACACAAGGCGAAGAACACAAAGAATAAACCAACACAAAGCAGACCTAAGTCCGTTAAGCCAAACCGGTCCACAACACTGACACGCGATTAGACCAGATTGTCCTAAGCCAATTCTGATTGTATTGGCAATAGTTGGTAGCTTTGAGAAAGGATGAATTAGTGGATAATCTAGATTTAATGATACTAATCACATCGAGAGCAAGACATCTTGGAGGAATGAGTGTCCCATTGTGAAGCTTTTTGTTTCTTGCTTCCCATATCTTATAGAAAGAAAACTTGACCGAGAGAGGTTTGAGGATATGTTTTGATAATTTCCTCCCTTGGAAAGATGAGATAAAGTCAGTGAGTCCAGTCCAGTCCAGGGGTAATGAGAGCCATCCACCCAGTTGGAATGTCGCTTTTATAATAACAGTGGAGTATTCATAGATGAAGAAAAGATGTGAAAAGTTTGAGGTACTTGTTGCATAGTTGACAGTTGAAGGACCTTCCTGTATAGGCTCGAGTGATGTCATTAGTTTGGAGCTTTCCATGAAATCCAAGCCAGAGCATGAAAGAGTATCTCGGCACATGCAGTTTATGCCAGAGAATTGTGTGCCAACGAATGTTCTGCTGTTTCTGATCCCGATGCTTCCCCAAATATGTCTTGCTTTAATGCAAATTGATATCCATTGAGTCCCAAAAGATACAGATCCATGGATGCAGAGGGAAGGGAAGCAGTTGTACTAGTTCTTGGAGGAGAATTACCTCATGATGGTTGGATAGGGGAAGGTGCGGGAGGAGGTATTCATAATGTCCTCGATCGTATTTAGACTTGAGGGTTAGGCACGAGAGCAAGGTAAGTCTGCTTGGGGTTAATGGCGTAAACCATTGAGCCGAGGAGAGCAATGGGCCCGAAGCTTGAGTAGTTGTCTCCAAATCCATGAACAATCGGTGGGGATTTCTATCTCGCCAACAGATTTCCCAAGAAGAACAAAGATGAGTGCACCCACTTAGCCCATAGTGATTTAGTGTTAATCGCAATACATGGGTTAGATGTAGTAGAAGAAGGGCTTTATTCCAATCCAGGAGACTTTTAATGCCCGCACCCCTTCCTCGGTAGGGAGTGAGATGTTATGCCATGCAACCTTAGCACCATAGGGAGTAAGGAGGTTCCTTCCAGAGGAATTGACAAAGAATAGATTGAATGGCTCTAATGACTGCTTTTAGGCGAGAGGAAATGAGTACTCCAATACGATTGTATTGCGAAGAGCACAGATTTTATGAGTTGGACCCTACTAGAATAAGCAAGGGCAGTAGCAGTCCATGAAGAGACTCTTTGTGTGATTGTGTGGATAAGAGGAATACAATCCTGGTATGAAAGCTTAGAAGAGATGAGGGGGACACCCAAAATCTGGTGGGGAAAGTACCATGAGTGAAGCCCAGGAAAGATAGGATGGAAGCTTTTGTTTCAGGGTCTTCAGCAGCTAGAAAACATTGGCTCTTATGAATATTAGGAATGAGACCGGAGAAGAGGGAGAAGGAATGGATACATGAATGTATTATGGAAATGGTTTGAAGGTTGGCATGATGTAAGATTAAGATGTCATCAAATGAAAAGGAGATGAGATATGTCATTGGCTTTAGTGCGCCCATGGTGAAGATACCCAGATTGTTTTGAACCCCAGTTGAGTTTAAGAGAGAGCATTTCCATTACTAGCACAACACAAGTAAGGGGAGAGGGGATCACCTTGTCTTAGGCCTCGAGTACTACCAAAGTATCCAATGAAGAAACCATTGACCTTGACCGAAAACATAGCAAAGGAAATGCAGAGAGTAAATCCGATCTAGGAATTGAGAGGGAAAATGGAAGGATTTAAGGGTTCCCATTAAGAGGTCCCAATTTATCGTGTCAAACGCTTTCCTTAAGTCAATTTTAAGGCACAAATGAGGAGGACCAGATTTCCGTGGTAGTTTTTTAATAGCTCTGGGCAAGGAATATGTTGTCGCTTATGCTTCTTCCTTTGATGAAAGCGATATGCCTTATCAATAATAGAGGGAGGACCAATTTGAGTCTGTCGACAAGAATTTTGATATGCACTTGTAGATTGTATTGCAACATGATATTGGTCCAAATCGGACATGAGAGAGGATTTGAGCACTTTGGGATAAGAGCAATGGCGGTTGAATTTACACCTCGAGGCATTGGCGGAAGAAAAGAAGAATAGAACGCTTTTGTGAAGTCTTCACCAACAATGTCCCAACAAAGGAGTGAAAAATTCACGTTAAAACCATCCGAACCCGGACTCTTGTTTTGCTTCATACCACCGAGAGCTTTGAATACCTCGATGAGTTGTGATAGGAGCCAAAAAGGATGGCGACTTGAGAGACAGCTTATGTGTTTGGTAGGGAGAACTCCATAATTTTCAAAGTCACCAAGGAGGTAGGTCTTTGGTAGTTGAACAAATCTTTGAAATAATTCACATTACATTTTCAACCTCCTCCCGCCTTTGAACCAGTTCACGGAAGAGCTATAAATAGAAAGGATTTTGTTTGTGTTCCACCGCTTTTCACCGTTGGAGAAAAATTTGGTGTTTCTATCCTCAGTAGCAAGCCAGGTAGCTCTAGATTTCTGGTGGATAAGAGTTTCCTCTAGAGCCAAGGAATTCCAAAGAACCTGAAGGCAGCTCTGCTCCTGGGAGATGAGATCCGGATCAAGTGGCACATTGAGAGCAAGGATTGAACTCATGTGAAGGTTTTAAGTTGCTTCCTTAATGAGAAGATGATAGATTTCAATGGATTTATTGAAGGTAGCTAAGGCTCTTTTAGTTCTCTTAAGCTTGGCGATCGAGGATATGAAAGGGGTTACCTAGGTCGGGTTGCATCCAGGCAGAAGATACACATTCATGAAAGCCATCCAAGAGAATCATGTTATTGAAGAACTGGAAAGGCTTCCTTGACCTTGAAGCAGGAATGCCAAGGTTAAGCATGACATGAGAGTGGTCAGACATTCCTCTGGGGGCAAAGGTAGCTTGGGCAAGGGGAAATGAGTTGAGCCATGATGCATTTCCCAAAGCTCTATCAAGCTTTTTATGGATTGGATTTTCAATTTGATGTTCCACCAAGTGTAGAAGGACCAATGCCCCTAATGTCAACCATTTCAAGGTTCTCAGAGCACTCTTTGAAATCCTCCATACCAGAGTCCCAATCGGTTTCAATCTCTCGCCGGTTTCACTAAGGTTCTTTGATAGCATTGAGGTCACCAGGACACACCAGTTGAGAGAGGAACTAAGAGAGATAATTCACCCATAAGTTCTTCCTTTCGGATATAGAATTCAAACCATAAATAAAAGAACCCAAAAAAATGCAAATATTGGCTAAATGCTTGATGTTGCAATGAATAACTTGGGAGGATACAAAAGGATATCCACTTGCGAGGATATTGGGGTTCCAACCAACCCAAATTCTGCCATTATAGTGGTAATCATAGTTATAAAACCAAGTCCAGTTCCTACAAATATTATTGGAGATTCTACTAGCTTTATCTTTCATTGACTACTGTTTCCAACAGACCAATGAGGAGATACTAGTATCTAGAATTAATCGCTTAAACATAAGCACCTTTGGCTTTTTATTAAGACCTCTAATATTATATGTCGCTAACATTAACATAGAAAATGAGGGGAGTAGTGGTTAGCAGAGGTTTTTCCCCACGGCCCTTGCCTTTGTTCCTACGCTTAGCATCTTGAGAAGGTCCATCCCAGATCTTTGCTTATGCTTGAGTCCTTGCCCTCCTTCTCATCTATAGCAATTAGCTTGTTCAATATAGGGCGATTTATAGGGGTGAATCCAGATCGAGAGGAGAGAGAGCATCAGAGACAATAGCATTTGCAATGGGGGAGAAGGAGTTAGGCGAGGCCAAGATGGGAAGAGAAGGAGTCGGGTTATTTCCAACTTTGGCACCTCGGGAGACAATTACCCAGTCATTTGCATGAGTACCAGCATGTGGATTTTTGACGATGTCGAGAGGCGGAGTGGGAAGTAAGGGCGAGGGGTCGAAGTCGCCGTCAAGAAGTTTGGGGAGCAGATTCAGGTTGAGCATTTGTTCTAGGGCACCCATTTAAAATTGGATTTGGGGCATTTCAAAGGAGAGTGGCCAAATACTTTGCAGGAGGGGCATGATGGTGGCCTACTCTGGTATTCAACACTAACCGGGACAATAATGTCTTCAGAAGTTTCTTCGTTAAGAACAACAACATTGATAGACGAAGGAAAGGAGAATGAGGCTTGGACTTCAATGCGGACTCAAAAAGGGCATTAAGTCATGCTTGGAAGTCATTTCATCTGTAAACAGGAGGCCTACCTATGGCACTAGCAAGGTAGCTAATACCCTCATCAGACCAGTAGGAAAGAGGGATTTGGCTAAGCTTTACCCAAATGGGAATTTTGAGCTGATCAGATTTTGAAAATTCAACTCCTTCTTTCCAAGGTTGTAGGACAATCACTTTTGAGGCGAAGTGCCGAGGACCCGAGGCAAGAACATTGTCTCTAGCAGAGACAGATTTGAATTTGAAAATATAGTAGCCTTTGCTATGGAGAAAGACACTTGTGAGACCCATGTTGCCCCAAAGGCGTTTGGCAATGGGTTCAACAACCTTGAAGGGGATGTTTGAGTGCAAGAAATAACCCACAAGGCTGGAAGACCAGAGCTGATTTCCACGTTTGAGCACATCAGTGGGAGGTTTAACTAGAATCGGACCATCTTCCGGATAAGGGAGGGTGGTAGGAAAGAGAGCGGAAGGTTTTTGAGCTCGTAGAGACCACCTCACACCAGTTTTAGGTGGACCGGGGGTTCAAAGAGGTTTTCACCTTGCTCAACTGGAGATGCAAAGAGTTTAATAGCGGCTATAAGCAGAGGGAATAGGGTCCAGAGGTTTGCCAAGGATAGATCGCCAAAAAAGCAAGCAAGCGCCAGAAGTAGTCTGCAAAGAAGTTTTTTTAGAGTACTTCCAATAGACATCTTGTGGGCCTGACCTATATTTGCTAGTTTCCCATCAGAAACAAAAGCGTTGATATCTCTAGCAGAGAGTCCATGCGCCAACAAGCAGTCCATAAGATCTGCATTTTTCTTTCTTTCAATTAAAACTTCCTCTCGATCCTTTTGAGAGAAGTGTTGTGCAGCTTTGAAGATCTCAGAAACATTAGATGTAAGAGCTTGACCCAAGTTGCTTTCTATCTCATTTGCTAATGAGGTAGAGTCTTCAGAGCTTTGATCAACACAGAATGTGGATTTGGGTCTGATTCTAGCATTGCAAACGAGTCCACGTTGAGGGATAGGTCAGCGGAGACAGCCATGTCAGCACTGCTGAGCACCAAAGGAGAGGAAAGAGAAGGAGAGTTTGGGTTTGAGACACCAAATTCAGCAAAGAAATCCCTAGAGACAGAGCTCAGGGAGTTTCCAGCAGAGAGATGAGAATGGCTAACCATGTAAGTGAGGTGTGTAGGCTGAAGAAGAGAAAGACCGGAGGGAGGAGCAGTAGCGAGGAGGATGGAGGAGTAGAAAACCAGGAATGGTAAACAGAAAAGTTTGGTAAGGACGGAGAGGTAGGTGAGGTTGGGCGGGAGATTAAAAAGGAAAGAAAATGGAAGTTAACGGTAAAGGGAGAGAGAATGGATGGGAGAGGTGGTCTAAAATTCTAGTGAGAAGGGAGAGCAAAATCTAGAGAAAGAAACTAACCCATTGCTCGTATTGAGTATTGATTATTGATTGGTTTTGATGTGAAGTGTTATTGAGTTTGCTTCTACATATGGCATTATTCATACGATACTATTCATACGGTACTATTTATTCATACAGTACTATTCATAGGATACTATTCACTCGGGTACTATTCACCCGAGGTACTATTCACAATAAAAATTGATTTCTTTTCTGTCCAAATTATTTTTGATACATGAATATTATTCTTTAATTTTACTCCAAAAAGTAGTTATCATGTTGACAATTTGGACATTCTTGAACTATTGATAAATTGAATTATAAATTTTTAATATTTATCCTTAGTCTCACTTGATTGATTTCTTATATCATTGTCATCATCCTCATGCTTATATTGTGATGAAAGTCATCTTTGGCCCGTAGTGCATAGATGGACTGTTGATGGGTATGATTATGACCAGAAATTATGTATCGGTATAATCATGACCTGTAATGTTACAAATTATGTGGTAAGAGTCCTCATTGGCCCGTGGTGCATTGATGGACAGTTGTTTGACATGATCATGACTACTGGTGATAATAACGAATATCCTTGCCTCAGAGTGCATGGATAATTAAATGGATATGATAATAACAAATATCATTGGCCCGTAGTGCGTGGATAATTCGTGGATGTGATACTAACGAATACCCTTGGCCCGTAGTGCATGGATAATTCGGTGATGTGGATTATTTATTGAGATATGTTATAGAGATAAAATATTGATGATGAACTTTTAAATCATAGAAGATAGTAGACATCATGCTCTACTTGACTCTTCTAAAGATTGCTTGTTCCGCTGTAGCTAAACTTATTGTCTATTGTTTTCTATCAGTTCTACACTATTAAAGGATAACGATAATTTATTCTGCATTATATTAGTTATAATATTCTTTACTAGGCTAGTTGAGCTCACCCTTTGTTTTCATTGTTCTCTTCAGGAAATGAGAACATAGCTGGGACTAGTCGGAGAATAGAGTGACGGTCCGAGATGGTAGCTGTGGTAGTCCTCACTATTTAATATAATAGTATGATAATAATTGTAACGAGGACTCCATTTGAGTTGGATATTGTCTACGAGATAATATTCGTGTTAAAACTCTCAGCTTATGTTTTGTCGTATTTTGCATGACAGTTGTATAGTTAAGTTTGTATTTGAATTTTGTACCACGTATTTGGAAACTCAGAATGGGTTGCGTATACCTATTTTGGGGGCGTCACATATAGGCCACAATTCTTAGTCGATCGAGGATTTCAAAAAGACCAATAAATCGAGGGTTGAGATTTCCTCTCTTCATTGACTTTTACTTCTGGAATAACACATTCTTGTACTTTCTTATTCACACTCATCAGCTCCGGGTCTGTAACTTGAGCGATTTTAACTTTATCGATTAAAGTCGGTTTTACTCGTATATTTTACATTATCACGTGGGTCACTAGAGTCTTCGTATATTTCCCAGAAAGAAGTCTAGTTTAAACGTTGAGCACAATTAGGGGAAATAAAAGAATAGGTAGAACCGGTATCGAATAATATATAGACTTCGTAAGAGTTTATGATTAGCTTACTCGTGATAACTTCGTTCGGGTTTCTTGCTTTTTGGGAAGTCACGAAAAATGCTCTCCCTTAAACTACCGACTTTGACTTGTCTGGGATATCCTTTGGTGTCGCCATCCCAACTTGACTTGATTTCGCTGTATGACAAAATTGAGCTAAATGACCTTCATTTCACCAATTAAAACACACTTTGGGTTGCTGCGTACAGTTTGGACGGATGTGTCCCTCTTGTCCGCATTTGTAGCATAGGACCGGTGGTCGTTCTCCTTCCTTGGAAACGGGTGTTGGTGCTGCTGTTGACGTCTTTATGTTTTCATTGTTGAATCTTCTCAACTTAAAGTTGTTCCCACTTAGTTCACCTCTTCTATTATCTTGGCCATGATTACCACCGAAGTGGTTACCATTTCTGGCATGATAATTTTCTCCACGATGGTTATCATTGTTTCGATGGCCGTTGCCACCGGTACGATTATTATCGTGTTGTTGGTTGTTACCTTTTGGTTGAGCTGACTCATTTTTGCACTCCATTCTAATGGTTTAATTCACTGAGCAAAACCTAAACTTGGTCCATGGTTCTTCTATAAATAGAGACCCCTTCTTCATTCTTGACATTTGAAATTCTGAGAATTTTAGTGAGTGAGTGGTTGAGCAGTTGGGAGGAATCGGAAGTTAAAATTCAAGGATTGTCAATTTAGCTTCAAGAAGTATAATTCTTAAACTATGTTCTTACATTCAAGCTTTGCCAAATTCTTAGAAAAGTATTAAAATGCTTGTTTTGAGTTGAAAAGTTTATGGTTGAAGCATGATAGAATGTGTCAATTGAGTCTAGACATTGTTAATATGGTTAAAAATGAAATCAACGAAAGTTAAACGAAGTAAATTGGTCAAGTAATGAATCCATAGTGAAGAGAATCGCTAAATGTGTTAAACTTTGGAAAAATGGCATAAATCTTGATTTGATTCTTGAATTTGATTTTTTGTATGTTTGGGATTGTTAGAAGCATGCTAGGGGTGTTTAGTAGTAAGTTTATATCAATTAATTATCATTGCATTGCTGTTTGGATGGGAGTTTGGCATGTTAGCTCGTAAATGGAGTGCCTTGTGTTCTAATCTGCAGAGCTATGCCCATTCACCGGACGGGTCATACGATGTATAAGGCCATGCTGGCAAGAACTCATGCAAGGTCTGAGGCCCCTTCCCAAACCGGGAGAGGGAGGTTCTGCGATGGCTATGCCCACCACAGTGGGGGTCTGTAGTAGTATAAATGCACCTTGGGTTGGGGGGCGTGCCACAATGACTTATATTTTTGTTTTTATTGTTTGATACAAGAAGTCTTAACTTAACTTAACTTAAAGAGCATATATAATCCTTAAACATGTGTCAATGCATGTTGCAAGATGTTTTAGTAAGTTTGGAGGTTGAATTATAACCTTTTGAAAGAAAAGTTAAAAGACGAAAACCATGTTTATAAAACCTTATGCCTTTTTGAAATCTAACCTTGTGAGCATATGTTATAACTTAGTTAGCTTTATAAATGGGTTTGAAAGGTGAATCTAATGTACTTTGCATGTGTAGTTTGTTTGTCATGAAATTTTAATATTTGAAAACCAATTGGGTTGAAAACTTCACGACTTGTATTGCGAACTTTTGAACAACTATGATAGGATGTTTCATGCCTCTAGAACTAACCAACATATTCACACATCTCGTTAAACACGTTATAAACTACGCAAGCATGAACTAGAAGAAGTTCTTTAACATGTAATTGTGAAACAACTTAAACTAGAATGAGTAACTTAAGTAATGTTTCACATATGAGATGAGTGTAAGAGATTTAAAAATGTTCCTAAAGATTTTAAAAGTAAGAACAATGTGAGTTATACATCTATAAGTTTGATTGTGTGTAGCCTACATAAATTTAGATATGTGTGATGAATGTATGTGAAATATGTATATTAAGGTGTGTGTGTGTGACTAATGAATACCTATACATACATAAATAGGATAATATAGTTCATTGAGTTGATTATACGCTATAGTGGTAATCAACGCTACAGGCAAGTATCCTAACCTATGCATTTATTTCATGCAAGGAATTTATGTTTTCGCAAGTTCCCTAATTCTTACACTATATATATTGTATAATCCGAATTGTTGCTATATCAACCATATTTATATCGAGCAAATCATTCGTATATCTTGACGTTGTTGCAAGCATTGAACTTATCATTCTTAATTGCATTATAAAGGTTGTCGAAGCCTTTGATTCGGCTAGACTATTATCATGTGTTAGAAAGCTATCCAAACTAATTGACTTGGTGCGGACTCTTAAAAATCTACTGAGATAAACAACCCTCTTAAAAAGGGGAAATTTTATGTTGTCGGGGAATCGACGTGCGCACATGAGTATGATTAAATATTATGCATAACGTAGGGTACTTTAGGCTGATCACCTGTTGTACTCGTTTATATTAGATTGCAGTATAATACTATTAATTCTATTAAGAGTTCTTAGTCCTTAGTGACTGCTCAGTGTTCATTCTTATTGAACCTCAAAATGAATAAACTTTGAAATTTTGTTGATGTCCTTCAGTCTATAACGATACTTATTGAAAACTCTTGATACTTCTTGATGTCCGTGATCTATCAGTTATTGTTATACCTTTGAAGATTCAAACATTGTAACTGCTTATTCTTATTGCTATACTACTTGTTGGGCAAACTTGTTGCCCATTCTTGCTTCCCTAAAAACATTACAGTTAAGGCAGAGCAAGGCGGTACACCAGGAAAGGACAAAGGAAAGGGCAAGGCTACAGAATAGCTTAGTCCTTTAAGTGTAGAAGTATTACTATTATTATTATTATGATTATAATGATGTATTAAGGATGATTAAATTATGTTTAAGTGTGATCACCAGATTATTGTAGTAACGGTTACGGTACCTTGGGATGCGAATATTTATATTATATCAATGTAAATTAGTATATTATTTCTACTGTTAATGATTTTAGTATGATATTAGAATTAGTACGCGCCAAACCAAATTCGAGATATGAGTGTCTGAATTTGGGGGCGTCACAGCTCCCGTTCTTGTTGCTTCTATTCCCCTCAGGGATCTTCCAGCCATTAATGTGACGATTCCAGAGCTTTTGAATGATTTAAGTCTCCACCCCTTGGTCTACTTGCACGCGAATGAGGTAAAAGCTGCATTTGATCTTCCTTTTTCCTATTGATGAGGAGCAATGGTTCTGATGTTAATTTGCATTTGTTATGTAGGTTCCCGACTTTATGCAGCCTCGAGGGAACTAGTTCAGTATACACTCTATGTACCATACTCATCTCCCAGAGTACCGAGAGATTGTGCATGCTTGGGGTTTCAAGGCGTTCTTTTCCATCCTCCCCCGCCGTTGTTCTTCTGGGTTTACCTCGTATGTTGTCTCGAAAGCTACTTGGTTTCACCGCACTCGATCTCTCTATTGTTGGATTGTGAGGTGATGATGACGTCAATGGATTGGTGGTTTATCACTGGTATGGAGTTTTCCGGGGTGCTAGTTATGGCGATCAAAGGTAGGACAATCCGAGCTGGTCCTTTGAGTATAGACAACCCTAGTGGGGCGTTGAGTGAGCCATTGCCATCGGGCAACTCTTCCACGGTTCCTAGTCATCCTCCGGGGTTTTTTCCTGGCGGATAACTCTTCCATGGTGTCATTCACTTTTGTCAGTGCCACACGAGAGGTGGACCGTATTGGAGAGTTTGACTGGAGTTCATATACCTTTTCCTATTTCCTTAGGGGAATGCGCATGCACTCGCAGGGCATAGAGACTTGGCTAGGATTTTACCCATTCTTATTGGTGAGTATTTTTCTTTTGATTTCCCTTATTTGGGTTAAGAGTGTTGACTGACCGCAGATTTTTGATCTTGTATTGGCAGTTTTGGGCCTACGAGAGGCTTCCATATCTCCGTCCCATTAGGCTGTTAAGTTTGGACACCTATCCACGGGGATGGCAATGGCATCACTCCACGTTGGTGGAGGTTCTTATAGCTGAGGGTTTCACCCATTCTTGCTTACAGTTGGAGTTGTTGACAGTCGATGTCATTATATGGGTTCCGTATTCTGAGGACCATTTGACAGTTTGCTTTGAGGGTGGTTTCCCAACTGGTGTTGAGCATGTGATGTCCACCCGTCGGATTCCTCTCTTCAAAGATGGAGGATGAGAGCTCTATTTAGGAGAGTGTGCTATCAAGAGCACCAAAGGAAAGATCCGTATACCGATCTGTCCTCCTGTCAGGCGTTATTAGCTTGTATCGCAGCCACCGATCAGTGATATCCCATTGGTGGGAGTTGATGGATTTGATTTGTCAAAGGAACAGTTTACTCAGGAGGCATTCTACCAGTGGTGGTCTCTTCGTACCATCGGAGCCCAGACCCGTGCCACGCAGTTTATTGGGGTTATGGTTCCTGGCCCCATCATGATGGCAAATTGGATTGCCTGTGTCCGAGAGCCTACTCATCTAACCCAGATTTATAGTTTGACCCAGCATTTGGACCGGGAACATTTTTTAGCCGGTATCTAGGCATAGATCCTTCCAAGGCGGATACTTGTGATCCTTCCAGCTCAGGGGCTGGCCGTTCAGGTGGCCCATATTCAGATTGTTTTTTCGGTGCAGATCCTCCGTTGTATCGGCCTAATATCCTTACTGGTGGAGATACTGTGACTCAAGAGGAGTTACATCAGATGGATAGGTTAGATGATGTAGACATCAACACTATTTTCTTCTTCTAATGTATTTCTCGCTATATCTTTTGATAGGCCTTTGTTAGATATTGGGTGGCTATGCCCCATTCTCGTATATCTTTTGATAGGTCTCTGTTAGTTATTGGGCGGTTGTGCCCCATTTCCTTATATTTTCCAGCTGTATATAGAGATGATATATTAGATGATGATGTACATAGGAATGTATGTATACTATTTTCCATTCCCTAAATCATATTGCCATCTATTTTTTATCATGCATGTATTATGTTATGCATATTTATGTCCAAAGATGTTCCGCATTGACCCCTGGATGGTCTTATGACACGGTCCTACAGATGTCTTCATCGACAGTTAGCCACATTGATCATACCGCACCAGTATTGGTGGCCTCCTGTTTGAGATCGTGGTATGATAGTTTATCATCCCTAGATCGGGTGACCGTAGATCAGTTGTTACGGCACTCTGTGACCCTCTTGATGTTCCAGGTTCCATTGGGTTTTGTAGAGGGCATGTTGGAGCACTGGGTACCGGATAGGCAGGTGTCCTGGTTTGAGGAGTTGACTCCTACCTTAGAGGAGTACGAGCGTCTAACAGATTTGCCGCTAGATAGGCCTTGCACTCGGATGGCTGTAGGAGATATGAGCCGACAGTTTATCACCCTCACAGGTTTGAGGTGTAAGGTTGCCTTGGATGAGATCTCCTCTGGGCATGTACTGTCCATGCATTTTCTAATTGACAGATTTGGCTCTTTGGGCCGATTATATGCAAAGACTGGGCCGCGGAGGATGATTGGTGTATTGCCAGAGTAGATGCACTCTTGAAGTGTGTAGCGGCTTATCTGTACACTCCACTGTACATGGATCATTTAGACATCAGCGTGGTTATGGCAGTGACCTTAAGGTCAACCATAATCATCGATAAAATGGTATGTCTCCGGGAGGGACATACCATTTTACTAATGATTGTGGCAGAGACCTTAAGGTCAGCCATGTATTGCCACACCCATCCTATAGGGGTATTTTCAGGCAGTTCCATCTTACGGTACGTGTGGTTCATGATAAACTTGAGACCGATTGGCACATTCCGACGCAATGGGTATTATTTTTCCCATAAGATAGCCATGTCCTACTCCTTCCACTGGCTATGATGGCACAATTTTACCAGTTCCAGGATGTTCATCCCTTCAATGGGGCATAGGGTCAGCGTATATCATCTCGGCTTTTGTCAGCAGAGAATTTATCTAGGGTTTATGCCTGTTGGGCCCAGCGTGAGAGGGCTGATTTTACTACTAGCCATCTAGGCCATTCTACAGAGTATTCTGCATGGTTGGAGGCAGAGATTATATTGGCTGGGATAGCATCCACAAATCCGGGCGTTTATTCTTACAGTGGGGAGCCTATGGAGGACCTTGATTCACCGATTGAGGATTAGCTATTTGCTAGTTTGACAGCAAATCCGATTGATTCTCCCAATATTTTTGCTATTGTGACTCCACCTTCTGCAGAGTCTTTAGAGCAGAGTCTAAATCTGATGACATTTGAGAGGGATCAGGCTAGAGCCTTGATGTTGACAGCTCTTGCTGGTAGAGACGTCGCTCTAGTAGAGAGAGATGATGCTCTATCTCATAGGGATGCCACTGTTGTTTAGCAGGATGAGGCTCGATCATTGCAGTTGTTATTGAACAAGATAGTGCTTTATACTGCATTGAGATCCCATACTACTAATATCATTATAGAGATGAGCACATTCATTGATGAGCATAGTGTCACCATGCAGATGGTTGTGGATCTCTTGGGTCGTGTTGATACCCTAGGGTAGGAGATCATAGAGTTACCCCCTTCTTCTGAGAGGGATGCCATGTTAGATTTGATGGCGCGCCTATCCACTAGTTTGTAGATTATCTTGGATTTTCCTACATAGACTAGCTTAGACATTTTTGTCATGTACAAGACACATTGTATATATCAAAAAATATTATATGGCAAGGAAATATATTTTGATTCACTTCGCTTTTAGTTATGCTTTGTTACTTGCTTGATAGTTGCCTGTTTCTCCAAGGCTTGTGATCATAATGTATTCTGAACTCCCCCTTGATGGATGGACATTGAGATGTCTCAAGATCTTTCAGAATGGATCATTGATTTGTGTATTCCCTACCTTTTGGTGTCTTGGAACTGGTTTTTGTATGTAGTTATGGAGAGGATTGTGGCTTTTCTCTCTAAGGTTGATGCACTTCTGAGGATGGTCCCCGGTACTCCTTTGTATTAGGGAGTCTCCAGGTAGTTCCATCTCTTATGGATTGGTGTTTCTCTTTGAGGACTCAACCGCCGCTTAGATGGTCACCGATTCTTCCATTGGTGAGGAGACTAGGTAGTTCCATCCCTTTGGTCTAAGCCGATGAGGTGTGGTTTGAAGGGTTTGCAGGATAATCCCAATACCATTCCACAGGTTAATGAGTAGGGGGTTCCCCTAGTGAAAGTGCACATTGACGTTCTGTAGGCTAATAGAGTCAGAGGTAACAAGTCAGACCATCCTTTGTGATTGGTGGACATCTTTTGCATGATCTTTTTTATATTCTTATTAGCCGCTTCAACAGTACCATTCATCTTTGGACGATAGATGATAGAGTTGAGATGTTTAATGTTAAATTTACTGCATTACTCCTCCATCAATTGGTTGTTGAGGTTTTTGGCATTGTCTTATACAATCACCTCTAGTTGCCCATATCGACAAATGACATTTTTTCTGATGAAACTAATGATCACCTCTTTAGTAACTGTGGGGAAAGAGGCTTCTTCTACCCACTTTGTGAAGTAGTAGATCATAGTGAAGATAAACCGATGACCATTACTAGCTTTGGGCTCGATGGGCCCGATCACGTCCATTCCTCACATTAGGAAGAGCCAAGGAAAACTCATATTGTGGAGCTCCCTAGGAGGGGCATGGATAGCATTCCCATGAATTTGGCATTGGTAACTTCTCTTGACATGATCATCACAGTCAGCCTTGAGAGAGAGCCAGTAATGCCTTGTTCTTAGGATTTTCATGACAAGTAGAGGGCCGCTCATGTGTGGGCCGCATACTCCACCATAGATTTCATCCATAAGCCTCTGAGCTTGGTCTTTATCTAGACATCTGAGAAGACCTAATCTTGCATCTCTTTTGTACAGAGTTTCTCCGCTCAGGTAGAATTTCATGGCCATTCTATGGATCCGCTTTCTTTCAGTTTGACTCGCCTCAGCGGGTGTAGATCCATCTCATAGATACTTCTTGATATCCTGATACCAAGGATGTTAGATGGAAGGCAGCTCATCCGATACTTCTCCAATGTAGTTCTCATAGGTTGGAGCCTTTTACAGGGAAAATGTGATATTTGGCATGTTTTCTTTATCAAGTATGTTGATCAAGGAGGCTAGAGTTGCTAGTGCATCATCAAAGTCATTCCTATTCTGAGAAATGTGGAGGAAGGATATTTCTTCAAACTCCAAAGCCATCTAGATAACTTGCCGATGGTAAGGCAGCAAATGTATTTCTTTGGTGTGATAGATCCTAGTGGTTTGTCTGATTACCAATTCAGAATCTCCAAAAATAGTTAACAGTCTGAGGCCCGTAGATTGGGCTAGTTTCAACCCCATGATACAACTTTCATACCTGACTGTGTTGTTGGTGCTGACAAACTACAATTTGACGGCAACGGGATACTGCTCCCCCGAGATGGATACTAGAACTGCTCCAGCTCCAGAACGTTCCATGTTTACAGCTCCATCACAATACATCTTCCATTGTTGGTGTGTATCGTCCTGATGGTGTTACTAAATTGTCATTACCCCTTTCATCAAAAAATTATGTTTCCAAGGGCTTGAAATCCCCTATAGGTGCAGTGGCTAGTTGGTCCACAATTCCTTGACATTTGATAGACTTTTGAGTCACGTAAATGATATCAAATTGCTGCAGGATCAACTGCCATCTAGACAGTCGAAAATTCAACATGGGTTTACTAAAAACGTATTTGAGAAGATCCACGTGGGATATGAGATGGGTTGTGTGACCATGGAGATAATGTTGTAATCTCATAGAAGCCCATGCTAAAGCACAACAAGTTTTCTCAATCAGAGTGTACTTGTGTTCACTGTTGCTGAATCTTTTGCTGAGGTAATAGATAGCTCTTTCTTGGCCTCTATCATCTTTTTGTCCCGGCCTCTATCATCTTTTTGTCCCAGCATGCAGCCCATGGCATTGTCATTGATTGATAGGTACATAAACAGGGGAACACCATCCCTGGGAGGTACCAAAATAAGAGCTTTGATTAGCTTCTCTTTGATGAGAAGGATGGCTTTTTGACACTCATCATTCCATTTTATGGAGGATTTCTTTCTTAGTAACTTGAAGATGGGTTCACAGGTTGTTGTGAGTTGGGGGATGAATCGGCTGAAGAAGTTGATTATTCCTAAAATTCCTCGTACTTCCTGCTTTGTCTGGGGTATGGGCATTTTTGTTATGGCCTGAATTTTTGCAAGATCCAGTTTAATGCCTTTGTGGATTACTAGGAATCCTAGTAATTTGCCTGATTTGACACCAAAGGCACACTTGGCCGGATTAAACTTCAAGTTATACTTACGCAACCGGTTGAAGAACTTTTTTAGATGGTCTAAGTGGTCTTCTTCCCTTCGGGACTTGACAATGATGTCATCCACATAGATTTCTATCTCTTTGTGCATTAGATCATGGAAAAGAGCCATCATGGCTCACTGATAGGAAGCTCCGGTATTGATGAGGTCGAACGACAACCTTCTGTAGCAAAAGGTTTCCAAAGGAGTGATGAATGCAGTTTTCTCATGATCCTCTTCAGCAACCATGATTTGATGGTACCCCGCAAAGCAGTCAGCAGAGTACATGTCATACTGAGCTTTATTGTCAATGAGTATGTGGATGAATGGTACAGGAAAGCTATCTTTGAGACAAGCTTTGTTCAAATCCACAGAATCCACGCAAACTCGCACCTTCCTCCATGTTAAAAGCCGCAGGGGCTATGTTGGATAGCCACTCGGGGTATGTTGATACCATTATGATGTCGACTTGAAATTGTTTCACAATTTCTTATTTGACTTTAAACTCCACTCGGTTTTAATCGCTTTGAGTTTACACTGACTGGCTTAAATCCCTCTTGGATGGGGAGGCGATGAATGATGATGTCAGTGGACAAACTGACCATGTTTTCATGAGACCATGCAAACACATCCTGGAATTGGGTCAATAGAGTAACCATGTCATTCCTTTGGTTTGGAGTAAGGTCCGTACCAATCTGGATTTGTTTGGGGTTTTCTGAGGTTCCAAGGTTAAAAGAGGTGGTTTGATCAATATTTGGCTTGGGCCATTCTTTGATCTCCTGAGGTATCTTATAGTCCTCTTGTTCAATATCCATTAAGTCAGAGTCCAACTTTACATCAAAGTTGCAGTCCTTGTGAAGAATAGGCATCTCATCAGCAAGTTTAGGCACATCTAACTTTAGAGTCCTGAAACAAAATGCTTTCACTTAATATAAGAAACTGTTTAATCATACAAAGTGTTAGCATGAAATGACAAAAGCTACTGCTAATACTGTGTAACAAAAGTAAGAAGTTATTGCTATCTACAGGGCAGAGGGAGTTTCTGCCCTTTTTACACTTGCAGGAAAATGCAAGGAGTGCTGCTCCAATTGCCAAGGGTCAAGTCCTGGTGGACAGTTGTGATGAAGGGTTTGTTATCGTCCTCCTTCTTTTCAATAATGACCATGATGTCTGGATAGTCATCATCTAAGATATCCTTATTCATACCCTCGGTATGTTCTAGGAAGTACATATTTGATAACCGCCTCTTAATGTCTTGTTTACGTCTTTGATTCCTTTCTTCCACCTCTGGGTCTGGAATCAAAATTTCTTTTCCTTTAACCGATATCGGCTTAGGAAACAGCATAGCTACGACAGAGGTAGGAACTTACTGTAGAGGCTGTACAAGATTAGCACTTGTAGGTTTAGGCAACTGCCTTATAGATGAATGAACCGGTGTTTGCTTGTGTGGGTTCCTATGACTGGAGCCAAAGGAGTAACCTAGTTCGGCTATCCCTGCTTGGCTGGGAACTTGAATTGGGCATTTGATTCCCTGTTGATCCTTTCCTAACCCTTGTCCAGGTTGAAAACCCTAGGATATCATTTCTTGACTTGCCGACATTACCTCGGAAGAAACTCTGGGTTTCAGAGGTGGGGCCCAATGGGTTAATAGTGAGTATTGCTCACCTCAAGGGCCTGGAAGCTGACAGGCTCAACTTCTTCATTGAAACTGATGAATGGTATATCACTTTGAACATGACATTCTGGCTTAGCATTGATAGTGACCAGATTACTGTTGATGATATACTTGAGTTGCTGATGAAGAGTGGATGGGACGGCTCCCGCCATATGAATCCAAGGTCTTCCCAACAGTAAGTTATATCCTGTAGTGATCTTAAGCACTTGGAAGGATATATAGAATGTATGTGGACTGATTTTCACGGGCAACTCAATCTCTCTGACAGCATTTCATCGAGATCCATCAAAAGCTTTGATGATTATATGGCTGTTTCGAATCCTGTTGAGATTGATGTTCATTTTTTCCAATGTGGCATAGGGACAGATGTTTAGGGATGATCCCCCATCTATTCGCACTCCTCCAACCACATATCCGGAAGATATAACCGTTATGTGCAATGATTTGTAGTGACACGTCCCTTCAGGAGGTATATGTCATCATTGGTGAAGGATATCACATTACTGTTGAAGATGTGATTTACCAGATGATGGAATTTTTCAACATCTATTGTCTTTGGCAAGTGGGCTTCTTCTAATACTTTCAATAAGACCTTTCGGTGATCCTCTCGAAGAAAACCAAGTCCGAATAGAGATCATTGTGGAGCTTCTTTCAAGCTTTGAACCACCTTGGCTTCATTATGTCCCATCTTGCGGAGGAATTCTTCAATCTTCTCCACTGGCACTTTTCCTTTGATCTCGATGATAGGCTTCATCACCCGTTGAGGATGATACAGTGGATTTTCTTTAGACAACTGCGGCGGTTGTGTCTAATCCTTGACCTCTCCATAGTTCCATGACACTTTCTTATGGTGATGACGATGATATCTTGGCCTAAAACAAAGAATATGATTGCCTTTAGTGCGAATGCCACTTTCAAAGGGTTTTCAACGCCTTTCAGCTGAATTGGTTGAATTGTAAGTGGTGTGGCAGTCAAATCTCCCTCAGAGGATGTAACGATCGAGAAATTTGAATCTTTTGTAAAATAATTTTATTTAATAAAATAAAGAATAAAATTATATTACTTGTTATTATTACGTGTTAGTAAGATGAATGTCGTTTTATAACCTATAAACGTCGAAACTTAGTAGTATTTTGACTACGTGAGAGAATTAAAGTGTTTGAATTTCCAAGACGAAAATAAAAGTTTTCCAAGAAATTTTTCGAAAAACACTATTCATCCATTTTTGCTCGGAAATTATTTTAAAACTTCCGAGAAATATGTAACGATAGAATATCAAAGTGAATTGGATTATGTAATAATAATTCAAGTATGGAAAACGTAAATTTTCGCATGCGGACTTAATTAGAGAATGTTAAGGAAAATAAAGTGTTAAGGAAGTTCATGTAATGATCGTATATGATCGTATGTATTATGCGAGGTAATGCTTAATCTGAGTATGACACGATGTATGATACGAGTATGTATGAAGAATGGGATATCGTATATTATGAATGAGTATACGAGTTAGAATACGAGAATAATACGAAAACAATACGTATTAAGGCTTTTAGCCAATTGAAATGGAATTATGGGACTGTTTAGCAATTTATAGAGTCTAATGGAATATAATGTGCAAGCTCAAATGGGAGAAATGTTAAAGCCCAAAATCTTAAGTTAAGTTAATTAATCTAAGCCCAAGCTATGATCTAATGGGTTAGGGTGGTTCATGGGGCAACCCATGAACATGTGGTTATTCTTGGTTACCAAGACAATTATGTGATGACAAAGATATTAGGGTGATTGCCAAGTATTTAATTTGGTGGGAAGTTAACTTAGTACATAAGTAATGAATAGTAAGGAGGTAGGATTAGAGTATTGTCTAAAATAACCTAACTTAGGAAATCCTATAAATACTAAGCTTTGGATTTCATTTGTTGCTTATTCTTTTTCATCCATCACTTTTCTACTTATTGGTTAGAGAGATTAAGCAAGAATAAGTTAAACCTCCATTGTTAAAAAAGAAGAAGAAAAGCTAGTTCAACAAAGGTATTATCTTATGTCATTACTCTTCCATCACTACCACTATAGATTGATAAGAGAAGTGTGGATTAATGATCATGTATGCTAAGAATGATAGGAATGAATAAAATAAGGACTTAAGTCCTAATAAGCCGATAATAAGCACTTTGTCCATAGATAAGCTATGAATTAAGTAGGAACTTGTAAGACTTGTATCATGTTTACATGAATGAATTTGGTATGTTAAAAGTATGTAAGAATGATGGATAGAAGACTTAAACTATCATAAGTCATGAGAATTGAACTATATGTAGTTTATACTATGATAAGTTATAAACTCATAAAGAATAAGCCATAACTTATCATGAAAATAAGTTCATGTAATATGTAGGTTGAAATGTCAATATGATGGATAGAGATCATTTGAAATGATAATCAAACCATAACTAATGAAGCTATGCCGGAATTTTCACGATTGGACGATAATCGTCGAATTCGTGAAATTCTCGGATTAGAGGTCAAATTTTGATATTGAGCTCAAAAATGTTATTTTTCGATGGGAACAAGTCTTATTTGGCAATATAGAGTTGCAAACTCGAAAATGGCCGAATTCTGACTTAAAACGAAGAAACGAGCGTTGAACGTTCATGGACGTTTATCGTTTTCGTTAAAAATGAACTAATAGGAGAATTTTGAGTTAACGAAGTCGAAAATATAAAATTCTTACAAGAACTCGTAGAGTATGTGATTTGTGAGCTAATAGATTTTGATCGAGCCAATTCAGACTTAAAATAATAAAATTTGGAGTCCGGGAAGTTCGTTGTGCAAATCAAAATTGTCAACTATCTGGTGCACAAAGCTTGCGCTGCGACGCCAACCCAAGGCACGCAACCAAACCTACTGCAGAGTCACACCGCGACGCGGCCAAATGAGCTATGTGTGGCGCCACGGTAGGCCAGTAGAACTCACTCGCTAACTTGCTTAACCAGCGTTCTTGTACGAAGTTGTATATAGATGATTGGCGCCATGTATGCAATATAAAGGAATGCATAGTAAGGAAGGGTTACAAGTAAAGCAAGAATGGTAGATGTTTAACAATGAAGTAAAAGATTAATTATAACATTATAAGGCATTGTTAAACCTTAATTATGATACATAAAGGTTGAAGATAAGTAATGAAACATGAACGTAATGACAATGTGAATGATAAACGGAAAGCCGGAACCAATAGTAACAAGTCTAATACATGATTAGATTGAGAAGAAGGGTAAGATCACCTTGATTTTTCATGACGAACGGTAGTCATGGTTTCTCTCTCTAGTTTTTTCTCTCTGCCTTCTCTCTACCTTTTCAAAATTCCCCCGCCCCTTTTGGTCCACCTAAATTATCCGGCCTTCACCTAACTTCTCCGGTCATCACCCCTTATCTTCCTTCTTCCTTTTCTGCTCTTTTCTTGCTCGCCCCCCCCCCCCCCCCTTTTCTCCCTCTCTTTTCCCTCTCTCCATTGTTCTTTCTTCTTGTAGTATGGTCAGCCACTCGCACCTCTCTGCTGGAAACTTAGTTAGTAGTAGCCCCTCTCGTGACTTATTTGTTGAGTTTGGAGTCTCAAATCCAAACTCGCCTGAGATCGCCTCTAATTTGGCCATCAGCAGTGATGGCATGATGGAGTCCAATGCTAACCCTAACCCTATTCCTCTGGTTCTTAGCCAGGACTCGGTAGAGTCCACTGCCTTAGACATTGCTCCCGAGGTCAATGTTGGTCCCGCCTTGGGCGAAAATGCCAAAGACATCTTCCTTGCTTCTCAACATTTCTCCTAGAAGGATCATAATGAAGCATTATTTGAGCGAAAGAAAACCCTTCATCTTATGGAATTCCTCTCTGCTCATGGAGTTCCACTCAGTGCTGTTCAAGATTTCGTTAAGGATGGAAAATTGGCAAACTTTGGAAATGGGGGTTTCCACTCTGCTATTGTTGGGGGTTTCTCTCCTAAAGCGATTGCAAGGAGCCCCTTTACAGGGGTGGGTATTGCACCTCCTGTAAACTTGTTAGCCTTTTCGGAAGAAGGGGAAATTCTACCCTCCCTTGCCGGCTGCCCCCCCTAAATCTTGGAGTAACGTGGTTTCTCAAAACTCGGGCAGAACATCTCGATCCCTTTCTTTCCACCCCCCTGTTTCGTCCAATGGAATTGTTCTTGTTCAACCTCCTGATGAGATGCTCTTACGTGGAAACCAGATTTGGTCCTCAAGTTTAGTTGGTATTTTCTATATTCGACTCTTCCTTACAAGGTTGTTGAACCTATAGCCAGAACGCTCTGGAGCAATCTTGGCCTCTCAAATGTTTTCCTTCACAACAAGGGTTACTATATCTTCAAGTTCAACTCTGTTGCTGACCGTGACAATATTCTTGCTTCTGGGCCATGGAACTTTGCTTCTAAATCTATTGTGCTCCAGAAATGGCAGGAAGGAGTAGAGTTTTCTAAATCTGACTGTGGCAAGTTTCCCATTTGGGTCAAGCTCAGCCATATTCCTTTGTCGTATTGGTCCGATGAAGGTATTAGCTACATTGCAAGCGCCATTGGGAAACCTTTGTGTATGAGATGACATCCAGAAATGATTATATGAATTTTGCCCGTGTCTGCTTAGAAGTTGTTGCAACCTCTTCCTTTCCTTCCTCTATCAATATTGTTGTGTTTAACACAGAGAAATCATAAAAAATCTCAGTCCAGGTTAAGGTGGAGTATCAAAGCCGCCCACCTTGTTGCCCTACTTGTAAAGTATTTGGTCATTCTCCTCTTAAATGTCCAAGGGAAAACTTCAAATGGATTCCTAAAGCTCCTTCTACTGGACTCACCTCTCTATCCTCTCCTCCTGTCCTTCGTGATACCTCTGGTCCACCCTTGGCTAACCCCCCTGACCCCTCTATCCCTAGGTCCCCTCCTAGTGATTGGGTAATTGTGTCCCGTGGTATGAGACCCGGCCTTGTCCAACCTGCCACTTCCTCCCCTTTGGCAACTCCTATGGATACCACTAATTCCTTTTCTCCTATTGCTATTGACTCTGGCCATCTGGTTTTGTAAGACTCTGCATCCCAAACTGTAAACAACCCCCTTTTCTCCAAGCTCAAAGCTATTGATGAGAAAGAAGGGAAATACCTTAAAAAAAACAGAGAATTGAAAATGAGAATCCTCAAGCTGCTAAGAAGAGGAAAGGCAAAGGGAAAGCGGGGCACCCCCCCTCAATAATTTTATGTTAGCTTCGTATAATATTAGAGGTCTAAATAAAAAGCCTAAGCAGGCTTATGTAAAGCAAATTATTGCTGACAATCACTTATCTTTTGTGGGGCTTCTGGAAACTAGGGTCAAAGAACAAAATGCCAAAAATATTTCTAAACACATTTGTCCCGATTGGAATTGGTTTTTTAATTATGATTCGCATTGTAATGGAAGAATTTGGGTGGGCTGGAACCCTGCTTCCTGGCAAGTGGACATCTTTTTTGTCTCCTCTCAACTCATCCACTGTAAAGCAACCCATGCCCTTGATAGCAGTCACTCATTTCTGGTTTCTTTTGTCTATGGTCTGAATTACTATATGGAGCGACGGGAACTTTGGAGAGAACTAGCAAATCAATCATCTGGAGATACTTGGTGTATTTTGGGTGACTTCAATGTCATCAGAAACTTAAATGAAACTGATCAAGTAAATGCATCTTGGGACACTGGTATGGAAGATTTTGTGGAGTGCATTCAATCTCTTGAAGTTGAGGATATTCGTGGTTTCGGCCCCCTGTTTACCTGGGGTAATTGTCAATCGGTCAAACCTATTCACAAAAAACTTGATAGAGTCCTTGGAAATCTCTCATGGTTTTCAAGATTTCCCCACTCTCAAGTCACTTTTGCTCCTCGGGGACTTTCTGATCATGCTTTTGTCCTCCTCAACACTTGTATTAATCTTGTCCAGCCTAGGAAACAGTTCCAATTCTTTAACCACCTTATGCTGTTAGATGGATTTAATGATTGTGTTCGCTCTACTTGGGATCAGCGTGCTTTGGGCAACCCCTTCTCTATCTTCACTGAAAAGCTTAAACGAACAAGCAAGCTTTGATAAGGCTTAACTCTTCTGCTGGAAACATCACTACTTTGGTAATGAAGCTGTAGGGTGAACTAAACCATGTACACGATAATATAGCGAACGGATCTCCAATCCCTACCAGGAAAGATGACCAAGTGTGACATAAACTACACGTACAACATGACCGAGCTGCCTGTAAACCCTCCTGCCAGATAAGTGCAACAGTATGTAGCTGACCTCAAAGTCTCTGCGATGATCATCGGTATGATGGTATGACCCTCTCTGAGAGCTCTCACTGCCATAATGACGCCAATGTCTAACTCATCCATGTATCATAGCATGTAGATATCGACGATCGCATGATAGCGATACATCCACTCGGCGGATGCCATGATCCTGCGGTGTGATGAAATCCCTGGAATGTCATGTATAACTATCCTCAGAGCCAAATTTGTCAAACAAAAAACACTGGGATATAACGTGGCCGATGTGAGCTCATCCCTGCACCACCCTACGCCTCAATCCAGTAAAGGTTCATGAATGCCTACTCATGTCTCCAATCGCCATATGCACGCAAGGTTACATCCCGATGGCGACATCGTTAAACGTGCATAATCCTCCAGAGTAGGAGTCAACTCCTGGGTCCCAAATCGAAAAACCTACCTCTCCGATACCCAGTGCTCCAGCATGCCCTCCATGAATCATGTGGGAACCTGAAACATCAACAGGGTCATAATATGCTTCAATAAATAATCTACAATCACCCTGTCTGATGGTGACATGCTATCATACCACGATCGCATACCAGATGCCACCAATAATGGTGGGGTATGATAAATACGGCTAACTGTCGAAGAAGACATCCGTACGGACCGTGTCATAAGATCATCCAGGGGTCAATGCTGAATATCTTTGGACATACATACATATGCATAACATAATAACATGCATGATACAATAGATGTCAATATGATATAGGGAATGGAAAACTGTACATACATTCCTAAGTATATCATCATCTAATACGTCTCTGTACAACTAAAATATAGGGAAATGGGGCAAAACCGCCCTACAACTAATAGCAGCACCCCTACATGGGTCCCACACTTTCGGCTCGGTCCAGTTCGAGTTGCAAAGGAGGTCTCACAAGCTGAAAGGCCAAATCAGGAATAAAAATGCAATGCGATTGAGCAAAATAGCCTGGAATCCTCATTTTCACGGGCCAAACTTTGGCTCCGCATATCACTCATTGGTATTCGCCTGAATACAAGGTACACTATACCGATGAGCTCAGTTTTTTCAAATCATGCTCGATAATACCTCACACAGGTCTGATGCTGCCAAACACAGGGTTGTAACCCTAAAAGAAGTATCCCCGGCGGGGGTCACAACGCCGAAGTCAGACATTGATAAAGTATCCCCGGGGTCACAACGCGATTCAACCATTGATATACGCATCAATGAAGGTCAAGCAGCCTTGACATACTCCCCAACAAGGGTCACAATGCAATGCAATCATTGATACACACATCAATGAACGTCAAGCAGCCGTGGCAGTTTGCCCAAACCTATCCAGTGATACACACATTAGCGAAGGTCAGGCAACCCTGACAATACATACTGTTGGCAGTAACTCTAATAGGATCATGGTTTATACTGGTGTCACAAACTAGAGAAGACCATCCTTATCGGAGAGGACCGATGGTGGAATATGTTATACACATCCTCAAACAGACAAAGCGTTATCCCCACATGTCTCTTGTACACGAGAGGCACCTCTATGGTGTAAAGGTCTGTATCAAGGATCTGACTTTGGTGATAGCCCCAACGTCAACATCCTTGAAGACTTGGATCGCATGTCCAAGACATTACTGATTGTCATCCCTGGCAGGATTAACAGGGAACCCACAATCATTCATTCATGCATCAAACATTTGCATCATGTTGCTGGACATAGCATCATGTTTATCTTGTTGCATTTCAAGTGTCTAGGATTCTTTATCCTATCCATGCCTTGCATTGCATGAATATGATAAAGAGGGGCATCTGTAGACACTCGAAATTTTCTGCACACCTGTTACTAACATTGCAAGAGGGCAAATTTATCTTTCGAAGATAACCCTGAAAGACAGCTCACATTCATTCCGGATACTATCAGAAGTTCAGTCTCAACCCCGGAACACACATCGGGAGTATCAATTCCAACCTCGGAGATAACCCCGAGATTCTTCCTTGGAGATAACCCCAAGGAATGTTGTTGCAGTTTTGACGATAACTCCGGAAATGCTTGTTTAAAATGCATGCGATCAGCTTCAATCTCAGACCTCCTGTCGAGGCACTCAATCCAAAGACTCGAAGATAACACCGGGAAGACGGGCACACTTTATAGATGACCTTGCGGAATTCAAACACTTGCAGCAGTCCAATCTCATATGTAACCCTAAGCAACATTTGCTATCAGCCCAAACCGGAGATAACCCCGATGATGGGAAAAGTTGTCATCTTGCCACCTCAACCCCTGTGCGCCATCTCAACATTTCATACATATATTTCTACATAACAATGTCCCACAAGGGCCAAGGAGTTCCAATCCTTGAGTGACTATTACGCGGCGTGGCAAAGACAATCGAATAGAATTTGAAGCTTGAAGACCATGGGCATGGTCCCCTCTTCCTAACCTCGTACAACCTCTAATCCCATGTCATTTCGTAACTCTCGACAAAAGCGGTCCGAAAAAGGTCTTTTACACCTCGTTCGGATGCTCAGATTGAAGTTCTGCAAATTCGAGCGAACATCACAGTGCACGAGTGCATGTACTTCGAGATGGCGAGACCTTCAGACGCGTGCAGTGGTGCATCTGCACGCTGGTACACTTACCTATGGCTCCTAGCTCTATAAATATAGAGCTTGGGGTGGCCATTTGTAAGAGAAAAAGAGGGGAGGAAGCCCTGTCCAATTTGCTCTGTACACACCCCATATTGAGTGCTTTCTCATTTTAAACACATGTTAGCTCAAATATAGCTATATTTTACCGGCGGGAGCTGAGTGTTTATCCATATAGCCTGGATTTTACATTCAGATCGTTTACTTGCTTATATATATATATATATACTTATATATATAAACTGTTGTCAAACTCTGTCTGATGAGCCTGAATTTTACATCCGGAGCGTTTACTGCTTATATATATATATACTTATATATATGAACTGTTGTCGAACTAAGTTCGATGAGCCTGGATTTTATATTCGGTGCGTTTACTACTTTTATATATATATATATATATATATATATATATATATATATATATATAATTTCTGCTCAAAGCACTGGAGTTTACTTCGAGGCCTTTTTCTGCTTTATTTACATTTAGTCCCGCCTGGAGTTTACATCGTGGCGGTTGATCGTCTTTTACAACTTTATTTACTTTTCTAACCCCCATGGAGGTGCTTCATGGTAGTTGATCATGTCCATATATATATATATATATATATATATATATATATATATACCGCTTTTATATATTTACATTTCTGATCCCCCATAGAGGTGCTTCGTGGTGGTTGATCATGTCTGTATATATATATTTATAGCTTTTATATATATAACTGCTTACTACTTTTCATATAAATCTATGACATCATGTGAGCCTAGGAATCATGTGATCACAGATTATCTCTCTTGAATCTAGATTCGGTTCTCATGATGGACATTTTAAATTCAGTGGCGACTTGTACATTACTTACTGATTATGCAATTTCCTTGGATGGATGATCATGCCCATGAGGAGTTCTATGATCGTATATTATTTTCTCGAAGATGCTTCGCATCTCGAAAATAAAAGCAAACAAGCCGAACATTTAATAATAAAATGGAAGTATGAAAAGGTCTCAATTACCATTGAGCATAGGGTTTGAAAACCCTCTTTTTACAAAACTTCACTGTTATATCATGTTTAAAACTGAATTTTCATATAAATTCAAACCCTTTGTATATAGGTGCGAACGAGGCCTCACACTACTTCTAAATAAATTGCACATTGATCCACACACACACACACACATTCATATAACAGTTTCTTAAAAAGTGGTGGTCACCGTGGCAAAACGGATGTCGGGGGGTGCCTAACACCTTCCTTCCGCATAATCAAACCCCCGAACCTAAATGAATCTCTATTTCACAGACCCGTTTAGCAGTGTTACATCACTAGGTCAATGTGCAAACCTTTTATTAGTTGCGTTGGTACAACCAGTTAAAAACACCAACTGGCGACTCTTACAGTCAAATCGTCGACATTACACATGTCGGACCTTTTTCACTTATTTTTTCAAACAAATCTCACATAACATGAGAACACCAAAGAATAAGAAACAAAAATGGACAAATAAAAATCCCGACGTCGACACACGGATTTAAACAAAAATACGTTAGATTTGAATGATATTTCTATTGTTAATAAATTTCCTGACGTATTCCCTGAAAAACTTCATGGCATACCTCCAGAGTGTAAAATTGAATTTTGTATTGACTTTTAACCCAGTACAAAACCCATTTCTAAAAGTCTCAAATATTTTTTTAACCAAACAAACGTATGATAACTCGAGTCCAGCCTGTAGATGAGAAAAAGGAGCTACAAAGGAAAAGATTCCCGAAGACTTGAAGAGAGAGTTGGATGCAGAACACTATCTGTATCTCAACAATCCTCGAAGACAACGGTGGCTCACAGATTACACTGAAGAACAGATGATACTGATCCGGAACAGATGGATTGAAGAACGAAAGGCAGGCTCTTGGATCCGGATTTTGAGCTAGCTCCCAATCATGCCTTCCCAAATAAAGATTCATTCAGTCTTTTTCTAGTCTGGAAGAAAAAGTTCCGCCCAATCTTTTGATAGTATGTAAGCACCCGACCTCTCCAGTGATTCCGAGAGGAAATAGAATAAGGGAAGACCACTTTCGAGCCCAACCTTCCCGAGGGGAGACGAGCAAAGCGAAGAGGGGGCAACAGTCCGCCTATCTATTTCCCGACTATTTCCGCTTGAAATAGAGTAAGGAAGACCACTCTTCTTCGCTCTTGAGCTTCTTTTGCGCTTGTTGCTCGAGTGTCTCTTACTATGAGCTGCTCTATCTCCGGATCTGCTCCCTAAGGGGCTGCCTCCGGGCTTGATAGCATTTCTACTAGTAACCCTTTCTACAACAATACACTTTGCAATAGGACCCGATAAACGAGCCTTATTGCTCCTTGTATTGCTTGTAACACTATAGCAGCTAGGCCTCCTCTACTAGCCCACTTAACACATACACAAACGAGCACACAAACGTATACACATACGAGGGCGTAAGCCTCTCCTGGTTTCCACTGATGGGGGTCCCTATCAAATTGAACGTTCAGGATAGACACGAAAGCAGGATTCAATTACTTATGAAAGTGAAAGGATGAAATCAAGAAATTGAATAGGAGAGGGACCCGAGTCTTTCGCCTTAAAAGTTCTTCTCCGGGCGATCCAGGTTTCATGCTCCAAAGACGTTAGATGAGCTGTTGAAAGATTACGACCATACCATTCAATACCATCCTGGAAAAGCAACGTAGTAGCTGACGTGTTGAGTACAAGATCATATGCGGGTACGAGTGCGATATTGTCAATGCAAAGGCCCATTTTGTATGACTTACAAAGGATGGAGATAGAGTTAAAGACTCTAGGGACCCACATGATGATGTCAAATGTACGAGTAGAACCGACTTTAATCGATAAAGTTAAAGCTGCTCATACTACGGACCTAGAGCTGATGCGTATGAGGAAGAAAGTGTAAGAAGGTGCTATTCTAGAAGCAAGAATTGATGAAGAAGGGATACTTCGAGTCAACTCCAGACTTTATGTTCCTAACGACTCTGATTTGAAGTATAAAATCATGATGGAGGCGCACAACACACCGTTTGCAATCCATCCTGGAAGTACCAAAATGTATCGTGATCTTCGACATACATTTTTATGGAGCAATATGAAGAGAGAGATAGCGGAATTTATCTCAAGGTGTTTAACTTGTCAACGTGTCAATGCAGAGCATCAATTGCCAAAAGGTCCATTGCAACCACTTAAAATTCTTGAATGGAAGTGGGGAGCACATTACCATGGATTTTGTTACTGGTCTTCCCAAGGTTTCTCAAGGCATAGATGCAATTTGGGTCATTGTTGATAGATTAACCAAGTCTGCTCATTTCTTACATATACGAGAAACTTATTCACTTGAACGTTTTGCTCGTATATACATAAATGAGATTGTAAGACTGCATGGTATCTAGTATCCATAGTTTCTGATTGAGACCTAAGATTCACTTCACAATTTTTGTCAGTTGGCAGAAAGCTATGGCCACGAATTTACGATTCAGTTTTGCATATCATCCTCAAACGGACGGGCAGTCAGAGAGGACTATTCAAACTCTGAAGATCTATTAAGACTTTGTGTCAAGGAAGTTGGGACAAATTCTTGCCATTAGTGGAATACTCATACAACAACAATTATCAAGGAAGTATAGGCATAGCTCCATTCGAGGCGTTGTATGAATGAAAGTGTCGTTCTCTAGTATGCTGGGATGAGGTGGGTGAAGCAACGTTGTTGGGACCAGAATTAGTACGTATGACTACGGAAAAGATTCAAATGATCCGGCAACGTATAAAAACCTCAAAGGATTGACAAAAAAATTATGATGATCTTCATCGAAGGGACGTGGAATTTAATGTTGGAGATCATTTGTTGTTACGTGTTGCTCCATGGAAAGGAGTTACGAGATTTAAAAAGAGAGGAAAGCTCAATCCTCGATTCATTGGCCCATCGAGTAGGAACTGTGGCCTATAAACTCGCCTTACCGCCAAGTATGTCTCGTGCTCATAACGTTTTTTACATATCTATGTTACGTAAATATGTTGAAGACCCGAATCATATTATTGAATTAGAACCAGACGAGATAGTGGAAGATTTAATGTATGAAGAGGTACCTGTTAAAATCTTGGATAAGAAGGAACATATTATACGCTCAAAGGTTATACCTCAAATCAAAATTTTGTGGAGAAACCACGATATTGAGGAAATGACCTAGGAGTTAGAATCTGAAATGAAAACAAGGTATCCTCACCTCTTCGACAGACCAGGTACATACACCAATTTTGAGGATGAATATTCATAAGAAGGGGAGGTTGTAAGACCCCAACTTTTATGAATAAAGATTAATTTTTCTCTAAATGTTATTTTGAATAATAAGGTGTGGATTTGATATAATGTTATAGTTGTGGGTAATATTTACACATTTTACAAAGTAAGCAAATTGTCATAAAATATTCGTTTGGTCGGGGAATATTCATTTTATCAAGGAATAGTCGTACGACGGCACAATCATTAGTGGACCCCTCAACGGAATTACTGTCGAAGTTAGAAAATGACATAAATAACTTTTTATAAAAACAAGAGCAAAACTTTTACCGTTAACTGTTGAAATACCCGGTGATAGAAGTATAGTAATACGTGTAGTTGCAAAGTAGCAGGTATCTTTAATTATTGATGCTTGCATGAGAAGTCACTCAATTTTATTTAATTATTGCCACAGTAGTTGATGCATAATATCTCTGATTATTGATTCAATTATTGTCACAGTATCATTTGCACAATATTTTATATTATTAAATCAATAAATGAGACGACACAGTTATACATATTATTATTTGTATTATTGACAATGTCTAGAAAGTTCTGTCGAGGAAAGGGGTTAGGTCATTTAATTGCGCGCCAATAAGGAAGAGTCCTTATCGGAAAGCCTCCTCTTTTCTGGGAATGATCTGGTTGTTAATATTATGAGTTATAATATTAATGATGAATAAATGTTGAAAGATTAAAAATGTGATTAGTCAAGTGAATTGTGATAAATAAAAGGGGTTTGTCATGAAGTATTTATTATAAATTTGGCTTATTACATGGACCCCCACTTACTCATTTTTTAAAATCGTCGGTAGAAACTTATCTCAATTTTTATTTTATATTGCATAGTACTACATAGTGTTTGCATAGTACTGCATTGTGTTGCATAGTTTTGCATAGTGTTTGCATAGCAGCATAGTGAATAAAAAAATAGATTTTCGCCATCTGCGCCTGTGACATTTTTCTTATGCAGTTCGTGATTATTTCCTAAATAGTATCCTGCCATTCTCCTATAAATAGGATGCTTAGTTTAGAAATGAAAATCATACCAGAATAAGAGAATTCTTCTTCTATAATATTGAGCGTATTTCTTTTGAGTTTAAGAAAACTTTGAATGTAGCAAATAGTGCAAGTTTTCTTCAAGAATATCCCTGCCATACTAGTCAGAAGTACACTCCTTTTAAGGTAATAGGTATTATTTATTTCATATTCGTAAGAGATATTATCTTTCGTATTCGTAAGGAATATTATTTCATTCAATATTCGTAAGGAATATTATTTTCGTTCAATATTCGTAAGGGATATTATCTTCGTTCAATATTCGTAAGGAATATTAATTTCTTTCAATATTCGTAAGGGATATTATTTTTGTTAAATATTCGTAAGAAATAATATTTTCTTCCATACTTTGTAGTAAGTAACCAATATTATTTTATTTTATATTCCTAATTCTACACTTATTTTGATAAGTATTACTTCTATACTCTTTGAAATTAGTAGAATATCTTTGAATTTTGTATTCTAGTTTCACGAAAATATTTTTCTAAACTTTCTTGTTAAATTTTAAGCTTTTCATGCCGGAGTACTATTCAAGGGTACTATTTATACACATATGGCACTATTCATATGATACTATTTATACATACAGTACTATTCACAGGATACTATTCACATGATACTATTCATCGGGTACTATTCACCCGAGGTACTATTCACAATAAAAATTGATTTCTTTTCTGTCCAAATTATTTTTGATACATGAATATTATTCTTGAATTTTACTCCACAAAGTAGTTATCATGTTGACAATTTGGACATTCTTGAACTCTTGATAAATTGAATTATAAATTTTTAATATTTATCCTTAATCTCACTCGATTGATTTCTTATATCATTGTCATCATCCTCATGCTTATATTGTGATGAAAGTCATCTTTGGCCCGTAGTGCATAGATGGACTGTTGATGGGTATGATTATGACCAGGAATTATGTATCGGTATAATCATGACCTGTAATGTTGCAAATGATGTGGTAAGAGTCCTCATTGGCCCGTGGTGCATTGATGGACAGTTGTTTGACATGATCATGACCACTGGTGATAATAACGAATATCCTTGCCCCGTAGTGCATGGATAATTCGTGGATATGATAATAACAAATATCATTGGCCCGTAGTGCGTGGATAATTCGTGGATGTGATACTAACGAATACCCTTGGCCCGTAGTGCATGGATAATTCGGTGATGTGGATTATTTATTGAAATATGTTATAGAGATAAAATAGTGATGATGAACTTTTAAATCATAGAAGATAGTAGACATCATGCTCTACTTGCCTCTTCTAAAAGATTGCTTGTTCCTCTGTAGCTAAACTTATTGTCTATTGTATTCTATCAGTTCTACACTGTTAAAGGATAACGATAATTTATTCTGCATTATCTTAGTTATAATATTCTTTACTTGGCTAGTTGAGCTCACCCTTTGTTTTCATTGTTCTCTTCAGGAAATGAGAACATAGGTGGGATTAGTCGGGGAATAGAGTGACGGTCCGAGATGGTAGCTCGTAGTCCTCACTATTTAATATAATAGTATGATAATAATTGTAACGAAGACTCCATTTGAGTTGGATATTGTCTACGAGATAATATTCGTGTTAAAACTCTCAGCTTATGTTTTGTCGTATTTTGCATGACAGTTGTATAATTAAGTTTGTATTTAAATTTTGTACCACGTATTTGGAAACTCAGAATGGGTTGTGTATACCTATTTTGGGGGCATCACATATAGGCCACAATTCCTAGTCGATCGAGGATTTCAAAAAGACCAATAAATCGAGGGTTGAGATTTCCTCTCTTCATCGACTTTTATTTCTGGAATAACACATTCTTGTACTTTCTTATTCACACTCATCAGCTCCGGGTCTGTAGCTTGAGCGATTTTAACTTTATTGATTAAAGTCGGTTTTACTCGTATATTTTACATTATCACGTGGGTCACTAGATTCTTTAACTCTATCTCCATTATTTATAAGTCATACAAAATGAGTCTTTGTGTTAACAACATCGCACTCGTAACCGCATATGATCTTCTACTCAGCGCATCAGCTACCACGTTCACTTTTCTAAGATGGTATCAAATGGTATAATCGTAATCTTTTAACAGCTCGAGCCAACATCTTTGACACATGTTACGTTCATTTTGGGTGAAGAAATATTTGAGGGTTTTGTACCGGGTACAAGGTCAATACAAAATTAGATTTCACGCTCTGGGGGTAGGCGAGGAAGTTCTTCGAGGAAATACGTCAGGAAATTTATTAACAACAGAAATATCATTCAAATTTGACATATTTTTATTTAAATCTGTGACATGGGCTAAGAAAGCTTGAAATCCATTTTTCAATAAACGAATGGCGTTATGGCTTGATATGACATTGATTGACTTTAGTGGTTTGGTTGCTTGAATTCGCATAACAGGTTGGTTAGGAATATGAAAGCTAATAGCCTTACGAAAATAATCAATTTTAGAATGATGAGTAGTTAACTAGTCGATTCCTAAAATCACATCAAATGCAAGTATTTTCAAAGAGATGAGATCAACAGGTAATGGGATGATGCTGATTTGAATCAAACAGGATTTATAAACAGTGGATGTAATGACGGTTTCTCCTAAAGGAGTTTCAATAGATAAGTCAAAGTCTGATTTCCCAGGAGTCTAGTTTAAACGTTGAACACAATTAGGTGAAATAAAAGAATGGGTAGAATCGGTATCGAATAAGTTATAGACTTCATAAGAGTTTATGAATCAGCTTACCCGTGATAACTTCGTTCGGGTTTCTTGCTTTTTGGGAAGTCACGAAAAATGCTCTCCCTTAAACTACCGACTTTGACTTGTCTGGGATAGCCTTTGGTGTCGCCATCCCAGCTGGACTCGATTTCGCTGTATGACAAAATTGAGCTAAATTACCTTCATTTCACCAATTGAAACACACTTTGGGTTGCTGCGTGCAGTTTGGACGGATGTGTCCCTCCTGTCCGCATTTGTAGCATATGACCGGTGGTCGTTCTCCTTCCTTGGAAACGGGTGTTGGTGCTGCTGTCGACGTCTTTATGTTTTCATTGTTGAATCTTCTCTTCTTAAAGTTGTTCCCACTTAGTTCACCTCTTCTATTATCTTGGCCATGATTACCACCGAAGTGTTTACCATTTCTGGCATGATAATTTTCTCCACGATGGTTATCATTGTTTCAATGGCCGTTGCCATCGGTACGATTATTATCGTGTTGTTGGTCGTTATCTTTTGGTTGAGCTGACTCATTTTTGCTCTCCATTCCAATGGTTTAATTCACTGAGTAAAACCCAAACTTGGTCCATGGTTCTTCTATAAATAGAGACCCCTTCTTCATTCTTCACATTTGAAATTCTGAGAATTTTAGTGAGTGGTTGAGCAGTTGGGAGGAATCAGAAGTTAAAATTCAAGGATTGTCAATTTAGCTTCAAGAAGTATAATTCTTAAAATATGTTCTTACATTCAAGCTTTGCCAAATTCTTAGAAAAGTATTAAAATGCTTGTTTTGAGTTGAAAAGTTTATGGTTGAAGCATGATAGAATGTGTCAATTGAGGCTAGACATTGTTAATATGGTTAAAAATGAAATCAACGAAAGTTAAACGAAGTAAATTGGTCAAGTAATGAATCCATAGTGAAGAGAATCGCTAAATGTGTTAAACTTTGGAAAAATGGCATAAATCTTGAATTGATTCTTGAATTTGATTTTTTGTATGTTTGGGATTGTTAGAAGCATGCTAGGGGTGTTTAGTAGTAAGTTTATATCAATTAATTATCATTGCATTGCTGTTTGGATGAGAGTTTGGCATGTTAGCTCGTAGCAGGGGAGTGCCTGTGTTCTAACTGCAGTAGTCATGCCCACCCCTGAAGTCATGCAGTGTATAAGGCACCGCTCAAGTGGGTCGCATGTACAAGGCCCTACCACCAAGGGGGGGGGGAAGGAGGTTCAAGTAGCTATGCCATACCTAGTGGGGGGTCCTGTAGTATAAATGCCTGCCCCGGTGGGGGGGTGCCACAGTGACTTATATTTTTGTTTTTATTGTTTGATACAAGAAGTCTTAACTTAACTTAACTTAACTTAAAGAGCATATATAATTCTTAAACATGTGTCAATGCATGTTGCTGTTTTAGTAAGTTTGGAGGTTGAATTATAACCTTTTGAAAGAAAAGTTAAAAGACGAAAACCATGTTTATAAAACCTTACGCCTTTTGAATTATAACCTTACGCTTTTTGAAATCTAACCTTTTGAGCATATGTTATAACTTAGTTAGCTTTATAAATGGGTTTGAAAGGTGAATCTAATGTACTTTGCATGTGTAGTTTGTTTGTCATGAAATTTTAATATTTAAAAACCAATTGGGTTGAAAACTCCACGACTTGTATTGTGAACTTTTGAACAACTATGATAGGATGTTTCATGCCTCTAGAACTAACCAACATATTTGCACATCTCGTTAAACACGTTATAAACTACGCAAGCATGAACTAAAAGAAGTTCTTTAACATGTAATTGTGAAACAACTTAAACTAGAATGAGTAACTTAAGTAATGTTTCACATATGAGATGAGTGTAAGAGATTTAAAAATGTTCCTAAAGATTTTAAAAGTAAGAACAATGTGAGTTATACATCTATAAGTTTGATTGTGTGTAGCCTACATAAATTTAGATATGTGTGATGAATGTATGTGAAATATGTATATTAAGGTGTGTGTGTGTGACTAATGAATACCTATACATACATAAATAGGATAATATAGTTCATTGAGTTGATTATACGCTATAGTGGTAATCAACGCTACAGGCAAGTATCCTAACCTATGCATTTATTTCATGCAAGGAATTTATGTTTTCGCAAGTTCCCTAATTCTTACACTATATATATTGTATAATCCGAATTGTTGCCATATCAACCATATTTATATCGAGCAAATCATTCGTATACCTTGACGTTGTTGCAAGCATTGAACTTATCATTCTTAATTGCATTATAAAGGTTGTCGAAGCCTTTGATTCGGCTAGACTATTATCATGTGTTAGAAAGCTATCCAAACTAATTGACTTGGTGCGGACTCTTAAATATTATATTGTCGGGGAATCGACGTGCGCACATGAGTATGATTAAATATTATGCATAACGTAGGGTACTTTAGGCTGATCACATGTTGTACTCGTTTATATTAGATTGCAGTATAATACTGTTAATTCTATTAAGAGTTCTTAGTCCTTAGTGACTGCTCAGTGTTCATTCTTATTAAACCTCGAAATGAATAAAATTTGAAATTTTGTTGATGTACTTCAGTCTATAACGATACTTATTGAAAACTCTTGATACTTCTTGATGTCCGTGATCTATTAGTTATTGTTATACCTTTGAAGATTCAAATGTTGTAACTGCTTATTCTTATTGCTATACTACTTGTTGGGCAAACTTGTTGCCCATTCTTGCTTCCCTAAAAACATTACAGTTAAGGCAGAGCAAGGCGGTACACCAGGAAAGGACAAAGGAAAGGGCAAGGCTACAGAATAGCTTAGTCCTTTAAGTGTAGAAGTATTACTATTATTATTATGATTATAATGATGTATTAAGGATGATTAAATTATGTTTAAGTGTGATCACCAGATTATTGTAATGTTCGATTCTGTTACCTTGGGACGCGAATATTTATATTATATCAATGTAAATTAGTATATTATTTCTGCTGTTAATGATTTTAGTATGATATTAGAATTAGTACGTGACGAACCAAATTCGAGATATGAGTGTCTGAATTTGGGGGCGTCACAGCTCCCGCTCTTGTTACTTCTATTCCCCGCAGGGATCTTCCAGCCATTAATGTGACGATTCCAGAGCTTTTGAATGATTTAAGTCTCCACCCCTTGGTCTACTTGCACGCGAATGAGGTAAAAGCTGCATTTGATCTTCCTTTTTCCTATTGATGAGGAGCAATGGTTCTGATGTTAATTTACATTTGTGATGTAGGTTCCCGGCTTTATGCAGCCTCGAGGGAACTGGTTCAATATACACTCTCTGTACCAGATTCATCTCCCAGAGTACCTAGAGATTGTGCATGCTTGGGGTTTCAAGGCGTTTCTTTTCCATCCTCCCCCGCCATTGTTACTGGGGTTTACCTCTGGGCGTTGTCTGAGCGCTGGTTTCACCAGACTCAGTCTCTCAATTGTTGGATTGTGAGGTGATGATGACGTCGATGGATTGGCGGTTTATCACTGGTATGGAGTTTTCCAGGGTGCTAGTTACGGCGATCAAAGGTAGGACAATCTGAGTTGGTCCTTTGAGTATAGACGCCCCTAGTGGGGCATTGAGTGAGCCATTGCCATCGGGCAACTCTTCCACGGTTCCTAGTCATCCTCCGGGGTTTTTTCCTGGCGGATAACTCTTCCACGGTGTCATTCGCTTTTGTCAGTGCCACACGGGAGGTGGACCGCATTGGAGAGTTTGACTGGAGTTCATATACCTTTTCCTATTTCCTTAGGGGAATGCGCATGCGCTCGCAGGGCTTGATAGAGACTTGGCTAGGATTTTACCAATTCTTGTTGGTAAGTATTTCTCTTTTGATTTCCCTTATTTGGGTTAAGAGTGTTGACTGACCGCAGATTTTTGATCTTGTATTGGCAGTTTTGGGCCTAAGAGTTCCATATCTCCGTCCCATTAAGCTGTTAAGTTTGGACACCTATCCACGGGGATGGCGATGGCATCACTCCACGTTGGTGGAGGTTCCTGTAGCTGAGGGTTTCACCCATTCTTGCTTACAGTTGGAGTTGTTGACAATCGATGTCATTATATGGATTCCCTATTCTGAGGACCATTTGATAGTTGGCTTTGAGGGTGGTTTCCCAACTGATGTCGAGCATGTGATGTCCACCCGTCGGATTCCTCTCTTCAAAGATGGAGGATGAGAGCTCTATTTAGGAGAGCGTGCTATCAAGAGCACCAAAGGAAAGATCCGTATACCGATCTGTCCTCCTGTCAGGCGTTATGGCTTGTATCGTAGCCACCGATCAGTGATATCCCGTTGGTGGGAGTTGATGGCTTTGATTTGTCAAAGGAACAGTTTACTCAGGAGGCATTCTACCACTGGTGGTCTCCTCGTACCATCGGAGCCCAGACCCGTGCCACGCAGTTAATGGGGGCTATGGTTCCTGGCCCCATCATAATGGCAAATTGGATTGCCTGTGTCCGAGAGCCTACTCATCTAACCCGGATTTATACTTTGACCCAGCATTTGGACCGGGAGCATTTTTTAGCCGGTATCTAGGCATAGATCCTTCCGAGGCGGATACTTGTGATCCTTCCAGCTCAGGGGCTGGCCCTTTAGGTGGCCCATATTCAGATTGTTTTTTCGGTGCAGATCCTCCGTTGTATCGGCCTAATATCCTTACTGGTAGAGATACTGTGACTCAAGAGGAGTTACATCAGATGGATAGGTTAGATGATGTAGACATCAACACTATTTTCTTCTTCTGATGTATTTCTCGCTATATCTTTTGATAGGCCTCTGTTAGATATTGGGTGGCTATGCCCCATTCTCGTTATATCTTTTGATAGGCCTCTGATAGTTATTGGGCGGTTGTGCCCCATTTCCCTATATTTTCCAGCTGTATACAGAGATGATATATTAGATGATGATGTACTTAGGAATGTATGTATACTATTTTCCATTCCCTACATCATATTGCCATCTATTGTTTATCATGCATGTATTATGTTATGCATATGTATGTCCAGAGATGTTCCGCATTGACCCCTGGATGGTCTTATGACACGGTCCTACAGATGTCTTCATCGACAGTTAGCCACATTGATCATACCCCACCAGTATTGGTGGCCTCCTGTTTGAGATCGTGGTATGATAGTTTATCATCCCCAGATCGGGTGACCGTAGATCAGTTGTTGCGGCACTCTGTGACCCTCTTGATGTTCCAGGTTCCATTGGGTTTTGTAGAGGGCATGTTGGAGCACTGGGTACCGGATAGGCAGGTGTCCCAGTTTGAGGAGTTGACTCCTACCTTAGAGGAGTACGCGTCTATGATTTTGATTGGCTGCGACAGCCTTGCACTCGGATTCTTTGTAGGAGATATGGTAAACGAGTTTATCACCCTCACAGGTTTGAGGTGTAAGGTTGCCTTGGATGAGATCTCTTCCGGGCATGTACTGTCCATGCATTTTCTAATTGACAGATTTGGCTCTTTGGACAGTTATGTGCAGCACTCCGGGCCACGTCAGAGGATGATTGGTGTATTGCCAGAGTAGATGCATTCTTGATATGTGTAGCGGCTTATCTGTACACTCCACTGTACATGGATCATTTATACATCAGCGTGGTTATGGCAGTGACCTTAAGGTCAACCATAATCATCGATAAAATGGTATGTCTCCGGGAGGGACATACCATTTTACTGATGATTGTGACAGAGACCTTAAGGTCAGCCATGTATTGCCACACCCATCCTACAGGGGTATTTTCAGACAGTTTCGTCTTACGGTACGTGTGGTTCATGATAAACTTGAGACCGATTGGGACATTCCGACGCAATGGGTATTATTTTTCCCATAAGATAGTCATGTCCTACTCCTTCCAGCCAGCAGAGTGTACAGATGCAGCTTCTTAGTTGGTTTTCTTATCAAGGATCGAGGATCCATTTGATATTATGCCGTGTTTAAGGCTCAGGTCTCCCTACAACTTTCTTACTCATGCATCTGGCATGGATTATCTTCATCTAAAGCGTGACCACTTATCATCCACTGGCTATGATGGCACAATTTTACCAGTTCCAGGATGTTCATCCCTTCGATGGGGCATAGGGTCAGCGTATATCATCTCTGATTTTGTCCGCAGAGAATTTATCTAGGGTTTATGCCTGTTGGGCCCAGCGTGAGAGGGCTGATTTTACTACTAGCCATCTAGGCCATTCTACAGAGTATTCTGCATGGTTGGAGGCAGAGATTATATCTACCGAGATAGCATCCACGATCCCAAGGCGTTTATTCCGACGGTGGGGAGCCTATGGAGGACCTTGATTCACCGATTGAGGATTAGCTATTTGCTAGTTTGACAGCAAATCCGATTGATTCTCCCAATATTTTTGCTATTGTGACTCCACCTTCTGCAAAGTATTTAGAGCAGAGTCTAAATCTGATGACATTTAAGAGGGATCAGGCTAGAGCCTTGATGTTGACAGCTCTTGTTGGTAGAGACGTCGCTCTAGTTGAGAGAGATGATGCTCTATCTCATAGGGATGCCACTGTTGTTTAGCAGGATGAGGCTCGATCATATAGGGATGCAGTTGTTATTGAGCGAGATAGTGCTTTATCTGCCCGAGATGCTGTCATTAAAGATAGTACTGCATTGAGATCCCATACTACTAATATCATTGTAGAGATGAGCACATTCATTGATGAGCATAGTGTCACCATGCAGATGGTTGTGGATCTCTTGGGTCGTGTTGATACCCTAGGGTAGGAGATCATAGAGTTACCCCCTTCTCCTGAGAGGGATGCCATGTTAGATTTGATGGCGCGCCTATCCACTAGTTTGTAGATTATCTTGGATTTTCCTACATATACTAGCTTAGACATTTTTGTCATGTACAAGACACATTGTATATATCAAAAAATATTATATGGCAAGGAAATATATTTTGATTCACTTCGCTTTTAGTTATGCTTTGTTACTTGCTTGATAGTTGCCTGTTTCTCCAGGGCTTGTGATCTTAATGTATTCTGAACTCCCCCTTGATGGATGGACATTGAGATGTCTCAAGATCTTTCAGAATGGATCATTGATCTGTGTATTCCCTACCTTTTGGTGTCTTGGAACTGGTTATTGTATGTAGTTATGGAGAGGATTGTGGCTTTTCTCTCTAAGGTTGACCGCACCACAGATGGTCCCCGGTACTCCTTTGTATTAGGGAGTCCATGTAGTTCCATCTCTTATGGATTGGTGTTTCTCTTTGAGGACTCAACCGCCGCTTAGATGGCCACCGATTCTTCCATTGGTGAGGAGACCAGGTAGTTCCATGCCTTTGGTCTAAGACGATGAGGTGTGGTTTGAAGGGTTTGCAGGATAATCCCAATACCATTGACAAGTTTTTGTGTTTTGCTAGGGGTGAGACTGAAGATGTGAAAAGATGTATCCCTAGTAGCACAAACTGAAGGTATGAAATATTTGATCCCTGGTGGGACAAACTAAAGTTGTGAAATGTTTGCAGGAAACTTCAGACATAGTACCATTTCATAGTGTCCGAGTTAATGAGTTGGGGAAATTTCTCGCCGTTCATCTCTTGTAATTTAAGGGCTTCTCCTTTCAATACCTCCTTGACAACAAACAGGCCTTCCCAGTTTGGGGCAAATTTTCCTATATATTCATCTTGGTTGTCAAGAACCTTCTTCAAGACCAAATCATGTTCTTTGAACTACCGTAGCCGAACTTTTCTGTTCTAGTATCTAGCGATCCTTTGTTGGTACAATTGACCATGGAAGATGGTTGCGGCCGCCTTTCATCTATTAGAGACAAATGGTGGTATCGATCTTATAACCATTTGTCGTCATCCAGATGAGCATCTATCAACACTCTGAGGGATTCCATTTCCACTTCTATGGGGAGCACTACTTCCATTCCACAGGTTAATGAGTAGGGGGTTGCCCTAGTGAAAGTGCACATTGACGTTCTGTAGGCTAATAGAGTCAGAGGTAACAAGTCAGACCATCCTTTGTGATTGGCGGACATCTTTTGCATGATCTTTTTTATATTCTTATTAGCCGCTTCAATAGCACCATTCATCTTTGGACGATAGATGACAGAGTTGAGATGTTTGATGTTAAATTTACTGCATAACTCCTCCATCATTTGGTTGTTGAGGTTTTTGGCATTGTCTTATACAATCACCTCTGGTTGCCCATATCGACAAATGACATTGTTTCTGATGAAACTAATGATCACCTCTTTAGTAACTGTGGGGAAAGAGGCTTCTTCTACCCACTTTGTGAAGTAGTAGATCATAGTGAAGATAAACCAATGACCATTACTAGCTTTGGGCTCGATGGGCCCGATCACGTCCATTCTTCACACTAAGAAGGGCCAAGGAAAACTCATATTGTAGAGCTCCCTAAGAGGGGCATGGATAGCATTTCCATGAATTTGGCATTGGTAACTTCTCTTGACGTGATCATCACAGTCAGCCTTTAGAGAGAGCCAGTAATGCCTTGTTCTTAGGATTTTCTTGACAAGTAGAGGGCCGCTCATGTGTGGGCCGCATACTCCACCATGGATTTCATCCATAAGCCTCTGTGCTTGGTCTTTATCTAGACATCTGAGAAGACCTAATCCTGCATCTCTTTTGTACAGAGTTTCTCCGCTCAGGTAGAATTTCATGGCCATTCTATGGATCCGCTTTCTTTCAGTTTGACTCGCCTCAGCGGGTGTAGATCCATCTCATAGATGCTTCTTGATATCCTGATACCAAGGATGTTAGATGGAAGGCAGCTCATCTGATACTTCTCCAATGTAGTTCTCATAGGCTGGAGCCTTTTACAGGGAAAATGTGATATTTGGCATGTTTTCGTTATCAAGTATGTTGATCAAGGAGGCCAGAGTTGCTAGTGCATCATCAAAGTCATTCCTATTCTGAGGAATGTGGAGGAATGATATTTTTTCCAACTCCAAAGCCATCTAGATAACTTGCGGTAAGGCAGCAAATGTAGTTCTTTGGTGTGATAGATCCTAGTGGTTTATCTGATTACCAATTCAGAATCTCCAAAAATAGTTAACCGTCTGAGGCCTGTAGATTGGGCCAGTTTCAACCCCATGATACAGCTTTCATACTTGACTGTGTTGTTGGTGCTGACAAACTACAATTTGACGGCAACGAGTTACTGCTCCCCCGAGATGGATACTAGAACTGCTCCAAAACCTTCCATGTTTACAGCTCCATCACAATACATCTTCCATTGTTGGTGTGTATCGTCCTGATGGTGTTACTAAATTGTCATTACCCCTTCATCAGAAAAGTATGTTTCCAAGGGCTTGAAATCCCCTGAAGGTGCAGTGGCTAGTTGGTCCGCAATTCCTTGACCTTCGATAAACTTTTGAGTCACGTAAATGATGTCAAATTGCTGCAGGATCAACTGCCATCTAGACAGTCGAAAATTCAACATGGGTTTACTAAACACGTATTTGATAGGATCCACGTGGGATATGAGATGGGTTGTGTGACCATGGAGATAATGTTGTAATCTCATGGAAGCCCATGCTAAAGCACAAGTTTTCTCAATCAGAGTGTACTTGTGTTCACTGTTGCTGAATCTTTTGCTGAGGTAATAGATAGCTCTTTCTTGGCCTCTATCATCTTTTTGTCCCGACCTCTATCATCTTTTGTCCCAAAGATGCATGACCTATGGCATTGTCATTGATTGATGAAGTACATAAACAGGGGAACACCATCCCTGGGAGGTACCAAAATAAGAGCTTTGATTAGCTTCTCTTTGATGAGAAGGATGGATTTTTGACACTCATCATTCCATTTCATGGAGGATTTCTTTCTTAGTAACTTGAAGATGGGTTCACAGGTTGTTTTTGAGTTGGGGGATGAATCGGCTGAAGAAGTTGATTATTCCTAAAAATCCTCGTACTTCCCGCTTTGTCTGGGGTATGGGCATTTTCGTTATGGCCTGAATTTTTACAAGATCCAGTTTAATGCCTTTGTGGATTACTAGGAATCCTAGTAATTTGCCTGATTTGACACCAAAGGCACACTTGGCCGGATTAAACTTCAAGTTATACTTACGCAACCGGTTGAAAAACTTTTTTAGATGGTCTAAGTGGTCTTCTTCCCTTCGGGACTTGACAATGATGTCATCCACATAGATTTCTATCTCTTTGTGCATTAGATCATGGAAAAGAGCCATCATGGCTCACTGATAGGAAGCTCCGGTGTTGATGAGGTCGAACGACAACCTTCTGTAGCAAAAGGTTTCCAAAGGAGTGATGAATGCAGTTTTCTCATGATCCTCTTCAGCAACCATGATTTGATGGTACCCCGCAAAGCAGTCAGCAGAGTACATGTCATACTGCGCTTTATTGTCAATGAGTATGTGGATGAATGGTACAGGAAAGCTATCTTTGAGACAAGCTTTGTTCAAATCCCTGTAATCCACGCAAACTCGCACCTTCCCTCCATGTAAAGCACGGGGGCTATGTTGGATAGCCACTCAGGGTATGTTGATACCATTATGATGTCGGCTTGAAATTGTTTCACAATTTCTTATTTAACTTTTAAACTCCACTCAGGTTTTAATCGCCTGAGTTTCTGCCTGACTGGCTTAAATCCCTCTTGGATGGGGAGGCAATGAATGATGATGTCAGTGGACAAACTGACCATGTTTTCATGAGACCATGCAAATACATCCTGGAATTGGGTCAATAGAGTAACCATGTCATTCCTTTGGTTTGGAGTAAGGTCCGTACCAATCTGGATTTGTTTGGGGTTTTCTGAGGTTCCAAGGTTAAAAGAGGTGGTTTGATCAATATTTGGCTTGGGTTTGTCTTCGACCCATTCTTTGATCTCCTGAGGTATCTCATAGTCCTCTTGTTCAATATCCATCAAGTCAGAGTCCAACTTTACATCAAAGTTGCAGTCCTTGTGAAGAATAGGCATCTCATCAGCAAGTTTAGGCACATCTAACTTTAGAGTCCTAAAACAAAATGCTTTCACTTAATATATGAAACTGTTTAATCATACAAAGTGTTAGCATGAAATGACAAAAGCTACTGCTAATACTGTGCAACAAAAGTAAGAAGTTATTGTTATCTACTGAGGCGTAGGGAGTTTCGCCTTTTTACCTCAGAGGAAAATGCAAGGAGTGCTGCTCCAATTGCCAAGGGTCAAGTCCTGGTGGACAGTTGTGATGAAGGGTTTGTTATCGTCCTCCTTCTTTTCAATGATGACCATGATGTCTGGATAGTCATCATCTAAGATATCCTTATTCATACCCTCGGTATGTTCTAGGAAGTACATATTTGATAACCGCCTCTTAATGTCTTGTTTACGTCTTTGATTCCTTTCTTCCACCTCTAGGTCTGGAATCAAAATTTCTTTTCCTTTGAGCGATATCGGCTTAGGAAACAGCATAGCTACGACAGAGGCAGGAACTTTCTGTAGAGGCTGTACAGGATTAACACTTGTAGGTTTAGGCAACCGCCTTATAGATCAATGAACCGGTGTTTGCTTGTGTGGGTTCCTATGACTGGAGCCAAAGGAGTAACCTAGTTCGGCTATCCCTGCTTGGCTGGGAACTTGAATTGGGCATTTGATTCCCTGTTGATCCTTTCCTAACCCTTGTCCAGGCTGAAAACCCTAGGATATCATTTCTTGACTTGCCGACATTACCTCGATAGAAACTCTGGGTTTCAGAGGTGGTGCCCAATGAGTTAATAGTGAGTATTTTTTTTTTGCTAAGTTTGTTTGTTTGTATAAAAGGACCAAATACAATGGCTAAGGGGCATACCCCAGAATATAATATCATCATCTAAGAAGTATAGATGATGATATGAAACACGGAAGAGATCCCAAAATAAAAGTTAAACTAACAACCAATTACAGTAATTTGAACAAATTGAGAGCAGCCGAAACTAGTCGTCCCAGCTCGTCCACCACTCGAAACGCAGCAGCTACTTGCCCGAAGCCTCAAGCTTGCCAAGCTCGCTCGAAACCACATGCTCGCCCGAAACCATAATTTGGGCTTACCATAGACCACCACATGCTCTCCCGAAACTATATGCTGGACCGAAACCATACCTTGGGCTTACCATCGACCACCACATGCTTGCCCGAAGCTAAGCTCGCCCGAAGCCTAGCTCGCTCCAAGCCTTGCTCGTCCGAAGCCATGCTCGCCCGAAGCCTTGCTCCAAGCCTTGCTGCTTAGAAGCCATGCTGCTTCAAGCCACCGTCGTCAAAAGCACCCATCCAACCTAAATCATTGCAACTGTAGGAGAGCTGGAGATTGCACATATCTAGCTACCCACTAGCTAAAATAGCTAAACTAACAACCAATTACAGAAATGATTACAATTTGTGGCCTTGATAAAGAGTTACATTTAGAAAGTCTAGACTTAATGAGATGGATAACATCTTTGGCTAGGATCCTAGGAGGAATAATGGAGCCATTATGGATCTTGTTATTCCGAGCCTCCCGAACTTTATATAAAGCAAGTGGCCCACAAGTTAAGCATAGGATATTCTTGGACAAAAGCGAGCCTTGGTATGAAATCAGGTAAGCAATAATAGCATCCCAAGAGAATGGAAAAGTGGTCCAATTTCCTAAAGTCACGGCACATTGGAGAATGGTTGAAGAGTAATCACATTCAAAAAATAAATGGTTAAAGGATTCTAACTGTTGATTGCAGAGAGGACTGTTCCATGTTCTGCCAGTGTAGTGTTTGGTCCGGTCGTTTGTGGAGAGTTTTTGAAGGAGCCCAAGCCAGAGAATGAAGGAAAAGCGAGGAACATGAAACTTATTCCAAAGGATAGAGCTCCAAGGAACCTTGGGAGATCTTGCTCGGATTGATTCCCAAATCTGTTTGGCCTTAACAGTCTTAATATCACAAGTTCCCCAAAAAACTTGGTCAGGCCTAGGAGATGGGATGGGAAGGTGGCGATTCTTCTTGGGAGGAGAATGACTTCATGGTGGTTGCTGACTGGGAGGGCCCAGGAGTTGCCGGAGAGGAGAAAGCTAACCGTGGCATAGTGAGTATTGCTCACCTCAAGGGCCTGGTAGCTGACAGGCTCAACTTCTTCATTGAAACTGATGAATGGTATATCACTTTGAACATGACATTCTGGCTTAGCATTGATAGTGACCAGATTACTGTTGATGATATACTTGAGTTGCTGATGAAGAGTGGATGGGATTGACTCATCATATATGAATCCAAGGTCTTCCCAACAATAAGTTATATCCTGTAGTGATCTTAAGCACTTGGAAGGATATATAGAATGTATGTGGACTGATTTTCATGGGCAACTCAATCTCTCCGACAGCATTTCGTCGAGATCCATCAAAAGCTTTGATGATTATATGGCTGTTTCGAATCCTGTTGAGATTGATGTTCATTTTTTCTAATGTGGCATAGGGGCAGATGTTTAGGGATGATCCCCCATCTATTCGCACTCCTCCAACCACAAATCCGGAGATATAACCGTTATGTGTAATGATTTGTAGTGACACATCCCTTCAGGAGGTATATGTCATCATTGGTGAAGGATATCACATTACTGTTGATGATGTGATTTACCAGATGATGGAATTTTTCAACATCCATTGTCTTTGGCAAGTGGGCTTCTTCTAATACTTTCAATAAGACCTTTCGGTGATCCTCTGAAGAGAAAACCAAGTCCAGAATAGAGATCTGTTGTGGAGCTTCTTTCAAGCTTTGAACCACCTTGGCTTCATTATGTCCCATCTTGCGGAGGAATTCTTCAATCTTCTCCCTGGGCACTTTTCCCTTTGATCTGATGATAGGCTTCATCACCCGTTGAGGAAGATACAGTGGATTTTCTTTAGACACTGCAGCAGTTGTGTCTAATCCTTCAGCCTCTCCATAGTTCCATGACACTTTCTTATGGCTGATGACATGATACTGTGGCCTAAACAACAATATGATTGCCTTTGGTGCAGCCACTTTCAAAGGGTTTTCAACGCCTTTCAGCTGAATTGGTTGAATTGTAAGTGGTGTGGCAGTCAAATCTCCCTCAGAGGATGTAACGATCGAGAAATTTGAATCTTTTGTAAAATAATTTTATTTAATAAAATAAATAATAAAATTATATTACTTGTTATTATTACGTGTTAGTAAGATGAATGTCATTTTATAACCTATAAACGTCGAAACTTAGTAGTATTTTGACTATGTGAGAGAATTAAAGTGTTTGAATTTCCAAGACGAAAATAAAAGCGTAATTTTTCGATGCGGATTATGTAATAATAATTTAAGTATGGAAAACGTAATTTTTCGCATGCGGACTTAATTAGAGAATGTTAAGGAAAATAAAGCGTTAAGGAAGTTCATGTAATGATCGTATGATACGTATGTATTGTACTAGGTAACGAATACGAGTATGACACGATGTATGATACGAGTATGTATGAAGAATGGGATATAGTATATTATGAATGAGTATACGAGTTAGAATACGAGAATAATACGAAAACAATACGTATTACGGCTTTTAGCCAATTGAAATGGAATTATGGGACTGTTTAGCAATTTGTAGAGTCTAATGGAATATAATGTGCAAGCTCAAATGGGAGAAATGTTAAAGCCCAAAAGCTTAAGTTAAGTTAATTAATCTAAGCCCAAGCTATGATCTAATGGGTTAGGGGGGTTCATGGGGAAACCCATGAACATGTGGTTATTCTTGGTTACCAAGACAATTATGTGATGACCAAGATATTAGGGTGATGGCCAAGTATTTAATTTGGTGGGAAGTTAACTTAGTACATAAGTAATGAATAGTAAGGAGGTAGGATTGGAGTATTGTCTAAATAACCTAACTTAGGAAATCCTATAAATACTAAGCTTTGGATTTCATTTGTTGCTTATTCTTTTTCATCCATCACATTTTTACTTATTGGTTAGAGAGATTAAGCAAGAATAAGTTAAACCTCCATTGTTAAAAAAGAAGAAGAAAGCTAGTTCAACAAAGGTAATGATCTTATGTCATTACTCTTCCATCACTACCACTATAGGTTGATAAGAGAAGTGTGGATTAATGATCATGTATGCTAAGAATGATAGGAATGAATAAAATAAGGACTTAAGTCCTAATAAGCCGATAATAAGCACTTTGTTCATAGATAAGCTATGAATTAAGTAGGAACTTGTAAGACTTGTATCATGTTTACATGAATGAATTTGGTATGTTAAAAGTATGTAAGAATGATGGATAGAAGACTTAAACTATCATAAGTCATGAGAATTGAACTATATGTAGTTTATACTATGATAAGTTATAAACTCATAAAGAATAAGCCATAACTTATCATGAAAATAAGTTCATGTAATATGTAGGTTGAAATGTCAATATTATGGATAGAGATCATTTGAAATGATAATCAAATCATAACTAATGAAACCACCAAAGATTTGGCGCAATGCCATTAAGGATTGATTGAGGCGGCCAGTAACCCGGACGTCCTCGATTCGAACCCCGCTAGCAACAAGTGTTAAGCTTTAAATGGTCATGGTATGGTACCCCGGTCAAGTTTCTGTAGCAAACCGCCTCGCATCGGGCTCGGGATTAGTCGGCCTGCGGATCGGAAACCCACGGTTAACAAAAAAAAAAAAAAATCATAACTAATGAAGCTATGCCGGAATTTTCACGATTGGACGATAATCGTCGAATTCGTGAAATTCTCGGATTAGAGGTCAAATTTTGATATTGAGCTCAAAAATGTTATTTTTCGATGGGAACAAGTCTTATTTGGCAATATAGAGTTGCAAACTCGAAAATGGCCGAATTCTGACTTAAAACGAAGAAACGAGCGTTGAACGTTTATCGTTTTCGTTAAAAATGAACTAATAGGAGAATTTTGAGTTAACGAAGTCGAAAATATAATATTCTTACAAGAACTCGTAGAGTATGTGATTTGTGAACTAATGGATTTTGAACGAGCCAATTCGGACTTAAAATAATAAAATTTGGAGTCCGGGAAGTTCGTTGTGCAAATCAAAATTGTCAACTATCTGGTGCACAGAGCTTGCGCTGCGACGCCAACCCAAGGCACGCGACCAAACCTCTTCAAGCAGTCACATCGCATCGCGACCAAATGAGTTATATGTGTGGCGCCATGAGCTGCAAGGCTCGCTCACTGCATCGCTAACCCAAGGTCGTCGCGACTTGAGTTGTATATAGATGATTGGTAGCATATATTTTAAGGAATGCATGGTAAGGAAGGGTTACAAGTAAAGCAAGAATGGTAGATTTTTAACAATGAAGTAAAAGATTAATTATAACATTATAAGGCATTGTTAAACCTTAATTATGATACATAAAGGTTGAAGATACGTAATCAAACATGAACGTAATGACAATGTGAACGATAAACGGAAAGCCGGAACCAATAGTAACAAGTCTAATACATGATTAGATTGAGAAGAAGGGTAAGATCACCTTGATTTTTCATGACGAACGGTAGTCATGGTTTCTCTCTCTAGTTTTTTCTCTCTGCCTTCTCTTTACCTTTTCAAAATTCCCTCGCCCCTTTTGGTCCACCTAAATTATCCTACTTTCACCTAACTTCTCCTACCATCCCCCTTATCTTCCTTCTTCTTCTCTCTCTTTTCTTTTCTTGCTTCGCCCCCCTTTTCTCCCTCTCTTTCCTCTCTCCATTGTTCTTTCTTCTTGTAGTATGGTCACCACTCGCACCTCTCTCTCACTGAAACTCGCTTAGTAGTAGCCCCTCTCGTGACTTATTTGTAGAGTTTGGAGTCTCAAATCCAAACTCGCCTGAGATCGCCTCTCATTTGGCCATCAGCAGTGATGGCATGATGGAGTCTGATGCTAACCCTAACCCTATTCCTCTGGCTCTTAGCCAGGACTCGGTAGAGTCCACTGCCTTAGACATTGCTCCCGAGGTCAATGTTGGTCCTGCCTTGGGCGAAAATGCCAAAGACATCTTCCTTGCTGCTCAACATTTCTCCCAGAAGGATCGTAATGAAGCATTATTTGAGCGAAGGAAAAACCTTCATCTTATGGAATTCCTCTCTGCTCATGGAGTTCCACTCAGTGCTGTTCAAGATTTCGTTAAGGATGGAAAATTGGCAAACTTTGGAAATGGCCAAAAGGTTCTCGATGAAAATCCTCCTTCTGCTATTGTTGGGGGTTTCTCTCCTAAAGCGATTGCAAGGAGCCCCTTTATAGGGGTGGGTATTGCACCTCCTGTAAACTTGTTAGCCTTTTCGGAAGAAGGGGAAATTCTACCCTCCCTGCCGGCTGGCCCCCCTAAATCTTGGAGTAACGTGGTTTCTCAGAACTCGGGTAGAACCTCTCGATCCCTGTCTTTCCACCCCCTGTTTCATCCAATGGAATTGTTCTTGTTCAACCTCCTGATGAGATGCTCTTACGTGGAAACCAGATTTGGTCCTCAAGTTTAGTTGGTATTTTCTATATTCGACTCTTCCTTACAAGGTTGTTGAACCTATAGCTAGAAGGCTCTGGAGCAATCTTGGCCTCTCAAATGTTTTCCTTCACAACAAGGGTTACTATATCTTCAAGTTCAACTCTGTTGCTGACCGTGACAATATTCTTGCTTCTGGGCCATGGCACTTTGCTTCCAAATCTATTGTACTCCAGAAATGGCAGGAAGGAGTAGAGTTTTCTAAATCTGACTGTGACAAGTTTCCCATTTAGGTCAAGCTCAGCCATATTCCTTTGTCTTATTAGTCTGATGAAGGTATTAGCTACATTGCAAGCGCCATTGGGAAACCTTTATTCACTGATGAGATGACATCCAGGAATGATTATATGAATTTTGCCCGTGTCTGCATAGAAGTTGTTGCAACCTCTTCCTTTCCTTCCTCTATCAATGTTGTTGTGTTCAACACAGAGAAATCAGCAAATATCTCAGTCCAGGTTGAGGTAGAGTATCAAAGTCGCCCACCTTGTTGCCCTACTTGTAAAGTATTTGGTCATTCTCCTCTTAAATGTCCAAGGGCAAACTTCAAATGGATTCCTAAAGCTCCTTCTACTGGACTCACCTCTCTATCCTCTCCTCCTGTCCTTCGTGATACCTCTGGTCCACCCTTGGCTAACCCCCCCTGACCGCTCTATCCTTAGGCCCCTCCTACTGATTAGGTAACTGTGTCCCGTGGTGTGAGACCCCCTTTGGCAACTCCTATGGCTACCACTAATTCCTTTTCTCCTATTGCTATTGACTCTGGCCATCTGGTTTTGTAAGACTCTGCATCCCAAACTGCAAACAACCCCCTTTTCTCCAAGCTCAAAGCTATTGATGAGAAAGAAGGGAAAGACCTTAAACAAAAACAGAGAATTGAAAATGAGAATCCTCAAGCTGCTAAGAAGAGGAAAGGCAAAGGGAAAACGGGGCACCCCCCCCCCCCCCCTCAATAATTTTATGTTAGCTTCGTATAATATTAGAGGTCTGAATAAAAAGCCTAAGCAGGCTTATGTAAAGAAAATTATTTCTGACAATCACTTATCTTTTGTGGGGCTTCTGGAAACTAGGGTCAAAGAACAAAATGCCAAAAATATTTCTAAACACATTTGTCCCAATTGGAATTGGTTTTTTAATTATGATTCGCATTGTAATGGAAGAATTTGGGTGGGTTGGAACCCTACTTCCTGGAAAGTGGACATCCTTTTTGTCTCCTCTCAACTCATCCACTGTAAAGCAACCCATGCCCTTGATAGCAGTCACTCATTTCTGGTTTCTTTTGTCTATGGTCTGAATTACTATATGGAGCGACGAGAACTTTGGAGAGACCTAGCAAATCAATCATCTGCAGATACTTGGTGTATTTTGGGTGACTTCAATGTCATCAGAAACTTAAATGAAACTGATCAAGTAAATGCATCTTGGGACACTGGTATGGAAGATTTTGTGGAGTGCATTCAATCTCTTGTAGTTGAGGATATCCGTGGTTTCGGCCCCCTGTTTACTTGGGGTAATTGTCAATCGGTCAGACCTATTCACAAAAAACTTGATAGAGTCCTTGGAAATCTCTCATGGTTTTCAAGATTTCCTCACTCTCAAGTCACTTTTACTCCTCGGGGACTTTCTGATCATGCTTTTGTCCTCCTCAATCCTGGTATTAATCTTGTCCAGCCTAGGAAACAGTTCCAATTCTTTAACCACCTTTTGCTGTTAGATGGATTTTAATGATTGTGTTCGCTCTGCTTGGGATCAGCGTGCTTTGGGAAACCCCTTCTCTATCTTCACTGAAAAGCTTAAACGAACTAAGCAAGCTTTGATAAGGCTTAACTCTTCTGCTGGAAACATCACTACTTTGGTAAATGAGGCTAAAGCTAGTTTGCATCATGCCCAATCCCTGCTATCCAGCTCCCCCTATGACCCCCCTCTTCTTGAGCTGGAAAGGGTTTGCTTACAACACCTTTGGCATGTTTTGGACAGAGAGGAATCCCTACTTCAACAAACATCCCGTGCTACTTGGCTTTCCTTGGGTGATAAAAACTCGGGTTATTTCTCAAATTTAGTGAGAATTCGAACAAAATTCTTTCTATCCAAAACTCAAATGGGATCTTGGTGACTGGTCAAGCAAATGTGGAAGAAGTAGTTGTGCACTACTTCAAGGACCTTTTCTGTTTTGCTACTGGTTCTCCATCTTCTGGTATAGAGAATTTGATGTTGTGCCAACTTCTTTTGTCACTCAACTCCAATCTTCCTCCTTAATTTCTCCAATCACTTCAACTGAAATCCATAATGTGCTACACTCCATGAAAAGAATTAAAAGCCCAGGGCCGGATGGTTTTAATGTAAACTTTTTCATCTCTTGCTGGGATATTGTGGGCGAGGACTTCACAAAGGCAGTTCACTTCTTCTTCTCCTCTTGTAAGATGCCCAAGGGGATAAATTCCACTTCTTTAGCCCTAATCCCTAAATCTGCAAATCCTTCTTCCATGACTTATTTTAGACCAATTGTCTGCTGCAATACCATCTATAAATGCATTACCAAAATCCTAGCAAACTGTCTCAAAGCAGTCCTACCTTCCCTCATTGACAAGGCTCAGTCTGCTTTCATTAAAGGTCGTAGTTTTAGTGATAATATTCTTATTAGGGGAGGTGGTGCAAGTATTATCAAACTTGCACCACCTCCCCTAATAGTAAATCATGTGAATCAATAGTAAATCATGTGACTCAATAGTTCTAAACATGTTAAAAAAATTATTATAGTATAGTACCTCCATCTATACCTCCATCTTTAATTTAGTCATGCAAGTATTATCAATCTTGTATCAACTCCCCTAATAGTAAATCATGTGAATCAATAGTACACACATGTGAACACATAGTTATAAACATATGAATTAATAGCAATTAATTACTCATTTATCCGGTGAATTACCCGATTGATCAATATAACTTCCAGACATCAATTATTATCGAAATAAATGTCAATTTCCACTAACACTAATAATTCCCACACAATGGAACTATCAATTTTATCTTTAATCAACACGAACTTATTCATCATTAATATTATAACTCACGATATTTAACAACCGAAATCGTTCCTGGGAAAGAGGGGCTTTCCGATAAGGATTTCTCCTTATTGGCGCAATTATTAGGTGACCAAACCTCTCCTCGATGTAACTTCTAGACATCTTCAATATTGTAAATAATAATATGAATAGCTTTATGTCGCCCTCAATTATTGATTTAATAATATATCATATTATGCAGATGATAATCTTTGTGACAATAATTGAATCAATAATATGAGAGATGTGATGCAACAATTCTTTCGTAGCAATAATTGAGTATAACCGAGTGACTTCTTACGTAAGCATCAATAATCAATACCGGTAGTGTGCTACTATGCAACCACGCCATTCATCGTACTTTTACTACCGAATAGTTCAATGCTTTTAACGGTAACACTTTCGTAGTTATTTTTATAAAAGATAATTATGTCGCTTTTCTTACTACGACAATACTACTTCGTTAGGGGTCCACCAATGATTGTCTTGAGTCGTATTTAATATTCCTTGTTAAAACGAATATTCCCTAACCAATCGAATATTTTATAACAACTTCCATACTTTGCAAAAAATTCATATATCACCCTTAACTTTAACATTTTATCAATTTAACCATTTACAAAATAAAATAATAATTATAAAAAAATTGAATACTTTCATTTCATAATATTCGGGGTCTTACAACGTAACCTTTATTACATTCATTACATAGCATGATAGATAATATATATCATTCTCATCTTAATAAAACCAAACTATTACATAATATATAGCATAACTCTCATTCAGCAACTTTCTCTTTTCCTTTGTTCTTGGTCGAGCCCTCTGATTGTTCACACTTAGCTGAAAACATTTAAATTAAGCAAGGATAAGCATTTTAGTGCCTAGCAATTAATAACAATTAATATTAAACTATTAATGAAACCATTGCCAAAATAATAAAGTTATTTATAATAACTCAAAATATTTTTAAAACATATATATTACCTTTAAATGATTTTTAAAATATTTAAAATCATTTTAAATAATTACCATTAATATTAAAATATTAATGTACTATTCCTCAAAATATTAAAAGTCATTAAGTATAACTTAAAATATTTTTAATTCATTTATATCCTTTTAAATGATTTTTAAATTAATAAAACTATTTTCAAACCATTTATTTAATATAATTATTAAAAAATTTAATATCATTAATATTAAATTAATATCATTAATATTAAATTATTAATGAAATTATCCTTTAAATATTAAAAGTTATATTTTATAACTTAAAATATCTTTAAACACTTTATTTTCATTTAAAATGATTTTTATAAAATTAAAATCATTTTTAAACTAAATTATTTAATATAATTATTAAATAACTTTAATATCATTAATAATAATTAATCAATGAAATTTCCCTTTAAATATCGAAAGTTATATTTTATAATTTAAAATATTTTTTAAATACCTTATTATTATTTAAAATGATTTTTAATATAATAAAATCATTTTTTATTTATTTATTTATTTCATTTATTAAATAACTTAATTATCATTAATATTAATTTATTAATGAAATTCTTCATGAATATAATTTTAAATAATTTTTCAAGTATTAAAATCATTTTTAAATAATTTATTTAATATAATAATTAAATAAATTAAATACCTTTAGTATTTCAAAATATCAAATATTTATGAAATATATTTAAAAATTTAAAAACTAATTTTCGGACTTTAAAATAATTTTTAGTAATTTAATTTGTATTTTTAATAATTAAAAACTAATTTTCTATAATTATTTAATAAAAATATAATTTTTATAAAGTAAAGTCATCGCTAAAGCACACTTTATGTTTAAGCGAGCATGTAACTATCATATATAGGTGTTCTTCATGTTTTTGGCTAAACCCAGAACATTCATGTCAGTTTTCGAGCTAGCTAGTTTGACCAAGCTTTAAACATTGATTTATTGTGTTTCTGGGAAAGCTAATACCTTGATCTTGTAGTACTAGTGTAATACTACAAGATCTAACAACAAACATGAACAGAACACATAACACAAAAGAGATCTGATCGCCCAAAGTGGCTGTCAGAGTTGTTCTTCATTTCTGGGTTTGCCCAGAAATGAAGAATAGTTCGTCTGCCCTACTTTGGGCTTCCACAACTTGAAATCCTGTTGATGTTTTAGTGATTTAATGCTTTCAGTGTGTAGCCAGCATGACAAGGAAGAGATCTAATACATTAGATCACCAAAACAACAACAGATCAAACAAATATAAGCTGGTCAAACCATGTCAGACGACATGAGCGTTTTCTGGGTTACCTAGAAAACAACTTTCATGTTCGTCCGGCTTGGTTTGACCATCCACTACGATCCACCTATTTAATGATTAGGAGATTTTAAGGCTTATCATGTAATATAACCTACATACAACAACTTAGATACATCAATAATAACAAAACAACTAACAACAGAAAGATCCGGGCGTTAGAAAACGTTGTCGATCGCTTTCTCGGCGATTTAAGGTTACCCGAAGCTTGTGCCAAATCATGGCCGGTCAACGGCTTTTGACCATCAATAATTTGCAATCTAGACCATATATAAGCCTGATTCTTGATCCAGATCAAAGAGCATATATCAGACTACAATATCAAACACTTAAAACACAAAAACCAAACACATACAGAGATCTACAAGGCTTGACATTTGGTTGTCAGAACACAAAGCAAAATTTTCCAGATTTTGTAAAATGCTAGATCTGAGCCTATAGATGTTATGGATCTAACATCTATCAACCCAGATTATCATTACACACTATATGTAACATGTTTAACACAAAAAAACTAACATCTAACAACGGATCAAAGGTCAGATTTCTAGTTAGGGTTTATACCTCACTTTGAAAAATTTTTGATTCTAGCTTTCTGATTTGCTAAATGTGTTAGTGGAGCTTGGTTTTGTAACTGAATCTCTTGATATTTTCAGAGGTTTTAGTGAGAGAGAGGATTGGTAGAGTGTTAGAGCAAAAATGGGCCAAGTAAAGAAATCTATCTCTCTCCCAATCTATATATAACACTTAGATGCATTGTATGTTGCTAAGATCTGATGATATAGATTGATTTGCTAGAGTTTTTAAGTCAAAGGCTAGGCTTTAGTTGGTCACCCACTCCATATTTGCTTAGATTTGCAAGTTACATAATAAAAAATCCAAAGAGGGGTATTTTGGTCATTGAACTTATACTTTTAATGGCCATTTTGTCATTTGCCCTAACCCTTAGGGTTTGACCCTTAGGGTTTAACCCTAGGTTTAGCATATAAAATTTATAGGATTTAACAATTAGGGTTTGAAAATATAAAATTTTAGTTTCTAAAAATATAATTTAGAAATCTCTAATTAGATTAGGTTTACTAATTATATTATACAAGAACATTAGGGTTTAAAAATTTACTAATTATAATTAACCTGGCTAATTTAGCAATTAGGGTTTACAATTAGTAACTAAGTTTTAAAATTACTAATTAGGGTTACTAAATATAGAAATTAGGGTTTCTAATTTCAAGATTAGGGTTTCTAACAATAATTAGGGTTTTCCCTAATTAATTAAACTTACATATTAGGTTTAAGAATTTATTAATTATCGTTAAGCGTGCCAAACTAGCGGTTAGGGTTTACTTTTAACAATTAGGGTTTATAATTTTGAAGTTAGGGTTCCTAATTTAGAAATTAGGGTTTACTAACTTAGATTATAATTCTAATACTTATTATAATCACACTAACACAATTTTTGACCAATCTTTACTCCGATTTAACTTCAAATAACAGTACTACTAGGTCTTCTACTGATATACCATAATTGACCGATCATTATCAATACGTATATACCATACATATCTATAGCACTGAAAAATGAAAATACAATTAATATTATATTATTATTCTCATTCCTTAATAAAAATCCAAAATTAGGGTTTGGATTCCATATCTGATTTATCTGTCTATATAACATCATTAATTAAGTTAAAAATATTTAACTTAACTAATCTAAAATAAATTCACATAATAAAAGAAACTAATTATTCTAATAATCATTTCATATATTATTAAAATAATATATAATTATATTTTCATGGAAAATAATTAATAAAAATATTTCTACTATAAAATTAATTATTATAAGAATATAATTTATAATAATTAATAATTCTAAAATAAAATTATTTGTAAATATTTATGTAATAAATAAATTTTTATTTATCACATAATTACATATACACATTATCTTGGCACATATTCCCTCAGATTTATTTTAATAAATAAAAAAAAATTATAACGTAAAATTTCCGATTTATTTATATAGAAAATATCGAGTTGTTACATTCACCTCTCCTTATAAAGATTCCGGTCCCAAAATCAACATTTTTAAAATCTATACATATGAGGGAACATAGCATACACAATCATTGCAAGTAGATCTCGACCAACTTTGATCGAACTGATCTTTAACTATTCATGTAAAGCTTGTCTATCTGATTCAACGGAAATTTGATTTCTAAAAGAACTCAAATTCCTCTTTCAAAATTTATTTATAAAATAATTTAATATATATATGAAAATCATGTATATAAAAAAAAGTTATACGAATAATACCTGGAGTTCCATTGTCAGCTACCACCGTATCTTGGACCGTCATGTTGAAGACCCTTGCTGTTAATTTCGTTGGCTTGCTTGATGACGTTGGTCATGTGATCGCCAGAGTCCCGCCACCCTTTCCAGTAGTCACACTTCCTGCCTCCATCCTCCTTTTCGGACAATCCATCACCTTGTGTTTAGTCAACCCGCACAGAAAACACCCACGGTTCATTCTTGGATTGGGGCAGTTGGGAGAGATATGACCCTCCTGCCTGCACTTATAACAAACAAAAGTCCTTTCAGACATTCACCTGTATGGTTCTTTCCACAATTCTTTCACGGCACCACTTGCTTCTTCACACAATTCTTACACGGCACCACCTGCTTCTTCACACCTTCTTGTTTTACACGGACATTGCCAAAATAGCTCCCATTCCTCATGCTACTACCACTTCCGCTTCCACTATTAATTTTCGCCTTCCCAACTCCTTCGACCTTACCTTTGTTCATTTTCTCCTTGTTGTAGAGGCTTATGGCCTCACTCCCCTCCTCAGCTATAATTGCTTTTTCCATGAGTGCTGCAAATGTAGGGATCTGCAACACTGCCACCTTGTTATAGAGCCAGGGTTTTAATCCCAGCTCAAACTTTCTCACTTTTCTAGCCTCCGTATCAACTTGATGCGGAGCAAACCTAGCCAACTCATTAAATTTTGCGGCGTACTCCGCAACAGTCATATTCTCTTGTTTCAACTCTAAAAATTTCACCTCCATCCTAGCCTGCATATTAGATGAAAAATAATTTTCAAAAAACAGTGTCTTAAACCTATCCCATGTAACTACACCTTCTCATGCCCTTGCCTGATTTGCTTCCCACCAAAAGTTTGCCCCCCCCTTCATCATGTAGGTGGCAAAAGTTGTCTTTTCCCCCTCAGCTACCCTAGCTATCACGAATGCATTTTCAATCTCTTTAACCCAAGTTTGGGCTTCAACGGGGTCAGTTGTCCCTTTGAATTCTAGTGGTCCTACAGCCTTAAAGTCTTTGAAGTTCGTCAGGCGATTATCCGACTGGTTCCCTACGGCTGGCAATTCCTTGTTGCATAGCTTGTGCTATCATGTTTGCAAAGTGCTGCATCTGGTCTACTTGTTGTTGTCCCTCAACGTTATTGACAGATTCTTCTGCCCTTTGGTTTCGAGTTTGACGTCTTGGCGGTATTATCTGGTTAAGTAAAACCATAAATTATTCTTTACATTCTAAATCTTATCATATAAGTTTAATATATTAAACTCATTTCATTACTAAAATTTAGGTTCATATTCATTTAGCGAATACTTTACATAGCATAACACATTCTGCTTTAAACATCAGCTATCCCTTTGTGACTACAAAAGTCGGGATTTACAACCTTGATAAATACAAAAATTGGGAACATTACATTACACAGACATAATTATCATATATATATTACATTAAACATACCTACACAACAGAACCTATACTACCTATTTACTACGCCTTTTTCTTGGACAACCTTTCGCCTGATGACCTTCCAATCCACAAATAAAACATGCACCTGGTTTATAGTCGGGACAATAAAGAGTGGTATGTCCCTCATAGCCGCAAATGTAACATATTCTTTTCCCTTTCTTCTTATCGAATTTTCCTAAGTCGTGGTCTTCTATCTTTCTTTTCCCCTTATTGCTCGGAGCTGCACACGATGTGTTGCTTGTGGCTCCCATTTGATCAATTTGGATTTTAAGCTTATCATGTTCTTCCATTGTTTCTAATAAGGCTTTTCGTAACTGACTATTTAGTAGCTTTTCTATTTCCCATAGCTTTTCCAGAGAAGAAACCTTGTTCCTCAAATTCTGCACCTCCATTGATGCTTGATCAGCTTCAACTTTAGTGTCCGAATCACTATCTGTCAGCTCCACCATCTCCGGATCTGGTACTATGTTTTCTACAATAACCACCTCCTCAGAGTTGTTTTCATCGTGAGCCTCTATTTCAGCTATTGGCTTCGATATTAGCTCGGGTGTATGGATTTGATCCTTCTTCATGCTATAAGCATATAACAAGCCTTTTCCACCAGACATCTACACACATAAATTATCCTGATTAGCATATAGTATATACACACAACAAATAATAGTTTTATATAAGATATCTTTTATTTTGTTTGACGATGAATTTATTCAATTCATCTCTTTTTAAACTCTATATGAGTTATTTATATTTTCAACGTTTCCCTCTGTTCTAAGGTCTACCCCACCTAAGGTTTCTAACCCTAAAACTCTGATACCAACCTGTAAAGTCCCCAAATTCAGTTACTTGAAACCTGAACTCGGTGCTTCACGATACCATTTCTATGAGCGGAATAATACTAATAATAATAACAATAATATAAATATAAAACTTTATTTACATAATTATCAGAGTCTAGCTCCCAAGTACGTAACCTTTATTACATTCATTACATAGCATGATAGATAATATATATCATTCTCATCTTAATAAACCCAAACTATTACATAATATATAGCATAACTCTCATTCAACAACTTTCTCTTTTCCTTTGTTCTTGGTCGAGACCTCTGATTGTTCACACTTAGCTGAAAACATTTAAATTAAGCAAGGATGAACATTTTAGTGCCCAGCAAGTAATAACAATTATAAATATTAGCTGAAAGGATTAAATATTTTCTTTGTACTACCCTTCTAAAACAAATCAATAGTTGTGAAGTAATCTGAACCGATAATAATAACATAACAACTCTCTATCAAATTTTTGAAACTACGTACTGACTATAAATAGGGTTAAGGTTACATACTATGAACATTGTTTTCAATTTTGAATAGGTTTAAGCGAACTTCATCCGCAAAAAAATCATAACTTACGGACGCACGGGGTGATCGGCCAATTATGCCCCATATTGATCAATACTACATGCAAGAACGATATTATCATTCACTCATCTTGCATTGGGCACATAAAAATTTTCCCATGTTCGGGATGTTCATATTTAGTCTAGAATCCGAACCAAAACAATTTGATTAGATACAAAATAGCTTTATCATATTCAACGATATTTCTAAATCAATGTCTAAATGATCAAATAGCTTAGCCGATTTTACTTACTATATATATATATATATATATATATATATATATATATATATATATATATATATATATATATATATATATATATATCGACATGTGATTAAATACAATGATTATCCAAGTTGGGACACTTGTATAACCATAATTAGAAATTAACGAACAGAATATATATCTGAATTATATAATATAATATCATGTTGATAAACAATGATCGGATATAATATATATAACAACAGGGTTAATAATCTGGTACAATAATAATATAATTCTGTAACTTTCTTATTCATATCCATTGCATAAAGGAAATGCAAAGATAGGATACTTGCCTGGTCTGCTGCTTATAAGACGCAACTTAGTTTTTATCTTTCATTTAACAACCTATCAGTAATAAGATCATTTTACTGATTAGAATAACATACTATAACACATAGCACTACTTATGTAACGACCCCAAAATAGGTCCATTCCATCCGACCCATTCTAAGTCGCCAAATACATGGTACAGAAAACAACTACAACTTTATTACAACAATTGTCGTGCAAAATACAACAACACATATGCTGTGAATTTGGATACAAATATGTATCAATCATGACTCATGTCCCAACCGTGAATGACACCTCATAATTACTCCTTACATAAAGGTATAGTCGAAAACCTGCTTTTAGAAATTAGAATCTTTGGGAAGTGCTCAAGAAACCTTCAGCATACGGGAGGCCATGCTTCAGGTTATGATAGATATCATATGGCCACGTAATTATCCTTGGTCAACCTAATAGACCCCAAAGAAAAATGAGAAGATTACTATCATATTCTTCCCAATGGTGAGTTTTCTCTCGACATATCATTATCTCTACTGCCTCTAATTGAGAGTTAAATTTTAAATACTCCAAGATCATATAGGTAGTCTTTGGTAGATATACTCAAAGAAGTGGATGAGCACAACTCGTCTTTATGATGACACGAGGTTGTATGTCATTAGATATCTTGTATGATAAAGGCAAAACACCTTCCAAGTTAAATCCACCTCACCCTCAACATCTATAAACCACCAAAGATATTCAACTACAGGTCATCTTTGCACTACAGGCCAAAGATATTCATCAACAAGTCATCTTTGCACTACGGACCAAAGATATTCATATCTCAAAGAAATACATAATCATTTCAGAATTTATATAAACCATAATTATAACCATATATGTTGATCAATTCACCTTTTGCACTTAAGCTAAAGATATTCAATTATAAATTCAATGGTCATGATCATACCACCAACAATTCAACTTTGCACCATCGCCAAAGAGAACCTATAGTCACGATCATACCAATAATCTATCCATCTTTACACTCAAGTCAAAGAGAAATATCATCATTAGGGTTATAAGAATGTTATATAAAACAATATAATCAACATATAGATTTAATCTCAAGAGTAAGATTCATAAATCAATGATTTCATAACAACTTAATCAAAATGTTATAAATCACTTAATAATCTCATAATCTAATATTATTAATACTACCACAATATTTTAATCATTTCTTAAACTTATAAACAATTTATTTTAATTGTTTACACTTTACTAATAAATGCATTTAATCATCTTAAAATGCCAACCTCATAAGATCTCATCACCAATAGCCAAAACCCTCATCAAAAATCTGCATATATCTCATATATAATTCTCAAGCCATAAAATCATATTTTCCAATTTTCTTAATTCACATAACATATTTAATTCATTTACTCATAACTAGAACATTTTCATGAAAAATACCAAATCAGTTTTAAAAATATTTCTTTTCTGGGATTTAGAAGAATATAGTCCCATATTGAATATATATTTTTCTCAAAATTTTTAAAATTCATTTACTATTTTTCAAATGGCCAAAACCACCGAATATTCAGACATTTATCATAAATTGTACTTTTATCCAAAACTTCTGAAATTTACACGGTATACTGATATTATATAGATGTACTCACAATAAAAATTTCATCAATTTTGGAGTTAATCACAAGGAGTTATAAGCAGTTACTTTTAAAATAGTCTTTTCTCATAAAATCCATAACTCCTAATCTATACATCCAAAAATTGCCATTTTTGGACACAATCAACAAAACTCATCAAATTATCATTTCAATTTTTTCCAGAATTTTTGAAGGTTCAGAAGAATTTCGAAATAATAACCCTTAAAATCCCTTATTATCCCTTACCTCAAAAGAGCAAAAGATTTCTACCGAATAACGTCGAATCGAACTTGCACCATATAGCAATACTCAAAGTATACTCAAAATACTCACAAGAATACGCTTCGATAATATAGAGAGAGAAAACTTCAGCTTTAAAATTGTGATTTTCAATTATAACCTAAGCACCCTATTTATAGAAATTGCTTGTAACACCAAAAGTAGAAAAAATTTATTAAAATATTATATATATATATATATATATATATATATATATATATATATATATATAATCTTCTACGCATGCCTAGAATCAAATTTTAAGCCATCAAACACATGTTAAAGATGCCCCCAAACATGTCAAAAACGTTTTTCTTAATTAATTAATTAAAAACTCCAAAAAATGATAATTAATTAATCCGAAACTTCAATAATTCATAATAAATAGCTCTTTTATCAGAAAATTTGAATCTTGCGAGTTTTTATAGGAAATTCAATTCTCTACAACTTTGTAAAGAAAGTTTTTCCAAATTCCAAACAAAAATTGACCAAAATCCACAAACGAGCGATTTTACAAATTTATAATCAAATTTCAACCAAGAAATGGGGTCCACCGACATGTTTAATATGTTTTAAACATTTTTGTAACAAAAGTACTCCTCCTCCTCATATACTCATATATCCCACATTCATCGTAAAAATATCACCATTATTATATTATTAAAAATATAATAATATATTTAAATGAATTATTTTATCGTAAAAAGATAAAATATTAATTTTCAATAATTTTCACATTAAAATTTTTCCATCTATATCCACATAAAATGAATATTTTCCTCATCATAAAATCAATAATTAATTATTCACAAATAATATTATATAATCACAATATTGACAACCAGCAGCTCCCTGTGAAAGAGGGGGCTTTCCAATAAGAATTTTCCTCATCATGCCAAGCAATTAGGTGACCAAACCTCTCCTTAGATGTAACTTTCTAGACATTGCCAATAATGTTATCCAATAATATTATTCAGATAATATGAATTATTGTCTATAATGAAAAAATACCGTAAATGACAATTTATCAAAACAACAAGAATATAAAATATCAATGCAAAGAATTATTGAATCAATAAAATAAAATATTGAATAAAGAATTATTACGTAACAATTATCGAGTAGTGTCTTCACGTAAGAATCAATAATTGGTGCAATATCGCATGCACACCGTTTTTAACCAATTTAGTATTTTAACAAAGATTAATTCTTAATAACAACTACGCGTCATTTATAAACAACTTATATTTGTCGCTTTTCTTCATCCAATCGCTTTACATTATGGGGCCCACAAAAGATCAATATAATCGCATTTAATATTCCCCGACAGCGAAAGAATATTCCACGACCAAACGAATATTCCCCACAACAATGAATATTTTATATAGCCACTCATGTATTTTGTAAAATTTGCATAATTCACCCATAACTTTAAACTTTTATCAATTTAACCATTTACCATCAATAATAATTATAAGAAAAAATGAATAATTTTATTTCATAAAATTCGGTCTTACAATCTCCTCCTTATAAAATTTCGTCCCTCGAATTTACGTGACTGTATTTCAAAGAGTTGAGAATACCTTGCTTTTATTTCGATTCTATCTTCCCCGCCATCATAATTTCTCCAATGAATAGGTCCATTCCATCCAACCCATTCCTCGAGTCGCCAAATACATGGTAGGACACACTAAAACAACTACAACTTTATTACAACAATTGTCGTGGCAAAATACAACAACACATATGTCAACGTGAAAATTTTCCATCCACAAATATATATCAAAACAACTACATGTCCCAAACCGTGGACAAAAAATACAACAACACATATGTGACACCTTACATAAAGGTATAGTCGAAAACTGCTTTAAAAAATTAGAATCTTTGGGAAGTGCTGCTCAGAAAACCTTCGTATACGGGAGGCCATGCTGCTAGGTTATGATAGATATCATATGGCCACGTAATTATCCTCGTCAATCTAATAGACCCCAAAGAAAAAATGAGAAGATTACTATCATATTCTTCCCAATGGTGAGTTTTCTTCGACATATCATTATCTCTACTCCTCTAATCGAGAGTTATATTTCAAATAGACTCCAAGATCATATAGTAGTAGTCCGGTAGATATACTCAAAGAAAGTGGATGAGCACAACCTCGTTTTATGATGACTCGAGGTCAGATGTCATTAAACATCTTGTATAATAGTGGACAAAACACCCTTCCAAAGTTAAATTCACCTCACCTCAACATCTATGTACCACCGCTCTATTCCCTCGTTATTCCCCGCCGTCAATCCCAAATTACACTTTTATTACCCGAAAGGAATTGTGAAGCAAAAGGGTGAGCACAACTAGCTCAAGAAAAATATCATGACTAAAGATAATTAAATTATCAATAGCCTTCATCAATAATAAATCGTAGATTTAGAACATACGGTAGATGATAAAAAAAATTCAACCATAGTCAGCAATGAACGAGCAATCCATTAAGAGTCAAATAGACTATAAAGTCTATTATCTTCTCCATGTTAAAAGTCCACCAACAATGTTTTATCCCCGTAACATCAATCAACAATTCCTCGCCCACAATCACATGTATAACTCATAATCGTAATTGTTGTTCTAAATTCCTTTTCTCATTCAGACGAAGATAATTTTCATCACTTGTCTTTACCTCAAATATCAAAGATCATGGTTATACCAAATCACAGCTCGCTCATAATCATACTAATAAATTCATCTTTGCACTACGGCCAAAGATATTCATCAACAGCTCATCTTTGCACTACAAGCCAAAGATATTCATCAATCAGCCATCTTCTGCACTACAAAAGCAAAGATATTCAACTACATGTCATCTTTGCACTACGCACCCAAAGATATTCATCAACAATTCATCTTTGCACTACAAAGCCAAAGATATTCATCAACAAGTCATCTTTGCACTACTGACCAAAAGATATTCATATCTCAAAGAAATACATAATCATTTCAAAATTTATATAAACCATAATTATAACCATATATGTCGATCAATTCACCTTTGCACTTAAGCTAAAGATATTCAATTATAAATTCAATGGTCATGATCATACCAACCAACAATTCAACTTTGCACCATCGCCAAAGAGAACCTATAGTCACGATCATACCAATAATCTATCCATCTTTACACTCAAGTCAAAGAGAAATATCATCATTAGGGTTATAAGAATGTTATATAAAAAAATATAATCAACATATAGATTTAATCTCAAGAGTAAGATTCATAAATCAATGATTTCATAACAACTTAATCAAAATGTTATAAATCACTTAATAATCTCATAATCTAATATTATTAATACTACCACAATATTTTAATCATTTCTTAAACTTATAAACAATTTATTTTAATTGTTTACACTTTACTAATAAATGCATTTAATCATCTTAAAATGCCAACCTCATAAGATCTCATCACCAATAGCCAAAACCCTCATCAAAAAATCAGATATATCTCATATATAATTCTCAAGCCATAAAATCATATTTTCCAATTTTCTTAATTCACATAACATATTTAATTCATTTACTCATAACTAGAACATTTTCATGAAAAATACCAAATCAGTTTTAAAAATATTTCTTTTCTGGGATTTAGAAGAATATAGTCCCATATTGAATATATATTTTTCTCAAAATTTTTAAAATTCATTTACTATTTTTCATATGGCCAAAACCACCGAATATTCAGACATTTATCATAAATTGTACTTTTATCCAAAAATTCTGAAATTTACACGGTATATAATTGATATTATATAGATGTACTCACAATAAAAATTTCATCAATTTTGGAGTTAATCACAAGGAGTTATAAGCAGCTACTTTTAAAATAGTCTTTTCTCATAAAATCCATAACTCCTATCTATACATCCAAAATCGCCATTTTTGGACACAATCAACAAAACTCATCAAATTATCATTTCAAATTTTTCCAGAATTTTTGAAGGTTCAGAAGAATTTCAAAATAATAACCCTTAAAATCCCTTATTATCCCTTACCTCACCTCAAAAGAGCAAGAGATTTCGACCGAATAACGCCGAATCTAACTTGCACCGTATAGCAATACTCAAAGTATACTCAAAATACTCACAAGAATACGCCGATAATATAGAGAGAGAAAACTTCAGCTTCGTGTGATTTTCAATTATAACCTAAGACCCTATTTATAGAAATCGCTTGTAACACCACCAAAAGCATAAAATTTATTAAATATATATATATATATATATATATATATATATATATATAATCTTCTACGATGCCTAGAATCAAATTTTCAGCCATCAAACACATGTTAAAGATGCCCCAAACATGTCAAAAAAACGTTTTTCTTAATTAATTAATTAAAACTCCAAAAAATGATAATTAATTAATCCAAAACTTCAATAATTCATAATAAATAGCCCTTTTATCGAAAATTCAATCTCATGAGTTTTTATAGGAAATTCAATTCTCTACAACTTTGTAGTAAGAAAGTTTTTCCAAATTCCAAACAAAATTGACCAAATCCACAAACGAGCGATTTTACAAAAGCTATAATCAAATTTCAACAAGAAGAAATGGGTCCACCGACATGTTTAATATGTTTTAAAACATTTTGGTAACAAAAATACTCTCCTCCTCATATACTCATATATCCCACATTCATCGTAAAAATATCACCATTATTATATTATTAAAAAATATAATAATATATTTAAATGAATTATTTTATCGTAAAAGATAAAATATTAATTTTCAATAATTTTCACATTAAAAATTTTCTCCATCTATATCCACATAAAATGAATATTTTCCTCATCATAAAAATCAATAATTAATTATTCACAAATAATATTATATAATCACAATATCGACAACCAGCAGCTCCTGTGAAAGAGGGGCTTTCCAATAAGAATTTCTCCTCATCGCCGCAATTAGGTGACCAAACCTCTCCTGTATGTAACTTTCTAGACATCGCCAATAATGTTATCCAATAATATTATTCAGATAATATGAATTATTGTCTGATAATGGAAAATACCGTGTAATGACAATTTATCAAAACAACAAGAATATAAAATATCAACGCAAAGAATTATCAATCAATAAAATAAAATATTGAATAAGAATTATCGTAATAATTATCGAGTAAGTGTCTTCTTCACGTAAGAATCAATAATTGGTGCAATACCGTGCAAAGCATCGTGTTTTAACCAATTTAGTATTTTAACAAGATAATTCTGTAATAACTACGCCGCCATTTATAAACAACTTATATTTGTCGCTTTTTCATCCAATCGCTTTCATATGGGGCCCATAAAAGATCGCTACACCGTCATATTTAATATTCCCCGACAAAGAAGAATATTCCACCACCAAACGAATATTCCCCACAACAATGAATATTTTATAACCACTCATGTATTTTTTAAAATTTGCATAATTCACCCATAACTTTAAACTTTTATCAATTTAACCATTTACCAATAATAATTATAAGAAAAATTGAATAATTTTATTTCATAAAATTCGGTCTTACAATCTCCTCCTTATGAAATTTCGCCCTCGAATTTACGTACTGGTATTTCAAAGAGTAATACCTTTTGCTTTCATTTCGCATTCCATCTTCCCCTCGTCATCATAATTTCTCCAATGCTCATCTCCTCCGTATTTCAGATATCATTCTAGAATACACAACAAAACAAGGGTTAATTGAACAAATTAATATATCACATAATATCCCGATATTACGACCGACCAACAAATAAGCTTTTAGTAGGACACACACTAATGGAAGGATTTACTCATCTCCTCCTAGTTCTATTCCCCGATCTCCCAGATCATATCCCAAGCTCCAGATCAAATATCCCAACTAAGCTCTTATATCGATACAAATGTAACCAAGGCCCAATATAGTCCATTCCATCCAACCCATTTCGAGTCGCCAAATACATGGTACGTAAAACAAACTACAACTTTATTACAACAATCGTCGTAAAATACAACAACATATGTCAACACAATTTGATACAAATATATATCAATCATGACTCATGTCCCAACCGTGGACAAGACTTTCATAATGACACCTTACATAAAGGTATAGTCGAAAACTGCTTTTAAAAATTAGAATCTTTGGGAAGTGCTCAAGAAACCTTCGTATACATGGAGGCCACGCTTCTAGGTTATGATAGATATCATATGGCCACAGTAATTCCTCGTCAATCTAATAGACCCTAAAAGAAAAATGAGAAGATTACTATCATATTCTTCCCAATGGTGAGTTTTCTCGACATATCATTATCTCCACTGCCTCTAATCGAGAGTTAAATTTCAAATAGACTCCAAGATCATATAGTAGTGTCGGTAGATATACTCAAAGAAGTGGATGAAAGACAACTCTCGCTTTTATGATGACACGAGGTCAGTATGTCATTAAACATCTTGTATAATAAAGGACAAAACACCTTCCAAAGTTAAATTCACCTCACCTCAACATCTATAGTACCACCGCTCTATTCCCTCGTTATTCCCCGCTTGTCCCAAATACCTACACTTTTATTACCCGAAAGGAATTGTGAAGCAAAAGGGTGAGCAGACAACTAGCTCAAGAAAAATATCATGACTAAAGATAATTAAATTATCAATAGCCTTCATCAATAATAAATCGTAGATTTAGAACATACGGTAGATGATAAAAAAATTCAACCATAGTCATAAAAATGAACGAAGCAATCCATTAAAGAGTCAAATAGACTATAAAGTCTATTATCTTCTCATGTTAAAAGTCCACCAACAATGTTTTATCCTCGTAACATCAATCAACAATTCCTCGCCCACAATCACATGTATAACTCATAATCGTAATTGTTGTTCTAAATTCCTTTCTCATTCATTGAGACGAAGATAATTTTCATCACTTGTCTTTACCGAAATATCAAAGATCATGGTTATACCAAATCACAGCCTCGCTCATAATCATACTAATAAATTCATCTTTGCACTACGCCAAAGCCAAAGATATTCATCAACAGCTCATCTTTGCACTACAGTGCCAAAGATATTCATCAACAGCTCATCTTTGCACCACAAAAGCCAAAGATATTCAACTACAAAAGTCATCTTCAGACTACGCACCCAAAGATATTCATCAACAATTCATCTTCCACTACTACAGCCAAAGATATTCATCAACAAGTCATCTTCAGACTACTACTGACAAAGATATTCATATCTCAAAGAAATACATAATCATTTCAAAATTTATATAAACCATAATTATAACCATATATGTTGATCAATTCACCTTTGCACTTAAGCTAAAGATATTCAATTATAAATTCAATGGTCATGATCATACCAACCAACAATTCAACTTTGCACCATCGCCAAAGAGAACCTATAGTCACGATCATACCAATAATCTATCCATCTTTACACTCAAGTCAAAGAGAAATATCATCATTAGGGTTATAAGAATGTTATATAAAAACAATATAATCAACATATAGATTTAATCTCAAGAGTAAGATTCATAAATCAATGATTTCATAACAACTTAATCAAAATGTTATAAATCACTTAATAATCTCATAATCTAATATTATTAATACTACCACAATATTTTAATCATTTCTTAAACTTATAAACAATTTATTTTAATTGTTTACACTTTACTAATAAATGCATTTAATCATCTTAAAATGCCAACCTCATAAGATCTCATCACCAATAGCCAAAAAACCTCATCAAAATCTCAGATATATCTCATATATAATTCTCAAGCCATAAAATCATATTTTCCAATTTTCTTAATTCACATAACATATTTAATTCATTTACTCATAACTAGAATATTTTCATGAAAAATACCAAATCAGCTTTTAAAAATATTTCTTTTCTGGGATTTAGAAGAATATAGTCCCATATTGAATATATATTTTTCTCAAAATTTTAAAAATTCATTTACTATTTTTCATACGGCCAAAACCAATTTAATATTCGTATATTTATCATAAATTGTACTTTTATCCAAAAATTTGAAATTTACACGTATAATCGATATTATATAGATGTACTCACAATAAAAATTTTTCATCAATTTTGGAGTTAATCACAAGGAGTTATAAGCAGCTACTTTTAAAATAGTCTTTTCTCATAAAATCCATAACTCCTAATCTATACATCCAAAATCGCCATTTTTGGACACAATCAACAAAACTCATCAAATTATCATTTCAAATTTTTCCAGAATTTTGAAGGTTCAAAAGAATTTCAAATAATAACCCTTAAAATCCCTTTATTATCCCTTACCTCAAAAGAAAGCAAAGATTTCCGACTGAATAACGCCGAATCTAACTTGCACCGTATAGCAATACTCAAAGTATACTCAAAATACTCACAAGAATACGCCGATAATATAGAGAGAGAAAACTTCAGCTTCGTGTGATTTTCAATTATAACCTAAAGACCCTATTTATAGAAATCGCTTAGTAACACCAAAAGCAGTAAAATTTATTAAAATATTAATATATATATATATATATATATATCTTCTTTACGCATGCCTAGAATCAAATTTTCAGCCATCAAACACATGTTAAAGATGCCCCAAACATGTCAAAAAATTTTTTTAATTAATTAATTAAAACTCCAAAAAATGATAATTAATTAATCCAAAACTTCAATAATTCATAATAAATAGCCTTTTATCGTAAAAATTCAATCTCATGAAGTTTTTATAGGAAATTCAATTTCTACAACTTTGCGTAAGAAAAGTTTTTCCAAATTCCAAACAAAAATTGACCAAATCCACAAACGAGCGATTTTACAAAGTGCTATAATCAAATTTCAACCAAGAAATGGGGTCCACCGACATGTTTAATATGTTTTAAACATTTTGGTAACAAAATACTCTCCTCCTCATATACTCATATATCCCACATTCATCGTAAAAATATCACCATTATTATATTATTAAAAATATAATAATATATTTAAATGAATTATTTTATCGTAAAAGATAAAATATTAATTTTCAATAATTTTCACATTAAAAATTTTCTCCATCTATATCCACATAAAATGAATATTTTCTCATCATAAAAATCAATAATTAATTATTCACAAATAATATTATATAATCACAATATCGACAACCAAAGCCTCTGTGAAAGCAGGGGCTTTCCAATAAGAATTTCTCCTTATCATGCCAATTAGTGTGACCAAACCTCTCCTTAGATGTAACTTTCTAGACATTGCCAATAATGTTATCCAATAATATTATTCAGATAATATGAATTATTGTCTCGATAATGGAAAATACCGTAAATGACAATTTATCAAACAACAAGAATATAAAATATCAACGCAAAGAATTATCAATCAATAAAATAAAATATCGAATAAGAATTATCGTAATAATTATCGAGTAGTGTCTTCACGTAAGAATCAATAATTGTGCAATACCGCAAAACGCTATCGTGTTTTTTAACCACCGAGTATTTTAACAAGATTAATCAGAATAACTACGCCTGGCCATTTATAAACAACTTATATTTGTCGCTTTTCTTCATCCAATCGCTTTCTCATTATGGGGCCCATAAAAGATCAAGGCCATTGCATTTAATATTCCCCACAAAGAAGAATATTCCACGACCAAACTAATATTCCCCACAACAATGAATATTTTATACCATCATGATTTTTTGTAAAATTTGCATAATTCACCCATAACTTTAAACTTTTATCAATTTAACCATTTACCTAATAATAATTATAAGAAAAAATTGAATAATTTTATTTCATAAAATTCGGTCTTAATAACTACGCCGCCATTTATAAACAACTTATATTTGTCGCTTTCTTCATCCAATCGCTTTCACATATGGGGCCCACAAAAGATCTGCCGTAAATATTTAATATTCCCCGAAAGAAGAATATTCCGACGACCAATAATATTCCCCAAGAACAATGAATATTTTATAGCCATTGCATGTATTTTGTAAAATTTGCATAATTCACCCATAACTTTAAACTTTTATCAATGTAACCATTTACCAATAATAATTATAAGAAAAATTGAATAATTGTATTTCATAAAATTCTTTGTCTTACAATCTCCCCTCCTTATAAAATTTCGTCCCCAAAATTTACGTACCTGGTATTTCAAAGAGTTGAGAATACCTTGCTTTCATTTCAGATTCTATCTTCCCTGTCATCATAATTTCTCCAATGCTCATCTCCTGTATTTCAGATATCATTCTAGAATACAGATCTTCAAAATAAGGGTTAATTGAACAAATTAACATATCACATAATATCCTGATATTATGACTGACCGACAAATAAGCTTAGGTAGGACACACTAGCGAAGGATTTACTCATCTCTCCCCTCTTAGTTCTAATCCCGATCTCCGCCAAAGATCATATCCCTAAGCTCTTATACCAAATGTAACGACCCCAAAATAGGTCCATTCCATCCACCCATTCCGAATCGCCAAATACATGGTACAGAAAACAACTACAACTTTATTACAACAATTGTCGTGCAAAATACAACAACACATATGCTGTGAATTTGGATACAAATATGTATCAACTGTGACTCATGTCCCAACCGTGGACAGCACCTCATAATGACACCTTACATAAAGGTATAGTTGAAAATTGTTTTAGAAATTAGAATCTTTGTGAAGTGCTCAAGGAAACCTTCGTACATGGGAGGCCATGCTTCTAGGTTATGATAGATATCATATGGCCATGCAAATTATCCTTGGTTGACCTAATAGACCCCAAAGAAAAATGAGAAGATTACTATCATATTCTTCACAATGGTGAGTTTTCTCTGACATATCATTATCTCACCGCTCTAATTGAGAGTGAAATTTTAAATAGACTCAAGATCATATAGGTAGTCTTTGGTAGATATACTCAAGAAGTGGATGAGCACAACCTCATCTTATGATGACACAAGGTTGTATGTCATTAGATATCTTGTATGATAAAGTGGCAAAACACCTTCCAAGTTAAATTCACCTCACCTCAACATCTATAGACCACCGCTCTATTCCTTGTTATTCCCCATTAGACTCAAATACACTTTTATTACCCGAAGGAATTGTGAAGCAAAAAGGTGAGCACAACTAGCTCAAGAAAAAATATCATGACTAAAGATAAATAAACTATCAATAGCCTTCAACAAGAAATAAATCGGAGATTTAGAACATATGGTAGATGATAAAACTTTTCAACCATAGTTGCGGTGAACGAGCAATCCATTAGAAGAGTCAAATAGACTATAAAGTCTATTATCTTCTCCATGTTAAAAGTCCACCAACAATGTTTTATCCTCGTAACATCAATCAACAATTCATCACCACAATCACATGTATAACTCATAATCGTAATTGTTGTTCTAAATTCCTTTTCTCATTCAGACGAAAGATAATTTTCATCACTTGTCTTTACCCAAATATCAAAGATCATGGTTATACCAAATCACAGCCTCCTCGTTCATAATCATACTAATAAATTCATCTTTGCACTACTACCAAAGATATTCATCAACAGATTCATCTTTGCACTACAGCCAAAGATATTCAACTACAAAATATCATTTTTGCACTACGACCCAAAGATATTCATCAACAATTCATCTTTGCACTACGAGCCAAAGATATTCATCAACAAGTCATCTTTGCACTACTACTACCAAAGATATTCATATCTCAAAGAAATACATAATCATTTCGAATTTATATAAACCATAATTATAACCATATATGTTGATCAATTCACCTTTGCACTTAAGCTTAAGATATTCAATTATAAATTCAATGGTCATGATCATACCACCAACAATTCAACTTTTCACCATCGCCAAAGAGAAACCTATAGTCCGCGATCATACCAATAATCTATCCATCTTTACACTCAAGTCAAAGAGAAATATCATCATTAGGGTTATAAGAATGTTATATAAAAACAATATAATCAACATATAGATTTAATCTCAAGAGTAAGATTCATAAATCAATGATTTCATAACAACTTAATCAAAATGTTATAAATCACTTAATAATCTCATAATCTAATATTATTAATACTACCACAATATTTTAATCATTTCTTAAACTTATAAACAATTTATTTTAATTGTTTACACTTTACTAATAAATGCATTTAATCATCTTAAAATGCCAACCTCATAAGATCTCAACACCACATAAAATGCCAAGCCATAAAATCATATTTTCCAATTTTCTTAATTCACATAACATATTTAATTCATTTACTCATAACTAGAACATTTTCATGAAAAATACCAAATCAGTTTTAAAAATATTTCTTTTCTGGGATTTAGAAGAATATAGTCCCATATTGAATATATATTTTTCTCAAAATTTTTAAAATTCATTTACTATTTTTCACATGGCCAAAACCACCGAATATTCAGACATTTATCATAAATTTTACTTTTATCCAAAAATTCTGAAATTTACACGGTATACTGATATTATATAGATGTATTCACAATAAAAATTTCATCAATTTTGGAGTTAATCACAAGGAGTTATAAGCAGTTACTTTTAAAATAGTCTTTTCTCATAAAATCCATAACTCCTAATCTATACATCCAAAATCGGCATTTTGGACACAATCAACAAAACTCATCAAATTATCATTTCAAATATTTCCAGAATTTTTGAAGGTTCAGTAAGAATTTCAAATAATAACCCTTAAAATCCCTTATTATCCCTTTACCTCAAAAGAAAGCGATTTAATCGAATAACGATTGAATCTAACTTGCACCGTATAGCAATACTCAAAGTATACTCAAAATACTCACAAGAATACGCTCGATAATATAGAGAGAAAAACTTCAGCTTTACGGTGTGATTTTCAATTATAACCTAAGCACCCTATTTATAGGAAATTGCTTAGAACACCAAAGCATAAAATTTATTAAAATATTAATATATATATATATATATATATATATATATATATATATATATAATCTTCTACGCATGCCTAGAATCAAATTTTCAGCCATCAAACACATGTTAAAGATGCCCCCAAACATGTCAAAAACATTTTTCTTAATTAATTAATTAAAAACTCCAAAAAAATGATAATTAATTAATCCGAAAACTTCAATAATTCATAATAAATAGCCCTTTTATCAGAAAATTCGAATCTTGCTTGTTTTTATAGAAAATTCAATTCTCTACAACTTTGCAGAAGAAAGTTTTTCTAAATTCCAAACAAAAATTGACCGAAATCCACAAACGAGCGATTTTACAGGCTATAATCAAATTTCAGTCAAGAAATGGGGTCCACCGACATGTTTAACATGTTTTAAACATTTTTGGTAACAAAAATACTCCTCCTCCTCATATACTCATATATCCCACATTCACTCAGAAAAATATCACCATTATTATATTATTAAAAATATAATAATATATTTAAATGAATTATTTTATCGTAAAAAAGATAAAATATTAATTTTCAATAGTTTTCACATTAAAAATTTTCTCCATCTATATCCACATAAAATGAATATTTTCCTCATCATAAAAATTAATAATTAATTATTCACAAATAATATTATATAATCACAATATTGACAACCAGGCAGTTCCCAGGAAAGAGGGGGCTTTCCAATAAGAATTTTTCCTTACTGGCGCGTAATTAGGTGACCAAACCTCTCCTTAGATAGAACTTTCTAGACATTGCCAATAATGTTATCCAATAATATTATTCAGATAATATGAATTATTGCTCCGATAATGGAAAATACCGTGTAATGATAATTTATCAAACAACAATAATATAAAATATCAATGCAGCAATTATTGAATCAATAAAATAAAATATTGAACAGTAATTACTATAACAATTATTGAGTAGTGTCTTCTTACGTAAGAATCAATAATTGGTGCAATATCGTGTGCTACTGTGTTTTAACCACCGAGTATTTTAACAGTATTAACGATAACAACTACGCCGTCATTTATAAACAACTTATATTTGTCGTTTCTTTCATCCAATCGCTTCATTATGGGGCCCACAAAAGATCAAGGCCGTCGCATTTAATATTCCCCACAAAAAGAATATTCCACGACCAAACGAATATTCCCCGACAACAATGAATATTTTATAGCCACTTGCGTATTTTGTAAAATTTGCATAATTCACCCATAACTTTAAACTTTTATCAATTTAACCATTTACTGAATAATAATTATAAGAAAATATTGAATAATTTTATTTCATAAAATTCGGTGTCTTACAATCTCCCCTCCTTATAAAATTTCGTCCCCAAAATTTACGTACAAGATTGTTATATAAAAACAATATAATCAACATATAGATTTAATCTCAAGAGTAAGATTCATAAATCAATGATTTCATAACAACTTAATCAAAATGTTATAAATCACTTAATAATCTCATAATCTAATATTATTAATACTACCACAATATTTTAATCATTTCTTAAACTTATAAACAATTTATTTTAATTGTTTACACTTTACTAATAAATGCATTTAATCATCTTAAAATGCCAACCTCATAAGATCTCATCACCAATAGCCAAAACCCTCATCAAAAATCTGCATATATCTCATATATAATTCTCAAGCCATAAAATCATATTTTCCAATTTTCTTAATTCACATAACATATTTAATTCATTTACTCATAACTAGAACATTTTCATGAAAAATACCAAATCAGTTTTAAAAATATTTCTTTTCTGGGATTTAGAAGAATATAGTCCCATATTGAATATATATTTTTCTCAAAATTTTTAAAATTTATTTACTATTTTTCACATGGCCAAAACCAATTTAATATTCAGACATTTATCATAAATTGTAATTTTATCCAAAAATTCTGAAATTTACACGGTATACTGATATTATATAGATGTACTCACAATAAATATTTCATCAATTTTGGAGTTAATCACAAGGAGTTATAAGCAATTACTTTTAAAATAGTTTTTTCTCATAAAATCCATAACTCCTAATCTATACATCCAAAAATCGCCATTTTTGGACACAATCAACAAAACTCATCAAATTATCATTTCAAATTTTTCCAGAATTTTTGAAGGTTCAGAAGAATTTCAAAATAATAACCCTTAAAATCCCTTATTATCCCTTACCTCAAAAGAGCAGTACTTCTGACTGGAATAACGCTGAACGAACTTGCACCGTATAGCAATACTCAAAGTATACTCAAAATACTCACAAGAATACGCTCGATAATATAGAGAGAGAAAACTTCAGTTTCTGGTGTGATTTTCAATTATAACCTAAGCACCCTATTTATAGGAAATTGCTTAAACACCAAAAGCGTAAAATTTATTAAAATATTAATATATATATATATATATATATATATATATATATATATATATATATATATATATATAATCTTCTACGCATGCCTAGAATCAAATTTTCACCATCAAACACATGTTAAAAGATGCCCCAAACATGTCAAAATGTTTTTCTTAATTAATTAATTAAAACTCCAAAAATTGATAATTAATTAATCCGAAACTTCAATAATTCATAATAAATAGCCCTTTTATTAGAAAATTCAATCTTATGAGCTTTTATAGGAAATTCAATTCTCTACAACTTTGTAAGAAAGTTTTTCTAAATTCCAAACAAAAATTGACCAAAATCCATAAACGAAAGCGATTTTACAGGTATAATCAAATTTCAGGTCAAGAAATGGGGTCCACCGACATGTTTAATATGTTTTAAACATTTTTGGTAACAAAAATACTCCTCCTCCTCATATACTCATATATCCCACATTCATCAGTAAAAATATCACCATTATTATATTATTAAAAATATAATAATATATTTAAATGAATTATTTTATCGAGAAAAGATAAAATATTAATTTTCAATAGTTTTCACATTAAAAATTTTCCCATCTATATCCACATAAAATGAATATTTTCCTCATCATAAAAATTAATAATTAATTATTCACAAATAATATTATATAATCACAATATTGACAACCAGTGCGCCTCCCAGAGAAAGAGGGCTTTCTAATAAGAATTTTTCCTCATCGGGCCAAGTATTATTAGGTGACCAAACCTCTCCTTAGATGTAACTTTCTAGACATTGCCAATAATGTTATCCAATAATATTATTCGATAATATGAATTATTGCTCTCGATAATTGAAAATACCGTAATGACAATTTATTGAAACAACAAATAATATAAAATATCAATGCAAAGAATTATTGAGTCAATAAAATAAAATATTGAGCAAGAATTATTTGTAATAATTATTGAGCGATGTCTTCTTACGTAAGAATCAATAATTGGTGCAATATCGCAAAGCTTCTCGTGTTTTAAATCCATCGAGTATTTTAACAAGATTAATTTGAATAACCACTACGCCTCGTCATTTATAAACAACTTATATTTATCGCTTTCTTCATCCAATCGCTTACATTATGGGGCCCACAAAAAGATCACTACTGGTAAATCGAATATTCCCTTACAAAGAAGAATATTCCACGCGACCAAACGAATATTCCCCGACAACAATGAATATTTTATAGCCACTTCCGTATTTTGTAAAATTTGCATAATTCACCCATAACTTTAAACTTTTATCAATTTAACCATTTACTGAATAATAATTATAAGAAAAAATTGAATAATTTTATTTCATAAAATTCGGGGTCTTACAACTTATTGCAGTCAACACATAACCTAATCACCTTGTCACACATATTCAACAGTCATTGGATCACAAACAAACACATATCTAATCAAATTATCTAAGTCCAGATCAATTTCTGAAATATGTCGGTCTACCGACGGCTTTATCGGGTAATTATCGTGTCTAAGACTCTATCCTGTAGCTCAATAACTGTAATTGTCATATTATTTTTAAATGACTTATAATAATTTTTAAACATTTATTATAATTTATCATAAATTTTCAAACAACGGAATCATTATTAAATGATTTAAATATTAAAGAATTCTATTATCATTAACATTTAATTAATATTAAACTATTAATGAAACCATTGCCAAAATATTAAAGTTATTTATAATAACTCAAAATATTTTTAAAACATATATATTACCCTTAAATGATTTTTAAAATATTTAAAATCATTTTTAATAATTACCATTAATATTAAAATATTAATGTACTATTCCTCAAAATATTAAAAGTCATTAAGTATAACTTAAAATATTTTTAATTCATTTATATCCTTTTTAAATGATTTTTAAATTAATAAAACCATTTTCAAACCATTTATTTAATATAATTATTAAATAAAGTTAATATCATTAATATTAAATTATTAATGAAATTATCCTTTAAATATTAAAAGTTATATTTTATAACTTAAAATATCTTTAAATACTTTATTTTAATTTAAAATAATTTTTATAATATTAAAATCATTTTTAAACTAAATTATTTAATATAATTATTAAATAACTTTAATATCATTAATAATAATTAATTAATGAAATTTACCTTTAAATATCGAAAGTTATATTTTATAACTTAAAATATTTTTAAATACCTTATTATTATTTAAAATAATTTTTAATATAATAAAATCATTATTTATTTATTTAATTCATTTATTAAATAACTTAATTATCATTAATATTAATTTATTAATGAAATTCTTCATAGAATATTAAAAGTCATTAAAATAACTTAAAATATTTTCTTATACCATAATATAATTTTAAATGATTTTTCAAGTATTAAAATCATTTTTAAATAATCTATTTAATATAATAATTAAATAAATTAAATACATTTAGTATTTCAAAAATATTAAATATTTATGAAATATATTTAAAATTATTAAAAACTAGTTTTCAGACTTTAAAATAATTTTTAGTAATTTAATTTGTATTTTTAATAATTAAAAACTAATTTTCTATAATTATTTAATAAAAATATAATTTTTTATAAAGAAGTCATCATTAAAGTTTCACTTACTTGTATAGCGTAACTGTCATATAGGTGTTCTTCATGTTCTTCAACTAACAACAAACATGAACAAAACACATAACACAAAAGAGATCTGATCGCCCAAAGTTGTGGTATCGAATGCTCTTCATTCCGAGTTTGCCCGAAATGAAGAATGATTTGTCTACTACTACTTGGGCTTCCACAACTTGAAATCTTGTTGATGTTTTAGTGATTTAATGCTTTTAGTGAGTAGCCAGCATGACAAGGAAGAGATCTAATACAATAGATCACCAAAACAACAACAGATCAAACAAATATAAGCTGGTCAAACCATGTCAGACGACATGTTCAAGCGTTTTCTGGGTTACCTAGAAAACAGCTTTCATATTCGTCCGGCTTGGTTTAAGCGTCCACTCCGATCCACCTATTTAATGATTAGGAGATTTTAAGGCATAATCATGTAATATAACCTACATACAACAACTTAGATACATCAATAATAACAAAACAACTAACAACAGAAAGATCTGGGCATTAGAAAACGTTGTCGATTGTTTACAGGCGCTTCACGGGTTACCCGGCAGCCACGTATGGCCGATCAGCGGCTTTGACCATCAATAATTTGCAATCTAGACCATATATAAGCCTGAGTCTTGATCCAGATCAAAGAGCATATATCAGACTACAATATCAAACACTTAAAACACAAAAACCAAACACAGACAGAGATCTACAAGGCCTGACATTTGGTTATAAGAACACAAAGCAAAATTTTCCAGATTTTATAAAATGCTAGATCTGAGCCTATAGATGTTATGGATCTAACATCTATCAACCCATATTATCATTACACACTATATGTAACATGTTTAACACAAAAAAACTAACATCTAACAACAGATCAAAGGTCAGATTTCTAGTTAGGGTTTATACCTCACTTTGAAAATTTTTTGATTCTAGCTTTCTGATTTGCTAAATGTGTTAGTGGGGCTTGGTTTTGTAACTGAATCTCTTGATATTTTCGGAGGTTTTAGTGAGAGATAGGATTGGTAGAGTGTTGGAGCAAAAATGGGCCAAGTAAAGAAATCTGTCTCTCTCCCAAACTATATATAACACTTAGATGCATTGTATGTTGCTAAGATCTGATGATATAGATTGATTTGCTGGAGTTTTTAAGTCAAAGGCTAGGCTTTAGTTGGTCACCCAATCCATATTTGCCTAGATTTGCAAGTTACATAATAAAAAATCCAAAGAGGGGTATTTTGGTCATTGAACTTATACTTTTAATGGCAATTTGTCATTTGTCCTAACCCTTAGGGTTTAACCCTAAAGGTTTAGCATATAAAATTTGTAGGATTTAACAATTAGGGTTTGAAAATGTAAAATTTTAGTTTCCAAAAATATAATTTAGAAATCTCTAATTAGGTTAGGTTTACTAATTATATTATACAGGAACATTAGGGTTTAAAAATTTACTAATTATAATTAACCTGGCTAATTTAGCAATTAGGGTTTACAATTAGTAATTAGGTTTTAAGATTACTAATTAGGGTTACTAAATATAGAAATTAGGGCTTCTAATTTCAAGATTAGGGTTCCTAACAATAATTAGGGGTTTTCCTAATTAATTAAACTTATGTATTAGGTTTAAGAATATATTAATTATCGTTAAGCGTGCCAAACTATCGGTTAGGGTTTACTTTTAACAATTAGGGTTTATAATTTTGAAGTTAGGGTTCCTAATTTTGAAATTAGGGTTTACTAACTTAGATTATAATTCTAACACTTATTATCATCACATTAACACAATTTTTGACTGATCTTTGCTCTGATTTTAGTTCAATAATAGTACTACTAGGTCTTCTACTGGTATACCATAATTGACCGATCATTATCAATACTTACATACCGTACATATCTATAGCACTGAAAAATCAAAATATAATTAATATTATATTATTATTCTCATTCCTTGATAAAAATCCAAAATTAGTGTTTGGATTCCATATCTGATTTATCTGTCATATATAACATCATTAATTAAGTTAAAAATAATTAACTTAACTAATATGAAATAAATTCACATAATAAAAGAAATTAATTATTCTAATAATCATTTCATATATTATTTAAATAATATATAATTATATTTTCATAGAAAATAATTAATAAAAAACATTTTCACTATAAAATTAATTATTATAAGAATATAATTTATAATAATCAATAATTCTAAAATAAAATTATTTGTAAATATTTAATGTAATAAATAAATTTTTATTTATCACATAATTACATATACACATTATCTTGGCACATATTCCCCATATTTGTTTTAATAAATAAAAAAAAAATTATACGCAAAATTTATGATTTATTTATATAGAAAATATCAGGTTGTTACAATAATAACAGGTAAAGTATTTGAATTGCCTAAATATGCATACGTGAGGTGTTTAGGAAGTGGTTTAAGCTCAAGTGTAGGTGGCTCCTCCAACGAAGGTTTCATCCTTGCCGTGGCTTTTTCTTTTGTGTGTAATGGCTCAAATGGTGCCTTAAACCTACTAACTTGTGGCAAAGAATCCAGCATATGCAAATAATCTACAAACTCTTGATCGTTCGAATCTTCATCTCACAATAATGTAGTTTCTAATGGATCATTAACCAAACTCTTAACCATGTCTTCATTAACTATCCGATCAATGACATCCACCCGATAACACTCTTCTTCATCCGTAGGGAACTTCATGGCTTTGAACACATTGAACTTGACTTCCTGATCTTGAACCCTCATAGTTAGGGTTTTTCCTAATCTGCTCTAATGTAATCTAATGGAATTCTTCCTCCAAAACTAGATTCTAATCCTTGTAATTCTCCTCCTTTTATATTCCTCTTTATATGTCTTTAAGTCGTCTTAGAAGTCCTTGAATCAATCAGCTCGAACCAATCCTTCTTGGACTCAAATTCTAACAAAAACTACTCTTTCTGCTCGTACCCAAGCCCCAGCTTGCTTGTTACCTTGCAAATAGCAAGCCCGACTTGCTATGCTGCTGTTATTGAACTCAGGACCCCAAGCCCCGGCTTGGGTATAAGGCTTAAAAGAGCAAGCCCCGACTTGTGTATGTTCTGCTAATTATTTTTCTACTGCAGTATCCTATGGTAAAACGGCCATAACTTTTGATCCGGGAGGAGTTGCGAGGCCTGCTACCTATCAAATCGAAGCTATTGACGAGCTCTACAACTATTATTCTTTGAGAATTGAAAAATAACGAACGGATAAAGGTCCAAATTGGACCGGAAGTGACTTCTATGCAAAATGGCTACCCAAAATAGTGAAGTTCAACGTCCGTTGGTACAAATGTCATAACTCTTGCATCCGAACTCCAATTGTAATGATTCAAGATGTTCCAGAAAGCTAAGAAGAAGCTCTAAAATATAGTCTAAGTTCCAAGCCAAGAACATGAAATGAACATGAAAGCCTAAACGATGTCCGGATTATTTTTTTTCCTTACGTTTTCATACCAATAGTCGCTCACATAGCTCCCAAACATATAATCTACAAAATGAACACAAAATGCATGAAAAGTAACTAAGAAACATAAGATTAAGCAAATAATTCAAGTAAAAAATACCGGATAAGTAGGTATAAAACCTACTTATCATATACTATCGAAAATGGGTTAAGGATGGACAACGAAGATTCTATAAGGGCTCTCTACTCCTATCAGTATTCATAAGTCCTGGTCCAACAAAATGATGAATGATGGCATGTACTAAGGTGTAACAAGCATCTTCTCTTTTCATTTCAGTTTTAGTAATGGGATCGTTTTCATTCTTATAGGATTGGAGAACTTCAGTTCTTTGTATATCAGTAAGTGCATTATCCCACCATCCTTTAAGAATGCAGGTAAAGCCATTTACTAAGAAATGACAAATTTGGTGGTCAGTATTATCATTCTGTTTGCAGACAGTAGCATACATCAGCATGTGATGTATAGTTTCATATATTTGATAATTAGTCTTACCATCAATATTCCATTCGTAAATGGTCTTACCATGGTAAGATTTTTGAGAATGAAGAAAGTCTTCTTCATACAGAATATCCTGAGGAGTAGGTCTAGGGTAATAGTACCTACTAGGTCCAGATAAAGCCATTTGATTTATAGGTTTCTGACTGTAAGTGGTTTTATTGATATTTTGCATTTCCTAAAAATTATTCTGGATTTCTAAAATATGAATGGGAGAAAAAGCATCGGAGTCATTGCTATCATTATCAGTATGATCATTACTGGTGTAAGAGGAAGGTTGTCTAGACATCATATTAATCTGAGACGAGGATGCGGTTGTGAGAGTTAAATCTCTCATTTTATTCAAAAGATTATCAATGAATTCATTATCAGCTTTAGAAGATTTCATTTTAAAATTACTGACTTCTAAAGGTGGTTTAATGGTTACAGGTTTAATACCAAGCTTTTGAGGTGTTGACAATTATCATTAATATGATTTATTTGTTCTTCAATCCTGGTTAACTATTTTCTTACTGTTTGAAGGAATAAATTGGTATAATTATTCTGTTTAGACAAGGGTAAAATATCTTTTATTTTTACCTCTTCAATTCTTTTTGATGGGGTATCTCAGATATATCAACTTACGGATTGATAATTAAGGGTTTTAAATTTCCATTTCCTGGACTAAGTTCAAGAGACTTAGGAGCTGGATGAATGGATTGGATTATATTACCGCTTGTGGGAATCCAGTCCTTTTGGATTCCAGTTAAAACATTCAATTGACTTTCAGTGTAAAAATCAGACTTTGAAACAAAATCATAATACCATTTAGTAAATGATACACTGGTTTTTATTCAGATAAGCATAATAATTAGCTTTAATATCTGCTATTTTTTTATTATCATGATTTTTAAAATACCAATTGTTAAAGTTCTGGTATTTATCCTGCATAAACTCCTGGTTTAAACATTGACGAATTTTACTATTAGGAGAGAAATCCATTAACATTCAAAATTCATATCACTAGTAGTTGGACTATAAGGTCTTCTGTTTTGAGGAGTATTTGTTTCATAAATACCATGAGGTATTTGATTTTCAGAAATATGAATTCCTCTAATTAAGTCTTCATTTTTAACAGACTCATTACTGGGATTTTTAGATTCTTGATAAACGGATTCTAAGGGATCAGACACAGATTGTCTAGATGATTAAGGAAAATCAATATTATAAGAGATATTATTAATAGATCGACTTCGGGTAAAAGGTCTTTAAAATTTTAAATAAACATTTCCATTACTAGTTTGGACAACATCCTCAATGGATTGTCGAATTATAGGCCTGGTAGGGAAGGCGTTTGTAATTTGCCACTGTTTCGGAAAAGTAATTTTTTCCCAAGGGATCATCCTTGGGATAGCCACTTGACTAATAAAAGGATTAGTGTCTATAAGGACAGTATGTCCTTGTTGGCTTTGTTTTCAGATATAAGGGTTTAAAGTTGTTAAAACTTTAAGGTGAATACGGAATAATATGGCAAAAGGAGGAGATCCGGGTAGATACTCATAACCATGAGATATAATTCTCATTTTCAATACTTTTGATAAATTATTATCAGTTAAAGCAACACTTAAATTCGGGTAGATATTGAAGTATACTGGTCCATGAGCAAGGCTGGTTTCAATGGCGCCCATAAGAGAGGCTTTCCAGTTAAGACACCTACCATCTCTAAGTGTGTACTGAATACTGGTATTTTGGCCAAGTGAAGTTAAAGGTTTGAAAGCTACTTGGACGAGTCCTATATGAACATATTTATATTTTTGCAAAAAAGGATATAAATCTTCAACATGCAATAAATATAAAATTTCATCATTGATTAATGTAATTTCAACATGCAATATTTATGTCAAATAATTAAATTATTCACCTTCTTGATTAATTAACACTAATATTAATTCATTCCTCATTGATTAATGTAATTATGGATCTCTATAACAATTAATTATCTTATTATATTTATAGACACGTTGCTAACAATAATAATCACATATCATTTAATTAATCACCATTAACAATTAATTAATACTATACAATAACAATTAACAATTATTATTAATCAATTGTTCACTTCATAATTCTTTCGTTGATTAATATCACTATTAATAGTTCCCAACATTATGCCACACAAGGCTTTCAACTAGTTCATCACAAACTCCATATATTCTCAATTATTCAATTATTTAATATAATTGAGTTAACTCATCTCGTAATACAAAACTCATTTATATTCAAATAAATATTTATTTCCATTAATATATTCATTTAATAAGATGTGGAAATTCTCGGGTATTACATCCTCCCTCCCTTATAAACATTTCGTCTCGGAATTGCTATAAGGTTACCAAAATAGATGGGGATAATCCCTCATTATCCTATCTTCTAACTCCCACGTAGCCTCCTCGACATCGTGGTTATGCCAAAGTACTTTTACAAAAGAAATGACTTTGTTCCTTAAAGTTTGCTCCTTTCTATCTAGAATTTGGACAGGAATTTCTTCAAACGCTAAGTTCTTCTCCACTTGAATGGGTTCATAAGAAATCACATGCTTGCAGTCAAGCTTTTATGGTCATAACACGGATATGTGAAACACATTGTGACTGTGCTCCAACTCGGATGGTAATGAAACTTTGTATGCCACTTCGCCCACTTGCTTCAGTAATTTGAACGGTCCTATTAATCTTGGACTCGGTTTTCCTTTCTTTCCAAAACGGATCTTTCCCTTCCATGGAGATACCTTCAAGAATACGAAACTGCAGACTTTAAAATCTCGGTCATGCCAATGCAAATCTGTGTACTTCTTCTGGCGATCTTGAGCTGCTACTAGTCTGGCTCTTATCACTGTCACCACATCTGTGGTTTGTTGTACTAACTCTGGTCCTAGCATCTTTCTTCTCCCACTTCATCCCAACACAACGGTGTTCTACACTTTCTCCCGTAAAGAGCTTCGTACGGTGGCATAGCGATACTTGCATGGTAACTATTATTATACGCAAATTCTACTAAGGGTAGGTGGTCGTCCCAATTTCCCTTGAAGTCCATCACGCAAGTCCAACTCCAGCGTTTGTATTGTTCACTCACTCTGTCCGTCTGTCCGAGGATGATAAATGGTACTTAACCTTAACCGTGTTCCCATATTTTCTTGCAAGCTTTTCAAGAATTTGGATGTGAAACGCGGGTCTCGATCAGAGACAATTGACACTGACACTCCATATCGTGAAATAATCTCCTTTACATACAGATTCGCTAACTGATTTAAACTGTAGCGGATCTTGATCGGTAGAAAATGTGCGGTTTTTGTAAGTCGATCCACGATAACCCAAATGGCATCAAAACCTTTCTGCGTGACTGGAAGTCCTACTATGAAATTCATTGTAATGTGCTCCCATTTCCACTCTAGTATTTCTAACGGTTGTAGTAAACCACTCGGCCGCTGATGCTCTGCTTTTACGCGTTGGCAAGTCAAACATCTACTAACGCACTCTGCGACTTCCCGTTTCATGTTGGGCCACCAAAAATGTTGTCTCAAGTCTGGTACATCTTAGTGTTTCCCTGACGAACGGAATACGTCGTATTGTGTGCCTCGTGCAAAATCTCTTCTCTTAACTTGGTTACTGCTCGTACCCACACTCTTCCTTCAAACTCAAGATACCTTTTTTATCCAATCGAAATTTCTCTTCCTCATTTTCTGTAATCCTTTTCCTGATCTTCTCACATTCTTCATCTTTCTCATGTGCTTCTTTTACTCTATCCAACAATGTCAAACAAGCTTCCATTACAAATAACTTCTCTTCATACCTCTCCGGTCCCTTTACCTCTATTTCCAATTTCTCTATTTCTCTAATTAACTCTTCTTGAGTCGTCAATTGAAATAACTTCTCCCTTCTTTTCCTACTTAGCGCGTCGGCCACTACATTCGCTTTCCCTAGGTGATAAAGAATATCGCAATCATAATCCTTAATCAATTCCAACCACCTTCTATGACGCATATTCAACTCCTTCTGTGTGAAGATATATTTCAGACTCTTGTGGTCCGTGTATATCTCACATTTCTCCCCGTACAAATAATGCGTCCATATCTTTAACGCAAAAACTACTGCCGCTAACTCTAAGTCGTGAGTAGGGTATCATTTTTCGTAATCCTTCAATTGTCGTGATGCATACACAATGACGTTGCCATGTTGCTTCAGCACATCACCCAGTCCTCTATGCAACGCATCACTATACACCATGTGACAACCGAGATTTTGTAATTTAATTTTAATATTTATTGGATTGAATAAATATTTTTTTGATGAATTAATTATTAGATTAAATAATTAATTGATGAAATTGTGGTAGATTAATTTAATTATATGTGTTATATTTATTAAATTAATGTGGAGAAATTTTATATTCAAGTATGTAATTATGTGAGCTTATTGTAATAAAAGAAATATTTAATAAGCCTAATAGTATTTTAATTAGTTTAATAATTAATTAGAGATTTAATAATTTGACATTATTAATAAATGAGAAATTTAATTATGTGACTATGTGGATTTATGAGAAATTATTATATGTTATTTAATTAAATTAAATAAGATATTGGATTTATTTTATAAAGGAGTGTGACATTATTTAAACTATATTATAAAGGTTTAATTAAATTAATTGGATATAAGCCTTTAAGGCTAGCCAAACGAGGCCTTAAGAGGAGTTGGGGGCAGTTAAACCACGTATGGAGTAACTGACCTCAACTCTGCGCATAAAGGGTCAGTTGCTTTGTTTTACGTACTTTGCTATTAAGTGTTCAAATTGAGAGTCAGAGAATTTAGAGAGAGTTCAGAGAGAATTCAGAGGAATTGTGGGAGAAAACTCTGTGATTGAAGTAGTATCTGAAAAAGGGATTGTTATCTTTACTCACTCTACGCTCTGGGTAATTCTCTCCAACCCAATTCTCATTTTTTTACGTCATTAAGCTTTCATGAAAATGGTTTCCAATCTCTTTGTTAAATCTCTGTAAATGGGAAATTGTGTTGTTATATGGATATATGTGATAATATGATTAGCATAACATGTTTTATTATATATTATATAGGTTTCCATATCATCAGTTTCATAATATTAACGTATGTTATGGCTTCAAAAGTTACAGAGTATAGAATATGGCCATATGGCCCTTATACGTGATTTTAATATGTCAAACATAAATTGTTTTGTAAAATTTCCACTTGTATATAATTATGCATGCTAAAATGAAGAAAACAAAATTTGAATGGATGGATTTGGTGTTATAACGAATCCATAGTGTTAAAATTTTATGTTTTTGTTCAAAACCTTCAAGAACACCAAACAATTGAAATTTGCATGTTTTAATTACAGAATTATGTGTTTTAATTGGTTAAAATCACTCTATAAATGTTGGATAATGATTACGAATTCTAACATGGGGGTATGTTTAATCTGGTGAATTCAACGACCCTGTAATGTTAAATTCACATGTTTTTGTGTTCTTCGCGAACTGGAAATTTAGAAACTGGAGTTTCGCGCCCCGGCGCCAACTCCAGGCCTAAGACTCAGCGCCAGCAGGCGCCAAGACCTAAAGATAACAAAGAAATGGCTGCCTACCACTTAGCAGAATGGTCCAGAAATGAATTTTTAAAAATGTTTAAGTCTAGCAATGTGTTGGTAACTTAATCTAATGAACATAAAAACTTGTTAGACTTATGATGAGGTGTTAAAATAAATTCTTAGCATGTCAATAACACATATACGTGTGAATTGAATGATTGAATGCATAGTTAGCTTATTGTTCATGAATTGTTAATGGTGACAATGAGTGTAGTAATTTGACTAAGTATTATAGTCATGAATTTGAGTTAGACAAAAAGAATGAACTTGTGATGACTAGTACGTTATAATTGACTGGTATTGTGAACGTAAATGATACGTGAGGATTTAAATCAAGGAGCAGTATAATTTAACGATAATCTATACATGAAGGCAAGTTTTCTAACCCTACTCGTTATCATTATATGAGTTTATAAGTTGTCTCTTTACATCGAGCAAATTCTCGTTATTATTGATCAAGTCCATTTTGTTATATTAAAAGTATATTAATCTTTTAAAGCATGATGTTGTTATACAATAATTATTCTATTGTATATCTCTTTAGATTGTTATTCGATTTAAATATCAGATACTGTTGAATCTTGTTAGACTAGCGAACCCTTAATGATTCGACTAGTCCATAGTTGATGAGCGTTCTAAATTTTAGAACCCTTGATGAATTATCCAAACCAAACTTCCTTTGACTACGACTCTAATGTCAAACCGAGATGAACAACCTCAGATAGGGATTACTTATCGTTAAGCGTTAAGATATTGTGCACAGTATGGTACTAAGGGCTGATCTCCCTAAGTACAAGAAGAAGAGTCCATAGTCTTATGACTGTTAAAGGTTTCAAGTATAAACACTTGACAACCTAGGACATAGTTCAAGGTCTTATGACCCTTAGAAGTTCTTTTGTTTCTTGTTATTCATTCCTGATTCAAAAGTTAAGTTTCCTATTTCAGAAGTCTTTGATTTATTCGCATGTTATTATTCATTTGTTATATTGTTATACTTGTGGGCAATCGTGCTCACTCTTGCATAATAATAACATTGCAGTTAAGAACGAAAGATCAGACGAGCCTTCCACTAGTAAAGGCAAGGGCAAGATTAGCAAGTAATGAAGACTAGTTATTTATGTGGTTATGTAATGATATTAGACTTGATGTTATATTTAAAGACTTATTATTTGTTTATGATTCCGCACAGATGTTTAAGGTTAGAGCAACCTGGGATTTTATTATTATGTAGTTGATGTAACCCCATAAGGGGAGATTTATTTATTATTTCTATCTATTGCATGGTATGCATTTATTTATGGGTAGATAGATAGATGATATTTGTACAGTGAACACCAAATCCTGTGGAAATGGAAGTACCGGATTTGGGGGTGTCACACACCACAAATCCTCCCGTATTATCTGGTAATGATAATACAGGCGCCTCGCTTAATCTCTTCTTCAACTCTTGAAAACTCTCTTCGCATTTGTCGGTCCATACAAATTTCACCGTCTTCCTCGTCAGATTAGTCAACGAGGTCGCTATCTTAGAAAACATTAGTATTCATTCAATATTATTCAAATTTATTCTACTTGTGAGATTATTCTCTTCTTTTAGTTCTTTGAAGAATTCCTAAGTATTTTCTTAGTTAATTCTTTGAGATTCAATTTGACTTATCATACAACAATACATAGTTGTGTGTGGCGTCTTCTATCGCATCAATCATCGATTGTACCGAGATTACCGCTTCAATATAAACGAGGGGTCAAGGTGTCATTAGTGTCCACTCAACGTAAATATCTGAACACGAGCAATTGTACCAAGATTACCATCTCCATATAGACTAAGGGTTAAGGTGTTGCAAACAATTCACCCAAAAAATGTGCTAGAAATGATCCGGGCGACGACCACCTCACGCAAGCGTGCCGTGGAGTCTATCAACCAGGCTTCTTACAATTGAAGCATAAGTCCTTTTCTTGCTCTCTGCTACTGTTTCCTTTGTTAAAAAATTTTCTTGGTCACCAGTTGCTGCCCATGAATTTTCTCAATCTTCTAGTAAGAAGCGCGATATCATCATCATCACCATTCAAGCCTTCTTGATCATCTTCTTCAACTTCAATTGGAGTTTTGGATATTTTTTCAGAGGCTTTAAGAGCAATACCTTTGTCTTTCCCTTTATTTCCAGACATAGTTTTTGCTCTTTAATTCAACTCCAGCTCATAGGTGAGAAGATTTTCATAGAGCTTCTACACAGTGATTTCGTGCAGATTCTTTGATTCTCAAACAGTTGTGGTCTTGGCATCCCATTTGCTAGGTAGGGCTCGCATGAACTTGATATTAAAATCTTTGTTCGGATATATCTTTAGAGCATTTAAGAGGATAGTGAATCTTTCATATGTTGATGTAATATTTTCACTAGGAACATGAGTGAACATCTCGTACTGTTGAGTAAAGAGAGATTACTTGTTTTCTCTGACTTCTTATTTTCCCTCGTGCATCACCAACAATGCTTCCCATACTTCTTTGACGGTAGTGCAATTTATAACATTTTCAAAGAGTTTGTCCTCCAACACCATACACAAAATGTTTTTGGCCTTTTTATCTTTCAGCACTCGCTTCTTCTCATTCTCTGTACATTCTTCACGCATCATAATAACCTCCTTGTTGGTATTATTTGTTGTTGGAGAAAACTTTGTGGGAACATATGGACCAGTGAGAATAACATCAAATATGTCATCATCAATAGCATTCATATATGTATATATACACATTTTCCAGTTAGAAATTTTTTCTCTGATTAGAAGAGGTGGCTTACTTCCACCACCAAACTCAGAACCATTTTTATTTTGTGAAATGGATCTACTCAAAGTGTAAGTTTTGTGTTCATGAGAACCTGCTCTGATACCACTTGTTATTTCCCAAAGACACTTGTAGATCGAGAAGGGGGGTTGAATAGATCTTTTAAAATTTCAAGTTATTAAAAGAGTATTACCAAAGACTTAATAGTTTACTTAATTAAGCACTACAGAATAAGTGAAGATCTAAAAATAAATTACAGTTCTAATAAATAGAAAGATAAACAAATAAGCAGGTAAGAAATAAAAATCAGCACACAAAGACACATATAATTTTAAGTGGTTCGAATACTGAATAACCCCTACTCTAATCTTCTACTCCTTGAGAGTAGGAAATCCACTAATGGTTTAGTCACACAGACAAGGACACTTTGCCCTCTTCAAGCCAACAGACTTGGATATTTAGTTACAATGACTAGGACAATACTCACTACAAGAAAAGGGTCTCTCCCTTCTCACTAGAATTTTAGACCACCTCTCCCGTCCATTCTCTCTCCCTTTACCGTTAACTTCCATTTTCTTTCCTTTTTAATCTCCCGCCCAACCTCACCTACCTCTCGTCCTCTACCAAACTTTTCACATTTTACCCTTTCTGGTTTTCTACTCCTCCATCCTCCTGCTACCGTTCCCTCCCCTCCGGCCTTCTCTCCTCCGTCGTCTACCACCTCACTTCCATGGTTAGCCATTCTCATCTCTCTGCTGGAAACTCCCTGAGCTCTGTCTCTAGGGATTTCTTTGCTGAATTTGGTGTCTCAAACCCAAACTCTCCTTCTCTTTCCTCTCCTTTGGTGCTCAGCAGTGCTGACATGGCTGTCTCCGCTGACCTATCCCTCAACGTGGACTCGTTTGCAATGCTAGAATCAGACCCAAATCCTGTTGCTGTTGATCAAAGCTCTGAAGACTCTACCTCATTAGCAAATGAGATAGAAAGCAACTTGGGTCAAGCTCTTACATCTAATGTTTCTGAGATCTTCAAAGCTGCACAACACTTCTCTCAAAAGGATCGAGAGGAAGTTTTAATTGAAAGAAAGAAAAATGCAGATCTTATGGACTGCTTGTTGGCGCATGGACTCTCTGCTAGCGATATCAACGCTTTTGTTTCTGATGGGAAACTAGCAAATATAGGTCAGGCCCACAAGATGTCTATTGGAAGTACTCAAAAAACTTCTGCTGCACTTCTGCTGGCGCCTTGCTCTGTTTCTGGCCAGTCTATCCTTGGCAAGCCTCTGGACCCTATTCCCTCTGCTATAGCTGCTATTAAACTTGCTTCATCTCCGGTTGAGCAAGGTGAAAACCCTCTTTTGAACCCTGGTCCACCTAAATCCTGGTGTGAGGTGGTCTCTACTAGCTCCTAAAACCTTCCCCGCTCTCTTTCCTACCACCTCTCCCTTATCCAAGATGGTCCGATTCTAGTTAAACCTCCCAATCGATGTGCTCAAACGTGGAAATCGGCTCTGGTCTTCCAAATTTTGTGGGTTATTTCTTGCACTCAAACATCCCCTTCAGGTTGTTGAACCCATTGCCAAACGCCTTTGGGGCAACATGGGTCTCACAAGTGTCTTTCTCCATGCAAAGACTACTATATTTTCAAATTCAAATCTGTCTCTGCTAGAGACAATGTCCTTGCCTCGGGTCCTTGGCACTTCGCCTCAAAAGTGATTGTCCTACAACCTTGGAAAGAAGGAGTTGAATTTTCAAAATCTGATCAGCTCAAAATTCCCATTTGGGTAAAGCTTAGCCAAATCCCTCTTTCCTACTGGTCTGATGAGGGTATTAGCTACCTTGCTAGTGCCATAGGTAGGCCTCTGTTTACAGATGAAATGACTTCCAAACATGACTTAATGCCCTTTGCCAGAGTCTGCATTGAAGTCCAAGCCTCATTCTCCTTTCCTTCCTCTATCAATGTTGTTGTTCTTAACGAAGAAACTTCAAGACATTATTGTCCCAAGTAGTGTTGAATACGTGAGTAGGCCACCATCATGCCCCTCCCCGCAAAGTATTTGGCCACTCTCCTTTGAAATGCCCCAAATCCAATTTTAAATGGGTGCCTGTAACAAATGCTCAACTGAATCTGCTCCCCAAACTCGCTTGACAGCACTTTTATTGCCCCTTACTTCCCACTCTCTCCCGACATCAAAATCCACATCTTGATACTCATGCAAATGATCTGGTAATCGCTCTCCCGAGGTGCCAAAGTTGGAAATAACTTGACTCCTTCTCTTCCCATCTTGGCCTCGCTTAACTCCTTCTCCCCATTGCAAATGCTATTGTCACCGATGCTCTCTCTCCTCTCGATCCGGATTCACCCCTATAAACCGCCCTATATTGAACAAGCTAATTGCTATAGATGAGAAGGAGGGCAAGGACCTGAAGCATAAGCAAAGATCTGGGTTGGACCCTTCTCAAGATGCTAAGCGTAGGAACAAAGGCAAGGGCCGTGGGGGAAAAACCTCCTGCTAACCACTACTCCCCTTATTTTTCTATGCTAATGTTAGCGACATATAATATTAGAGGTCTTAATAAAAAGCCAAAGCGAGCTTATGTTAAATAGCTAATTCTAGATAATAAGATCTCCCTCATTGGTCTCATTTGAAACCAGTCAGTCAAGCAAGATAAAGCTAGTAGAATCTCCAATAATATTTGTAGGAACTGGACTTGGTTTTATAACTATGATTACCACTATAATGGCGAATTTGGGTTGGTTGGAACCCCAATATCCGGCAAGTGGATATCCTTTTGTATCCTCCCAAGTTATTCATTGCAACATCAAGCATTTAGCCAATGACATGCTTTTTTTGGGTTCTTTTATTTATGGTTTGAATTCTATATCCGAAAGGAAGAACTTATGGGCTGAATTATCCTCTCTTAGTTCCTCTCTCAATCGGTGTGTCTCCGGGTGACTTCAATGCTATCAAAGAACCTTAGTGAAATCGGACGAGATTGAAACCAGATTGGGACTCTGTATGGAGGATTTCAAAGAGTGCTGCGAGAACCTTGAAATGGTTGACATTAGGGGCATTGGTCCTTTCTACACTTGGTGGAACTGCAAATTGAAAATCCAATCCATAAAAAGCTTGATAGAGCTTTGGGAAATGCATCATGGCTCAACTCATTTCCCCTTGCCCAAGCTACCTTTGCCCCCAGAAGAATGTCTGACCACTCTCCTGTCATGCTTAACCTTGGCATTCCTGCTTCAAGGTCAAGGAAGCCTTTCCAGTTCTTCAATCACATGATTCTCTTGGATAGCTTTCATGAATGTGTATCTTCTGCCTGGATGCAACCTGACCTAGGTAACCCCTTTCATATCCTGACTGCCAAGCTTAAGAGAACTAAAAGAGCCTTAGCTACCTTCAATAAATCCATTGGAAATCTATCATCTTCTGTTAAGGAAGCAACTTCAAACCTTCACAGAGTTCAATCCTTGCTCTCCAACAGGCCACTTGATCCGGATCTCATCTCCCAGGAGCAGAGTCGCCTTGTGTTCTTTGGAATTCCTTGGCTCTAGAGAAAATCTTATCCACCGTAAATTTAGAGCTACCTGGCTTGCACACGGATAGAAACACCAAATTTTTCTCCAATCGGTGAAAGCGGGTGGAACACAAAAAATCCTTTCTATTTATAGCTCTTCCTGATCTCGTTCGGGGCGGAGGAGGTTGAAAATGTGGTGTGAATTATTTCAAAGATTTGTTCAACTACCAAAGACCTACCTCCTTGGTTGACTTTGAAAATTATGGAGTTCTCTCTACCAAACACATAACTGTCTCTCAAGTCGCCATCCTTTCTACTCCTATCATGCCTTATCGAGGTATTCAAAGCTCTCGATGGTATGAAGCGAAAACAAGAGTCCAGTTCCGGATGGTTTTAACGTGAATTTTTTCACTCCACCGTTGGGACATTGTTGGTGAAGACTTCACAAAAGCCGTTCTATTCTTCTTTTCTTCCCGCCAATGCCTCGAGGTGTAAATTCAACTACCATTGCTCTTATCCCAAAGTGCCCAAAACCCTCTCTCATGTCCGATTTCGCACCAATATCATGTTGCAATACAATCTACAAGTGCATATCAAAAATTCTTGGCGATGACACTCAAATTGGTCCTCCCTCTATTATTGATAAGGCACTGATGCGCTTTCATCAAAGGAAGAAGCATAAGCGACAACATATTCCTTGCCCAGAGCTATTCAAACTACCACCGAAATCGGTCCTCCTCACTGTGCCTTAAAATTGACTTAAGGAAAGCGTTTGACACGATAAATTGGGACCTCTTAATGGGCACCCTTAAATCCTTCCATTTTCCTCTCAATTCCTAGATCGGATTTACTCCTCAGATTTCCTTTCTTATGTTTTCGGTCAAGGTCAATGGTTCCTCATTGGATACTTTGGTAGTACTCGAGGCCTAAGGCAAGGTGATCCCTCTCCCCTTACTTGTTTGTGCTAGTAATGGAAATGCTCTCTTAAACTCAACTGGGTTCAAAACAATCAGGTATCTTCACCATCATGCGCACTAAAGCCAAATGACATATCTCATCTCCTTTTCACCGATGACATCTTAATCTTCATCATGCCAACCTTCAAACCATTTCCATAATACATTCATGTATCCATTCCTTCTCCTCTTCTCCTGGTCTCATTCCTAATATTCATAAGAGCCAATGTTTTTAGCTAGCTGCATAAGACCACAAACAAAAGCTTCCATCCTATCTTTCCTGGGCTTCACTTATGGTACTTTCCCCACCAGATTTTTGGGTGTCCCCTCATCTCTTCTAAGCTTTCATACCGAGATTGTATTCCTCTTAGCCATACAATCACACAAAGAGTCTCTTCATGGATCTGCCATCGCTTGCTTATTCCTCGTAGGGTCCAACTCATAAAATCAGGTTTTTGTGCAATACAATCGTATTGAGTACTCATTTCCTCTTCGCCTAAAGCAAATCATTAGAGCCATTCAATCTATTCTTTGTCGATTCCTCTGGAAGGGAACCTCCTTACTCCCTATGGTGCTAAGGTTGCATGGCATAACATCTCACTCCCTACCGAGGAAGGGTCCAGGCATTAAAAGTCTCCTGGATTGGAATAAAGCCCTTCTTCTACTACATCTAACCCATGTATTGCGATTAACACTAAATCACTATGGGCTAAGTGGGTGCGTAACCAATCGCTCTTCTTGGGAAATCTGTTTGGCGGATAGAAATCCGCACCGATTGTTCATGGATTTGGAGACAACTACTCAAGCTCGGGCCCATTGCTCTTGACCTTGAATACGCTTGTTGGCTCGGAGAAACCTTCAATCTATGGTACGATCCTCGGCTCAATGGTTCTCGCCATTAACCCCAAAGAAGACCTTGCTCTCAAATTCAGTGCCTAACCGTCTACAATACGGTCGGGGACATTATGAATACCTCCTCCGGCACCTTCCCTATCCAACCATCATGAGGTAATTCTCCTCCCAAGAACTAGTACAATTTGTTCCCTTTCCTCTCGTGATCCATGGATTGTATCTTTTGGGACTCAATGGATATCATCTGCATTAAAGCAAGACATATTTGGGGGAAGCATCGGGATCGAGAAACAGCCGCTCAAATGGCACACAATTCTCTTCGCATAAATCGCATGTCTTGAGATACTCTTTTCATGCTCGCTTGGATTTCATTGAAAGCTCCAAACTAATGACATCACTCGAGCCTATACAGAAGGACCTTCAATCACACGGCTATGCAACAAGCACCTCAAATTTTTTTCACATCTTTTCTTCATCTGTGAATACTCCATTTATTATAAAAGCGACATTCCAACTGGGTGGATGGCTCTCATTACCCCTAATCGGATCGACTCATTGACTTTATCTCATCTTTCCAAGGGAGGAAATTATCAAAACATATCCTTAGCCTCTCTCCGGTTGCTTTCTTTCTATAAGATATGGGAAGCAAGAAACAAAAAAGCTTCACAATGGGACACTCATTCCTCCAAGATGTCTTGCTATCGATGTGATTAGTATCATTAAATCTAGATTATCCACTAATTCATCCTTTCTCAAAGCTACTAACTATTGCCAATACTCATCATGGTTGGCTTAGGACAACAATCTAATCGTGTCGTGTTGTGGACCGGTTTGGCTTAATCTGACTTGGGTCTCATTGTTGTTGGTATTCTTTGTGTTCTTTGCCAGTGTTTCATCCATTCTTTGGGTTGGCTTCTTGGCCAATAAAGGTCCAGGAAGACACCAGGCTTAGCATCTGGTTCGGTTCGGTTCGACATCTTGTCCTCGGGGCCGGGATCTTGGTTTTGCTTTCGGTTCATTTATATGGTTCGGCCCTTGAGTTCAAATCTTGTCTTGAGATCTTTGAGGGACGCTGGTTTCGGCTTGGGTTGGGTTGGCAATTTAGCTTCCATGGCGATTCGTGATTCGGCTTAAAATGGCGATTCGGCTTCCTCGGCCGGTTTGGTTCAACTATTGCTTACATTCATTATGAATTCAAGAGAGCATTTTCATCCCAGATTGGGTTCGGTTTCTTGGCGATCTTGACATCCTGGTTCGGTTTCGTGGTTCAAAATCTTGTCTTGGGACGCTTTGGGATCTTTGGTTTCGGCTTGGGTTTGGTTCTTATGGTTCGGCCCTTGAGTTGACCTCTTGTCTTCTGGATCTTTGGGGATCTTTGGTTCCAGCTTGGGGTTGGGTCTCCTACTCACTCGTAGTTCTTCCTATGCCTCAAAGATCCTCTTCTCGCTCTCTACTACAGCTCAAATTTCGGTCTTGACTACATTCTTTTGGTCACTGGTTCTAACGGATTGGTTGTTTAAGTTGTTAAGTTCCCATGCTTGTTTTACTATTGTCCCTTAAATCTGCTCCTTGTTCTTTCTTTCATTTGGCTTGGTTGTTAGTCTTTGTTGTCCACTTTGGGGGTTGTCCCATGTGGTTCTACCAAAGCTTCTGGGGTATGCCCTTAGCAATTGTATTATCTCTTTTCCTTTCCAATATACAAACAAACTTAGCAAAAAAAAAAAGAAAAAGAATCCGATCATCTGGATTAGCAGGGGCCTTGGGCACATGATTAGGCCCCCTACCCAAGCCACACTTTTTCTGCGCTACTTCAGAAGCCATCTATATATTACAAATTTCAAGATGTTATTATGAGTTATATTTGATTACATGTATATATGAATATATAAAATGAGAATAAACATGACAGTGATATAAACATGTATATATATGAATATAAAATGACAATAAACACAAATTGCATTTAAATAGTTAAGTACATAAACATGACAATGATATAAAAAAACATGTAATGCTAAACATACATTTCAATTGTTCAAGTGTCAATATATGCCATCAAAACCCAAGTTTTTCATCTTTAATATATTCTTATGATTTTGATTACTCTAGAACCAATTAAAGAGACTATATATACTAGATTATACACCCATACACATATATATACAACATATCTTCAAATCACCCTACCAAAATAGCTTTTTAAGTGAAGAACTTGAGAAACTATAAATTAGAAATTTAGAACTAGATGAATACCTTTGAGTCTTCTTAAACTTGATTAGATGATGAGAAACCTTCTTCTTCTTCCTTGATTCCTTCAAGCTTCTTCTCAAAGTTCTCTCTAGAATTCTCCCAATTCTCTGCCAATTTTTCTTCTTCTCTTCTTTTTCTTCTTCTGAGTTCTTTCTATCTTACGCACATAGATTATAACGTATAGGTAATAATATATGTATTAAGTATATAATATAATTATAACTTAAACTGACTTCAGTTTTTTTTTTCTCAAAAGCCATTAGGCTTGTTTGGCTAACTAACTAAAAATTAACCCATTAAATCTTACACCTTGTTTGGTAAAACAGATTAAACTCCTTTAATTTATTTTAGTAAACAATTTAGTTTATAATTTATAATCACATATTATTTATTTTGATCTCCATATCCAACATTAATCAAAAAACATGTAGATGGCTTCTCTCTCTAGATTTTTTTTCTCCCCCTTCTCTCTACAATTTTTTCAACCGGTTACTCTCACCCTTTTACCGTTAACCCCTCCTACAACCCCTTCTTTCCCCTTTGAGTCTCCCGCCCATCCCCACCTACATTTTCAGTTACACCTACTTTTTCTGTTTTACCCCTTTGGTCTCTCTCCACCAAACCACCACCGTCTCCCCTCCTTCCCTGGCCTCTTCCTCCCCTGTCTCCTGTTTTTTCCTCTCTCTTCTTTCCTTCATTATGGTAGACCACTCTCACCTATCTGCTGGGAACTCTTCTAGTTCAGTTTCTAGGGATCTCTTTGCGGAGATGGGGGTGTCAAACCCAAACTCTCCTCCCCTGTCCACCTCCTTGATCCCTTCAGGGATACTGCAGTCCAAAGTGTTAGCATGGGCGAATCTGAAATCAACCCTATCCCCATGGCTCTCGACAGTAGCTCGGAAGACTCTGTTGCAAGGACTTAGCTTGACCCTTCGTTGGAGGTTAATATTGGCCCGACCCTTGGCGTGCCATGAAGAGAAATTTTTGTAGCTGCTCAACATTTCTCCCAAAAGGACAGGGATGAAGCCTTGTTCGAGAGGAGGAAAAACAGTCACCTTATGGACTTCCTCTCGGCTCATGGTATATCCTCCTCGGATGTACAGGCTTATCTTCTGAAGGCAAGATTCAAAATCTTGGACATGCTAGCCATGTAAATTGGTAATTCTCCACCCTTAATTCTTCCTCCTGGATCCTCTGCAACTCCTTCCACTTCCTTGAGGAACACAGTTCATGATCTGGCTGGAAAAGCCCCTATTTCTTCATCCCCTTTATCTGGCTCTGCAGTGAACCTCTCTATCTTGGGGAAAGGGTCTGATGCTATTATTTCGAACCTACGTCCTATATCCCATGCAGAGGAAGGCGATATCTCCCCAACAGGCTCGGTTGATATCCCTAAAAGTTGTAGTGCTGTAGTTACAAAAAACTTGGGGAAAGCTAGCAGATCCTCTCTTTCCATCCTCTGTTATGGAGAATGGTGACATTCAGTAAAGCCTCCCCGATGACATGCTAGCGAGGGGAAACCTTATCTGGTCGACCAGCTTGGTTGGCTATTTCCTACACTCTAACCTTCCCTTTAAGGTCGTTGAACCTATTGCTAAGCGGTTGTGGGGAACACAGGTCTTACCAAAGTTTTTACTGCACAACAAGGGTTACTATATATTCAAGTTCAAATCCTCCACAGATCGTGACAATATCCTTGCATCTGGTCCATGGCATTTTGCTTCCAAAGTGATTGTTCTGCAGAAATGGCAAGAAGGTGTGGAGTTCACTAAGTCTGACTGTGACAAAATCCCCATCCAGGTTAAGCTTAGCCAAATCCTCTCTCATATTGGTGCGATGAGGGATCAACTATATAGCTAGTGCCCTTGGTAAGCCTCTCTTCACCGATGAGATGACAACTAATAATGACTTCCTAAATTTTGCACGAGTGTGCATTGAAATATCTGCCACATCCTCTTTCCCTTCCTCCATCAAAGTTGTTGTTATGCACTTTGAGAAATCCGAAAAGACCTTTGTTCCGGTTGATGTTGAGTATCAAAGTAGACCACCTGTCTCCCCCTTCTGCAATGTATTTGGCCACTCCCAAGTCAAATGCCCTAAAGCCAACTTCAAATGGGTACCTAAAAGTACACCGGCACCCCCTTCTGGAGCCACAGATACTGTAATGGTTAGCCATACGAAGTTGGTTGTCCCTTCACCAAAGGTTACATCTTTCTCAATAGGAAATGAGAACCCCCCCCCCCCCTCTCATGAGTGGGTGACAGTGGCTAGGGGGGTCAAATTTAATTCGGATAACGCCACCCCAAATGCTTTCACAATAGTGTCCAATACTTTTGATCCAATTGACCAACCTGATCCCATCCTTGGGTCTGACTCGGAATCCCCAGCTGCCACAAATCCCCTAGTTAATAGACTAAAGGTTGTTGATGAAAAGGAAGGCAAAGACTTGAAAAACAAACAGATTGGTGGTATGGAGAACCCCAAAGCTGCAAAAAAGAGGAAAGGCAAGGGTAAAACAGGCAACACCCCCCCACCATCAGTTTAATTTATGCTGGCAACCTACAACATTCGTGGTCTCAATAAACAGCCTAAACAGGCCTATGTAAAGCAAATTATTGCTGATTATAATTTATCCATTGTTGGATTGATGGAAACGAGAGTCAAGCATACTAATGCCAAGAAAATTTCCCGAAAGCTGTGTCCCATCTGGGAATGGGCTTTCAACTATGATTTTCATGGCAATGGTAGAATTTGGGTGGGTTGGAATCCTAATCTCTGGAATTTGGATGTTTTGTTTACCTCCTCCCAAGTCATACATTGCAAGGTGCAATCTTTAGATTTTACTAGTACTTCTTTTTTTATCTCCTTTGTTTATGGGCTGAACTCCTATATCGAAAGAAGAGACTTATGGAACGAGCTGGGTGCAGTGTCTCCCTCTGGAAGTTGGTGCTTAATGGGTGATTTCAATATTATCAAAGATCTTTCTGAGACTAACCAACCTAATGATTTCTGGGACATCGGGAAAAATGATTTCAAAGAATGCACCTCCTCTATCGGCATTGATGATCTCAGAGGCATTGGCCCTTTATTTACTTGGTGGAACAACCAATTATCTAGGCCTGTACATAAAAAGCTTGACCGAGTAATGGGTAATTCGGCTTGGTTCTCCAACTTTGATCTCTCTCTTGCCACCTTTGCCCATCGTGGCCTCTCGGATCACTCACTTGTTCTTCTTAATACTGGCATTAAGTTCTCCAAACCAAGAAGGCATTTTCAATTCTTTAATCACATGGCTCTCCTTGAGGGCTTTTATGAAATGGGTTACTGCATGGAACACCCCATACACATGGGAACCCCTTTATGTCTTCTCCGAAAAGTTGAAATGCACCAAACATGCTTTATCCTCTCTTAATCTCACTCTCTTGGCAATCTCACTTCTTTAGTAAAGTTGGCTAGAGGCGATCGCATTCGGTACAATCTCTCTACATGACCACCCCTCGGACCCGGGCTAACCTATCCTTGGAGAAATCTCACCCAAAGGCTTTTCCGGGCCATTGATAGGAGGAAGTCCTAATCTGCAAATCGAGAACCAAACCGGTTAACCTTGGGTGGCCAAGAACACGCTTTATTTTGCTAATATGATGAAGAAGCGGATGGAACTCCAATAAAATATTTTCTATCCTTAATGATGATGGAGTTATGGTGCATGGCAAGGACAATGTTGAAGCTGTAGTTGTTGACTATTTCAAATCCTTATTTAATGCCTCGGACACTCCTTATGCTGGGTTTGACACTTTTGGAGTATTCCCCACGAATCTGGTGAGCCTCTCCAAGCTTCGCAACTCATTGCTCCTGTTTTACGACTCTGAGATCTTTAAGGTTCTAAACTCCATGAAACGCAACAAGAGTCTGGGCCAGGATGGTTTTAATGTCAATTTTTCCTTAGGCTGCTTTGGGATATTGTTGGACTGATTTTTAAAGTCGTCCATTTCTTCTTCTCGGCTAATTAGCTCACTAAAGGATTAACTCCACGACTCTAGCCTTGATCCCCAAATGCCTCAACCCTTCATCAATGGCGGATTTACATTTATTTCCTGTTTGCAACACCATTTACAAATGTATTGCAAAGATCATCTCTAACAGACTCAAGGAAGTGCTGCCCCATATTATTAACACAGCACAATCAACCTTTGTAAAAGGTAGGAGTATTAGTGACAATATTCTAATTGCTCAAGAACTGTTTCAAGGGTACACCAGGACAACAGGACCTTCCAGATGTGCACTCAAGATTGATCTTAGGAAAGGTTTTGATACGGTTCGTTGGGATTTTCTGTTTGATACCCTCAAAGCATTTCAGTTCCCAGCCATCTTCATAGAATGGATCAAAGCTTGTACTACCTCAGCCATGTTCTCTATTAAATTGAATGGAACTCTTGCAGGATTCTTTAGTAGCTCTCGTGGGCTTCGCCAAGGAGACCCTCTGTCCCCTTTCTTGTTTGTCATAGTTATGGAGATGTTTTCCCTTCATCTTAACAAAGCTACCTCTGCCACTGATTTCACCTATCATTGGAAGACAGAGGCATGCAAACTTACTCACCTCCTTTTTGCCGATGATATCATTATTTTCAGCCATGCAAGCCTACCCTCCATTGCTATTGTCAATTCTTGCATCCTATCTTTCTCTCTGGTCTCTGGTCTTATTCCAAATACCCACAAGAGTCACTGTTACCTAGCCAACACTGATGCAACCTCTACTCGCAACATTCTCTCCCTTCTTGGGTTTCAATTAGGATCTTTACCTGCTAAATTCCTAGGAGTACCCTTATTATCTAAAAAGCTCTCTTACACTGGGATTGCGTACCTCTTATTAAGCGGATTACCAACCGGCCCACTTCTTGGACATCTAAGGTCCTTGCCTTCTCTGGGAGGTTACAATTGATCCATTCCATTCTCTTCTCCTTACAAGTCTCTTGGTGCACTCATTTCATGCTCCGGCGGTCTTAAGAGAAATTCAAGCATTACTAGGCGATTCTTGTGGAAGGGCCCAACTTTGTGTAAGTATGGTGCAAAGGTTGCACAGGTTAATCTCACTTACCCAAAGATGAGGGAGGGTTGGGACTAAAAAATCAGTTAGATTGGAATAAAGCTCTGTTGTTGCAACATTTCCTCCACCTTATCATCTATCAATCCCACTCTCTCTGGGCAAACTGGATGAAAGCCACTATCTTAAAATTTAAGACTATTTGGCAAGTTACTATATCCCCCGGTTGCTCCTGGATATGGAAGCAATTCCTTAAATTACGCCCCCTCGCTCTTCAACATCTAAAGTACATTGTGGGGGATGGACAACATATAAGCTTATGGTATGATCCTTGGTTGAATGGGGCAACTATTAACCCTTCTCATTCTCTCCTTTCCAATACTGGACTTCCCCCACTTGCCACGGTTAGCTTTCTCCTCTCCGGCAACTCCTGGGCCCTCCCAGTCAGCAACCACCATGAAGTCATTCTCCTCCGGCAGCAAATCCGCCACCTTCCCATCCCATCTCCTAGGCCTGACCAAGTTTTTTGGGGAACTTGTGATATTAAGACTGCTAAGGCCAAGCAGTTTTGGAATCAATCCGAACAAGATCTCCCAAGGTTCCTTGGAGCTCTATCCTTTGGAATAAGTTTCATGTTCCTCGCTTTTCCTTCATTCTCCGGCTTGGGCTCCTTCAAAAACTCTCCACAAACAATGGGACCAAACACTACCTGGCGGAAACATGGAACCGCCTCTCTGCAATCAACAGTTAGAATCCTTTAACCATTTGTTTTTGAATGTGATTACTCTTCAACCATTCTCCAATGTGCTTGTGACTTTAGGAAATTGGACCACTTTTCCATTCTCTTGGGATGCTATTATTGCTTACGATTTCATACCAAGGCTCGCTTTTGTCCAAGAATATCCTATGTAGCTGTGGCCACTTTCTTCTATAAAATGCAGGAGGCTCGGAATAACAAGATCCATAATGGCTCCATTATTCCTCCTGAGGATCCTAGCCAAAGATGTTATCCATCTCATTAAGTCTAGACTTTCTAAATGTAACTCTTTTATCAAGGCCACAAATTGTAATCATTTCGTAATTGGTTGTTAGTTTAGCTATTTTAGCTAGTGGGTAGCTAGATATATGCAATCTCCACTCTCTCTGATTTGCAATGATTTAGGTTGGATGGGTGCTTGAGACGGTGACTTGAGGCGAGCATGGTTTCAGTAGCAAGGCTTGGAACAAGGCTTGAGCGAGCTTAGCTGGCGAGCATGGCTTGACAGCAAGGCTTGGAGCGAGCTAGGCTTGAGCGAGCTTAGCTTGAGGCAAGCATGTGGTGGTCGATGGTAAGCCCAAGGTATGGCTTTCATTCCAGAGATATAATTTCGGAGCAGTGGTGCATGTGGTGGTCCATGGTAAGCCCAAATTATGGTTTGAGCGAGCTTGAGCATGTGGTTTCGCGTGAGCTTGGCAAGCTTGAGGCTTTCAGCGAGTTTGTTCAAATTGCTGCGTTTGAGTGGTGGGATTTGGGGATCGACTAGTTTCGCTCTCAATTTGTTCAAATTCCCTTTGTAATTGGTTGTTAGTTTAACTTTTATTTTGGGATCTCTTCAAATATCACAAATTCATATCATCATCTATACTTCTTAGATGATGATATTATATTCTCTAAATTATGCCCTTAGCCATTGTTATTTGGTCCTTTTATACAAACAAACAAACTTAGCAAAAAAACATTAATCAAATAAATCAATCACATACTTTATTTTAAATAAATATTCCACTTTAACAAATATCACAAATTATAATTTTATCTAATAACTTAATATACCACCTTAAATTATTAAATTAAAACAACAAACAACATCTCATGTTATATTACAACTCTCTAAATTATAAATTGATTTAATTTAGAATATTATCTAATGAATTTAGATTCATAAATATTTACTTACAACCATTACATCAATAAAATATTTATCTCATCAATTTCAACAATAAACACATCAAATAAATATTTATATTTTAATAAATATTTAATATTACAATTTGAAATTACCGTTACATCCTTTCCTCCTTACAAGGATTACATCCCCACCAATCTTTCAAATAATCAAATCGTCACATTCTTCACTCTTTTATCTTAATTAAGTTAATTTCTATAACTCATGGATTATTTACTTACTAATAAATAATCCAATAAATATCTACTAAACAACAAACACATCAATTAAAAATATTTATTTAATTCAATCAATATTTGAAATTATAAATAAAATTACATTGTTACATTCTTCCCACCTTATAAGGATTCCATCCTCTCACCGAAAACCCCACCTTCCTCGTTTCTTTCCAAATCTCTTCGTTGAATAACTTTACCTTAATATAGGTTTTATATTTCTTCCCACCATTCTTTAAATTCTTGTAAGTTTTATTTCATAACCTTTACTTAGACTCAATTATATTTGAGCATTACATATTCTTTAACCTGTTCATTTCAATTTTAAGGATCGTTATCATAACACTTATTACATTCACCCATTCTTCTAAGAATTTCGTCCTCAAAATTTTATTTATTAATCTTTTCATTCATCTAAAAAATAGATTTTATGTTAATACTTTATTCATTCAATTGGGTTCTATAACACTTCTTTCCACAATTATTAAACTTTTCTATTAAAAATTTTACATTATTCTTTGATAACTCACCTCCTTCTCACTTAAAAAAAAATTTCTTTTCTCACTTATTCAATATATTCATCATTTAGTGTCACATTCTACGAATTACTTCTTTCTAAGGAATATCATCTTTACCACATTCACCTTTTAGAATAACAAGAATCTTCCACAATTGCTCAATAATTGGGAAGCAGTATAAATAACTCAGGAATTATAAAAGATTCCAAATCATGTTGAGGGTCATAAGACCACGAACTATGTCCACAGTTGCAAGTAATCTTTCAACTTCAACTTTAACAGTCATAAGACTATAAGGACTCCCGTACTTAGGGTGTTAAGCCCTTCATACGATGTATTGTGCACAAACATTTAAACGCTATGTGTAGGTCCATAGTTATAAGTAATCTTTCAACTTAAACTTTAACAGTCATAAGACTATAGGGACCCCTCATACTTAGGGTGATCAGCCCTTCGTACAATGTATTGTGCACAAACATCTTAACGCCTCCGCGTAATCCCCTATAAAATGATTGTTCATCTCAGCTTTTCAACATCTGAATCCGCACCAAAACAATTTGGTTTGGCATAACTTTTCAAGAAACGCTTGAATTTCATGAACATCTTTCAATAATCGTCTAGCTGAATCAAATAGCATAGACTTCTACAATAATTCAGATATCGATCGAAATATACATATACATATATATATTCTCATATCTTAAAGAAATCTCAAAAATATTTATATGACGTCATGATACCGCACTGTATTTACAGTCCGTTGAGGATTCCGTCATTTGGTGATTTTATCATACTACATCATACCATAGTGGGCTGACGATCCTTAGATCACCTCCAACACTAAGTAATACTGCATTAATGACTCCATCGTTTTTATCATCTCTGCACCAGGTTCCATGATGCATTGATGATATATAAAAAAATATATTTTGATATATTTCAAATCATTTTTGTCTAGTCGAAGTAATTAGCGACATACGAATAACGGTATTATTTTTAAAACTCATTGGTTTCATCATTTGATCCAATGTTTTTCAAGAAAATAGAAGTGCAAACATCAGCACGAAGTCAATAAATTTCGAAAGTCTAGCATAGCTAGAAGATTTGGAATACTTATGCTCCCATCATCAACTCCACTTTCTATAATGATCTATTGCTTAATAGGTCTATCTATTCCTATCATTCTCAATACTCCATTCACACTTAAATATACCCCAGTTCATCAAACTTATCGCACATTAGAAGTTCAGGAACTTGCCACAATAATATGAGTTTAAGAACTTGTCCTAGTTAGACCATAGGCGTCCATTCGCTGAGGGGTTCAAAACATACCATATTATTATGAGTCACGAACTTACCATATGCATTAGTTTTAAGAACCGCACCTAATCCTAATAATATATGACTAATCTTAATAGTTTCTAACTATCAAATATACACATGAGAAAAGAATCACCTTTTCGCCACATATACATTGATAGTGCGACACCAACATTCCAATGATTATCAATGTGATAAATTGAGTGCAAGCACAAAACCCTCGCCCATACAAAGATTTGTACAACTCAACCACCACATGAGTCCTCAATTGAAATCCCATCTAACTCTATCTTACTCTTAACTTGCTCTTTGCTTGATACGAATTCCTCGTATCACATTATATATAACTCCTCATGAGTTATCTCGTACTATTTCATAGTACATCATCTTCATAGCATCAAGCTATAATTATTCAAACATTACAGACCATCTTTCTTTTATAACTTAAACAGATCACGTCGTGATCTTATTCTAGAATCATTTCCCTTAAAATTCTTTTCATAACTTGTGATCGTTTTGTTTTACGATCCTCTTTCTTTCCTTTTTCATTATTTATGACATTATTTGTTATCTTGGCTATTGGAGTTAGGCAACTCTCATTTCTTATCTTTATATCTCTTCAAGATTCTTCTTTGAATTTTCTTGTTTATATAACACTTCATCCTTTAAAAATCTCTAACTTTATTTACTACTCAACATTTCATTCGAGTTCCACATTTTCATCATTCGTATCCACTTTCTATACTTGGTACACATCGAGTCTCTAACAGTTTCAATTTGGTACGCTGAGTGGTTTCCCACAAACAACCAACAAACTAGGTTCCGAGTTGCTAGTTCGTATATACCTCCGCTCTATGAAGGAATCATTTAGCTCAGATACCACACATCAACTATTAAAGAGTACAATTGTACCATACTTAAATATAGCTTTTTATTCTTAACTTCTTTATCACTCTCTTCTTATAGACATTGTCTATTTATTATCACCTTACATCCTTATTATTGGAGTTGGGTAACCCCACCTTCATATTCCTTATAACTCTGCGAGATTCTTCTTTGAATCCTTTCACGCATGTTTTAATCCCTCCTTTATAAATTTCTTAAATTATTTCTTATCGTTCAAACTCTATTTGAGCGTATTCTTTCATTATCTTCACCTTCCTTCTCTAAAGTTATAGCCTTCGGTACTCCTACCTAAGGTTATAACCTACAGCTTTGATACCAACTGTAACGTCCCCAAAATTCATAAAATTTAATTCTCAACTTCGGTCGTTAATAATACATTCAACCTCTAATTTTACATCATTAAAAGATAATACAACCATTGAAATTTGCGGAATAAATAAAATTTTCAATTACAATTTAAAATTTTTTATTACAAACTATTCTCGTTCCCAGAACTTTCAACCTTTACATCTAAATATCTCAGAATCATTTTTAACACTACAATAGTTTACATTGCAAAATAATATTTTTTTTTTGCTAAATGCAAAATAATATTACAATTCAACATTAATACATTATTCGGAACCTTAAACATGGTTCAAATAATAATAACACAACCAAAGTGTATAAATCTTCAAGTATCACATCTGATTCATATCTTTCAAGTAACACATAACTTTACCTTGAATCTTGAACTGCAAAAAGTGGTTATTTGCAAGGTTGAGCTCGACAACCCAAAGATAATCTAATGCTTTTCATTCATCACATAGCACATAGTAACATGCTCAACATATAACATACATGCTACACCATATAACAAGTATCTGATTGAGTCCTTACTCAATCAACATGCTTTAATCAATCAACATAGTCATAAGTTAACTTTAACATTTCATACTTTCAACGTATATACAACACCTCATGCTCTTTGCAATGAATATTTAATACAGTTAATCATCAAGTTCACATAGCAAATGAGAACCGAAAGACTTGCCTTGATCGTTGTTTACCAATAAGCGTTTAACAACTTACGATTATCTCTGCACTTCACGTGCCCTACACAATTATATAATCATACACATCAATTATTAGTCACATAACAACACATAGTAATTGTAATGTAAACTTCACTCCACATCTCATAATCTTTCCTATTAGTTAGCACACAATGTTCAATTAGATTGTGTTAACTTTTCGACTTATGTAACATTCAAAATTCATTTAAGTGTTTAAATCTTGCTAGGTATCATTATTGGTTTTATATTAAACCCATTTCATATTTTATAATATCTATTTCATTTGACTTAAAACACTTTTTACGTTCATTAACACGTATCACGGCGTTTCGACGTTTATTCGTCACATGCCCGATTTGCCTCTCTTGTGCATGCTTACTATGCTTCTATAACTTATCTAATACATCATTATATTTACTAACATTCATGTTTTATAATTTAGAACAACATATTTTATCGTCAAGAGCACTACACTAGCATATGTGCATGTCCGACGCCCTCCAATTGCCTCCGATTACGTAACAGTCACAAAGATGACTGTTTTGACCCTTCCTAATGACCTCAAATTGAAAACTTAAAGAACAAAAGTTGTAGGTCTATTCGTCCTCGTTCCGGATCATCTTGAATCACCTCAATCAGAGTTCGTCTGACAACGTTATGGTTGTTTTAGTAAAACATGTCCTGTCAGATTTTTTTTTCCCAAAATTAGATAGGCAGACTACCCCCACCCGCACGGACGAGGGTTTTACATTAGGGGCCACGGGGCGGGGTCCTTCTGCTAACTCATGAATTTTGATCCCGAACACTCTGAAAAGCCAAATTAGGCCTACAAACTCCTTTCTAACAACCATACCAACCTACCCAAGGTGTAATAGGTTTACAGAAACATAATCTAATGTTTTCTAACACGTTTCTGGCCACATAAAAAACATAAACATCAAAGATTACAACCTTTAATTTCACTATTTCTATTATTTCTTCTTCTTTTGACATTCATAGCGAAATCCTTCACTATAAATTCATTTTACATCCGTTTTGACTCGTTCAACTTGGGTTGTTTTCGTTTTTCAATATGCTAACAATATCTATCATCAATTTTCAAATTCTATCCATCAATTTTGACTCAATATAAGTTAATATATATATATATATATATATATATATATATATATATATATATATATATATATATCTGAGAGGATCTCCAACGGACCAAAAAAGCGGACGATGAATGGATGGACGAGCAAAAAAACACGGGTTGGGGTTTAACCTGCGTGTTTTTAAGTGATTTAAACCCACCAGCGTGTTTTTTTGCCTTGGTCCGTTCATTGGTCCATTGGAGATCCTTAAGCGATATATATATATATATATATATATATATATATATATATATATATATATATATATATATATATATATATATATATGCCATCAAAACCCAAGTTTTTCATCTTTAACATATTCTTATGATTTTGATTACTCTAGAACCAATTAAAGAGACTATATATACTAGATTATACACCCATACACATATATAAACATCTCTTCAAATCACCCTACCAAAATAGCTTTTTAAGTGAAGAACTTGAGAAACTATAAATTAGAATTTTAGAAGTAGATGAATACCTTTGATTCTTCTTAAACTTGATTAGATGATGAGAAACCTTCTTCTTCTTCCTTGATTCCTTCAAGCTTCTTCTCAAAGTTCTCTCTAGAATTCTCCCAATTCTCTCCCAACTTTTCTTCTTCTCTTCTTTTTCTTCTTCTGAGTTCTTTATAGATTATAACGTATAGGTAATAATATATGTATTAAGTATATAATATAATTATAACTTTAACTGACTTTAATTTTTTTTTCTCAAAATCCATCAGGCTTGTTTGGCTAACTAACTAAAAATTAACCCATTAAATCTTACACATTGTTTGGTAAAACAGATTAAACTCCTTTAATTTATTTTAGTAAACAATTTAGTTTATAATTTATAATCACATATTATTTATTTGGATTTCCATATCCAATATTAATCAAATAAATCAATCACATACTATATTTTAAATAAATATTCCACTTTAACAAATATCACAAATTATAATTTTATCTAATAACTTAATATACCACCTTAAATTATTAAATTAAAACAACAATATAACATCTCATGTTATATTACAACTCTCTAAATTATAAATTAATTTAATTTAGAATATTATCTAATGAATTTAGATTCATAAATATTTACTAGCAACCATTACATCAATAAAATATTTATCTCATCAATTTTAACAATAAACACATCAAATAAATATTTATATTTTAATAAATATTTAATATTACAATTTGAAATTCCAGATCGTTACAATCGCAATCACATTATCTGATGTACCATAAATAGGAAGTAGTCAGGCTGAACGACTAAAAATCAAGCGCTAACTAGGAGGCAACCCAATTGTCTTTTTATTCTTAATATTTTTATCTGTGCTAGTTAGATTATAGTTTAGAATAATAATTAGGAAATAATAATTTCATTATGTAGTTATTTTGTTATATTGTTCTAGATAATCTAATCTCCCATGCTTAATTTACATTAGATCTAATGATACTTATGTTGCATAAAGTGTAGGGTAATGAAGGTACTAATAGAGGACTTAAGGTGCAAAGAGTAGCATCATGAAAGGAACAATCAGCAAAACAAAGGCCAACTAACAGGAGGTATGCTTGACCGGTGGGGCCTAAAAGTTTATACCCCCTCTCGGGTGAGGGTCTTCAAGTCCGATTAGCGAGGGAAAGCAAGCCCTGGCCTTGTAAACTTATTACCCCCACTTGGCGAAGTCCCGAATTTGAACCAGCAGTTGGTCTCGGCAGTTACACCCCCACTCCTTCTATGTGCCCTCTTCTTCTTCTGCAAGTATTAATTCCCATCCAATATAGCCACTCCTTACACACGATTTGGCACTTATAACTTTATTACTCCATTACATTAACCACTCCCTCACTACTGCACTCCACTACATCACATCTTATATCTCCATCTCTCTAAAACCTCTCCCTCATCACACTAAAGTTTAAATCCTCAGAAGATAGAGATTAAGGTGGACCAGAAATTGGAGATACACTAAGAGTTCTTATTGTTAATTCTTCATCTTTTATCACCACAATTGCCATAAAAATCATCAAGTTTTGGGGGGTTAAACCACTTGCACACACAAGTGTTAGCGGTTTGTGTGAACCAAGTTTGGGGGAAGATATTGTTGTTAAGGCCTCCTCAATTCAATGGCGTCTCAACCCACATCAAAACGACAAAGGGGAGAAAGTTTAAGGCCCGCACAACCGACACGGACCTTTGATCGTAGTAAATTAAGTAAGTGCTTGCATGCATGCCGTGCCGTCGACTATATGGTGACGAAAGCTCTTACACAGGAGCGGAGGTTGACACCGGATCCTATCGACGGTGAAATGATGCAACAGATTTATCAGAAAGGGTTGAACAAGTTAACAGAAGAACCTGAGCCCGCCGTTGTCAACGTGGTCAAAGAATTTTATGCTAACGCCGAGGACAAAGCCCCCTTCAATGCTTTTGTGCGGGGTCGATTAGTCCCGTTCAGTGTCGATGCCATCAACACTTATTATCAGCTACGAGTGCCTAGACAGTGCCAATATGCTCAATTACGTGATTTCGATCCTCGCTTTGAGGCTATTCTCAAAGAAATGACTAAGTCGGGAACAACATGGATCAAGAGTCGGAAAGGAGGCACAGTTTTTCACTGCAAGGATCTCAGCCGGTATGGTAAGATATGGTATGCCTTCTTATGTGCGAAATTGTTTCCGTCCCAACACACGTCAGACGTTACAAGAAAAGGCAATACTTTTATATGCAATTGTGCAAGATTTCATCATCGATGTTGGGGCCATAATCTATTTTTCCATTCGCCGATGCTTACGAGGAAATTTTTTGGGCGGCTTGCCACACCCATCACTCATTTGTGGGTTGTGTCGCCAAGCGGGTGTTAGATGGTCCGATGATGAACTCACGCAAATGCCGCTTCAGCTACTAGATTCCAGAATGATCGTGTGGTATTCTGTGTGGGCCAGAGGTGATTCCCATCTTAGAGGTTTAGGCTTTATTTTTCCATCATCTATAGAGGACAAAGTTGACGTTGTAGACACCTCGGAGGATGAGGATACGACAATGGGAGAGCAAGGAGCAGAGGCAGAACAACCATCTGATGCCGTATCTATCCCCCAGTTTCTTGCATTTCAATGTCAAATGGATGAGCACAACAAGGCAACACGACGGGAGATGCGGCGACTCGCATTGAGGCAAGACCACATATTTGAAGCTATGAACACGTCTTTCGCTTCACTGAATGCAACGCTTCAAAGCTTTAATCCAACTGCCCAATTCCCATACCAGTAGCCCATACCAATACCAAGGTTTCCACCAAGTGACTCATATGAAGAAGAACAACAACTACCACCACAGACTTAGGCGATTACAGGGAAGTCCTCATATTTTAATTGTTATATCTACATAATGAGGGCATTGTAATTCTTAAGTTTGGGGGATTTACTTTCATGTTTGCATGCATAATGTCATTAGTTAGGTTTGCATTTGTTATCGCACTTTAGTTTTGCATGTTATTTGCATTTATGTAATCATATAGTTGCATAGTAGCTTAGGTGCATACATAGTTTAATTATTGTTGTTATTTCTGTATTTTGTTATGTTAAGCATTTATCTAAAAATAAATAAAAAAAAAGAAAAAAAATTAGTTAAATATCGTGTTTGCATATGTCCAGTAGTGTTGTAGTTCATTTTATTTTGGGCCAATGTATTAAGTCGATAAATACAGCATTGTTTATCATGCAAGTAAACACATCAAAAACGAGAATATATATCATGATCATAAACTAACTCAACATAAATCAAATATCCTCCATAGTTTATGATAAAAATGATTCTACCATCAAAATAGCTAACAACAAATTTTCCAACAGAAGCATGCAAAACATGTTTTAAATAACTCATGAAAACACTAGATGCATCAGTTAATCTAACAGAAATAACTAACCACCTATATAACTCACATGCTAAAACAATTTTCCATTTATTACAATCTCTCGTGCTAAATTGATTAGGCATTGTATCATTATCGCATGTAGATAAAACACAAGTACTATGAAATTTACCAAGCATATTATCCAAACAAGAAAAAGAATAACGATACTTGTTTACCAATTCAAAATCGACGAACAAACTCGTTGTCCCATCCTCCTTAGATACTATGATCTCATAATCAACACATAAACTCATGTCTTCTCTCACGATACCCGCGTTCCACCAACTCTACAACCCGCCTTGGCAACTCCGTCGTCTCCTCGGGAATACTATCAGCTGATCGGTACGGAATGATAGTACGGGGTATTTTATCAACAACCTGCACAATAGACAAAACAAAACTAGACAAAGAAGAACCATTAGTGTTAGAATTCAAAAGCGCCGTCTTGTACGAATGTACAGTCATTGGCTTTTCAAAATATAACTCACTTTTCAACTCACTCTCTTTTTCATAGTCACATATTTCTTCTCTCTCTTCTTTATGCGCACCCTCTCGTTTGTTTTTCTCTCGTTTATTTTCAAGGTCACTCTTTTCATTCTTTTTTCTCAATCTCTCTTTTCTTTTCATTCTCACTCTTTTCAATTTTTTCTTTTACATTATCAATCTTTTGAACAATTTCTCTTTGTCGATCTTTTCCACATGTATTTCCTTTTACAAACTCATCTTCTTGATTACTTTCTTTCGGATGTTCACCATCTTGCTTTAGATCATGGATTTCATCTTGAACACTTGAACCCAATAACTCTCCTTGGACTGCATATTTTATAATTTCTTCCACCTCCTTAAAGCTCTCATTGATGTCTTCTCTTAAGTTCTTGGATGCCTTAAGAGTGTCTTGGGGTTGTCTCCAATGTGAATCCTCTTTGTTTCCATGTCTGCGAACCCTCATATCATCTTCTAATGTAGATCGCCTTGAAGGTTGCTCTACATATTTTTTAGATGTGTACTCCTCCTTCCTATCACACCAGATCTTTGAGCAAACCGCTTTCTCATTCTTTGTTTTTAATTACGCCCATGTCTCTCGAATCAGACGTTCCCGTGTTTTTGTTTGATAAGCTGCCACCATATAATTGTATGACCGGAGAACTCTTGAACTGCCCGTCTGACCTTCCTCCTCTCGGAGTAATCATGACAGTCAAATTCTCACTCCATTTTTCTCTCCCATCTCAGATATGCCTCTGTATCAATATTGCCTTGGAAAGTATTCCTTCGAGACCCATAAGAACTTTCATAATTGTAGCCATACATGTTTGCTGTAAAACAAATGTTAGTAGATAAAAATTTTTCTCACACACTCCGTGTTTCGGTCAAATAATGATGAATCACTCGTGTATCGCTCAAATTTGGCTTTTACCCTCTAATCTTACACTCTTGCCTTTTACCTCTAATATTCTCTCTAATAAGTTCTTCTTGAATTCCCCTAGCAAAATTCTTAGTTTTACTAATCAATTCAAAAATTACTTATCATGAAACAAAAATATAGATGGTGTAACTATCAGAATACCACAAAATCACCGATCGATTGCCTTGTACTCCTCTTGTATGCTTCAGATTTGTAAATAATAGCTCCGTTTCAGAATGGATGATGATGGAACGGTATGAACTCTTGGTTGGAATTTGATGATTTGATGGTGTGCTACAAACAATGGAAATAGAATATGATTTTTTTTTCTTTTTTTTTTGCAATATATATTTCGACAGAAAATTAAAGATAAGTAACTCTCTAGAAAAACCTGGCTTTGATACCAAATGATAGACTCCACGGCACGCTTGCGTGAGGTGGTCGCTGCCCCGTCGTTTCTAGCACAGTTGTTTGGTGGATTGCTTGCAACACCTTAACCCCTCGCCTATATGTAGACGGTAATCTTGGTATAATTGCTCGCATTCAGAATTCTGCGTTGAATGGACACCAACGACACCTTGACCCCTCGCTTATATTGAAGCGGTAATCTCGGTACAATCGACGATTGATGCGGTAGAAGACGCCACACACAACTATGAATTGTTGTATGATAAATCAAATTGAATCTCAAAGAAATAACTAAGAAAAATACTTAGAAATTCTTCAAAGAGCCAAAAGTAGAGAATAACCTCACAAATATATTGAATAATGAATAATGTGTTTGATTACATAACTTGAACCTCTATTTATACTACTAAAAACAATCCAAATCCTAATAGGAATTTATAAACTAAAACACTAATAGAAGTCAATTTTGGAAAAAAAATTCTAATTAAAAAGAAATTCTAATTACAATAAAATTTAAAATTAATTCTATATCCCGAAGATTTTCCAAGCCAAAGTCGCGTGCGAATTATGCTGTTATTTTCCCAAGCCGCGTGACTAAGCTTCCTTTTCCCCGCATGAATCAGATTTGCATGATAAGCTTGCTGAATAAATAATGTTGAGAAGGCCCCACTTGAATTGTTATGTGATGCTGACTATATATGTTAAGCCCACTTGATTTTTTCATGATACTGCATATGTTAAGTCTAATAACCTGAAACAAATCCTTCTTCACTTGGAAATTACGTTAGCGCCACTTGGTAGGATACTAAATTTCAAGATTGAATACTGCCAATAAAATCCGTGACCCATAATGCTAGATTAACTAGATATTTGCATGGTTTGCATGTGCTAAATTAAATTGGCCAATTGGGTTGGTTTCACTTGGACTTTGACTTTGAATTTGAATTGAGCTGCTTGAGCCTTTCCTCCGATAAACTTGAGCCTTTTTATGGCCCGAACTAAGGCTCTTAGAATCATATTCTTTGACGCTTGAGTCGATAGATTGACGAAAAATTCTAACCCGATCAGTCTGTCATCACACACACACTATATATCAGTGATGACGGTCTAAGATTCGAAGATTGATAAGAAGTTAGTAATTGGTTTTAATATGAAGTGTTGTAGTGTTTGCTTGATTTTTCTGAGGACGAAGGAATAGATTTGATTCTATGATACTGTTGGATTCGTAGACATATAGTTAGATACATTACATCTCATTGCATTGCATTGCATAGCATGTTAGTCTGTTTTGTGCTCGAGGACTAGCACGTTTTAAGTTTGGGTGATTTTGATAAGTGAATTTTATATCCATGAATCGGTTCCTAATCCAAGCTTAATTGGTGTTAATTCCTCGCATTTTTGTTTATTTTACTTGTTATTTAATGTGTAGCTATGGTGGTGTGGCGTTTGAGCATAAAAGGAGTGCATTGGTGGTAGCAATGTGGCACGCAAAGAAGGAAACACACCAACTAGCAAAACCCATGTTCCACGATTGGCGGACATTATTAAACTTTTACCCCGGCAGGTAGGGGTCTTCAAACTTGTTAGCGATAGCCTAAGGCCATAAAGTGGGGGGTGTCGAAACCTGACAATCCTGGCTTGCTTGAAACACTGCTAAAACATGGACTTTAGTGCTTAGAATGTGTTTGGACTCTATATGACATGGGATTTCGATCAGAAGTTAGATATTGGATATATATTGAGCAACAAACAATGAAATCATGATCATACAGAGCAATTAGCAGAGATAAAAGACGAAGATTCATAGTGATCATTGGAGTGAAGATTTTGAAGAACTTTCATATTGATTGCTGATTAAGGCTAACATGAAGGGTGTTATGCATTCTTCTTCTTCTTCTTAGTCTTATATTAGTAATTGAAAGGATGTTATGTTTAATTTATTCAGTTATTATTTCATTTATTATGAACTAAATTACTTTTTAGGCTTATGACGGATCTTTAAGTGAAACGATTGTTTTGTAACTTTGATTTCTAGTCTAATATGCTATTATCCAGTTTGTCTATATTAATTTGAGCTTGAATTTATGAATTGCCTGATCAACAGTTCTTTGTGGACTTGTATGAATTTGAGAGAGGAAGTACGAGTCTAGACTTAGTTAATATAGCATGTGTTCTTGAATTTTGTGATTGGACAGAATCTTTGATGTATGTTAAGGTAGAGATATGCTTGACATCGCATGTAATCGGATAAAGGACTTAATCTTAAACCTTCTTTAATTATAATTCACATAGAGATATAGTGAGTTAGTTGATTAAGGTGTTGAACTTGTTTCTATCTAAATTGTGGATTTAAGTTAATACGGTATTAGTACATCGAGAGGTGGTTAGTGCTATATTCGTGTTCTTGATTAATAAACTGGGATAATGAGTTGAACTGGAATAAAGGTGTAAAAATCATAGTGAAGCTTAGGGTGAAGTCGTAAGCCTAATTCTCCGATATTTGTTTGAAAATTCAATTTTTTTATATTTGTGATTGTTTTGTGATCATAGTATTATTAATAATTTAGTTTTTATAATTTAAATCATCGATTTGGATAGTTTAATATAATTAGGATTAATTTAGTTTATATAATTTTTACTAAATTTTCTCTGTGGGAACGATACTCTACTTACTATTATATTACTTGTTGACCACATATACTTGCGTGTTGTGCGTAATTAGATTTTACCCAACACATGCTCATATAATGTGATAAAAAATATTCAACATAGCAAATGTTAGTATTAAACCATGCTGAACATAATGATGTTAAAAAAAATATGACTTTTGAAAAAGTCAAATTGGTACCTTTTTCTACTATTTCTTATCCTATTTGAGGACAAATGAGCTAAGGTTAAAAAGCAAAATAATCCTAGTAATTAGGCCAACTAGTCATGCTTATGTGCATGTGGATATTCCTATTTACAAAGGGAACTATGGCAAAAATTTTCCAAAATGTAGGCATTGGGTAGTCATGCATTTTTAACTCTATTGTAGACGTATGTTAAAATAATTTTAACTCTACATGCATGCATGCATGTAGTCATAAAACTGCATTTTAAAAAGCTCTAGGTTAGAATTTACCACACTCTTTCTAAGGTGATTTGGAGACTTGTTATCCAGATATATGGATCTAGATCAGCCGAGTAGTTCCCGCAAGACCACTTCATGTGTGGGGAGGATGGCTTCTGAAGTGCCTCGACCCCGTTCTATTAAACTGACCTAAATCGTTTGGCGGAGAAAGCGGTGATACACGTCTGTCCAGTGATGTGCGGACGTTGAGGACAAGGAGGAGGATGTTCCGGTTGTGAACCCCGCTCCTGCTGCACATGTTCCCCATAGGGATTTCCCAGGTATCTAGGTGATGATCCCAGAGCTGCTGGGTGATTTGAGTAGACACCCCTCGATTTACTTGCACACAAATGAGGTAAAAACTAGATTTTGATCTTCCCTTTTTTTTCCTATTGATGAGGAGTAAAGGATTCTGATGTTGATCTACTTTGTGATGTAGGTTCCTGGCTTTACATAGCCTAGAGGGAACTAGTTTAGCATTCACTCCACATACCAGGCTCTGCATCCTGATTATAGAGCGATTGTGTATGGCTGGGGCTTTGGAGCGTTCTTTTCCATCCTTCCCCATCGTTGTCCCCAGGGTTACCTCAGGGCATTGTCTAAGCGATGGTTTCACCAGACTCAGTCTTTCCATTTGTTGGACTGTGAGGTGATGATGACACCGATGGATTGGCGATTTATCACTGGTATGGAGTTTGGAGGGGTGCCAGTGCCATGTACGGTGGATATTACCCCGGCTGCCGTTCGATCCTTGTTAGGAGTTTCGGCTGAGGCGCTCAAGGGTAGGACCATTCGTACAGGTCCATTGAGCGTAGATGCTATAAGCGGGTTGTTGAGTGAGCTCATACTCGATGATGTGAGGGTCAGGGTTTGCATTCTTCGGCGATTGTTCTTGATGATCATTAGGGGCTGCTTCATAGCTGATAACTCTTCTATGGTGTCATTCGCTTTGGTGAGCGCCACACAACATGTGGACCGTATTGGAGAGTATGACTGGAGTTCCTACACCTTCGCCTATCCTCGGGGGTATCTTGTGGCGTTCGCGAGCTCTTAGACAGAGGCTTGGCTAGGATTTTACCCATTTCTACTGGTGAGTATTTCTCTTGTAATTTCCCATGTACAGGTTAAGAGTGTTGACTGACAGCAGATGTTTGCCCTTGTGTTGGCAGTTCTGGGCCTATGAGAGGCTCCCATGTTTGTGTCCTGTGAGTGTGCTAGGCTTGGAGACCTATCCATAAGGACGGCGATGGCATCATTCCATACTGGCAGAGGTTCATGTAGCTGAGGGCTTCATTCATTGTCGGTAGGTGGAGTTATTGACAACTAATGCCATTACTTGGATCCCTTATTTTGGGGAGCACTTGGCCATTGGTTTTGAGGATGGATACCCGACTGGTATCGAGTACGCGATTTCCACATGTAGGATTCCTATCTTTACAGACGGAGGATGGGAGCTCTATTTAGGAGATCGTGCTATTAGGAGCACCACCAGAGAGATTCGTATACCGACCTTGCCTCCTGCCAGGCGTTATTAGCCTGTTTCACAGTCACCTGTCATGGATATACCCTTGATGGGTGTTAACAGTTTTACACTGTCAGAGGGTCCACATACCCAAGCTACATTCCAGCATTGGTGGTCCCCTCGTACCATCGGAGCCCAGACCCGCGCCACGCTGTTTATGAGGGATATGGTTCCTAGATCCATGATGATGATGGATTAGATGGCCTATGTCAGAGATCCGACTCATTTGACACATATCGACAGTTTGACCCGGCAGTTGGATCGGGCACATTTCTTTATCCGACACTTGGGCGGAGATCCAGCAGAGGCAGATACATTTGATCCTTCCAGCTCAGGAGCTGGCCCCTCAGATGACCTATATGGCTTTGCCGGTGTAGATCCTTCATTGTATAGGCTTGACATCCCCGTAGATGGAGATCCAGTGACTCAGGAGGAGTTACATCAGGTGGATAGGATTGATGATGTAGACATTGACACCATTGTCTTCTTCTGATGTATTTCTTGTTATATCTTTTAATAGGCCTCTACTAGGCACTGAGTGGTTTGCCCCATTCTCGCTATATCTTTTGATAGGCCTCTGTTAGTAGCTGGGCCTTTGTGCCCCATTTCCCTGTATTTTAGCTGTACAGAGATGTATTAGATGATGGTGTACTTAGGAATGTATATACTATTATTCCCTACATCATATTGTCATCTATTGTTTATCTTCTTTTTTTTTAGCAAGTGAGTTTCCGATCCATGAGTATTAATCCCCGAGGCCCGATACAGGCGGTTTTTCTTGCCCGACTTGCAAAGGGTACTGTGGCCACCATGACCATTTAAAGCTTAACACTTGTTGCTAGCGGGGTTCGAGCGAGGGCGTCCGGGTTTCTGGCTCGCTTCAATCAATCCTTAACAATGCGCCAAATCTTTGGTGGTTCCATCTATTGTTTATCATGCATGTATTATGTTATGCATATGTATGTATGTTCAGAGATATTCAACTTTGACCCCTGGATGGTCTTATGATATGGCCCACGTAGATGTCTTCTTCGATAGTTAGCCGTATTGATCAAACCCCACCAGTATTGGTGATGTCCCGTATGAGATCGTGGTATGATAGTATGTCACCTCCAAACAGGGTGACTGTAGATCAGTTATTGTAGCATACTATGACTCTCCTGATGTTTCAGGTTCCCGCAAGCTTTGTTAGTCTGTTTTGTGCTCGAGGACTAGCACGTTTTAAGTTTGGGGGATTTTGATAAGTGGATTTTATATCCATGAATCGGTTCATAATCCAAGATTAATTGGTGTTAACTCCTCACATTTTTGTTTATTTTACTTATTTATTGTTATTTAATGTGTAGCTATGGTAGTGTGGCGTTTGAGCATAAAAGGAGTGCATTGGTGGTAGCAATGTTGCACGCAAAGAAGGAAACTGACCAACTAGCAGAACCCATTGCCACGCCAAGTGAGGGTCTTCAAACTTGTTAGCGATAGCCTAGCCATAGGTGTGGGGGGTTAGAAACGACAATCTGGCTTTGCTTGAAACAACTTTAAAAACATGGACTTTAGTGCTTGGAATGTGTTTAGACTCTCTATATGACTTGGGATTTCGAACATAAGTTAGATATTGGATAAATATTGAGCAACAAATAATGAAATCATGATCATACAGAGCAATTAGCAGAGATAAAAGACAAAAATTCATAATGATCATTGGAGTGAAGATTTAGAAGAACTTTCATATCGATTGCGAATTAAGGCAAAAGTGAAGGGTGTTCTGCAATATTCTTCTTCTTAGTCTTATATTTGTAATTGAAAGGATGTTATGTTTAATTTATTAAGTTATTATTTCATTTATTATGAACTAAATTACTTTTTAGGCTTATGACGGATCTTTAAGTGAAACAATGGTTTTGTAACTTTGATTTCCAGTTTAATATGCTATTATCCAGTTTATCTATATTAATTTGAGCTTGAATTTATGAATTGCCTGATCAACAATTCTTTGTGGACTTGTATGAATTCGAGAGAGGAAGTACGAGTCTAGACTTAGTTAATATAGCATGTGTTCTTGGATTTTGTGATTGGACAGAATCTTGATGTATGTTAAGGTAGAGATATTCTTGACATCGCATGTAATCAGATAAAAGACTTCATCTTAAACCTTCTTTAATTATAATTCACATAGAGTAGAGTTAGTTGATTAAGGTGTTTAACTTGTTTCTATCTAAATTGTGGATTTAAGTTAATACGATATTAGTACATTGAGAGGTGGCTAGTGCTACATTCGTGTTCTTGATTAATAAACTGTGATAATGAGTTAAACTGGAATAAAGGTGTAAAAATCAGAGTGAAACTTAGGGTGAAGTCGCAAGCCTAATTCTCCAATATTTGTTTGAAAATTCAATTTTTTATATTTGTGATTGTTTTGTGATCATAGTATTATTAATAATTTAGTTTTTATAATTTAAATCGTCGATTTGGATAGTTTAATAAAATTAGGATTAATAGGAAATTGATAATTGTGAGGTTAAAATTTTTACTAAATTTTATCTGTGGGAACGATACTCTACTTACTATTATATTATTTGTTAACCACATATACTTGCGTGTTGTGCGTAATTAGATTTTACTGAACACATGCTCATATAATGTGATAAAAAAATATTCAACATAGCAAATGTTAGTATTAAACCATGCTGAACATAATGATGTGAAAAAAATCTGACTTTTGAAACAGTCAAATTGGTACCTTTTTCTGCTATTTCTTATCCTATTTGAGGACAAATGAGCTAAGGTGAAAAAGCAAAATAATCCTGGTAATTAGGCTACCCTTACGGATTTTTTTACTGTGATGTATTAATGCATGTAGGATGTTTATGACTGTAGGTAGGTGTGCTACTGAATGGCCACCTAGTCATGCCTATGTGCATGTGGATAGTCCTATTTATAAAGGGAACTACGAAAAAAAAATTCCAAAATGTAGGCATTGGGTAATCATGCATTTTTAACTCTACTGTAGACGTATGTTAAAATAATGCATGCATGCATGTAGTCATAAAACTGCATTTTAAAAAGCTCCAGGTTAGAATTTACCACACCCTTTCTAAGGTGATTTGGAGACTTGTTATCTAGATATATGGATCTGGATCAGCCGAGTAGTTCCCGCAGGACCACTTCTTGTGTGTGGAGGATGGCTTCTGAAGTGCCTCGACCCCGTTCTGTTAGACAGCCTCGTCGTTTGGCGGAGGCGGTGATACGTCATGTCCGTGCTGATGTGCCAGACGTTGAGGACAAAGAGGAGGATGTTCGGGTTGCGAACCCCGCTCCTGCTGTACATGTTCCCCGTAGGGATTTCCCAGGTATCTAGGTGATGATCCCAGAGCTACTGGGTGATTTTAGTAGACACCCCTCCATTTACTTGCACGCAAATGAGGTAAAAGCTAGATTTTGATCTTCCCCTTTTTTCCTATTGATGAGGAGTAAATGATTCTGATGTTGATCTGCTTTGTGATGTAGGTTCCTGGCTTTACACAGCTTAGAGGGAACTGGTTTAGCATTCACTCCACATACCAGGCTCTGCATCTTGATTATAGAGCGATTGTGTTTGGCTGGGGATTTGGAGCGTTCTTTTCCATCCTTCCCCATCGTTGTCCCTCCTGGGGTTACCTCAGGGCATTGTCTGAGCGATGGTTTCACCAGACTCAGTCTCTCCATTTGTTGGACTGTGAGGTGATGATGACACTGATGGATTGGCGATTTATCACCGGTATGGAGTTTGGAGGGGTGCCAGTTCCATGTACGGCGGATATTACCCCGACTGCTATTCGATCCTTGCTAGGAGTTCCGACTGAGACACTCATGGGTAGGATCATTCGTACAGGTCAATTGAGCGTAGATGCTATAAGCGGGTTGTTGAGTGAGCCCATACTCGATGATGTGAGGGTCAGGGATGCATTCATTTCTCTGAGTGTCTACAACTCTTACCTCATCGTATGTAACTAGATTATCATCTTCTATGATACGTACCTCATCATCATCATCCATGATGAATCCATACCTCCTAGGTATCTTCGGTACTATTCCATATTTACGATTCGGTTATGGTACAATAGTTCTATCTACAGGTTCCTCTTATTTGACTTATAGTATTTTGTGGTTCTTGAACTCTTTAAGATCTATTATCCTCCCACTAGCCCCTTTAATGATAAACACCTTTATCTTAGAAGGTAGCGTGTTTCGTAACAAACACATTTTGCTAAGTAGGATTATAGATCATATACCCTAAACTTACTTTAGGATGTCCCACAAATCTGTACTTGTCAAATCTTGTCCCAAGCTTATCCTTTGAAACCTTTTCACATAAGTTGGATAACCCCTTATCTTAACTTACTTAAAATTAGGAATCCTTCCTGTCCATAACTCTTATAGATTCTTGGGGTCGGATTTAGAGTTTACCTTTTCGTAGATATGCAGTCATTTCTAGGGTATGACCCTAGAAGGATACTGGAATGTCGGTAAAATCATTATGGACCGCACCATATCCAACAAGGTATGATTTTTCCTTTCAGATACATCAATCAATTATTGCGTATCAGGAGGCATCCATTGTGAGAAACCATTTGAGATGATCTAGAAACTTATTGCACAAGTATTTATTCCTTGATCTAATCAAAGAATCTTAATACTTTGCCAATTTGTTTCACTTCTGAATTCTTTGAACCTTTCAAATAATTCACACTTGTATTCAACAAATACACATTCAACTCTTTGAATGATCATCTCCTATTCTTATACTAGTTTGTTCAATTTGCAAAATAATTTTTCACGTAAGTCAAGTACACAAAATCCATTAAGTAATATTTCAGTTCTATACAAAACATTATTATTATAAATAGAACAACAATTGTTCTTAATTATAATACCAAAGATTTCATTGTCCAACAATAAAATGGAAATAATGTTTCCAATGAGAACTGTAATACAATAACAACTTATTGACTTAACAGACTTACCCGTAGGAAATACTAAACAATAAGTTCCTATTGCTAATGTAGCAACCTTTTGCTTCATTTCCACACATAGGACTACTTATCTTTGTTTAACTTTCTACTTCTGCTTTATCCCTTCATAAATCTATATTTATGATAACCAAAGTCGATATCCAATACCCAAGTAGAACCATGACCTAAAGAAAATTTATTTTAATCATGAACAAAAACTATATTTGTAACCGAAGCTTCACTAAGCTTCTTATGGTTAGTCTCTACATGTCCTCCCAAGTCCGTCATCCTACAACCACAAACATAAGATAACAAACAACAAATTCTATTAGAACATAAATTCATTGCATGGAATGAAAATATATTTCATAATACCACTAAACCGTTAGGAAAACTCTATATGAGTTTTACCTCCTTCTATCCTGTAAGTTCTTCTAAGGTTATAGTCTAAGGATTCTTGTTCCTAAGGTTTATAACTTAATGCTTTGATACCAACACATGACTAAAATCATACTAAAATAATATAAATATTTATATTAACTAATATCATACTAATTCTAAACTAATATCATACTAAAATCATTATAAAATAATATAAATATTTATATTAACTAATAATAATATCATACTAATTCTAATATCATACTAAAATAATTAACAACGAATAATAGAATAATTTACATTGATATAATATAAATATTAGCGTCCCAAGGTCTAAATGACCGATTCTACTACAACATTCGATAATATAAAGCTGAACATGACTTAAACATAATTTAATCATCCCTTAATACATCATTATAATCACATTAATAATAATAATTCTCCTACACTCAAAGGACTAAGCAATTCCGTAGCCTTGCTCTTTTCTTTGTCTTTTCTTGAAGTACTGCATTGCTCTGCCTTAACTGTAATACTTTTAGGGAATCAAGAATGTACAAGTTTGCCCAGCAAGTAATATAGCAATAAGAATAAACAGTTATAAAGTTTAAATCTCAAAGGTATAACAGTAAATGACAGTTCAAGAATAACAAGAAGTATTAATAGTTCTCAATAAGTGTCGTTATAGACTGAAGGATATCAACAAGATTTCAAAGTTTAATCATTTCAAGGTTCAATAAGAAAGAACACTGAGCAGTCACTAGGGACTAAGAACTCTTGCTAAAATTAACAGTATTATACTGTAAATCTAATATAAACGAGTACAACAAGTGATCAGCCTAAAGTACCCTACGTTATGCATAACATTTAAACATGCTAGTATATCATACGTTGGTTTCTCGACAATTATATAATTTCCCCTCAATGAGGGTTGTTCATCTCGATGAGATTTACGAGAGTTCTTTTAAGTCAATTGGTTTGGATAGCTTTCTGTCACATGATAATAGTCTAGCCGAATCAAAGGCTTAGACAACTTGTATAATGCATTTAAGAACGATAATTTCAATGCTTGCAACAACGACAAGGTATACAAATGATTTCCAAATAGTAATAGATATTTGCTCGATATAAATATGGTTGATATGGCATCAATTCAGATTATACAATATATACAGTGTAAGAATTAGGGAACTTGCCTGAGTCGTTGATTATATTCAACCTTGACTTCTTATTATCCTTTGAATAACCTATGTTTATCATAGTCATTCTAACGGTTAATCTCTATAATTTTTCCACATATAAATCCAATTGATCTATCACATACCTCATATAATTAAGTTTCACAAATCAATCTATTTAATTAATTATTCCCTTATTCATCACTCTTTTCATTCTATTTATTAGTCTTTACTTTTTTTACTCTAAATAAAATAATCTTCTATCATTTTACTTGTTTAATTAATGGTTCACAATTTAATTTATTTATTCATGAACAAATAAATGATTCTTACTTTACTTGTTATCATTTAATTACTCTTTAAGTAATTTTCCTTAATTACTATTCATTAACCTTCACAATACACAATTACTCTTTCAATAATTTTCTTAATAATTATTTGTACTTTATTAGTCCACAAATAAAATAATCTAGTTACTATTTTATTTGTTTAATCTATAATTAGAGTTATTAGTTCACAATAAAAAACTTTTAATATTATTTAATAGTTTATTAAATCATTAATCCATAATTAATTCACAATTATCTTTCAATTTAAAATAATCTTTACAATTAAAATAATTATTTAATATTACTTTAATTGTTTACAATTTATTAAACCATATTTAAAATAATCCTTACTATTATTTTAATTGGTTAATCTAATCCAAAGTAATTACTAATGTACAATTAAAATCTCATTTTAATTGTTTATTAGTAACTCACAATTAATTATAATTATAATTTTATTTTATCTTGTTATTAATCTTATTTTATCTTAAAAAAATCCAAGCTTTCACCCATTTGGTAGGCAGGCACAGGCAGGATGAAATGACTCAAAAAAAAATGGCCTAGCGCCTAAGCGCTTGAAATAAGCCTGGGTTAAGCGCCTAGGCGCTCCTTAGCAGAATTCGAAAATTTGATTTTTCAACATTTTGATTTTTGACCCTTTTTTATTCAATCTTCCATAACTTGTTCATTTTATATCTAAATGAGTTCAAACCACTTCCATTATCTCATAAACTTACATATCTACAATATTTGATATCTTGAACAATTTTTCTAAAATATTTATTTAATTAAATTGTTGATTTTTCCAAGTTAGGGTTCACACTTGGACATATTTTACCAATTATTTAGCTACGAGTTCGTTTTACGTCCGAATCCGATGATTCAACTTGGGTTATTGTAAAAACCTAAAACCCTAATAAGGCTCGGATATGTAAATTAAGTTATATTAATAAAATCTCTCCGTTCTGAAAGTGTTATGTGCTAATATATACTCTGTTTAACAAATTAGGTCAAATAAATTTTTTTCCAAAAATTGACGTGCTTGACACATCGTGCTTAAAAAATTTCTTCCGAAAACGGACTTTTCGATATATTTGTTTTGACAAGCTGCTTTGTCGTGCTTACACTAACCAAACGCTTTGTCGTGCTTGTTAGGATTTGTGTAAAATCTAGGTTAGGAACCTTAGATTATAAAACCTAACCTTAGATTACAAACCCTAACCCTAATTTGTAAACCTTAACCTAGATTAGGGCATAATTAAGCTACTAATCTAACCTAACTAGCTCACAAGTAGGTTAGGAGTCACCAATGCAAGTTCCTAGGCTGCACATGACATGCTTGTAACTCCCAAGCACCAGAAAAGTCTTAGGATCAGATATTTGTGGAGGCAAGTAAGTGAAAAAGACACAAAAATCCTAACCTTGCAATTCTATAATTAGCAGCCCAATTTCAGTTCAAACTCACAAATTTTTAGGCCTAAACACTCATATATCATACCTCAATAAGCCTTGGTGATAGCAACAACAGATTCAGTAGCCAGAAATCCAAAATCAAGTAAGAAAGGTGTAAACCCTAATTCATAGCTAGATCTTTGATGCTTTGTTCAAATTGTTGTTTATATGTTTAGATTTGTGTATTAGCATGTTAGAAAGTATGTTAGGTTGATAGAACATGTTTTCATAACATCTAGATGACTCAAATAAGTGTTTTTAGTAATCTGGAAATTTTGGAAAAACAAGCCTGACAGTCGAATGTCAGAGCTTGTAGATTCGTGTATGTTAATAGTTAGGTCTGTTAATTGTATGTTATTTGTAGTATGACATGAGGTCTTTAATCTGAAAAAGAAAATAGGTTCATTAGAACCATATATTGCAAGATATAGATGGTCAAATGTGATTGACCAATCACGAAGTTCTGTTTTCTGGGTTACCCGAGAAACTTCAAGAAACGAGTTGGTAGCTACTTTGACCAACCTTTTAATAAACTTTACGGTTGTTGTTATAATGACTTTTTGTAATGAATTAATACCTTGACATACCTACTACATATCTATGATCTTAAATTTCTTAAATAGTTCATAGGATTACTAGAATTAATGGTCAAAAGTCATTGATCGAGCTTGACAAAGTTTTCTGGGTTACACAAAAAACTAATGAACATGAAGAACAGTTGTTGGCTGTACTTTGACCAACATAAATCAAGACCTTAGAGTTATACTTTGTCCAAACCAGTGATATATATATATATATATATATATATATATATATATATATACCTTGACATATAGACTACGTCTTACAACAAACACAACACAAATCTATTACACAGAATCAGAGTTATGAAAGCTACAAAATCGTTGACTAACCATGACCACTGTTCTGGGTTACCCAAAACTCAAGAACAGCTCTGATAGTGACTTTGAGCCTCTATAACTTCTTGTTATATGTAGGTTAAAGCACGAAATATGTCTGATGTTGTACTAGTACTGTACTACTATAACATCAATACTTGTCCAAACCCAGAATCACCAACAGTAGCAAGATAGATCATGGTCAAAGTGGTCCTGTGACACCCTCGAATCCAGGTCCTCTGACCCCGGTCCGGTCGTCACGATAAAATACATACATCCACCTTTAAACAACATACGATAACTAAAATGCGGAATATAATAAACGTACGTCATTCGTTCAAAAGGTGTTACTAGTCCCAAGATTTGATAACCTTAATACAATCTTACAATCATAACCTAAAATAATCGTTAAGGTTCATATTACATAACAATAGTTTAAACTAGGCATAACGTAAAGTCTGTTCATCGCAACTATCCTACATCTTTCATTTACCTTTGTCCTTTCCTGAGTTCTCGGGCTTAGCTGCAATATAATTCATGATATAGCAAGGATGAGCAACAAATTTTCTCAGCAAGTTTAAATACAACAATAAGGATATATCATGATAAATGGAAAATATTTGACAATGAATTCAATAATATAAATATCTAAAGGATTCAACAATATGAATATTAGAAGCAAAGATAATGTAACGCCCCCATATCTACTCCCATGGTATCCGATATGGTGCTTACAACGAATCAATTTACAGCATTTAAATCTATACACCCATGGTATCTGATTATAAACTTATATTAATTTGAGGGACTATCAGATATAATTTCCATAGATCCAAGGTTCACAATATCCCATAACAGATGACAATTCTCAAGAGAACTAATACTGTGTTTGGATACCCTCACTTGGATATATGAATTGTATCTGTGAATAGAATCTATCTATTCGAAATTCAGAGTACTAGTAATAACATGAACAGTCCATATTACTAATACCCTTACCTAGATATATAGTCTATGCTATGCGAATTTATACTATCGTATCGATAGTAACTATCTATCCGAAATCCAGAGTATCAATAACAACATGAACAGTCCATGCTATTAATACCCTCACTCGGATAAATAGTTCCCAAGGATCTCAAAAAGATTCAAAGATTTCTAAATTACATCTATATATGTAAGAAAACACGATTGCGGAAATAAAAGATATATCATAAATATTATGGTTCAATTACATGATTCTCATAACGAGTTTCTTACTACAAAGTATTCAAATAGACATGAATATAACATAATCTAAGCAGGGATGCTTCCCTTTATCTACTCCAGATGTTCCAGGGTTACCATCTAATACTGGAAAATGAATAATTTGCAAGGGTGAGCTATGACATGCTCATCAGGTTTTATATTTATAACAATATATGAATTGAAGAAATATAACAATTTAAAAATTGACTGATAGTTGTTACCATTTTCTGGATTTCTTTATCAACTATTTCTGGATTTTTATTTCTGTCAGTCACACAGACTTAGAAACTTTGTTTAGATATGAGATAGGGGATCGGCATATTCAATATCCTAGGAGTATGCATTGCATCCTACCAGTGCTCCCAAATTAATGTCAATATATTATCGATCGAATATTTATCCCTTACGGGATACCCAACTTCAGTATAGGATGTCTTATCAAACAATTTGGTTTGACACAATAGTTTATGCTCAATAATCAATAGGAATAAACAATTAATTTCTTAGTTATGCTGAAACTATAGCGATAACCTTACAATAAAGATAATTCAAATGTAGGTGTAGTATATCATATCAACAGCATATCAAGATAAAAATCTTGTTCAACGAATAAACAGGGTTTAAGATATTTGCGTAAGTAGTTAGGGTTTAAGAAAACTTGTCTGAGCATAGATCAGTCAAGTTATACTACTCGTTTCGCTTAATACACACCTAGGATGTTCATATATATAAATCTAACAAGTTAATATTGATAACAATATTCAAATACAGCATTAACATAAAATCGGGTTAGATTCGATAGGGTTTCGATGTTCAATGTTTTTACCGAATATAAAATAAGTCGATATATGGACTAAATTTTATTTATAAGATTTATTATATATTTAGATATTTTATATATCCATTAATATAATTTCTAGAAGCTTATAATAAATTTTAAATTATTTATCTATCCCTTAAATGATTTTTAAATCATTTATTTCTATTTTTAGATAATTAATATTTACTTAGAATTTTATAAAAACTTTGTTTACTATTTTAAATAATTTATATCCATTTATTATGATTTTTATATCATTAATATTATTTTCAATAATTATTTAGTATTTTCAAATAATCATTCTAATTACTTTATTATTAAATTAATTATTAATAATATTCAAATAAAATAAAATATTTATTGAATTTATGTAAAAATATCAAAAATTAATTATAATAACTTAATATAATTTTTAAAACTATTTTTGTATTTATTTATATTTATTTATTAATTATTTCTAATTTTTATGAATTAATTTTTAGAAAAACAATTTATGTATGTCGCTAAAGCTCTGCAGTGATGGGAAGTGTCGCTATAGGTGTTCTTGAGCTTCTGGCAGTCAGTCGGTCATGGTCGAGGGACCAGTTTGACCACGATTTATCTAGCTATGGTTTATGATTCTGGGTTTGGTAAAGTATTGATGTTATAATCTTTATTACGATAGTATAACATCAACCAAATTTGTCTTTAACCTACATATAACAAGAAGTTATAGAGGCTCAAAGTTCTTGTCGGTAATTCTTGAGTTTTAGGTAACCCGAGCGAGTGGTCATGTCCCATTCAGCGGTTTTGTGGCTTTAATATTTCCGATTCTGTGTAATAGATGTGTGTTGTATTTGTTGTAACGTGTAGTATATATATCAAGGTACATATATATAACACTAATTTGGACAAAGCATAATTCTAAGGTCTCGATCTATCTTGGTCAAAAATCTGACCAACATTTGTTCTTACGTGTTCATCAGTTTTCTAGGTAACCCAGAAAACTTGGTCAAGCTCGATTAACAACTTTTGACCATTAATTCCAGTAATCCTATGAGTTATTTAAGCAATTTAAGATCATAGATATGTAGTATATATACCAAGGTGTTAATCTATTACAAAAAGTTACAAAAACAACAAACAGAAAGTGATCAAAATGCTGGTCAAAGTAGCCGTCACAAACTGTTCTTGAGGTTTTCTGGGTAACCCAGAAAACAGAACTCGTGATCAGCCAACCAACTTTGACCACTTATAACTTGCAATATATAACTTTAATGAGCATGTTTTCTTTTCCAAATTAAAGCCCTACTATCAGGTTACAAATAACATATATAATCATCAACACATATGAATCTACAAGCTCTGACATTCGACTGTCAGACTTGATTTTCAAAATTTCCAGATTACTAAAAACACTTAATTAAGGTATCTAGATGTTATGAAAATGTGTTCTATCAATCTAACATACTTTCTAACATACTAATACATAATTCTAAACATCCAAACAACAAAATTAATAAAGGATCAAAGATTTAGCTATGAATTAGGGTTTGCACCTTTCTTGCTTGATTTTTGATTCTAGCTTCTGAATTGGTTGTTGCTATCACCCAGGCTTGATTTGGTATGTTAATAAGAGTATCTAGGCTTATAGAATTCGTGAATTTACACTGAGCTTGGGTCTCCTTTTAGAGAATTCTTCAACTTGGCTTTTTGGTCATTTTTCCACCTACTTGCCTCCTAAAATATCTGTTTTGTGACTCTCCTGGTGCTTGGGAGTTTGGAAGCATGTCATGTGATGTTTTGGGACTTGTGTGGCTGATTCATAACCTACTTGTAAGCTTGTTGACCAATTTAGTAGCTTAATTATGCCATAATCTTCACTATTCTTGATTAGGGTTTTGTTTTTAATAATTAGGGTTGTTTAATAATGTTTATTAGTACCTAATTGAAGTTTAGTAATCATGATTAGGTGTTAAGATAATCTAATTAGGGTTAATTTAGCTAATTAGGGTTAGGTTTATAAATTAGGGTTAAGGTTTGTTAATCTAGGGTTAGGGTTGTTTAATCTAAGGTTTACCTAGCTTTCCCACTAATCCTAACAAGCACGACAAAGCGTTTTGTCGGTGTAAGCATTACAAAGCAGCTTGTCCAAACAAATATACCGAAAAGTCCGTTTTCGGAAGAAAATTTTTAAGCACTAGGTGTCAAGTACGACTTTTTCGAAAAAAATTTATTTGACCAAATTTGTTAAATAGAGTATATATTAATACATAACACATTTAGAACGGAGAGATTTTATTGATATAATTGCATTTTACATAACCGAGTCTTTTTAGGGTTTTGGGTTTTTACGACCCCCACTAATAAGAATTCCGTCCTCGAAATTATAGTACAGGGTAAGTAAACAATTGGGAATAGTTCTCTCGCATTTTATCTTCGAGCTCCCATGTAGAATCTTCAACGTTCTAATTCCTCCAAATCACTTTGACCGATGCTATCACTTTATTTCTCAGGACTTGCTCTTTACGGTCGACGATCTGCACATGTTCTTCTACATAAGAAAGATCTTCTTCGATTTGGATTGGCTCATAATTTATAACGTGTTTATAATCAGGTTTGTATGGTCGTAATACGGACACATGAAACACATTATGAATTTGGTTCAACTTAGGAGGTAGTGTTATTTCATAAGCAACTTCACATATCCTCCTCAAAATTTCAAAAGGTCCAATGAATCTCGGAGTTAGTTTTCCTTTCTTGCCAAAATGTATCTTTTCCTTCCAAGGAGATACCTTCAAGAATACGTGGCTTCCCACGTTAATGTTTCGTTGTTGACGATGTGGATTAGCGTATTTTTCCTTTGTCGATCTTGAGATGCTTGTAATCGTTCACGTATAATTCAGATGGTTTCAGTAGTTTGTTGAATTATTTCAGGTCCTAGCATTTGTCTTTCCCTGACCTCATCCCAACACAAAGGTGTTCTATATTTTCTCCCATATAAGGCTTCATAGGGTGACATACCTATGCTAGCATGATAACTATTGTTATAAGCAAATTCTACCAAAGGTAACTGATCTTCTCAACTTACTTTGAAGTCTATGATACATGTTCTCAACATATCCTCTAATGTTTGTATGGTTCTCTCACTCTGTCCATCAGTTTGAGGGTGATAAGTTGTACTCAATCTGTTCCTAAGTGTTTCTGAAGGCTTTTCCAAAAATTTGAAGTAAAACGTGGATCTCGATCTGATACTATGGAAATAGGCACACCATGCCTAGAGATAATTTCATTAAGGTACAGCTTGGCAAGGTGATCTAAGTTATGAGTAACTTTAATGGGTAAAAAGTGAGCTGATTTGGTTAAACGGTCAACTATTACCCAAATGGTATTATGGCCCTTTTGTGTAGCTGGAAGGCCTACAACAAAGTCCATGGGTATATGTTCCCACTTCCACTCAGGAATCAGTAAGGGTTGAAGTAAACCACTCAACTTTTGTTGCTCAGCTTTAACCCTTTGACACGTGAGACATTTGCTTACCCATTCAACTATTTCTCTTTTCATATTCGACCACCAAAAGTGTCGACTTAAATCCTTGTACATTTTAGTACTGCTAGGATGTATGGAAAATTTAGAATTATGAGCTTCGTTTAAGATTTCGTCTTTTAAGGCTTGATTTAACGGAACCCAGATTCTATCTTCATATATTATTATTCCATTCTTATCTATTATGAATTTGTTATACTTAACATGAGTTAGATTAGACTTATACTTTTGACATTCTTCATCCTTTTTCTGTATCTCTTTAATTCTATCAAGTAGAGATGAAACTCCCTCTATAATGAATAATTTTTTCGTAGAGATAGTTGGACATTCCACCTCAATTTCTAATTTTTCAAAATCTTTTATTAACCTATCATTGGTGGTTATGACGTTCAACTTTTCCTGATTCTTTCTACTTAACGCATCAGCTACGACATTGGCTTTACCAGCATGATATAAGATTTCACAATCAAAATCCTTTATCAGTTCTAACCATCTTCTCTGCCTTAAATTTAGTTGCTTTTGTGTAAAAATATATTTCAGACTTTTATGATCTGTATATATCTCGCACTTCTCCCCGTACAAGTAATGTCTCCAAATTTTTAGAGCAAAGACTACCGTAGCTAACTCTAGGTCATGAGTAAGATACCTTTTCTCATAATCTTTGAGTTGTCATGATGCATAAGAAATCACTTCACCGTCTTTCGAGTTAAATTGGTTAATGGGGGGTTGCTATTTTTGAAAAATCTTTTATAAACCGTCGATAATAACCTGCTAAACCGAGAAAACTTCTTACTTCTGTTGGATTTGTTGGTTGTTCCCAATTCATAACCGTTTCGATCTTAGTTGGATCTACAGATATTCCATTCTTGTCAATTACATGACCTACAAATTGAACTCTCTTTAACCAGAATTCACAGTTGGAAAACTTTGCATAAAGTTGTTCCTTTCGCAATATCTCCAAAACGACTCTTAAGTGGTATGTTCTTCCCGTGTTTTCGAGTATACCAGAATATCGTCGATAAACACTACAACAAATTTTTCCAAGCATGGTTTAAACACTCGATTCATTAAATCCATAAATGTTGTCGGTGCATTTGTCAATCCAAAAGACATTACAAGAAACTCATAATGTCCATAGCTTGTCCTGAACGCTATTTTTGGCACATCTTCCTTTCTTACCTTTAATTGATGATAACCTGTTCTAAGGTCAATTTTTGAAAAATGTTCAGCCCCTTTTAATTGGTCAAACAGATCATCAATCCTTGGTAAAGGATATTTATTCTTAATAGTTAGTTTATTTAGTTCTCTATAGTCTATACATAACCTCATAGTTCCATCCTTCTTCTTTACAAACAATATTGGTGCTCCCCACGGTGAAACACTAGGTTGTATGTACTTTTTATCTAAGAGTTCATGTAATTGTATAAGTAACTCTTTCAGTTCTATAGGTGCCATTTTGTACGGTGCCTTAGAAACTGGTGTCGTTCCCAGTGCAACATCAATGACAAACTCAATTTCTCTATCTGGAGGTAAACCTGGTAAGTCATCCGAAAATACATCGGGAAAATCCTTAACTATTGGTATTTGATCTAGTTTTACTCCTTCCTGTCGAGTATCAACTATATAGGCCAAATACCCTAAACAACCTTTTCTAAATAATCTTTCTTCTACCTGAACTATAGTCAAACATCGAGATTGCTTAGGTGAACAACTACCGTTGAACACTACCTTTGACTTCGATGCAGTCAGAAGGTTTATACGTTTTTTATGACAATCAATCATCGCGTTATGATTAACTAACCAATCCATTCCTAAAATTTCATCAAATTCTCCCAAATGAATTGGTATAAGATCTACCAAAAAATTATGTCCTTTTATTACCATACTACAGTTCTTGTGTATGGTTTTAACCGGTATCTTTTCATTATTTGCAATTTCTACATACAATGGTTTGTCTAAATTTTCACAAGGTATATTCAAGTTTTTAAACTTCTAGACACAAAAGAACAAGTAGCACCAAAATTGAATAACACATATGCATACATATGCATACATCCCTCACCGACATATTAAATGTTCTCGTGGTAGGTCGATTCTGAACTCCAACTGCAGCTACTGTTGACTGATTATTCTATTGGGTTTGGGACAATTCTTTGAAAAATGGTCCGACGAACCACAGTTAAAACATTTATTTTTATTTGGGAGAGGACATTTGTGGAGACAGATGTCCTGATTGTCCACAATTATAACATTTGCTATGAAAACATATTCTTTTATTTTTCTTTCCACATGTAGAACAAGGTTTAATGTTATTATTACTAAAGTTATTATTAGTATTACCCATTACGAGTGGCATCCTTGCCGATATGAGTGCATACATTGATGAGCATCATGCCACCACGCAGTTGGCCTCGGATCTGCTAGCTCGTGTAGATACCCTTGGGCAGGAGCTTGCAGCGTTACCCCTTTCTTCGGAGATAGATGCTAACTCAAGTGTCCTAAATCCAATTTTTAGTGGGTTCCCAAGGTTTCTCCCTGCCCTCCTGAGATTCCCAGTTCATCTATCCCTAGTGCATCTAAGGCCTCTCCTTCATTAATTTCCCCTGACTCTGAGGGTTCTTGGACAGCTGTGTCTAAAGGACCAAAAAATCCATCCCCCCTCCTGCTGTTCACCCTGTTCTTTATACTAATGCGTTTACCCCTATTGCTTCATCCCCTCTTCCAGCTGATGACTCTGAATCTCCGGTTCCCCCCAACCCTTTGGTGGATAGACTTAAGCAGGTCGACGAGAAGAAATGTAGGGACCTGAAGAATAAAACCCTACCTGGGAAAGAACCTCTTCAAAATTCTAAGAAGAGAAACAAAGGTCGAAGGGGTCTCCCCCTTCTTGACTGATCCTTGCCCCCCATCCTTTATGACATATTTTTGTTCCTATAATGTCAGGGGTTTAAATAAGAAGCCAAAGCAGGCGTTCGTTCGCAATTTTTTGTTAAACAACCATATCTCTTTTGTGGGTTTTATTGAGACTAGAATCAAAGCTCCGAAGGCACTTAGGATCTCGAGAGCCTTGTGTCGTAACTGGGTTTGGGTCTTCAACTATGATCATCACCCGAATGGCAGGATTTGAGTGGGGTGGGATCCATATGGAGAGTGGATACTCTATTTCAGTTTACTCAACTCTCCCAATTTAAACTTACCCCTCTTCTTGGTAATACCCCAATCCTGGTCTCGATTGTTTATGGCCTGCATTCGGTGGTGGAGCACAGACTGTTGTGGGATGATCTAAAATCCCTATCCTCTTCAGACACTTGGTGTATTCTTGGGGACTTCAACACTATCAAACGGGTTGCTGAATCTGAGGGGGGTGATTCTTCTTAGGACTCTGGAATGATGGACTACAATGACTGTTTAGACATAATTGGAGTAGATGACATTCGTGCTATTGGGCCTCAGCATACGTGGTGGAATTGTCAGGTCGAAAATCTAATTTACAGGAAGTTGGACAGAGTTCTTGGTTTAGCACAATGTCTGATTCCCAAACTACTTTCGGACCTCGTGGCCTATCCGACCACTACCCAGTTATTCTCAATACTGGTTATCAACGGCTGAAACTCAAGAAACCCTTTCAATTCTCTAACTTCATGCTTGAGTTGGAAGGATTCAAGGATGCTGTCTCGGATTGTTGGAACTGCAGTATCCAGGGGAATTCATTTTACACCTTTAATGAGAAGATGAGGAGAACCAAGAGAGTTCTTGTAGCCTTGAATTCCTCGAATGGTAATCCGTCGAGCAATGTTAGCACGTTGCAGGGTCAGTTGGCCGCTGTTCAATTGTCTCTCCATGCTAATCCCCTGAACTCTCTTCTGTTAGCTCAAGAATCGACCTACTCCCAATCTTTATGGAAAGCATTGGCTCTTGAAGAATCTCTCTTGCTCCAGAAATCTAAAGCCATTTGGCTTGCCAAGGTTGATAAAAATACTTAAGTTCTTTGCTAACGTTATCAAGAGTAATTGGAATCACAACAAAATTCTTTCTATCTTCAACAACTCTGGTGATCTAATTGAGGAACAGCAGGGTATCCAGCAGGTGGCGGTGGCCTATTATCAGGATCTGCTGGGGTCATCTCCTACTACCTATCCGGGCCGTGATGAACTCAAAAAATTTGTTACTAAGCGAATCTCGTCTTCTCAGGCAGCTGCTTTAACCACTCCAATTCTTGATACTGAGATTAAGGCGGTTCTTCAACCCATGAAAAAGAATAAGAGTCTGGGGCCAGATGGTTTCAACGTTAATTTTTTTTCTCCACTGTTGGGATATTATCGATCAAGGCTTCACTATTCAGAATGTTAATGATTTTGCTAATAAAGGCAAATCTATTAGGCTAGTTGATGACCATGACCTATTTGTCAAATGTTCTCTGCGAACTTCAAATGAGCTGTTTGGCTATGCTCCGGTCTCTGGTTTACACCCTGAAGTGGGTATGGAAGAGGGGGACCTGCTTTGCCCCTCGGTTCTACGTGCAGACCCGGGTTGTGAGGAGTTTCCAAAAGCGAGTGGGTGTGTTCCTGCACCGTCCATTTTTGTAGAGCCTCTGCCTGGCTCTTTGGGGATTCCTATCTTTGACCCTCTTTCTAGCTCGCCGGCAAAGAAATCTTGGAGTGCCATTGTGGCTCAGGGTGATCAACCGTGTTTTAAGCTGGATTACTTCCCACCTCCCCCTCCCTCATCTGACAAGGGGTTGATTTGCATCAGGGCCCCCTCTGAAGTTCTTTTGGAGAGGAACTCTCTTTGGAACTCTTGCCTTGTGGGTAGCTTCCTGAATTCTCGACTTCCGTTCAAGCTTGTTGAAGACAGTGCCCACAAGCTTTGGGACAAGTATGGATTGCAAAAAGTTTTCTTACATGATAAAGGTTTTTTTGTCTTCAAGTTCTCTAGTCCCCAGAATCGTGAGAACGTTCTGGCTCTGGGCCCATGGTATATTTCGAATAAACTTATGTGCCTCAAGAAATGGAAGGAAGGTATGAACTTCCAATCTGAACCATGCACCAAAGCTCCAGTCTGGGTGAAGTTCCAAAATGTCCCTATGTCCTATCTCTCTACGGTCAGGATAAGCTATCTAGCTAGTGGTATAGGCAAACCTGATTTGTTGATAACTTAACAGGAAAGCTGGAGCTTATGACCTTTGCAAAGGTTTGTGTTGAAATTACCTCCGTCTCTGGCCGGACTGTCTTGAAGTGGTAGTGCTGGATGAGGATAAACTGTCTGAAATAGTGGTTACGGTTAAAGTGGAATAAACAGACCTCTCCTCTGTTCCCACTACAAATCTTTTGGACATTCTCGTATTAGATGCCCTTCAGCAAACTTCAAATGGGTTCCCAAAGCAAAGGCCCCTGACCCTGTCCCTACTCCTGTTGGTGCTGCTGTTTTGGGTGCTCCTTCTTTGGTGCCTCCGGATCCTCCCTCCTCTGTCCCGGGGGATGTTTGGACTGTGGTGGCTAGGGGCTCAAAGCAGGTTGCCTCCTCTTTCCATACTGTCGATCCTGTTTCTGTTGCTGTCCCAAATTCCTTCTGTTTACTCTCCCATGCGGTTAAGCCTTCGGCAGATGGGGCTTATGACTCTGATGCTTCTCCCTCCCCAAATCCTCTTGTAGGGAAATTAAAGCTTATTGATGAAAAGGAATGTAGGGACTTAAAGCAAAAGGCTAAGATCTCTTTCGACCATGGACCTTCCTCAAAGAAAAAGAATAAGGGGGGGGGGGAGGTGGAAACCCCAAAACTTCTTCTTAACCTTATATGGTTAATTTTTTCTCTATGAATATTAGAGGTGTAAATAGTAGGGCCAAGCAGGCCAGTTTTCAGGATCTCATTAGGAAATTTGCTATCTCTTTTGTTAGCCTTGTGGAAACTAGGGTCAAAGCTCCCATTTCCAGTTTTGGTGATGAGTCCATCTGTAGGAACTGGACATGGCTTTTTAACTATGAATACCATGAAAATGGGAGAATTTGGATTCGTTGGGATCCTGCTTTTTGGAATGTCACTGTTGCTAAATCTTCCCAGCATATTCACTGCCTTATTTCTTCTTTGGAACTCAACATCAATTTTTCTGTTACGATCATCTATGGCCTCAATACCTCTTCTGCAAGAAAACTTCTTTGGGAAGATCTAAGAGCTGTTCACTCCTCTATTGTCTCTCCTTGGTGCATTTTGGGAGACTTCAATGAGGTTCTCCATATCTCTGAAATCAATGGGGGGAATGAGTTGTGGGATAGCGGTATGCAAGATTTCAAGGACTGCGTTGGTGATATTTCTCTGGTTGACCTTAGGGCTGTGGGCCCATGCCATACCTGGTGGGACTCAAGCTGCTCGTCTCCTATATTCAGGAAGTTGGACAGAGTTATGGTCAACTCCTTTTGGCTCCATCAGTTCCCTTCATCTCAGGCTATTTTCTCCCTGAGGGACCTTTCGGACCACTGCCTAGTTATTGTTCAGATGGGTTTGCAGCTTCCTCGTATTCCAAAACCTTTTCAATTTTTCAACTTTATGATTGGTTTGGATAATTTTAATAGTATTGTCCGAAATGCTTGGGACATCTACGCCCCTGGTGATCCCTTGTAAGCTCTTGCGGGGAGACTTAAATATGTAAAAAGGGCTCTTATTAGCCTCAACAAGAATCTAAGGAACTTATCCTCCAATGTGGGTCAGACCAGGGCCCTCCTTCGCGCTACCCAGCTTGCTATTCACTCTGATCCTTATAATCCGTCTCTCCTTGAAAGGCAGAAATCTCTCACTGACAATCTCTGGGCAGCTCTCCTATGTGAGGAAAAATTCCTAAAGCAAAAGTCTAGAATCCAATGGCTCAAGGAGGGTGATTGGAACACAGGTTTCTTCCATAACCAGGTTAAAGCTAGGTGGAATCAAAACAAGATTCTATCTATTACCAATTCGGATGGACAGCTCGTTCATGGGAAAAATGAAATCCACCAGGTTGTAGTGGGCTATTTTCAATTTGTTCTGGGATCCCCCTCTCAAGCCTGCTTCTCTGAGATTCGGAACTTGGGTGGTGATGTTAAAAATCTTATCTCTCCCGCTGATGCCTCTGCTCTTGACAAAGATATTTCCAATGCTGACATTCTTTCTGCTCTCAAATCCATGAAGAAGAACAAGTCCTGGCCCCGATGGCTTTAATGTCAACTTCTTCTTGGCCTGTTGGGACATCGTCGACTCGGATTTCACCTCTGCTATCAAATCCTTCTTCCATCAGGGTAGCTTATTAAGAGGGACAAACTCCACTGCCATTGTTCTTGTTCCTAAATTCCCAAACCCTTCCTCTATGCAAGACTATAGGCCCATTTCATGCTGCAACACTACATACAAATGCATCTCCAAAATCCTTGTGAGCAGTCTTAAAGGCATTCTCCCTAGGATCATTTCTCCTTTTCAAGCTACATTTGTCCCGGTAAGGAGGATTGGAGATAATATCCTTATTGCTTAGGAACTTTTTAGGAATTATCATAGAAATTCGGGTCCCTCCAGATGCGCTTTGAAAATTGACCTACAAAAAGATTTTGACTCTATCTCTTGGGATTTCTTATGGGAGGCTCTGAAGGTCTTTAACTTCCCCCCAAAATTCATTTTCTGGATCAAGGCATGTATTTCCTCAACTTTTTTCTCGGTGAAAATTAATGGTGGTCTTTATGGTTATTTTAAAGGAGCAAAGGGTCTTCGCCAGGGAGATCCTCGATCCTCTCGTAAACATTTCCAATTCTTCAACCATATGTTCCTCTTGGAAGGTTTCAAAGAATATGTGTCTTCCTCTTGGCAGCAACAAGTGCAGGGAAACCATTTTCGTATTTTCTAAGAAAATCTCAAACTTACAAAGAGAGCCCTTGTTAGCCTCAACCACTCTGCTGGAAACCTCTCTTCTTTTGTCAAATCAAACTCGGTTGAACTTCACAGAATCCAACAACTTCTGGCCTCTCACCCTCTAGATCCAACTCTTCTTGCCTAAGAAAAATGTTACCTCCAATCCCTTTGGAAAGCCTTATCTTTGGAGGAAACTCTTTTACATCAAAAGTCTAGGGACTCTTGGCTTTCTACTGGAGACAAGAATACCAAATTTTTCTCAAACTTAATGAAGACTAGATGGAATTCAAATAAAATTCTTTCAATTCAAACTTCTGCAGGTGTTACTGTCTCTAGTCACGAGGAGGTTGCCACTGTTGCTGTTAGCTACTTCACAGATCTTTTCAACCCACGCCTGCCTAATCCTTACTCTAGCCTAGAGAATTTCGGGGTCACTCCTTCAAAGCAAATCACCTCTGCCCAGGCTTCAAACCTCTCTTTATCTCTATTTGCCGATATTAAGAGTGCTCTTGGGCTATGAAGAAGAACAAAAAAGCCCGGCAGAACAACTTTAATGTAAACTTCTTTCTAAACTGCTGGGACATTGTGGGTGAAGATTTCACAAATGCAGTACTTTTTTTCTTTTCCTCTTGCAAGCTTCCGAAAGGCATAAACTCCATAGCTATTGGTCTCATCCCTAAATGTCCAAACCCTTCCTCCATGACTGACTTCCGCCCTATTTCATTCTGCAACACAATTTACAAGTGCATCTCCAAAATCCTCTCGGACCGACTGAAAACTGTGCTCCCTTCTATTATTGACAAAGCTCAGTCAGCCTTCATCAAAGATATAAATATCAGTGACAATATTCTTCTAGATCAAGAGCTATTCTGAAATTACCACCGTAGCTCAGGTTCACCTAGATGTGCCTTCAAAATCGACCTGCAAAAAGCTTTTGACACTGTTAATTGGAAGTTCCTCTTTGATATTGTTCAATTTTTTTTTTTTGCTAAGTTTGTTTGTATATATAAAAATGGACCAAAAAACAATGGCTAAGGGGCATACCCCAGAATATTGTAACATCATCTAAGTTGCATAGATGATGATACGATACAAGGAAGAGAACCCAACATAACAAGTTAAACTAACAACCAAATACAGTAATGATTATAGTTTGTGGCCTTGATGAAATTACTAGTTGAGAGCAGCCAAAACAGTCGATCCAGCTCGCCCAACACCTACTCAAAGAAGCGGCAATGCCCACCACCACGCTTGAAAGGCCAAAACACAGTCGCGATCACCACCTGCTTGAAGCCACCACCTGCCTGAAGCCCCTAACATGGGCTCGCCCACTCGACCCCCACATTTTGCCCACCTCATGCTGCTTGAAAGCCTCAATATGGGCTCACCCGACCTCATGCTCGCCACCACCCTACCTTGCCCAAGACATACTCCGAATATAGTAGCATCATCTAAGTTGTGTAGATGATGATACGATACATGAAGAACCCAACATAACAAGTTGAACTAACAACCCAATCTGAAATGATTACAAAATGAGGCCTTGATGAAAATATAGATATAGCCTCCCACCTTTGTGCACACACTCATACCATGCACATGCATACACGCCTGAAAGGCCATTACTTGGACACAACCACCATCTCGCTTTAGAATCCATGCTCGTAGAAGCCCAAAACTTGCACCATGCTTGCCCGAAGCCTCATGCTGCCTTGAGGCATACCTCATTGTCGCTTTCGAAGCCCAAAACTTACACCATACTACTTGAATCCTTAAGCTGCTTGAAGCCTCCTCAGTATTATGGATACAAGGGAGAAAACCCAACCATCCTAGTGAGTTATCAACCAATTACAAAGGTGGTTACAATTTGTGGCTTTGAGGAAGGCTTTGCTAAGTAGAAATACTGGGACTTGATAAGATTGATGGTTTCCTTTGCAAGGGACCTAGGAGGAATGATATTACCCTTATGCATCTTTGTATTTCTAGCTTCCCAAACTTTGTAGAAACAAGTGGCAAGCTGTGAGGTTCAAAATGTTCTTTAACAAATTAGAGCCTTGGTAATTGGTGAGGTAGCTAATGAGAGCATCCCAAGTGAGTGGGATGGAAGTCCAATTACCCAAATCAAGAGCACTTTGAAGGATAATCGAAGAATAGGAACATTCAAAGAACATGTGCTCAAATGTTTCCATGTGTTGGTTGCCTGAGAGCGACTCAAGTCCTTCCCGTGTAGTGCTTGGTTCGATCATTAGTAGAAATTTTCCTCGATGGTCAAGCCACAACATAAGCGAGTATCTTGGCACATGGAGGTTGTGCCAAAGTTGAGCTCCATGATGTCAATTGGGTTCTAGCCAGAATGGAATCCCATATCTCGATTAGCCGTTCTTGAATGAATGGCTTTATCATCCCACAATATTATGTCATTACGTCTTGGAGTGATGGAAGCTTGTAGAATTTGCTGCCTAAACATGATCACATCGTGGTGAGTGCTATTTGGGAGATTCCATGAGAGGTCTGAATAATGTGGCTCACCTTTGCAAATGAAGGAATACTGGGAGTTGGATAATAATGAGGTAGAGGGGTTGATTGGGGCACCGTTCAACCAAGGATCATACCAAAGAGAAGTCTGATTTCCCTGCCCAATAATGTATTTAAGGTGTAGTAAAGCACAGGAGCGAAGCTTTAGGATTTGTTTCCATGTCCACGAGCAATCATTCCCTGCCTTGACCTGCCATATAGACTTGTCTTTTAGGAGAGTGGTTTGAACCCATTTTGCCCAGAGAGACTTAGTATCGTGGTTGATGATTTGGATGAAGTGTTGCAAATCAGAAAAAGAAATGTTCCAATCAAGGATATTCTTTATGCCTAAACCCCCTTCATTCCTTGGAAAAGTGATTTTCGACCAAGCCACTTTAGCCCCAAACTTACTAAGATTCGGTCCCTTCCACAAAAACACGCAGGAGGAGTTAATCTCCGAAGTACCGCTTTAGGTAGCATGAAATGCTTGCACCGATGAGTTTGGAAGGAACAAAGAACAGTTTTATCAATGAAGGAAGCGACCCGAGTAGGCAAGAACTTTGGATGTCCATGAAGAAATACGGGAGGTTGTCCTTTGAATAAGAGAGAGCTTGATCGGCATGAGAGAGCTTAGAGATAGCGGTGGAGCAACAGAAATTTGGAAGGTAGAGAACCTAATCGAAATCCCATTAATGATAGGATGCTATCTTTGGTTGAGGGTCCGTATTTGAGAGATATGCTGACTTTTATGAGAATTAGGGATCAGTCCGGAGTAAAGAGAGAAGGATTGGATGCAAGAATTAATAATATTAACCAAGGTAAACTCGCATGGCGAGAAAATCGAGGATATCATCCATGAAGCGGTAGATGAGTGGTGACATGCTTTTGCTTTCCAATGATATTCAAACCCATTAGTGGAAGTCTCTTTTTGAGCTTTAGAAAGCATTTCCATCACAATAACAAAAAGGAAGGGGATAGGGGATCTCCTTGGCCGAAGCCCACGAGTCTTGCCAAAGAATCCAAATGAGGTTCCATTCAACTTGATAGAGAACATGGCGGAAGATATACATGCCCGATCCATCCAATGAAGATTGGGGAAAAATGAAAAGCTTTAAGTACATCAAGAAGGAACTCCCATCTCACCGTGTCAAAGGCTTTTCTTAGGTCAATCTTGAGGCACATCGAGATGGACCGAGTTCTGTTGTAACCTTTGAAGAGATCTGAGCCAAGAGAGAATATATCACTTATACTTGACCTTGTACAAAAAGCCGATTGTTGCTTGATCAATGATCTTGGGCAAAACCACTTTTAGCCTATTAGAAAGGATTTTTGCTATACATTTATAAATAGTATTACAGCAAGAGATAGGACGGAAATCAACCATGGCAGTTAGATTTGGACATTTGGGAATCAAGGCCAACGTAGTGGAATTAATTCCTTTGGTTAGCCGGCTAGAGGAGAAAAAGTACTGGACAGCTTTAGTAAAGGTTTCCCCCACAATGGACCAACAGCTGATAAAGAAGTTCACGTTGAAACCGTTTGGACCTGGGCTCCTGTTACGGTTCATGGAGTTTAGAACCTTGAATATCTCAGAATCAGAAATAGGAGCACTAAGGATCGAAGCTTGAGATGGGTCTATCAATTTAGTTGGGGAGATGCCCAGGTCGAAAAATCCATCATAGGGAGGGCCCGAATTAGAAAAAAGGCTAGAGAAATAACCCACAGCTACTGTCTCAATTTGTTCCTTGTCATGGACCATAAGACCCTCATTATTAAGGATCGAGAGGATTTTGTTAGAGTTCCACCGTTGCTTCATCATATTTGAGAAGTAGCTTGAGTTGCGGTCACCTAAGGCCATCCATGTAACTCTGGATTTTTGTTGCATTAAGACTTCTTCCCTATCCATAGCTTGCCAAAGTTGTTTGAAACGACTCTCTTCCTTTGCCAAAAGGTCCAAGTCATAGGGATGGACATGAAGGAGGTTACGGGCCAGTGGATGTCTTCCCTTCTTTGTCTTCTAAGTGTGGTCGAGTTACCCAAAGAACTATTGAGGAGAATAAGGCTTTCTTGGTGCATTTCAGTTTCTCGGAGAAAACATAGAAAGGGTTCCCAATAATGTGGGTATCCCAAGCCACTGTGACTTCATGAAACCCAACAAGGAGAGACATGTGGTTGAAATATTGAAAGCTGTCTCCGGGGTTTAATAAACGTAGTCCCAGTGTTTAGTAAAACCACGGAGTGGTCGAAAACCCACGTGCATAAAAGATACTGTGAGAGGTCAAACTTAGAGAACCATTACGAGTTACCCATAGCTCGGTCCGATTTTTGTGGATCGTGGTTGCAAAGGTTTGTTGTTCCACCAAGTAAAGATTGGCCCGATTGCTCGAATGTCATCCACCCCAATATCCGTGATGCGATCTTTGAACTCATCTTTACCAACATCCCAATTAGCATTTGGTTGGTTAGTTTCCTTGAGTCCTTTATAACATTGAAGTCCCCAATATACACCAACAATCATTTGTGGATGAGTAACCATTTCATTCCGAGAGAGTCCTTCTTTTCGATATAAGTATTGAGCCCATACACAAAAAGAAACCATGAAGCATTTCTTTGTTAAAATCTAGCGGTTGAACTTTACGATTGCATAATTTGAGAGGAAACAAAAATGATATCTAATTTCCAAGGAGAGGATTCCATCCTACCCAAATTCTACCATTATTATGGAAGTCATAATTAAAAGCCCATTCCAGTTCCTACACAAATTCACAGAAATTCAGGAAGCTTTAGTAGATTTAACTCTAGTCTCAAGTAAACCCATAATTGAAATATTATAGTGCGCAATGATTTGCTTAACATAAGCTTTGTTTAGGCTTTTTATTTAACCCTCTAATATTATAGGAAGCTAACATAATTAAACTAATGGAGGGGGTGTTGCCATTTTTTCCCTTGCCTTTTCTCTTCTTGGCGACCTTTGGATTTTCCATACACGAGATTTGTTTATTTTGAGATCTTTTCCTTCTTTTTAAATCTATCGCCTTGATCTTGTTCACAAGAAGAGTATTCATTGCAATAGGAGAGTCTTCATCCAGGCAAGTGGTGCGGTCATAACTAACCATAGGGGCAACGTGTTGGAGACGGTCAATTCATTGCGGTGAATTAGATATGAGAGCTAGATTTAGCTCCCTTCCTAATGTTACCCATTCATTCCCGGTCTTAGTCACGACCTTAGAACCGGGTACCAACCATAGCTTGCTATCTCGCCTTCATTACTGTCCACCAACATTAGCTTTGCTTTTACCATCTGTGACATTTCCAAGCCCTTTAGGAATCCAACGGAAGTTTGCTTTAGGACATTTGAGGGAGAATGCCCAAACACAAGGCATTTGGGGCGGTTGGGTGGTTTACTTTGGTATTCCACTTCAACCAAGTAAAGGAATACTCGAAGCATCCCCTTGTTTAGTGGCTACCCGAATGGAAGGAGGAAATGAGGAAGAAGCTTTGACTTCAATGCAAACTCTAGCAAAATTTAGGAAATCGTTCTTAGTGGTCATATCATCACGTGAACAGAGGTTTCCCAATGGCACTAAACAATATAGCTAATTCCTTCATCCGACCAATAGGAGAGAGGGATATTGTGGAGTTTGACCCAAATTGGAAAGGAGCATTCCGTTTTTAGAGAATTCTACTCCTTCTTTCCATTTTTGAAGGACTATGATTTTAGAGGTGAAGTGCGAAGGACGAGCGCTAGCACATTGTCACATTCAAGTAGATGCAAATTTGAAAAGGAAATATCCTTTGTTATGAAGGAATACATCAGTAAGCCCAAGATGACCCCAAAGTCTTCTAGCAATAGGCTCAACAACTTTAAAGGGAAGGGAGGAATGAATGAAGTATCCCACAATCTTTGAAGCCCATCTTTGATTTCCTCTAAGTAACATATCGTGGAGGTATGGTAGCAGGACCCCTTCGTCAGAAGTAGGAGGGTGGTACGATAGGAGCCTAGAAGTTCGGACATTGGATTGCCTACAACATCACACCACGATTTAGTGGCATCTTTCCAGCTAGCAATTTGGTATTTCCCCTTCTTCGATGGAGGAGGTGTGACCTTTTGAAAAAAGCCGACTCTAAAAGTCCGGGTTTGACAAGACATGAGTTGTTGGGAGGCCGGACCCAGTTTCATGGGTTTGAGCCTAAACTCACCTCGGTCAGCGGAGGAACCTTGAAATGATCCTCCCGGCTTAGAATCTTCTCAACACATATTACTGACGAAGGGCACCAATGTCGAGTAACCCAAGGGATATCTGGTGTAGGATTAGGCATAGATATTAGGTGCGCATTTGAAAAGTTAACCCTCTTGCCTTGAGCAAGAAATGTTGAACATCATTGGTAGTGATCCCATGGGGCGATAGAAAGGACATCAAGTGCATGTTTTTCTTTCTTTCAAACAAGGCTTCATCCCTGTCTTTATGAGAGAAATGATGAGCAGTCGAGAAAATTTCTTTGGCATTGTCCCCCAAAGCAAGACCGATATCCAGAACAGGATTCAATTCATTTGTAGCAGAGTCCTTAGAGCTAATATTGGTTCCCATAACACCCATAAAGGGATCCGATTCCCCCATATTCTCCATCAAAGTAAATGGATCCTTAGCTGGCTACTTCAGCAACTCTAGGGGACTTCGGCAAGGAGATCCCCTCTCTCCCTACCTTTTTATCCTAATCATGGAATTGTTATCCATAAAACTACATTGGGGTGCTAGAAAACCTGATTTCAGTTTCCATTGGAGAACCAAAAACTTGGACATTACCCACCTCCTCTTTGCCAACAATATCCTTGTTTTCTGCCATGCAAATATCAAATCTATCACCATCATCCACTCATGCATTACCTCCTTCTCCTTATTCTCTGGCCTTATCCCAAACATCCACAAAAGCCAATGTTTTCTGTCTTGTGCCGATGCTGAAACCACATCATATGTTATCTCGACCCTTCGTTTCACCCTTGGCTCCCTCCTTACTAAGTTTTTAGGTGTGCCTCTCATCTCCTCAAAACTCTCCTACCTTGATTGCATGCCTCTGTTGCACAGGATTACTCACCGAGTCACTTCTTGGACCACTAAAGTTTTAGCATACTCGGGTCGGCTCCAACTTATTAAGTTGGTCCTTTTTGCCATCCAACACTACTGGAGTGCTCACTTTATCCTTCCTAAGGCTGTCATTCGATCCATACAATCAATTTTATGTCGATTCCTGTTGAAGGGAGCTTCAGTTTCCCATTATGGAGCAAAAGTTTCATGGAATAAGGTTACTCTCCCTACTGAAGAGGGTAGTTTAGGCTTAAAATGCCTCTTGGATTGGAACAAGTCTCTCACCCTTCTTCACCTTACCCGCCTCTTGCATACTCAACCAAGTTCTCTGTGGGCTAAATGGGTACAGTCCACTGTTCTAAGAGGTAAATCTATTTGGCAGATTGATACACCCACGGATTGTTCATGGACTTGGAGACAAATCCTTAAACTTCGTCCTCTTGCTCTCATGCACCTACATTATAAGGTTGGATCTGGTAACAATTTTAGCCTATGGTACTACCCTTGGCTCAATGGCTCTGCCATCAACCCTTCTAGCTCCTTGCTAGCCAATTCTCGATTTACTGTTACTGCTCGAGTTTCGGACATTATAAACACATCACACTGGAACCTTCCTAGCTCAAATCACCACGACGTCATCACATTTTGTAACTCTATCTTGTCTGCAGTTGTTCCATCTGGCCACCATGACATTATTCTCTGGTCCTCTACCGATATTCTTCGCATCAGGACTCGACACATATGGGACAACATCCGAAAGAGGAACGCAACTGTGGATTGGCACAAAACTGTTTGGAACAAATTTCATGTTCCAAGGTTTTCTTTTATCCTTTGGCTGAGGTTCTTGGGTAGAACCCAAACAAATGATCTTACTAAATCCTATACTGGCCGAGATTTCAATTGCCCCTTGTGCAACATTTGCCCCGAAACCTTTGCCTATCTTTTTTTCACATGCAGGTATTCTAGCACAATCCTTCAAGCAACTTTGTCATTGGGACTTTGGAACTCCTTTCCTTTGGACTGGATCAGCCTGGTCACCAAGATCATTTCTTACCAAGGCCCAAAACTGTCAAAGAATATCCTGGGGCTCTCACTTGCAGTTGTCTTCTACAAAGTCTGGGAAGCTAGGAACAAGAAACTCCACTCTAGCATCCTCATTCCTCCAAATTGCCTTGCAGCAGATGTTGTTAATATCATTAAGTCTAGATTATCTACATGTATCTCCTTTAACAAAGCCACAGCTTTTTGTCATTATTACTGTAACTGGCTTGCTTAACCTTAATTGTCTTTGTATGATGTCTCTCTCCTGAGACTTATCGTGTTGAGTGTGATTCACTATAGCTAGCTCCTCTGTGGAATGCCTTTAGATGATCTTGCTTTAGCCTGGGGTATGCCCCTTAGCCGTTGTTCCTTTTGAGTTCTTTTATACACACAAACCAAATTAGCAAAAAAAAAAGTATTCTAACCCTTGTCTATGTTCAATCTAGACAAGCTTTTGTGATTCATGTATTCTTACGCATGAATTGATGTATGATGAAGTCAAAGCCAATTCTTTCGGCTAGACTTAAGATGTTTGTATTTCTTATAATCTATCGAAGTATGGTTAATGTTTTACCAAGATATATTGGTGTGGTTTTCAAATGAAGACTGAGTATGCTAAAATGTTTTGTCGTCAAACTACAGGCACGTGAGGTTGCCACAACTTAAACGTACATACGTTTAAAGAATGTAGTGTTGATCAAGATTGAGTACTATAGGTTGATCACCTAGACGTGCTCATAAGTAATGTCGGACTTACGGACTTAGTGTCGGGATGTCCTTTTCAAAGAAAGTATGAAATGCTCAAGGTCTTGTACCGAAATTGATGTTTTACTGAATGTTGTCATTGTAAAAGGTTTTAAAGAAAAGAGAAGTGCTATTTTGAATTATCGATAGTACTTCATAACTATTGTTCAGTTATTGAAGATATATAATTTGTATGATTCAAGCATATTGTTAAATGGAATTGTTGTACTGGCTGAGCTAGTTATGTTCACTCTTGCTTGAACCATATGAATGCAGCTAAGACCGAACGGACCGAAGGATAAAGGAAAGGCTAAGGCGAACCTGTAGAGTACTTATGTAATAGTATAGGTTTGTAATGATAATATTTGATATTACGACAAGAACAAATGTAACGGTTATAAAGAACCTAGAGAATGGTAATATTGATTTGCAATATATATATATATATATATATATATATATATATATATATATAAGACATATTCGTTCTTTTGAGGCATTTCAATTGAATGTTTGTGTGAATTGTAGCACCGTGGAGCACCATATGTCGGGTTGGAAGATACCCGGATTTGGGGGCGTCACAGAAGGAATCAAACCCGGTGGATTCAAGTTGAACGCGAAAGGATTTGGAGGTGAACTTGTACCTGAGGAAGCTCGAATCTTCAAGGGTATGATTCTTGTTCTTTATCTTTTCGTTTAATTAATAATTATGCATAAAGGATGATCCGGGTATATGGTTTGTAAAATTTTAAAACTCTAATTTTCCGTGCTTCCGCTTATTTTGTGAAATTTGATTGTGTTCATGAATATTACAAACCTAACAGTGGTATCACAACCAAACCTTTATGCGAATTATTAATTATTTTAATTTGATATGTGTTTAGACCAATTTAATTGGGCATAATTTTGTTGTATAAAATTTTATAAAAAAAAAAAGAAAAAGAAAAACGCTTTCCGCATCCTATAACTTCCGTTTATTTATATATATACTATAATAGTAACCTCCACGTGTTAACTGTTAACGTGGGATGGTTGCATGAGTGTGTGTGTGTGTGTTATATATGGTTCCTGATTACTTCAATCACGTGGTTAATGAAATATATATATATATATATATATATATATATATATATATATATATATATATATATATATATGAAGTTACTGTAAGGGATCAGGGGGATTCATGGAATCTTTTTGTTATATGTGATACATATATATTGTTGCCACATGCTTCGTGGGATATGTGATCATATTAATAGGTGAACCTTTTCCTGGCGGATATATATATATATTAATTTTAATTATTTTATAATTAAAATAAAAAATTTATTTTAATCTTAAAATTAGATTTCATGCTAACTAATTAGAGTTAGAATTGGATTTCATGATAACTAATTGGAGTTGAAATTGGATTCCAAATTTTATTAAATAAAGGAGTTTATTAAGATATGAAATAAGATTTTATATTATTCAAAATAAATGAGTTTATTTGTGAATAGAAAAGAGAATCCGTATTTCATTTAATAAACGAGTTTTTTTTTACTTGGAATTGGACTCCATAATTAATTAAAATAAATGAGTTTATTTTGATTAAAGAATTTGATTAAAATAAAATAGTTTATTTTATTCAAAATTAGATAAATTAAAATAAAAGATGTTTATTTTGATTTAAATTTGGATTAAAATAAAACAGTTTATTTTGATTTAAAATTAGATTTTAGGCTAACTAAATTTGCCCATTAAATGATATCAATATATATATTGAATGTTTATTATTCATGAGATGAATGTTAATTATTGATGCATATGTAGACGTGTATGATAATAAATGAGATTGATTATGGACTATTGACCAATGTGATTGAATTTTATTTTAGTTGGATGCATGAATGTATGAGTTTTATTAAATGGGGTCTGCGTACCTCGTCTCCTCTAATTTTTTCTTAATGTAAATTATATCTCCCTCCTATATACTTTTCCTTGACTGCTGATCAAGGTTTCTATTTATTTTAAATATTTTTGTAATAGGAATAATTAGAATTAATTTTGAAATATTGGAGATTAAGGAACAAGGAGCGCTTGAAGACCTATTTGTAATGGAGCCTGAGTTTAAATATAATAATTATATTTAAATATTAATTCTTGCACCCCTAGGGTTTTACCTTTTGGTTCACTTGGTGGCTCTAGTGAACCAAACTAGAATAAAAGTCCATAATCAATCCGGGTAGAATATAGTATTCGATATGTGCATGCTTATACTATATATATATATATATATATATATATATATATATATATATATATATATAATTTATGCAAACATGCTTCTCATGTTAGTTAATATGACACATATTTTATAATATGAGAAGCATGTTTGCATAAATTATAATATATATATATATATATATATATATATATATATATATATATATATATATATATATATATGTGTGTGTGTGTGTGTGTGTGTGTGTGTGTGTGTGTGTGTGTGTGTGTGTGCATGCACGCTAACAAGATGAGACAAATTAATAACAAACTCCTCAAATATTTTATATTAAGTTGTAACGTTCAAAGATATTTAGAATATCGAGCGCGTGCCTACAACATTATAGAAACAATAGAGTATTAAATATTTAATATGAGTTTGTTGTGCACACACAAGGCAAGTATTAAATATTTAAGATGTTATTTGTATTACATATGATGTTTATAAGGAATTGAACATTACTGCTTTGTTGTGCACACACAAGGGCTGTAGTTTTCTCTTCACTTATATGAAAATGTTGGGTCTGACTTAACTTAAATCATTTTAGTTCGGATGTGCACACACTTAACCATTATGATTTAAGAGGCAAAATACAAGGAGTAGCATAGTTGATGTAATTGACAAGAATTGTCTACCTATTTATTTATATATAGTTTGTTGTGCATACACAAGGCTATATACATTTGAAATGGGATCCTTATTCTCACTAACATATCTTTAATTAGATATCGCCGAAATATATAAATTGAGGGTAATATAGTTTGAAGAAAATAGTGGGAGATACCAATTTAAAACAAGGCCTAATTTATTTTGATAATTAATAAAAGAGTGTATGCTAAAATTTTGTTAAAAACAAATTCATTTATAGAATTTTACAATGTCTAAATTACTATCATTGCGTAGCATATTAGATGATAAATTAACCAGACCCAATTAAACGGATTGGTTAAGGAAATTGAGAATAGTTCTCACTGCTGAAAAATTATCTTATGTCCTTAAATACGTCTATTCCTGCAATGGTTGTAGACAATGCCTCCGAGGAAGAGATTGCTACTTTGAGAAAGTGACAAGATGATGCATAATTGGCTCAATGTATCATGCTCGCATCCATGAGTAACGAGCTTCAGCGTCAGCATGAAACTATAGATGCTCCTACTATATTTGTAACACCCCCTTCCCGAAAAGGAAAGGGAGGCCACGTGCAAAGCACAACAAACCTCAAAATAAATAAATAGAGCACTAATAACTTCAAAATATTAATAATGATATCCATCAATGAAGTACTAAATATAATTCTCCAACTAGAATCAAAATAATCAAAACAAAAAAAGAATCAAAATAACCTAGATGGTCAAAGACAACTCTCTCATCACACTAGCCCTGAATCACCCCTGCAAACCTGCCGGAAGAAAAACACAACATGAGCCAATTGCCCGATGCGGATACGGATATACAAAAGATATACAAGCGATATAATGAAAATAAGCGAGACAAAATCTTGAACAAAGCCTCGAAGTGCAAATCTGAGCGAAAATATAATATCCAAATATCTTAATGGAATATATACGAATCAACGTAATGAATATATACGAATCAACGTAATTGATGAAACCAATAAAAGAATAAAGAAATAACGAATCTGAGTAACTAACTCAATGACTTGAACCTGAGCGAAACCAACAAAACTAATCCATAAAATAATAAATTTGAAACAAATGGTTTGGAGTTATTTTATCTTAAGAATGAGCTCGAAATACACATTGTCACAGAGGCAAATCAAAATAATGTCACACAGGCAAGTCAAATGATGCCACACAGGCAACCAAAATAATGCCACAGACAAATCACACATTGGACCGCGAATCCAAATGTATGCAAATCGAATATGTGTGTTTGGCACAACATCACAAATCCATGAGCGAAAAACTAGGGTTAACCCATACGCCTCCCACAACAAAATACCAAATGGCCCACTTCCTCCGGAGCCCAAAACGGAGACGTCGTGGACAAATCACACCGCCACGGAAAGTGTCATGCCTCTCGTGCCAAGACAACATGCCTGTGGTACCCCCACAAGTGGTTATAGCTCAGGTATACACTACGGTATATTCTAACAAAAATATCATGTCACAACACATGCGACATAATACCAACAAAAGGGTTCTATATGTACATGTTGAACCAAATCAAATTATAGTCACAAGGTTTCAAAAAGAAGATAGCAACATGTACCGCTCTACAATTATCAAAATAAATATTAGACATGATAACCTCATTCAAAGAGTACAAGTACGAGTCCAATGTGTCAACTCTAAAATGAAATAAATATATCAATTTCACAAGAAATAATTATGTGAAATAATAACAGAAATTCGAAACGAGGAACAAAACGAACAAATCAAATTTAACAAAGGTATCGCTGAAAGAGTACGGCATCCGTACCTGATACTTCCAAACCATTTATAGCACACTCCACAAAATCTTACCCCCAAATGCAAACGATATCAAATACGAAACGTTATTCATCACCTAAACATATTCACCTCAAATTAAATATAATCCAATTCAATAATTCCAAAATAATTCATAATCTATTTAATATGCCTTTAATCATCGCCTTATATCAATTATTAATACTCCAAAATTTATATACTAAGTATAACTCTTTAAATTCCCTCCGATCGAACTAATTACACAAATTATTAAAATAAATTAATAAACTATCGTTAAATTATTAATTACTAGTTTTTTATTTTATTTTTAAACTCATATTATTATTATTATTAATCATATTAATATAGTCAAAATCAGTAAATTTATAAATTCTATAACTATATACATCTATTGATAATTCTCTTGAAATGCGAACCGATATGATAATGCTTCTTCTAATAAAAGGAAAAAAACCAATTTAAACTTAGAAGATAAAAAGTTGGTAGCAAATTAAAGTTTGTCATTTGTGGCTTGTAGAGATGATAGAGCTTTAGGACTATTTACGTAGCATCCCCACATTAATACATTGAAAAATATGACTAAGCCAAACTTAATGAGCAAGTCACTATTAGGATTCACAATTCTTCATGTTGACTGCACATGTTATTACGATATATATTTCAGATTGTATTGCATAGCAAAAACATAAATGAAATCGCATATCAATAATTAAATACTCCCTCTGATCGAACTTTGTTTGTCCTCCAAATTACCAATCTTAATTACTCTATTATCATCTTTTTTTTTAAACTTGCATAAACTTGATTCTGAAGCAAATCTCAACTTACAAAATTTAATTAGAACTTCACATCCTCAGTTGCAAAAATCAAACTTTACTAAAAATATAGATCTAATTAAATTGATAACTACACCTAAACCAATCTAATAAAATATATAAGGATTATATTAAATTAACTATTAATCAGTTAATGGCTCCTACTTTGATTAGCGAATTGGTCACTTGATGTAATACTATATATATATATATATATATATATATATATATATATATATATATATATATATATATATATATATATATATTAATTCACAAAATAAAGTATCTTGATTCACAAAGTAATAATATTATCTTCTTGAAAGAATCTTCTTCCGTTTTGTTTTGTTCTTCCACAAAGCTTTTCCCCTTCTTCTCCTTGATTTAAGTATATATAAAGCGTATGAGAGTCTAATTAGGTTTTACTTGTTTATTTATATATCTTATTATGTCTCCTAATTTTAATAGGATTTTAATATTTCCCAAATACAAAATAGACCCAATTAGTATAAAAGCCCAAATTAATGTAACACAAATTAAATACAATTTGACCCAACATAAGAAAAGCCCAATTAAAAATATGGATTTAAATATTATTTATTTATTTTATTTCTTTATTATTATTATTATTTTACCGGGTATTACATCACCTACCCCTTAAAAAAGATTCCGTCCCCAGAATCAAAAGAATGAACGTACCTAATTATCAAAAGATGAGGATGCTCCGCTCGAATAGACTTCTCTATCTCTCAAGTGGCTTCCTGCTCCGAGTAATTTTACCACAAGACTTTAACAAAAGAAATTATCTTTCTCAATTTTAATTTAATCATTTATTTAATTATCTACTAAAAGAATTTAATTTTCCAAACAAAACAAGGAAGAAAAGAAGAAAACAAAATCATTTACCTTTTTCCATTTAAACACAATTGTATAAGATAAAATCAATTAATATTTAATTATATAAAAAATAGGTTATTACATTTTTCACCCCTTAAAAATAATTTAAGTCCTCGAATTCAAATAAGCTCTGAGAAAAAAAATAAATAAATTTAGTTTCTGACGTAGCGTACGCCATTTATAACGATCAACGTGGATAAGTTATCGGTCCACGTAATTATCAATGTACTTGTAAAAGATTAAATGTACCATCTGATAGTGTCAAGTCTTGGTAAGGTTCTTCGTTAAATCACATGATCCATTTGTTGAGTGCGGGCCCCCATTAATATCTTTGAGTTTCATTCTTGCAAGCGTCGTACTCTTTTTGGACATAATTGAAATCACAAACATTTTCTTCATCTAAATACGATTCAAATAACCAAAATATTTAAAATTATTTTTAACTCGTTAAAATGTTTATATTCCACACATGACAAAGATCTAACAAATTATTTTTATTTAATTTTACATAAATTCACATGAAAACTCTAAAGACATCGAGATAACCAAAACAACTATACAAAACCATATTACCAACTCTCCCCAAGTCCTCAAGAGCTTCAAAATATCTCATCCTTAATTTGAACTATTCACCAAATAATATTACACCAAAGAATATACTACTAATATCTCTTTATCACCAACTCTCCTAAGTCCTTAAGAGTTTCAAAATATCATAACCTCCAATCAAATTAGTTCTCAAATATTATTACACCAAAATATACTACTACTAAGATCTCTCATCACCATACCAAACTCCAAATCATATATCCTACTATCTGAATAAACAAACGATAGCTTTCAAAATCTCTTAAAGATTCATCACTTAATATCTAATCATTTAATAAATCAATCATTCTCTTAGTGCAAACCTTAACCCAACAAATTCCAAAATCTCCTCATACTATCACTCAAAATTTCATATAAGATAACTCCAATATTCTACTAGGAAATAATCGCAAAATTCATTTACTCCAAAAAATTAATCTAATTACCTCGAATCTTTACAACAACTCAAAATTACAAGAGATCCTTTGTATTTAATAGTTTTCACTTTATCATATTATCCCACCGATTCACATACCTCAAATTATTCACAACTTAACAAAAATCAGAATCTAACCCAAACAAAATCCTCAATTCCAAAATCATAATAATTTGTAATTACCTGAAATAACTCTTAACAAATAATTCTCCCATATCAAAACTTGCTGATACAAATGCTCATATCATAATCGTATAATCATTTCTTAACTGAACAAAATATGATATTATTCTCCTTAATAATCCAATCACAATCCTTAACTAATATTATTGTTCCAACGATAACAATAATAATAATTAACAAATTATCTCGCCTTTCTCAAATCAACTACAACTCAAAGAACTAAAAAAACACTTGGTCAGAATAAGACCAACCAAACAGAGAACAAAATCAATTCAAACTCCTACGTCTACCCAGTGATTTACCCACAACTCACAGGTCAAACCTAAATAGGTTTTCTACAAGAAAGAACCTAAGCTCTGATACCATCTCTGTAACACCCCCTTCTCGAAAAGGAAAGGGAGGTCACGTGCAAAGCACAACAAACCTCAAAATTAGTAAACAGAGGACTAATAACTTCAAAATATTAATAGTGGTGATCCATTAATAGCGTACTAAATACAATTCTCCAAATATAGTCAAAATAATCAAAACTTAAAATTTGAAACAACCTAGATGGTCAAAGGCAACTCTCTCATCACACTAGCCCTGAATCACCCCTACAAACCTGCCGGAAGAAAAACACAGCATGAGCCAATTGCTCAAAGACGGATCTGAGATATACAAAAGATATACAATCGATGATATCTGAAAATAATCGAGACAAAATCTTTGAACAAAGCCTCAAGTGCAAATACGAACGGAAATATAATATCCAAATATCTGAATGGAATATATCTGAATCAACGTAATGAATATATCTGAATCAACGTAATTGACGAAACCAATAAAAGAATAAAGAAATAACTAATCAAGTAACTAACTTTCAATGACTTGAATCAGCGAAACCAACAAAACTAATCCAATAAAATAATAAATTTGAAACAAATGGTCGGGAGTTATTTTATACTTAAATGAGCTCGAAATACACATTGCCACACAGGCAAGTCAAAATAATGTCACACAGACAAGTCAAATGATGCCACACAGGCAACCAAAATAATGTCACAGACAAATCACACATTGGACCGCGAATCTAAATGTATGCAAATCGGATATGTGTGTTTGGCACAACATCACAAATCCGCAGAACAGAAAACTAGGGTTAACCCATACGCCTCCCACAACAAAATACCAAATGGCCCACTTCCTCCAGAGCCCAAAACGGAGACGCCGTGGACAAATCACACCGCCACGGAAAGTGTCATGCCTCTCATGCCAAGACAACATGCCTGTGGTACCCCCACAGGTGGTTATAGCTCAGGTATACACTACGGTATATTCTAACAAAAATATCATGTCACAACACATGCGACATAATACCAACAAAAGGGTTCTATATGTACATGTTGAACCAAATCAAATTATAGTCACAAGGTTTCAAAAAGAAGATAGCAACATGTACCGCTCTACAATTATCAAAATAAATATTAGACATGATAACCTCCAATCAAATTAGTTCTCAAATATTATTACACCAAAAATATACTACTACTAAGATCTCTCCATCACCATACCAAACTCCAAATCATATATCCTACTATCTGAATAAACAAACGATAGCTTTCAAAATCTCTTAAAGATTCATCACTTAATATCTAATCATTTAATAAATCAATCATTCTCTTAGTGCAAACCTTAACCCAATAAATTCCAAAATCTCCTCATACTATCACTCAAAATTAAATATAATCCAATTCAATAATTCCAAAATAATTCATAATCTATTTAATATGCCTTTAATCATCGCCTTATATCAATTATTAATACTCCAAAATTTATATACTAAGTATAACTCTTTAAATTCCCTCCGATCGAACTAATTACACAAATTATTAAAATAAATTAATAAACTATGCGTTAAATTATTAATTACTAATTTTTTTATTTTTATTTTTTTAAACTCATATTATTATTATTATTAATCATATTAATATAGTCAAAATCTGTAAATTTATAAATTCTATAACTATATACATCTATTGATAATTCTCTTCCGTCTGAACTGATATGATAGTGCTTCTTCAAATAAAAGGAAAAAAAACCAGCTAAACCCGAAGATAAAAAGTTGGTAGCAAATTAAAGTTTGTCACTCTGTGGCTTGTAGAGATGATAGAGCTTTCAGACTATTTACGTAGCATCCCCACATTAATACATTGAAAAATATGACTAAGCCAAACTTAATGAGCAAGTCACTATTAGGATTCACAATTCTTCATGTTGACTGCACATGTTATTACGATATATATTTCAGATTGTATTGCATAGCAAAAACATAAATGAAATCGCATATCAATAATTAATTACTCTATTTGTCCTCCAAATTACCAATCTTAATTACTCTATTATCATCTTTTTTTTTAAACTTGCATAAACTTGATTCCTGAAGCAAATCTCAACTTACAAAATTTAATTAGAACTTCACATCCTCTGTTGCAAAAATCAAACTTTACTAAAAATATAGATCTAATTAAATTGATAACTACACCTAAACCAATCTAATAAAATATATAAGGATTATATTAAATTAACTATTAATCAATTAACTGGCTCCTCGCCTGATTCGCCAATTGGTCACTTGATGTAATACTATATATATATATATATATATATATATATATATATATATATATATATATATTAATTCACAAAATAAAGTATACTGATTCACAAAGTAATAATATTATCTTACTGAAAGAATCTTCTTCCGTTTTGTTTTGTTCTTCCACAACCGCTTTTCCCCCTTCTTCTCCTTCAGTTGCGTATAAAGCGTATGAGAGTCTAATTAGGTTTTACTTGTTTATTTATATATCTTATTATGTCTCCTAATTTTAATAGGATTTTAATATTACCCAAATACAAAATAGACCCAATTAGTATAAAAGCCCAAATTAATGTAATCACATACTTATTATAGTTCACACAAATTAAATACAATTTGACCCAACATAAGAAAAGCCCAATTAAAAATATGGATTTAAATATTATTTATTTATTTTATTTCTTTATTATTATTATTATTTTACCGGGTATTACAATATTCCTGCACATCAAGTAGTTGATAGTGAGGAAAGTAGGACTGATAGATATAAGATATCTAAGGAGCTCTTCCGATCTAGAATGACCGATGACACTACAGTACAGATAAAAGTCCTTAACATTATCAATTTGATTGACCAATTAGGACAACGAGTTTTTGTTATGGATAGAGAGTTGAGTCGAGATTTGATCTTGCAGTTACTCTCGGACTCCTTCTCACAATTGTTGTGAATTTTTGATATGAACAAGCTAGATATCATCCTCGCTGATTTGCTTAACATGTTGAAAATGCTTTCCAACCAAGAAAGACCAAGTCTTACTGGTAGGGGCCAAAGGATCTTCTGAAAAGAAGAACGATTCAAAGAAGGTAAATAAAAAGGCAAAAAACAAAGGATAATAAGAACAAAACTGATATGGATAGCAAAGGAGTTTGCTTCCACTGCAATAAGCCTGGACACTGGAAAGGAAATTACAAGAAGCATCTTGTAGAGGCTAACTAGAAGAAGCTTAGTGAAGCTTCGGTTACAAATATAGTTTTTTGTTCATGATTGAAATAAATTTTTCTTTAAGTCAAGGTTCTACTTGGGTATTGGATACCGATTTTGGTTATCATAAATATAGATTTATGAAGGGACCAAGCAGAAGTAGAAAGCTAAACAAATATAAGTAATCCTATGTGTGGGAAATGAAGCAAATGTTGCTACATTAGCCATAGAAACTTATAGTTTAGCAATGCCTACGGGCAAATCTATTAAGTCAATAAGTTGTTATTGTATTCTAGTTCTTGTTAGAAACATTATTTCCATTTTTGTTGTTGGACAATGAAATCTTTGGTATTATATTTAAGAACAATTGTTGTTCTATTTATAATAATAATGTTTTGTATAGAACTGAAATATCACATAATGGATTTTGTATACTTGACTTACATGAAAAATTATTTTGCAAATTGAACAAACTAGTATAAGAAAAAGAAGATGATTATTCAAAAGGTTGAATGTGTGTATTTGCTGAAATACAATTGTGAATTATTTGAAAGGTTCAAAGAATTCAGAAATGAAACAAATTAGCAAAGTATTAGGATTCTTTGATCGGATCAAGGAAGGAATACTTGTGCAATGAGTTTCTAGATCATCTTAAATGGTTTTCTCACAATGGACGCCTACTGATACGTAATAATTGATTGATGTATCTGAAAGGAAAAATCATACCTTGTTGGACATGGTGCGGTCCATAATAATTTTATCGACATTCCAATATCCCTCTAGGATCATGTCCTAGAAATGGCTGCATATCTATGAAAAGGTAACCTCAAAATCCGGCCCCAAGACTCTATAAGAGTTATTGCCGGGGAGGATTCCTAATCTTAAGTATGTTAAGATAAGGGGTTGTCCAGCTTATGTAAAAAGGTTTCAAAGGATAAGCTTGGGATAAGATTTGACAAGTGTAGATTTGTGGGACATCCTTAAGTAAGTTTAGGGTATATGTTCTATAATCCTACTTAGCAAAAGGTGTTTGTTGCGAAACACGCTACCTTCTAAGATAAAGGTATTTATCATTGAAGAGGCAAGTGGGAGGATAATCGAATCTTTAAGAGTTCAAGAACCACAAAACACTATAAGTCAAATAAAAAGAACTTGTAGATAGATCTATTGTACCACAACCGAATCGTAAATCTGAAATAGTACCAAAGATACCTGGGAGGTATGGATTCATCATAGATGATGATGACGAGGTGAGCATCATAGATTATGATGATCCAGTTACATACGATGAAGTAAGAGTTGTAGACACTCAGAGAAATCGATTGAAGCAAGCTTCTCAAAAATGGAACATTCTTTTTGATGAAACAATCAAAAGAGTTTGATTTTATCAAAAAAAAAAAGAAGAATGAACCTAGTGTGTACAAAAGGGTCAGTGGGAGCGTTGTGACATTCCTAGTATTATATATTTATATACTACGAATGACATGCCAATGCTAGAACCAGTAAAGATAAAGTTGTCAAAACATTCCTCCACGAATGATTTGGGAAGAGTATCGTTATTGGGGATACAAATCTATATAGATAGATTTAATAGGATGCTCAACTTAACCCAAGAAACGTATATTCATTTATTGCTAAAGTTGTTTAGCATGGCAAACTCCAAGAGTTGTCTCATGTTGATGAGTCATGGAGTGTATCTCTCTTAATAGTCCCCATAGACTCCTAAAAAGAGAGATCGCATGAGTGACAATCATGTATATAATGAAATATAGGAGACCTAATGTTGATCGGTAATATGCTGGAGAAGATCATTGTAAGACAGTGAAAAACATCTTAAAGTATTTAACCGGCACTAAGGATGTGATTAAAATTTATGGTGGGTCTAAATTAAAACTAGAGGGCTTAACAAACTCAAGTTTTCAAATGCATCCAAGAGCGACGAAAAAATCCACTTTAAGGTAAAGCGTTACCTTGAACAGTGGTGCAGTGAATTGGAAAGGTTCTAAACAACAAAGAGTTGCTGGTTTAGTTATAAAGACAAAGTATATAGCTGTGAATGAAGCTGGAAGTTGATTATTTGGATGAAAAGTGATAAGTGGGTTTTATACCCGCGAAACGGTTCCTAATTCAAGCTTAATCGGTGTTAATTCCTTGCGTTTATGTCTTATTTTACTTGTTTATTGTTATTTGACGTGTAGGTTTGGTGGTGTGGCATTTGATCATAAAAGGAGTGCAATTGTGGCAAGAATGTGGGAAGCAAAGAAGTAAAATTGACCAACTAGCAGGAGCATATCCCGCCGGGGTGGGCGTATTTGTGCCTTACACCCCCCTACGGGGTCTTCAAGTCTGTTCTGATAGCTAGGCTCATTGAAGGCGGGCATGTTGCAAAGCTTACACCCCGTAGGAAATGGTCCTGAAACTCAAATGATCATTCTTGATTCAAACACTACCAGGATATGAGATTTAGTACTTTTGAATGTGTTGGGACTCTAGATGGCATAGAAGTGAACTTAGAATACGTGTGTAAACACGGATTAGCACCAAGAACAAGATCAACACAACACACAAGGCAATTAACAAAGATCAAGGACAGATTTTCATATCAAGCATTGGAGTGAAGATTTTGAATTAACTTTCATATCGATCGCGGATTAAGGCTAAAGTGAAGGGTGTTCTGAATTATTCTTTATCTTTGGTTTTATATTTGTAATTGAAAGGATGATATCTTTAATTTATTCAGTTATTATTTCATTGATGATGAACTAATTTACTCTTTAGACTTATGATGGATCTTTAAGTGAAACGATGATTATGTAACTTTGATTTTCAGTTCTTTGTGGACTAGCCTGATCAACAGTTCTTTGTAGACTTGTATGAATTCAAGAGAGGAAGTACGAGTCTAGACTTAGTTAATATAGAATGTGTTCTTGAATTCTGTGAATGAATAGAATATTGATGAATGTTAGAGTAGAGATATGCTTGACATCACATGTAATCAGATAAAGGACTTAAACATTAACCTTCTTTAATTGTAGTTCACATAGAGATATAGTGAGTTAGTTGATTAAGATGTTTAACTTGTTTCTATCTAAATTGTGAATTTGAGTTAATATGGTATTAGTACATCGAGAGGTGGCTAGTGCTACATATGTGTTCTTGATTAATAAATTGGGATAGTGAATTAAACTGGAATAAATGTGTAAAAATTAGAGTGAAGCTTAGGGTGAAGTCGTAAGCTTAATTCTCCAATAATTGTTTGAAATTTCAGTTTTTAAGATTTGTGATTGTTTTGTGATAATAGCATTTTTAATAATTTAGTTTTAACAATTTTAATCATTAATTTGGATAGTTTAATAAAATTACGATTAATAGGAAACTGATAATTGTGAGGTTAAAATCTTACTGATTTCTCTATGGGAACGATACTCTACTTACTATTATATTACTTGTTTTTTTTTTGCTAAATTTGTTTGTATATAAAAAAGGAAAACCTTTGAAAATTATAATGAAGATCAAATCATAGACCTCTTCTCCCGAGAGGGTTAAAACACCTAGAAATACTAGGAAACAAGTTACATAACCTTGATACAGTTTCCTTACAACCCGAGGCTATGTAATTGAAACAAAACATAATTTACCTATCTGTGAAATAAAGAGATTCAAATATGAAAACAGTAGCATGGTAATTGCATCAGCCCAAGAGGGGCGGCCCATAAGGCATAGTCAGACTGCCAACCGTGGACCCCACTTACATCATTTCAAAATCGTGAAAAGACTTTTACATAAGAAACCAATCGCCCAAACTCGGGTTCATTGATGTGACTAAAGCACCTGCTCTCATCAGTGACTAAAGCACCAAAGACACCCCCCTGCTCCTCCTAATTATAATACTCCAAAGACCAAGTAATACTCCCTAAGCACCTCGCCCAACCACCGCCTCCTAATCATAATACTCTAAAGCACCTCGCCACCTAACATAATACTCCAAATCAAAAGTCTAAAACAACCCACCCCTAATCATTCCATGACCAATTTCGCCATGCCATACCACCTCGCCCAACCACCTCGCCAAACCATACCAATCACCTCTTGACCAACCCTCACTTTCATGATCATTTCGCCATGCAAGCTCATGACCTCGCCCAACCAAATTTCATGACCAAATTCCACCAAACCACCCAATTTCGCCCACCTCGCCTAACCATGGGCCAACACCTCACCAGCACACAAGCATGAAACAGGCGAGCATGCAATTTGAGATTGCACATATCTAGCTACCCACTAGCTAAAATAGCTAAACTAACAATCAATTACAGAAATGATTACAATTTGTGGCCTTGATAAAAGAGTTACATTTAGAAAGTCTAGACTTAATGAGATGGATAACATCTTTGGCTAGGGTCCTAGGAGGAATAATGGAGTCATTATGGATCTTGTTATTCAGAGCCTCCTAGACTTTGTAGAAGCAAGTGGCCACAGTTAAGCATAGGATATTCTTGGACAGTTGCGAGCCTTGGTATGAAATTAGGTAAGCAATAATAGCATCCCAAGAGAATGGAAAAGTGGTCCAATTTCCTAAAGTCACGACACATTGGAGAATGGTTGAAGAGTAATCACATTCAAAAAACAAATGGTTAAAGGATTCTAACTGTTGATTGCAAAGAGGACAATTCCATGTTCCGCCCAAGTCTTTATTTGGTCCTATTAGTTTGTGGAGAGTTTTTGAAGGAGCCCAAGCCAGAGGATGAAGGAATAGCGAGGAACATGAAACTTATTCCAAAGGATAGAGCTCTAAGGAACCTTGGGAGATCTTGCTCGGATTGATTCCCAAATCTGTTTAGCCTTAACAGTCTTAATATCACAAGTGCCCCAAAAAACTTGGTCAGGCCTAGGAGATGGGATGGGAAGGTGGCGGATTTGTTGCCGGAGGAGAATGACTTCATGGTGGTTGCTGACTGGGAGGGCCCAGGAGTTGCCGGAGAGGAGAAAACTAACCGTGGCAAGTGGTGGAAGTCCAGAATTGGAAAGGAGAGTATGAGAAGGGTTAATAGCTGCCCCATTTAACCAAGGATCATACCATAAGCTTATGTGTTGTCCATCCCCCACAATGTACTTTAGATGTTGAAGAGCGAGGGGGCGTAATTTGAGGAATTACTTCCATATCCAGGAGTAATCGGGGGATAGAGTAACTTAAATGGTCTTAGATTTTAAGAAAGTGGCTTCATCCAGTTTGCCCAGAGAGAGTGGGATTGATAGCTGATGAGGTAGAGGAAATGTTGCAACAGCAGAGCTTTATTCCAATCTAACAGATTTTTAAGTCCTAATCCTCCCGCATCTTTAGGTAATGTGATATTAGCCCAGGCCACCTTTGCACCATACTTACACAAAGTTGGGCCCTTCCACAAGAATCTGCCGAGTAATGCTTGAATTTGTCTTAAGACTGCTTTCGGGAGCATGAAATGAGTGCACCAGTAGACTTGTAAGGAGAAGAGAATGGAATGGATCAATTTTAACCTCCCAGAGAAGGCAAGGACCTTAGATGTCCAAGAAGTGGCACGGTTGGTAATCCGTTGAATAAGAGGTACACAGTCCGTATAAGAGAGCTTTTTGGACAATAAGGGTACTCCTAGGAATTTAGCAGGTAAAGATCCTAGTTGAAACCCAAAAAGGGAGAGAATGTTGCGTGTAGAGGAGGCATCAGTGTTGGCTAGGTAACAGTGACTCTTGTGGGAATTTGGAATAAGACCAGAGACCAGAGAGAAAGATAGGATGCAAAAATTGACAATAGCAATGGAGGGTAGGCTTGCATGGCTAAAAATAATGATATCATTGGCAAAAAGGAGGTGAGTAAGTTTGCAAGCCTTGGTCTTCCAAAGGGTAAGTGAAATCGATTATTTGAGGTAGCTTTGTTAAGTTGAAGGGAAAGCATCTCCATAACTAAGACAAACAAGAAAGGGGACAGAGGGTCTCCTTGGCGAAGCCCACGAGAGCTACTAAAGAATCCTGCAAGAGTGCCATTCAATTTAATAGAGAACATGGCTGAAGAGAAAGCTTTGATCCACCCAATGAAGATTGCTGGGAACTGAAAAGCTTTGAGGGTATCAAATAGAAAATCCCAACGAACCGTATCAAAAGCTTTCCTAAGATCGATCTTGAGTGCACATCTAGAAGGTCCTGTCGTCTTGGAGTACCCTTGGAAAAGTTCTTGAGCAATTAGAATATTATCACTAATACTCCTACCTTTTACAAAGGCTGATTGTGATGTGTCAATGGGGCAGCACTTCCTCGAGTCTGTTAGAGATGATCTTTGCAATACATTTGTAAATGGTGTTGCAGTAGGAAATAGGCCGAAAGTCTGCCATTGACGAAGGATTGAGGCATTTGGGGATCAAGGCTAGAGCTATGGAGTTAATCCCTTTGGTGAGCCTGCTAGCCGAGAAGAAGAAATGGACAGCTTTTAAGAAATCAGGTCTAACAATATCCCAGCAGCTAAGGAAGAAATTTACATTAAAACCATCCGGTCCAGGATTCTTGTTGCGTTTCATGGAGTTTAGAACCTTAAAGATCTCCGAGTCAGAAACAGGAGCAATGAGCTGTGAAGCTTGGGAAGGGCTCACCAGATTCGTGGGGGATATACCAAAAGTGTCAAACCCAGCATAAGGAGTGTCCAAAGCATTAAATAAGGTTTTGAAATAGTCAACAGCGACAGCCTCAACATTGTCCTTGCCATGCACCATAACTCCATCATCATTAAGGATAGAAAATATTTTATTGGAGTTCCATCTGCTCTTCACCATATTAGCAAAATAGGTGGTGTTAGGTTAAAGCTAAACCCGATTTGCTCTCGATTTACATTGCATATAAGGACTTCCTCCTATCAATAGCACAGTAAAAGCCTTTGGGTGCGATGTTTCTCAAGGATAGGTTAAGCGGGTCCAAAGGGTGGTCGTGTTGGAGAGATTGTCTAGAATACTGGTTAAATCTCGGCCACCTTTACCAAAGAGGTGAGATTGCCAGTAGTGAGGTTAAGAGAGAATAAAGCATGTTTGGTACCTTTCAACTTTTCAGAGAAAACATAAAAGGGGTTCCCATGTAGGGGGGTGTTCCATACAGAACCCACAGCCTCCTTAAAACCCTCAAGGAGAGCCATGTGATTAAAGAATTGTATTTGCCTACGGGGTTTGGAGAACTTAATGCCAATATTAAGAAGAAGAAGTGAGTGATCAGAAAGGCCGCGATGGGCAAAGGTAGCAAGCGAGAGATCAAAGTTGGAGAACCAAGCCGAATTACCCATCACTCGTTCAAGCTTTTTATGTACAGGCCGAGATATTTGGTTGTTCCACCAAGTGAATAAAGTACCAACGCCTCTAAGATCATCAATGTGAATAGAGCAAATGCATTCTTTGAAATCATTTTTTCCAATGTCCCAGATATCATTTGGTTGGTTAGTCTCAGAAAGATCTTTGATAATATTGAAATCACCCATTAAGCACCAACTTCCGTAGGAGACACTTTTTGACTCCACTTTCGTTCCATAAGTCTCTTCTTTCAATATAAGAGTTCAAATTTATAAACAAAGGAGACAAAGAAAGAAGTACTAATATAATCTAAAGATTGCACCTTACAATGTATGACTTGGGAGGAGGCAAACAAAACATCCAAATTCCAGAGATTAGGATTCCAACCCACCCAAATTCTACCATTGTCATGAAAATCATAGTTGAAAGCCCAGTCCCAGTTGGGACACAGCTTCCGAGAAATTTTCTTGGCGTTAGTAAGCTTGACTCTCGTTTCAATCAATCCAATAATGGATACATTATAATCAGCAATAATTTGCTTTACATAGGCCTGTTTAGGCTGTTTATTGAGACCACGAATGTTGTAGGCTGCCAGCATAAATTAAACTGATGGTGGGGGGGGGGGGGGGTGTTACCTGTTTTACCCTTGCCTTTCCTCTTTTTTAAAGATTTTTTTTTTTTGCTAAATTTGTTTGTATATTAAATCGCAAAAAAGATATTACAATGAAGATCGCATCATAGTCCTTTTCTCCCGAGAGGGCTAAAACACCTAGAAAAGTTTAGGAACCAAATTACCTAACCTAATTACATATATCTCACAACCCGAGGCTAGGTAAAAGAAACATCCTAATTATCAAAAGAGATAGTTAGTTATAATATCCTGCCATCCATATTAGCCAGAAAATGACTAAACAAGGCCAAGTCATCCGGATAATCAAAGGGTCCCTAAGCGGAACAAAGCCCACTTTTTCACCGCCCAAATTCCAAATAACATCAACCCATGTTAAGTACACAATTCAAAATACAAATCTGGCAGCAGTAGAACACAAGTCCACGTGATCCGTGACAGAATATGCACCCACGTGACTAACTGTGGGTCCCATCCATACAAGCAAATTCAGCATTCAAAATTTGAATCACGTGGCCCGAGGAAACCACCGATTGGAGCTCAAGGATGTCGTCGGCAGCAGCCATGAAAACCAGCCAAGGAGCACAAATCTGATTATGTACAAGATGAGCAATAAACAACACATGAACCTAGATTAGAACACCACCTCAGATTCCGGCAATAAAATATAATCAGACAAAACAAGACAGAAAACCCAACATCAAGGGACAGACTCTTTTACGAAACCGACCAAACCGAAACTAGCCTTCAAAAGGAACTCCCAAACAAGATCAAAACGACATGCCAAAACACCCAAAACTCCCCCTACTAGGCAGATCGTAGACGACCACAACCATCAAACCCTCGGACTTGGTAAAAGATCGGTTGGAAAAGAAGCTGTTCATAATGTTCCAAATGGCTGCCGGTAAAGCCATAAAGAGCAGAGAAAGGTGAAAATGGAGCATGACGAGTTGGTGGGCCGGATCGGGAGTAGAAGGACAGAGAGTATGGACGGCTAAAAGAAGTGAAGTCAAAAGATGAAAGGATGGACTGCCAAGGATAGCCGGAGATCAGAGGGAATCTGAAGAAACACCACCAAAACCCAACCTAACACATAAAGATCCCCAACCCCAGTCAGACATCTAGATCCGAGACTCTAAAGCCTTTGCCCCAAACAACCCCACTGCAAATCATAACTCCAAGGACCAAAGGAGAAATGGTGGGCCGAAGAGGAGGAGAAGGGAGGGAGGAGAACTAGGTGGGCCAAATGAAGGAAAAGGAGTCGGGGGAGCTACAACCAACCCAAGCAAAGATCCCAAAACCACCCAAAACACCTAGATCAGATCCGTGAGAACGGGTGGGCTGCAGGAAGTAGAGGTAATCTGGGTGCTAGGTTAGAGGGTTCTCCATACCACCAATCTGTTTGTTTTTCAAGTCTTTGCCTTCCTTTTCATCAACAACCTTTTGTTTAGTAACTAGGGGATTTGTGGCAGCAGGGGATTCCGAGTCAGACCCAAGAATGAGATCAGGTTGGTCAATTGGATCAAAGGTATTGGACACTATCATGGAAGCATTTGGGGTGGTGTTATCCGAACTAACTTTGGCCCCTCTAGCCACTGTCACCCACTCATTAGAGGGGGGGATTCTCATTTCCTTTAGGGATAGATGTAACCTTTGGAGAAGGGGAGGGCAACCTTGGACCTTCAGAAGAGACAATCAACTTCGTATGGCTAACTATAGTAGTATCTGTGACTCCAGTAGGGGGTGCCGGTGGACTTTTAGGTACCCATTTGAAATTTGCTTTAGGGAATTTGACTTGGGAGTGACCAAAGACTTTGCAGGGAGGGCAGGCAGGTGGTCTACTTTGATACTCAACATCAACTGGAACATAGGTCTTTTCTGATTTCTCAGAGTGCATAACAGCAACTTTGATGGAGGAAGGGAATGAGGATGTGGCAGTTACTTCAATGCACACACGTGCAAAATTTAGGAAGTCATTATTAGTTGTCATCTCATCAGTGAAGAGAGGCTTACCAAGGGCACTAGCTATATAGCTGATCCCCTCATCAGACCAATAAGAGAGAGGGATTTGGTTGAGCTTAACCCAGATTGGGATTTTGTCACAGTCAGACTTAGTGAACTCCACACCTTCTTGCCATTTCTGTAGAACAATCACTTTGGAGGCAAAATGCCATGGACCAGATGTAAGGATATTGTCACGATCAATGGAGGAGTTGAACTTGAATATATAGTAACCCGTGTTGTGCAGAAAAACTTTGGTAAGACCCAGGTTCCCCCACAACCGTTTAGCAAGAGGTTAAACAACCTTAAAAGGGAGGTTAGAGTGCAGGAAATAGCCAACCAAGCTGGTCGACCAGATAAGGTTTCCCCTCGCTAGCATGTCATCAGGAGGCTTTACCAGAATGTCATCATTCACCATAACAGGGGGATGGAAAGAGAGGGATCTGCTAGCTTTTCCCAAGTTCTTTGTAACTACAACACTCCAACTTTTAGGGACATCAACCGAGACTGTTGGAGAGATTTCGCCTTCCTCTGCAGGGGATATAGGACGTTGGTTCGAAGTAATGGCATCAGACCCTTTCCCTAAGGTAGAGAAGTTTACTGCAAAGCCAGATAAAGGAGGGGAATAACTAGGGGCTTTCCCAGCCAAATCTTGTACTGAGTTCCTCAAGGAAGTGAAAGGAGCTGCAGAGGATCCAGGTGTAGGAATTAAGGGTGGAGAATTCTCAATTACTTGGCGAGCATGTCCAAGATTTTGAATCCTGCCTTCAGAAAGATAAGCTTGTACATCCGAGGAGTATATACCATGAGCCGAGAGGAAGTCCATAAGATGACTGTTTTTCCTCCTCTCGAACAAGGCTTCATCCCTGTCCTTTTGGGAGAAATGTTGAGCAGCTACAAAAATTTCTCTCGCCAAGAGCTGGTCCAATATTGACCTCCAACGAAGAGTCAAGCTGAGTCCTCGCAACTGAGTCCTCCGAGCTACTGTCGAGAGCCATGATGATAGGGTTGATTTCAGATTCGCCCATGCTAACACTTCGGACCAGAATATCCCTAGAAAGGATCGATGAGGTGGATAGGGGAGGAGAGTTTGGGTTTGACACCCCTATCTCCGCAAAGAGGTCCCTAAAAACTGAACTAGAAGAGTTCCCAGCAGATAGGTGAGAATGGTCTACCATAATGAAGGGAGGAAGAGAGAGGAGCAGGAGCCAGGGGGGAAGAGGCCAGGGGAGGAGGGGAGAGAGACCAAAAGAGGTAACCAGAAAAAGTAGGTATAACTGAAAAATTAGGTGAGGATGGGCGGGAGACTAAAAGGGGGAAAGAAGGGGGTGTAGGAGGAGTTAACGGTAAAAGGGTGAGAGTAACCGGTTGAAAGAGTTGTAGAGAGAATGGGGAGAAAAAAATCTAGAGAGAGAAGCCATTATCTTGTGTATGATTGTACAAGCGTGCTACCTTATATTACTTGTTGACCACGTATACTTGTGTGTTGTGCGTAATTAGATTTTACCCAACAAGTTTTTGGCGCCGTCACAGGGGAAATTTTAGTATAGATTTTAATATTTTTTTGATATTAGTTTAAAAGGTCCAGTTTTACTTAAACATTTTGATTTTTGTTTTGTTCGTCTTATTTCAGGTTTTTGAAGTTGGTTTATGCAAACGCGGTTCCAAAAATCCGGACTTGCTTCCTTTTGAGGACAATATTGAAAAACATTTTCAAAGGCTAAGTAAGTGGATCAAGGAAACAAGAGAAGACTTCGCAAACTCTAAAAAAGAAGAAGCAATGGCTGCCGAAGATCAGAAAGCATTGAGGGACTTTGCTAAACCCAAGATGACTGAGCTGCAGTCGAGTATCACCAGGCCTGCTATATCTGCGAACACATTTGAAATCAAGCCTGGGACTATTCAGATAATTCAAAATTCAGTCCAGTTTGGGGTTTTGGCAAATGATGATCCAAACGAACATTTGATCAGCTTTCTAGAGATTTGTGACACTTTTAGGTATAATGGGGTGTCGGATGACGCGGTAAGACTTCGCTTGTTCCCTTTCACCTTACGGGACAAGGCGAAGAGTTGGTTACACTCTCTACTGCCGGGATCAATAACTACATGGGAAGACCTCGCTAAAAAATTTCTTGCAAAATTCTTCCCACCAGCGAAAACTGCAAAAATGAGGAATGAGATAACGATGTTTGAACAACAGCATGGGGAATCACTGTATGAGGGCAAGACTTCTCTGCCTGGGAATCGAAGTAAGTGCCGCGGCGCGAACAATAAGCCTATGGGTAGTACATGACAGGCAAGACGTTAACTTGAAAACAAGAGTCAGTGGCTGCATTGCAAAGACGAGTCCAAGAAGGATCAAGTAGCTGCTGACTCCATGGTGACATCAAGAAAAGATCGGTGACACATGGCGCGAGACTAACACTAGGCATTGGCGCTACGACGCCAGTGTATTTGAATTGTCCGATTTGTCCCCTAAAAGTTAGAAAAGTGTTGTAATGCCCTGCAATACATCGGTTAAGCATAATAACACTATAATCATATAAAATTATATAAAATCTACGAAGATCAGGCAACTATTTAAGCCATAAAGTATCTGATTCGCGGGTATAAATCCCACTCATCAAATACCCCCAAACTTAAGTCTTTGCTTGTCCTTGAGCAAATTGTCTAACACAAAAATAACAGTAGTAAATTAACACGCAAAAGAAATATAAAAGTATATACTAGCATCGTGGCTACAAAGCTCAATCATAGCTACTCCCAGAGAACAAGGTAAACACAGAAATGAGTAAGGGTTCATTCTATTTCAAGCATAAGACTGTATTCGATCCATTCTGTGTGTATGTGTGGAGACCAACCGTCCTGATTAATCATAGCTCAAATAAGTTTGCACAGTCGATTGTTAATACCAATATTCAAACTCCGCAACTTAAACATTCAACAAGCATTAAGAATAAGACGCAAGTGTAGGAAATGATCAAAAGACTCTAGCATGAAGACAGTAAAATCGGACTCAGACAGTCCTTAAGTACCTTAGGTTAATCAGAACTACCCATTAATGAGCTTTTGATCAGTGACTCCCAAGCTAAATGACTTTAGGGCACTAGGTGTAGAACACCCCTATGAATGTAATAACTCGAGCAGTAAATGCCACGTAATCAACATAAGCCAAATTAGATTTTTCGAACTTCGAAGATTATTCGGCGAGTGCATTTTATGCTCCATCTCAACATCGGTCCTGCGTTTATGGGCGAGTACGTTTTACGCTCCATCTCGACCCACCACAAGACTTTCGATATTCAATCTTTTTATCTTTTTTTATTCTATTGTTACTATTTTTTTATATGTCAGCATGCCAAAATCCAAAATCCAAAATTGTATAAACGTCTAAGTCTTTTATTACCTTGTAAAAATGAAAGTTTATAAGAGTGAACAAACTCTTAAAGCAATAAAACAGGCATTCTGTATAACTAATTATTAAAGCAAGTAAATGGTTAACGAATGGTAATCGAAGGAATTACAAGCTAAGGTTACAACTTCACCCCCACACAGGCATTCTGTCAAACACCTGGCGTGCTATGCTTCATCAAACTTCCTACCCTTCTCTCTTTGGTCTTAATGGTCACGACAATTTATCGATCGAGAACACACAGGTGCTTATACACCTCTATCGAGGTATGCACAAACGTATCCTTTCCAGATCCATCTGATAGGGAATAGAACATAAAAGAACATCCAAGCCAGATACAATCCTACACATGTCTATGCGAATTAATCATAACAAGGATTTAAGCATAAGTTCTAAAATAAGTCGCACGTGCTGCACAGATATATGCCTATTCTACGCACAACTTATGCAGTCAAAACCCATAATCACATGTCAATATAGTTAGGTGTAAATCTACAATCCTTCTTTCAATATCATGTAAATTACCAAAATCATCACTAATATCTTAGCGAGAATCATTAAGCATGAATATATTAAACCAAACCATATGGTGCCAACCAAAGAGATAACACAGTCAATTTAAATATAACAAAGGGTTCCATTATAACCTTAGAGCCAATACTCAGTTCATAGCTATTGAACAAAATATAAGTAGCAATAAAGAAAACATTAATGGATTACAAAATCAGAGGAAATAAATGGATAAGAGGAAACTCTATCAAAGCCCTTCAGTCTCCAAGCATTCTGCTCAAATCAAGCTTTCCAATCCGTGTAGCTCACTGCTCTTGTAGCTCCAAGGAAATCCCAGACTTTTCCCTAATCTATATTTACAGACATTAACTAAGAACTAGAGAGAGAAATTACAAAAGAGTAAGAAAAACTAAAAACATTCTATCATAAGCTATCCTATTCTCTGATATAGGAGATATATAGCAAAGGTTTCCTTCCTTTCATTGTATATCTGTTGTTCTCCTTTTTGCTAGGTCAAGAGCAAGCCTTCTCTGCACATGGCCTGAGGAGGTGGCAAGCCATGGCCTGGACAATAAGTTTATGGGTGGCCGCAGCCATCACGTCGACTTGAAAACACCAGAGCTCGCGTTGCGGCACGAGTCCAAGAAGGATCAAGGGCACTGCAGCGCCATGGTGACATCAGCAAGGACCAGGGAGCGGTGCCGCGACGCGAGACTAACACTAGGCATTGGCACTGCGGTGCCAGTGTATTTGAATTATCCGATTTATCCCTTGAAAGCTAGAAAAGTCCTGTAAAGCCTTGCAATACGTCGGTTAAGCATAATAATACTATAATCATATAAAATTATATAAAATCTACGAAGATCAGGCAACTATTTAAGCCATAAAGTATCTGATTTGCGGGTATAAATCTCACTCATCAAATACCCCCAAACATAAGTCTTTGCTTGTCCTCGAGCAAATTGTCTAACACAAAAATAACTGTAGTAAATTAACACGCGAAAGAAATATAAAACTATATACTAGTATCGTGGCTACAAAGCTCAATCATAGCTACTCCCAGAGAACAAGGCAAACACAGACATGAGTAAGGGTTCATTCTATTTCAAGCATAAGACTGTATTCGATCCATTCTATGTGTGTGTGTGGAGACTAGCCGCCATGACTAATCATAGCCCAAATAAGTTAGCACAGTCGATTGTTAATACCAATATTCAAACTCCGCAACTTAAACATTCAACAAGCATTAAGAATAAGACGAAAGTGCAGGAAATGATCAAAAGACTGCATGAAGACAGTAAAATCTGACTCGAACAGTCCTTAGTTACCTTAGGCTAATCAGAACTACCTATTAATGAGCTTTTGATCAGTGACTCCCAAGCTAGATGACTTTAGGGCACTAGGTGTAGAACACCCCTATGAATGTAATAACTCGAGCAGTAAATGCCCCGTAATCAACATAAGACAAATTAGATTTTTCGAACTCCGAACATTATTCGGCGAGTGCATTTTATGCTCCATCTCAACATCGGTCCTGCGTTTATGGGCGAGTGCATTTTATGCTCCTTCTCGACCCACCGCAAGACTTTCGATATTCAATCTTCTTATCTTTTTTTATTCTTTTGTTACTATTTTTTTTATATGTCAACATGCCAGAATCTAAGATCCAAAACTGTATAAACATCTAATTCTTTTATTACCTTGTAAAAATGAAAGTTTATAAGAGTGAACAAACTCTCAAAGCAATAAACACACGAACTAAATTCGAAAAAGAACTAGTTAACACAGTTGGTCGGTGCTTGCTAGAAGGACGGATCAATAACAGTCTCAACTTATCAACTAAACAAACCCCTAGTTCATACATGCTTGACACGACTCTAAGAGAGACATGAGCATTTGGTGCTTGTCATTAGCCACAATCAAAAATTAATAGTGTATATAAAACCCTTGCATGATAACAGCTCAAAATAGGGTAAAAAGGCCATTAACATGGCATAAGCATATAAATCTGTATAAGCCCCAAAAAGATGGCTATAAACCACAAACATGCGAATTATAATTAAAGCATTAATAAATAATAACCAAAAATAGTTCATGGCATCCATAATAATAAAAATCCAAAACATAATCCCGCAGTTCAAAATGACTGCACCACAATACTGAAAAACAAAAGCAAAGTACTAAATATGCAACCTAACATGGCATTACACATAAATAATAAGATAATAGACCCTAACACCCCCAAACTTAAGGTGAGCAATGCCCTCATTGCTAAACATAGATCAATCGTATATAAGAGGGCTTCCCTAAAGTTCGGTCACTAAACAACGTCATCGTCCTCTTCAGCTTCGGCGGGCGGTGATGGTGGAGGGTATGGTGGGAAGACATGAGGCTCTGGGAACTGGTATGGCGTGAACTCAGCGTTCTTGCAACAATAATCGGTGTGTATGCTCTGCATCGTGTTTACCAGCTCAGCCTGATACTGCATCGTTATGTCCTGCCTCTGGGCCACTGCTGCAATGTGCCTTTGTTGCCTCCGAGCCTCGGCGTCATGCTTCTGATGCAGCAAGGCGAGGGATGCCCTAATGTCTGCCAGTAGTCCCTATGCAACTGGGCCTGCGTCTGGAGGCTGTGAGGGCTCGGGCCCTGCTGTAGGAGGTGGCAAAGTAAGTGGCTCGTATCCTTCGCCTCTGACATGAGAATCTGCCTCATCCCAAACATTGTAGAGTGAGATGGTCTGATGTTCAATGACTGCCATGGGTGGCAAGGCTATCTCTTCTGGCCCCCACTGAATACCAGCTTGCTTACACAAGCGAGTGATCAAGGATGGATGTGGAAGTCCTGCAGTAATGGTACTCTTGATCGCCTTCAGAATTGACTCATGAATAAGAACTCCAATATCCACATGCAGACCCATGACAATGGCGAATAACAGAATCACCCTATCCTTAGTCACGTCTCTCAAGTGAGGGGTCGGGATCATGTTGGCACAAATAAAGCTGAACCACGCCTTCCCATAGCGACTGAGTACTGAAGACGGGAAACTGATCTTTTCACCAGTGTAGTCATTAGTCTTCCATGTAGTCCCGGGCTTGCAGAGCCTCCTAATAATATCCTCGAGGTCATAGCTGCGGAGTCCCGGCTCTATATAGTCCCCGCCCTCATAGTTGGGTGCCGCGAACAGTGCATTGATGGCTTGGCTTCAAAAAGCCACTGACTTCCCCCTAACTTGGATAACAGCAGGACCTTCGAGATTGGCGTTTGCATAAAACTCCCGAACCACAGATACAATAGCTGACCTAGGTTGTTTTGTGAAATGCACCCAGTTGCGTTCAAGTGTCATGGTTGTTAGCTCACCGTCCTTTTTCTCCCGCCCCAACCCCTGCTCAGGAATCAAATTTCGTGCGGTAAAGGAGCTTTTGTACCTTTTCTATGCCTCCTCATTCATGAATTTGGTGTTGTCCCATGTTGTTGGTGGTGCTACGGACGATGATCCTCCCACACTAAGGCGTTGCCTTTTTGAAGCCATGTCGATTCAACAATTGGTATGGTTCAAAAACAATCCATAAACAGTGTAGAAGCAACCCTTGAAACAATTCACAGCAACTCCCCAATAAATCCCAGTGATTCTAAGCAAAAATAGTCAAATTTCTCTCTCATACAATTTATCTTATCGAACACCTTGTGTGCGCTCTGAAAACCCAACTAGACAAACCTCGCTTGACAGTGCTCTAACTAGATTTCCTTCAGTGGAAATCACCCAAACAACAAAGAAGAAAAGGACAATTCTAACAATTCAATCAAGTTACTGATTGACTAGAAATCAAAAATTACCTTGAGGGGGAAGAAAAACCTAGTTTGACCTGTGGGCAAGCCCTCATTCTGTAATTGAATGGAGCCCCTTTCATGTTTATAGCGATTGAAACTGTGGTGAATTGGAGGGGGGGAAAGCGTGTAAGGATATATAAGAAGTGGGGTTGAATTGACGAGAGGCTGGTAGACATAGGTAAAGGGGAGGTTTGTGTGCAAAAAGAGGGAAAACTTTAGAAGCGATGGCCAGGAGTTACGCCTACTTGAGCAACAAATATTTGCTTGTGGCACCGTGGCGTGGGAAATACTTCTTTGATTGGTATTGCCATGTGAGTAAGCGATGGGTTGGACTCTCAGTGAGTGGTGTCATGCATGCGCTTTGCCCTTTGTTCCATGGCGGCTGCTGACACGAGGTAAGAAAGTTTGATTTTGAACATGGCGTTATGGTGAAAGTTGTAGTGTATATATATCTCAAGTTGCGGCACCAAATTGTATCTTAGTTTTTCTTGTCCAATTTAAACCATGTATTAGCCACTATATATATATATATATATATATATATATATATATATATATATATATATATATATATATAAACCCTCACAATAACTAGCTTAACTATACTACTATATATAAAGTAGCAACACAAAAGGAAAACATGCTGTATGCATTCTATAGCCACAAAAACATGCATCTGAGATTATAATTAAACTAGTAGCAATGTGACACACTAAAGCGAAAAAGACTAAATATAAACTAGACATAAGAAAGAAAAATAGATAGAATTTGATACTGAGATGGGGTTGCCTCCCCACCAATCGCTTGTTTTAAAGTCCTGGGCTTGACTATACCGATGCCGCTCAATCCGGCTCATAAGTGAAAATGACCATTTCATGTCGCCTATTCATCAATTCCTTTAAATATTTGGCAGACATAGATGATTGATCATCATCATTTTCTTCACCCATTGGCACGAAGAATCTTTCACCACTTTAATTATCCACTAATTCACCTTGTTCATCAATTTGAAAGCATTCTTTGTGCACTAGCGGGCCCTCCAGGGTTTCCATAGTCGTGAGCATAGTTTCTGGTTGTATCAGTCTTGACTATACAACCGTTGTTGATCCTTTTGTCTCCAACTTCAGACTCCACCGATTGGATAGTTTGCACATGTCTCGCTCAACAGTTGTGCGAGACTCATCGCCTTCTCCTTGTGTATTCACCATACATTGCTCTACTTTTTCATCGTCGAGATCAATTATGATCGGTAGATTGCCTTGCGGTGGAATTGTGATGGCATTGACGAGTTGTCCCAATTGATTTTCGAGGCTTTGCAATGCGGCTTCTTGGCTTGCCATCCGAACCTCATTTCTCCCAATAAAGTTGGTGAGCAATTCTTCAAGCCTGTTCTCTTCTTCTTGGGTTAAGTACTCAGAAAAGCTCTCATTGGGTCGAGACGTCAACTCATAAAGCGGCGGAGACTGATATTTAACTTGATAGGCATAATTCGGATCATGATATTGCTCTTAACTGTAGTCTCAAGAGTTTGGATAACCCTGACAGTTTGGATGATAGGAGATCGATTCAATGTCAGCTCATTCCTGACAGTAGGCATTCTGAGTGGACTGACACTCAAGATTGTCAAAAAACCTCAAGACATTTGCAATTTGAACTTGCAATTGCTCGATTCCTTCTTCCGATCTTGGTTGTGTTGTCCTCTCATAAGGCCATTGCTAACATTGATCGTCCATAACTTGTAAACTTAAAAACAAAAAGGAAGATCAAACAAATAAAATAAAAAATATATATATATATATATATATATATATATATATATGTTCAAATTAAGACTATTTTGATTTAAATCAATATTGGACAATATTAGAGTAATAGTTCCCTGGCAACAGTGCCAAAAACTTGTTGGTCAAAAACTCGATCACTAAACACGCGCAGATATCATTAATTCTAACAAGTAATCTGATGATAAGGAAAGTGTCGAACCCACGAGGAACTATCACTAATATTTACCAAATACCGACTTTGTATTGCAAAAGTCTTATTCGAACAGCATTTAATGGAAGTGTGATTAATCTAAGTATAACTAATTATTAAAGCAAGTAAATGGATAACGAATGGTAATCGAAGGAATTACAAGCTAAGGTTACAACTTCACCCCACACAGGCATTCTGTCGAACACCTGGCGTGCTATGCTTCATCAAACATCCTACCCTTTTCTCTTTAGTCTTAATGGTCATGATAATTTGCCGACCAAGAACACACAGGTGCTCATACACCTCTGTCGAGGTATGCACAAACATATCCTTTCCAGATCCGTCCGATAGGGAATAGAACAGAAAAGGATGTCCAAGCTAGATACAATCCTACACATGTCTATGCGAATTAATCATAACAAGGATTTAAGCATAAGTTCTCAAATAGGTCGAACGTGGCGCACAGATATATGTCTATTCTACGCACAACTTATTCAGTCGAAACCCATAATCACATGTCAATATATTTAGGTGTAAATCTACAATCCTTCTTTTAATATCATGTAAATTATCAAAATTATCACTAATGTGACGCCCCCAAAATAGGTATACATCACCCATCTTGAGTCGCCAAAAAATACACTACTGACAACTTTATTTATACAACTATCGTGCAAAATACGATGACATATATACTGTGAGTTTCAATACAAATATATATACCAACTCTGACTCATGTCACAATTGCACCTTACATAAAGGTACAGTCAATAACTGTTTTAGAAATTAAAATCTTTGGGAAGTGCTCAAGAAAACCTTCGTACATTCCATGCGTCTAGGTTATGATAGATATCATATGTCCACAGAATTATCCTTAGTCATGTTCCTTCCAATGGTGAGTCTTCTCTTGATATATAACTATCTCCACTGTCTGCAATTGAGAACTATATTTTAACCAAACTCCAAGATTATATAGGTAGTGCTCGTAAATATACTCAGCAAGTGGATGTGCACAACCTTGTCTTATGATAACACGAGGTTGTATGTCATTAGACATCTGGTATGATAGTGGCAAAACACCCTTCCAAAGTTGGGTTCACCTCCGGTTCACCAAAATTAAATATCAAATAGCGTATACAATACGACACACTTATCTAAAGTTCTCAATAAAATTATTTCCATACTATTTAGGGAGAACCTCAATAGTTATAGACCACCGTTCTATTCCCCTGTTATCCCCGCTCGACTCAGCTACACTCTTATTACCTAAAAGTAATTGTGAAGCAAAAGGGTGAGCACAAATAGCCCAGTAAAGAATATAGTGACTAAAGATAATTAAATTATCAATAGCCTTCGTTGGTAATAAATCAGAGATTTAGAACATATGGTAGATGATAAAACTTTTCAACCATAGTTGCAGCGGAACAAGCAATCCATTAGAAGAGTTAAATAGACCATAAAGTCTATTATTTTCTCCACGTTAAAAGTCCACCAACAATGTTTTATTCCTGTAACATCAATCAACAGTTCTTTTCCACGATCATATGAATAACTCATAATCATAATTGTGATTCTAAATTCCTCTTCGCACCCAGGACGAAGATAATTTTCATCACCTATCTTTACCTGAAACATCAAAGATCATGGTTATACCAAATCATAGTTCCTGTTTATAATCATACCTAATAAATTCATCTTTGCACTACGGGCCAAAGATATTCATTATCATCACATCCATGAATTAATATTTCATTGCTGAGACTCAGCTCAATAATTAATCCACATCATCGAATTGTCCATGCACTACGGCTAAGGATATTCATTAGTATCATAACCACGAATTATCTATGCACTACGGGCCAAAGATAATCGTGTTTTCATCAACGGTCATGATTATGCCATAAAACAATTCATCTTTGCACCCTTGGCCGAAGAGAATCCATGGCCATAATCATAACTAAAACTGTCCATCAATGCACTACGGGCCAATGAGGACCTTTACCACATCATTTGTAACATTACGGTCATGATTATACTGAATAATTCCTGGTCATAATCATACCAAGTCCATCTATGCACTACAGGCCATAGATGACTTTCATCATAATATAAGCACGAGGATGATAACAATGATATAAAGAACTATGAGATAAATGATAAATATTAAACATTTATAATACAATTTATCCAGAGTTCAATAATATCCAAATGTTATCAATCACTTAATAATCTCATAATCTAATATCATTAATATTATAACAATATTTTAATCATTTCTTAAACTTATAAATAATTTATTTTAATTGTTTACACTTTACTAATTAATGCATTTAATCATCCTAAAATGCCAAACTCATAAGGTTTCATCATCAATAACCAAAACTCTCATCACAAATCTGCATATACCTTATATAGGATTTCCAAGCCATAAAATCCTATTTTCCAATTTCGTTACTTTACATAACATATTTAATTCATTTACTCATAACTAGTTCATTTTCATGAAAAATACCAAATCAGTCCCAAAAATATTTCTTTTCTGGGATTTAACAGAATATAGTCTCATATTAAACATACATTTTTCTCGGAATTTTAAAAATTCATTTACTATTTTTTATATGGCCAAAACTACAAAATATTTAGACATTTTTTTATAACTGTACTTTTGTCCAAAAATTCTGAAATTTACACGGTATACTTCTGTTATATACATGTACTCCCAATAAAAATTTCAATAATTTTGGAGTTAACCACAAGGAGTTATAAGGATTTACTTTTAAAATAGTCTTTTCCCATAAAATTCATAACTCTTAATCTATACATCCAAAAATCGCCCTTTTTGGACACAATATAGAAAACTCATCAAATTATCATTTCAAATTTTTCTGGAATTTTTGAGGGTCAGAAAAATTACGAAACTGCAAATGGATTTTTACTCGTCATGCGGTAATCCACGTAGACAGATCATTTCCACAAATTAATATGGAATGAATACAAAGGATCATTCACCATGCATGCGGTAATCCACATAGACAGGTTATTCTAACAGAGTAATAAAGAATGGAACCAGGTCATGCGTAATCCCCACAGACAGGATGTTCCAACAGAATAATAAAGAATGGAACCAGGTCATGCGTAATCTGCACAGACAGGATGTTCCAACAGAATAATAAAGAATGGAATAACAACAGAATTCACCAGGCATGCGATAGACCGCACATACAGGTTATTCCAACAGAATAATAAAGAATGGAATAATAGAAAAATTTCACCATGTATGCGGTGCCTTGATGATGGCGGAGTTATTCCAACATAATAATAAAGAATGAAATAACAACCCTTACAAGTATTGAAAGAAAATAACTCTCTTCATGAATACAAAAGAATAATACCCCTTACTATAATAATAATATCCCTTGCCTTGAAAAGAAGAGTATTCCAACTAGTATAGCGGATATATTCTTGAAGAAAACTTTCACTATTTTCTACACTCAAAGCTTTCTAAAACTCTAAATAAATACGCTCAAGATTATAGAAGAAGAATTCTCTGAATGCCTGGTGTGTTTTTCAATTCTAACTAAGCATCCTATTTATAAGAGAATGGAAAGGATACTATGTAATAAAATATAATATATTCTATTTATAATTATATAATAAAACAAAATTTATAATATATATATATATATATTATTTAAAATCTAATAAAATAAATAACTTTATAAAAGTATTCTGTTTTATATAAAAAGATCTTACTATGCAAGCACTATGCATAATAAAATATAATATATTCTATTTATAATCAAATAAAACAAAACTTTATAAAAGTATTACATTTTTATATAAAAAAGTTTTCATTTTTATTACATTTATAATAATAATAAAACAAAATTTATTTATATATATATATATATAAACTTTCGAGACTTCTTAGATCCCCCCCCATTTTTCTTTTGTGGGCCCCATTAGGGCACCTTTTAAGAAATTTCTCGATTATTTTAAAAAATGGGCAAATGGGGGTCCATAAAATACGCCAAAAGTTACAACAAATACTTCATAAAAATCCCCTCAATATTTTTAACAACATTTTTATTTTTGAATTTTTAAATTTTGACTTTTTTCGAATAAGTCAACTGTTGACTTTTTGACCAAAAAGTCAACCCCGACAAATTTGTGTTTATAGCCTATTCTTACTAATTTCATCATTCTGGACTCAAATATCACGGCCGCGTCTCCAAAATCAACTCTGAACTCAAATTCGATTTTAAATAACATTTATTCATTATTATTATAACTCGCAATATTAACAACCATGTCGTTCCCAGGAAAGAGGGGGCTTTCCAATAAAAAAAATTTTCTTATTGGCGCGCAATTAGGTGACCAAACCTCTCCTTAACAAAACTTTTAGACATTATTAATTATGCAAATAATAATATGAATAACTGTATCGTCTCAATTATTGATTTAATAATATAAAATATTGTGACAATAATTGAATAAAACTGAGTGACTTCTCACATAAGCATTAATAATCAATACTGGTAGTGCTACAATGCAACCACGCCAGATTCATTCTTTTTACCAATGGATTATTTTATGACAACTTGCTTACTTTGTAAAATTTTCAAATATCACCCTTAACTTTAACCCTTTATCAATTTAGCCATTTACTAAATAAAATAATAATTATAAGAAAATTGATTGCTTTTATTTCATAAATTTCGGGGTCTCACAACTAATATCTTAACGAGAATCATTAAGCATGAATATAATAAACCAAACCATATGGTGCCAACCAAAGAGATAAGACAATCAATTTAAATAACAAAGGGTTTGTAGACACTCGAAATTTTCTGCACGCCTATTACTAACATTGCAGGAGGGCAGATTCATCTTTCGGAGATAACCATGGAAGACATCTTACATCCATTATGGATACTACCGGAAGTTCAAGTTCAAAACCCGGGACACACACCGGGAACATCATTTCCAAACCCGGAACACACATCGGAAGGATCATTTCCTACCTCAGAGATAACCCCGAGTTTCATCCTTGGCGATAACCCCAAGGAGTGCTGTTGCAGTTCCGGCGATAACTCCGGAAATGCTTATTTCAAATACATGTTATCAGCTTCAAGCTCAAACCTCCCTCCGAGGCACTCATACCTCAGACCCGGAGCTAACACCGGGCAGACAGGTTCTCCCACAGATGACCTTGCAGCATTCAAACACTTGCAGTAGTCCAATCTCAGATGTAACCCTGAGCAACATCTACTTTCAGCTCAAACCGGTGATAACCCCGGTGAGGAGTCAAACATCATCTTACCGCCTCAACGTTCTCTCTCACAAGATGATATCGTAGCATACAAACAAGTAGTCCAATCTCATATGTAACCCTGAGCAACGTCTTCTTTCAACTCAAATCGGTGATAACCCCGACAAAGAGTCAAACGTCATCTTGCCCCCTTCAACACCTGCGCGTCGTCTCACCACTTCATACATACATACATCCAACAATGTCCCACAAGAACCGAGGAGTTACAATCCCGAGTGACTATTACGCGTGGCAATATACCTTGGATAGAATTTGAAGCTTGAAGACCATGGGCATGGACCCCTCTTCCTGACTTCGTACAACCTCTAATCCATGTCATTGCGTAACTTTCGACACAAGCGGTCCGAAGAAGGTCACATATATCTCGTTCGGATGCTCGGATTGAAGTTCTGCAAGTTTGAGCGGATATTACAGTGCACGGGTGCATGTCTTGAGACAGACGGGACATGAGGCTGGATGCACACGACCGGCAAGGGTGTACTGCGACCATCGATCTATAAATATAGACCTTGGGCCAGCCATTTTGAGGGAGGAAGGAGAGAGAAATGGCGAGGAAGCCCTGTCCAATTTACTCTGTATACACCCATATTGAGTGTTTCCTCAGTATAAACACATGTTAGCTCACATATAGCTACACTTTTTCCCGTGAGGTGAGTGTTTATCCACATAGAGTCATGACACTTTGGCGTTGTACCGTAAGCCTTGTTATATTCTATAAAGCCTTCTTTCCATATTAGCGAGACAACATTATACACATTGAGAGTCGTGTAGTGGCGTCGTTTGCGGACTTGATCAAGTGGTTTTCATTTCGTCTACATATATATATACTTATATATATGTATATATTTTATATGGACTAACATTATCGAGTTATGCCTCGATTGAGCCTGAACTTAGGTGCAGGCGTTTATTTGCTTATATATATATATATATATATAATTGTTGTCGGACATATCCGATGAACACGAATTTACATCCGGTCGTTTCTACTTATATATATATATAATTGGTGTCGGACATATCCGGCTGAACACGGATTTACATCCGATCGTTCTTTTATATATATATATATATATATATATATATATATATATATATATATATATATATATATTACCGCTTTTATATATTTACATTTTCGATCCCCATGGAGTTGCTTCGTGGTGGTTGATCATGTATCTCATATATATATATTTACTGACTTTTATATATATAATCTGCTTCTCGATTTCCATACAAAAATCATGCGGTATCATGTGAGCCTAGAAATCATGTGATCACAGATTCATCTCATCGAATCTAGATTCTGATACCATGATGGACATTTTTCAAATGTGTGAGCAACTTGTACATTATTTACAAAGGTATCAAATTTCCTTGGATGGTTGTCATGCCTATGAGGAGTTCTACGATCAACTTTGATATTATTTTCTCGAGATGCTTCGCATCTCGAAAATAAAAGCAAACAAGCCGAACATTTAATAATAAAATGGAAGTATCAAAGGCCTCAATTACTATTGAGTACAGGGTTTGAAAAACCTCTTTTTACAAAACTTCATTGCTATATCATGTTTAAAACTGAATTTTTCTATAAATTTAAACCCTATGTATATAGGTGCGAACGAGGTACAACACTACTTCCAAATAATGCACATTGATCCACACACACACACACATTCATATAACAGTTTCTTTGAAAAGTGGCGCGTCACAGTAGTAACAACACCGATGTCTGGGTGCTAACACCTTCCCTCCGCATAATCAAGCCCCGGGACCTAAATGAATCTCGGTTTCACAGACTCGTTTATCAGTGTCACATTACTGGGTCAATGTGCAAACCTTTTCGGTTGCGTTGGTGCAATCAGTTAAATACACCAACTGACGACTCTTAAAGTCAAATCGTCGACATTATACATGTCGGACCTTTTTCACTTGTTTTTTCAAATAAATCTCACATTAACATGAGAACACCAAAAAACAAGTAACGAAAAGGGACACTAAAAAATCCTGACGTTGACAGGTGGAGACTCTGCTTGGGACTCCAGTAAGAGGGCTTAAGCCGCTATTACAAGCTTTTCAAAATTGTTATATGCTTGTGTGTGAATGTCGCATTTATATTTATGATGAATGTGTACGAATGCATTTTTACTTACTGCACTATACTATATCTATCTGCGATATTAGTGCTTTGCACATGTCATCATTTTGCATAAACGGTGAGACACGCTGTATGTGAATGTATGTTGTGTGGTTCTTCCATCAGGAGGCTATCCTGTCGGTGTTTGATTACTGGACTCGTAGGAAGAATAATTCCAACGGGGCTCAGGAAAGGCACCACCCAAATTCGCTCTAGTTAAGACCAGATTAACTTTCCGTCAAGTAGATTGCGATGATCTGGGAACCTTCATGCCAAAAAAGCCGCGAGAGAAACCCTAAGATAGGTTAACCTCTGATAAACCAAACGCGGAGGAAAGTCTCTTCATGCTTTCCATTTTCAATTACTTGTAAAAGCATTTACTTGTAATTTTATTCCATGTTCATCTTTATGAAAATATGAAGATTATCTGTGCATGCATGTTATCAATTAACACCCGGTTTTGCAGGACCATATTCCTAAAACGGACATGTTATGATAACATTTACATTACCCTAAGACTAAACTACATAAGTCTTTTGTAGGAAAATCATTGGGCCTGTTACCCGCTCAAAATCCAAAAAGGTCACGAGCCTACAACCAATCATGTCTTCGTCTGACCAGTCTAATCCTGTTTCTCGAGAGGAATTTGACAGATTAAGTCAGCAAATCACAAATTTGGTTGTCCTGCTCAAAGAATTGCATCAGTCCACTCAGGGTACAAAAATCCTTCCACATGCAGAATCCTCTACACAAGGAGGAACACAAGGTCTAGATAAAACAAATCTAGAACCTTCGTTGGATACGACCAACAAAGACCCTGACAACACCCATCTCAAAGGAGATCCAGACTCCGGTGATATCAAGAAGAAAGTACTCCAAATAGAGGAAACTATCCGTGTTTTCAAAGGGATTGGAACACGTGGAAGTGTATCATATGCTGACCTTTGTATCTTCCCTGGTGTTCATTATCCAGAGAAATTCAAAACCCCTGATTTTGAAAAGTATGACAGATTAGGGGATCCTTATACACATTTGAAAGTGTTCATTGGAGAACTTGCACTACTACAAAGTACTAAATAGACAACACTTAAACCACAACGTTTTTTATAAAAACGTTGTGGTATTTTTTTCCATAATATTTTCAAAAAAAACATTGTAAATATATATACAAAAACGTTATCTATTTAAAAGGACATTTTTTAGTTTTAACTAGATAACATTTTTTTTTTAAAAACGTTGTCTATCTAATAAAACACGGAGCTCACTTAAAATTAAAAGACTGTCTTTTTCTCTCCGAGGCTCGTGTCATTCTTTTATCTCTGTCCTCGTAGTTCTCCGTGCAGAGCTTCAGTGCAGCGTGCAGATGGATCATTGACGGACTTCGTTGACGGCATCATGAAGGAGCAGAAGCAACAGAGATGATGTGGAGATGGATCCAGATGAGGTGGAAATGATGAAGATGATGGGGATTCCGGTAGGGTTTGATTCGACCAAGGGGAAGCCTGTCGCTGGTAATGATGTTAGTGGAGTGAGAGCGGTGACGAAGAGGATGCCTAGACAGTATATGAATCGTCGCGTTGGGTTTAATCGACCTTTACCTGCTGAATGTAATCGTTGATTTTGATTTCTCAGAGGTTAGGGTTTCTTTATTCTTATATTTTCATGTTTTTCCCCCTTATTAGCAAATTAATTATATTGTACTGTTTTTCCCCCTTAATAGAAAATTAATTGTTAGTGATGGATATATTGAGGAGGCAACAATAGGAATTTCATTTGTTTACTCTGCTATTGGAACTGCTATCAAGTCCATTGATGGAGGTTTTATCTTCCCCAGTGACGGTGCTTCCACCTACACGGTATTCCATATATGTCTTACAATGCTTTCTCAATGTTGGGTGCCCAAATGTGCCCTTATTTAGTACAAGAGTTTTTAAAGAATGATATTTGTGTGTATTTCCTGACAGGTGAAGTTTAGGCTCATAGTGTTTCGACCATTTGCGGGAGAGGTTATTGCTGCAAAACTAAAGGAGTCCAATGCGGTTTACGCTGTATTACTACTTATTTCTTTGCTTATGGTATTATAAATTGTTTTTCGAAATTAATTTCATATGGGGATGTGACATTATGACATATATTATAAGCAGTTGCTCAGTTTTCCTTTTTAGCGGATGGTTATAGTGAAAGTTACATAACATGTGTAAGAATGAAGAAGTCAATGCTAGGGAATTCTGATAAATTTCTGCATATTATGAGTTGTTATCAGGAGTTGTGGTATTTTTGGGTGAAATAGATTGGGTAATGCCATCGTCTATGCTATAGTTTTTGGCAGTTTTTGAAGGTAAATTCTAGGAAAAGGTTGGTTGAAAGATGTTTCAAAAGATTTTATTGCTTTTGCTTTCCAATTGCATTAATTTGACCATCATTTTCATATGTACTTTCATTCTTGGCAATTTTTTGTGTGTATCTACATTTTTCCTCATATATTGTTGTAGGATGTCCTGACCAAGTATTCTACTAAATATTTCAATTTTTACAGCGACAACGTTAACTGGGTGCCACTTTTTGGTAACTGCGTTGGTTGGGGAGGTGTCAAATGCTACGGGGCTCTCTGCTTCAAAGCATGTTCCTCTGTGGGAGCTCCTGTGGTTTTCAATTGTTGCTAACATGTCAATCACAGGCATGAACTTCAGTCTAATGCTAAACTCTGTTGGATTTTACCAAGTAAGAATTCTACTAAATCTCTCTTCATGCATTTTTGACATTAAGTTACATGATTGTATTTTGTGTTTCTTAATTTTGAGTAATCTTGTTTTAGATAAAATACAGTTGTTGTAGCTTGTTCTTTGGTTTTTGTATTCAACTTCATTAATTTGAACTTTCAATATTAGATGGGGGTTTTCTTATCCTTTTTAGTATTTTCTAGCACCTCTCTTTTCTATTTTTGTTGATCCCCTTTCTCAAGCCTGAATGGGAGAGTTGGAAATGATGTCTAGTGGCAAGTTTAACCCAATCAGAGAAACAAAAGAAGAATTTCTGAGAACAGTTGCTAAAAAGAGGTTTTTTTTTCTTTTTGGGGTGGGGTGGGGGAGCTTGAGAACATGATGGGAATATGCTTCTGTAATTTTGTTGGAGCTTAGTTTTATAGAGATCTTAAAGATAGGGATGTGGATATTTGTGCAGTTCAATGTTTGTATAGAGAGAGGATGCTATCTAGAGAAAGTTGTTCATACAGTTGGGTTGGAAATTTTAGACATATCGCGGGGAGACTTGAAAACCATTTTTTAGATTGAAAGGGTAAGAGGATATTGGAAGGAATTCGGCCTGGTGGATGCCAGAGGTAGTTTTGTGGTGGTGGTGGAAGTCACGGCGGAGAGCATATGGAAGGTAGCGTTGGGTGATTCACTTTATTATTGTTGAGTCTGCTGTGTTTTTGGTTGAGAGAAGTCTTTGCAGGGTCTGGTTCTATTTCTGTGCTTGCTAGGGAGGTTTTTTTTCATCCTTAGCCTTTTGTATATGTTGTGTGTCTTGGGAGCCGTCCCCTTTTGGTGGCCTGTTAATAGTATTTATTTACCTGCTAAACAAAAATAATAATTACAGGGATTTGGATGACCTTACTTTGTAACTAATTTCTCGATCCCTTCATTTATGCTTATTTTTATTTATATTTTTTCCTACCTTTGGTTGGTTTTTGTGTTAAATTTCTTTGCAATTACTGATTATATGACTGTTTTGGTGCCAAATATCAAAACTGAGCATGATTCCAGTGGTCTGTATTATGGAATGGATTCTTCATAATAAGAATTACTCGAGGGAAGTCAAAATGTCGGTTGTGGTTGTTGTAATAGGGGTGGGCGTTTGCACAGTGACTGACGTCAAAGTTAATGCCAAAGGCTTTATATGCGCTTGTGTAGCAGTTCTGTCTACATCACTGCAACAAATTGTGAGTACATGTGTAATTTCTCCATACATCATTCTTTTAGTTATGTTCAGTACAACTGAGTATCTTCAAAGCCTGTAGGCTTTATGTGTGTTTCTTACCAGTATAGGATTCAAATCACATACAGATATGCGTCGCCTAAATTCAGGCACATATCACATACAAGCGTAAGCTAAATTTAAAATACAAGTTTTAATTTTTGATATGTTTGGAATACGTCTTGGATACAACATCTATATGGTGGAATATTTGTTTAATACCTATTAGAAGCTTTTTAATGGGAGTACAACTGCACACGTGTCAATAACTTGGATATATGTTTGATACTAACAAGGTTTGAGTTGTTTTGAAATAAATTAATGTAGTAGCTTGTGTATCCATGGTTGATTCAGGGTTCAAAGTTACAGTATGAGAAGACATCTTGAACAGTCAAATCTTGATGCGGTATCCATATCTGGTGAAATGCAACACAAAAAAAAAAAATCTTAAAAAATTGAAAGTAAAAGCTAAAATAATAAGATTTAAGTAAAATAATGAATTATATACATACAAAGTTGTCATTTGATACATATAACATTATGTAAGTCATATGTTACATAGCTGCCTCAGTGAGTTAGCGTTCTACTTGCCTCGTAGATAAATAATAAACCAGAATGCTCACTGAAAAGTAAAAGACACCAGCTCATGTGATCGCAAAATTATTCATCTGAATGATTTTAGATTAGTTTTATTTTTCTTTCATTTTTTTTCCAATGCTTACTCCTAATACATTCCATTACCTTCTTTTGCTTAATTTTTCAATGGCATATATACTTAGCACCAAGTGTAGTACACCCACCTCCTTATGGCAATTGTATTTTGTTATGTTGCTTGTTTTCTGCAAGAATGATTTTAGTATCTCGGTCCATATTTCTGATTGGACAATATTATTATTTTGTGATGCAGTCTATAGGTTCCTTGCAGAAGAAGTACTCAGTTGGATCTTTCGAACTGTTGAGCAAGACGGCTCCAATTCAAGCCATCTCTCTCTTATTATTCGGTCCCTTTGACTACTTACTCAGTGGAAATTATATAATGAACTACACCTTCTCTTCTGGTGTTCTCGTAAGCCTCTCTTTTTCTTTTTATTTTCTGCTTCTAGTTATTTATGTGTGTGGTGGAATGACTTTTGTGAACAATTTGCGCAGTTATTTTTACTCCTTTCATGTTCGTTAGCAGTGTTCTGCAACATAAGCCAGTACCTATGCATTGGGCGCTTCTCGGCAGTTTCCTTCCAGGTTTTAGGTTACATGAAAACAGTATGCGTCCTCACTTTAGGGTGGCTACTATTTGATTCGGAACTGAGTTTGAAGAACATCATGGGGATGGTAATTGCGATTGTTGGCATGGTAATATATAGTTGGGCAGTCGAGCTTGAGAAGCAGTCCAACGCCAAGATGGCATCCCACCACGTAAAAAATAGCTTGACAGAAGAGGAAATTAGACTACTGAAGGAGGGAGTGGAAAGTACCCCTCTAAAGGATATTGTACTCGAGGAGTCCAAGGTATGAAGTTGACATCTATATTAAGAACATTTGTTTTTAAGCTTGCAGTTTCCTCGGACTACAAGCATGCCTGGTATTCATATATGCCTTTGCTTGCTCTCATATTTTTATAACAATTGATGCCTATCATTTCCTAATTTGAATTATTCTCAATTTTTCTTGAAACAAGTTTACACCATGATCTGGGTAATGTTTTCCAACCTCGTGGATCAGCATCACTGATCAATGTGTGCCTTTTATATTCCAAACAGAATTTTCTGTATTGTCTTTTGAGTTGTGCATGCTCCTCCTTGCAGGCAATCAAAGTGCTCCTGCTCCTGCTTCTGTTTCTGCTCCAATTGTAATGTATCCAAGTGAGACGGATGGTGTCCCGAAGAACATTTTCTTGGTGAACATAGTAGTAATTTATATTGAAAAGTGAATTTGAGATGTATATATGGATAGTTTGGTATATATTTTGTGGATATAGTAATTTGAAACTGTAAACGAATGGTATTATTGGGATGTATTTTGAATGGTTGATACATTTTGGCTTTAAATTTAAATGAGAATTTAGATTTTTTAGCTATTATATCATGGCATTAGCATATTGCAGGTGCATTGATAATATAGGTGAATCACAATCTTTTTTTCTTCATTTTTATTTACAACATTTTAAAAATGTTGTATATTTGTATAAATAAATGACACCTTCTAAATAGATGACACATTATAAACGTTGTCTGATATATTAAATCACAACGTTTTTATTTAGAAAACGTTGTGGAATCATACATTCTACAACGTTTTTAAGCATCTGCTAATTTATGAAAAACAAATCTACAACATTTTTTCTTAAAAAACGTTGTGGAATGTGCTTAACCACGACGTTTTAAGAACGTTGTGTAAGGGTGTCATATAGATGACACCCTTAACCACGACGTTTTTCTGACTGAAACTACAACATATTTTCTGCATTGTCTATTTACTATTTTGTAGTAGTGTTGGGTCTTACGCAGAAAATGAAAAGCTAAGAATGCAGCTGTTTCAGAAAAGTCTGACTGGAGAAGCCCGTTCATGGTATACCAGATTAGACAACTCAAAGATCCATACATGGGAAGAGCTGACTCAAGCCTTCCTCACTCAATACAGTTTTCAATCTCAGATGGCTCCTGACCGGTACCAAGTTACCAAGGTCAAGAAACAGTCTAATGAATCTTTCAGAGAGTATGCTCAAAGGTGGAGGCGCCTTGTTGCTCAAGTTATTCCTTCCATGACGGAATCAGAAATGGTTATGACATTCATAGATGTCAGAAGCTTTCTGAGAGAGAGTCTTAATGGTATTGGCAAACCATTCTCTGAAATGATCAAGCACGAAGAGATGGCTGAAATGGGATTGAAGTCTGGTAAAATTCAAGACCTAGCCGCTCTTAAAGCTGTTGCTGAGCACATCCAGTCCGGATCTTATGGAAACAACCCCCGGAGGGTCCATAAAAAGAAAGATGAGGATGTTTCCTTGATACTACAAGGTCAAAAAGGTAATCAAAGCGTGCCTCTACAGAGGAGAAACTACTCCCCTTTTCAAACACAGTCTTCAAACCATCCATTGCCTAAAGGTGGGGAAGTAAAGCGTCCTCGAACGTTCACACCCTTAGGGGACTCGCTCGAGAATATTCTTGCTCTTCTGACTACTCAGAAGAAAATTACACATCTTCTTCCGCTAGCCAACCCTAATGGGAGGGGTTTTAATGCTACTCGGAAATGTGCTTATCATGCCGTAGCACCTGGACATGATACTCAAGATTGTTGGGCCTTGAAACACAAGATCCAAGATTTAATAGACAACGGTGAGATCGTGGTCACCAAACCAGATCAATCTCATGTGCAAGACAACTCTCTTCCTCAACACAAAGAAGAAGAGGTCAACATGATCAGTTGGAGCACTGGACAGAGTTCCAATTCTAATGGTGAATCATCCCAAACCCTCAAAGACGGTGTTGACAGATGGGATTTTGCAAAGTTCCAGTTCACTATGGAACGAAAGATGAAAGCTCTTTGCAAACAAATTGAGCAATTGGCAGAACTGGTGACCCACCAGCATCAAGTCACACGCCAATTAATCAGGCAGGAGCATGCCTATCTCCTTCCTTTTGTTATGAACACCACCTTCAAAAAGCGAAGCTAAAGGTTGCAAAGAGAGCCAATGCTAAAGCCCGTCGGGATTTTGCCAATCAAAGGGAATTTATCTATCTTGGCCAATCTATGGAGGAGATATTGCAAATGTTGATCAATGAAGGAAGAATTACCTTCCTTCTGCCTCCAATCAATCCCCGCTCAGGATGGTTCAATTCTGATGAAGTGTGTCAATATCATTCACATTCTCGCGGTCACAGCACAGAAGAATGCTGGGCACTCCGCCATCTCATTCAGAACTTATTGATAGCGGTGTCCTGCAAATAGCAGATGATTACACTGTGCAACTCAAGGGCGGGAATGCATGTCCTACCAAATGGAAGGGATCAGTAGCAGTTATATCCGAAGTGGATGATAAGACTGTCAAAGAATTTCCCATACAACCAATTCAACTCAAAGGAGCTGACAATCCTTTGAAAGTGGCCGCACTAGAGCTAATTTCTTTACCTTTCAGACCACAACATCCTGTTGTCAGCTTACACAAAGTTCCATGAAATTATGGAGAAGCTGAAGGATCCATGTCTCATACTACTGCTACAGTGTCGTATCTTCCTCAACGGGTTATGAAACCTACTTGCGAAGCAAAGGGGAAGATTCCCATGGAGAAGATTGAAAAATTCCTCCGCACTATGGGCCACAATGAAGACAAAGTGGTTTTAAGCTTGCGAGAAGCTCCACACCAGATATCTATACTGGACTTGGTTTTCTCTTCCGAGGATCATCGTAAGATTTTACTGAAGGTTTTGGAAGAAGCCTATTTACCAAAATCAGTGGATATCGAAAAATTTCAACATTTGGTTGATCACATTTTCAACAACAATGTGATATCTTTCACTGATGACGATATACGACCCGAAGGGACCGGTCATTACAAGCCATTACACATTGCGATTTTGTCTTCCAGAGGTATATGCTAGCTGGAGTTTTGATAGATGGAGGCTCATCTCTAAATATCTGTCCTTATGCCACTTTGGTGAAGATGAATGTCAATCTCAAGCGGATCCAAAGCAGCCATACGGTTATCAGAGCTTTTGATGGATCCCGACGAAATGCCGTTGGAAAGATTGAATTGCCAATTGAGATTAGTCCAAATACATTCAATGTATCCTTCCACGTCCTCAAGATAGATTCAAGATACAACCTGCTATTGGGGAGACCATGGATGTGGCTGGAGTCGTTCCTGAACAAGGAACTCTACCAATCATCAGCTTCAATTCAGATGCTGAACCGGCCAGTTTTCATTCTATGGAAGTGAGTACCACGCAATACCATTCTATTGGAGCGCCACTTCCCATACCCAGGATTTCTGCCGAGGTTATGTCGGCCACTCAAGAAATGATGTCATTGGGTTATCAACCTGGACAAGGGCTTGGTAAAGATAAGCAGGGTATTAAGCACCCTATCCAAGTGTCCAGCCAAATTAGAACAACCGGACTAGGCTATTCTGCCAGTTCCAATCACAGGAATCCTCATAAGCACAACCAGGTTCCTCAAACTTCCGCCGCACGACGATTTTCTATACCTTTACCCCATGAGCTAATACAGTCTCCGGTAAAGGTGCCATCCCATGTTGTGGCCATACTGTTTCCTAAACCAGTGCCAATCAAATTTAAAGAGGTGCTGATTCCTGATCCCGAACATAAGCACACAACATGTCAGGCATACGCGTCATTGTTCATGATGAACATACAAACAGACACACCCCAGAAGATGATTGCCCAGATGTCATGGTTATCATTCGGGAGAAGGAGGACAATGACGATCCTTCCATCACTGCAGTCCATCGGGACCTTGCCCTCGACAATTGGAGCAGCACTCCATGCATTGGTCGACGAGGGCAAAATGGGCAGAAAAATCCCTCTGCCCTGTAGATAACTTTAATTGCTTGCTTTCCTTTACAGTACTAGCAGTTATTTTATCAAGTACATGCTAACACTTTTGTATGATCGAACAGTTGCATATATTAAGTGAAAGCATATTGTGTTTAAGGACTCTGAATTTAGATGTGCATTGCTGATGAGGTGCCTTCTCTCCACAAGGGCTGTAACTTTGATGCAAAGTTGGACTCAGACTTGATGGACATCCAAGAGGACATTGAGACACCTCAGGAGATTAAGGAATGGGTCGCAGACAAAACCAAACCCAATCTTGATCAAACCACTTCTTTCAATCTTGGAACCTTAGATAACCCTAATCTTATCCAAATTGGTTGAAACCTTACCACAAATCAACGGAATGATATGGTTGCACTATTAACCCAATTCCAGGATGTGTTTGCATGGTCTCATGAAGACATGGTGGGTTTGTCCACGGACATTGTTCTTCATCACCTTCCCATCAAAGAAGGATTCAAGTCAGTCAGGCAAAAACTCAGGCGATTGAAACCTGAATGGAGTTTAAAAGTTAAAGAAGAAATTGTGAAACAATTTCAAGCTGACATCATCATGGTATCTACATATCCGGAGTGGATATCCAACATTGTTCTCGTACCTAAACTAGGAGGAAAGGTGCGAGTCTGCGTGGATTACCGGGATTTGAACAAAGCTTGCCTTAAAGATAGCTTTCCCGTGCCATTTATCCACATTCTAATTGACAATACTGCTCAAATACGACATGTACTCCTTTGCTGATTACTTCGCGGGTAATCAGAAAACTTTTCAACAGGTTGCGTAAGTATAACTTGAAGTTGAATCCAACCAAGTGCACCTTTGGTGTTAAGCCAGGCAAGTTGGTAGGTTTCCTAGTTAGCCACAAAGGGATTGAACTGGATCCTACCAAAATCCAGGCCCTTAAGGAAAATGCCCATTCCTTAGACAGAGAAGGAAATACAGGGATTTTTAGGAAGAATCAACTTCATTAGTAGGTTCATTTCTCAACTCACAGCAACCTGTGAGCCAATCTTCAAACTGTTAAGGAAGAACTCCTCCATGAAATGGAATGATGAGTGTTAGAAAGCCTTCCTTACAATTAAAGAGCAGCTGATTAACGCTCCTGTTTTGGTATCTCCCAGGGATGATGTTCCCCTGTTCATGTACCTGTCCATAAATGACAATGCCATGGGCTGTATGCTAAGGCAAAAAGACGATAGAGGCCAAGAACGAGCTATCTATTACCTCAACAAAAGATTCAAAGATCGGTGAACACAAGTACACTCTGATTGAGAAGACTTGCTGTGCTTTAGCATGGGCTTCCATGAGATTACAGCATTACCTCCATGGTCACACAACCCATCTCATATCCCGCGTGGATCCTCTTAAGTATGTGTTCGGTAAGCCCATACTGAATTGTCGACTGTCAAGATGGCAGTGATCCTACAGCAATTTGACATTGTCTACGTGACGCAAAAGTCTGTCAAAGGTCAAGGAATTGCGGATCAACTAGCCGCCGCACCTGCAGGGGACTACAAACCCTTGGAAACATACTTCCCCGATGAAGGGGTAATGACAGTTCAGCAACAACATCAGTACGATACATGTAGCACGTGGAAAATGTATTTTGATGCAGCTGTTAACGCAGAAGGCTCTGGAGCTGGAGCAGTTCTAATATCCGATACGGGGGAAGCAGATATCCGTCATTAAATTGCGGTTTATCGGCACCAACAACACAAATGAGTATGAAGGCTGTATCATGGGGTTAAAACTTGCTCGTTCAATGGGCATCAGGCGGTTAACTGTCTTTGGGGATTCCCAATTGGTAATCAGACAATCCACAGGAATTTATCAAACCAAAGAATTACATTTACTGCCTTACCATCGGCAAGTTCTACAGATGACTTTGGAGTTTGAAGAAATCTCCTTTCTACACATTCCTCGCAATAGGAATGATTTTGCGAATGCATTAGCAACGTTGGCCTCCTTGGTTCACATACTTGACAAGGAAAACATGCCAAGCATTACAATTGCAATGCAAAAAGCCCCAGTTTATGTGAACTATGTTGGAGAAGTATCGGATGAACTACCTCCCATCCACAACCCTTGGTATCAGCACATCAAGGAGTATCTGCGAGATGGATCTACACCCGCTAAGGCGAGCCTAACTGAGAAGAGGCGGATTCATCGACTTGCTATGAAATTCTACCTGAGTGGAGATGCACTCTATAAAAGAGATGCAGGAATAGGTCTCCTCAGATGTCTGGATAAAGACCAAGCTCAGAGACTCATGGATGAGATCCATGGTGGAGTCTGTGGCCCTCACATGAGCGGACCCCTACTTGTCAAGAAGTTCCTTAGAACAGGGCATTATTGGCTTACACTCAAAGCTGACTGTGATGATCACATCAAGAGGTGCTATCAATGTCAGATTCATGGGAATGCCATCCACGCCCCTCCAAGGGAACTCCACAATATGAGTTCGCCATGGCCCTTCTCAATGTGGGGAATGGACGTGATCGGCCCCATCGAGCCCAAAGCCAGTAATGGACATCGATTCATATTCACCATGATCGACTACTTCACCAAATGGGTAGAAGAAGCATCCTTCCCCAGGGTTACCAAAGAAGTCATCATTGCTTTCATCAGAAACAATGTCGTCTGTCGATATGGACAACCAGAGGTCATTGTGTCAGACAATGCCTTAACCTCAACAACAAAATGATGGAGGAGTTATGCAGAAAATTCCACATTAAACACCTTAACTCCGTCATCTACCGTCCAAAGATGAATGGTGCTGTTGAAGCGGCTAATAAAAACATCAAAAAGATCATGTAGAAAATGTCCGCCAATCACAAAGGATGGTCTGACCTCTTGCCTCTGACTTTATTAGCCTACAGAACTTCTATGCGTACTTCCACTGGGGCATCCCTCTACTCATTAGCTTATGGGATGGAAGCAGTGCTCCCCATAGAGGTGGAAATGGAATCCCTCCGAGTGTTGATGGATGCTCAGTTGGATGAAGACCAGTGGGTACAAGACATGTATCACCAATTGTCTCTAATAGACGAAAAAGCTAACCGTACATCTTTCCATGGTTTGTTATATCGCCAAGGATCGCATTTATCCTACAACAAAAAAAGTCCGACTACTGGCGCTTCAAACAACATGACTTGGTTTTGAAGAAGATCATTGACAACCAAGATCATTCTAAGGGAAAATTCGCTCCCTAATTGGGAAGGCCCATTTGTTGTCAAGGAGGTATTGACAGGGAGGTGCTCTCGAGTTACGAAATGGATGGCGATGAATTTCCATGCTGCTTATCAACTCTGACACCGTGAAATCTGATACTATCCGAGGTTACCATCAAACAAGCATCCTGGTGTTGATCATCAAATCACCAGTTATTCCAGTTTTGAACCCTCTCCTTTTTACAAACTCTTCTTCCCCTCAGGGAAACATACAGTTCAAACCAGCAGCCTGGTTTCACTTCATTTCAAACCTTTCATACAATTTCGGTTATCCTGAAGACGGGATTGAACCTTTCACACTTGCAGTTTATCCTGAAGACTGGATTAAGCTTTTCTATGCTTGCAGTTTGTCCTGAAGACGGGATTAAACTTTTTCCACACCTGCAGTTTATCCCCATTATGGGATCAAACTTTCTTCTCCCCGCAGTATAGCCTGCACATGGGATTTACACTTCTTTTTGGCTGCGATTCGTCCTGAGGGGCGAACTACATCGACCTGATCTCCCTGATACCCGGGGGTATGTAGGCAACCATATTCTATATGGCCCGGTCGCAATAAAAAAACAACAAAAACATTTCTACCCTTTCTTCACAAAAACAACAAAAACATTTCTACACCTATCTGCCTTTCACTTTCAGCGTTGAACCTCTTACACCATGTTCGAACTACGCAGACTTGATCTCCTCTTCAATAGGAGTACGTAGGCAGCCATTCATGGTTCAGTCTAACCCCTACCAGAACAAATGACTTGTCACATGGTATAGGGATCAACCTTCAATTCACTACATTTCATCGGTTTCAGATCAAAGGGATGGAATTACCCAACCTCTTCTCACAAATAGAAGATTCGGTGACCATCTAAGTTGCGATCGTGCCTCAAAGAGCAATACCAACCCATAAGAGATGGAATTAACTAGGCTTCTCACAAATAGAAGTACTTGCGACCATCCGTGATGCGGTCCAATCTCGTAGAGGAAAACCCCCCCTCTCCACTTTTTCCATAAAGATACCAAATCCCCAAGACACCAAAGATGGTAGGGATATACATAAATCAATGATCCGTTCTGAGAGATCTTGCGACGTCTCAATGTCCACCTACAAGGATAAGTTCAGAATGCATCAAGATCACAAGGCCCTGAAGAAACAGGCAAATATCAAGCAAGTATCAAGGCATAACTAAAAGGGAAGTGAATCAAAATATATTTCCCTGCCATACATAATACTGTTTGATATATATCTGTGCTGTACATGACAAAATGGCTAAGCTAGTCTGTGCAGAAAAATACAAAGTTATCTACAGCTATGTGTGTATGCGGACTATCAGATCTAACATGGCATCCCTCTCTGAAGACGGAGGTAGCACTGCAAGCTCCTGCCCAAGGGTATCTACACGAGCTAGCAGATCATAGGCTAACTGCACGGTGGCATAATGCTCATCAATGTAAGCGCTCATATCAGCAAGACTGACAGTCATCTGGGATCTCACTGAAGTTCTATCTGCAATGGCCACATCCCTAGCAGATATGGCGGCATCCCGCTCCACAATCAATGCATCCCTGGCTGATCTAGCCTCATCCCTCTCTAACAGAGCGACGTCTCTCCCATCAAGAGCTGTCAACATTGCGGCCCTAGCCTGATCTCTATCATAAGTCATCAGATGTAAGCTCTGCTCCAAATGCTGTGCCGAATACTGAGTAACAGTGGCACTCGTGGTGGGAGAATCCATCACAAATGCTAGCAGCCCAGTAGTCAAGTCATCTATGGGAATGTCAACCTCCTCTATAGGCTACTCATCGTCGAAATCAGTCCCCTGCACTGTGGATACTACCGCAGCCAATGCAGTCTCTGTCTCCATCCATGCGGAATACTCTGCAAAACAACCCGGATGATCGATGTAAAACTCACCAACTCTCGCCGATCCCAACAGTATACAACTGGATCTCGTCTCCGATAAGCGATTGAGAAGCGAAGCGCTGACTCACCGCCTCATAAGGGTAAAAATATCAAATCGTCAAATCGACACATCACTACCATGGATGATAAATAATCATACCCCTCAATCTAGCCAGAGGGAGATAATCCACGCCCGGAGCATGAGTAATGAAGCTGTAGGGTGAACTAAGCCCTAAACATGGCAATATGGCAAACGGATCCTTAATCCATGCCAGGAAAGTTGACCACGATGCAGCATCTGTACACTCCGCAGGCTGAAAGGAGTACGACATGACTATATCATGGGTGAAACAAACCCCCTGCCGTCTAAGTGTGCCAATCGGTCTCAAGTGTGACATAAACCACACATACAGCATGACCGAGCTACCTATAAACACTCCTGCCGGATAAGTGCAACAGTATGTAGTTGACCTTAGAGTCTCTGCAATGATCATTGGTACAATGGTATGATCCTCCCTGAGAGCTTTCACTGCCATAATGACGCCGATATCCAGCTCATCCATGTACCGCGGCATGAAGACGTATGACAATACGCATAAAAGAAGTACATCCACTCTGGCTGAACGCCAATGATCCTCCGGTGTGGTGAAATCCCCGGAATGCCGTACATAACTATCCTCAGAGCCAAATATGTCAAATAGAAAATGCTGGGATATCACGTGGCCAGATGTAATCTCGTCCTGTACCACTCTACGCCTCAATCCGGTGAGGGTCATGAATCGTCTCGCTTTCATATCTCCGATAACCATATACGCACGCAAGGTCTGCCCAAATGACAAAGATCGCTAACCGTGCATACTCCTCCAAAGTAGGAGTCAACTCCTGGGTCCCAAATCGGAAGACCTGCCTCTCCGATACCCAATGCTCTGGCATACCCTCTACAAATCTTGTGGGAACCTGAAACATCAACAGGGTCATAGTATGCTGCTGCAAATCATCTATGATCACCATGTCTGATGTTAATATACTATCATACCATGAACGCATACCAGATATCACCAAAAATGGTGGGGTATGATCAATACGGCTAACTGTCGAAGAAGACATCTGTACGGGCCGTGTCATAAGACCATCCAGGGGTTAATGCTGAATATCTCTGGACATACATATATATGCATAACATAATAACATGCATGATACAATAGATGGCAATATGATATAGGGAATGGAAAACTGTGCATGCATTCCTAAGTATATCATCATCTAATACATCTCTGTACAGCTAAAATACAGGGAAATGGGGTGAAGCTACCCAACATCCAACATAGGCCTATCAAAAGATATAGTGAGAATGGGGCGAAGCTACCCAGCAGCTAACAGAGGCCTATCAAAAGAGATAACGATAAATATACATTAGAAAAAGTCAATGGTGTCGATGTCTACATCATCGATCCTGTCCACCTGATGTAACTCCTCCTAAGTCACTGGATCTCTATCTACAGGGATGTCAGGCCGATACAAGGGAGGATCTGCATCGGCAAAGCCATATGGGTCACCTGAGGGGCCAGCGCCAGAGCTGGAAGGATCAAAAGTATCTACCTCTGAAGGATCTCTGCCCAAATGCCGAATGAAAAGATGTGTCCGGCCCAATTTCATTGGGTCAATCATCAATCATGTCACATGAGTCGGATCTACGCCACAAAGCAGCTAATCGCCATCATCACGGATCCTGGAACCATATCCCCCATAAACTGTGTGGCGTGGGTCTGAGCTCCAATAGTACGAGGGATCCACCAATGCTGGAACATCTCTTGAGACCAGGGGCCCTCTGACAATGTAAAACCGTCAATCCCCATCAATGGGATGTCAATGACGGGTGACTGCGAAACAAGCCAATAACGTCTGGCAGGAGGAAAGATCGGCATACAGATCTCTCCTGTAGTGCTCTTGATAGCACGCTCTCTTAAATAGAGCTCCCATCCTCCATCTGTAAAGAGAGGAATCCTACGGGTGGAAATGACGTACTCTATTCCAGTCGGGACCCATCCTCAAATCCAACTCCTAAATGCTCTCCAGAGTAGGGAATCCATGTGATGACATCTGTTGTCAACAACTCCAGTTGTAGGCGACCATGAGTGAAACCCTCAGCAACAAGGACCTCCGCCTGTATGGAATGATGCCATCTCCGTCCTCGTGGATAGGTGTCTAAACCTAGCACACTCACATGGCATAAACAGGGAAGCCTCTCATAGGCCCAAAACTGCCAACACAAAGGTAACATCTGCTGTCAGTCAACACTCTTAACCTATACACGGGAAAAGACAAGAGAAACACTCACCAACAGAAACGGGTAGAATCCTAACCACGCCTCGGTCAAGCCCTGCGATCGCATGTGCATTCCCCCGAGGAAGTAGGCAAAGGTATAGGAACCCCAATCATACTCTCCTATACGGTCCACGTGTCAAGTGGCGCAGATCAAAGCGAAGGACACCGTAGAGGAATTATCTGCTATGAAGCAGCCCTTAATGATCATCAGGAACAATCGCCGAAGAATGCGATCCCCGACTCTCACATCATCGGTATGGGCTCACTCAACAAACCATTCATAGCATCTATGCTCAAAGGACCCAGACGCAAACGGTCCCCGCCTTCGAAGCGCCTCATGCCGAAACTCCCAACAAGGATCTGACTAGAGAGGGGTAATATCCATTTGTGCAAGGCAATCGGATCCCTCCAAACTCCATACCGTGATAAACCGCCAATCCATCGGTGTCATCATCACCTCACAGATCCAAAGAAATGGAGTGATCGAGTCCGTGTGAAACCACCATTCAAACAATGCCCTCGAGGTAACCCGAGGACAATGACGGGGAAGAGTGGAGAAGAACATCCCAAATCCCTCACCATGTACAATCGCTTCAGAGTCATCATGCAAAGCTCCGATACATAAAGTGGATGCTAAACCAGCCCCTCTAGGGTCATGTGAAGCCGGGAACCTACATCAAATGCAGATCAACATTAGAATCCTTGACTCCTCATCAATAAGAAATAAGGAAGATTAAAGATCTAACTTCATACCTCGTTTGCATGCAGGTATACAGAAGGATGCCTATTCAAGTCACCCAGAAGATCTGGGTTTGTCACTTGAATACCTGGCAATTCCCTACGGGGAACACATACAGCAGGAGCAGGAACCTCGATCGGTAAATCCTCCTCCTCGTCCTCGACATTCGGCACTTCAACCCGAATAGGACGTATCACTGCCTCCACCAAACGACGAGGCTGTCTGACAGACCGACGTTGAGGATCTTCAGAAGCCCTCCTCCGTACACTAAGTAGTCCTACGGGAACTACTCGACTGATCCGATCCATAATATCTGGACAACAAATCTCCAAATCACCTCAAAAAGGGTGTGGTAAATTCTTACCTGGAGCTTTTCAAAATGCATTTTATGATTACATGCATGCATGCATTGTTTTAACACACGTCTACATTAGAGTTAAAAAATGCATGACTATCCAATACCTACATTTTGGAAATTTTTTCCATAGCCCCCTTTGTAAATGGGACTATCCACATGCACATAGGCATGACTAGGTGGCCATTCAGTAGCACACCTGTACACAGTCATATACATCCTACATGCATTATCATCAAAGTAAAAAATTCGTAAGTGTAGTCTAATTACCAGGATTGTTTTGCTTTTCTACCTTTACTCATTTATCCTCAAATAGGATAAGAAATGACAGTAAAAAGTGCCAATTTGACTGTTTCAAAAGTCAAATTTTTTCACATCATTATGTTCAGCATGGTTTAATACTAACATTTGCTATGTTGAATATTTTTTATCAAATCATATCAGCATGCATATTCACTACTATGTGTCTAAATGCATTTCATATGATAAGTCATTTTCCAACGGATAGAAATTGGAAAAAATACATGCATGTGTTACCAGGACCAAGAACGCTTGTACGGTGGCAGAATATGCAGAAAGTTGCTCGAACTCAGCAGATCTGAAGAAGAGCTCTTAGATTTCCTTCGCAGCGCAGCTTGAAAATGACTTATGAAGCAACCTTTGGGCTTTACAGAGCCACGGTTGGCCGCAGGCCTACCTGCGGCACTCCTACGTGGGTCCCACACCTCCGGCTCGCTCCAGTTAGAGTTGCAAAGGAGGTCTTACAAAGTCGAAAAAAGGCCAAATCGAATAAAATGCTACGCGATTGAGCTAATAAATTGAAATCTCGTTTTCAGACGGGTCAAAATTGAATTCCCGCCATATCATTGGTATTCGCCTAAATGCAGGGTATTATACTATACCGATGAGCTCAGCTTTCACAGATCATGCTCGGCAATACTTCACAAAGGTCTGATGTCGTCATTTTTTTTTTTGCTAAATTTGTTTGTATATTGAAAAGAAAAGAGATAAAACAATCGCTAAGGGCATACCCTTAAGCTTTTGATAGAACCACATGGACAACCCCCAAAATGGACAACAAAAGACTAACAACCAAGCCAAATGAAAGAACAAGGAGCATTACTAAGCAGGACAATAGTAAATACAAGCATGGGAACTTAAACAACTTAAACAACCAATCGCTTGAAACCAAGCGACCAAATGAATGGAGCCAAGAAATGAATGGAGCCAAGATCGAATCGAATCGCACTACAAGAGTCAAGAGGATGTCAAGCATAGGAAGAACTACGAAAAGCGTAGGAAAGGGCCAACCATATAAACCAACCCGTCAAAACCAAAGATCCCCCAAAGATCCAAGACAAGAGGTTGAACCTCAAGGGTGAACCATATAAACCGAACCTCAAGCCGGCACCAAAGATCCCCAGCTCCCGAACAAGAGGTCAACCCTCAAGCCGAACCAAGATGCCAAGCCCAGATGTCAGCCCAGTCCTTTACTAGCCAAAAAGCCGAACCCAAGATTTGATCAAGATGCTATCAATCCATAACGAATGTAATAATAGTGAACTAAACCGTGAAAGAGGCCGAACTGCCATGGAAGCTAAATTGCCAACACAGAAGAAGCCGAACTGTAAATGCTGCGTGTGCAAGCAAAGCAGCGCCAAGCTACGACGCCAAGCTACGAGATGCTAAACCTCCCCGCCGGGGGTTACAACGCCGAAGTTATCAAACGATTGCATATCCCCGGCGGGGGTCACAACGCACATCTTTCAATCATCCAAGTATTCCCTGGCGGGGGTTACAACGCAATGCAACCATTGATACACACATCAATGAAGGTCAAACAAACCTTGATGTCATGTCAGCCGATGGCAAGTAAACCCATCGAAGCAACCTTCCCCGACGGGGGTTTACAACGCAATGCGACCATTGACACATACATCAATGAAGGTCAAACAACCTTGACAATGCACCCAGCAGGGATCTATCCAGTGATACACACATCAATGAAGGTCAGGCAACCCTGACGGCGACAGTATGTAGGTCATAAAGAATCTGGCTGAGAATGAGGGAATATGTTATACACATCCTCAAACAAACAAAGCTTTATCCCCACAAATCTCTTATACACAAGAGGTACCTCTATGGAATATAAGCCAGTGTCTAGGATTCAAGACTTTGGTGATAGCCCCAACGTCAACATCCTTCAAGACTTAGATCGCATGTCCAAGCCATCACTGATTGTCATCCCAACAGGATTACCTAACAATCATGCATCATACATTTGCATCATGTTGCTGCATATAACATCATGTTTACATTACTTGCATTTCAAGTGTATAGGATTCTTTATCCTATCCATGCCTTGCATTGCATGAATATGATAAAGAGGGGCATCTATAGACACTCGAAATTTTCTGCACGGCTATTACTAACATTGCAGGAGGGCAAATTCGTCTTTCGGAGATAACCCTGGAAGACAACTTACATCCATTCCGGATACTACCGGAAGTTCAAGTTCAAAACCCGGGACACACACCGGGAACATCATTTCCAAACCCAGAACACACACCAGAAGGATCATTTCCAACCTCGGAGATAACCCCGAGTTTCGTCCTTGGCGATAACCCCGAGTGTTGTTGCAGTTCCGGCGATAAACTCTAGAAATGCTTATTTCAAATACATGCTATCAACTTCAAGCTCCAAACCTCCCTCCGAGGCACTCATACCTCAGACCCAGAGCTAACACTGGGAAGACAGGTTCTCCTACACATGACCTTGCGGCATTCAAAAACTTGCAGTAGTCCAATCTCAGATGTAACTCTGAGCAACATCTACTTTCAGCTCAAATCGGCGATAACCCCAGTGAGGAGTCAAACGTCATCTTACTGCCTCAATGTTCTCTCTCACAAGATGATATCGTAGTATACAAATGAGCAGTCCAATCTCAGATGTAACCCTGAGCAACGTCTGCTTTCAACTCAAACCGGCGATAACCCCGACAAAGAGTCAAACGTGTCCCACAAGAACCGATGAGTTACAATCCCGAGTGACTATTACGCGTGGCAGTACCTTGGATAGAATTTGAAGCTTGAAGACCATGGGCATGGACCCCTCTTCCTGACTTCGTACAACCTTTAATCCATGTCATTGCGTAACTCTCGACACAAGGCCATCCAAGAAGGTCACATATACCTCGTTCGGATGCTCGAATTGAAGTTCTGCAAGTTCGAAGGACATTATAGTGCACAAGTGCACGTATTTCCGACGACAGACCATGAGGTTCGGATGATGGATGCTTCACCGGTAGCGCATGTATAACGCGGTACGTCAGAGGGTACTACTACCCATCGCCTCTATAAATATAGACCTTGGGCCAGCCATTTTGAGGGAGGAAGGAGAGAGAAAAGGCGAGGAAGCCCTGTCCAATTTACTCTGTATACACCCATATTGAGTGTTTCCTCAGTATAAACACCTGTTAGCCCACATATATAGCTACACTTTTATCCGGCGGGAGCTGGATGTTTATCCAGATAGAGTCATAGAAGTCTACTTTGGCAGCCCACTGTAAGCCTTGTTATATTCTATAAAGCCTTCTTTCCATATTAGCACACACTGTTAAACACATTGAGAGTCGTGTAGTGTGCGTTTTCCCGACTTTGGATGCATGGTTTTCATTTCATCTATATATATATATATATACTTATATATATGTATATATTTTGTATATGGACTAACATTATCGAGTTATGCATCGATTGAGCCTAGACTTAGGTCTGGAGCGTTTATTTGCTTATATATATATATATAATTGTTGTCGGACATATCCGATGAGCCTGGATTTACATCCGGTGCGTTTCTCTATATATATATATATATATATATATATATATATATATATATTGAAACCGATGCTTCCGACATTGGCTTGGTGGCATATTCAAACAAAAGTTAACCATTACTTAGATGAACAAATTGTTCGCTTTATTCCTAGCATGGAACCCTACACAGTTAAAATACAGTGCTATTAAAAAAGAGATTTTATCATTAGTTTTATGTATTAAAAAATTTCAGAGAGATTTATTAAATCAAAAATTCCTTGTTAGAATAGATTGTAAGTCAGCAAAATTTATTCTTGAAAAAGACGTTGAAAACGTCGCCTTTAAGCATTCATTCGCTAGATGGGAAGCTATATATATACTCATATATATAATTGGTGTCGGACATATCCGATGAGCCTGGATTTACATCCGGTGCGTTTATTGATTATATATATATATATATATTTACATTCCGTCCTGCCTGGAGTTTATTTCGTGGCAATTGATCGCTTTTACAGTTTTATTTACATTTCGTCCCACCTGGAGTTTACTTCGTGGTGGTTGATCATGTCCATATATATATTTACCATTTTTATATATTTACATTTTTGATCCCCCATAGAATTACTTCGTGGTGGTTGATCATGTCTGTATATATATATTTACTGACTTTTTATATATATAATCGCTATCGCTTTCCATACAAACTGCAGATCATGTGAACCTAGGAATCATAGGATCACAGATTCATCTCTCAATCTAGATTCTGGTTCCATGATGGACATTTTTCATTTATGAAAGCGACTTGTACATTATTCTGATGTCTCAATTTCCTTGGATGGTCATCATGCCCCGAGGAGGTCGGATCACAGATATTATTTTTTCAAGATGCTTCGCATCTCGAAAATAAAAGCAAACAAGCCGAACATTTAATAATAAAATGGAAGTATCAAAGGCCTCAATTACTATTGAGCACAGGGTTTAAAAAACCTCTTTTTGCAAAACTTCATTGCTATATCATGTTTAAAACTGAATTTTTCTATAAATTCAAACCCTATGTATGTGCGAACGAGGTGTAACACTATTTCCAAATAATTGCACATTGATCCACACACACACATTCATATAACAGTTTCTTTGAAAAGTGGCGGTCACCGTGGCAACACGAATGTCGGGGGGTGCCTAACACCATCCCTCTGCATAATCAAGCCCCCGGACCTAAATGAATCTCGGTTTCACAGACCCGTTTAGCAGTGTCACACATCACTGGGTCAATGTGCAAACCTTTTCGGTTGCGTTGTTACAACCAGTTAAATACACCAACTGACGACTCTTAAAGTCAAATCGTCGACATTATACATGTCGGACCTTTTTCACTTATTTTTTCAAACAAATCTCACATTAACATGAGAACACCAAAGAACAAGTAATGAAAAGGGACACTAAAAAATCCCGATGTCGACAGGGTTCCATCATAACCTTAGAGCCAATACACAGTTCATAGCTATTGAACAAAATATAAGTAGCAATAAAGACAACATTAATGGATTACAAAATCAGAGAAAATAAATGGATAAGAGGAAACTCTGTCAAAGCCCTTCAGTCTCCAAGCATTCTGCTCAAATCAAGCTTTTCAATCCGTGTAGCTCACTACTCTTGTAGCTCCAAGGAAATCCCAGACTTCTCCCTAATCTATATTTACACACATTAACTAAGAACTTGAGAGAGAAATTACAAAAGAGTAAGAAAAACTAAAAATATTCTATCATAATCTATCCTATTCTTTGATATAGGAGATATATAGCAGAGGCTTCCTTCCTTTCATTGTATATCTGTTGTTATCCTTTTTGCTAGGTCAAGAGCAAGCCTTCTTTGCCTCAGGCACTGAGGAGGTGCCCATGGCCATGATAATAAGCTATGGGCGTTAAAGGCCGCCCACGTCATCTTGAAAACATCAGACTCATGTACTGCATGTCATGAAGTCTAAGAAGGATCAGGGGCGGTGCATCGCCATGGTGACATCAAAGAAAAGACCGGTAGGCTGGCCACAGCGGTGCAGAGACTAACATTAGGCATTGGTAACATGCAATTGGCAACGTATTTGAATTGTCCGATTTGTCCCCTGAAAGCTAGAAAAGTCTTGTAAAGCCCTGCAATACGTCGGTTAAGCACAATAACACTATAATCATATAAAATTATATAAAATCTACAAAGATCAGGAAACTATTTAAGCCATAAAGTATCCGATTCGCGGGTATAAATCCCACTCATCAGAGATTTATAGGACCGTTTGAGATAATAAAAAAGATAGGTGAAGTGGCGTACGAGGTAGCTCTACCTACTGAACTGGAACATATTCACAATGTGTTTTAGGTGTTAGTGTTGCGTCCATACAAGCCGGATTACAAGCATGTTATATCGTACGAGCCAATTCAAGTCGAGAATGACTTATCCTATGAAAAAATCCCTGTAGAAATTTTAGATAGGAAAGAGCAGAAGCTAAGGAATAAGGTTATACATTATGTCAAAGTTCTTTGGAGTAACCACAACGTTGAAGAAGCTACGTTGGAACTCGTGGAAATAATGAGGAAGAATTATCAGAATCTTTTTGAGTAACCTTATATGAAATTTCGGGGACGAAATTCTTATAAGGAGGGGAGAATGTAATAACCAAGAATTATAAGTCACATTGTAAATAAATATATTAATTAAATATTAATGTTATTGAAAACTTTGTGGCATATATTAAATGAATATGTGGACAAATGGATATAATAATTATTTATCAAGGATGGTAAATATTTTTGTGACTCATGTAAAATATGTATGGGATTAAATAAATATATATATTGTAAATATGTACATATGTTTATTTATTATATAAAGAGAATTAAAAAGAAAGCTACATAACATAATCATACATTAGGTATGGTAATTAAATAACCTAAGGGTTATGGTATTGAAGAATTTTAGTATTTAAAATATATACTAACCTAAGAGATTAATTTTATTATCTCAATTTATTATTTATTTCAAACCAAATTAAAGCAAGTCTAATTGGGTTATAAAATTAAATGTACATTAGTAATCATTTAAATTCCAAAATGAGTGGAATGTAAACCCTAATTAAATAATTAGGGTAAGATAAAATTTATGTGTTGGACCCATGGTTATTTACATGGCCCAAACATTTGAATTAGTGATCCCAAACCATTTAAATGGGAGCCCATAACTTAGCCCAACATGTAAGGGACTTTTTAGTCATTTTACTAAGCAAATTTGGTAAAGAAAAATAAAGCAAAAATGGACAATTAAAGGGGCATGATATAACCGGCCATAAGGGAGAAAAAAAAGGAGCATGTGATTAAATCATTTCCTAATCCCTTAACTTCGAAGTTATTACCTACTCCCTTATGTGTCACCAATTTAATTAGCCACCATATTTCACTAAAGTTACAAGATAAATGAGAGCAGGGATAAGAGATATATTAGGAGATAATATACACATAATAGTTGTATACATATATTTTTGCTAAGGATATATACACCTCTCTTTAGTAAAAACAAACATTTACTTCATTTCTTCTCATTTCTCCCAAACTAACTAACAAAAGAAAATAGAAATAGACAGAAAAGGGGAGAGCAAGTTCGACAGCCCTAGGGAAGAAAAGGGAGAGATTTGATCATTGATGCATCTTATGTTCATCAACTATTTGGAAAAATCAAGAAAGGTTGCAATAAGATCAAGGTAAACTTCAAGCTTTGTTAATTTATTTTGATAGTTAGATTAAATAAAAAGATTTTGTTTTTGAACTCCAAAACTTTAGATCTACTTGCTTTCTAGTGTTCCATGTATGGATCTAAATATTTTGGGTGTTTAAAAGGAAAAAAATGAAAACTATGTTCTAAGGGTAGAAAACCCTAATTTTTATTCACTTTAAATGTCTACCATTTGAGATCTACAACTTCTTTTTGTGATCCATCAAAGAGGGGTGCTCGATATGTAAGTTAGCTTTCAAACCCAAGTGGTAGCACTAAAAATGTTGATTTTACAAACCATGATGGTTGTTTTAGTCAAAACAATCCAATTTAAAGAAAAAGGGAAAAAGGCAGTTCCTGGCCAGGGGCTGTTTCATCCATTTTTTGTGCTTTAAAAATTCTGGAAAATTTTAGTATGTTAATATGATGAGTTATCAAGATGCAGTCCAAAGATGGCAATTTTTGGATGTGTAGTATGAAAGTTATGGATTTTACAAGAAATAACTATTTTAAAAGTGAATCCAATAACTTTTTGTGTCAACTCCAAAAATTATTAAATTTTTACTAGAGGTAGAGTATCATGATAGGAGCATACACTAAAAATTTCGTAATGTTTGGACAAAGGAATGATTTATGATAATTATGGTAAGATTTGACTGTTTGGACCATTTAGAAATAGTAAACAAATTTGGAAAATTTCAGAAAAAAATATATGTTCACGAGGGAACCATATTTTGATTATTCCCAAAAAAGAAGAATTTTTAGAACTGTTTTGGTATTTTAAATGTAAATAATTGAGTTATGAATAAATGAGAATAATAAGTTATGTGATGTCATAGATGACAAAAAATGTGATTTTATGGCTTACAAACCCTAAATATGATTTATGCATTTTTTTGGAGTGTATTTTGGTCATTTTTGATGAAATGTTATATTTATGACATTTTAGGATTGTTAAATAAATGATTTTAGTAAAGGGTAAACAATTAAAATTAATTGTTTATGAGTTTAATAAATGATTAAAATATTATTAAATGATTATTGATATTATATTAAATCATTAATAAATAGTTAAAATATTATTAATATAATTAATAATACTAAATTAAAATATGTTTAAATAACTAATAATATTAGATTAAAATATTATTAATATAATTAATAATATTAGATTAAAGTTAAATTAAAAAATTATTAAAGGATTAATAATATTAGATTAAAAATTAAATTAAACTATTATTAAGTGATTAATAATATTAGATAATGATTAAAATATTATTAAATAATTAATAATATTAGATGATTAAAATATTATTAATTAATAATATTAGATTAAAATATTATTAATTTATTAATGATATTAGTTAATGATTAAGATATTATTAAATGGTTAATAATATTAGTAAAGAAGTAAAGTATTATTGAAGGATTAATAATATTAGTTGATGATGAACGATTATTAAATGGTTATTAATATTAGTAAAGAAATACAATATTATTAAGATTGATAATATTAAAGGAGTTTAAGATGATTATTATTTGATAGTAATATTATCAAGGTATGATAATATTACTAAGGATTTAATGTAATATTTAATATTTATTTATGTGATTAAATATTAGATGATATATTATAAGTATAGTAAAGTTATGATATGAATAATTGGAAGATCAATTATAGGTCTTTCTCTAAGGAGTTAAACTAAAATGTGTAGTAGTAGACCGCAATCGAGGCAAGTTCTCTGACTCAAACTTGAGTTAATATTTTTAAAGCATGTTAGTGGATAATTATTGTTTATTATTCCACATCCATATTGATATTTGATATTCGCACTTTGTGAAATTGAATTCATGTTCTATTATTATTTAACTGTGAATTAATTAAAATTATTTCATTCATGAACAAATGAGGTATTGGACAATTCTAAAATTCACAGCGGGGATGAGCTAGCACATACCTTCCTAAATCAATATAGTTTCCAATCACAAATGGCTCTAGATAGGTATCAAATCACTAAGGTTAAGAAGCAAAGCAATGTATCTTTTCGTGAATATGCCCAACGATGGAGACGCCTGGCTACCCAAGTCACTCCATCAATGACAGAAACAGAAATGGTAATGGCATTCATTGATATACAGGAAGCTTAGGAGAGGGTCCTAGCAGGGACAGGAAAACCATTCTCAAAAATGATTAAACATGGAGAAATGGTTGAAATGGGGTTGAAGTCTAAAAATATTAAAGACCTTACGGCTTTAGAAGCCGTGGCTGAGCACATTCTTGCTAGAAGCTATGGAAATAACCCTCGGAGGGTTCATAAAAAGAAGGAAGAGGATGTAACCTTGGTACTGCAAGGACAAAATCGGATAGGCAATCAAAACTTGCCCATTCAAAGGAGAAGTTATTTCCCTTTCCAAACTTCTTCACAAGCTTCAAATCCTATATTTCAAAAAATTGGAGAACTTAAACGTCGCAGAACATTTACACCCTTAAAGGACTCACTAGAAAATGTACTGAAGCTTCTAACGGCACAGAAGAAAATTATCCAACTCCTTCCCCCAGCCAATCCAAGTGGAAGGAATTTTGACTCAAGTAAGAAATGTGCTTATCATTCTAGAGCTCCGGGCCATGATACCCAAGATTGTTGGTCTCTTAAACACAAAATCCAAGATATGATTGTGACACCCCCAAATCTGGGTACTTCATTCCCACAGGATTTGGTGTTCACTGTCCAAACATTCATTTCTAACTACCCAATTTCAATAAAATTTAAGCAATAAATCTTCCCATTAAAGGGTTACATAACTTAAACAATTAAATCCCAGTTTTCTAACCTTAAAACATTTATCAAATGCGGAAAATTAATTAGTTACATCACATGATTAAAAACTAAGTCTGAAAACATAAGTTTAAACAAATTAAAAAGTCTTCAACACTTGTTCATCTTCCATTTTCCTTTACTAGTGGTTAGCTCATCAACACTCTCAACATTACCTGCAATGGTTATATATATGCAAGAGTGAGCAAAACGAATGCTCACTTTAAAAAAATATATAATAACTGGCAATAAATAAACTTAACTAAATTGAATAACATTTTCTAGTATCGACAATCAAGAACTGATATTGAAAATCATCTGAGGGTCACAAGACCATGAACTATGTTCCAGGTTATAAGTATTTCTACCTAAACCTTTAATAATTGTTAGACTATATGGACTTCCTTCTCGTACTTAGGGGGGTCAGCTCTTCATACCATGTATTGTGCACAAACATCTTAACGCTTACGCGTAAATAATTCCCTAAAATAGGGTTGTTGATCTCAGTTTTAACATATGAGTCCGCACCAAAGGAAGTTTGGTTTGGATAAGCTTTAAGGGTAATTTAGAGTTTAAAGTACATCAACTAAGGATTATTAGAATCAAAAGTTTAATGACAACTCAAGGGTTCGATAATGATATAATACAGTATAGTTATGAACCACGAACTAATAACGTTATGCATCAAAATCATGCTTTAGGGATAAAGTTTAAAGCAATGAAAGATATAATAAACCTTTCTTGAGCAATAATAGTAAGACAATGTTACATTTCTCCAATAAAGAAACAGGATAAAGAACTTTGCTCAATATAAAAGAAATAGGATTCAAGAACTTACGTAACTTATAAACAAGGTAAACTTACATAATTGTAATCAATGTAGGGCTAAATTATAATCAAGATAGAGTAGGGAAACTTGCATAAACATAATCAAGTGAAGACAAGGAACTTACCTAACATAAGAGTAGGATTCGAAAACTTGCCTCATGTGTAGGTTAAATGATCACTACACACGTTCACCACAAGTCCTACACACATACCATATATATTGACAACACTCATTAGTTACACTAATATTAACTTTTTAAGTTTAGTTCCCAGTTTTAGTATAGCTCATTAACTTAGTTTAAGTTTTTCTTACTACCACAAATCACATTGTAGACACTCGAAATTTTCTGCTTACCTGCTACTAACATTACAGGAGGGCAGAATCATCTTTCACAGTAACCCTGGAGGACAGCTCAGTTTAATCCCAGAAATAACATCAGAAGTGTCAGTTTCAACCTCGGAGATAACCCCAAGGAATGCAGCTCAATACCGAAAATCACACCGGAGAAGGCCGTTTCATCTCGGAGATAACCCCGAGATACTCAGTCTCAGTCCCGGAAACAACACCAGGAAAGACAATGTCAACCTTAGAGATAACCCCAAGGAGTGCAGTCGCAGTTCCGGAGATAACCCTAGAGATTCTTGTTTTAAATTATGCAGTTAGTTTCAACCTCGAAAACCACACCGAGGCACTCAGCTCCAAACCTGGAGATAACCCCGGGAGGTCAGGCATACCTCAGAGACAACCCTGAGGACATCCAATACTTACAGTAGCCCAATCTCAGAGATAACCCTGAGCAACGACTGCTCTATCAACCTTAACCGGAGATAAACCTAGTGAGGGGGAAAATCGTCATTTTACCACCTCGATCCCACATTGCGCTATCTCAACACAACAGTTCAACAGACATTCTACACAGCAATGTCCCACAAGAGCCAAGGAGTTCCAATCCAGAGTAACTACTACGCAAGGCATCACACCAGATAGAATTTGAAGTTTGAAAACCAAAGGCATGGTCCCATCTTCCTGACTTGTGAAAACCTCTAATCCCATGGCGTAGCTCTCGATAATAGTACTCCATAAAAGGTCTTATACACCTCAATCGGAGGCTCGGATTGAAGTTCTGCAAGTTTGAATGGACATCACGTTGCATGAGTGCACGTTGCACGAGACCGCTGGACCAACGGAGCTCGGGGCACCCCAGGCTCCCGCAGGTACATCTGCGGCTGCCACAGGTGTACCTGTGGCTCCCCCTCTATAGATAGAGGTCTCGGGGTGGCCATATTTCAAGAGAAAATGGCGAGGAAGCCCTGTTCAATTTACTCTGTACACACCCTAAACTGAGTGCTTTCTCATTTTAAACACTTGTGAGCTTATATTCAGTCATATTTTTACCGGCAGGAGCCGAGTGTTCATCCATTTAAAGTTATATAAGGCTTCTTTGGCAGTCCATTATAAGCCTTCTTACACACTTTAAAGCCTTTCTCTTCTACTTTGCACACACCGTTCTTCACATTGAGAGTCGTGTTGTGTGTGTATGCCCGAACTTCATATATATAACTAACATTATCGAGTTATGCCTCGATTGAGCCTGGACTCACGTCCAGAGCGTTTATTTGCTTATATATATATATATATATATATATATATATATATATATATATAGACATGATCAACCACCACGAAGCAAACTTTAGGCGGGACTAAATGTAGATAAAGCAGTAAAAATACGTCGTTTTGGAGTCTTTTTTAAAAAAACAAGTGGGACCGTGGGTGACATTTTTGTAAATAAAAGGAAAGCAAGTGGGACCACTCTCTTTTAAAAGACTCCAAAACGACGTAGTTTTAATAAAGGAGTGTTATTTAAGGAGAAATGCTATTTAAGGAGAATGCTCTTGATCATTGCTATATATATATATATATATATATATTTACAGTTTTTATATATATAACTGCTTATTGCTTTCATATAAATTGCGGCATCATGTGAGCCTAGGATTCATGTGATCACAGATTCAGTCTACTAAATCTAAATTCGGTTCCCGTGATGGACATTTTTAAGCTGTAAGCAGCTTGTAAATTATTCAAGGTGTTTGAATTTCCTTAGATGGCTTTCATGCCCATGAGGAGTTCGACACTGCTTTATATATTATCTTCTCGAAGATGCTTCACATCTCGAAAATAAAAGCAATCAAGCCAAACATTTAATAAAATGGAAGTATCAAAGGCCTCAATTACTATTGAGCACGTGGTTTGAAAAACCTCTTTTACAAAATATCACTGCTATATCTTGTTTAAACTGAATTTTTATACAAATTCAAACCCCGTGTATATAGGTGTGAACGAGGCATAACACTACTTCCAAATAACTGCACATTGACCTACACACACACATTCATATAACATTTTAATTGAAAAGTGGCGGTAACCGTGGCAACACGGATGTCGGGGGGTACTTAACACCTTCCCTTCGCATAAACAAGTCCTCGGACCCTAATAAACCTCAGTTTCATAGACCCGTTTAGCAGTGTCACAACACTGGGTTAATGTGCAAACATTTTCTCGGTTGTGTTGGTACAACCATTAAAAAAACCAATTGGCGACTCTTGCAGTCAAATAGTCGACATATAAATGTTGGACCTTTTCACCTAACATGAGAACACCAAAAAACAAGAACAGAAGAGGGAAAATAAAAATCCCGACGTCGACAGGTGGCGACTTTGCTGGGGACACCAGTAAGAGGATTTAAGCCGCTACTACAAGCTTTTCAAAACTTTTATATGCTTGTGTGTGGATGTTGCATTTACATTTGGATGAATGTGTACGAATGCATTTTACTTACTGCACTGCAATATACCTGTGATATTAGTGCTTCGCAAATGTCATCATTCCCATAACGGTGAGACACGTTGCATGTGAATGTATGTTGTGTGGTTCCTCCACCAGGAGGCTATCCTGTCGGTGTTTGATTACTGGCTCAGGAAAGGTACCACCTAGATTCGCTCCAGTTGAAAGATCGGATTAACTTCCTGTCAAGTAAATTGCGATGGTCTGGGAACCTTCAAGCCAAAAAGCCGCGAGAGTAACCTAAGATAGGTCAGCCACTGATAAACCAAACGCGGAGGAAAGTCTCTTCATGCTTTCCATTTTCAATTACTTGTAAAAATAATTACTTTTAATTTTATTCCATGACAATCTCTATGTAATGGAAAATATGAAGAATATGTGTACATGCATATTAAGGCTTGACATGCTATCAAATGACACCCATTTTACAGGATAGTATTCTTAAAATGGACACATTATGATAGCATGTAAACATTTTATACATTCCCTAGGACTAAAGCTACATAAGTTTTTATAGGGAAATAATTGGGCATGTTACCCGTTCAAAGTCCAAAAAGGCCACGAGCCTACAACCAATTATGTCTTCATCTGACCAGTCTAATCTTGCTCCTGTCTCTCGGGAAGAGTTTGACGGATTAAGCAAACAAATTATAGATTTAGCTGTTCTGCTTAAAGAACTACACCAGTCTACTCAGGGTTCACAAATACCCGTATATACAGAATCCTCTGCACAGGGAGGAACGCAAGGTTCAGATAAAACAATTCTGGAACTTCAGTTGGATATAACCAACAAAATTCCCGAAAACACCCATCTCAAAGAAGATCCAGACACCGGTGATATCAGGAAAAAGGTCCTTCAAATGGAAGGGACCATTCGGTCTATAAATGGGATTGGAGCACACATGAGTGCTTCTTATGCTGATCTTTGTATATTCCCTGGTGTTCATTATCCAGAGAAGTTCAAGACTCTTGACTTTGAAAAGTATGATGGGTTAGGAGATCCTTACACACATTTGAAGGTATTCATTGGAGAACTCGGATCTTATGCCAAGAATGAGAAGCTCAGAATGCAGCTATTGCAAAAGAGTCTAACTAGAGAAGCCCGATCATGGTATACCAGATTAGACAATTCTAAAATACATAGCTGGGAAGAGTTAGCTCATGCCTTCCTTACTCAGTATAGCTTCCAGTCTCAGATGGCTCCTGACCAGTACCAAATTACCATGGTCAAGAAACAGTCTAATGAGTCATTTAGAGAATATGCTCAAAGGTGGAGGCACCTTGCTGCTCAAGTTATTCCTTCTATGACGGAGTCAGAAATGGTGATGACCTTCATAGACATACAAGAAGCTCCTTTCTATGAGAGAGTCTTAGCTGGCATTGGTAAACCATTTTCTGAAATGATTAAACATGGAGAGATGGTGAGATGGGATTGAAGTCGGGAAAAATTCAAGACCTAGTTTGCTCTAAAAGTCATTCTTTGAGCACATCCATCAAAACTTCGGAAAAAACCCTGAGGGTCCATAAAAAGAAAGAGGAGGATGTTTCCTTGATACTACAAGGTCAGAAAGGCAGTCAGAACATGCCTTTCCAGAGGAAAAACTACTCCCCTTTTCCAGCACAGTCTTCCAACTCAACATTGCTAAAGGGTGAAGAAGTCCGACGCAATCGAGTGTTCACACCCCTAGGGGATTCGCTCGAGAATGTTCTCAATCTTCTGACTACTCAAAAGAAAATTACACATCTTCTTCCACCAGCCAACTCGAATGGGAAAGGTTACAATGCTACACGGAAGTGTGCTTATCATGTCGGGGCACCAGGACATGACACTTAGGATTGCTGGGCCTTGAAACACAAGATCAAGGATTTGATCGACAATGGGGTGATTGTGGTAACTAAACCCGACCAACCTCATGTGCAAGATAACCCTCTTCCTCAAAACAAAGAAGAAGAGATCAATATGATTAATTGGAGCAGTGGACAAAGTTCCAACTACGTTGTTGAATCTTCCCAAACCAGCAAGGACGGTGCTGACAAATGGGATTATGCACAGTTCCAGTTTATGATGGAACGAAAGATTAAGGCTCTTTGCAAGCAAGTAGACCAATTGGCAGAACTGGTGATCCATCAGCATCGAGTCACACACTAATTAGTCAGTCAGGAGTATGCTAGTCTCCTTCCTTTTGTTATGAATACTCCATCGCCACCTTCAGAAAGTGAAACCTTGGAGGATAAAGTTGCAAAAAGAGCAAGTGTCAAAGCCCGTCGGGATATTTCCAACAAGAGGGAATTTACATACCCTTGCCAATCTATGGAGGAGATATTTCAGATGCTGATCAATGAAGGAAGAATTACATCCCTTCTACCTCCAATCAATCCCCGTTCCAAACGGTTCAATTCCAATGGAGTATGTCAATATCACTCCCATTCTCGCGGTCACAACACAGAAGAATGCTGGGCACTCCGCCACCTCATTCAGAATTTAATTGACAGTGGTGTCCTGCAAATGGCAGATGACGACACTTTGTTACTCGAGAGTGGGAATACATGTCCTATAAAATGGAAGGACGGCGTAGCAGTTATATCCATTGAGGATGATTTGACTGCCAGACCACTCACAATACAAGCAATTCAACTAAAAGGTGCTGACAATCCTTTGAAAGTGGCTGCACCAGAGCTAATTCTCTTGCCATCTAGGCCACAATATCCTGTTGTCAGCTTAAAAAAGGTCCCATGGAATTATGGGCAGGCTGAAGGATCTACATCACATACAACTGCTGCAGTGTCGAAGGAGAATCCATTGTATCTTCCCCATCAGGTGATGAAGCCTACCATCAGGTCAAATGGGAAAGTTTCCATAGAGAAAATTGAAGAATTCCTTCTTGCCATAGGCCATAACGAAGCCAAGGTGGTCTTAAGCTTGAGAGAACTCCACAACAAATTCCCACACTGGATTTGGTTTTCTCTTCCGAAGATCACATGAAGATCTTGCTAAGGGTCTTGGAAGAAGCCCATTTACCGAAATTAGTGGATGTGGAAAAATTCCAACATCTGGTTGATCACATTTTCAATAACAATGTGATATCTTTCACTGATGACGACATACCCGCTGAAGGGACGAGTCATTGCAAGCCGTTGCACATAGCGGTTTTGTCCTTCGGATACATGGTAGGAGGAGTCTTGATAGATGGAGGTTCATCTCTTAATATATGTCTTTATACTACCTTGGAGAAGATGAATATCAACCCCAAGAGGATCAAAAGCAGTCATAAGATTTTTTTTTTTTACTAAATTTGTGATGTATTAAAAGAAAAAAAGATTACAAAAACATGGGAGACCCCAATCCGAGTATAGGAAAGACATCATATGACATGCCATATGAGGCCATGACTATAGCAGACTGCAGGAAAAGAACCTAACAAACTATCACAAAAAAGCTTGGAACAGACCAAGTAAGTACAAACAAGCTTAAACAAGCATTAAAACAAACAGACCAAAGCAATGCGACAGAACTAGAAATTTTTAGTTTCAAATCAAGTCAGTTCCGGGGGATCAGAACAAGGCCATCCCCTTTTAGGTCCATCAACTAGATTCCATAGCATAAGATCATGGAGCACTCGACCAAGGACTTCCTGCACGCCCACTTCCTGCACGCCCTACACCAAGCCCAAGCTCAACTACCTCGCCCACTTCCTGCACGCCCAGGACGCCCTGCACGCCCAGCACTACGTTTCATGCTGCACGCCTAGCACTGAGCTTCATGCTCTCCCACTTCAAGCCCACCTCGCCCACCTCTTCACTACTTCGCCCACCTGCTGCAGTCATAAGATTATCAAAGCTTTTGATGGGTCCCAACGAAATGCCGTTGGAGAAATTGAACTACCAGTGGAGATTGGTCCACATACATTCAGTGTATCCTTTCACGTGCTCTGAATAGCCACATGATACAACCTACTTTTGGGAAGACCGTGGATTCATATGGATGGAGCCGTCCCTTCCACCCTTAATCAGCAACTCAAGTATATTGTCAACAATAGCCTAGTCATTGTTAATGTTGAGCTAGAATGTCCTGAACAAGGCGACATACTTTTTTTTTATAATCGGGAGTTTCCCAACCGCAGTCGGACTAATCTCCACGAAATCGGATTAGTCTTTTCATACGAGCCTACGCCCGCGACCCCGTGGCCACTCGAGCCAGTTTTTAATTGTCCCTTACACTTGTTGCAGGCGGGGATCGATCCTAGGATGCCCGGGTTTACGGTTCACCCCAGGTGGAAACTTACCGCTACGCCAAGTGTTGTGGTTAACAAGGTGACATACCACTCATCAGCTTCAATTCAAAAGTTGAGCCGGTCAGTTTCCATGCCCTGGAGGTGAGCAACACTCATTACCATCCCATTGGGGCGCCACCTCTCAAACCCAAGATTTCTGCCGAGGTAATGTCGGCCACTCAAGAGATGATGTTATTGGGTCATCAACCTGGACAAGGGTTGGGCAAAGATCATGAGGGCATTAAGCACCTGATTCAAGTTCCCAGTCAAACAAGGAAAGTAGGATTAGGCTATTCCGCTAGCTCCAATAACAGGAATCCTCACAAGTACAAACAGATTCTTTCATCTTTAGCCATACGGTGATTATCTCCACCTACCGATCCTGAGCCTATACAGTCTCTGGTAAAGGTTCCAGCCCATGTTATGGCTATGATATTTCCCAAACCGATACCGGTTATAGCAAAAAAGGTTCTGATTCCTGATCCCAAAGTGGAAGAGAGGGAATGGAAACATAAACAAGACATCGCCAGGAGTTTGTCTCATCTACGAATCCTTTTTCATGATGAGAACACAAATAGATACACTACAGACGATGATTGTCCTGACATTATGGTCATCATTTGGGAGAAGGAGGACGATGATCGTCACTTCGTTACTGCCATCCACCAGGACTTCACCCTTGACAATTGGAGTAGCACTCCTTGCATTTGTCGCCAAGGGTAAAAAGGGTAGAATCCTCTCGCCTACAGAGATAGCTTTAATCGCTTACTTTTCAGCATGATTATTAGCGCTTATTTTGTCAGTACATGCTAACATTTTGTATGATTGAACAGTTTCATAAATTAAGTGAAAGCATATTTTGTTTCAGGACTCTAAATTTATATGTGCATGTACTTGCTGATGCCTTTTCTCCACAAAGACTGTAACTTTGATGAAAAGTTGGAACTCAAACTTGATGGAAATACAAGAGGACATTGAGATACCTCAGGAGATCAAGGAATGGGTCAAAGACAAACCCAAACCAAATCTTGATCAAACCACCTCATTCAATATCGAAACCTTAGAAAGCCCTAGGTTAATCCAGATTGGTATAGACCTCACTCCAAACCAAAGGAATGACATGGTTGCACTATTAACCCAATTCCAGGATGTGTTTGCATGGTCTCACGAAGACCTGGTTGGTTTGTCCATGGACATCGTCATCCATCGCCTTCTCATTAAAGAGGGATTCAAGCCAGTCAGGCAGAATCCCAGGCGATTAAAACTTGAGTGGAGTTTAAAGGTTAAAGAAGAAATTGTGAAACAATTTCAAGCTGGCATCATCATGGTGGCTACATATCCTGAATGGCTATCAAATATAGTCCCCGTGCCTAAATCGGGAGAAAAGGTGCGAGTTTGCATGGATTACCGGGATCTGAATAAAGCTTGCCTTAAGGATAGCTTTCACGTGCCACTAATCACATTCTCATTGACAAGACTGCTCAATATGACATGTACTCATTTGCTGATTGCTTTACGGGGTATCATCAAATCATTGTTGCTGAGGAAGATCGTGAGAAAACTGCATTCATCATGCCTTGGGGAACCTTTTGCTATAGACGATAGTCATTCGGCCTCATTAATGCCGGAGCAACCTACCAGCGAGCTATGATGGCTCTTTTTCATGATTTAATGCACAAAGAGATAGAGATCTACGTGGATGACATCATTGTCAAGTCCCGGAGGGAAGAAGACCATCTAGACCATCTCAAAAAGCTTTTCAACAGGTTGTGTAAGTACAACTTGAAGTTGAATCCAGCCAAGTGCGCCTTTGGCGTTAAATCAGGCAAGTTGCTAGGTTTCCTAGTTAGCCACAATGGGGTTGAGCTGGATCCCACCAAAATTCATGCCATCAAGGAAATGCCCATTCCTCAGACAGAGAAGGAAATAGAGGATTTTTGGGAAGAAATTACTTCATTAGCATGTTCATTTCTCAACTCACAGCAACCTGTGAGCCTATCTTCAAGTAGTTAAGAAAGAACTCCTCCATGAAATGGAATGATGAGTGTCAAAAAGCCTTCCTTACGATCAAAAAGCAGTTGGTTAACGCTCCTATTTTGGTACAACCCAAGGATGATGTTCCCTTGTTCATGTACCTGTCCATTAATGACAATGTCGTGGGCTGCATGCTGGGACAAAAAGACGATAGAGACCAAGAGCGAGCTATCTACTACCTCAGCAAAAGATTCAGTAGCAGTGAACACAAGTACACTCTGATTGAGAATACTTGTTGTGCTTTAGCATGGGCTTCCATGAGGTTACAACATTACCTCCATGGTCATACAACCCATCTTATATCCCACGTGGATCCTCTCAAGTACGTGTTCAATAAACCCATATTGAATTATCGGCTGTCCAGATGGCAGTTGATCCTACAACAATTTGACATCGTCTACGTGACATAAAAAGTTCATTAAAGGACAAGGAATTGCGGATCAACTGGCCGCTGCACCCACAGGGGATTTCAAACCCTTGGAAGCATACTTCCCCGATGATGGGGTAATGACAGTCCAGCAACACTATCAGTACAATGCATGTCGTACGTGGAAAATGTATTTTAATGGAGCTATTAACATGGAAGGTTCTGGAACTGGAGCAGTTCTAGTATCCGGTATGGGGGAGTAGTATTTCGTCGCCGTCAAATTGCAGTTTGTCAACACCAATAACATAGCTGAGTATGAAGGCTATATCATGGGACTCAAACTTACCCAATCAATGGGTATCAGGCGGTTAACTGTCTTTGGGGATGCAGAATTGGTAATCAGACAGACCATAAGAATCTATGTTTGGCAATGGGTTCAACAACCTTGAAGGGGATGTTTGAGTGCAAGAAATAACCCACAAGGCTGGAAGACCAGAGTGATTTCCACGTTTGAAAGCACATCGGTGGGAGGTTTAACTAGAATCGCACCATCTTCTGATAAGGGAGGGTGGTAGGAAAGAGAGCGGAAGGTTTTCCCTGAGCTAGTAGAGACCACCTCACACTAGGATTTAGGTGGACCAGGTTCAAAGAGGGTTTTCACCTTGCTCAACCGGAGATGCAGCAGGTTTAATAGCAGCTATAGCAGAGGGAATAGGGTCCAGAGGTTTGCCAAGGATAGACTAGCCAGAAACAGAGCAAGGCGCCAGCAGAGGTGCAGCAGAAGTTTTTTGAGTACTTCCAATAGACATCTTGTGGGTCTGACCTATATTTGCTAGTTTCCCATCAGAAACAAAAGCGTTGATATCGCTAGCAGAGAGTCCATGCGCACCAACAAGCGATCCATAAGATCTCATTTTTCTTTCTTTCAATTAAAACTTCCTCTCGATCCTTTTGAGAGAAGTGTTGTCTGACTTTGAAGATCTCGTAAACATTAGATGTAAGAGCTTGACCTAAGTTGCTTTCTATCTCATTTGCTAATGAGGTAGAGTCTTGAGAGCTTTGATCAACAAAGAACGAGGATTTGGGTCCGATTCTAGCATTGCAAACGAGTCCATGTTGAGGATAGGTCACGGAGAGCATGCCATGTCAAAGACTCACCGAGCACCAAAGGAGAGGAGGAAAGAGAAGGAGAGTTTGGGTTTGAGACACCAAATTCAAGAAAGAAATCCCTAGAGACAGAGCTCGGGGAGTTTCCAAAGAGAGAGATGAGAATGGCTAACCATGGAAGTGAGGTGGTGAGACAGCGGAGGAGAGAAGGCCGAGGGGAGGAGCGATAGCGGAGGAGGATGGAGGAGAGAAACCGAGAAAGGTAAAATGAAAAATTTGGTAAGGACGGAGAGGTAGGTGAGGTTGGGCGGGAGATTAAAAAGGAAAGAAAGTGGAAGTTAACGGTAAGGGAGAGAGAATGGATGGGAGAGGTGGTCTAAAATCCTAGTGAGAAGGGAGAGCAAAATCTAGAGAGAGAAACTAACCCATCCCAACTTTTTGTTGACGAATGAATTGTTTGAGTTGTGATTCTGAGGACAGAATCCTTATAAGGAGGGAATGATGTAACAATCCAGAATTTTATTTATAATTTCAAATATTTATTGAATTAAATAAATATTTTTAATTAATGTGTTTGTTGTTTAGTAGATATTTGTTGGATTATTTATTAGTAGTAAATAATCCGTGAGTTATAGAAATTAACTTAATTAAGATAAAGAGTGATGTATTAAATTTATGAGATAATACTCTAATTTAACTCAATAACTAAATTAGAGAGTTATTAAGGATTATATGGTTTGTTATAATGTTATTCAATTTGATTTTTGTAATTAAAGTGATGTGTTAATTTATTAAATAAAATTATAATGAAAATGAAAATTATAATTTTATTGTATTTGTTTATGTGGTAAATGGATTTAATAAATTGTTATTAGATTTAATATAATTTGAGTATGGGAATTTATTTAAATAAAGTGTGACAATAAATATGACTTATGAAAATAGATTAAAAGATTTTAATTTGGTTTTACCAAACAAAGCCTTAGAGTTTTTTTTTAAAATTCTTATTTTAATCTTGTTTTGCCAAATAAGGCTTAAGGAATGATTAAGTCATTATTTTAATAGGTTTTGACAAATAAGGCCTTATGGCTTTTAAGTTTAAAATAAAAAATAACTGATAGGTATTCAGTAGCCTTATTATTATACGTCAGTTTATTTTTTTTATGTTAGCGTCTGTTTTAGTTTTACGTTGTCTTAAGCCTAAGAAAGAACAAAAGGAAGAAAGAAGAGAGGAAGAGAAGAAGTTCTCTGTAAATTGAGAGAAGGAATTTGTGAGGGTTATGGAAGGAAGAAACAAGAAGATTGTTCGAAATTTTATAGCTAATCAAAGGTAATAATCTAATTTTGAGTTTTTAGTATTATACTTCTTGAGTTTTCTTTGAAAAGTTGGATTCTTATGATTAGATTGTTAAGAGATTGATCATATATGTTAATTAGTATGTATAATTTGTTATACGTAATCTATAATAGGTTTTCATGTAATCAAATTTGTGGAAACAAGTGTTAGATAAAGAAATTTGGTTTATGGCTTAGTATATGTATTTTGGTCTATTTTGAGGCTTAAATTGATGGTTAGATCATGTTTATAATCTGAATTTGATAATAGATGTTGTTAGTACGTTGAAAAACGAAAAGAATGAAACTTGAACGAACCAATTTGGTTGAGAAACGAATTCGTAGTGAATGAATTCGCTAAATTTGTCAAACATGAACAATTAGTATGAACATGAGTTGTAAATCTATATTTGGGTTAGTTAATATTTATGTTAGTTGATGGGTAATCGGTATGTTGTAGCTTTATGAGTTATGAACCCATAGAATCGAAAACGGACTAATTTGGATGTATATAACTCAAGTTATGGAATATTTGGCATGATAGTTCATAACAGAGAACAAAATCCGAGTTCGCAGCAGCCATGCCCTCCCCGGCGGGCTATTTTCACCCCCGCCCCGGCGGGGTGTGTGTGTTCTGCAATGACAGATTTGACCTATTTTGGTAAAAAAAAAAAACTTTTTCATACGAACTCCGATTGAGGTGATTCAAGATGATCCGGAACGAGGACGAATAGACCTACAACTTTTGTTCTTTAAATATTTCAATTTGAGGTCTTTAAAAAGGGTCAAAATAGTTATCTTTGTGACTGTTACGTATTCGGAGGCGATCGGAGGGCGTCGATCGAGCACATACGCAAGTATAGTGCTCCCGACGATGGAATATGTCATTCTAAGTGATATAACATGAAAATGCATGATATTATACATGACATATAAGATTACCTTACTTATAAGGAATTGCCTTAGCATGATTGAGTATGTTTTTTTAAAGAAACTTTAGATTTTAAAAACATGTTTAGACGAACTTTGAATCTTTTGAATTCTGATATTTGTAGCATATGTAAAGGGTTTAGTCATGCATATAAATAGGTATGACACATGGCCTTGAGTACCTTTTGTATACTATGAGTTGCCTAGATGGTTATTTTCCGAAGATAACTAAAGATTTTGAAAACAAACATTGACGAACTTAAAGTAACTTGTGGACTTAAAGTTCTAATCATGATAACATATATACATGGCCTAGTTAGCTATGAAATGAGATTAAAAGTTGTACCTAGTTTCTTTAACTTGGCCTAGAATGACTTTTAAAAGTGAACTTGAACGCCTTATGCCCCTAGACATGACGAATATGTTCATCATCTAGCTAAGCATGAATTGGACCTTTCAAGTGTGGTTTAAAATAAGTCTTCAAATAATGAACTATGTTATGTTTGTGAAGCATACTAGTGGAGGCTTATTAGTACCAATATATGGTTTAAAATATTATATCAACGAATCTTGTTAAAGAAAGTTGTTAAGCTTTATTGATTGAAATAAATTATTATGGAACTAAGTAGTTTGAATATGAACGACGTAGATCACATATCTATAAACTTTAAATATGTGTCGAACACATAGCGAGTCAAGTGTGTGATGAATGTGAACTTGAAGATAGACCACAACCTATTTGATGTCAAGCACATATCTAGCTATTCTAAGAGTATGATGAGAAAGTGAAATAAACGTTTTACAAACCTAGTTAGGAAACAATGTAACATTGTTCTTATATTAAAAGTGCATGAAATATGTTACTGATGGATATGAATCCATGATTATATAATTGTGTAGGGATACATGAAGTGAAATTAGTGATACGCAGTTAAGTTGTAGTTGATAAACTACGAATCAGGCAAGTCTTTCAGTTCCTATTTGATATATGAATTTGATAACTGTTAGTTAAATTATATTATGCTATGAGAATGTTGATGTATATATATGAAATGTATATGAGATATGTATGAAATTGAAAGTTGATATTTGATGATATGCCTGTGAAGTAAATCTCTATGCCTGTTATGTGAGAAGTAATATGCATAATAAATATTAATTGATTATAAATGCATGAACTGAATATGCTATTATATGCTATGTGTTGCATGAAAACTGTTAGAATTGCTGGGCTGTCGAGCTCAACCTTACAAATAACCACTTTTGCAGGTTCAAGATTCAAGGTAAAGTTATGTGTTACTTGAAAGACATGAATCAGATGTGATACTTGAAGATTTACACACTTAGGTTGTGTTATTATCATTTGAACCATGTTTAAGGTTCCGAATAATGTATTAATGTCAAATTATAATATCGTTTTGCGATGTAAACTATTGTAGTATTAAAATGATTCTGAGATATTTAGATGTAAAGGTTGATGGGTTTGGGTACGAAGATAGTTTGCAATAGAAAATTTTAATTATTCCGCAAATTTTAATAGTTGTATTATCGTTTAATGATGTAAAATTAGAGGTTGAATATGTTTTTAACGACCGAAGTTGAGAATTAAATTGTATGAATTTTGGGGTCGTTACACAAAAGATGTGTATGCAGAGTAAAATAGACAGGGCTTCCTCGCCTTTTTCCCTCTCTCTTCTTCTCAAATGGCTGACCCCAAGGCACCTGTGGCAGCCGCAGTTGTACCTGCGGCTGGTCGTGATGCATCCGAGCCTAGCAGGTCCCGTCGTCTCATAGTATGTGTAGTCGTGCACTGTAATGTCTGCTCGAACTTGCAGAACTTCAATCCGAGCATCCGAACGAGGTATATCTGACCTTCTTCGGACCGCTTGTGTCGAGAGTTACGCAATGACATGGGTTAGAGGTTGACGAAGTCAGGAAGAGGGGTCTATGCCCATGGTCTTCAAGCTTCAAATTCTATCCAAAGTATTGTCACACGTAATAGTCACTCGGGATTGTCAATCCTCGGCTCTTGTGGGACATTGTTGGATACGTATGTATGAAGTGTTGAGACGACGTGCCATTGTCGAAGGAACAAGATGACATTTGACTCCTCGCTGGGGTTATCGCTAGTTTGAGTTGAAAGTAGACGTTGCTCAAGGTTACAGCTGAGATTGGACTACTTATTGGTACGCTGCGATATCATTTTGTTGAGACAGTAAGATGACGTGTTGACTCCTCACCGGGGTTATCGCCGGTTTAAGCGGAAAGCAGACGTTGCTCAGGGTTACATCTGAGATTGGACTGCTGCTTATTTGTATGTCTCACTGTCATATGTGGACGTTCCTATCTGCCCATTGTTATCTCCGGGTCTGAGGTGTGTTTGCCTCGATAGGATGTCTGTTATTGAAGCTGATTGCATATGTTTTAAACAAGCATTTCCGGGGTTATCGCCGGAACTTGCAATAACATCTCTTGGGGCTATCACCAAGGATGGGGTTGCTTCTCTCGATGTTGTCTCTCGGGATCGAACTGAAGTCTCGGTGTTATCGCCGAGAGGTAATCGCCCTCTCCGATGTTGTTACTGGTCTTTTGATCTGCATATCTCGGGGTTATCTCCGAGATTGGAAATGACATTCCCGATGTGTATTCCGGGTTTGAGATGATGTTCCCGGTTTGTGTTACGGGTTGGAGCTGAACTTTCGGTAGTATCCAGAATGGATGTAAGCTGTCTTTCAGGGTTATCTCCAAAAGACGAATCTACCCTCCTGCAATGTTAGTGGAGTGCAGAAAATTTTGAGTGTCTACAAATGCCCCTCTTTATCATATTCATGCAATGCAAGGCATGAATAGGATAAAGAATCCTAGACACTTGAAAGGCAAGCAAGATAAACATGATGCTATATGCAGCAACATGATGCAAATGTATGATGCATGATTGTCAGGTAATCCTGTTGGGATGACAATCAGTGAAAGCGGACATGCGATCCAAGTCTCCAAGGATGTCGACGTTGTTTTGTAAAGGGTGAACAATTAGAATAAATTGTTTATTGATCAAATAAATTATTAAAATGTTATTATGATATTAATAATATTAGAATATGATATTGTTAAGTAAATAAAGATAATTAATCTTAGATTAAAATATTATTAAAAGATTAATAATATTAAATTAAAGTATTATTGGATGATTAAAATATTATTAAGTAAATAATAATATTCAAGATTTAATAAAATGTTATTAAAAATGTAATAACATTAGTAAAGGAATAAAATATTATTAAATGATTAATAATATTAGTAAATGAATAAAATATTAATACGATTGGTAAATGAATAAAAGTATTATTAATGATACTAAAGCATAAGTAAGATATTATTAAAGTAATAATATTAATGCATGATTAAAATATTATTTAAGAGGGTTAATAATATTATTAGTAAAGTATTAAAATATTATTAAGATGTTAATAATATTAGTAAGCGAATAAAAGTATTATTAGTGAACTTATAATACTAAGAGGTGAATTAAATATTATCAAGATTATTAATATTAAGTGAATTAAATATTTTAAGTTATACTTAATGACTTTTAATATTTTAAGAAATAGTACATTAATATTTTAATATTAATGGTAATTATTTAAAATAATTTTAAATGTTTTAAAAATCATTTAAGTGTAATATAAATGTTTTAAAAATATTTTGAGTTATTATAAATAACTTTAATATTTTGGCAATGGTTTCATGATTTACTAATTTTAAAGTGCCCAAAACACTCGGATCTTGCTTCATTTTCCATAAATCGAGTTTTACTCAAAAAATTCTGAAATTTTCAGGGTATACTCTCCTAACATATATGAACCTACTGTAACAATTTCGGATTTTTCCCATAAATACACTGTGAGAAATGTCCGTTCTTTTTCCTATTAATCGAAACATGTCCGTTCTTTTTCCTACACGTAGATAACTTCTTAAGGTACCTCTGTGATTTTTACAAGATTTTTAAAAGACATGAAACTGTCCAAAACAACCCTAAGATAATAGGGACAATAGCTTTTTAGGGTTTTAAAACCTTAATACACTATGGGGAAAATAGCCCCCATGGCTTCAATACTTTCTAGATTTGTGTTCTACCACTTGGGTTTACTAGATAACTCATGTATCTAGCACCCCCCCCCCCGACGGATCACAAATCCAAGTTGTAAAACTTGAGTTACACAAGATTTAGTGGAAGAAAAACAAAAAAAAACAAGGGTTTAACCCTTAGGAGAACATATACTCATTTTCTTCCTCTAAACCTTTGATCTAACACTCAAGATACTTAGTTCCATACATGATGATATGTAGAACTAAGGTATCTTGAGTATTAGTTCATAACCCCAACAAAATCAAGGTATAACACAAAATAGAAGAAGAAGATGAAGATTAGGTTATACCTTGATCTAGTAGCAACCTTCCTTGATTTACCAAAGTAATATAATCTTAGGGTGCAATACACAAGATAACACACTCCTCTCTTACTCTTCCAAAAACCGAACCCCTCTCTCTCTTTTTTTTCTCTTAGTATTTACTAGCTTGGGAGAAAAATAGAAGAAGAAGAAGAATAAAAGAGAAAATGAGATGTCTAGCAAATGAATGTGGTAGCTAAGATCCCCCCATACTTTTGTTGTCCCTTGGATAAAAGGCTTCACCTTATCTCTTCCAATTAAGCCTAATCATGTGATTAAGGGTGCTAATTAAGCTTTCCACTAATGGGAGGATGACACACTTGTCCTTGTGTGTAAGACTTACTATTTAAGGAACTTGATTAACATAATTTGTTGCCTTAAAAGGCCTAATGGGGCCGGTCACTATGCTCCATTATCTCCTCCATTTTGCTTTTATTTTAATGCACAAGTTTGATTAATCAAAGGTCTGAAATACCCTTAATCAAGTGGGCTAAGTATTGGTTTGTATTTTATTTCTTTTGGGCTTCTCCTTTAATTATTTTGGGCCATGTAATGAATATATTCTAACAAGTTTAATATATGCTACCCAAATTGTTTATTTAGGGTTTCCATTCCCAATCTTATGAAATTTAATTACTTATATATGTGACTTTAGCTCATAACCTAATTAGGTTTACTAGAAATAGGTTTAAAATTATTAGTCACTTGAAATAACAAGATTATCCACATAAGTTAGTATACATATTAAATACTAACCTTTCCTTATTACCATAACCCTTAGGTTATTTAATTGTCTCACCTCATTTATAATTAGGTTATGAAGCTTTCATTTAGGGTTTAAAATAAAATAAAATTAGTTTCTAAAATTTGTAATTAGGGTTTCACACAGTAATACCCTTTTGTCACATAACACCATAATTGACCAACCCTTAACGGTCCACATATACAGTACATATTTATAGCACTGAAAAATCAAAATATAATTAATATTATATTATTATTCTCATGCCTTGATCAAAATCCAAAAATTAGGGTTTGAATTCCATATCGATTTATCTCATCATACTTTAACATTATTAATTAAGTTAAAATAATTAACTTAATAATCAAACAAAATTCATATAATAAAACAATTATTATAATAATTTAAAATCATTTCATATATTATATAAATAATATATTATATAATATATGATTATATTTTCATGGAAAATAATTAATAAAACATTTCTACTATAAAATTAATTATGATAAGAATATAATTTATAATGATCAATAATTTTAAAATAAAATTATTTGTAAATATTCATATTTTTATTTATCACATAAATACATATACACATTATCTTGGCAAATATTCCCCATATTTAAAAATAAAATATAAAAAAAATTTATACACAAAAATTTCTAATTTATTTGTATAGAAAATATCGGGTTGTTACACATAATGTGTTTCACGTATCTGTGTTACGTCCTTATAAGCCAGATTATAAGCACGTAATAGAGTATGAGCCTATTCTTATCAAGAAGGACTTAATGTATGAAGAGATGCCGATTCAAATTATCAATAGAAAAGAGCAAGTTCTGTGGAACAAAGTCATACCTTCCGTGAATGTGTTATGGAAGAACCACGATGCAGGAGAGGCAACGTGGGAATTGGAAGAAAAGATAAGGAATGATTACCCTCAATTGTTTGCGTAATGTGACTTGATATTCTGGGGACAAAATCTTTATAAAAGGGGAAGAATGTAACGACCGAGAAATTCAAATCTTTTGTAAAATAATCTTATTTAATAAAATAAAGAATAAAATTATATTACTTGTTATTATTACGTGTTAGTAAGATGAATGTCGTTCTATAACCTATAAACGTCGGAACTTAGTAGTATTTTGACTACGTGAGAGAATTAAAGTGTTTGAATTTTCAAGACAAAAATAAAAGTTTTCCAAGAAATTTTCTGAAAAACACTATTTATCCATTTTTGCTCAGGAATTATTTTTGAACTTCCGAGAAATATGTAACGATAGAATATCGAAGTGAATTGTAATAATAATTCAAGTATAGAAAATGTAATTTTTCGCATGCAGACTTAATTCGAGAATGTTAAGGAAAATAAAGAGTTAAGGAAGTGAATGTAACGATCGTATGATACGTATGTATTGTACGAGGTAACGAATACGAGTATGACACGATGTATGATATGAGTATGTACGAAGAATGGGATATCGTATATTATGAATGAGTATACGAGTTAGAATATGAGAATAATACTTAAACAATATGTATTAAGGCTTTTAGCCAATTGAAATGGAATTATGGGATTGTTTAGCAATTTGTAGAGTCCATTGGCATATAATGTGCAAGTCCAACTGGGAGAAATGTTAAAGCCCAAAAGCTTAAGCTAAGTTAATTAATCTAAGCCCAAGCTATGATCCAATGGGTTAGGGTGGTTCATGGGGCAACCCATGAACATGTGGTTATTCTTGGTGACCAAGACAATTATGTGATGACCAAGATATTAGGGTGATGGCCAAGTATTTAATTTGGTGGACAAGTTAACTTAGTACATAAGTAATGAATAGTAAGGAGGTGGGATTGGAGTATTGTCTAAAATACCCTAACTTAGCAAATCCTATAAATACTAAGCTTTGGATTTCATTTGTTGCTTGTTCTTTTTCATCCAACACTTTTCTACTTATTGGTTAGAGAGATTAAGCAAGAATAAGTTAAACCTCCATTGTTAGAAAAGAAGGAGAAAAGCTAGTTCAACAAAGATAATAACCTTATGTCATTAGTCTTCCATCTCTACCACTATAGGTTGATAAGAGAAGTGTGGATTAATTATCATGTATGCATGATCCGTGGAAATCTCTTTAGTCTATGGCATGATCCGTGGATGAATGGTCAGGCGATTAACCCAACTGAGTCTCTTCTCTTCAACACTCGTATTCCTGTGAATGCCCGTTTATCTGCAATTACTTCTCTTGATGCTTGGTCATTGCCTCCTAGTAACCATCACGAGGTTATACAATTTCGGAGTTGGTTTTCTTCTCTCCCTGCTCCCTCGGCCTCTGAGGATAGAATTTTATGGGGGTCTAATGATATTAAAATAGTTAAAGCCTCCATTATTTGGGATTCTATTCGACCAACAGCTCCGAAAGTTCCTTGGGCTCAACTGCTATGACACTCTCTCCACATTCCACGATACTCCTTCACCCTTTGGCTGGCCCTCGTGGCAGACTTCCTACCAATGAGAGATTCTCTTCTTACTCGAGTTTTCGTCCAATAAATTGTCCGTTCTTTGAAGCTCATGTTGAGACCTTTTCCCACCTGTTTTTTGACTGTAACTTTACATCATCTGCCCTCTCCTCTGTTCTAGTTGTTGGAGGCTGGACTAACGTTCCAATGAGGTGGGATAACCTCGTTGAATACATTATCCAGTTTAGCGGAAGTAACATTAGGTCCAACATCCTCAAGCTTGCTTTGGCTTCAACCGTGTACAAACTCTGGGCGGCTAGGAACTCTTTTGTTCATGATCAAATTAAAAAGCCTTTAGGTGTCGTGATCAGAGATATTTTGAATGTCATCAAATCCAGGCTGTCTTCCTCCTCTAAATTCCTTTTGGCTGCTTAGTGCAGTCCTTGTCTTAATGTGTGGCTGTAGTCAGATGTTTGGGCGTTAGGGTCCTGCTGATGAGGAAGCAGGATGGGTCTGCTACTTTTGGATAGCTAGAGGTTATTCTTGGGTCTGCTACAGTTGTTCGGTCTTGGTTATGCTGATTTTATTGGATTTGGTTCATCTAATCCGGAGTCTGCAATCTGCATGTTGAAGCAGTTCATGCTTCGTGGGGTGAGAGTTGAAATGTTCATGCTTCATGTGCTATTTGGGAGGTTGGTTTCTTGTTGATGGGTCTTCCTCTTTGGTTGATATGGGAGGGCTTAGTTTTGCTCTGTGCTCGCCTGATGCTTGTCTAAATCAACCGTTTGTGTGCTTCCGCTGCCTATTCTGTTTTGTTGCTTATTTTGGGTGGTTTTGGCTTCTGTTATTGCTCGGTTCCTTGATGCATGTGGGCTTCTGCTACTGCTCGGTTCCTTGTTCCGGCTTATTGCTTGCTGTTTCCTTTTATTTATTTCTGTTAAGAACATTGTACTTTCGTTTGTTATGGTTGTTGGTTTAGTTGGTCCGTTTGGGGAAATCCCATGAGGTCCATTCTAAATTGTCTGGGGTATGCCCTTTTGCGATTGTGTAATCTCTCTTTCTTTTCAATACAAAATCAAACTTAGCGAAAAAAAAATAAGGACTTAAGACCTAATAAGCTGAGAATAAGCATTTTGTTCATAGATAAGCTATGAATTAAGTAGGAACTTGTAACACTTGTATCATGTTTACATGAATGAATTTGGTATGTTAAAAGTATGTAAGAATGATGGATAGAAGACTTAAATTATCATAGGTCATGAGAATTGAACTATATGTAGAATAAGCCATAACTTATCATGAAAATAAGTTGATGTAATATGTAGGTTGAAATGTCAATATGATGGATAGAGATCATTTGAAATGATAATCAAATCATAAGTAACGAAGCTATGCCAGAATTTTCACGATTGGATGATAATCGTCGAATTCGTGAAATTCTCGGATTAGAGGTCAAATTTTGATATTGAGCTCAGAAACGTTAGTTTTTGATGGGAACAAGTTTTATTTGGCATTATAGAGTTGCGGACTCGAAAATGGCCAAATTCCGACTTAGAACGAAGAAACGAGTGTTGAACGTTCACGGACGTTTATCGTTTTCGTTAAAAATGAACTAATAGGTGAATTTTGAGTTAACGAAGTCAAAAATATAAAATTCTTACATGAACACGTAGAGTATGTGATTTGTGAGCTAATGGCTTTTGAACGAGCCAATTCGGACTTAAAACAATCAAATTTGGAGTTCAAGAAGTTCGTTGTGCAAATCAAAAATGTCAACTATCTGGTGCACAAAGATGGCGCCCGCAGTGCCGATACACCATTGGCTTAAAAGCGATCTTCTTGTCACGGCCATGCCGTTTAACAAGAATGGTAGTTGTTTAACAATGAAGTAAAAGATTAATTATAACGAACAGAGATGGGTTAGTTTCTCTCTCTAGATTTTGCTCTCCCCTCTCACTAGGATTTTAGACCACCTCTCCCGTCCATTCTCTTTCCCTTTACTGTTAACTTCCATTTTCTTTTCTTTCCTTTTAATCTCCCTTCCAACCTCACCTACCTCTCCGTCCTTACCAAACTTTTCTGCTTTACCCTTTACGGTTTCTACTCCCCATCCTCCTGCTGCTATTCCTCCTCTCTTTTCTCTCCTCCTCCGTCTACCACCTCACTTCCATGGTTAGCCATTCTCATCTCTCTCTTTGGAAACTCCACGAGCTCTGTCTCTAGGGATTTCTTTGCTTGAATTTGGTGTCTCAAACCCAAACTCTCATTCTCTTTCCTCTCCTTTGGTGCTCAAAGAAGGTCTTGACACATGGCATCTCTCACGACCTATCCTCAACGTGGACTCGTTTGCAATGCTAGAATCGCACCCAAATCCATTTCTTTGGTGATCAAAGCTCAAGACTCTACCTCATTAGCAAATGAGATAGAAAGCAACTTGGGTCAAGCTCTTACATCTAATGTTTCGAGATCTTCAAAGTCGCACAACACTTCTCTCAAAAGGATCGAGAGGAAGTTTTAATTGAAAGAAAGAAAATGCGGATCTTATGGATCGCTTGTTGGTATAGACTCTCTCGCTAGCGATATCAACGCTTTTGTTTCGATGGGAAACTAGCAAATATAGGTCAAGCCCACAAGATGTCTATTGGAAGTACTCAAAAAAACTTCTGTGCATACATTGCGCGCTTTGCTTGCTTTACGGCGATCTATCCTTGGCAACCTCCGGACCCTATTCCTCTCGCTATAGGCTGCTTTATTAAACTCTTTGCATCTCCGGTTGAGCAAGGTGAAAACCCTCTTTTGAACCACGGTCCACCTAAATCTTGGTGTGAGGTGGTCTCTACTAGCTCCCAAAAACCTTCCCGCTCTCTTTCCTACCACCTCCCTTATCCAAGATGGTTCGATTCTAGTTAAACCTCCCACCGATGCTCTCAAACGTGAAATCAACTCGGTCTTCCACCTTGTGGGTTATTTCTTGGACTCAAACATCCCTTTCAAGGTTGTTGAACCCATTGCCAAACGCCTTTGGGGCAACATGGGTCTCACAAGTGTCTTTCTCCATAGCAAAGGCTACTATATTTTCAAATTCAAATCTGTCTCTACTAGAGACAATTTCCTTGCCTCGGGTCCTTGGCACTTCGCCTCAAAAGTGATTGTCCTATAACCTTGGAAAGAAGGAGTTGAATTTTCAAAATCTGATCAGCTCAAAATTCCCATTTGGGTAAAACTTAGCCAAATCCCTCTTTCCTACTGGTCTGATGAGGGTATTAGCTACCTTCTTGCTAGTGCCATAGGTAGGCCTCATTCTACGATGAAATGACTTCCAAGCATGACTTAATGCACTTTGCAGTAGTCCGCATTGAAGTCCAAGCTTCATTCTCCTTTCCTTCCTCTATCAATGTTGTTGTTCTTAACGAAGAAACTTCAAGACATTATTGTCCCAAGTTAGTGTTGAATACCGAGTAGGCCACCATCATGCCCCTCTCCGCAAAGTATTTGGCCACTCTCCTTTGAAATGCCCCAAATCCAATTTTAAATGGGTGCCCAAAACAAATGCTCAACCCGAATCTTGCTCCCAAACTCTTGTGACGACGGCACTTCGCCCCCGCCCCTTCTTCCCACTCCTCGCCTCCCCGATCTTGTCAAAAATCCACATCTTTGGTACTCATGCAAATGATCGGGTAATCGTCTCCCGAGGTGCCAAAGTTGGAAATAGCCCGACTCTTCTTCTCTTCCCATCTTGGCCTCGCTTAACTCCTTCTCCCCATTGCAAATGCTATTGTCTCCGATGCTCTCTCTCCCTCGATCTGGATTCACCCCTATAAACCGCCTTATATTGAACAAGCTAATTGCTATGGATGAGAAGGAGGCAAGGACACAAGCATAAGCAAAGATCCGGCCGGACCCTTCTCAAGATGCTAAGCGTAGGAACAAAGGCAAGGGTCGTGGGGTAAAACCTCCTGATAACCACTACTCCCTTATTTTTCTATGTTAATGTTAGCGACATATAATATTAGAGGTCTTAATAAAAAGCCAAAGCGAGTGCTTATGTTAAAATGTTAATTCTAGACAATAGTATCTCCATCATTGGTCCATTGGAAACCAGTCAGTCAAGCAAAGATAACGCTAGTAGAATCTCCAAAAATATTTGTAGGAACTGACTTGGTTTTATAACTATGATTACCACTATAATGGCGTAATTTGGGTCATTGGAACCCCAATATCCGGCAAGTGGATATCCTTTTGTATCCTCCCAAGTTATTCATTGCAACATCAAGCATTTAGCCAATGACCGTATTTTTTGGGTTCTTTTATTTATGGTTTGAATTCTATATCCGAAAGGAAGAACTTATGGGCTGAATTATCCTCTCTTAGCTCCTCTCTCAACTGGTGTGTCTGGGTGACTTCAATGCTATCAAGAACCTTAGTGGCCCGACGAGATTGAAACCGATTGGGACTCGGTATGGAGGATTTCAAAGAGTGCTGCAGAACCTTGAAATGGTTGACATTAGGGGCATTGGTCCTTCTACACTTGGTGGAACTGCCAAATTGAAAATCCAATCCATAAAAAACTTGATAGAGCTTTGGGAAATGCATCATGGCTCAACTCATTTCCCTTTGCCCAAGCTACCTTTGCCCCTAGAGGAATGTCTGACCACTCTCCTGTCATGATTAACCTTGGCATTCCTGCTTCAAGGTCAAGGAAGCCTTTCCAGTTCTTCAACCACATGATTCTCTTGGATGGCTTTCATGAATGTATATCTTCTTGCTTTGGATGCAACCTTTTACCTAGGTAACCCCTTTCATATCCTCGATCGCTAAGCTTAAGAGAACTAAAAGAGCCTTAGCTACCTTCAATAAATCCATTGGAAATCTATCATCTTCTGTTAAGGAAGCAACTTCAAATAACAGAGTTCAATCCTTGCTCTCCAACAGGCCACTCGATTTGGATCTCATCTCCGAGGAGCAAAGCTGCCTTCAGGTTCTTTGGAATTCCTTGGCTTTAGAGGAAACTCTTATCCACCAGAAATCTAGAGCTACCGGCTTGCTTCTGAGGGATAGAAACACCAAATTTTTCTCCAATCTGTGAAAAGCAGATGGAACACAAACAAAATCCTTTCTATTTATAGCTCTTCCCATGATCTCTCGTTCGAAGCGGGAGGAGGTTGAAAATGTGGTATGTGAATTATTTCAAAGATTTGTTCAATTACCAAAGACCTACCTCCTTGGTGACTTTGAAAATTATGGAGTTCTTCCTACCAAACACATAACCTGCTCTCTCAAGTCGCCATCCTTTCGGCTCCTATCACATTCTTCGAGGTGTTCAAAGCTCTCGAGGGTATGAAGCGAAACAAGAGTCCAGGCCCGATGGTTTTAACGTGAATTTTTCACTCACTTTGTTGGGACATTGTTGGTGAAGACTTCACAAAAGCCGCTTCTATTCTTCTTTTCTTCTGCCGCCAATGCCTCGAGGTGTAAATTCAACCGCCATTGCTCTTATCCCAAAGTGCTCAAATCCTCTCTCATGTCCGATTTCGACCAATATCATGTTGCAATACAATCTACAAGTGCATATCAAAATTCTTGGCGATGACTCAAATTGGTCCTCCCTCTATTATTGATAAGGCACAGTCTGCTTTCATCAAAGGAAGAAGCATAAGCGACAACATATTCCTTGCCCAGGAGCTATTCCGAAACTACCACCGAAAATCTGGTCCTCCTCGCTGTGCCTTAAAAATTGACTTTAGGAAAGCGTTTGACACGATTAATTGGGACTTCTTAGTGGGCACCCTTAAATCCTTCCATTTTCCCTCTCAATTCCTAGACTGGATTTACTCCTGCATTTCCACTACTATGTTTTCAGTCAAGGTCAATGGTTCCCTTGCAGGATACTTTGGTAGTACTCGAGGCCTAAGGCAAGGTGATCCCCTCTCCCCTTACTTGTTTGTGCTAGTAATGGAAATGCTCTCCCTTAAACTCAACTGGGGTTCAAAACAATCTGGGTATCTTCACCACTGGCGCACTAAAGCCAGCGACATATCTCATCTCCTTTTCGCTGATGACATCTTAATCTTCTGTCATGCCAACCTTCAAACCATTTCCATAATACATTCATGTATCCATTCCTTCTCCCTCTTCTCCGGTCTCATTCCTAATATTCATAAGAGCCAATGTTTTCTAGCCTGTGAAGACCCTAAAACAAAAGCTTCCATCCTATCTTTCCTGGGCTTCACTCATGGTACTTTCCCCACCAGATTTTTGGGTGTCCCCCTCATCTCTTCTAAGCTTTCATACCAGGATTGTATTCCTCTTATCCATACAATCACACAAAGAGTCTCTTCATGGACTGCTACTGCCCTTGCTTATTCTGGTAGGGTCCAACTCATAAAATCTGTGCTCTTCGCAATACAATCGTATTGGAGTACTCATTTCCTATTGCCTAAAGCAGTCATTAGAGCCATTCAATCTATTCTTTGTCGATTCCTCTGGAAGGGAACCTCCCTTACTCCCTATGGTGCTAAGGTTGCATGGCATAACATCTCACTCCCTACCGAGGAAGGGGTGCAGGCATTAAAAGTCTCCTGATTGGAATAAAGCCCTTTTTCTACTACATCTAACCCATGTATTGCAGATTAACACTAAATCACTTTGGGCTAAGTGGGTGCAGACCACTGTTCTTCTTGGGAAATCTGTTTGGCAGATAGAACTCCCCACTGATTGTTCATGGATCTGGAGACAACTACTAAAGCTCAGGCCCATTGCTCTTCAGCACCTTGAATACGTTGTTGGCTCTGGAGAAACCTTCAATCTATGGTACGATCCCTGGCTCAATGGTTCTGCCATTAATCCCAGCAGTACCTTGCTCTCAAATTCAGGCCTAACCGTCTCACTCGTGCCTATACAGGAAGGACCTTCAACTGTCAGCTATGCAACAAGCACCCTGAAACCTTCTCACTTCTTTTCTTCATCTGTAAATACTCCACTGTTATTATAAAAGCGACATTCCAATTGGGTGGATGGCTCTCATTACCCCTGGACTGGACTGGACTCACTGACTTTATCTCATCTTTCCAAGGGAGGAAATTATCAAAATATATCCTCAGCCTCTCTCTCAAGCATTTTTTTCTATAAGATATGGGAAGCAAGAAACAAAAAGCTTCACAATGGGACACTTATTCCTCCAAGATGTCTTGCTTCTTGATGTGATTAGTATCATTAAATCTAGATTATCTACTAATTCATCTTTTCTCAAAGCTACCAACTATTGCCAATATTATCAGAATTGGCTTAGACAACCATGCGATCGTGTTAGGTGTTATGACCGGTTTGGCTTAATGGACTTGGAGTCATGGCTATGTTGGGCATTCTTTGTGTTCTTTGCCTTGTGTTTCAATCTCACTTTCGGGTTCGACTTCTTGGCGATAAAGGTGCAGGAAGACACACAGGATTAGCATCCCGGTTCTTGTTCGGGTTCGGCATCTTGTCCTCTGGACGCTGGGGATTTGGTTTCAGACGGGGGTTCGGTTTTATGGTTCGGCCTTTGGTTCACCTCTTGTCTTCTCGGATCTTTGGGGACGCTGGTTTCGGCTTCGGGGTTGGGTTGGCAATTTAGCTTCCATGGCGATTCGGCGATTCGACTTAGTATGGCGATTCGGCTTCTCACGGCTTTGGTTCAGCTATTGCTCATATTCGTTATGAATTGATGAGACTTTAAATCCCAGATCGGTTCGGCTTCTTGGCGATCTTCGACATCCTGGTTCGGCTTCGTGGTTCAAAATCTTATCTTCGGGACGCTGGGGATGCTGGTTTCGGCTTCGGGGTTCGGCTCTTATGGTTCGGCCTTCGAGGTTCAGCCTCTTGTCTTCGGGATGCTGGGGGATGCTGGTTCCGGCTTCGGGGTTGGGTCTCCTATTGGCACTCGTAGTTCTTCCTATGCCTCAGCATCCTCTTCTGCTCCTGCTACAGTTCAGCTCGGTCTTCGGCTACATTCTTTTGGCTGCCTGGTTCTAACGGATTGGTTGTTTAAGTTGTTTAAGTTCCCATGCTTGTTTTTACTATTGTCCTGCTTAGTACTGCTCCTTGCTCTTTCATTTGGCTTGGTTGTTAGTCTTTGTTGTCCACTTTGGGGGTTGTCCCATGTGGTTCTACCAAAGCTTCTGGGGTATGCCCTTAGCAATTGTATTATCTCTTTTCCTTTCCAATATACAAACAAACTTAGCAAAAAAAAAAGAAGATTAATTATAACATTATAAGGCATTGTTAAACCTTAATTATGATACATAAAGGTTGAAGATAAATGATCAAACATGAATGTAATGACAATGTGAACTATAAACGGAAAGCCAGAACCAATAGTAACAAGTCTAATACATGATTAGATCAAGAAGAAGGGTAAGATTCTTTAGGAACCATGTATGTTATTTCATTATCTAATGTGTCATGTGATGTGATTATCTACTATAGAGACCTCAAAGACTTAAAGTGAATGTGTAATAACCAATAGCAGACGTTGAAGGCAAGTATTCTAACCCTTGTCTATGTTCAATCTAGACAAGTTTTGTGGTTCATGTAATCTTACGCATGAACTGTTGTATGATGAAGTCAAAGCCAATTCTTTCTGCTAGACTATATGTTTGGATTTCGTAGAATCTATTGATGTATGGTTAATGTTTTACCAAGCTATATTGGTGTGGTTTTTAAACAAAGACTGAGTATGCTAAAAAAGTTTTGTTGTCAAAAGGACAGGCACGTGAGGTTGCCACAACTTAAACATACATACGTTTAATGAATGTGGTGTTGATCAACATAGAGTACTATAGGTTGATCACCTAGACGTGCTCATAAGAAATGCCGGACTTACGGACTTTATGTCGGGATGTCCTTTTTAAAGAAAGTATGAAATGCTCAAGGTCTTGGACCAGAATTGATGTTTTACTGAATATTGTCATTGTAAAATGTTTTAAAGAAAAGAGAAGTGCTATTTTGAATTATCGATAGTACTTCATAACTATTGTTCAGTTATTGAAAATATATGATTTATATGATTCAAGCATATTGTTAATAGAATTGTTATAATTGCTGAGCTAGTCATGCCCACTCTTGCTTGAACCATATGAATGCAGCTAAGACCGAACGGACCGAAGGATCTGGCAAGGATAAAGGGAAGGCGAAGATAAACCTATAGATTTACCTATGTAATAGTATAGGTTTGTAATGATAATATTTGATATTATGACAAGAACAATTGTAACGGTTATAAAGAACCCGGGGAATGGTAATATTGATTTGCAATATATATAAGACATTCATTCTTTTGAGGCTTTTCGATTGAATGTTTGTGTGAACTATAGCACCATGGAGCACCATCTGTTGGGTTGGAAGATACCCGAATTTGGGGGCGTCACAGAGGATATAACTGCTACGACTCCCTTCCATCATGGAGGAAATGTGTCCCCACTTTCAGATGATACAGCGTCGTTTTCTGTCATTTGCAGGTCACCGCTGTCAATTATGTTTTGAATAAGATGTCGGAGTGCCCTGCATTCCTCAGTGCTGTGACCGCGAGAGTGGGAGTGGTATTGGCATACTCCATTAGAATCAAACTGTCTTGAGCGTGGGTTGATTGGAGGTAGCAATGCTATGATTTTTCCCTCATTAATCAACATCTGCAATATCTCTTCCATCGGTTGGCCTAAATAGGTGAATTCTCTTTTGTTGGCGAAGTCCCGACGGGCTTTAGCTTTTGCTCTTTTTGCAAGCGTTTCCTCCATTGTTTCAATTTCTTGAGTAAGTGGTGGAGTATTTGTAATAAGCGAAAGGAGGCTAGCATGCTCCTGACTGAATAATTGACGTGTGACTCGGTGTTGATGAATCACCAGTTCTACCAATTGATTGACTTGTTCGCCAAGAGACTTTACTTCTCATTCCATTATGAACTGGAATTATGAATAATCCCATCTGTCAGAATTATCCTTGCTGATTTGGGATGAAACTCCCATATACTTGAGGTACTTGAAGGTCTCTCTATCGCCTCTGTTGATCATGTTAACCTCATCTTCCTTGTGTCGAGGGAGAGGGTTGTCTTGAACATGGGGTTGGTTGGGCTTGGTCATCACGATCTGACCATTGTCAATTAAGTCCTAGATTTTATGCTTAAGGGCCTAATAATCTTGAGTGTCATGGCCCGGAGCTCCAGCATGGTAAGCACATTTCTTGCTCGCATTGAAACCTTTTCCGCTCGGGTTGGCTGGTGGAAGGAGATAAGTAATTTTCTTCTGAGCTATCAGAAGTTTGAGAATGTTTTCAAATGAGTCCTCTAAGGGTGTGAACAGTTTGTACGTTTGACTTCTCCACTCTTTGGCAATAGAGGGTTTTAAAATTGTGCTTGAAAAGGGAATAATTTCTCCTCTGAATAGGCAATTTTGGATTGCCTTTTTGTCCTTGCAGTATCAAGGAAACATCCTCCTCTTTCTTCTTATGGACCCTCTGGGGGTTGTTCCCATTTCTGCCATTTCTCCGTGCTTAATCATTTTTGAGAATGGCTTTCCTATTCCAGCTAGGACCCTCTCATAGAATGGAGCTTCTAGAATACCTATGAAGGTCATCACCATTTCAAACTCTGTCATAGACGGGATAACTTCAGCAGCCAGACGCCTCCATCTTTGGCCATACTCTCTATAAAAGACTCATTGACTTATTTCTTGACCTAGGTAATTTGATACCGGTCTAGAGCCATATGAGTTTGGAAGCTTTATTGACTGAAGAAAGCATGGGCTAACTCCTCACAGCTGTGAATTTTGGAGTTATTCAATCTGGTGTATCATGTTCTGGCTTCTCCAGTCAGACTTTTCTGAAATAGCTTTATTCTAAGCTTTTCATTCTCCGCATAAGATCCGAGCTCTCCAATGAACACCTTTAAGTGGGTATAAGGATCTCCCAATCCATCATATTTCTCAAAATTGGGAGTCTTGAATTTTTCGAATAATGAACCCCAGGGAAGATACAAAGGTCTGAATATGAAACACTCCCGTGTGTTCCAATCCCGTTGATGGACCGAATGGTCTCTTCCATTTATAAAACCTTTTTCCGAATATCATCGGTGTCTTGATCTTCTTTAAGATGGGTGATTTCAGGGGTTTTGTTTGTTTTATCAGACTGAGACTCAGGTGCTGGAACTTCTTTGTCCGGACCTTGGATTCCTCCATGTGTAGAGGATTCTGTATGGATGGGTATTTGTGGACCCTAAGTTGATTTATGTAGTTCTTTGAGCAGAACAACCAACTCTGTAATTTGATTGCTTAATCCTTCGAACTCCTCGTGAGAGACAGGAGTAGGATTAGGCTGGCAGATGTAGCCATGTTTGGCTGGAGGCTTAGTGCCTTCTTGGATTTTAAATGGGTAACGGGACCAATCGTCTCCCTATAAAAAGACTTATGTGGTTTAGTCTTAGGGAAACATGGAAATGTTACATGCTATGTAATGTGTCCGTTTTTTAGGAGTATTATTCTGCAAAATGGATGTTAGCTATTTTAATGACAGGATAGCATGACAGGTTTTGATATGAAAAGGGATTGCATGTTCACATATTCCTTTATATTTTCCATTACATTGAGATTGACATGGAAATGAAATTACAAGTAATTGAAATGGGAAGGTATGAAGAGACTTCCCTCCACGTTTGGTTTATCAGAGGCTGACTTATCTTAGGCTACTCTTGCGGCTTTTTGGCATGAAGGTTCCCAGATCATCGCAATTTACTCAATGAAAAGTTAATCCGATCTTTCAACTGGAGCGAATCTTGGTGGTGCCTTTCTTGAGCCTCGTGGAATTAGTCTCCCAACGAGTCCAGTACTCAAACACCGACGAGATAGCCTCTTGGTGGAGGGACCACACAACATATACATTCACATACATCGCTTCTCACGACCATGTCAATGCTGTTTGACCTTAATTGATGTGTACATCATTAGTTGAAAATGCGTGACACCCCCACCGGGGACCATGTCAAGGCTGCTTGACCTTCATTGACATGTACATCAATGGTTGAAAATGCGTGACACCCCCGCCGGGGACCATGTTTTAGGGCTACGACCCTACACTGACGGCATCAGACCTTTGTGAGATATTGCCAAATGTAGTTTGCAACAACTAAGATCATCGGTATAGTATACCCTATGTTTGGGCGAAGACAAATGAGTGTTATGTAAAGCCAGAGTTTGGCCCGTGAAAACTAGGATTTCAGGCTATTCCGCTCAATCGCGTAGCGTTTTAATTCCTAATTTGGCCTTTTTAGCTTGTAAGAACTCCTTTGCAACTCAAACTGGACTGATTCGGAGGGGTTGGACCCATGTAGGAGTGACATAATGTGCAGCAGCCGCAGGTGGACCTGCGGCCAACCGTGGCTATATAATGCCTGCAGATTTCTTTCATAAGTCATTTTCAAATTGCGCCGCGAAGGAAATCCAAGAGCTTTTCTTCAGATCTACTGAGTTCGGACGACTTTCTGGAAATTTTGTCACCGTACAAGTGTTCTACACTGTCCTGGTAACTTATGAATGTATTCTTTTCCAGTTTTTATCCGTTGGAAAATGACTTATCATATGATGTCGACGTCGGGATTTTTAGGTATCCCTTTTCATTACTTGTACTTTGGCGTTCTCATGTTAATGTGAGATTTGTTTGAAAAAACAAGTGAAAAAGGTCCGACATGTGTAATGTCGACGATTTAACTTTAAGAGTCGCCAGTTGGTGTTTTTAACTAGTTGCACCAACGCAACCGAAAAGGTTTGCACATTGACCAAGTCACGTGACACTGCTCAACGGGTCTGTGAAACCGAGATTCATTTGGGTTCGGGGGCTTGATTATGCGGAGGGAAGGTGTTAGGCACCCCCCCGACATCCGTGTTGCCATGGTGACCGCCACTTCTCAAAGAAGCTGTTATATGAATGTGTGTGTGTGTGTGTGTGTGTGTGTGTGTGTGAATCAATGTGCAATTATTTAAAAGTAGTGTGAGGCCTCATTCGCACCTATATACACAGGGTTTGAATTTGTAGAAAAATTCAGTTTTAAGCAAGATATAGCAATGAAGTTTTGTAAAAGAGGTTTTTCAAACCATGTGCTCAATAGGAATTGAGACCTTTTCATACTTCCATTTTATTATTAAAATGTTCGGCTTGTTTGCTTTTATTTTCGAGATGCGAGGCATCTTCGAGAAAATAATATACAGCAATGTCGAACTCCTCATGGGCATGATGACCCATCCAAGGAAATTTGTACACACATTAATAATGTACAAGTCGCTTCTGACTAAAAATGTCCATCACGGAACTCAATCTAGATTCAAGAGATCAATCAGTGACCACATGATTCCTAGGCTCACATGATACTATAGTTTATATGAAAAGCAGTAAGCAATTCTATATATATATAAGCTATAAATATATATATATACAGACATGATCAACCACCACAAAGAAACTCCATGGGGGATCAGAAATGTAAATAAAGCAGTAAATGCTATCAACCGCGACGAAGTAAACTCCAGGCAGGACGAAATGTAAATAAAGTTGTAAAAGGCCACGAAGTAAACTCCAGGCCTGACAGAAATGTAAATATATATATATATGTATATATATATATATATAAAAGTAGTAAACGCCCCGGATATAAAATCCAGGCTCATCGGATATGTCCGACAATAATTATATATATACACATATATATATAAAAGCAATAAACGCTCCAGATGTAAAATCCAGGCTTATCAGATATGTAAGCAAGTAAACACTCCAGACATAAGTCTAGGCTCAATCGAGGCATAACTCGATAATGTTAGTCCATATATAAATATATACATGTATAAGTATATATATACAGACAGAAATGAAAACCACAGACCGAAGTCCAGGCATACGCACACCACACGACTCTCAACGTGTAGAATAGTGTGTGCAAAGATGAAGAGAAAGGCTTTATAGAGTGTGAGAAGGCTTACAGTGGGCTACCAATGCAGACTTCTATGACTTTATATGGATAAACACTCAGCTCCCGCCGATAAATGTATAGCTATATGTGAGCTAATAGGTGTTTAAAAAGAGCAAGCACTCAATATGGGTGTGTACAAAGCAAATTGACAGGGCTTCCTCGCCTTTTTCTTTTTTTTTTTTAAAATGGCTACCCCAAGCCCTCTATTTATAGAGGGGGAGCCAGCAGTGTACTATGGCAAACAGTAGGTGCACTCACTTGGCTGCCTCGAGGTGCCCCGAGTTCCATGGTCCCGCATCTCAAAGTACGTGCACTGTAATGTTTGCTCGAACTTGCAGAACTTCAATCCGAGCATCCGAACGAGGTATATACGACCTTCTTTGGGCTGCTTGTGTTGAGAGTTACGCAATGACATGGATTAGAGGTTGTACGAAGTCAAGAAGAGGGGACCATGCCCATGGTCTTCAAGCTTCAAATTCTATCCGGTGTACTGCCACACGTAATAGTCACTCGGGATTGGAACTCCTTGGTTCTTGTAGGACATTGTTGTATGTATGTATGTATGTATGAAGTGTTGAGACGACGCGCAAGTGTTGAGGTAGCAAGATGACGTGTGACTCCTCACCGGGGTTATCACCGGTTTGAGTTGAAAGCAGACATTACATCTGAGATTGGACTGCTTGTTTGAATGCCGCAATGACATTTGCAAGTGTGCCTGTCTGCTCGGTGTTAGCTCTGGGTCTGAGGTATGAGTGCCTCGGCGAGAGGTCTGATTGAAGCTTATAGCATGCATTTGAAACAAGCATTTTCGGAGTTATCGCCGGAACTGCAACAACATTCCTTGGTGTTATCGCCAAGGATGAAACTCGGGGTTATCTCCGAGGTTGGAAATGATGTTCCCGGTGTGTGTTCTTGGGTTAGAAATGATGTTCTCGGTGTGTGTTCCGGGTTTTGAAACTGAACTTCCGGTAGTATCCAGAATGGATGTGAGCTGTCTTCCAGGGTTATCTCCGAAAGACGAATCTTCCCTCCTGCAATGTCAGTAACAGGTGTGCAGAAAATTTTGAGTGTCTATAGATGCCCCTCTTTATCATATTCATGCAATGCAAGGCATAGATAGGATAAAGAATCCTAGACACTTGAAATGCAACAAGATGCACATGATGCTATGTGCAGCAACATGATGCAAATGTATGATGCATGATTGTTGGTTAATCCTGTTGGGTTCACTGATGTCTTGGACATGCGATCAAAGTCTTCAAGGATATTGACGTTGGGGCTATCACCAAAGTCTTGAATACTAGACACAGACTTCTACTCCGTAGAGGTACCTCTTGTGTACAAGAGATCTGTGGGGATAAAGCTTTGTCTGCTTGATGATGTGTATAACATATCCTATCATCCTGTAGGAGTTACTGCCAATAGTATGCACTTGTCAGGGCTACCTGACCTTCGCTGATGTGTGTATCACCGGATAGATCCCTGCTGAGTGCATTGTCAAGGCTGCTTGACCTTCATTGATGTGTGTATCAATGGTTGCATCGCGTTGTGACCCTTGCTAGAGAAGGTTGCTTCGACGAGTTTACTTGTCATCGGCTAAGATAACGTCAAGGTTGCTTGACCTTCATTGATTTGTGTATCAATGGCTGAATTGCGTCGTCGGGGATACGTGGATGTTTGAAATTGTTGCGTTGTGACCCCCGCTGGGGATAGTTTATAACTTCGTAGCTTCGGCGTTGTAACCCCCGCCGGGGATACTTCATTAATTCATAACTTCAACGTTGTAACCCCAGCCGGGGATACTTCTAGGGTTGCCATCGGACCTTTGTGAGGTATTGCCGAGCATGATTTGTAAAAGCTGAGGCCATTGGTATAGTATACCTTGTACACAGGCGAATACCAATGAGAGATGTGGGGCCAGATTGCGGCCCATGAAAACTAGGATTTCAGGCTATTCCGCTCAATTGCGTAGCATTTTTATTCCTGATTTGGCCTTTTCAACTTTTGAGACCTCCTTTGCAACTTTAACTGGAGCGAGTCGGAGGTGTGGGACCCACAAAGGGGTGCCGCAGGTACACCTAAAACAGCCGCATGTGGACCTGCAGCCAACCGTGACTATATAAAGCCTGCGGGTTGCTTTCATAAGTCATTTTCAAGCTTCGCGACGAAGGAAATCTGAGAGCTCTTCTTCAGACCTGTTGAGTTCGGGCAACTTTCTGCATATTCTACTACCATACAAGCGTTCTTCACTATCCTGGTAATGTATGCATGCATTTTTTTTCCAATTTCTATCCGTTGGAAAATGACTTATCACATGAAATGCATTTAGACACATAGTAGTGAATATGCATGCTGATATGATATTATAAAAAATATTCAACACAGCAAATGTTAGTATTAAACCTTGCTGAACATAATGATGTGAAAAAATTTGACTTTTGAAGCAGTCAAATTGACACCTTTTACTGTCATTTCTTATCCTATTTGAGGACAAATGAGTAAAGGTAGAAAAGTAAAATAACCCTGGTAATTAGACTACACTTACGGATTTTTTTACTGCGATGCATGTAGGATGTATATGACTGATGGTAGGTGTGCTACTGAATGGCCACCTAGTCATGCCTATGTGCATATGGATAGTCACATTTACAAAGGGGGCTATGGCAAAATTTTTCCAAAACGTAGGCATTGGGTAGTTATGCATTTTTAACTCTACTGTAGATGTATGTTAAAACAATGCATGCATGCATGTAATCATAAAATGCATTTGGAAAAGCTCTAGGTAAGAATTTACCACACCCTTTCTGAGGTGATTTGGAGACTTGTTGTCCAGATATTATGGATCCGGATCAACCGAGTAGTTCCCGCAGGACCACTTCTGGTGTACGGAGGAGGGTTTCTGAAGTACCTCGACCCCGCTCTGTTAGACAGCCTCGTCGTTTGGTGGAGGCGGTGATTCGTCCTATCCGGGTTGAAGTGCCGGATGTCGAGGACAAGGAGGAGGATGTACCGGTTGAGGTTCCTACTCCTGCTGCACGTGTTCCCCGTAGGGAGTTGCCAGGTAAACAAGTGGCGAACCCAGATCTTCTGGGTGACTTGAGTAGGCATCCTTCAGTATACTTGCACGCAAATGAGGTATGAATTTAGATCTTAATCTTCCTTATTTCCTATTGATGAGGAGCAAAGGGTTCTGATGTTGATCTACTTTTGATGTAGGTTCCCGACTTCACACAGCCTCGGGGGAACTGGTTCAGCATCCACTCTATGTATCAGGCTTTGCACGATGACTATAGAGAGACTGTAGATGGTTGGGGATTCTGGACGTTCTTTTCCATTCTTCCCCGTCGCTGTCCCTGGGGTTACCTCAGGGCATTGTCTGAGCGGTGCTTCACCAGACTCAGTCACTCCATTTGCTGGACCGTGAGGTGATGATGACGCCGATGGATTGGCGATTTATCACAGGTATGGAGTTTGGAGGGGATCCAAAGTTTCAGACGGCGGATATATAACCCCTACGCCATCGATCCTTGTTGGGAGTTCTAACGGAGGCACTCGGGGCGGGGCTGACTCGTCTGTGTCCTTTGAGCGTAGATGCTATGAGCGGGTTGTTGAGTGAGCCTATACTCGATGATGTGAGAGTCAGGGACCGTATTCTTCGGCGATAGTTCCTGATGATCATTAGGGGCTGCTTCATAGCAGATAACTCTTCTACGGTGTCCTTCGCTTTGATCAGCGCCACTCGACACGTGGACCGTATATGAGACTATGACTGGGGTTCCTACACCTTTGCCTACTTCCTCAAGGGAATGCGCATGCGATCGCAGGGCTTGACTGAGGCTTGGTTAGGATTCTACCCATTTCTGCTGGTGAGTATTTCTCTTGTCTTTTCCCATGTACAGGTTAAGAGCGTTGACTGACAGCAAATGTTTGCCATTGTGTTGGCAGTTTTGGGCCTATGAGAGGCTTCTATGTTTGTGTCATGTGAGCATGTTAGATTTAGATATCTATCCACGAGGACGGAGATGGCATCATTCCATCTCAAGTGAGGTCCCCAGAGGGCGAGGGTTTCACGCATTGCCACCTACAGCTGGAGTTGTTGACAGCGGATGTCATCACATGGGTTCCCTATTCCAGGGAACACTTGATTGTTTGATTTGAGGATGGGTAACCGACTGGGGTCGAGCACGTTATGTCCACCCGTAGGATTCCTCTCTTCACAGATGGAGGATGGGAGCTCTATTTAGGAGACCGTGCTATCAAGAGCACTATAGGAGAGATTTGCATGCCGATCTTGCCTCCTGCTAGGCGTTATTGGCCTGTTTCGCAGTCACCCGTCATTGACATCCCATTATTGGGGATTTCCGGTTATACATTTTTCAGAGGGCCCCTGCACTCAGGATATATTCCAGCATTGGTGGTTCCCTCGTACCATTGGAGCTCAGACCCGCGCCACACAGTTTATGGGGGATATGGTTCCAGGATCCGTGATGATGACGGATTGGCTAGCCTCTGTCAGAGATCCGACTCATGTGACACAGATTGACAGTTTGACCCGGCAGTTGGACCGGGCACATTTCTTCATCCGGCATTTGAGTAAAGATCCTTCAGAGGTAGATACTTTTGATCCTTCCAGCTCTGGTGCTGGCCGCTCAGGTGACCCATATGGTTTTGCCGGTGCAGATCCTCCCTTGTATAGGCTTGACATCCTTGTAGATAGAGATCTAGTGACTCAGGAGGAGTTACATCAGGTAGACAGGATTAACGATGTAGACATCGATACCATCGACTTCTTCTTATATATATTTCTCGTTATCTCTTTTGATAGGCCTTTGTTAGCTGCTGGGTAGCTTCGCCCCATTCTCGCTATATCTTTTGATAGGCCTCTGTTGAGATGTTGGGTAGCTTCGCCCCATTTCCTCATATTTTAGCCGTCATGAGAGATGTATTAGATGATGATATACTTAGGAATGTATGTACGCTTTCCATTCCTATATCATATTGCAATCTATTGTATTATGCATGTTATTATGTTATGCATATGTATGTATGTCCAGAGATATTCAAAGATTGACCCTGGATGGTCTTATGACACGGCCAGCGTCTGAGATGTCTTCTTGACGAGCTTAGCCATATTGATCATACTCCACCATTTTTGGTGGCCTCTGTCTGGTATGCGCTCATGGTGTAATAGTATGTCACCACCAGACAGGGTGACCGTAGATGATTTCCTGCAGCACACTATGACCTTGTTGATGTTTCAGGTTCCCACAAGGTTCATAGATGGTATGCTAGAACATTGGGTACCGGAGAGACAAATCTTCCGATTTGGGACCCAAGAGTTGACTCCTACTTTGGAGGAGTTTGCACGGTTGATGATCTTTGCCGCTGAATGACCTTCTTGCAAGTACATGGCGATCGGAGACATGAGTGGATGTTCATGACCCTCACCGGATTGAGGCGTGAGAGTGGTACGGGATGAGATTACATCCCGCCCACGTGATATCCCAAATTTTTTTGTTTGATGATTTGGCTCGAGGATAGTTATGCACGCAGCGTTAAAGGATTTTCACCACACCGGAGGATCGATGGCGTTTGGCGTGGATGTACTCTTCACAGTGCGTATTGTCATACGCCTACATGCCAAGGTACATGGATGAGTTGGACATCTGGCGTCATTATGGCGGTGAGAGCTCTCCGGAGGGTCACACCATCCTCATCGATGATTATGGCGAGAGACTCGAGGTCATTGACCACATATTCTTGCACTTATCGGTGAGGAGTGTTCATAGCAGCGGCTTTATGGTCATCTTTATGCGTGGTTTGTGTCACACTTGAGACCGATTGGCACATTCAGACGGCATGGATATTGTTTCACCCATGATATAGCCATGTCGTACTCCTTTCAGCCTGCGGAGTGTATATATGCTACATCTTGGTCAACTTTCCTGGCAGGGATCGGAGATCCATTCGCTATATTGTCGTGTACAGGGCTTAGCTCATTACTCATGCTCCGGGCATGGATTATCTTCCTCTAGCTGGTTTGAGAGGGATGATCACCTACCACCCACTGGCCGCGATGTGTCAGTTTGACCAATTTTAGGATTTCCACCTATATGAGGGGGCAGTGATTCAGCGTTTCGTTTCTCGCCACTTATCATCAGCGAACAGATCCAGGTTGTATGCCTGTTGGGATCAGTGAGAGCTAGCTGATTTTTCTATCAGTCATCCAGGTTATTCTGCAAAGTCAGCATGGATGGAGACAGAGACTACATCGACTATGGTAGTATCCACAGTGCAGGATATTGATTCCGACGATGAGGAGCCTATGGAGGAGGCTGACATTCCCATTGATGGGGACTAGATTGTTGGGCTGCCAGCATTTGTGATGGATTCTCCCACCCCGAGTACCACTATTATTATTCAGCACAGCATCTGGAGCAGAACTTACATCTGATGACCTATGATAGAGATTAGGCTAGGGCCGCGATGTTGACAGCTCTTGATGGGAGAGACGCCTCTCTGTTAGAGAGGGATGAGGCTAGATCAGCCAGGGATGCATTGATTGTGGAGCGGGATGCCGCCCTATGTGCTAGGGATGTGGCCATTGCAGACAGTACCTCAGTGAGATCCCTTACGACTTGCATCCTTGCCGATATGAGTGCATAGAGCATCATGCCAATGTAGTTAGCCTCTAATCTAATAGCTCGTGTATATACCATTGGGCAGGAGCTTGCAGCTTTACCTCCATCTTTAGAGAGGGATGCTATGTTAGATCTGATAGTCCGCATACACACAGATCCATAGATAGCTTTGTATTTTCCTTCACAGACTAGCTTAGCCATTTTGTCATGTACAACACAGATGTATATATCAAACAGTATTATATATGGCAGAGAAATATATTTTGATTTATTTCCCTTTCAGTCGTGCCTTGATACTTGCTTCATATTTGCCTGTTTCTTCAGGGCCTTGTGATCTTGATACATTCTGAACTTATCCTTGATATGTGGACATTGAGCAATCACAAGATCTCTCAAAATGGATCATTGATCTGTATATATCCCTACCATCTTTGGTGTCTTGGGACTGGCATCTGTATGGAAATGTGGAGAGGAGTGTGGCTTTTCCTCTCTGAGATTGACCGCACCACAGATGGTCGGTAGTACTTCTATTTGTGAGAAGCCTAGTTAATTCCATCTCTTATGGATTGGTATTGCTCTTTGAGGCATAACCGCAGCTTAGATGGTCACCGAATCTCCTATTTGTGAGGAGAGGTTGGGTAATTCCATCCCCTTGGTCTGAAGCCGATGAAATGTGGTGGATTGAAAGTTGATCCCAGTACCGTGTGACAAGCATTTTTGTTCTGGTAGGGGTTAGACTGAACCATAAATGGCTGCCTACACTCCTATTGAAGAGGAGATCAAGTCTGCGTAGTTCGAACCTGGTGTAGGAGGTTCAACGCTGAATGTGAAAGGCAGATGGGTGTAGAAGCTCTATTGATGAAGAAGGGTGTAAGTATCTTTGTTGTTTTTGTTTTTGTAGAGAGAGGGTAGAAATGTTTTTATTGTTTCTTGCTTATTGCGATCGGGCCATATAGAATATGGTTGCCTACGTACTCCCGTGTATCAGGGAGATCAGGTCAACGTAGTTGGCCCCTCAAGACGAATCGCAGCCAAAGAGAAATGTGAATCCCATGTGCAGGCTATACTGCGGGGAAAAGAAAGTTTGATCCCATGATGGGGATAAACTGCAGGTGTGGAAAAAGTTTGATCCCGTCTTCAGGACAAACTGCAAGCGTAGAAAAGTTTAATCCCGTCTTCAGGATAAACTGCAGGTATAGAAAAGTTTAATCCCGTCTATCAACTGCAGGTGTGAAAGGTTCAATCCCATCTTCAGGATAACTGAAGTTGTATGAAAAGTTTGAAATGAGGTGAAACCAGGCTGCTGGTTTGAAGTGTATGTTTCCCTGAGGGGCAGAAGAGTTTGTAAAAAGATAGGGTTCAAAACTGGAATGACTGATGATTAGATGATCAATACCAGGATGTTTGCTTGATGGTAACTTTAGACATAGTACCGTTTCACGGAGTCTGAGTTGATTAGCTGTGGAAATTCTTCGCCATCCATTTCCTATAGTCTTAGAGCGCCTCTTGTCAATACCTCCTTGACAACAAATGGGCCTTCCCAGTTAGGAGCGAATTTTCCCTTAGATTGATCTTGGTTGTCAATGATCTTCTTCAAAACCAAGTCATGTTGTTTGAACTGCCGTAGCCAGACTTTTCTATTGTAGGATCGTGTGATCCTTTGCTTTGATATAATCGATCAGTGGAAGATAGCCATGTTCGCGTTTTCGTCTATTAGAGACAATTGGTGATACCTGTCTCGTACCCATTGGTCTTCATCCAACTAAGCATCCATCAACACTCTGAGGGATTCCATTTCCACCTCTATGGGGAGCACTGCTTCCATCCCATAGGCTAAAGAGTAGGGGGTTGCCCCAGTGGAAGTACGCATGAAAGTTCTGTAGGCTAATAAAGTCAGAGGCAAGAGATCAGGCCATCCTTTGTGATTGGCAGACATTTTCTGCATGATCTTCTTGATGTTTTTATTAGCCGCTTGAACAGCACCATTCATCTTTGGACGGTAGATGATGGAGTTAAGGTATTTGATATGGAATTTACTGCATAACTCCTCCATCATTATGTTGTTGAGGTTCTTAGCATTGTCTGACGCAATGACCTCTGGTTGTCCATATCGACAGACTACATTGTTTCTGATGAAAGCAATGATGACTTCTTTGGTAACCCTGGGGAAGGAGGCTGCTTCTACCCATTTGGTGAAGTAGTCAATCATGGTGAAGATAAATCGATGTCCATTACTGGCTTTGGGCTCGATGGGCCCGATCACGTCCATTCCCCACATTGAGAAGGGTCATGGCGAACTCATATTGTGGAGTTCCCTTGGAGGGGCGTGGATAGCATTCCCATGAATTTGGCATTGATAATATCTTTTGACGTGATCATCACAGTCAGCTTTGAGCGTAAGCCAATAATGCCATGTTCTAAGAATTTTCTTAACAAGTAAGGGGCCGCTCATGTGTGGGCCACATACTCCACCATGGATCTCATCCATGAGCCTCTGAGCTTGGTCTTTGTCCAGACATCTGAGGAGACCTAATCCTGCATCTCTTTTGTAGAGTGTATCTCCGCTCAAGTAGAATTTCATAGCAAGTCGATGGATCCGCCTCTTCTCAGTTAGGCTCACCTCAGCGGGTGTAGATCCGTCTCGCAGATACTCCTTGATATGTTGATACCAAGGGTGGTGGATGAGAGGTAGCTCATCCAATACTTCTCCAACATAGTTCCCATAAACTGGGGCCTTTTGCAGAGCAAATGTGATGCTTGGAATGTTTTCCTTATCAGGTATGTGAATGAAGGAGGCCAACGTAGCTAGTGCATCCGCAAAATCATTCCTATTACGAGGAATGTGTAGAAAGGAGATTTCTTCGAACTCCAAAGTCATCTGTAAACTTACCGATGGTAAGGCAGCAAATGTAATTCTTTGGTTTGATAGATTCCTGTGGATTGTTTGATTACCAATTCGGAATCCCTAAAGACAGTTAATCGCCTGATGCCTATTGAACGGGCAAGTTTTAGCCCCATGATACAGCCTTCATACTTTAGTTGTGTTGTTGGTGCTAACAAACTGTAATTTTACGGTGATGGGATACTGCTCCCCCGTATCTGATATTAAAACTGTTCCAGCTCCAGAGCCTTCTGTATTAACAACTCCATCAAAATACATTTTTCATATGTGGCATGCATCGTACTGATGGTGTTGCTGAACTGTCATTACCCCTTCATCGGGGAAGTATGTTTATAAGGGTTTGTAATCCCCTGCAGGTGCGGCGACCAGTTGATTTGCAATTCCTTGACCTTTGACAGACTTTTGCGTCACGTAGACGATGTCAAATTGCTATAGGATCAACTGCCATTTGGACAGTCGACAATTCAGTATGGGATTACTGAACACATACTTGAGAGGATCCACGCGGGATATGAGATGGGTTGTGTGACCATGGAGGTAATGCTGTAACCTCATGGAAGCCATGCTAAAGCACAACAAGTCTTCTCAATCAGAGTGTACTTGTGTTCACTGATGCTGAATCTTTTGCTGAGGTAATAGAACACATGCTGACTGTTTTGTACCAAAACATGAGCGTTAACCAGTTGCTCTTTAATGGTAAGGAAAGCTTTTTGACACTCATCGTTCCATTTCATGGAGGAGTTCTTCCTTAACAGCTTGAAGATGGGCTCACAGGTTGCTGTGAATTGAGAGATAAACCTGCTAATGAAGTTGATTCTTCCCAAAAATCCCGTATTTCCTTCTCTGCATCGAGGAATGGGCATTTCCTTGATGGCTCGGATTTTGGTAGGATCCATTCAATCCTTTGTGGTGACTAGGAAACCTAGCAACTTGCCTGATTTGACACCAAAGGCGCACTTGGTTGGATTCAACTTCAAGTTGTACTTACACAACCTATTGAATAGCTTTCTGAGATGGTTTAAGTGGTTTTCCTCCTTTCGGGATTTGAAAATGATGTCATCCACGTAGATCTCTATCTCTTTATGCATTAAATCGTGGAAGAGAGCCATCATAGCTCACTGGTAGGTTGCCCCGGCATTGATGAGGTCGAATGACAACCATTTGTAGCAAAAGGTTCCCCAAGGCGTGATGAAAGCAGTTTTCTCACGATCTTCCTCAGCGACCATAATCTGATGGTACCCCGCGAAGCAATCCGTAAAGGAGTACATGTCGTATTGAGCAGTATTGTCAACAAGAATGTGGATAAAGGGCACGGGAAAGCTATCTTTAAGGCAAGCTTTGTTCAAACCCCAGTAATCCATGCAAACTCGCACCTTTCCTCCAGGTTTAGGCACGGAAACAATGTTAGATATCCACTCCGGATATGTAGACACCATGATAATGCCAGCTTGAAATTGTTTCACAATTTCTTCTTTTACTTTTAAACTTCGCCCAGGTTTCAATAGCCTAAGCTTCTGCCTAACTGGCTTGAATCCTTCTTTAATGGGAAGGCGATGAAGAAGAATGTCAGTGGACAAACCCACCATGTCCTCATGAGACCGCAAACACATCCTAGAATCGGGTTAATAGTGCAACCATATCATTCCGTTGGTTTGGGGTAAGGTCTGAACCAATCTGGATTAGCTTAGGGTTTTCTAAGGTTCCAAGATTGAAAGAAGTGATTTGTTCAAGGTTGGGTTTAGGCCTATCTGTGACCCATTCCTAATATCCTGAGGTGTCTCAATGTCCTCTTGTATGTCCATCAAGTCTGAGTCCAACTTTGCATCAAAGTTACAGCCCTTGTGGAGAGAAGGCACCTCATCAGCAAGTACAAACACATCTAAATTCAGAGTCCTGAAATCAAAAGATGCTTTCACTTAATATATGAAACTGTTTAATCATACAAAGTTTTAGCATGTACTGATAAAATAACTTCTAATACTGTATAGAAAAGTAAGTAATTAAAGTTATCTACAGGGCAGAGGGATTTTCTGCCCAATTTACCCTCGTCGACCAATGCATGAAGTGTTGCTCCAATTGTCGAGGGCAAAGTCCTGATGGACTGCAGTGATGGAGGGATTGTCATTGTCCTCCTTCTCCCGAATGATAACCATGACATCTGGGCACTCATCGTCTAAGGTATATCTGTTTGTATGTTTATCATGAATAATGACGCGTATGCCTGACATCATCAAGGCAATGTCATGTTTACGTTTCCGCTCCTTTTCTTCCACTTTGGGATCAGGAATCAGCACCTCTTTTGCTTTGAAGGGTACTGGTTTTGGAAACAACATAGGCATAACATGGGCTGACACCTTTATCGAGATCGATTACTCATGCAGGTCTTGAGATGGAAGAAATCGTCGTGTGGCGGAAGCTTGAGGAACCTGCTCATGAGGATTCCTATGACTGGAACTGGCAGCATAGCCTAGTCCGGCTGTCCCAATTTGACTAGACACTTGAATAGGGTGCTTAATACCCTGCTGATTTTTACCAAGCCCTTGTCCAGGCTGATAACCCAATGACATCATTTCTTGAGTGGTCGACATAACCTCGGTAGAAATATTGGGTACGGGAAGTGACACTCCAATAGGATGGTATTGCGTGTTACTCACTTCCAGGGTATGAAAATTGGCCGGCTCAATTTCTAAGTTGAAGTTGATGATTGGCATATCTCCTTGTTCAGGACATTCCGGCTCAACGTTAACAGTGACTAGACTGAGTTGAAGCTGATGATTGGCATATCTCCTTGTCACATGTGTATCCATGGTCTCCCCAATAACAGGTTGTATCCTGAGTCTATTCTGAGGACATGAAGGTCTTGAATCTTACCAGACTTCAATCCCATCTCAGCCATTTCTCCATGTTTAATCATTTCAGAGAATGGTTTGCCGATACCAGCTAAAACTCTCTCATAGAAAGGAGCTTCCTGTATATCTATAAAAGTCATGACCATTCCTGATTCTGTCATGGAAGGAATAACTTGAGCAGCAAGACACCTCCACCTTTAAGCATACTCTCTGAATGACTCATTGGACTGTTTCTTGACCTTGGTAATTTGGTACCGGTCAGGAGCCATCTGAGATTGAAAACTGTATTGAGTGAGGAAGGCGTAAGCTAGCTCTTCTCAGCTATGGATCTTTGGGTTGTCTAATCTGGTATACCATGAACGGGCTTCTCCAATCAGACTCTTTTGGAACAGCTACATTCTGAGCTTCTCATTTTCCGCATAAGACCCAAGTTCTCCAATGAACACCTTCAAATGTGTATAAGGATCCCCTAATCTGTCATACTTTTCAAAATCAGGGGTTTTGAATTTCTCTGGATAATGAACCCCAGGAAATATGCAAAGGTCAGCATATGAAACACTTCCATGTGTTCCAATCCCTTTGAGAACACGGATAGTTTCCTCCATTTGGAGGACCTTCTTCCTGATGTCACCGGTATCTGGATCTCCTTTGATATGGGTGTTTTCAGGGTCTTTGTTGGCTGTATCCAACTGAGGTTCTGGAATTGTTTTTTCCAAACCTTGAGCTCCTCCTTATGAAGAGGATTCTGTATGTTTAGGCATCTTCGTACCCTGAGCAGATTGATGCAATTCTTTCAGCAGAACAGCCAAATTCGTAATTTGTTTACTTAATCCGTCAAATTCTTCTCGGGAAACAGTATTAGACTGGTCAGAAGAAGACATGATTAGTTGTAGGCTCGTGGCCTTTTTGGATTTTGAGCTTGTAACAGGCCCAATTGCTTCCCTACAAAAAACTTATACAGTTTAGTCTCAGGGATAATGTAAATGTTATCATGATGTGCCCGTTTTAGGAATATGGTCCTGCAAAAATAGCTGTTAATTGATAACATGTCATGTATGCACATATATCCTTCATATTTTCCATTATATATAGATGATCATGGAATAAAACTACAAGTAAATGCTTTTACAAGTAAATGAAAATGGAAAGCATGAAGAGACTTTCCTCCGCGTTTGGTTTATCAGAGGTTGACCTATCTTAGGGTTACTCTCGCGGCTTTTTGGCATGAAGGTTCCCAGATCATCGCAATCTACTTGATGGGAAGTTAATCCTGTCTTTCAACTGGAGCGAATCTTGGTGGTGCCTTTCCTGAGTCTCATTGGAATTAGTCTGCCTACGACTCTAGTAATCAAACACCGACAGGATAGCCTCCTGGTGGAGGGACCACACAACATACATTCACATACAACGTGTCTCACTGTTTATGCAAAATGATGACATGTGCGAAGCACTAATATCACAGATAGATATTTAGCAGTGCAGTAAGTAAAATGCATTCATACACATTCATCATAAATGTAAATGCAACATTCACACACAAGCATATAACAATTTTGAAAAGCTTGTAATAGCGGCTTAAGCCCTCTTACTGGAGTCCTCAGCAGAGTCGCCACCTGTCGACGTCGGGATTTTTAGGTATCCCTTTTCGTTACTTGTTCTTTGGTGTTCTCATATTAATGTGAGATTTGTTTGAAAAAACAAGTGAAAAAGGTCTGACATGTGTAATGTCGACGATTTGACTTTAAGAGTCGCCAGTTGGTGTTTATAACTGGTTGCACCAACGCAACCGAAAAGGTTTGCACATTGACCCAGTGATGTGACATTGCTAAACGGGTCTGTGAAACCAAGATTCATTTGGGTTCGGGGGCTTGATTATGTGGGGGGAAGGTGTTAGGCACCCCTGACATCCGTGTTGCCACGGTGACCGCCACTTCTCAAAGAAACTGTTATATGAATGTGTGTGTGTGTGTGTGTGTGTGTGTGTGTGTGTGTGTGTGTGAATCAATGTGAAATTATTTGAAAGTAGTGCGAGGCCTCGTTCGCACCTATATACACAAGGTTTGAATTTATAGAAAAATTCAGTTTTAAGCAAGATATAGCAATGAAGTTTTGTAAAAGAGGTTTTTCAAACCATGTGCTCAATATGAATTGAGACCTTTTCATACTTCCATTTTATTATTAAAATGTTCGGCTTGTTTGCTTTTATTTTCGAGATGTGAGGTATCTTCGAGAAAATAATATACAGCAGTGTCGAACTCCTCATGGGCATGAGAACCATCCAAGGAAATTCGTACACTATTAATAATGTACAAGCTACTTACAGCTGAAAAAATGTCCATCACAGGAACCGAATCTAGATTTAGTAGACTGAATCTCTTTTTTTGCTAAATTTGTTTGTTTGGAGCTCAAGGATATCGTCGGCAGCAGCCATGAAAACCAGCCAATGAGCACAAATCTGATCAGTAGACTGAATCTCTGATCACATGATTCCTAGGCTCACATGATACTGCAGTTTATATGGAAAGCAGTAAGCAGTTGTATATATATAAAAGCTGTAAATATATATATAGACATGATCAACCACCACGAAGCAACTCCATGGGGATCAAAATGTAAATAAAGCGAGAATGCTATCAACCGCCAATGCAAGTAAACTCCAAAGGGGACGAAATGTAAATAAAATCAGTAAGGCCATGTAGTAAACTCCGGTGCTTGACAGAAATATATATATATATATATATAGCGATAACGCATAGCAGAAAGCGCATATAGGATATAAAATCCGAGTTCATCGGATATGTTCAACAACAATTATATATATAAACATATATATATATATATATATATATATATATAAAAGCAATAAACGCTTCGGATGTAAAATCCAGGCTCATCAGATATGTCTAACAACAGTTTTATATATATATATATATATATATATAAAGCAAGTAAACGCTCCAGACATAAGTCTAGGCTCAATCGAGGCATAACTCGATAATGTTAGTCCATATATAAATATATACATATATAAGTATATATATACAGACAGAAATGAAAACCACGGACCGAAGTCCGGGCATACACACACCACACGACTCTCAATGTGTAGAATAATGTGTGCAAAGATGAAGAGAAATGCTTTATAGAGTGTGAGAAGGCTTACAGCGGGCTGCCAATGCAGACTTCTATGACTCTATATGGATAAACAATCAGCTCCCCCGATAAATGTATAGCTATATGTGAGCTAACAGGTGTTTAAAAAGAGCAAGCACTCAATATGGGTGTGTACAAAGCAAATTGGACAAGGCTTCCTCGCCTTTTTCTTTTTTTTAATTGGCTACCCCAAGCCCTCTATTTATAGAGGGGAGCATGCAGTGTACTACTGGCGTATGTAGAGATGTACTGTGGATCGCCTGGCTCATGGTCCCGTCGTCTCAAAGTACGTGCACTCTTGCACTATAATGTCCGCTCAAATTTGCAGAACTTCAATCCGAGCATCCGAACGAGGTATATACGATCTTCTTCGGGCTGCTTGTGTCGAGAGTTACACAATGACATGGATTAGAGGTTGTACGAAGTCAAGAAGAGGGGACCATGCCCATGGTCTTCAAGCTTCAAATTCTATCCGGTGTACTGCCACGTGTAATAGTCACTCGGGATTGGAACTCCTTGGATGTTGTAGGACATTGTTGTATGTATGTATGAAGTGTTGAGATGACGCGCAAGTGTTGAGGTAGCAAGATGACGTGTGACTCCTCACCGGAGTTATCACCGATTTGAGTTGAAAGTAGACGTTGCTCAGGGTTACATTTGAGATTGGACTGCTTGTTTGAATACCGCAATGTTATCTGCAAGTGTGCCTGTCTGCTCGGTGTTAGCTCCGGGTCTGAGGTATGATTGCCTTGGCGGGAGGTCTGATTGAAGCTGATAGCATGCATTTGAAACAAGCATTTCCGGAGTTATCGCCGGAACTGCAACAACATTCCTTGGTCTTATCGCCAAGGATGAAACTCGGGGTTATCTCCGAGGTTGGAAATGATGTTCCCGGTGTGTGTTCCGGGGTTAGAAATGATGTTCCGGTGTGTGTTCCGGGGTTAGAAATGATGTTCCCGGTGTGTGTTCCGGGTTTTGAAACTGAACTTCCGGTAGTATCCGGAAGTGATGTGATTTGTCTTCCAGGGTTATCTCCGTAAGATGAATCTGCCCTCCTACAATGTTAGTAACAGGTGTGCAGAAAATTTTGAGTGTCTACATATGAAATGCATCTAAACACATAGTAGTGCACATGAATGCTGAAATGACTTGTTAAAAAATATTCAACATAGTAAATGTTAGTATTAAACCATGCTGAACATAATGATGTGAAAAAAATTGACTTTTAAAATAGTCAAATTGACACCTTTTTCTACTATTTATTATCCTATTTGAGTACAAATGAGCAAAGGTGAAAAAAGCAAAATAATCATGGTAATTAGGCTACCCTTACGGAATTTTACTGTGATGTATTAATGCATGTAGGATGTATATTGTGGGCAGGTGTGCTACTGAATGGCCACCTAGTCATGCCTATGTGCATGTGGATAGTCCTATTTACAAAGGGGACTATGGCAAAAAATTTCCACAATGTAGACATTGGGTAGTCATGCATTTTTAGCTCTACTTTAGATGTATGTTAAAATAATGCATGCATGCATGTAGTCATAAAACTGCATTTTTGAAAAACTCCATGTAAGAATTTGCCACACCCTTTCTGAGGTGCTTTGGAGACTTGTTGTCCAGATATATGCATCCAGATCAGCCGAGTAGTTCCCGCAGGACCACTTCTGGTGTGCAGAGGAGGGCTTCTGAAGTGCCTCGACCCCGTTCTGTTAGACAGCCTCATCGTTTGGCAAAGGCGGTGATACGTCCTGTTCGGGTTGATGTACCGGATGTGGAGGACGAGGAGGAGGATGTACCAGTTGAGGCTCCCGCTCCTGCTACACATGTTTTCCGTAGGGACCTCCCGAGTATTTAGGTGGTGAACCCAGAGTTGTTGGGCGATTTCAGTAGACATCCCTCAGTTTACTTGCATGCAAATGAGGTACAAAGATAGATTTTAATCTTCCTTCTTTCCTATTCATGAGGAGTAAAGGGTTCTGATGTTGATCTGTTTTGTGATGTAGGTTCCTAGCTTTACACAGTCTAGAGGGAACTGGTTCAGCATTTACGCCATGTACCAGGCTCTGCATCCTGACTATAGAGCGATCGTGCATGACTGGGGATTTGGAGCATTCTTTTCCATCCTTCCCCGTCGTTGTCTCTGGGGTTACCTCAGGGCATTGTCTGAGCGCTGGTTTCACCAGACTCAGTCACTCCATTTGTTGGACTATGAGGTGATGATTACGCTGATGGATTGGCGGTTTATCAGAGGTATGGAGTTTGGAGGGGTTCCAGTCTTGGATGGCGGATATTACCCGGACTACTGTCAGATCCTTGCTAAGAGTTCTGGCGGAGGCACTCAAGGGCAGGACTGTTCGTACATGTCCTTTGAGCGTAGATGCTGTGAGCGGGCTGTTGAGTGAGCCCATACCCGATGATGTGAGAGTCAGGATCGCATTCTTCGGTGATTGTTCCTAATGATCATTAAGGGCTGCTTCATAGCTGATAACTCTTCTATGGTGTCCTTCGCTTTGATCAGCGCAACTCTACACGTGGACCGTATTGGAGAGTATGATTGGGGTTCCTACACCTTTGCCTACTTCCTCAGGGGAATGCGTATGCATTCGAAGGGCTTGACATAGGCTTGGCTAGGATTTTACCCATTTCTGCTAGTGAGTGTTTCTCTTGTAATTTCCCATGTACAGGTTAAGAGTGTTGACTGACAGCAGATGTTTGCCTTTGTGTTGGCAGTTTTGGGCCTATGAGAGGCTCTCATGCTTACGTCTGGTGAGTGTGTTAGGATTAGATACCTACCCACGAGGACGACGATGGCATCATTCCATACTGGAGGAGGTCCCTGTAGCTGAGGGTTTCACTCATTGCCGCCTACGGCTGGAGTTGTTGATATCTGATGTCATCACATGGATTCCCTATTAAGGGGAACACTTGAGCATTGGATTTGAGGATGGGTACGCGACTGGTGTCGAGCATGTGATTTCCACCCATAGGATTCCTCTCTTCACAGATGGAGGATGGGAGCTCTATTTACGAGAGCGTGCTATTAGGAGCACCACAGGAGAGATTCGTATACCGATCTTGCCTCCTGCCATGCGTTATTGGCATGTTTCGCAGTCACCCGTCATTGATATCCCATTGTTGGATGTTGACGATTTTACATTATCAGAGGGTCCCTGCACTCAAGAGATATTCCAGCATTGGTGGTTCCCTCATACCATTGGAGCCCAGACCCGCACCACTCAGTTTATGGGGGATATGGTTCCAAGATCTGTGATGATGACGGATTGTCTAGCCTGTGTTCGAGATCTGACTCATTTGACACAGATTGACAGTTTGACCCGGCAGTTGGACCGGGCATATTTCTTTATCCGACACTTGGGTAGAGATCCTTCAGAGGCAGATACTTTTGATCCTTCCAGCTCTGGCTCTGGCCCTTCAGGAAACCCATATGGCTTTGTCGGTGCAGATCCTCCCTTGTATAGGCCTGACATCCTTGTGGATAGAGATCTAGTGACTCGGGAGGAGTTACATCAGGTGGACAAGATTGATGATGTAGATATTGACACCATTGTCTTCTTCTGATGTATATTCTCGTTATCTCTTTTGATAGGCCTCTGTTAGATATTGGGTGGATTTCCCCCATTCTTGCTATATCTTTTGATATGCCTCTGTTAGATGTAGGGCGTCTATGCCCCATTTCCCTGTATTTTTAGCTGTACAGAGATGTATTAGATGATGATATACTTAGGAATGTATGTATAGTTTTCCATTCCCTATATCGTATTGCCATCTATTGTTTATCATGCATGTATTATGTTATGCATATGTATGTATGTCCAAAGATATTCAGCATTGACCCCTGGATGGTCTTCCGACACGGCCCGTACAGATGTCTTCTTCTACAGTTAGCCGTATTGATCATACCCCACCATTGTTGGTGGCATCCCGTTTGAGATCGTGGTATGATAGTATGTCACCTTCAGACATGGTGACTATAGATCAGCTGTTATAGCATACTATGACTCTCCTGATGTTTCAGGTTCCCGGAGGCTTTATAGAGGGTATGCTGGAGCATTGGATACCGGAGAGGCAGGTCTTCTGGTTTGGCATCCACGAATTGACTCCTACTCTCGAGGAGTATGCACGGTTGACGGCGCTGCCTTTGGACAGGCCTTGCACGCATATGGCCATCGGTGATATTAGCCGACAGTTTATGACTCTCACCGGGCTGAGGCTGAGAGTTGTGCAGGATGAGATCACATCCGGTCATGTTGTATCCCAGCATTTTCTGTTGGACAGATTTGGCTCTGACGATAGCTACACACGAAACTCTAGGGATTTCACCATGCCGGAGGATCACTGGCACTCAGCCAGAGTAGATGTACTACTACTATGCGTATTATCGTATGTATACATGCCACAGTACATGGATGAGCTAGATATTGGCATTATCATGGCAGTGAGAGCTCTCAGGGAGGGTCACACCATTGTACCGATGATCATCGCAGAGACGTTGAGGTCAGCCACATATTGCAGCACTTACCTTGCAAGGGTATTTACAGGCAGCTCGGTCATGTTGTATGTGTGGTTTATCTCACACTTGAGACCGATTGGCACTTTCAGATGGCATGGGTATTGTTTCACCCATGATATAGCCATGTCATACTCTTTTCAGCCTGCGGAGTGTACAGATCCTGCATCTTAGTCCATTTTCCTAGCAGCGATCGGAGATTCGTTTGATATATTGCCGTGTACAGGGCTCAGCTCACTCTACAGCTTCATCACTCATGTTCCAGGCATGGATTAACTCCCTTTAGTTGGTTTGAGGGGCATTGTCCTAAAGCAAACTCCCTTCATGTTCCAGGCTTATGTTGGTGGACAGGTAATGAAGGCAGATAGGCAAGCTATGGTTGGTACCAGTTCTAAGGTCGTGACTAAGACTGGGAATGAATGGGTAACAGTAGGAAGGGGAGCTAAATCTAGCTCTGTTACTCCAATTCGCTGCAATGAATTGACTGTCTCCAACACGTTTGCCCCTATGGTTAGTTATGACCAGACCACTTGCCCAGATGAAGACTCTCCTGTTGCAATGAATACTCTTCTTGTGAACAAGATCAAGGCGATAGACAAAAAAGAAGGAAATGATCTCAAAAATAAACAAATCTCAGGTATGGAAAATCCAAAGGCTGCCAAGAAGAGAAAAGGCAAGGGAAAAAATGGCAACACCCCCCCTCCATTAGTTTAATTATGTTAGCTTCCTATAATATTAGAGGGTTAAATAAAAAGCCTAAACAGGCTTATGTTAAGCAAATCATTGCAAACTATAATATTTCAATTATGGGTTTACTTGAGACTAGAGTTAAATCTACTAAAGCTTCCAGAATTTCCAGGAATTTGTGTAGGAACTGGGAATGGGCTTTTAATTATGACTTCCATAATAATGGTAGAATTTGGGTAGGATGGAATCCTCTCCTTTGGAAATTAGATATCATTTTTGCTTCCTCTCAAATTATGCACTGTAAAGTTTAGTCGCTAGATTTTAACAGTAAATGCTTCATGGTTTCTTTTGTGTATGGGCTCAATACTTATATCAAAAGAAGGACTCTCTGGAATGAAATGGTTACTCTATCCACAAATGATTGTTGGTGTATATTGGGGGACTTCAATGTTATAAAGGACCTGAAGGAAACTAACCAACCAAATGCTAATTGGGATGTTGGTAAAGAAGAGTTCAAAGACTGCATCACGGATATTGGGGTGGATGACATTCGAGCAACTGGGCCAATCTTTACTTGGTGGAACAACCAACCTTTGCAACCAGCCACAAAAAAACTGGACCGAGCCATGGGTAACTTCGAATGGTTCTCTAAGTTTGACCTCTCACGTATCTCTTTAGCACTGTGGGCTCTTAGACCACTCCTTGGTTTTACTAAACACCGACTACGCTTACTAAACCCCTGAGACAGTTTTCAATATTTCAACCACATGTCTCTCCTTGTTGGGTTTCATGAAGTCATCAAAGTTAGCTTGGGATACCCACATTATTGGGAACCCTTTCTATGTTTTCTCCGAGAAACCGAAATGTACCAAGAAAGCCTTATTCTCCTCAATAGTTCATGGGTAACCTACCACACTTGTAAAGACAAAGAAGGGAAGACCTCCACTCGGTCCGTAACCTCCTTCATGCCCATCCCTATGACTTGGACCTTTTGGCAAAGGAAGAGAGCTGCTCAAACAACTTTGGCAAGCTATGGATAGGAAGAAGTCTTAATGCAACAAAAATCCGAGAGTTACATGGATGGCCTTAGGTGACCGCAACTCAAGCTACTTCTCAAATATGATGAAGCAACGGTGGAACTCTAACAAAATCCTCTCGATCCTTAATAATGAGGGTCTTATGGTCCATGACAAGGAACAAATTGAGACAATGAGTCATGGGTTATTTCTCTAGCCTTTTTTTACGATTCGGGCCCTCCCTATGATGGATTTTCCGACCGGGCATCTCCCCAACTAAATTGATAGACCCATCTGAAGCTTAAATCCTTAGTGCTCCTATTTCTGATTCTGAGATATTCAAGGTTCTAAACTCCATGAACCGTAATAGAGCCCAGTCCGATTTGGTTTCCACGTGAACTTCTTTATCACCGTTGGTCCATTGTGGGGAAACCTTTACTAAAGTCGTCCAAAGATTTTTCTCCTCTAGCCAAGCTAACCAAAGGAATTAACTCACTCAAGTTGGCCTTGATTCCCAAATGTCCAAATCCAACTGCCATGGTTGATTTCCGTCCTATCTCTTGCTGTAATACTATTTATAAATGTATAGCAAAAATCCTTTCTAATAGGTTAAAAATGGTTTTGCCCAAGATCATTGATCAAGCACAATCGGCTTTTGTACAAGGTCGAAGTATAAGTGATAATATTCTCTTGGCTCAAGATCTCTTCAAAGGTTACAACAGAACTCCGGTCCATCTCGATGTGCCCTCAAGATTGACCTAAGAAAAGCCTTTGACACGGTGAGATGGGAGTTCCTTCTTGATGTACTTAAAGCTTTTCATTTCCCCCCAATCTTCATTAGATGGATCAGGGCATGTATATCTTCTGCCATGTTCTCTATCAAGTTGAATGGAACCTCATTTGGATTCTTTGGCGAGACAGTGGGCTTCGTCCAAGGAGATCCCCTATCCCCCTTCCTTTTTGTTATTGTGATGGAAATGCTTTCTCTAAAGCTCAAAAAAGAGACTTCCACTAATGGGTTTGAATAGTAAAGCAAAAGCATGCCAGCTTACTCATCTACTGCTTACGGATGATATCCTCGATTTTCTCACCAAAGTAGTTTACCTTCGGTTAATATTATTAATTCTTGCATCCAATCCTTCTCTCTTTACTCTCGACCGATCCCGAATTCTCATAAAAGTCATCATATCTCTCAAATACTGGACCCCTCAACCAAAGATAGCATCCTATCATTAATGGGATTTCAGCCAGGTTCTCTACCTTCCAAATTCCTCGGCTGCTCCAATCGCTATCTCTAAAGCTCTCTCATGCCGACTGTGCTCTCTTATTCAAAGGACAACCTCCCGTATTTCTTCATGGACATCCAAAGTTCTTGCCTACTCTGGTCGCCTTCAGTTGATAAAATCTGTTCTTTGTTCCTTCCAAACCTAATGGTGCAAGCATTTCATGCTACCTAAAAGTCATGCCGGAGATTAACTCCTCCTTGGCGGTGTTTTTGTGGAAGGCACCGAATCTTAGTAAGTTTGGGGCTAAAGTGGCTTGGTCGAAAATCACTTTTCCAAGGAATGAAGGGGGTTTAGGCATAAAGAATATCCTTGATTGGAACATTTCTTTACAGTTGCAGCACTTCCTCCAAATCATCAACCACGATACTAAGTCTCTCTGGGCAAAATGGGTTCAAACCACTCTCCTAAAAGACAAGTCTATATGGCAGGTCAAGGCAGGGAATGATTGCTCGTGGACATGGAAACAAATCCTAAAGCTTCGCTCCTGTGCTTTACTACACCTTAAATACATTATTGGGCAGGGAAATCAGACTTCTCTTTGGTATGATCCTTGGTTGAACGGTGCCCCAATCAACCCCTCTACCTCATTATTATCCAACTCCGGTATTCCTTCATTTGCAAAGGTGAGCCATATTATTCAGGACCTCTCATGGAATCTCCCAAATAGCAATCACCACGATGTGATCATGTTTAGGCAGCAAATTCTACAAGCTTCCATCATTCCAAGATAGAATGACATAATATTGTGGGATGATAAAGCCATTCATTCAGTAACGGCTAATCAGATATGGGATTCCATTCGAGCTAGAACCCAATTGACATCATGGAGCTCAATCCTTTGGCACAACCTCCATGTGCCAAGATACTCGTTTATGTTGTGGCTTGGACTACTGAGGAAAATTTCTACTAATGATCGAACCAAGCACTACACGGAAGGACATGGAGTTGTCTCCTATGCAACCAACACATGGAAACATTTGAGCACATGTTCTTTGAATGTTCCTATTCTTCGATTATCCTTCAAAGTGCTCTTGATTTGGGTAATTGGACTTCCATCCCACTCACTTGGGATGCTCTCATTAGCTACCTCACCAATTACCAAGGCTCTAATTTGTTAAAGAACATTTTGAACCTCACAGTTGCCACTTGTTTCTACAAAGTTTGGGAAGCTAGAAATACAAAGATGCATAAGGGTAATATCATTCCTCCTAGGTCCCTTGCAAAGGATACCATCAATCTTATCAAGTCCCGAATTTCTACTAGCAAAGCCTTCCTCAAAGCCACAAATTGTAACCACCTTTGTAATTGGTTGATAACTCACTAGGATGGTTGGGTTTTCTCCCTTGTATCCATAATACAGAGGCTTGAGGCCAGCTTAAGGATTCTAAGTAGTATGGTGTAAGTTTTGGGCTTGAAAGCGACAATGAGGTATGCTCAAGGCGAGCATGAGGCTTCGAACAAGCATGGTGCAAGTTTTGGGCTTCACGAGAGCATGGATTCGAGGCGAGATGGTGGTTGTGTCCAAGTAATGGCCTTGAGTGTGTATGCATGTGCATGGTATGAGTGTGTGCACAAAGGTGGGAGGCTATATCTGTATTTTTATCAAGGCCTCATTTTGTAATCATTTCAGATTAGGTTGTTAGTTCAACTTGTTATGTTGGGTTCTCTTCCATGTATCGTATCATCATCTACACAACTTAGATGATGCTACTATATTCTGGAGTATGTCTTGGGCAAGGTAGGTCAGTGGCGAGCATGTGAGGTCGGGTGAGCCCATATTGAGGCTTCTAAGCAGAGCATGAGGTGGGCAAGAATGTGGGGGTCGAGTGGGAGCCCATGTTAGGGCTTCAGGCGAGGGTGGTGATCGCGACCAGGTTTTGGCTTTCGGGCGTGGTGGTGGGGCAGCTGCTGCTCTTCGAGTAGGTGTTGGGCGAGCTGGATCGACTGTTTTGGCTGCCCTCAACTAGTAATTTCATCAAGGCCACAAACTATAATCATTACTGTATTTGGTTGTTAGTTTAACTTGTTATGTTGGGTTCTCTTCCTTGTATCGTATCATCATCTATGCAACTTAGATGATGTTACTATATTCTGGGGTATGCTCCTTAGCCATTGTTTTTTGGTCCATTTTAATATATATACAAACAAACTTAGCAAAAAAATAATAATAATAATTTTTTTCTATTTATTATCTTGAAATAATATGGAGTTAATTTGATATAATACTTTGGTTATGGGTGAAATGTGCAAATTTTACAAAATAAGCAAGTGGTTATAAAATATTCATTTTTTATCGGGGAATATTTATTTGGTCGTGGAATATTCTTGTTGTCGGGGAATATTCGTACGACGGCGCAGCCATTCGTGGGCCTCATAACAGAATAACTGTCGGATAAAGAAAACGGCAAGTTTGAGTTTTTATAAATAACGGCGTAGTTATTACCGTTAACAACGTTGGAATACCCGTTGGTTAAAATACGATGTCTGGCGTGGTTGCATAGTAGCTGCGGTATTACATAGTATTTTGAATTATTGATTCTTACGTGAAGGCCTACTCAATAATTGTTACAATAATTACTGTTCAATATTTTATTTTATTGATTCAATAATTGCTGCGTTGGTATTTTATATTATTGTTGTTTCAATAATTATCTCTGCACAGTATTTCTCATTATCAGATCAATAATTCATATTATTTGAATAATATTATTAGATAGCATTATTGGTAATGTCTAGAAAATTCTGTCTAAGGAGAGGTTTGGTCACCTAATTGCGCGCCAGTAAGGAGAAATCCTTATTAGAAAGCCCCCTCTTTCATGAGAACGGCCTGGTTGTCATTATTGTGATTCTGTAATATTATTTGTGAATAATTATTTATTAATTTATATGATAAGGAAATATTTATTTTATGTGGCTATTAATGTTGAGATATTTTATCAGTATTTTTGTCGGAATGGAGGTATTAAAAATCAAATCAGTGTTCTTGATATATATTACGTGAGTTATAATTTTTAATCCGACCGTTGGATTGTTGTGATTTTTAGATATGTTATACATATATAAGTTGAGTATATGTCCACAAATTTTGAATCGTTAAAAATGAATGTATGATTTGTTATGAATTTTAAGAGGTGACTGATTTGGAAATTATGTTATAAATGATTTTTGGTGAAAATTCTAGAATTGAGTGGGCCCCACTTTTGGTTGGTGAGAAATGTGCTCAAATTTTATTTCAAATGTGGTGGGTGGCAATAGTAGCAGGTAAAGCCATCAGGTAGCAGGTCAAGTTTACTTCAGCATGCTAGCATTTTCCTATAAATAGGTGTTTAGGTTAGAATTGAAAATCACACCAGAAACATAAGCTTTCTCTCTTTCTCTCTCTATATTATCGAGCGTATTTTGTGAGTATTTAGATAATTTGAGAGTTGCTATTCAATACAAGTTTCATTCAGCATCACATCCGACCTTTCATTCCGAATTACTGTTTCTTTGAGGTAAGGGATGTTATTTTCTTCTTAAATGATATTATTTTCTTCAATATCATTATGCTGAGATATTGTTATGAATTTTATTGTATAATTTCTACCTGTTTGTGTCGGGGTTACTATTCACGTATACGACACTGTTCACGTATACAACACTATTCACAAATAGGACACTATTCACTGAAAAATGAAATTTTCTCTTTTTCGTCCCAGATGTGTTTTATGGTTACTATCTTTGATTGTATCCATGTTTTGATCTTTATTTTTGAATTCTACTTCACACTTGGTTATTATGGAGTATTATTGAATTTGGATAAACCAAATACGAATCCCTAATATTTGTCCTTCCGTCTCAATTTGGATTAGTTCTCTAAAATGTTTTCATCATCCTCGGTCCTTAATGGTGATACTTGATGAATATCTTTGGCAGTAGTGCAAAGATGAATGATTACTGATGAATATCTTTGGCCAGTGGTGCAAAGATGAACAGGTGTTGAGATGAACATGACCAACTGGTGATACAAATGAATATCTTTGGCCCATAGTGCAAAGATGAATATTTGATTCAAGATGTATATTGATTGATGTTACAGGGAGAGGGACTTTTAAATTCATAGATGATAGTAGATTTCATTCTCTACTTAACTCTTCTAATGAATTGTTGTTTCCGATGCAGTTGTTGATCTAAAACTTGTTGTCGATTATATTCTATCAAATTTTTCCCTGTTGAAGACTAAGGATAATTTGTTGTATATTATCTTAGTCATAATATTCTTTACTGGGCTAGTTGAGATCACCCTTTTCCTTTTTATTCCATTTTTCTTCTCAGGAAGCGAGAACATAGAAGGAACCAGTCGGGGTATAGAGTGATGGTCCTAGACTGTTGTTTTAGTAGTCCTCACTATTTTTGTAAAATAGTGCATCAATAATTGTAATGAGGACTTTATTTGGGTGTGGATATTGTCTAGAAGACAATATTTATATTTAAACTCACAGTATGTGTTGTCGTATTTTGCACGACAATTGTGATAAAGTTGTAGTTGTTTTCTGTACCATGTATTTGGCGACTCAGAATGGGTGATGTATACCTATTTTGGGGGCGTCACAGGCATGATTACTTACCACCCACTGGCCGTGATGTGTCAATTTGACCAGTTCCAGGACTTCCATCCTTTTGAGGGGGCACTGTGTCAGCATTTAGCTTCTTGGCACTTATCAGCAGAGGATAGATCTAGGTTGTATGCTTGTTGGGATCAGCGTGAGCTAGCTGAGTTTTCCGTCAGCCATCCGAGTTGTTCTGCAGAGTATTTCGCATGGATGGATACAGAGACATCATTGACTATGGTAGTATCCACAGTGCAGGGAATTGATTCCGATGATGGGGAGCCTATGGAGGAGACTTATATTCCCATCGAGTAGGATTTGTCTACTGGGTTACCAGCAGTTGTTATGGATTCTCCCACTACGAGTGCTACTGTGATTCAGCATTCAGCATAGTATCTGGAGTCTACATCTGATGACCTTTGAGAGAGATCAGGTTAGGGCCTTGATGTTGACAACTCTTAATGGGAGAGACGCATATCTATTAGAGAGAGACGACGCAAGATGAGCCAGAGATGCATTGATTGTAAAGCGGGATGTTACCCTATCTGCCCGGGATGTGGCCGTCACAGACAATACTTTAGTGAGATCTCTTACGACTGGCATCCTTGTCGATATGAGTGCATACATTGATGAGCATCATGCCACCATGCAGTTAGCCTCGGATCTGCTAGCTCGTGTAGATACCATTGGGCAGGAGCTTGCAGCGTTACCTCCTTCTTCAAAGAGGGATGCTATGTTAGATCTAATAGTCCGTATTCATACAGATCCGTAGATAGACTTGTATTTTCCTACACAGACTAGCTTAGCCATTTTGTCATGTACAACACATATTGTATTTATCAAACAGTATTATATATGGCAGGGAAATATATTTTGATTCACTTCCCTTTCAGTTGTGCCTTGATACTTGCTTGATATTTGTCTGTTTCTTCAGGGCTTATGATCTTGATGCATTCTGAACTCATCCTTGATGTGTGGACATTGAGACGTCGGAGGATCTTTCAGAACAGATTATTGATCTATGCGTATCCCTACCATCTTTGGTGTCTAGGGACTGGTTTCTATATGTAGATGTGGAGAGGAGTGTGGTTTTTCCTCTCTGAGATTGACCGCACCACAGATGGTCACCAGTACTCCTATTTAAGAGGAGCCTAGTTAATTCCATCTCTTATGGATTGATGTTGCTCTTTGAGGCACAACCGCAGCTTAAGACGGTCGCCGGATCTCCTATTTGTGAGGAGAGGTTAGGTAGTTCCATCCCTTTGGTCTGAAGCCGATGAAATGTTGTGGATTGAAATTTGATCCCAGTACCGTGTGACAAGTATTTGTGTTTTGGTAGGGGGTTAGACCGAACCATAAATGGCTGCCTACGTACTCCTATTGAAGATGAGATCAGGTCTGCGTAGTTTAAACCTAGTGTTAGAGGTTCAACGCTGAATGTAAAAGGGTGTAGGAATATTTTTGTTGTTTTTTGTTTATGTAGAGAAAGGGTTGAAATGTTTTTGTTGTTTTTGTTTTTGTAGAGAAAAGGGCAGAAATGTTTTTGTTTTTTTATTGCGACCGGGCCATATACAATGTGACTCCCCCAAATTAGGTATACATCACCCATCTTTAGTCGCCAAATACATGGTACAAAATTCAAATACAACTGTCGTGTAAAATACGACAAAACATAAACTGAGAGTTCTAATACGAATATTGTCTTCTAGACAATATTCAAACTCAAATGGAGTCCTAAATACATTTATTATCATACTATTTCACAGAATAGTGAGGACTACTAATGCTATCATCTAAACCGTCACTCCGTTCCCCGACTAGTCCCAGCTATATTCTCATTTCCTGAAGAGAATAATGAAAGCAAAGGGTGACCTCAACTAGCCCAGTAAAAGAAATATTATGACTAAGATAATGCAGAATAAATTATCGTTAGAGAAGACAGTGTTAAACTGATAAAATATAATAAATGTCAAGTTTAACTGCAGCAGAACAAGCAATCCATTAGAAGAGTCAAGTAGAGCATGATATCTACTATCTTCTATGATTCTAAAATATTTTTCATCACTTTTATCGCTGAGACTTAACTTAAAAAATAATCCACATCATCGAATCACCCCTGCACTAGAGCCAAGGATATTCTTTAGTATCACGACCGCAAATTATCCATGCACTACGGACCAAGGATATTCGTGTATTCATCAATGGTCATGATCATGCCAACAACTGTCCATCAATGCACTACGGGCCAATGATGACTTTTACCACATCATTTGTAACATTACGGTCATGATTATACCGAATAATCCCTGGTCATAATCACACCAAGTCCATCTATGCACCACAATACGAGATGACGTTCAACATAATATAAACATGAGGATGATGACAATGATATAAGAATTCAATAAAACAAGTTCAAGGATAAATTTTAAAGATTTATAATTTAATTTATCTAGAATTCAATAACGTTTATGTACATAGCTTTTTACAAACTAACCCGTTTGAGGATGATAAGCCGAACTAAATCATAAATCCGTGCCCATAGCTTTTTGCAAACTAACCCAAAATCTTGAAGTGAATCTTGGGTCTCGATCAGAAACTATAGATACTGGCATACCATGCAATCTTACAATCTCGTTTATGTACATACGAGCAAGACGTTCAAGTGTATAAGTTTCTTGTATAGGTAAGAAATGAGCCGACTTGGTCAATCTATCAACAATGACCCAAATTGCATCTATGCCTTGAGAAACCTTGGGAAGACCAGTAACGAAATCCATGGTAATGTGCTCCCACTTCCATTCTGGAATTTCAAGTGGTTGCAATGGACCTTTTGGCACTTGATGTTTAGCCTTGACTCATTACAAGTTAGACACCTTGAGATAAACCCCCATCATCTCTCTCTTCATATTGCTCCACCAAAATGTATGTCGAAAATCACGATACATTTTGGTACTCCCAGGATGGATTGCAAACGGTGTGTTGTGCGCCTCCATCATGATTTTATACATTAAATCAAGGTCGGTAGGAACACAAAGTCTGGAGTTGACTTGAAGTATTCCTTCTTCATCGATTCTTGCTTCCGGCATATCACCTTCTTGCACTTTCTTTCTCATACGCATTAGCTCTAGGTATGTAGCTTGAGCAGCTTTAACTTTATCGATTAAATTCGGTTCTACTCGTATATTCGCCATCATCACATGGGTCCCTGGAGTCTTTAACTCTATATCCATCCTTTGTAAGTCATATAAAATGGGCCTTTGCGTTGACAATATTGCACTCGTACCAGTATATGATCTTCTACTCAATGCATCAACTACCACGTTCACTTTTTTTTTTGCTAATTTTAGACTGTATTAAAAAGAGAAAAAAAATTACAACCTTATGGGGGAACCCCAATCAGGATATAACATAGACATCATAGGACATGCCCTATAATGTCATGACTATAAAAGATTACAAGCCCACAAAGAAATACTTCAGAATAAGACTTGAAACTTAAAACAATTACATTAAACTCCAAAACAAATTCCAGCAGCCATAAGGAGTGGAGACAATCGAGCCAACACAACAACAAACATCATGGAATATGGATCTGTAAGCAAAAGAATAGGTAGCAGAACCAGGGGCATAACAACAAAGCATAGGGGCAGAACAGCAAAGCAGCAAGGACAGTAGCCGAGCCCTTGTCATAACAGCCCATGTAACTAAGAAAAATATAGCATAATGAAGTACCAGGTGATTCAACTACACATTGCTAAGCGTAGCACAACACGAACGCCGACCCACGATGGCGAACTCAATGTAACCTTACTGCACCTGGAGAAGTCAAACACATACCACAAAGCAAGCGACCAATGATTGGTCCCCAAAGAGACAAGCCAGAATAGCAATCCTAGCCCAATAGCAAATTGCGGCCTAAAACTAAATCGCTTTAGATCGCACAAAAACTACAATTGCTCCACCAACCGAAAGCCAAAAACATACCATACCAGCATACATGCTAACAACCCAAAACAACCAGCAGACATACACACTGCCCAAACCTAACAAACCAACATCAGGCTCAATTAGCAAACCACAACATCCTGCAACCCAGGCGAAGCACAGATGCACATATGCACAACACATACGCTCAACACAACATCCAGGAGGAGTCCCGCACAGATGCTCAGCAGGATCGAACAGACCCAGAGCAGCTGCAAAAAGACCAACTGTTTACGGTGCAGAGAGAGAGGGAACCACTCCACACGAGCAGTAGGTGAAACACATACCTGTAAATTCATAGCAGACCATAGCAGATTTCATGAAAAGATAAACCAAAGCTGGAATAATCTAGGCAACCACAGAACCATAAGCCAAAGCCAAAGTATAAAGATTACAATGCAAGATGTTGATAGCATAACTTGGATTTAACTCTTTGAAACCTAGCATTAGTATGGAGACCACACTTAAGCAAATGGATAATATCTTGGATAATAATCCGGGTAGGGATTGTAACTTTAGTAAAAATCCTAGAATTCCGTTCTTGCCAGATCCTATAGACACAGCATCAAATCCAAAATGCAAAAGACTGATATGAAATTTGGGGCAAGAGCTGTTAGTAATAAAATCTGTGATAGAAGTCCAACTACAACTCAACCCTATCCAACCACATCGCCTAAGGACCGCAACCAGAATCTGAAAAGAAAAATTACAGTGGAAAAATTCCAGGGTGGTATTGAATAGTATGATCATAATCTTTCAACAGTTCGAGCCAACGTCGTTGTCGCATGTTGAGTTCCTTTTAGGTGAAGAAATATTTGAGGCTTTTATGATCCGTATAGATCTCCACTTTCTCCCCATTACAGGTAATGCCTCCAGATCTATAGTGCGAAAACGACTGCTGCCAACTCTAGATAATGTGTAGGATAATTCCTCTCATATTCTTTGAGTTGTCGTGAGGCATAGGCTATGACTTTCCCATGTTTCATGAGAACACATCCTAACCATTTGCCTAAAGCATCACTGTAGATGACAAATCCCTTCGAACCTGATGGTATTGTCAGAACAGGTGCTGAAATGAGTCTCCTCTTGAGTTCTTTAAAACTCTTTTCACATTCCTCGCTCCAACCAAATTTTGTATCTTTCCGAGTCAGCTGAGTTAATGGAGTAGCGATTCGAGAAAATCCTTTTACGAATCTCCGATAATAACCAGCTAAGTCGAGAAAGCTACGTACTTCGGTCACTGATTTAGGGTGCTCCCAACTTTGAATTGCTTCAATCTTTGCCGGGTCAACAGATATTCCATGACTTGATACTACGTGCCCAAGGAATGCTACTTCCTCAAGCCAGAACTCGCATTTCTTCAACTTGACATAAAGATTATTTTCATGAAGCTTTTGGAGTATCAGCCTCAAGTGTTGCTCATGATCTTCACGGCTTTTGGAATAAATAAGGATGTCATCAATAAAGACGACCACAAAATGATTCAAATATTTCTTGAATACTCGGTTCATCATATCTATGAAGGCAGCAGGAGCATTAGTCAATCCAAAAGACATGACTAGGAATTCATAATGCCCGTACGGAGTTCTAAAAGCCATCTTTGGAATGTCATCGGTTTTAATCTTCAATTGGTGATATCCGGAACGAAGATCAATCTTTGAAAAGAATTTGGCGCCTTGCAACTGGTCAAACAGGTCATCAATACGTGGCAATGGGTACATATTTTTGATGGTGACATGATTCAACTCTCGATAATCAATACAAAGTCGTATACTCCCATCTTTCTTCTTCACGAATAGAACAGGAGCACCCCAAGGAGAAGTACTAGTGTGACGCCCCCAAAATAGGTATACATCACCTATCTTGAGTCGCCAAATACATGGTACAAAATTCAAATACAACTTAATTATACAACAGTCGTGTAAAATACGACAAAACATATGCTGTGAGTTTTAATACAAATATTGTCATCTAGACAATATCCACACTCAATTGAGTCCTCATTACATTTATTATCACACTATTTAATGAATAGTGAGGACTACTAATGCTATTATCCGGACCGTCACTCCGCTTCTCGACTAGTCCCTCACATTACGTTCTTATTTCACAAGAGAATAATGAAAGTAAAAGGGTGAGCTCAACTATCCCAAAAAAAATATTATGACTAAGATAATACGTAATAAATTATCGTTAGCCTTCAACAATTTTAAACGATACAATATAACAAACATCAAGTTTAATCTGCAGTGAACAAGCAATCCATTAAAAGGGTCAAGTAGAGAATAAAATCTATTATCTTTTATGAGTTAAAAGGTTTTTCATCACTTTTATCGATGGGACTCAGCTTAATAAATAATCCACATCATCCTTGCACTACGGCCAAGGATATTCATTAGTATCACAACCACAAATTATCCATGCACTACGGCCCAAGGATATTTGTGTATTCATCAATGGTCATGATCATGCCAACAACTGTCCATCAATGCACTACGGGCCAATAAGGACTTTTACCACATCATTTGTAATATTACGATCATGATTATACCGATTAATCCCTGGTCTCATACCAAGTTCATCTATGCACTACAGGCCACAGATGACTTTCAACATAATATAAACATGAGGATGATGACAATGATATAAGAATTCAATAAAACAAGTTCAAGAATTAATTTACCCAGGAACTAATAACGTCCAAATTGTCAACATGATACTTCTTTGTAGAGTAAAATTCAAGAATGCTCGAAAAAATATTTCCATGAAAAGATCTTTGGATGAAGCGCAAATATCAAGGATATTCCACTAATTTTATGGAGTATAGAAGTCAAAACTTTAACCAATTTGAGTATAATAAAGAATGGAATAACAAAAGAAATCACCAGCATGCGATAGAGGCCTCGCATGACGGGTTATTCCAATAGAATAATAAATAACGGAACCGGTCATGCGTAAACGCATATGAACGAGGATATTCCAATGAATAATAAATAACGGAACCGAACCAGTCGCAAAATTACATGATGCGGATGTTCCAACAAAATAATAAATAACGGAACTAGGTCATGCGTAAACGCATGCATGGATGTTCCAATGAATAATAAATAATGAAATAATGTAAGAATTTCACCATGTATGAGGTACTTCACATGAGGCAAAGTTATTCCAACATAATGATAAAGAATGGAATAATGTAAGAATTTCACCATGTATGCGGTATTTGACATATACAAGTTATTCCAACGAATAATAAGGAATGGAATAATGTGTTCTCTTCATGAATACGAAAAAATAATACCCCTTACCTTAGAACAACTGGATATAGGAGTAGTGAAGTAGCAGAATACTTTTCTTCTTTCTCTCTATAGTTTCTCTCTCTAGAGTTTCAGTGAATTTGTAAAAAATAATGAAAGAATGAGTTTCTATTTATAGGAGAATGGACCTAAAGTAACTAATTCTGAACGGTCCAGATTGATTTACTTTTAAAACCAGACGGTCCAGTTGGTTTACTATAAAATATTCTAATAAAACAAAATCTTTTAAATAAAATATAATATATTCTATTTATAATCTAATAAAACGAATAACTTTATAAAAGTATTCTGTTTTTATATAAAAAAATTTACTATGCAAAACACTATGCAGGCACTATGCAAATACTATGCATAATAAAATATAATATATTCTATTTATAGTTTAATAAAACGAATAACTTTATAAAAGTATTCTGTTTTATATAAAAAAAAAATTTGTTTTATTACATTAATAATACTAATAAAAAAAAACTTCATCATCATTATTATAATTCACACTATTAATCGACCAAGTCATTCCCAGGAAAGAGGGGGCTTTAGAATAAGGATTTTTCCCTATTGGCGCGCAATTAGGTGACCAAACCTCTCCTTGGCAAAACTTCTAGACATCGTTAATATTGCAAATAATAATATTAATAACTTCGTGGTCTCAATTATTGATTTAATAATATATAAAATATCAACAATAATTGAATCAATTAACGTGAGATACTATGCAACAATTACTGAAGCAATAATTGAACAAAACTGAGTGACTTCTCACGTAAGCATCAATAATCAATATCGTGTGCTACTATGCAACCACACGTATTCCTGTACTTTTAACACCGGGTGTTTCAACAGTTAACGATAAAACTTTCGCCTTTATTTTCATAAAATATTTTTGTCGTTTTCTCAATCCGACAATAATTCCGTTGTGGGGTCCACCAATGATTGTGTCGTCGTACGAATATTCCCCCAACCAATCGAATATTATATAATAACTTGCGTACTTTGCAAAATTTATAACTATTACCCACAACTATAACATTATATCAAATTCATTCCATAATATTCAAAAATGATAATTATAGAAAAATTCATCTTTTTTCATAAAAGTTGGGGTCTTACAATCTCCCCTTCTTATGAAATTTCGCCCTCGAAATTAGGGTACGTACCTGGTATGTCGAAGAGGTAAGGATACCTTGATTTCATTTCAGATTCTAACTCCCAGGTCATTTCCTCAACAGCGTGGTTCCTCCATAAAACTTTGACTTGAGGTATAACCTTGGAGCGTAGAATATGTTCTTTCTTATCAAAGATTTGAACATGAGACATACTTGGCGGTAAAGCTAGCATATAGGCTACAGTCCCTATTCGATCGAGGATTAAAATGGGCCAATGAATCGAGGATTGAGCTTTCTTCTCTTTCCAAATCTCGTAACTCCTTTCCATGGAGCAACACGTAACAACACATGATCTCCAATATCGAATTCCATGTCCTTTCGATGAAGATCAGCATAACTCTTTTGTCGGTCTTGTGAGGTTTTTATACGTTGTCGGATCGTTTGAATCTTTTCCGTAGTCATACGTACCAACTCCGGTCCCAACAATGTTGCTTCACCCACCTCATCCCAAAGATATCTTTGAATCGACACTTTCTTCCATACAACGCCTCGAATGGAGCCATGCCAATACTTGTTTGATAACTGTTGTTGTAAGAAAACTCCACCAATGGTAAGAACTTGTCCCAACTTCCCTTGAAGTCAAGGACATAGAGTCTTAATAAATCTTCAAGAGTTTGAATAGTCCTCTCTGATTGTCCGTCCCGTCGAGGATGATATGCCGAACTAAATCATAAATCCGTGCCCATAGCTTTTTGTAAACTAACCCAAAATCGTGAAGTGAATCTTGGGTCTCGATCAGAAACTATGGATACTGGCATACAATGCAGTCTTACAATCTCGTTTATGTACATACGAGCAAGACGTTCAAGTGTATAAGTTTCTCGTATTGGTAAGAAATGAAGCGGACTTGGTCAATCTATCAACAATGACCCAAATTGCATCTATGCCTTGAGAAACCTTGGGAAGACCAATGAATGAAATCCATGGTAATGTGTTCCCACTTCCATTCTGGAATTTCAAGTGGTTGCAATGGACCTTTTGTACTGATGCTCTACCTTGACTCGTTGGACCTGGGTTAAACACCTTGAGATAAACAGCGCTATCTCTCTCTTCATATTGCCCCACCAAAATGTATGTCGAAGATCATGATACATTTTGGTACTCCCAGGATGGATTGCAAATGGTGTGTTGTGCGCCTCCATCATGATTTTATACTTTAACTCAGGATCGTTAGGAACACAAAGTCTGGAATTGACTCGAAGTATTCCTTCTTCATCGATTCTTGCTTCCGGCATAGCACCTTCTTGTACTTTCTTTCTCATATGCATCAGCTCCAGGTCTGTAGCTTGAGCAACTTTAACTTTATCGATTAAAGTCGGTTCTACTCGTATATTCGCCATCATCACATGGGTCCCTGGAGTCTTTATCTCCATCTACATCCTTTGCAAGTCATACAAAATGGGCATCTGCGTTGACAATATGGCACTCGTACCCGCATATGATCTTCTACTCAATGCGTCAGCTACCACGTTTGCTTTTCCAGGATGGTATTGGATGGTATGATCATAATCTTTCATCAGTTCAAGCCAACGTCACTGTCGCATGTTGAGTTCCTTTTGAGTGAAGAAATATTTGAGTCTTTTATGATCCGTAAAGATCTCCACTTTTTCCCCATACAAGTAATGCCTCCAAATCTTTAGTGCAAAAACAACAGCTATCAACTCTAGATCATGAGTAAGATAATTCCTCTCATTTTCTTTGAGTTGTCGAGAGGCATAGGCTATGACTTTCCCATGTTGCATGAGAACATATCCTAACCCTTTGCCTAAAGCATCACTGTAGATGACAAATCCCTCCGAGCCAGATGGTATTGTCAGAACAAGTGCTGAAATGAGTCTCCTCTTGAGTTCTTGAAAACTCTTCACACATTCCTCGTTCCAACCGAATTTTGTATCTTTCCGAGTCAGTTGAGTTAAGGTAGTATCGATTCGAGAAAACCCTTCTACGAATCTCCGATAATAACCAACTAAGCCGAGAAAGCTACGTACTTCGGTCACTAATTTAGGTTGCTCCCCACTTTGAATAGCTTCAATCTTTCTTTGGTCAATGATATTCCATGACTTGATACCACGTGCCAAAGGAATGCTACTTTCTCAAGCCAGAACTCGCATTTCTTTAACTTGGCATAAAGCTTATATTCACGAAGCTTTTAAAGTATCAGCCTCAAGTGTTGCTCATGATCTTCACGGCTTTTGGAATAAATAAGGATGTCATCAATAAAGACGACCACAATGTGATCCAAATATTCCTTGAATACTTTGGTTCATCATATCCATGAAGGCGAGGAGCATTAGTCAATCCAAAAGACATGACTAGGAATTCATAATGCCCATACCGGAGTTCTCGAAGCCGCCTTTGGAATGTCATCGGTTCTAATCTTCAATTGGTGATATCCAGAACGAAGATCAATCTTTGAAAAGAATTTGGCGCCTTGCAACTGTTCAAACAGGTCATCAATACGTGGCAATGGGTACCTATTTTTGATGGTGACGTGATTTAACTCCCCATAATCAATACAAAGTCGCATACTCCCGTCTTTCTTTTTCACGAATAGAACAGGAGCACCCCAAGGAGACGTACTAGGACAAATGAAACCGATGTCTAACAATTCAGTTGGGTCTTTAACTCCTGAAGTTCAATAGGAGCCATTAGATATGTGGCTTTGGAAATAGGTTTTGTACTGGGTTCAAGGTCGATACAAAATTCAATTTCACGCTCTGGGAGCCATTTTTCAATAAACGAATAGCTTTATGGCTTGAGATGACAGTGATTGGTTAGGAATATGAAAGCTAACAACCTTACGAAAATAATCAATTTTTGCGTGATGAGTAGTTAACCAATCAATCCCTAGAATTACGTCAAATGTAAGTATTTTCAATGAAATAAGATCGACAGGTAATGTGAGGGTATCGATTTGAACCAAACAAGACTTATAAATAGTGGATGTAATGAAGGTTTCTCCCAACGGAGTTTCAACAGATAAGTCAAAGTCCAATTTCTCCGGAGTCAAATTTAAACGTTGAGCGCATGTAGGAGAAATAAAAGAATGGGTAGAACCTATATCAAATAAGGTATATACTTCGCTAGAGTTTATGATAAGCTTACCCGTGATGACCTCGTTCGGGTTTCTTGCTTTCTGGGAGGTCACGACAAACGCTCTCCCTTGCACTACTGGCTTTGACTTTTCTGGGACGTCCTTTGGTGCCTCCATCCTAGCTGAACTTGTCTTCGGTGAACGACAAAATCGGGCTAGGTGACCTTCTCTTCCACAATTATAACATGCTTTGGACGGCATCGCTGCAGCTTTGACCGATGTGTCCTCCCTCCGCATTTGAAGCATATGATAGGTGGTCGTTCTCCTACCTTAACAACGGGTGCTGGTGCTGACGTCTTTCCATCATTGTTGAATCTCCTCTTCTTGAAATGTCCATTCTTATTATTTTGGCCATGATTAACACCGGTGGTTACCATTTACGCATGTTGATTCCTCCACGCTTATTGTCACCCGCTTGATGATCAATTATCACCGGTATTATCATTTTTTGCATTTGCTCTCTTTTGGTTGGGTTGACTCATTATCGCACTCCAATAACTGAGCCCTATTAACAACATCCGAATACAAACACAATTTATGAGAGATAAGATATTGACGTATTTCGAGTTTCAAACCTCTTAGAAACATTCGCGTCATTCTCTCCTCATTATCAACCAAATGGGACGCAAATCGAGACAACTCGACAAACTTTGCTTCGTACTGCAACACGGTCATGTTCTTTTGCTCTATCTTGATGAACTCTACCTCTTTCATGTGACGAATACTTTCGGGAAAGTACTTGTCGTTGAACAATTCTTGGAACTTCTCCCAGGTCATCTTCCGTGCGGCAGGTTGAGTATGTTTTACAGATTCCGACCAGTAATCTGCCTCTGCACGCAACATGAAGGTGGCAAAGGGAACCTTTTGCTCCTCGGAGCATCCCAGGACATCAAATTCTTGCAGATCTGCTTTATCCACGTCTCCGCCTTAAGTGGTTTTGGCTTTGCAAAAAACTCAGGTCCTGGTCCAGAATCCTTAGTACGCATGGATGATGTGCGTCAAGAGTTGCCGGTGTTTCCACACCGCATTTTGTCTGGAGCCGCTCTTACCTGATGTTACATGAATTCCATAAAGCCTCTGAACATTTCATCGTTCATCATCTGGTCAGTGTTGTTGTCTACCTGAGGATTGTCGCCTTCCTGATGCACATTATCCTGATTATTGATCTGTGGTGACTCAACGGTCTCCTGTGCTCCATTGATATTCTCAACATTCTCGGATGTCATTTTCAAATACTACCACAAAACAAGGGTTAATTAACATATCACATATTATCCCTATACTCTGACCGACCAATTAAATACCAAATAAATTTAGGTAGGTCATACTAGTGAAGGAATTCCCCGTCTCTCCCCTCCTAGTTCTTGTCTCACATCTTAGCCAGGGATCATATCCCTAAGCTCTGATACCAACTGTGACGCCCCCAAAATAGGTATACATCACCTATCTAGAGTCACCAAATACATGGTACAAAATTCAAATACAACTTAATTATACAACAGTCGTGTAAAATACGACAAAACATATGCTATGAGTTTTAATACAAATATTGTCATCTAGACAATATCCACACTCAATTGAGTCCTCATTACATTTATTATCACACTATTTAACAGAATAGTGAGGACTACTAATGCTATTATCTGGACCGGCCACTCCGTTCCCCGACTAGTCCCTGCTACGTTCTCATTTCCTAAAGAGAACAATGAAAGTAAAAGGGTGAGCTCAACTAGCCCAGTAAGAAATATTATGACTAAGATAATACAGAATAAATTATCGTTAGCCTTCCTTCAATAGTGTTAAACTGATACAATATAACAAACATCAAGTTTAACTGCAGTGGAACAAGCAATCCATTAAAAGAGTCAAGTAGAGAGTAAAATTTACTATCTTTTATGATTTAAAAGGTTTTTCATCACTTTTATCGCTGGGACTCAGCTTAATAAATAATCCACATCATCCCTACACTACGGCCAAGGATATTCATTAGTATCACAACCACAAATTATCCATGCACTACGGGCCAAGGATCGATATTCGTGTATTCATCAATGGTCATGATCATGCCAACAACTGTCCATCAATGCACTACGGGCCAATGAGGACTTTTACCACATCATTTGTAACATTACAAATCATGATTATCTGGAATTAATCCACGTCATAATCATACCAAGTCCATCTATGCAGTACAGGCCACAGACGACTTTCAACATAATATAAACATGAGGATGACGAAATGATATAAGAATTCAATAAAACAAGTTCAAGAATTAATTTATCCAAGAACTAATAACGTCCAAATTGTCAACATAATACTTCTTTGTAGAGTAAAATTCAAGAATGCTCAGAAAAATATTTCCATGAAAAGATAATGGATAAAACGCAAATATCAAGGATATTCCACTAATTTCATGGAGTATAGAAGTCAAAACTTTAACCAACTGAGTATAATAAAGAATGGAATAACAAAAGAAATCACCAGGCATGCGATAGACCGCACAGACAGGTTATTCCAACAGAATAATAAATAACGGAACCAGGTCATGCGTAAACGCACAGACATGATATTCCAACAGAATAATAAATAACAGAACTAGGTCAGGCGAAATTCGCACCGACAGGATGTTCCAACAAAATAATAAATAACGGAACTAGGTCATGCGTAAACATACAGACATGATGTTCCAACAGAATAATAAAGAATGGAATAATAGAAGAATTTCACCATGTATGCGGTACTTCGCATAGACAGGTTATTCCAACATAATGATAAAGAATGGAATAACAGAAAAATTTCACCATGTATGCGGTATTTGCCATGAGCAAAGTTATTCCAACGAGAATAATAAGGAATGGAATAATGAAGTTCTCTTCATGAATCTGAAAGAAATAATACCCCTTACCTTAGAACAACTGGATATAGGAGTAGTGAATTAGCAGAATACTTTTCTTCTTTCTCTCTATAGTTTCTCTCTCTAGAATTTCAGTGAATTCGTAAGAAATAATGAAGGAATGAGCTTCTATTTATAGGAGAATGGACCTAATAGTAATTAATTCTGAATCGGTCTAGATTGATTTACTTTTAAGCAGACGGTCCAGATTGGTTTACTATAAAATATTCTAATAAAACAAAATCTTTTAAATAAAATATAATATATTCTATTTATAATCTAATAAAACGAATAACTTTATAAAAGTATTACATTTTATATAAAAAGATTTTACTACGCAAAATACTATCGAGCACTATGCAAATACTATGCATAATAAAATATAATATATTCTATTTATAGTCTAATAAAACGAATAACTTTATAAAAGTATTACATTTTTATATAAAAGCTTTTCTGCTTTTATTACATTAATAATACTAATAAAACAAAACTTCATCATCATTATTATAATTCACACTATTAATCGACACTGTGTCGTTCCCCGAGAAAGAGGAGGCTTTCCAATAAGAATTTCTCCTTATTGGCGGCATGCAATTAGGTGACCAAACCTCTCATTAAGCGAACTACAGACATCGTTAATATTACAAATAATAATATTAATAACTTCGTCTCAATTATTGATTTAATAATATATAAAATATCGGCAATAATTGAATCAATTAACGTGAGATACTTATGCAACAATTATTGAAGCAATAATTGAACAAAACCGAGTGACTTCTCACATAAGCATCAATAATCAATACCGGTATGCTACTATGCAACCAACCCAGCGTATTCGCATTTCTTTAACAAAGGGTGTTTCAACAGATTAACGATAAAACTTCTGCCGTTGTTTTCATAAAATATTTTTGTCGTTTTCTTAATCCAACAATAATTACATTGTGGGGTCCATTAATGATTGTCTTGGTCGTCTAATATTCCCATTTAAAACGAATATTCCCCGACCAATCGAATATTATATAACAACTTGAGTATTTTGCAAAATTTATAACAATATCCCTTACGAATATTGAACCAAAATAATATTCCTTACAAATATTGAATGAAATAATATTCCTTACGAATACGAAAGATAATATCTCTTAAGAATATGAAATAAATAATATCTCTTACCTTAAAAAGAGAGTACTTCTGACTGGTATAGCGGGGATATTCTTGAGGAAAACATGCACTATTTGCTACACTCAAAGTTTCTTTAAACTCAAATGAAATACACTCAATATTATAGAAGAAGAATTCTCTAATTCTGGTGTGATTTTCATTTCTAAACTAAGCATCCTATTTGTAGGAGAATAACATGATACTATTTAGGATAAAATCACGGACTACATAAGAAAAATGTCATGGGCGCAGACGGCGAAAATCTGATTTTTTTTTTATTTTCACTGTGAAGCACTATGCAAACACTATACAACACTATGCAATACTATGCAAAGTAAAAACTGAGATAACTTTCTACCAAAAATTTTGAAAAATGAGTAAGTGGGGGTCCATGTAATAAGCCAAATTTATAATAAATACTTCATGACAAACCCCTTTTATTTATCACAATTCACTTGACTAATCACATTTTTAATCTTTCAACATTTATTCATCATTAATATTATAACTCACAATATTAACAACCAGATCATTCCCAGGAAAGATGGGGCTTTCTGATAAGGACTTCTCCTTATTGGCGCGCAATTAAATGACCTAACCCCTTTCCTCGACAGAACTTTCTAGACATTGTCAATAATGCAAATAATAATATGAATAACTGTGTCGTATCATTTATTGATTTAATAATATAAAATATTGTGCAGATGATAATGTGACAATAATTGAATCAATAATATGAGATATTATGCATCAACTACTATGGCAATAATTGAATAAAACTGAGTGACTTCTCACGTAAGCATCAATAATCAAAGATACTGTGCAATACCGTGTGCTACTATGCAACCACGCGTATTACTATACTTCTATCACCGGGTATTTCAATAGTTAACGGTAAATTTTTTGCCATTATTTTTATAAAAAGTTATTTCTGTCATTTTCTAACTCCGACAGTAATACCGTTGTGGGGTCCACCAATGATTGTGTCGTCCTACCAATATTCCCTGATAAAACGAATATTCCCCAACCAAACGAATATTTTATGACAACTTGCTTACTTTACAATATTTGTAAATATAACCCACAATTATAACATTATATCAACTCCACACCTTATTATTCAAAATAATATTTAGAGAAAAATTAATCTTTATTCATAAAAGTTGGGGTATTACACTATAGACTCGCCTTACCACCAAGTATGTCTCGTGTTCATAACGTTTTTCACATATCTATGTTACGTAAATATGTGGAAGATGTGACACCCCCAAATCTGGGTACTTCGTTACTACAAGATTTGGTGTTCTTTTTCCATTCATTCAATTCTAACTACGCAAATATAATAAAATTTAAACAATAAATCTTCCCATTAAAGGGTTACATAACTTAATTAATAAATCTCCCAGGTTATCTAACCTTAAAAACATACATCAAGTGCAGAAAATTAAATAATTACATCACAATAATTAAAACAAAGTCTAAGATCATAAAAGTCAACAATTTACAAGTCTTCAACACTTGTTCATTTTTCCTTTCCCTTTTCAAGTAGTAGGTTCATCAACCTTCTCAGCTTTAGCTGCAATAATTTTATATGCAAGATTGAGCAAAACAAATGCTCACTTGAAATGACAATGAATAATATCTGTTAGAAGAGTGCATATTTTGATTTGATGTTTAAAGTAAATGCTCATGATTATATGTAAAGTCCTTCAAAGAATATATGTACAAGGACTTAGTGATAGATCAAATCTGTTAGGTTGATCTAAGCTTTTAATGTTTATCATTTTGTAAATGAATGTATAGATAAAGAGATCAAAGATGTTAGGTTGATCTATGTCTTGAAATGTAATAGATAGGCTTCAATAAAATCGTAGTCTATTGAGCTGACCAAAAGTTTGCAGAAGCCAAGGCAGAATCGTAGAGCATCAAGGATGGTAGTATGTCTACCTTGAAGGGCCTCTCTAGACATCGTAGAGTGGTCCAGACGTTTGTCGAAGCCAACTCAGAGATCGTAGTGTGATCTAAGAAACGTAGAGTCTGCAAGACAAGCAAGTGAAGATCATAGTGTGCCAAGCCCTTAAGAGAAACCGTAGTGCTTTTGTTTGGTAAGTAATGGATCAAGCATCAAGGTGGCAAGTCACCACAATCAGAATCGTAGAGCATCATATGTCTATGTCAGAAGCATCGAACCTTGCACATGTGGAAAAGGTTATAAACGTTGAAGTCTTCGCCAGTCCCAATGACACAGAAGATATCCTTAGTATACAACAAAGAAACGTATTGAAGAAGCTAAGGACAGGACCATGGGTCAGAGGAAAACACCTTTTCAGGTGTTAGGTGAGAAAGCAGTCTGCTGTGTCAGTGGGCCAGAATGCAATTCAGAAGATATGCAGAAAAGTCTCCATCAAAGTTCAGAAATGTCAAACGCATTTAATGCTTCAACGGATAGATTTTAAGGATCACATATATGCAAAAGATCTGTAGATGATAAAGCAAGCAAGTATTGAAAAAAAAACTAGAAGAACACTCAACGCTCAACTCTACGATCTGAGAAAAAGAGAAAGCTTGCTCAGCTACTCAGTTCTTTCGAACAAGAGCTAAACGACAACTGAGTAGCACCAATCAAGAACTCAACAACTGCCAAATAAGTGAAGTAAAAAGTTTCAAGTCAGAAGGACTTGAAGAGTTCTAAAGTGAACTGTTAAGAACCAAGTCTGCTGGACTTGAAGAGTTCAAGAGTGAACTAAGAAGTTCCTAGACTGCTGGTTTAGAAGGAATCTGTGAGATTCATAAAGTGTAAAAGACATCCTTAGTGGATTTCCTACTCGAGGAGTAGAAGAGTGGACTGCTCTGAACCACTTAAAACTGATGTGTCTATTGCATTCTTGCTATAACTGCTATAACTGCCTCACTCTCATTAACTCACTATATCTAAAAATGGAGATCAAACAAATCTTAATTCCGTTGTGTTTGAATCATTATCAAAACTAACAAAGTAAAACGAAAAGATTTTTAAATATCTATTCAACCCCCCTTCTAGATAACTATTGTGCCTCCGGGAACTAACAATTGGTATTAGAGCAGGTTCTATTCTATAGCCTACAAAGCTTAAGTAGATCCAATGGCACACTTACTAAGCGAATCAAAGATTAGAGGAAGCAGCAAGCCACCTATGTGCAACAAAGATAAATTCGCCAACTGGAAAGTTCGGATGAAAGCATACATGGATTCAATAGATGAAGATCTATTTGAAACTGTTCAAAATGTGCCCTACGTTCCTACAAAGCTTGCACCAACTACAGACGAACCAAATAGGATACAAATCAAGGTCAAAGGAGAATGGACAGAAAATGAGAAGAGAGCTGTTCAACTCGACAAAAAGGCCAATAACATTTTATTCCAATCCTTAGAAGATGATCTGTTTAAAAATGTGGTCAACAACAAAATAGCAAAGGAGGTTTGGGAAGCATTGCTAATCATGCATGAAGGAACAGAAGAAGTCAGAGAAAACAAACAATCTCTCTTAACTCAACAATATGAGATGTTTGCACACGTTCAAGGAGAAAACGTCACTGCCACGTACGAGAGATTCAATGTTCTGCTCAACTCTCTACGAGCCTATGGAAAGATCTATCCAAACAAAGATCTAATCATAAAGTTTATGAGAGCCTTACCAAGCAAGTGGGATGCCAAAACCACTGCCATTAGAGAGTCAAAGAATCTACATGGAATGACTATTCAACAGTTATATGGCAACCTTCTTTTACATACGAACTGGAGCTGACTCAACGAGCAGAAACTCTATCTGAAGGAAGAAAGAAGGGATAAAGGTGTTTCTCTCAAAGCAGCTGAAAACACCTCCAAAGTCAACATTGAAGTTGACTCTGACTATGATAAAGATGACGATGAGGACTTTGCAATGCTGGTGAAAAGACTCAGAAGGTTCATGCGCCAAGGCAAAATCAGCAAGCCAAAGAAAGTCAACAACTACAACAGCCAAGAGCAGATAAATGATCTATGCTACAAATGCAAGAAGCCTGGCCATTTCATTGCTAACTGCAACAAACCTCTCAAAGAAGAACTAAAGAAGAAATCACATCCAGAGAAGGAATTCAAAGGCAACAAAAGACCTCAGAAGAGAGACAAAGGCCTTGTAGCTGGAGGATCATGGAGTGACTCAGACAATGATTCAACTCCCGAATCTGAAGATGATGAAGATCCTCAAAAGGCAAATCTTTGCCTGATGACCAAGCATGCAAAGGACATACAGAACTCCAACATACATGAAGTAAGTATAGATGAGGTATTTGACTTCAACTCTCCTAATGTAGACATTGATGATTTAAGAACTACATTGCATGACATAACATCTGATCTGCATTAATACATGAAATGGTTTAGAGTTCTGTCTAAGGACTATTCACTTCTTTAAAAGGAGAAAGAGAAAGTTTAAGAAGAACTGGAAACAACCCTTCTAAGTACTGACTCGCTCTCCAAGTTTGAAGCTGAGAATAAGCTCTTAAAACATACCAATGAGCTCAATGCACAAAGAGAGTCAAGTCTAACCTCTAAAATTGAGGAACTAGAGAAGACAATCTCTACATGGAATAAATCCTCTTCATCCATGGACTCCCTGATCTCTAGTCAGAGAAGTGTCACTGACAGAACATGTTTAGGCTTTGGGGAATCCACCTCAGAGCCATGTGTGGAAAAGGTAAAGAAAACTAGCACTAGTAATGCTTCAAGTTTTAGTAGAGGCATTATATTTGTGAAATCCTCATAGAAGGATGAGCCACCCAACTCGCTCTCTCTTGATTCAATCCACATTCCAAGGAGTAAAGGATCTCATGCTGGCTTGGGTTTCAGAAAGGAAAAGAGTAACCCAACCACTACTCACCAACCTCGAAGGATCGTAGAGTCGAGTAAAATCAACTCCACGAACCAACTGGGAAGGAACAATAGAGGTAATGTACACTCATCACAAATCATGAAACACAAAGACACATGGAAAAGGGAGGACCAGTTTTACAGAAAGATGATTAAAGATCCACAAAAGTTCAAATACAAGAAGAATCCTCACACACATACAAGCATGCATCATATTAGATGTTTTGTGTGCAATAAGGTTGGTCACAAGGCTGCAATGTGCTATTATAATCCTACTCATATGAAACCCAAAATCAAGCAGATTTGGGTTCCTAAGGATACTAACAAAGTAGGACCCATGCAAGTATGGGTACCAAAATGAGAGTTCCATCTTACCACAAGAACCAAGCTCCACGATCACAACCTGGTATATAGACAGTGGATGCTCAAGGCACATGACAGGGAACAAAGCCCTTCTGTCTAACTATATAAAGAAGGAGGGTCCTGCAGTCATCTATCTTTGGAGATAATGGCTCTGGCAAAACAAGAGGATATAGCTCAGCTGGAAATTGTACAGTGTCTTTTAGCAAAGTGGCCTATGTGGAAAGACTACAACACAATCTTCTGAGCATAAACCAACTCAGCGACAAGGGTCATCAAGTAACATTCCTCAACAATCAATGTTAAGTCAGAGATCTGAAGACATCTGCCATAAAGCTAACTGGAATAAGAAAAGGAAATGTCTACACAATAAATCTTGGACAACTAAGCTCAGACGAGACAATATGCTTTCTAGCTAAAGCATCTGAAGAAATGAGCTGGCTACGACATAGGAGACTGTCTCATCTCAACTTCAAGAGCATGTCCAAACTGGCCTCTAAAGATCTAGTTGCAGGCTTACCCAAGTTCAACTTCGTCAAAGAAAGGTCGTGCAATGCCTGTCAACTTGGAAAGCAGACCAGAAGCTCATTCAAGAGCAAGACTGCCAACTCAATTGACAAGCCCCTGTAGCTGTTTCACATGGATCTATTTGGGCCAATTCCAACAACGAGCCTTGGAGGGAAGAGATACTCACTAGTCGTAGTGGACAATTACACTAGATTCACATGGGTATTCTTTCTGACCTCGAAAGATGAAACAAGCTCTCAACTGATCAAGATGTTCAGACTAGTAATGAACGAGAAAGAGGAGAAAATTAAGGCTATATAAGGAGTGATCATGGCAGAGAATTTGACTTCTCTGAAATGGACCAGTTCTGCACAGACAATGGCATCAGTCACAACTTCTCAGCTCCACGAACTCCTCAACAAAATGGAGTAGCTGAAAGAAATAACATGACGCTAATAGAGGCCGGAAGAACTCTACTAGCAGCAGCCCATCTGCCTGAGAACTTCTGGGCAGAAGCTGTCATGCTACACTCAGAACAGTTCACTGATACACTCTACGATTAAAAAGACTCCCTACGAACTGTGGAAAGGAAGAAAGCCAAGTGTCAGCTACTTCCATGTATTCGGCTGTGCATGCTACATTCTCAACAATGGAAAGTAGTATTTGACAAAGTTTCAACCCAAGTTAGATGAAGGAATCTTTCTTGGGTATGCCGCATACAGTAAGGCCTACAGAGTGTTCAATAAAAAGACACTGAGTGTTAAAGTCTCAATTCACATCATCTTTGATGAGACAGACTTAGACAAAACAATGCCTTAAGACACTACGACTGACAGTTTAGACACTATAAATGAGGTCGTCGAGCTCAACACTACGATCGTAGTCCCATAAAATGAGATCATTGAGCAAGAAGAGGAGATCGTAGAGAGAACTATGCAAGACCGCTCCACATCTAGAAGCTGAAATTGATCTCGAAGGTCTCAAACAAGAAGGCATCAGGACAGATGTTCCAATAGGAAATAGATGGGCAAAAGATCACACTCAAGACTTAATCATTGGAGACCCAAATGCAAGAGTCAAAACAAGAGCTGCCACCCAAAATGAGTGTTTCTATTTGAGCTTTCTGTCACAAATGGAACCCAAGAAGATAGAAGATGCTATGGAAGACTCCAGCTAGATAGAAGCCATACAGGAAGAACTAAATCAGTTTGAAAGAAGTAAAGTATGGAGATTAGTTCAAAGACCAAAAAATCATCCTGTGATTGGCACCAAGTGGGTCTTCAGGAACAAGATGGATGAAGATGGAGTAATAACCAGGAATAAAGCAAGACTGGTGGCCAAAGGTTACTCTCAGGAAGAAGGCATTGACTACGATGAGACATTTGCACCTGTTGCCAGACTAGAAGCCATCATAATATTCCTTGCCTTTACTGCTCATATGAAGTTCAAAGTATTTCAGATGGATGTCAAAAGTGCATTACAACTTCAAGAAGAAGTATATGTATAGCAACTTCCAGGTTTCATCAATCCATCTCTTTCCAATTATGTCTATAGATTAGACAAAGCCTTATATGGTCTTAAACAAGCACCTAGAGCATAGTATGAAACACTAACTAACTTTCTTATTGAAAATGGGTTCACTAGAGGTAGAGTAGATACCACATTATTTCTTAGAACGCATAAAGACAAAGTCTTATTAGTTCAGATATAATGTTTGCAACATGTATATGTGCTAAATTTTAAGCTAATCCTAAGGAATCACACTTAACTGCTGTAAAAAGGATTTTCAGGTACCTCAAGGGCACACCTCACTTGGGGCTTTGGTATCCCAAGGAATCCTCATTTGAACTAACAGAATATACAGATGCTTACTTTGCAGGCTGCAAAATAGACAGAAAAAATTACCGAAGGGCACTTGTCACCGCTAGGAAATGCAGACATGTGTCCCGTTCAAAGAAGAAGCAAAACTCAAATTATCAACTTCAACTGCGCAAAAGTTGAATACATTGTTCTTTGGCAATCTTTGTCTTGTGATCCTCTGGATGAAAAATCAACTAGCAGACTAAGGGTTTGAATTCAAATCTATACCTGTTCACTATGATAACACAAGTGCGCAATAACACATAATCCTGTCATGCACTCTAGGACTAAGCATATAGAAATGAGGTATCATTTCATGAGGGATCATGTGTAAAATGGAACTAAATCATTACAATATATCCCTACTGAAAATCAACTTGCCGATGTCTTTACAAAACCTCTAGATGAATCCAGATTTAATAAACTAATAAGTGAACTAGGCATGCTAAATTTACAATCATAAAATCTATGCTCTAGTTTGTGCTAACAATGCAGATATAAAGGCTAAAGCTCGAAATCGTAGACATGACCAAAGAAAGTCCAAAATCATAGAGTTACAGTGACATGAAAGACCACGATCGTAGAGCTCCATCAACAGAGCAAGGAAGCATCCTGTGATGACAAAGTTCCAAAAAATCAAAGCAATCTCTCTATCAAGCGCCTCAGGGACAAACCTAACCCTTAATTCACTCTAAGAGGTTGGCCCTTCCTGAGCTACCTTAACTCAAGAGAAATGCTAAGTCAAAAGTTCAATCACAAGGACCAGGGCAAACAACGTTCGCAGTACAGACTCGATGATTGGAAAGCAGACTCGACAATAGCAGTGCATACTCGACGATTATAAGAACTACCTCAACGATCGCAGTCCTCCCAAAGGACACATCAGCTTAGGAGGAGCTAAGGGGCAAATCAGTATTTTCCCACAAGTTAAAATCATGGAGCCAAGCAGAACTCGACACATGTCTCTGTAATCAGATCGTGTGGAGGGAAGTTACAAGTTTAATTTAAAAACCCTTTTTGAAAACTCAGAAGTTCAAAAAGCTCATATCTCTCTCTCTCTCTCCAACGGTAGAAACCCTAGCTTTCAAAATCGTAAAATCATCCAAGTACAAAGAAATCAATGGCAGCCTCAAACATCATCTCTGGTTACAGACTCTGTTTCTATGAGTTCAAGACAGCTAACCCTAAGTTTCTTAAAACTCTGTCTTTGATAAAGAAAGTTGGTCTTGAAGAGCACTTGGATCTACCCTAAGCTGATAAAGGAATTCTACAAAAATGGTGTGTTCGAGAATGACGTCATCACTATGAGGGTCAAGGACGTGGAAATCAAGCTCAAGTCTGAGGATATAAATCTGGCCCTAGGTTTCAAATCGAAAAGGTTTCCGTTCATAGATGGCATCGATTTCCATGGAGGACTTAAGAGAATACACCACAAAAAGTTCCCCACTGCCAAAGGGTTCAAGAAGAAAGAGTTCCCTCAGAAGTACGAATTTTTGGCAGACATTGTTGGAAAATGCATATGCTGTGAGAGCTCCGGCCATGACTCTATAAACAAAGTGCAGCTCAAGCTCATGACAACCATCAATTGTAGGATATAGCTTAACTATGGAGCCCTACTACTTGAATGGATTGGGAAGTGGATTCTTAGCTCGAAGAAGTCAAAGAGCTCTGGAAAGATGCTCTACGGATGATTCATAAGTATTATCCTACAGTCCGCTTTAGGAGATAAGATAGGGGATGATGAAGGAGAGTCCATCAATCCGAACAGACGAATGACCCAACAACTGTTTGAAAACTGGGAAAGGAATCCAGCAGAGAATGTACGAATGATGTCTGAATCTAGTGGTAGGACTGGTGATGCAAAAGAGTTGGGGATTCCAGGGAACATGTCTGTTATTAAGGAGACTAAAGAAGATGAATAAGAAACCAATAAGGAGGAACTCATTGCCTTAGTCAGAAAAAGCAAGGGTAAAAGAAAGCTAAAGGCTCAAATGGCAGAAGAACCCCAGGGGTCAACCACTGATATACAACAAGAGCTTTCTGACATTGAAACTTTGAGGATCTTGAGAAGAAAAAAATAGTTGGCTGAGGCAGATGAAGACAAAGCTACCATCTCTCAGCTGCTGAAGAAGAATAAAAACAGTCATAAGTCCAAGATGCCATCTGTCTCCTCGATCGTAGAGTCTCAACCGATCGTAGAGACCAGACTAGACGCCTCTCCCAAAGAGGTTGCTACAAAAGATACTTTGGCTATTCAACAGTTCAGAGCTGAAGCTGAAGGAAGTGCTGAGGCTGTGGCTCAGCCTAAAAAGTCAAGAAGAAAACTTGTCAAGAAATACATTCTTGTCAATGAAAAGGCCTTAAAGGAGGAAGATAAAAGGATAGCTATAGAAAAGAGACTATCTGAAGCAAGTCAAAAGAATATAGCTCAAGCTGAGGGGGAGCTATTCGAAATACAAATTGATGATCATGTTGAGGGGGAGCCTCATGATATCCTTATGGCAGAAGAGGATGCTCCTGAAGAAAATGAGAAAGCACCAGAGCAAGAAAGTCACAAGGAGGTGATTGATGTAGTGGAATCCTCGAAAGAAGACAGAGAAGAAGAAGAAGATGATGACATCGAAATCATAGTTGTGGGCTGTAATGGGTATAGGAGAGCCAACTACAATCAGTTGTTCTCCTATCTACCCATGATGCCTTTCCACAGAGCTCATATTTTCAACTGCTGGGATCACATGTTCTGGAGCTTCTGTAATATCCCGAGTGTTTATGATAATGATCCTTAAAAAAGGAAATGAATGGGTTAAAGAATATATAGTATTTGATATATGATTGTGTTTAATTGAAGGTTATGTAATAAAACCTAAAAGTTGTTAAAGAAATGAATGAAGTATATATATATATGTAAAACTTTTTGCTAAGTTAACGTGTTGAAGTTATTCAACGATAATTGTGAAAGAGATTTTTTGAAAACCTTAGTAAGGTAGTGTAATGCCCCCAAATTCAGGTACTTGAAGCCCGAACTCGGTGCATTACGATACCATTTCTATGAGTAGAAATAATACTAATAATAATAACAATAATATAATTATCAAACTTAACTTACATTTATCAGAGTCTAATCCTTTTCACTTGTTCTTGTCTGAACCTTCGGGCTGATCATGCCTAGCTGAAAACATTTAAATTTAAAGCAAGAATGAACATTTGGGTGCCCAGCAAGTAATAAAAATTATAAATATAATTAGCTGAAAGAATTAAATATTTTCTTTTTTCATCACTTCTACAACGAATCGATAGTTGTGAAGTAAACTGAACCGATAATAATAACATAACAATTCTATATCAAATTTTTGAAACTACGTATTGACTATATATATAGGGTAGTCGATATACTATGAACATTATTTTTTATTTTTGAAAAGGTTAAATAGAACTTCATCTGCAAACTGTCATAATTTATGGACACGAGGGTGTACATCCCATGGACCATGTATTGATCATTACTACATGTAAGAACGATATTATCGTTCACTTTTCCGCCTTGGGCGTATAAAAGTTTTTCCATATTCGGGATGTTCATACTTAGTCGTGAATCCAAACCAAAGCAATTTGATTGGATACAAAAGGATTTTATCATATTCAACGATATTTCTAAATCTGTGTCTAGCTGGGTCAAATAGCTTAGACGACTTTTTATTGTATTCATATTGGGGTTCGAATATATATATATATATATATATATATATATATATATATATATATATATATATATATATATATATATCCGAATTATATATAACCATATTTAGAAATTAAAGAATGTATATATATATCCTAATTATATAATATAATATCATGTTGATAAACAATGATCTGATATAATATATATGACAATAGGGTTAATAATCCGCACAATAATAATATAAATCAAACTTTCTTACTCATGTCCATTGCATAAAGGAAATGCAAATGTAGGATACTTGCACGGTCTCATCGCTTACAATACACAACTTAGTCATTAATTATAACTTAAAATATTTTTAATTCATTAATATCCTTTTAAATGATTTTAAATAAATAAAACCATTTTAAACTATTTATTTAATATAATTACTAAATAAATTTAATATCATTAATATTAAATTAATATCATTAATATCAAATTATTAATGAAATTATCCTTTAAATATTAGTAGTTATATTGTATAACTTAAAATATTTTTAAACACCTTAATTTCATTTAAAATGATTTTTATAATATTAAAATCATTTTTAAACTAATTTATTTAATATAATTATTAAATAACCTTAATATCATTAACAATAATTAATTAATGAAATTTACCTTTAAATATTGATAGTTATATTTTATAACTTAAAATATTTTTAAATACCTTATTATTATTTAAAATGATTTTTAATATAATAAAATCATTTTTAATTTATTTATTTAATTCATTTATAAATAACTTAATTATCATTAATATTAATTTATTAATGAATTTATCACAAAATATTAAAAGTCATTAAAAATAACTTCAAATATTTTCTTATACCATAATATAATTTTAAATGATTTTTCAAGTATTAAAATCATTTTTACATAATTTATTTAATATAATAATTAAATAAATTAAATACCTTTTAATATTCCAAAAATATTAAATATTTATTAAATATATTAAAAATTATTAAAAACTAATTTTCACACTTTAAAATAATTTTTAATAATTTATTTTGTATTTTTAATAATTAAAAACTATTTATTACTAATTATTTAATAAAAATATAATTTTTAGAAATAAAGTGTCATCGAACAACATCGCTTATAAAGCGACGTAACTGTCGCTATATGTGTTCTTCATGTTCTTGGCCAAACCCAGAACCTTCAAGTCAGAGTTCAAGTTGCTAAGTTTGACCGGTTCTAGATCCGTGGTTATCAAGTTTCTGGGTTTACTAATGTGTTGATGTTGTAGTATAACTGTAATACTACCATTATCAATCGATTTCATGGCCATAACACAACAGATCAAAGAGATCTAGGCTTCAGAAAACCTTGTCAAAAGCTGTTCTTCATTTCTGGGTTTTCTAGAAATGAAGAACAGCCCGAGTTGGCAACTTATAATCTTCATAACTTGCAACACATGAACTGTTTTTGTGATCTTAGGCTTTCAGGTTGTAGACAACATAACAAGGTATAGATCCATTACAAAATTTCACCATAACAACAACAAAGAAAGCAGATCTTGATCGGTCAAACCTTGTTAAAAGTCACGCTCTTGAGTTTTCTAGGTTACCCAGAAAACTCAAGTCGTGAACATTCTGCTTGGTTTGACCATCCAGTAAATCCAATCTGTTTGACATATAAGCTATATAAAAGCATTAATCTACAGTATAGATACCATACTATAACATGAATACAACAACAAACACAAATCATCAACAACTTGCAAGATCCGTGCCCCTAATCCTCTTGTTAGAGCCTCCTGGGCACGATTTGGGTTTTCCAGAAATTGAAAGTCACGCTTGGTCAACTATGTTTAACCAGCCATAACTTTTAATCTGAACATGTTATGGGTTTGATTCGAGTTCTAGAACAGAGATCTCCTACCATACTAAAAGTTCAAACAATTAAACAACAAAAAAAATATAACAACTAAAGATCTATGAGGTCTGACATTCGTTGTCAGACCACTTGTTCAATTTTTTCCAGATTTTGAAAATCACTAGATCTGAGCCTATAGATGTTATGGATCTAACATCTATCAACCCAGATCACTTAATAATACTATACAGAACATATTACAACACATAAACATAACTTCTAACACATCATTCAAGATCAGATTGTAAGATTAGTTTTATACCTTTCCATGAACAAATCTTGAATCTGGACTTTAGATTTGTTATGGTTGATGGTGGGGCTTGAATATGGGACTGATCTACTACATAATTTCGAAGCTTAGGAGAAAGAATGGATTGGCTGAGCATTGGTTGAACAAATGGGCAATAAAATGAACTTTTTCTCTCTCTCTCAATCTATATATATGATGGTAAAATGAGCTTGGCTGGCAAGATTTGGCTGATCAGCTGATATTTTTAGTCACATGGTAGGTTAAAGTTAGTCACCCACTCCATATTTTATCTAGATTTGCAAGCAAGCTTCAATTATACAAATAAGGGCAATTTGGTCATTGGTCTCATAAATTTAATGGCATGATCATAACTTATCCAACCCTTAGGGTTTGACCCTTAGGGTTTAACCCTAAGGTTTGACACAAAGATTTATAGGATTTCATTTTAGGGTTTATTATAAAAACTTTAGTTTCAAAAATTGTAATTAGGGTTTCTTGAAATAGTTTAGGTTTTCAATTAATAAAAACTTGCTAATTAGGTTTAGGTTCACTAATTAACATTAAACATTCTAATTTTGCAATTAGGGTTTCTCCACTTGATAATTAGGGTTAGTATAGAAAATTAGGGTTTATAAATATTATTTAGGGTTTTCAAAATTAGGGTTTTTAATTACTAATTAGGGTTTTCCATAATTAGCATTAAATTCTACAATACATATCATATATAACATAACACGATGGCTTAACAGATTTTAAAGTTTTAATTGACTTACGAACTAGGGTTTATAAAAATATTGCTAGGGTTTTCTTGATTTGTTAATTAGGATTTCTAATTATTAATTAGGGTTTACCTAATTAATCATAACATTATATAATATACAACATAAATCATATATGACAGTTATATAACAGTCTTGAATTTCTCCTTTAAATTTCAAAATAGGGTTAAACAAATATTAATACATTCAAAATATCTAAGTCTAGATCAATTTCTGAAACATGTCGGCGTACCGACAGCTTTATCAGGTAATTATCGAGTCTAAGACTCTAATCTAAAATTCAATATCTGTAAGTATCAGCCATATTATTTTTAACTGACTTATAATAATTTTTAAACATTTATTATAATTTATCATAAATTTTCAAACACTGGAATCATTATAAAATGATTTAAATATCAAACAATTCTATTATCATTAATATTTAATTAATATTAAACTATTAATGAAACCATTGCCAAAATATTAAAGTTATTTATAATAACCTAAAATATTTTCAAAGTATTTCACATTACCATTAAATGATTTTTAAAATAATTAAAATTATTTTAAATAATTACCATTAATATTAAAATATTAATGTACTATTTATCCAAATATTAAAAGTCATTAATTATAACTTAAAATATTTTTAATTCATTAATATCCTTTTTAAATGATTTTTAAATAAATAAAACCATTTTTAAACTATTTATTTAATATAATTACTAAATAAATTTAATATCATTAATATTAAATTAATATCATTAATATCAAGTTATTAATGAAATTATCCTTTAAATATTAGTAGTTATATTGTATAACTTAAAATATTTTTAAACACCTTAACTTCATTTAAAATGATTTTTTTTTTGCTAAATTTTGTTTGTATAGAAAAGAACCAAATTACATAGACTAGGGGCATACCCACAGTATAGCTACATCATCTATGGACAAGCCCTGAGGAAATTATACAAGGGACTATACCAGAAACCAAACTAGCACCTACTTAAGAAGCCCAAACACAAGCCCCTCCATCAGATATTCCCTCCTCGTCCTCAAATGAATACTTCAACCTTGATCTTGCTCTTTACACCTTGCAATATCAATTCAAAAGAGCCCCTCCTCCAAACAGTCCGCAACTCCTTGAACTCATATAAGATCTTCCAACCAAAGAAGAACTGTCTGAAGCATCCCAAAAAGTGACTAAGGACATATAGGAAGAACTTGAAGTTCACTCAGACCTTGTTCAACTAAGGCTGACTCATCTAATTGATGCTGCCAACTCCCTCCCAAGCACCCTAAGCTCTAAGCTCACAAAGAAGCTTTGGGAGATCATAAAGGAGATGATTCAGAGCATAAATGAAAGGGATCAAATTCATTTTCAAGCTGTTAAGAGACACAGGGATGCTATTTTTATCCTACAGTCAACTCAGGAGTCCCAAAAAAAACTTATGATGGAAAGTCTCACGCATTTACGAACTGCAGTGAAAGAATTTCAAGAATTCTCTATGGGTCAAATGCAATAGACAGAGAATGTTCTGGCCATTCTCCAAAAGAGGGAAGCTCGATCTGACCCTCTCAATAAAGAGAACCGTGAAGACATTGCTCAATCTCAAAGTCAGCTCAACGACCTTGTTCAAGGCATGACTCGCCTATCTGAAGATATTCGAGCCCTTGATGCTGACATAAAGAGGGAGAATAAAGGGAAAGGAGATCAAGGCAAAGGCAGAGGCACTTTCTCAGCTCAATCATCAAAGAGTCCTACAAGGCAGTCTCACCATCATACTCCACGATCTGGCCATCACACTCAAAAATCTGATCAGCAGCCAATTATCATGGCTCAACCATTAAGGAGTCAATGGCCTTCTCCCAGCTCACACGAGGTGACCACCACAGGTCTAATAATGCCAATTGGAGATCCTGCATTCATGAATAGGCACGATCATAATGAAAGACTAAGTCAAAGCGAGCCGGAAGAAATAGCACGGAGAGACGAAGCTAGCAAGAGAAGAAGAGCTGAGGAATATGCAAATCCTTCGAGAAGCAAAAAGAAATGGAGATAAGTTGAAACTCAATTCTTATTGATGTAACTAAGCTTAAATGTAATATCTATCTTCAAACATCAATAAATTCATGCTTATTCTCTAGAAATTTCAGCTGCTCACTGAAATATTAAGTCATATATTTACTTTGTTGCAACTGCATATAGAATTTGATAATCATGACAACAAATCTCCTTGGTTATGTCAACATCAAATAGGGGGAGATTGTTGGAAGAGTGCATATTTTGATTTAATGTTTAAAGTAAATGCTCATGATTATATGTAAAGTCCTTCAAAGAATATATGTACAAGGACTTTGTGATAGATCAAATCTGTTAGGTTGATCTAAGCTTTTAATGTTTATCATTTTGTAAATGAATGTATAGATAAAGAGATCAAAGATGTTAGGTTGATCTATGTCTTGAAATGTAATAGATAGGCTTCAATAAAATCGTAGTCTATTGAGCTGACCAAGAATTTGCAAAAGCCAATGCAGAATCGTTGAGCATCAAGGATGGTAGTATGTCTGCTTTGAAGGGCCTCTCCAGAAATCGTAGAGTGGTCCAGATGTTTAACGAAGCTAACTCAAAGATCGTAGTGTGATCTCAGAAACATAGAGTATGCAAGACAAGCAAGTGAAGATCGTAGTGTGCCAAGCCCTTAAGAGAAATCGTAGTGCTTTTGTTTGCTAAGTAACGGATCAAGCATCAAGGTGGCAAGTCACCACGATCAGAATTGTAGAGCATCATAGGTTAGAAGCATCGAACCTTGCACATTTATTTGAAGATAAATCCCAACAAATGTGGAAAAGATTATAAACGTTGAAGTCTTCGCCAGTCCCAATGACACAGGCAGGAGATATCCTTAGTATACAACAAAGAAATGTATTGAAGAAGCTAAGGAAAGGACCATAGGTCAGAGAAAAACACATTTTCAGGTGTTAGGTGAGAAAGCACTCTACTGTGTCAGTGGGCCAGAATGCAATTCAGAAAATATGCAGAAAAGTCTTCATCAAAGTTCAGAAATGTCAAACGCATTTAATGCTTCAACGGATAGCTTCAACGGACAAATTTCAAGGATCACATATATATAAAAGATCTGTAGATGATAAAGCAAGCAAGTATTGAAAAAAAAACTAGAAGAACACTCAACGCTCAACTCTACGATCTGAGAAAAAGAGAAAGCTTGCTCAGCTACTCAGTTCTTTCCAACAAAAGCTAAACGGCAACTGAGTAGCACCAATCAAGAACTCAACAACTGCCAAACAAGTGAAGTAAGAAGTTCTAAATCAAAAGGACTTGAAGAGTTCTAAAGTGAACTGTGAAGAACCAAGTCTGCTAGACTTGAAGAGTTCAAGAGTGAACTTAGAAGTTCCTAGACTTGTGGTCTAGAAGGAATCTGTGAGATTCAGTAAGTGTAAAAGACGTCCTTAGTGGATTTCTTACTCGAGGAGTAGAAGAGTGGACTAGGAGCTTTAAGTGCTCTAAACCACTTAAAACTGCTGTGTCTATTGCATTCTTGCTATAACTGCTATAACTGCCTCACTCTCATTAACTCACTATATCTAAAAAGGGAGATCAAACAAATCTTAATTCCGCTGTGTTTGAATCATTATCAAAACTAACAAAGTAAAACGAAAAGATTTTTAAATATCTATTCAACCCCCCCCCTTCTAGATAACTATTGTGCCTCCGGGAAATAACAATATCAAGAACTGAATTTTCTCTTTCAATGATAATCAAGAACTGAAAATAGACTTTGAAATGTATCTGAGGGTCACAAGACGATGAACTATGTCCAAGGTCATAAGTATTCTTTTAACTTAAACCTAAACAATCATAAGACTATAGGGACTCCCCTACTAAGGGTAATTAACCTTTCGTACCATGTATTGTGCACAACCATTTAAACTCTTCGCGTAATAATCCCCTATAATAGGGTTGTTCGTCTCAGTTTTAGAATACAAGTTCTCACCAAAGTAAGTTTGGTTTGGTTAAGCTTCAAGGGTAATTTAGAGTTCAACGAACATCAACTAAGGATTAGTTGAATCACAAGTGTAATAACACTATGCTATGAAATAATTGTGAATCATAAGCATCAACATTATACATCGAAATCATGCTTTAGAAATGAACTAGAAAGCATAGGCATGGAATATTATAACAAACCTTGCTTGAACAACAATAAGCTAAAGCTATAATCTTACTCAATAAAAGAAGTGAGTTAATGAACATTCATGATTAACAACAAGTTGAGGAATAAAACTTGCTCAACATAAGAATAACAGAATTTAGGAACTTGCGTAATAAGAAACAAAAATAAAGATAGAAACCTTTCTCAAAGTAAGAGTTTGGTTGAAGAGTTTGCGTGAACATAATCAAGTTAGAACAAATATATAAGTAGGCTTAGAAACTTGTTCAATGTATCAACAAGGTTTAAGCATTTGCATAATCGTAAAAGTAGAGTTCGAGAACTTACCTCGTGCGTAGGTTAAACAATCACTACTCATGTTCCCCACAAGTCCTAAACATACCATATATATTGATAATACACATTAGTTACACTAATATTAACTTCATGAGTTTAGTTCCCACTTTTAGTATAGCTCGTTAACTAAGTTTAACTTTAATCAACATCACATCTTTTCATGAGCATCACATTTTAGCTCTATTACAACTAATCAAAATATCATGCCATTGCACTATATACACATTAACAACTTGATACAACATCCTATTATTACATGTTTAACATGTTATCATTCTCTTTAGATTAGGTTATACTAACACACAAAGAACTACACTTGCATCCGTGCATCCCGAAGCCCTCTCCAAGTGCATATCAGTCCTAAATATGGCAATTGTTACCCCTAATAACGACATCAAATTGAAAAACTTAAAAAATAAAAGTTGTAGGTCTACTCGTCCTCATTCTGGATCATGTTGAATTGCATCAATCGGAGTTCGTATGAAAACATTATGCCCATTTTAGTAAAATATATCTGGTCTAATTTTCTTAACATTTGTAAGTCAGCCTACCCCCCCTACCGAGGCGGGGGTTTTGCACTATAATATCCCGCCGGGGCGGGTCAAAAATGCACCAGTACGCCCATCGGGGTGGGGGTTGTGACGCCCCCAAATTCGGGTCCCTTCGAACCTCGAATCCGGTCCGCCACGATACTACTAAAAGTTTGGGGTCATTATACAGATCCTGGAAATGGAAAGAATTTATATTCTAAATTGTAATAAGCAAAATTATATTCATTAAGTTATGAATAAAAGATATAAATATTTTGACTTTTATAAGTTTCAAATCTTGGTCATTTACCATTCCTATCTTACATCATATTCAATTTAATAAAAATATGCGGAATAATTTAAAAATTTTCAATCTCCTTTGAAAAATCATTTATTGATTTCATAACTTAAATCAATTACATATCCTTGAATCAAATTATGTTATGATTCATTTTATTCGAATTACTATATAAATTTTTACATCTCGATTCAAATTCCTCTATACATCACATAGTACAATTTTACAACTCAACATGTATTACACATCGTAAACTACTATCATGTACATCTCCTAGAACCTAAACATGGTTCAAAAGCATATATTTAAATAAATAAATCAATCTCCTTCGATACTATTGAACTTATCAATCAATTATCACATAATCTTTACCGTGAGTTCTTAACCTGTAAAAGTGGTTATTTGCAAGGGTGAGCTCGACAACCCAGCAATTCTAACAGTTTTCATGCAGCACATAGCATATAATAACATACTCAGTTCATGCATTCATAATAAATTAATAATTTTCTACGCATGTTACTTCTCACATAACAGGCATGGAGATTTACTTCACAAGCATATCATCAAAGATCAACTTTCAAATTTCATACATATCTCATATGCATTTCATATATATACATGAACATTCTCATAGCATAATATAGCTCAACTAACAGTTATCGAATTCATATATCAAATAGGAACTAAAAGACTTGCCTAATTCATAGTTTATCTGTACTTCGTGTATTCCTACACAGTTATATAATCATGGATTCATACCCATCAGTCATACATTTTATACGCTCTTAATATAAGAACAAATATTATTTCCTAACCTGGTTTCCTTTTTACTTGAACTTAAGATAACCATGAGACTCGCTCATTCTACTATCCTATTTATCTAAACAATCTTGTTTCATATCTTGGAGTCCTTAAGGATAACATATAACCATAACTTAAGACCATGCAGTTAACAAAATGCTTTTGGTCACTCTGCAGAACGGCGCGACCACACTACATTAAAGCGTGGGAGTGGCGCGGCCGCGCTACTCCCTGCCAAAACCAAACTTGAGCTTTTCATTGCTCAGTTTAGTCCTAACATACTATGCATTCTGATACATACTATAAACATACATCAAGTAGATTCTGATATTTCTTCAAGTTCACATTTCAAATCATTTAGTTTTTGTAAGAACCCGAATTTTTAGAAAATATTAAAATAAGAATTTAGTAGATAAAATTCTTAAAGCAATGCGTTCGGCCCAAGAATATTTAAATGTGTTACGAGGTATGTGGTTGTAACGCCCCGAAATCCGGTCTATCTTCACACCCGGATTCCGTACGTCACGATCCCATCTTCTTCTAAACATACTTCATTATATACTGAAATATAACAACATACACTCTCAAATCCCAGGTTCTAAAAACCATATAACCTTTTTCATTATAAATAATGATAAATACATTATTCATTCCATCTTACAAGAGTGACTTTCATCCTCCACTAAGGATACATAACAGTTCATTAAACTAATCTAAAGTTCATTTAACTTATTTTATATTACAAGTCTTCACTTGATCTTCTCGCCATCCACATTCTCGAATGGCACTTCATCCGGATACCAATCGACTTGATCTTTACGAGATCCTTAAGTTCTTCTAACATCGTTCACTGAAAATGTTTTTCATTTAAAGCAAGTGTGAGCATTCCATTGCTCAGCAAGTCATAACAGTTGAACAAACATCTTCAAGAATTCAAACATTCTTTGAAGACTTCAATAATCGAACAAAGGATATGAAGCAACTTGAATAATAGGAATAATCTCGATTCCTATCATTTTAAAACAATATTCACTTTAATTTAAAATACTTTCATTCTTCTACCTTTTTCATACACATTCTGTCTGGCTAGAATCATTAGCACAGACTTAACAATAACGGATCATGTATGAATAGAGCATTCTCTTATTGAACAGTTAAATCACAGAACATTTCATCTCATAGAAACACCGAAGTGTTCACATTGTGGCATAAGGCCTCATATGTTCTACCACTTAACACAAATATCGCACATTAGCACATAGACAGAACTTCTCAAGTTCAACAACTGAGAAGTTTAAGAAACTAGCATTCATTTAAAATATGAATGAAGTTAAGAAACTTGCCTTTTGTGATGCACCTACACCTTACGCGACACCATACGACTTATTGTTGAATCGCTTCAATCCAGCCTCCTATGTAGCACATAAGAAAAGAAACACATACACCCATTAGTCATGTATATTTGACTTATGTATTAGTTTGCTTAACTTTACTTCTTAGGGTTTGCGTTCTTGCAACCTAAGTTTACGCGACCACTTTCATTATCGTTGTACGGCTTCATGACATACGGAGATGTCTTACTTATACGTTCATCATCTTTGATGTTTTACATTCTTATCTTCTTCTTATAACTTCTCTAGGACTTAGCACACATCGTTTCTCTGCTAGTAGTCCATATGGTACTCTGAGTGGTTTCCCACAAACAACCAACAAACAAGTTCCCGTCTCGTCTATACTGCCCATAACAGTGAGTTAGATCGGTTGCCAGTTTTGTATATACCTTCGCTCTCTGAAGGAATTGTTTAGCCCAGCTCCCATATGTCAACCATCAAAGGTTACGATTGCACCATAACCTAAACTTATCGTAACTTATCTTAACCATTAATTATAACGTTCGTTAAGTTAATTTCTTATTCCTTACGGCTTTCTGGCAACTAAATGTCATACATCGGGATTCATTCTTATACGACTCACCTTCGGCTTTCATTAGTCTTATTACCGTTCATTACGGCTTTCTTAATACCATTCGTATCATACTTAATACTTTCGTTATCCCTTACTTGAACCCCATGTTCATTAGTCATTCTTATTGTCCAAGCCATACCATTCGTTGTATGCTAAGACCGCTCGCTTATTACAAACAAATAAGTTACGTTGCATACCACAGCCGTCTATATGCTTCACACTTATCTCTCACTATCATGACATAACATCGAAATGTTATTCATTACCCTCGTCGCTCAACGTCTAAGGAATCACAACCCTAGCAATCCCTCACGTTCGTTCATCGTAACTACGGTCCCCTGATATCGGTTACAGAATCCGCATTTACATTCTTTCTCTTTTACTCTTATTTAATCTTTTCGTTCAACCTTCATTAAAGGTTTAATTCACTTGTCAAAGTGTTATATTAGTTGAACATTATGTTCTTTATCTTCCGTCGCTTTCCCCAAGAGTTGAAAGCGCTTAAAAGCTCTTCTCTCCGCTTTTTTCTCTACTTTCGGCTCATGGCGCCACTCTCTTCTTTATCTCTCTCCTGTGCATGGCCTGAGTTTGCGATGCTTCGCTCCTGTCCAGCATCAGTGGCGCCACCTTTTCAAGGCATGGTCAGGCCATGCTGCTGCCCCAACCCTAGAAAATTTCTCTAAGTGTTAAATCCAATTTGAGACGCTTACTTCCCATTTTCATAACTTATTCGTTATAACTCGAAACGAGGTCGTTCTAAAGCCATTCTCTTCTTTATCTTACGTACTTCAATACCCCTCAAATAGAACTTCGTTCTGAATCTGTCAACGTGCCATTCGATTGGCTTGATCTTCCCCCTTCATTCATTTTACGTTTTTAACGTTCTTCGTTTGTTCGTCCGTAATTCGGTCATCCGAACTCGGAATTCGTTCATTCTTGAGTCCACGACTCACGTTTTCTATGTTCTCTTACATTCTTTTGAAACCCTACACGTTCGGGTTCATTTACTAACTTTCTAATTCTCGTTCGTCTTTTACGAAATTTTCGCCATAACTTCGTTATAGCTAAGTTTTAATCCGTTCTTCAAGAACGTTTCTACCGTTCCTAACCAAATAATATGCATCTAACTTATACACGATGGTTTTAAACTTGTCCATCAACAACAATTATCCTACGATGGTTTTAAATTTGTCCATCAACAACGTTCTTCGTGTTCTTCGTATGTTCTTCGTGTTCTTCGTTCATTCTTCATTTTAATCGATATTTTGGATTACGATTTCACTTTTTATTGGAATTTGATGTTATAGAACATCATTCCTTACTTATTACACCTACTTATTGATATAATCCACTCGAATCGTTCTAATTCATTACGAATCTTATACTTCCTTAAGAAATTTATAAACTAAACTTTTAATTCTTATTTCTTCATTTTCTTACGATTTCAACCATAAGAAATCATCCCTAACATCACCTACTTTTTATTCTCATTAAGTTATGTTTTTAAACATAAAAACTTAAAGAAAATTTATAAAAGACTAGGTTTCGGATTACCGTTCTCATTTAATCTTTTTTCGTTAGACAAAGGTTGCTCCCGAGCAAATTTTTCTGCTTCCTTCTCCTTCCCATCCTCCCATCCGAACTCCCTCTCTCTCTCTTTCAAAGTGTAGAATTCTCAAAATTTCATTTAAAAGAAAGTTAGCTCCCTATTTATAGAAAATCTAAAGCTAGGGCAAAATAGTCATTTCGCCCCCCTTTAACCTCCTTACTATTCATGGCTGAAGGACTAAGTTAACTTACTTCTTAAGTTTACTTAACACTTAAGTCTACTTAGCCTTTAAGTTTGCTTAACTCTTAAGTTTACTTAACACTTAAGTTTACTATTTCCACCTCCTTAGTTAACCTCCTTACTATTCATGAACTTAGCCTGTAAGTTTTGTGGTTCCGTCTTTCGGGTTTCGTCCGACAGTTTTAAAAACTGCGATTCTCGGAATCAAAATATTTTTGGATATTTCTTCTTTCCTTTACCGATTAACTTTTACGTATTCTTCGGAATTCCGAAAAACTGAAAAACACTTTTTGGCGTTAAGCGTTTTCCTTCACGTTTTATCCTAACGTAGCTAAATGAATGAAAAATACATAACAGTACTTTTCTTGGTTTTTATTTCGTCCGATTTCTGCACGTTTTTTGAGAATAACTTTTATCGGCTTACTTAACTTTTCATGATATATTATTGTCAAATCTTTCGACGGAATGTCATTTCGACATACCGAACTCTCGGAAAGACTTAGGTTATTCAAACCCTAACCCTTAGGTTTCGTCAGGTGAATAGTGCCTATTTCGTCTTTTTCCCCGGAAATATTTTTGTTCCCGAAAATTTTTTTATTTTTATCTTGAAAATTCTTAATCGTTTAGTCTAGCTCGTAGCCAGAATCCACCCGACTTATAATCATCCTAGGTTCTAGAACGATTATTAAACACATAGCACATAATATATTAATAAAAATTTATTTTATTAATAACTAATTCTTTAAACTTAAATTCTAGACGATCCGAATTTCCGGGTCATTACAGTGGTATTGTGTTACATAGGGTAATATGCACTATGTAATAAGTGAGGTTGTGTTTAATATATATATATATATATCGTTATTATATATTTGTTATAAATTGTAAAGATGAATTAATATGAAGATGGATAAGATTTATCTATTGACATTAAATAATTTATAGAATTATTTTATTATAGTAAGTTAGTGACATTAAATAACTTTGATAATCACCAACTTCTTGAGTATTTGTACGAGTACGTATCAAGTCTAAGGTAGTGCAACTGTACTCTTTAATGGTGGATTTATAGGAGCTGGGCTAAACGATTCCTTCAAAGAGCGGAGGTATATACTGAATTAATAATCGATCTAACTCAACTTATTAAAGCAGTGTAGACAAGACTTTAAACTAATTTGTTGGTTGTTTGTGGGAAACCACTCAGTGTACTATATTGAATACTATTAAAGACTTGACGCGTGCTAGGTTTAGACTTGTATGCGTGTACGTTGTCGATGAGAGGAGAAAATTGATATACCTTTAAAGTGGTTAGAGAATTAATGAGTAATTTTATACACGTCGAGAAGTGAAGATTAAAGGAATGTATGTATGTGTTACATTCGAGTTTTGTGTTATTGGTGGGAAGAAATGTTGGGTAAAATCTATATATGCACAACACGCAAGTATACGTGGTCAACAAGTAATACAGTAATGAGTAGAGTATCATTTCCACAGAGACAATTTAGTAAGAAATTTAACCTCACAATTATGAATTTCCTATTAATCCTAATTTTATTAAACTATCCAATTTAATGATTAAAATTATAGAAACTAAATTATTAATAAAAATACTATCAAAAAACAATCACAAATATCAAAATCTGAAATTTCAAACAGTTAATGGAGAATTAGACTTATGATTTCACCTTAAGCTTCACTCTGATTTCTACACCTTTATTCCAATTCAACTCACTATCCTAGTTTATTAATCAAGAACATGAATATAGCACTAGCCACCTCTCGATGCACTAATACCGTATTAACTTAATCAACTAACTCACTATATTCTTATGTGAATTAAAATTAAAGAAGGTTTAAGATTAAGCTCCCTATCCGATTACATACGATGTCAAGCATATCTCTACCTTAACATCATCAAGATTTTGCTATTCACAAAATTCATGAACACATGTTATATTAACTAAGTCTAGTTTCGTATATCCTCTCTTGATTCCATACAAATCCACAAAGAATTGTTGATCAGGCAATTCATAAATTCAAGCTCAAATTAATATAGATAAACTGGAAATTAGCTTATTGAATTGAAAATCAAAGTTTACAAAATCATCGTTTCACTTAAGGATCCATCATAAGCCTAAAAAGTGAATTAGTACATCATAAATGAATTAATAATTGAATAATTCAAAGAAAACATCTTTTCAATTACAAATATAAGACTAAGAAGAAGAATAGTAAAAAAACACCATTCACGTAGCCTAAATCTGCAATCGTCATGAAAATCTCTTCAAAATCTCCCTCCAAAGCTTGCTATGAAATTCTCGAATTGATCTCTGTAATGTGCCTTCTGTCCTATAATTTGTTGTTAGTTAAGCAATAAATATCCCCACGACAAGTCCTAGCTGAAATCCCATTCTAATCAGAGTCCATTTGTTAACCCAAGTCCTCAAATCCAACTTCCAGCAGAGTTCAATGCACAACAGAACACTCAACAGTTGAGACCCCCCTGCCCCGGCGGGGTTATATGCCTAAATAAGGCCCACCCCGGCGGGCATGCATTTTGTAAACCAAATGAGAAGACCCTACGCCCGTGAAGGTGTGTAAACAAAAGGGCTCGCTTACGTGAAAATAAGTCATTCATGGTCTTTTCAATTCGATCATAAGTTCAAAAGCCAGTTCCTTCATTGGTTTTCTCACTGGTGGATGAGGTTTGGTTCCACTTATGATCTCCTTCCTGAACCATTGAAAGTTCAACTTAGTCATTTTTGCAACCACAGTAAATACAATCCAAAGTATGATGGCGTCCTTGTCATTCTTCTATTTGTTAGTAAATATAAGATTCCCTAGATTCTTAAATGGCAATATGGCATTAAAACCTCAGCTAAAGTAACCACCCCTCTTGGTTAAGAATTCAATTTGGCGGATTCCTGTACCCTTTGTGAACCATTCCCTCTTCTCTCTCGACAATTCTTCATCAAATGGTGGGATAAGTTTGATGTTAATAGGATTGTTAGTCAAGTTCAGTTGGAATTTCCCACCGTCCCTCTTAAGGTTCTTCCAGTCTCGTCCAAAGAACCTTCCAGTCAATCAAAAGAATCAAAACCCAAAGAGTCAAAAATCAATCCCACTGGTTCGTCTTGTTCTCGTGACATTTCTGATTTCAAGAATTGTTCCAGTAAGGAATTAAAATTAATAGCCCAAGCACTTAACAAAAGAATTGATGAGTTACATGAAGAAGCCTCTGTTCATTCTTCTTCCTCTGTTTCAGTCAGCCAGTTTGCAGAAGATGATGGTCTGTATGATCCATATGGCACCATCGATCTAGAGGATGCTCAGGATCTATGTGCCTGACTTCCCAGGTCACACCGCACCGCTACAAATCGATCGACCAAAAGAATCGCTTTTCCCCGAAGCAAATTTCAAACGCCGCAAGACCGTCTCAAAGAAACCTTTAAAAGTCAAAAGATGCTATCTCTTTTCCACCGAAAGCATCTCACGAGTCAAAAGTTATTAAACCACTTTGTCTAAAGCAAATTAAAGTATATGTATTTAGTCAAAAGTTAGCACTATTCATCTACAGTTGCTTGTCTATAATGATTCATTTTGTAATAGTAACTTTGTAATAGTTCCTTTCCTTATTCTATAAAAGGAAACCGAACTTAGTTAGCAAAATAGACTTCGAAACTTAGAAAGACTCTGAGTTCCTTCTCAAACGAATCTTTGGTTTCTACCTCTGTTTAGCCCATCTTAACCCCTTCTTCTCATTCTTCTTAAATGTTCTAAGTTAAATTGTAAGTCACTTTAATTTTCAGTTTGTTTGTAAATAGTTTTTCAGTTATCAATAAAATTATTTTGTTTATGGTATTTAACCTGCTAGTAATTGATTACAACAAGTGACTTACAATTTTGAGAAGAATCAGAGTAGTGCATATAAACAACACAATTAAATACCATAAAGAAAATAATTTTATTGATAACTGAAAAACTATTTACAAACAAACTAAAAATTAAAGTGACTTACAATTTAACTTAGAACATTTAAGAAGAAAGAGAAGAAGGGGTAGGCGAAGAAGAACCTTCTTCTTCAACAAAGTCCTTTTGAGTATAATAAGGATGACTAGTTTGACCGTAATTAAGGATACCCTTTAATTTAATATCCCTAACAGAAGGGTTACTAAGTACATCAGTATCTCTTCGAGTGTGGACTGAAGGTGCTGAAGAACTAGTAAAATCTTCTATAATAACTGGTCTTCTAGTACGCTCAAAACATAATTTAACCGTTCCATCAGAGAATTGTTTAACATTTTCAATATTTAGCAGGTTGTTAACTACAGGTTGCTGAGGTGTTTCACTGGGTAAAGTCCATTGACTAGGTAACGTAATATCCTTCCAGAGGATGGTTCTCGGGATCTGAATATTAGCATCACTAGTTGAACTTTGGATTAATACAGTTTGATCTTTAGGACTTTTATTAAGAGCATAAACGTTTAAATTCATTTTCATGGTCTTATAATAAATCCTATAAATCAAAGCTATGGGCTGAGAACCCTCAATCATGAGTAATTTCTCCAGCAGTTTTAATGTTTAATGTCAAAAGCTTTTAATAAATGTTGATCACTTAGGCTTAATGTGAAATCAGGAAAGCAATTAAAATGGATACCATTGTGCAAACTTGATTCCATAGGACTAATCATACTTGGATAGTAATTCAGGAACCTAGCATCTCTGAGACAGAGGTAGATACTTGAATTAATTCCTTTAATATTTAGTGGTTTAACTGCAACTTGAACCAGACCGATGTGAATAAAATTCTAACCTTTCTTCCTATGTTTCTTGATAACATCAAGAGATAAAAGACTACAATTTTCATATTCTTTATTGATCTCATAAACCTTTTCAACAGTTTTAACATTGTAATCTGTTTTAAAATTATCCAAAAAGGTTGACTGGTAAATTTCTTTAGGGGAAACCAGGTATGTTCCAATTGTGTAAAGCTTGACTGATATTTTCATAATTGTAAGTTTCTTGGTTAACTATGTCTGGGACGGGGGGCAAAGTTGACCGATTACTAGCTGAGGAGTTAGACCTAAATAATCTACTCATCTTTTATAGTTTTCAAAATAAATTTTTATTCAATGTTCTTCCATTCATACCCTATTACCTTAAGTAGACTCATACCTATGTTCTATAACCGACACTGCTCACCCAAGAGACTGACAAAGGTTAAACACGAGCTAGGTGGACTACAGCAAGTTAGGTGACTTTGGAACAAGAATAAAAGAGAAATTTTGTAAATAGTAAGTAGATGAACAGATTGACTTAGATCTTACTGGCAACTAGAACAAAAACAACTTGGCTTTGATACCATCATAACTCCATTTGTTCGTGATTCATTTGTATCGGCCAGGCCTTAGTAGGAATCAAGTGTTCTTTGAACTCCTTAGCATAAGGCAGCCTTACTACATGCTTCTTCTGATGCCAAAAGGCATTAGGAGAATCAGAACAAAGGTTGTCTTTTAAATAAGTTTTTAACTCTTCAATTTTTTCTTGAACTTCTTTACTCTGAAGTTGTTCTTCAACACGTTTGTACTTAATTTCTTCCTTTAAGAAATTTAAATGGGTGGATTTACAATTCAATAAGTTTAATGATTTGGAAATAGATTCTTCTTGAATGAATTTTAAATCTCTTTCTTTAGGTTTAATAAGAAATTTAAACGTTATTCTTCTTCCTAAATGTTTACAGCTTAAACCTTCGTTACTGGTAGTAAAAGGGTATAATAAATATATAAATGGTAACCCCAAGATGATCTTATCAGCAAGATTGCAGATCAAAACAAATGATGTTTTGAAACACATTATCTTGACAGATGTGAACCTTAGGCAGTTTATATTTTATTTCCATTTGATTACCATTGGCTGAGTTTAATTTTTCATTAGTCTTCTTATAGTACTTAGTTGGGATTAGACCTTCCTGAATACAATTAAGATCTGCACCAGTATCAACTAGAGTAGGAAGTTGTATCGAAAAGGTTTTATCAACAACTAAGTTAATGGAGATATACCATTTTTGAATGGTGATATCTTTAATTCTTTTAAGTGAAAGGCCTTGAACAAAAAGATCAGGTTCTTCCTTTGTACCAGATGATTCGGGCTCATTGTGATCTTCATCACTAGAGGAGGAATCATGGACTTGAAGATCGGATTTTTTGTCTTCAAACTCTTTTCTTAAATTAGAGACTTCTAATTTTAAGTTAGAAATTTCCTTTTTCAGTTTATTGACTTCTTGATTCAACTCTAGAAGGGTAACTTCCTTAACTGGGGTTTTAAATCTCTCAAGAGTTTTATTAAGACTAAATACTGGTTTTTCTTTAGCTTTTAAAATCTTATCCTTAACTCTATTCTCTTTAGTTAATAAATCTTTTAACTGTTTAGTGTACTGAGATTTTAACTCAGGATCAGAAATCTTACTAATTAAATCAATTAGCAAAGAACTATCTTCATCTTCTTTAGTGATTACATTAACTTGTTTATTGCAACATTTTTCATTGCAATTATTAGCGCAAATAGTGACTTCGTCATTATCACTATCTGTTTCGTGGTTACTAGTACTGCTATTAGATGAATGAGGAATATTAGAACCTTCATCATTACTGAGATTGTTCTCTATTCTCATTAATTCTAATAGTTGCTTAGTATCTTCACTTGAGATATTTAATTGAGACAATTTCTTCTTAATTTTGCACTCATTTTTATAGTGCCCTTTTTGCCCACAATTGTGACAAACAATTTTACTTTTATCGAATTTTTTAGACGATATTTTATTATAAATTTTTCTTGTGGGTTTGGGTTTAGTGTAGTATTCATCTTGATTTTTATCCTTTTTATGACTTTGTTTATGTTTATAACGCTTGTGACTCTTATGATGATCAATATGTTTATGCAAGTGCTTCCTTCTAGAGCAGGAGGTAAACCATATTGTTCACAGAATGTTCCTAACTCATACTTGGCTTTTTTCTTATCCTTACTAGCTTGTTTGGCTAATTTGAAATTAATACACATTTTTAATCCAATTTTTTGAATATAACTGATTATGTCACCATAAGTCAGGTTATCATAATCAATGTACCTAAATTTTTACTTAGCTCTTCTCTGACTTTATGAGCGAATAACGAAGGTAAACCATTGACGAATTTCTCTTTCCAGAATGGTTTATTGCTATCATTTTGCATCATAACTCGAGAGGTAAATACATCTTTGTACCATCTAAAATCACTTAGAGTGGGACAAGTGAGATTACTTAGCTGGTCGTGGATTCTCTCAGTTATATTACTGGGAGTGCCAACAAAATATTTTATTATGGTAAAAATTAAAGTGTTAACTCCATCAGGCGGACCAATGCCAACATCTTCATAAAAGATGGGATTGCCGTCATCGTCTAATTGGACAGCATGAATTACTGATAATCTAGCATCTTCAGTGAGATGTTTTTCCCACCAAGACCTGAGAATACCAGTGAATCCACTAGCTAATAACTCAACAATATCTGGCTGAGTCAGATTGTTGAACTTTGTTATATAGCTATTTGCCACCATGGACATGTGATTTAATTTATTTAAAATCTCTTGTTCACTGAAACCATCAATGTTCCATTCATAAATTTTATTAGATGAAACAGAGAATTGTTTATCTAGATTTCTCTCTTTGAATTGTAGATCCGGATGAGTAGGTCTAGAATACCAATTCCTGGTTATACTAGTATTTTTGACTGTTAATTTGTTTAACTGATCATTAAAATCTGGTACCGAAATAGTATCAGAATGATCTGATTGGCTACTGTTTTCAATATCAGTTTCAAATTGATCAATAGTAGCAATAATGCCACTCGAGGTGGGCCCAGTTTTTAATTTTTTAAATAACTTATCAATTGAACGAACAAGTTCGCCTTCATTATTAGGTAGACCTAATTTACTCCTATTTTCTGGTAATTTTAATAGAGGCTGTTCAATTCTTGAATCGGGTTTTTTAATAGTAGTTTCCTCAAATTTTTCTTCAATTCTATCTGTAAGACCCCGAATTTTTTTTTAAAATAAAAATGGAATTTCCTCTATTTATTATTTTGAAATAGTAAGGGTTGATTTGATTCATGTGGATAGTTATGGGTAAAATACGCAAATATTTCGAATAAGCAAGTGGTTATAAAATATTCTTTATTGTCGGGGAATATTCGTTTGGTCGTGGAATATTAAATCTTTGTCGAGTAATATTAAATGCAATGGTAGCGGCTTTTTTTGTGGGCCCCATAACGAAAGCGATTGGATGAAGAAAACGACAAATATAAGTTGTTTATAAATAACGCGGCGTTGTTATTCTTAAATTAAATCTTGTTGAAATACACGGTGGTTAAAACACACTAATACGTGTTGTTGAGCAAGAAGCACCGATTGCACCAATTATTGATTCTTACGTAAGAAGGCACTACTCAATAATTGTTACGATAATTACTTCATTAGATTTTATTTTATTAATTCAATAATTGCTTGCATTGATATTTTATATTCTTTGTTGTTTCAATAATTGTCATTACACAGTATTTTCCATTATCGAAGCAATAATTCATATTATCTAGAATAATATTATTAGATAACATTATTGGCAATGTCTAGAAAGTTCTGTATAAGGAGAGGTTTGGTCACCTAATTGCGGCGTCGATGAAGGAGAAATTCTTATTGAAATCCCCCTCTTTCCTGAACCTTTGCACAGTTGTCAATATTGTGATTCTGTAATATTATTTGTGAATAATTAATTATTGATTCATATGATGAGGAAAATATTGATTTTATGTGGATATAGATGGAGAAAATTTTAATGTGACAATTGTTGAAAATTGAAATTTTATCTTTTACGATAAAATAATTCATTTAAATATATTATTATATTTTAATAATATAATAATAATGATATTTTTACGATGAATGTGGGATATATGAGTATATGTGGAGGAGTATTTTGTTACCAAAATATTTAAAACATGTTTTTCATGTCGGTGGACCCCATTTCTTGACCGAAATTTGATTATAGTCAGTAAAATCGCTTGCTTTGTGGATTTCGGTCAATTTACTTTTGGAATTTGGAAAAATTTCCTTCGCAAAGTTGTAGAGAATTGAATTTCCTATAAAAACACGCGAGATTTGAATTTTTGACAAAAGAGCTATTTATTGTGAATTATTGAAGTTCCGAAGCTCCGAAATAATTGATTTTTGGAAGTTTAAAATAATTTAAATAAGAAAAACGTTTTTGGCATTAATGGTGGGTCTTGCATGTGATGTTAATGACTGATTTCAGTTCTTCAAATGTTGGCATAGGAATATTAATTAATATATTATTAATTTATTAAATTTTCTGCTTTGGTGTTCTAAGCAATTTCCTATAAAATAGGGTGCTAGGTTAGAATTGAAAATCACACCGAAATCAAGTTTTCTCTCTCTATATTGTCGAAATGTATTCTTGTGAGTATTTTGAGTATACTTTGAGTATTACTATACGGTGAAAGTTCAAGTTATAACTTTATATCCAAAAGATTCCAGGTTAAAGTCTTGTCTTTCCGAGGTAAGGGATATTATTTTTTTCGTAATGATATTATTTCTTCAATATCATTATGTCAAATATTGATCTGAAGTTTTATCAAATTTGGAACTTTTGGTGTCTGAGTTACTATTCACATATACTGCCTTTATTCACGATATACGACACTATTCACGAATCTAAGACTATTCATCGAAAATGAAAATTTTCCTTTTAAGTCTAAAATATCTATTGTGGATACTAGCTTTGATTGTATCCATGTTTTGATCATTCTTGAATTTTACACCACTATGATTATTTTTGAGGTATTTTTGACGTGGATAAAACAAAGTACGAATCCTTAATCCTTAATCCTTGTCATTTTGTTTCACTTTGGATTCGTTTCTTTAAAAAATATATTTTTCATCATCCTCGGTCTTAAATGATGATATTATTGAATATCTTTGGCACGTAGTGAGTGCAAAGATGATTGATTTCGATGAATATCTTTGGCTCAGTGGTGCAAGATGAATGATTTCGATGAATATCTTTGGCCCGTGAGTGCAAAGATGAGCAGTGTTTAGATGAACATGACCAGTTGTGAATGTCCTTGGCACAGTAGTGCAAGGATGAATATATGATTCCGATATATATTGATTGATGTTACGGGGATAAAAATATTGATGATGGATCATTAAATTCATAGATATTAGTAGATTTCATCCTCTACGTAACTCTTCTATGAATTAATATTTTTCATTGCTGCAGTATTGATTTAAAACTTGTTGTCTATTGTATTCTATTAAATTTTTCCTGTTGAAGACTAACGATAATTTGTTCAGATTATCTTAGTCATAATATTCTTCTTGGGCTAGTTGAGCTCACCCTTTTCCTTTTTGTTCCATTTTTCTTCTCAGGAGGCGAGAATGTAGTGAGTACGAGTCGGGGTATGGAATGATGGTTTTAGAGAGTTGTAGTCCTCACCATTTTTTTAAAATAATGTATCAATAATTATGATGAGGATTTATTTGTATGTGGATATTGTTTAGATGGCAATATCTCGTATTTAAACTCACAGCTTTCTTTGTTGTAATAATAAAGTTGTAGTTTTTTACATGCGATTGTATTGACAACTCGAATGGGTGATGTATACCTATTTTTTGGGCGTCAAATTGGTATCGAGCTTAGGGATATGATCTCTGGCGGAGATCGGGAATAGAACTAGGAGGGAGAGACGAGTAAATCCTTCGCTAGTGTGTCCTACCTAAGCTTATTTGATAGTTGGTCAAGATATAGGGATATTATGTGATATATTGATTTCCTTAATTAACCCTTGTTTTATGACAAGATTTGAGAATGTCGATGAGAATATTAACAATGGAAATGAGACCGAGGGAGACGCTTTGTACTCACCAAACGAGGAGAACGTGCAACAGTGACAATGTTCCTCCCGTGAACAACACCACTTGATCGACGATGAACGCATTTAATGTTTAGAAGCTTTTTGCGATTCATGCAAAAATCGAATTTAGGAGACTCGTGTTCAAAACATAGGAGGAAATGATAGCAATTCACGGGTTGTCACAAACAAGCGATTCAAAGAGTTGGGACCACGAATTTAAGGAAAGCCGGATCCGATCATGGCGAAACATGGGTCAAGCAAATTACCAAGATATTCGATGTCTTGGGATGCACAGAGAAGAACAGAAGGTTCCATTCGCCACCTTTATGTTCCGTAATGGCGAGAGCGACTATTGGTGGGAGTGCAGTGAGCGTCCAAACCACTTTCAAATGTCTTGGGAGACATTTCAGAAACTATTTAATGACAAATACTTTCCTGAAAGTGTTCGTCATATGAAGGAAGTGGAGTTTATTAGATCGGAAGCGAAACAACATGACGATGTCTCAATGCGAGGCGAAGTTTGCGGAGTTGTCGAGTTTGCACCTCATTTGGTGGAAAATGAGAGCGAATGACGCGTGTGTTTACGAGGGTCTAAAACCCGAGATTCGACAATATCTTATCTCTCATAAATTTTCTTTATATTCAGATGTTGTAAACAGGGCTCAATTATTAGAGCGTGATAACGAGTATGTTAAACCGAGGGACCACAACCAGGGTCATATCGGTGACAGCAGTCATCAGAACGATGATAACCAGCGGGGAGGAAAGAATACGGACAAAGGCGGTAACCACTCGGGTGGTAATCGTGGCCATGATAATAGGAGAGGTGACTCAAGTGGACATTTCAAGAAGAGAAGGTTCAACAACGACCATGTGAAGACGTCAGCGCCAGTAGCAACTGGTTTCAAGGGAGGAGAAAGACCACCGGTCGTATGTTACAAATGCGAGAAAGAGGGACATATCGACATTGAACCGCCCACAATGTTTAAGGTATGCTATAATTGTGGAAAAGAAGGACATATCGCTTCGAGATTATGCGGTATCGAAACCAGTCCAAATGAATGGTGACTCAAAAGGATGTCCCGTAAAAGTCAAAGTCAATCGGTTCTGGAAGAAGCGTTTATGTCGTGGCCGATCAAAATCGAGGAACCCGACGAATTTATCACGGGTTAGTTAATTATAAATTCTTGCGAAGTTTATATCTTACTAGATATCTGGGATTCTACCCATTCTTTTATCTCTCTTTGCTTGCGCCAACGTTTGAACTTGACTATGGAGAAATTAGACTTTGACCTATCTATGGAGACTCTGTTAGGAGAAACTTTCATTACATCCGTTGTTTAGAAATCTTGCTTGATTCAGTTGGCACTATCACATTACCGTTAACCTTATTTCTATAGAGATACTTGCTTTTGATGTGATTTTAAGGTTAACTACTCATCATGCCGAAATTGATTACTTTCATAAGGTTGTTAGTTTTCATATTTCTAAGCAACCTGTTATTCGAATTCAAGAAATCAAACCATTGTAGTCAAACATTTTCATATCAAGCCATGAAGTCATTCGTTTATTACGGATGTCAAGTTTTCTTAGTCCATGTTATGGATTTGAATAAAGACACGTCAGATTTGAATAATATTCCTGTTGTTATTGATTTTTCCTGACGTATTTCCTGAAGAATTTCTTGGCCTACTCCCAGAGCGTGATATTGAATTTGTATCGACTTTAAATCCGGTACAAAACCCATTTCTAAAATTTCATATCGAATGGCTCCTATTGAACTTCAGGAGTTAAAACCCAACTGTAGAAGTTGATACCCGAGCCTTTATCTGGTGACTTCCTTTGTGGAATGCACCGAAGCCAGACTCTCCGTAGGAGACACCATATTCGTGCGATAGTAAACTGATAGGTGTCATTGTAATGTGCTATCCAAGGTTGGGATATGAGTCACAGTTGAGAACAACCTAAGTCGGTAATCGAAATATGTAGCTTTCTAGGCTTAGTTGGTTATTATCGGAGATTCGTTGAAGGATATTCTCGAATCGCTATTCCATTAACGCAGCTGACTCGTAGAGATACAAAATTCGAATGGAGCAAAGAATGTGGGAAGAGCTTCGAAGAACTCAAGAGGAGACTCATTTCAGCACATGTTCTGACCATGCCATCCTGGAAAAGCGAACGTGGTAGCTGACGTGTTGAGTAGAAGATCGTATACAAGTACGAGTACGATATTGTCAAAAACTAATTTCGTATAATTTACAAATAATAAAGATGGAGATGAAAACTCTAGGTACCCACGTGATGATATACGAGTATAATCGACTTTAATCGATAAAGTTAAAACCGCTCAAGCTACACACCTGAGTGATGAATTTGAAGAAGAAGGTGCAAGAAGTTGTTATTTCAAAAACGAGAATCGGTGAGGTGAGGAAAACTCAAACCTTCGATTTATTAATCCATTTGAAATTCTCGATCGAATAGGAACTGTGGCCTATAGACTCGTTTTACCGCCAAGTATGACGCGTGTTCATAACGTTTTTCACGTATCGATGTTACGTAAATATGTGGATGACCCGAACCACGTCATTGAGTTAAAACCGGACGAGATAGCCGAAGACTTAACGTACGAGGAGGTACCTGTCTAGATCTTGGATAAGAAAGAACATGTCCTATGTACCGAGGTTATACCACAAGTTAAAGTTTTGTGGAGAAACCATGCTATTGAGGAAATGACCTGGGAGTTGGAAACGGAAATGAAAGCGAGGTATTCTCATCTTTTCGAAACACCAGGTACGTACGTCAATTTCGAGGACGAAATTTCATAAGGAGGGGAGGTTGTAAGACCCCGAATTTTTTTTTAAATAAAAATGGAATTTCCTCTATTTATTATTTTGAAATAGTAAGGGTTGATTTGATTCATGTGGATAGTTATGGATAAAATACGCAAATATTACGAATAAGCAAGTGGTTATAAAATATTCTTTATTGTCGGGGAATATTCGTTTGGTCGTGGAATATTCGTACTGTGGAGTAATATTCGTACGACGGCGCAGTCTTTTGTGGGCCCCATAACGGAAAGCGATTGGATGAAGAAAACGACAAATATAAGTTGTTCATAAATAACGGCGTAGTTGTTACCATTAATCTTTGTTGAAATACCGGTGGTTAAAACACACTAATACGTGTTGTTGAGCAAAGAGTACACAAAGATTGCACCAATTATTGATTCTTACGTAAGAAGGCACTACTCAATAATTGTTACAGATAATTTCTTATTCATATTTTTATTTTATTGATTCAATAATTGCTTTGCATTGATATTTTATATTGTTTGTTGTTTCAATAATTGTCTTTACACAAGATTTTCCATTATCGAAGCAATAATTCATATTATCCTAATAATATTATTAGATAACATTATTGGCAATGTCTAGAAAGTTCTATCTAAGGAGAGGTTTGGTCACCTAATTGTGCGTCGAAGAAGGAGAAATTCTTATTGAAAGCCCCTCTTCTCTGAGGAGGCGCACGTGGTTGTCAATATTGTGATTCTGTAATATTATTTGTGAATAATTAATTATTGATTCATATGATGAGGAAAATATTGATTTTATGTGGATATAGATGGAGAAAATTTTTAATGTGACAATTGTTGAAAATTAAAATTTTATCTTTTTCTGATAAAATAATTCATTTAAATATATTATTATATTTTAATAATATAATAATGATGATATTTTTACGATGAATGTGGGATATATGAGTATATGTGGAGGAGGAGTATTTTTGTTACCAAAAATATTTAAAACATGTTTTTTCATGTCGGTGGACCCCATTTCTTGACTGAAATTTGATTATAGTCTGTAAAATCGCCCGTTTGTGGATTTCGGTCAATTTATGTTTGGAATTTGGAAAATCTTCCTTCTGAAAAGTTGTAGAGAATTGAATTTCCTATAAAAACTCGCAAGATTTGAATTTTCTGACAAAAGAGCTATTTATTGTGAATTATTGAAGTTCCGAAGCTCCGAAATAATTGATTTTTGGAAGTTTAAAATAATTTAAATAAGAAAAACGTTTTTGGCATTAATGGTGGGTCTTGCATGTGATGTTAATGACTGATTTCAGTTCTTCAAATGTTGGCGTAGGAATATTAATTAATATATTATTAATTTATTAAATTTTCTGCTTTGGTGTTCTAAACAATTTCCTATAAATAGGGTGCTTAGGTTAGAATTGAAAATCACACCAGAAACTGAAGTTTTCTCTCTCTATATTGTCGAGCGTATTCTTGTGAGTATTTTGAGTATACTTTGAGTATTGCTATACGGTGAAAGTTCAAGTTATAGCCTATATCCAGTATTCCAGTTAGAAGTACTGTCTTTCCGAGGTAAGGGATATTATTTTTCAATATCATTATGCTGAAATATTGATCTGAAGTTTTTATCAAATTTGGAACTTTTGGTGTCGGAGTTACTATTTACATATACGGCACTATTCACGTATACGACACTATTCACGAATACGGCACTATTCATCAAAAAATGAAAATTTTCCTTTTCGTCTAAAATATCTATTGTGGATACTAGCTTTGATTGTATCCATGTTTTGATTATTCTTGAATTTTACATCACTATGATTATTTTTGAGGTATTTTTGGACGTGGATAAAACAAAGTACGAATTCTTAATCTTTAATCCTTGTCATTTTGTTTCCTTTGGATTCGTTTCTTTAAAAAAAAATATTTTCATCATCCTCAGGTCTTAAATGATGATATTATTGAATATCTTTGGCACAGAAGTGCAAAGATGATTGATTTCGATGAATATCTTTGGCCCAGTAGTGCAAAGATGAATGATTTCTGATGAATATCTTTGGCCCGTAGTGCAAAGATGAACAGGTGTTTAGATGAACATGACCAACTGGTGAATGTCCTTGGCCTGTAGTGCAAGGATGAATATATGATTCGGATATATATTGATTGATGTTACGGGGATAAAAATATTGATGATGGATCGTTAAATTCATAGATATTAGTAGATTTCATCCTCTACGTAACTCTTCTATGAATTAATATTTTCCATTGCGAGTATTGATTTAAAACTTGTTGTCTATTGTATTCTATTAAATTTTTCCCCGTTGAAGACTAACGATAATTTGTTCTCATTAACTTAGTCATAATATTCTTTTACTTGGGCTAGTTGAGCTCACCCTTTTCTTTTTTTTTTCCATTTTTCTTCTCGGGAGGCGAGAATGTAGCGAGTACAGTCGGGGTATGGAATGATGGTTTTAGAGAGTTGTTTAGTAGTCCTCACCATTTTTGTAAAATAATGTATCAATAATTATGATGAGGATTTATTTGTATGTGGATATTGTTTAGATGATAATATCTGTATTTAAACTCACAGTTTTACTGTTGTAATAATAAAGTTGTAGTTGTTTCTGTACCGTGTATTGACAACTCAGAATGGGTGATGTATACCTATTTTGGGGGTGTCACACTATCTAGTTGTCTTCCTACTGTTGCTAGATATTGATTACTAAAATTTAATTGTTCAATAATTTTTTTATCATCTTTATTACCATCCGAAATCTTAAAAGGACTGGCAACAACAGACGTATTTTTAATTGGAAGTAGGACAATTTCTAGCAGGGGATGACTAGAAGAGACCTTCAACTTATCTTCTGTAATCCATTGAGATTTAGTTATAACATTACATTTACCTTGATATTGATCATACCAATCATAAAAAGTAATGTTTATCATTTCACTATTAATAAAACGTTTCCATCTATTAACTACTTTATCTCATTCTTTTTCAGAAGGGTGATTGGAACGAAACAAATGTCTTTTTTCCCTATTAGATTTGGAATTGAAATCTTTAACAAGATTGTCCCAATCTAATATGAACTCTTTTTTAAGAACTCTTAATTGATTATTAATTGGAATCTCAAAATCTGGCTGAGTCGGCAACTCAGAAGGGGTAGGCGAAGAAGAACCTTCTTCTTCAACAAAGTCCTTTTGAGTATAATAAGGATGACTAGTTTGACCGTGATTAAGGATACCCTTTAATTTAATATCCCTAACAGAAGGGTTACTAAGTACATCAGTATCTCTTCGAGTGTGGACTGAAGGTGCTGAAGAACTAGTAAAATCTTCTATAATAACTGGTCTTCTAGTACGCTCAAAACTTATTTTGACCGTTCCATCAGAGAATTGTTTAACATTTTCAATATTTAGCAGGTTGTTAACTACAGGTTGCTGAGGTATTTCACTGGGTAAAGTCCATTGACTAGGTAACGTAATATCCTTCTATAGGATGGTTCTTGGGATCTGAATATTAGCATCACTAGTTGAACTTTGGATTAATACAGTTTGATCTTTAGGACTTTTATTAAGAGCATGAACGTTTAAATTCGTTTTCATGGTCTTATAATAAATCCTATAAATCAAAGCTATGGGCTGAGAACCCTCAATCATATGAGTAATTTCTCCAGTAGTTTTAATGTTTAATGTCAAAGCTTTTAATAAATGTTGATCACTTAGACTTAATGTGAAATCAGGAAAGCAATTAAAATGGATAGGTCCATTGTGCAAACTTGATTCCATAACACCAATCATACTTGGATAGTAATTCAGGAACCTAGCATCTCTGAGACAGAGGTAGATACTTGAAATTCCTTTAATATTTAATGGTTTAACTGCAACTTGAACCAGACCGATGTGAATAAAATTGTAACCTTTCTTCCTATGTTTCTTGATAACATCAGGAGATAAAAGACTACAATTTTCATATTCTTTATTGATCGCATAAACCTTTTCAATAGTTTTAACATTGTAATCTATTTTAAAATTATCCAAAAAGGTTGACTGGTAAATTTCTTTAGGAGCAACCCTAGGTATGTTCCAATTGTGTAAAGCTTGACTGATATTTTCATAACTGTGAGTTTCTTGGTTAACTATGTCTGGGACGGGGGGCAAAGTTGACTGATTACTAGCTGAGGAGTTAGACCTAAATAATCTACTCATCTTTTACAGTTTTCAAAATAAATTTTTATTCAATGTTCTTCCATTCATACCCTCTTACCTTAAGTAGACTCATACCTATGTTCTATAACCGACACTGCTCACCCAAGAGACTGACAAAGGTTAAACACGAACTAGGTGGACTACAGCAAGTTAGGTGACTTTGGAACAAGAATAAAAGAGAAATTTTGAAAATAGTAAGTAGATGAACAGATTGACTTAGATCTTATTGGCAACTAAAACAAAAACAACTTGGCTCTGATACCATTTCAGATATGTGAAATTTAAATGTTTCCTAAATGGTATCAGAGCCACACGGTTGGTTCTTGGTTCTGTTGGTGGTTCCCGGTCGAAAATAGTTAGCCTAGCTTCTAAATGTTTATTCAAACCTTTGCTTATTTTGCTCCATCCTTAAATCACCTAGCTTACTGTAAAACAGCTGAGATCGCCATAAGTCTCGTTATGTCGTTGTAAGTCTCCAGCGTGGGAGCAGTTTAGGCAAAGGGAATCCTTAGATCTAAAGGTATGTGTTTACATAAGGTAAGAGGGTTTGAGTTAAGCGGAAGGCCAAAAGAACAAATTTTTGATTACTCAATTAAAACGAAGTAGACTGTATAGATCGAGTTCACTGATAGATCATGGCGAATCGAGTGATCCTTTGTGTCAGACGCAGTCTGATTTGTTTGTAAACAAATTTTTTTACAAAATTCATGAAATTTTGAAGATGTTAACCAATTGTTCGGTGAAAAAATTTTCTCCTCTCTTTATAAACCTAATTTTTTAGGGTGAAAGGGAAAACCCTAGATAAAAATTTTGGGGCTAAATAGTATAAAGATGGTTATCCATCTGAGAAGATGATCAACAAAGACCTCCAAAGACCGACAGAGACGGATCGATCGATCAACAAAGATGGCCCCAATCATCATCGACTTTCAAAGAAAAGCGAAAAGCGATCAACAACATCATCATTGCTGTCCCCCAGTCAATTAGCCAAAAGTAAAGTAAAAGAAAATACTTTTACTTTTACATCGGCTTTTACTTAAAGTAAAATGTTTTTACTTTTACCTTAGTAAATGTAAATGTAAATGTAAAATGTTTCTTACATTTTACTTTAGCTTTAGTAAATTACTTTTACTTTGTACTTTTACTTTAGTAAATGTAATAGTGAATCCTGCATGATTCAATAGTAATTTACTTTTCAGTTTTCTATTTAAGTAACTCGAAGTGTTTAGAGTTACTCAGGCTTTTCTTTTGTAAGAAAACCTCACCTGAGGTTCTCTCTCCGCCTTCTCTCTAGGATACGAAGAAGAAGCTTGTTGCTTCCTTCTTCTAGTAAGATAAAGAAGAAGTTCTTCATACTTCTCTCTTCCATTTACAGTTTATCTAGGTTATATGTAACACCCCCTTTCCGAAATAGAAAGAGAGGTTACTCAAAACACAACAGAACTACTGAAGATCACAAAGCTCTAAACCACGGCAGAATAATCTCATAATAATTCAATGTCATAAGATAAACCATAATAAATGCCACACTGGCTTAAACCAAAATCTAAAATAATTATTACAACTTTAAATAAATCAATGTATCGAAGCCTAACAAAATATATCAAAACTATTGGATTAAAGGAAGCTCTTGTCACACTTGCCCTTGGTCCCCGATTACCGCCCGGAAGAAAAAAACAAAGATGAGCCAAATGCCCAAAGACGGATATAGAATACAAGAAATGAACCGAAATAACTAACTCAATTAAATGAATTGAAACAAAACGAATCAAATGAAATGAACAAAACTAAACACACTAAAAATGGTAGTCAATCAAATGGTCAAGTGTTATTTCATATCGAGCTCAAAATAAATAGTAATATACCTTGCCACACAAGCAAGTCAAATAATGCCACACAGTAATCAAAATAATGCCACATAGTAATCACACATCGGATCATGAATCCAGATGTGATGAAAAATCGGAAGGTGTGTTTGGCACAAACATCACCAATCCGCAGAACAGAACAGAACAAAAAACTAGGATCGACCCATACGCCTCCCACAACAAAACACCAAATGGCCAACTCCCACCGGAGCACAAAACAGAGACGCCGTGGACTGATCACACCGCCACGGAAGGTGTCATGCCTCGGTGCCAAGAGGACATGCCTGTGGTACCCCCACAAGTGGTTATAGCTACCCTACGGTATTCTAACAAAAACATCATGTCACAACACATGCGACATAACAAAGGGGTTCTAACATGTACATGTTAACTGAAACGAGATATCAACACAAAGTCTCCAAAAATACTAACATGCACATTACTACAAATATCAAAATAAATTTAGACATGTTGTACACAGTCACAAGAGTACAAATATGAGTTTCCAACTATGACGCCAAACGAAGCTATCACAATGAATTTGACAAGAAATAATCATGAGAGGCAATACTAATTTTCAAAACGCATAACGAAACGAACAAACTAAAACAAAAAGAGTCTCATTTGGAAGAGTACTAATCCGCACTGGATTAAGCAATGTAATACCCAAAATTTAAATTCCAATTTGTCTCGTTAAATTCCTTCCGTCTCATCTAATAAAAATAAAATAAAATTTTATTACAAATTTAACCATTACTAACATAATATTATTTAATTTATTATGAAGTAAATTTATAATTTATCCTTAGAATTACTAATCATATACCAAATTTTCAATTTAATTTATTAAAAAAATAAAATATATATATCATAAAATAATATAAATACTATTAATAACATACCAACATACCACATCTACAAATTTAATACTCACTTAATTTGATGATGATCATCACACACACACACACACACACACACACACACACACACACACACACACACACACACACACATATATATATATATATATATATATATATATATATATATATATATATATATAGAGTCCGGATTTTTCCTTTACAAATAGCCTCGCTTCTTTCTTTTCTTTTTTCGATTTGTAGCCTAGGTATGATTAGGTTTTAATATCTATTTATTTATTATTTATCTTATTAATTCTCCTAATTATAATAAAATTAATATTACCCACATTTAATTAAATTAAACCCAAATAAATTTTAAGGCCCAATTTGTACTAAATTAATTTACCCATCTCTTATTAATATTTATTAGCCCACAAAATTAAATAACTAGTTTGACCCAAAATAAAATGACAAAGTCCAATTAATATGTTTTAAAACAAAGCAAAATTTTTTTTTTTATTTATTTATTTTTTTATTTTTTTTCCGGTATTACATCACCTACCCTTAAAAAGGATTCCGCCCCTAATCAAAAGAATGGAACGCACCTAATTTTCAAAGAGATGCGATATTCCGCTCAATAGACTCTCCCATCTCCCATGTAGCTTCCCCGCCCAAATGATTCTCCACAAAACCTTAACAAACTAATAGTCTTCCTCCTCATAATCCTTTTCTCGACGATCCAAAATCGCCTCATTTGTTCCTCACAAGTAAGATCCTCCCAAATCTTATCGAATGGATATTGCACCACGCGCAACGGATGATAATGATAACTCCTCAACACCGACACATGGAACACATCAGTGCACATGAGCTAGCCAGGAGGCAAAGCTAACCGATATGCAACCTCACCAACCCTCTCCAAAATCTCAAATGGGCCAATATAACGCGACTAAGTTTCCTTTCAACCCAAATCGTCCGAATGCCCTTCCAAGGAGAAACTTTTAGAAACACATGCTCACCAAAGTTCAAACTCTAAAGTCCTCCTATGCTTATCAAGATAACACTTCACCGTGATCGAGCCGACTTCAATTTCTCCTTAGCCACCGCTACCTTTCTCCGTAGTGATTTGAACTAACTCAGCCCTTCTATGGCCCTTTCGCCAACCTCATCCCAACAAGTTGGGGTGCCCGACATTTCTACCATACAATGCCTCAAAAGGAGCCATCCCAATACTTGCATGCCAAATTGTTATAAGCAAACTCAACTAGGCTCAAGTAATCATCCCAATTACCCCCACCACTCAAGTGCACAAGACCTCAACATGTCCTCTAATGTCCGAATAGTCCGCTCGGATTGCCCATCATTATGGATGAAAAGAAGTACTCAAGTTGAGCCGAGTACCCCAAGCTCGTTGAAACCCTTTCCAAAATCGTGAAGTGAACCGTGGGTCCCGATCTGAAACAATAGACACCGAGTACCATGAAGTCTAACAATCTCCTGATTGAAAGATATGTGCCAACCTATCCACCGAGTAACCCTCATGGATAGCCAAAAAGTGTGCCGATTTAGTCAACCGATCCACCACTACCCAAATGGCATCATTCTTCCCGAAAGTCTTCTAAAACCAAACAAAAATCCATCGTGATATCCTCCCACTTCCACACCGAAATGTCTAACTGCTGCAAAGAAACCCACTAGCTCGTTGATGTTCTATCTTCACTTGTTGACAAGTGAGGCACTTCCCAACATATTCAAATTACGCCTCGCTTTCATCCCATTCCACCAAAAATTCTTCTTCAAATCCCTATACATCTTCAGTAGAACCTGGATGAATAGAAAATGGCAAACTATGAGCCTCAACAAACACAAATTCCTCGAATGATTGGATCCGACGGTACACACACAACCGCTCACCCAACCAAATCACACCATGGTCATCAATACGAAACTCTGATCGCTTGCCTTCTCCTCTAAATTCTCACACATACTCCACAACTCCCCATCTTCCTTTTTGAGCTTTTTGACCATGAGATAAGAGAGGGCTCCACTCTCATACCCGCCAAATGCCCATCCAAACCTCAGACATATACAACTCAACTCGATCCGCCCATATCCAAAATAAGTCGAGGTTGTGTAATAAGGGTCGCTACACTCCTCAACTCTTTCTACTAAGAGCATCCGCAACCACATTTGCCTTCCCCGTGATACCAATTCTAACATCATAATCTTTTAGAAGCTCCAACCAACGCCTCACCTCATATTGAGCTCCTTCTCGAGTGAAAATGTATTTAAGACTTTTGTGATCGGTGAAGATATCACAAGTCTCTCCATACAAATAATGCCTCCAAATCTTTAAGGCAAAGATCACCACCGCTAACTCCAAATCATGTGTGGGGTAGTTCACCTCATAAGGTTTAAGTCGCCTGAAGCATAAGCAATCACCTTACCGTGTTGCATCAAAACACACCCCAAGCCCTTCTTAGAAGCATCACTATAAATTTGGTAACCTCCATCCCCGACGGCAATGCAAGTATAGGAGCCGCCACAAGTCGCTTTTTCAACTCCTCAAACTTTTCTCACGCTCTCATTCCACACAAACTTCACGCCTTTTCTCATCAATCGAAGTCAATGGTAAGGCAAGCAAGGAAAACCCTTCCACAAACCGCCTATAATACCCCCGCCAAACCCAAGAAACTCCTAATCTCTCGTCATCAGTAGAGGTCTCTCGCCATTTAGTGATAGCCTCAACCTTCAGATCCACCTTAATGCCTTCAAAGAAAACAACGTGTCCCAAAAATGCAACCTCGCTTCAACCAAAACTCGTGATTTAGAGAATTTAGCATACAATTTCTTTTCTCAAAAAATCCCCAACACCGTGCATGCGAAGATGCTCCTCATGCTCTTCCTTAGACTTTGAGTAAACCAAAATGTCATCAATAAAGACAATGAAAAATTGGTCCAAGTACTCTCTCTAACACCCGATTCATCAAATCCATAAACACCGCCGAGCGTTAGTCAACCCGAATGGCATCACCAAAAACTCAGAATGCCCATATCGAAAGTACGGAAAGTCGCCTTAGGGATATCCTCATCCTCACCTCAACTCGATGATAGCCCGACCTCAAGTCTATCTTTGAAAATACTTTTGCCTCTCGTTGGTCAAACAAGTCATCAATCCTCTAGAATGGATACCGATTCCTCGATGGTGATCTTGTTCAACTCTCTCGTAGTCTATACACAACCTCATAGACCCATCCTTCTTCTTCTTCACAAACAAGACCGGAGCACCCCACTATGAAACACTCTACCAAATCACACCACGATCTAACAGCCTCCTAAATCTGCTTCTTTCAACTCCTCTCAACAACTCCAATGGTGCCATCCGACACGGCGCCTTAGAGATAGGCTCCGCACCAGAACAAGCTCAATAGCAACTCCACTTCCTCAATGCAGTGGCAACCCGACAACTCCTCAGAAACACATCGAAAAGTCACGAACAATTGAACATCTTCAATACGAGACTCACCCTTAGAGGTATCCTTCACAAACGCCAAATACCCTCACAACCCTTTGCCACCAACTTTCCAAATTTTCAAAGTCAAATTAACTTCACCACTTACTACTTACCGTCAGAACCCCGAACACGAACTCGAGACTTCACATCTCCAAATATAACCTTCTTCACCGACAATCGATAGTGGCCTGGTGCTTATCCAACCACCCATCCCAAGAATGACATCAAAATCGCATATACACATCTAAGAAGATTAGCCCTACTTAATCTTATCCCCAAAACCGATCGGACACCCTCGATACAAATCGTAAATAACAATGTAAGTCCCCATCGGGTAGCAATAGACATAACAGAATCTAAAGATCGAGATGGCACACCCAAAAAGCGTAACAAAAGACCGAAAGCAACAACGGAAATGAGTAGAACCCAGATCAAACAAAATAGACGCCTCACGATTGCCAACTAAAAGAGTACCGTAAATAAGACTGTGCACTCCGCCACCGTTATATGTCAAGGCAAACACTCACCACCCCTCGACGCCGACCTCCATTGCCACCATTATCACCACCTCCACCATTTCCACGTGGCCCCAAGACAAATCCTAGCAATATGACCCATCTCGTCTACACAAGAAGCATGCACTGTGAGTCTCCGTGGCATCGCCTCCCTGATGATTAGCCCCACAAGTAGTACAAGGAGCTATCGAATAAGATTCGGGTTACCCCACCACCGGTCCCGGATAACGACCTCGATTTTGCCCCTCACCGACGATTCTCGCCCATCACCGACGATTCGACCATACCAAGGTAGTCGAAGTCGACGATTCCGCTCATCTTTGCCGATCATCCGCCGATAACCCCTGCTTTTGATTCTCGCCACGCCATCGCCTCGCCGACCACCACGGCCCCTATTCCACCGACCACCCCGATTCTTCCCATATGATGAATCCAAGTTTGACCTCGCCGTCATCTCTCGCCCCTCTTCGACTCCTTCCTATTTAGAAGACCGAAAGTCCTGCCGCCCATCTCAATATTCTTGGTCAGATTGCCATCACCGACACGTCTCGCAAACTTGGTGTTAATGAGATGTTGCCGATACCTATAATGAATCCTCCACTTAAACTTCTCCGCTTTGTTCATCATAGCCCCCGCAGAGGTTCCCGCAAAGCCGCCAACCTAGTGAACCTCGCCATGAAATCCGTGATGGACTCATCATCTTTCTCGCCGAATAGATGATATATCTCTAAGATAGGCCTCTTTATCGCCAAATGGGAAAGTATCACTGATAAAAGACCTCACAAAACTCCGCCTAACTAAGTGTCTCAACATAACCATCACCCTTTGTTGTTTTCACCGCCTTCCACCACCTCTCGCAGCATCCCTTCCAAATTGTAAGTCGCAAAGCAATACTTTCTCGATTATCCGAGCACCCCAACACATCAAAATCTTCTCTAGGTGGCAGCAATCCAATTCTCTCAGATCAATTGAGTCGAGTCGAATCAATGACCGTGGTTTCGCTTCGAACCTCTCCAACCATACATACATTGCAAACCCCCTCACGATCAAGACCATCTATGTTCCTTTCCACTTCGCTTGTCATGTCGACCATTATTTCCCGATTCTCCTCGTCAGAATTTCTCGTATGGTCACACGATTGCTTTGTACAACCTGTGCACCAATCGAGGTAAAGCCCGATTCACCGCCTCGATTCACAAGGTAGCCAATCGAGCATTAATCTGATCATTAGGTTGCTCATCGGACCGACCTTCACCTCTTCCCCCTATTGTTACCTCGCCCCCAAAGAACTCTAGTTGATCTACGAGCCATCTAAGAAAGAGATCACGAATATAAACAAAGCAGATTAGAGACAAATTCAATATAAATCGATATGATAGTTTGAACAAAAATCAAATGTAACAAAAACCTAACCCAAGTCTACCCATAACTCATGTGTCAAACCTAAATAGGTTTTCTACAAGAAAGAACCTAAGCTTTGATACTACTAACTCAGAATACCCCTTTCCAAATAGAAAGAGAGGTTACTCAAAACACAACAAAACTAATGAATTTATCACAAAGCTCTAAACCACAAAAGAATAATCTCATAATAATTCAATGTCATAAGACAAACCATAATAAATGCCACAATCGCTCAAACCACAATCTAAAATAATTATTACAACTTTAAATAAATCAATGTATCAAAACCTAACAAAATATATCAAAACTATTGGATTAAAGGAAGCTCTCGCACACTTGCCTTCGATCCCCGACACCGCCGAAGAAAAACACAAAGATGAGCCAAATGCCCAAAGACGGATATAGAATACAAATAATGAACCGAAATAACTAACTCAATTAAATGAATTGAAACAAAACGAATCAAAATGAAATGAACAAAACTAACACAAAAATGGTAGTCAATCAAATGGTCAAAAGTTATTTCATACCGAGCTCAAAATAAATAGTAATATACCTCGCCACACAAAAGTCAAATAATGCCACATGTAATCAAAATAATGCCACACAGTAAATCACACATCTGAATCACAAATCCAGATGCGTGAAAAATCGGAGGTGTGTTTGGCACAAACATCACCAATCCGCAGTAATGTAATGTATCAAAAAACTAGGGTCGACCCATACGCCCCCACAACAAAAACACCAAAATGGCCAACTCCCACCGAGCACAAAACGGAGACGCCATGGACTCGATCACACCGCCACTAAGGTGTCATGCCCTCTATGCCAAGAGAGGATATGCCTGTGGTACCCTACAGTGGTTATAGCTAGCTCGTACCCTACTAGATTCTAACAAAATATAATGTCACAACACATGCGACACATAACATCAACAAAGGGGTTCTAATATGTACATGTTAAATCAAACGAGATATCAACACAAAGTCTCCAAAAATATTAATATGCACATTACTACAAATATCAAAATAAATTTAGACATGTTGTACTAGTCTCAAGAGAGTACAAATATGAGTTTCAAACTATGAACGCCAAAACTAAACTATCACAATGAATTTGACAAGAAATAATCATGAGAGGCAATACTAATTTTCAAAACGCATAACTAAAACGAACAAATTAAAACAAAAGAGTCTCATTGAAGAGTACTTTTAACCGCACTCGGATTAAGCAATGTAATACCCAAAATTTAAATTCCAATTTGTCTCGTTAAATTCCTTCCGCTCTCGATCTAATAAAATAAAATAAAATTTTATTACAAATTTAACCATTACTAACATAATATTATTTAATTTATTATTAAGTAAATTTATAATTTATCCTTATTACAATCATATACCAATTAATTTAATTTATAAAAAAATTAATTATAGGTCATAATATAATTTATAACATACCAAATACCACATCTACAAATATTATATATAAATTCAAAATAATATAAATACATTAATAATTTGATATATCAATATATATATATATATATATATATATATATATATATATATATATATATATATATATATATATATATATATATAACAAGAACACATACCTACACACAAAGTGTTACCATGATTACCTTCCTGTTATATATATATTTTTTTTAATAACAGCAGCAGGTTCAATAACTTACCAAAAAGTAGTCTGCCAAACTTTTATCTATATACATATATATACACACATATACCTGACAAGCAACAATTTATATATCTACTAATATATATACCCTACTTCCATCATCATATAATAAAACTTACCTTCTTTGCAAAGAAGAAAAGGTATAGGTTCCTCTTTCCCAAATTAAGTGTAAATAACTTTTCTCCTCCTTTTTTTTCCTTTACGATGGCACCACGCCTCTTCTTCTTTTCTTTCTCGATTTGTAGCCTAGGTATGATTAGGTTTTAATATCTATTTATTTATTATTTATCTTATTTATTCTCCTAATTATAATAAAATTAATATCACCCACATTTAATTAAATTAAACCCAAATAAATTTTAAGGCCCAATTTGTACTAAATTAATCTACACATCTCTTATTAATATTTAATAGCCCACACAAATTAAATAATTAGATTGACCCAAAATAAATGACAAAATCCAAATAATATGTTTTAAAACAAAGCAATTTTTTTTTTATTTATTTATTATGTTTATTTACTGGGTATTACATTATACCTAATCCTTTCCTCAACTGTTTATAAATAAAAGAAAGAGATTACTTTACCGATTCACCGGTCATCTTCTTTAAGTTTTTTCTTTCCGTTTAAATTTTTGTGAGAAACTTATCCGCTGTTAAAGTAAATGTAAATGTTTTTACTTTTAAATGTTTTTATCCGCTGTTAAAATGTTTTTACTTTTACATTAGTAAATGTAAATGTAAAATGTTTCTTACATTTTACTTTAGCTTTAGTAAATTACTTTAACTTTGTACTTTTACTTTAGTAAATGTAATAGTGAATCCTGCATGATTCAATAGTAATTTACTTTTCAGTTTTCTATTTAAGTAACTCGAAGTGTTTAGAGTTACTCAGGCTTTTCTTTTGTTAGAAAACCTCACCTGAGGTTCTCTCTCTGCCTTCTCTCTAGGATACGTCACCTGAGGTTCTCTCTCTGCCTTCTCTCTAGGATACGAAGAAGAAGCTTGTTGCTTCCTTCTTCTAGTAAGATAAAGAAGAAGTTCTTCATATTTCTCTCTTCCATTTACAGTTTATCTAGGTTATACGTAATCCTTTCCTCAACTGTTTATAAATAAAAGAAAGAGAATCTTTACCGATTCACCGGTCATCTTCTTTAAGTTTTTTCTTTCTGTTTAAATTTCTGTAAGAAACTTATCCGCTGTTAAATGGTATCAGAGCCACACGCTTGGTTCTTGGTTCTGTTGGTGGTTCCCGGTCCAAAACAGTTAGCCTAGCTTCTAAATGTTTATTCAAACCTTTGCTTCTTTTGCTCCATCCTTAAATCACCTAGCTTCATCAGAACACACCGAGATCGCCATAAGTCCCAGTTATGTCATTTGTAAGTCTCAAATGATGGGAGCGAGTTTAGGCAAAGGAATCCTTAGATCTAAAGGTATGTGTTTACATAAGGTAAGAGGGTTTGAGTTAAGCGGAATGCCAAAAGAACAAATTTTTGATTACTCAATTAAAACGAAGTAGACTGTTTAGATCGAGTTCACTGATAGATCAAGGCCAATCGAGTGATCCTTTGTGTCAGACGCAGTCTGATTTGTTTGTAAACAATTTTTTTTTACAAAATTTATGAAATTTTGAAGATGTTGACCAATTGTTCGGTGAAAAAATTTTCTCCTCTCTTTATAAACCTAATTTTTCAGGGTGAAAGGGAAAACCATGGATAAAAATTTTGGGGCTGAATAGTGTAGGGATGATGATCCATCTAAGAAGATGATCAACATCACCTCCCAAGACCGAACGAGAGCGGACGATCGATCAACAAAGATAGCCCCAATCATCATCGACTTTAAAAAAAAAAAAGCGGTCAACAAAGATCATCATTCTTTGTCCCCAAATAATCGACCAAAAGTAAAGTAAAAGAAAATACTTTTACTTTTACTTCTGCTTTTACTTAAAGTAAAATGTTTTTACTTTTACCTTAGTAAATGTAAATGTAAATGTAAATGTAAAATGTTTCTTATATTTTACTTTAGCTTTAGTAAATTACTTTTACTTTAGTAAATGTAATAGTGAATCCTACGTGATTCCATAGTAAGTAACCTCACCTGAGGTTCTCTCTCTCTGCCTTCTCTCTAGGATACAAAGAAGAAGCTTGTTGCTTCCTTCTTCTAGTAAGATGAAGAAGAAGTTCTTCATACTTCTCTCTTCCATTTACAGTTTATCTAGGTTATACGTAATCCTTTCCTCAATTGTTTATAAATAAAATAAAGAGATTACTTTACCGATTCACCGGTCATCTTCTTTAAATTTTTTCTTTCTGTTTAAATTTCTGTAAGAAACTTATCCGCTATTAAATAGATATATATATATATATATATATATATATATATATATATATTCGATTGATGTCCGAATTGTTTTAGAAGTCTATGATATTTGATTCAGCTAGACAATTATTAAAAGATGTTCATGAAATTCAAGCTTTTCTTGAGAAGTTATGCCAAACCAAATTGCTTTGGTGCGGATTCAGATGTTGAAAAGCTGATATGAACAACCCTTTTATAGGGGAGTACGCGGAAGCGTTTAGATGTTTGTGCATAATACATAGTACGAAGGGCTGATCACCCTAAGTACGGGAGTCCCTACAGTCTAATGATTGTTAAGGTTTAAGTTGAAAGAGTACTTATAACCGTGGACAGAGTGCACAATACATCGTACGGAGGGCTTAACACCCTAAGTACGAGAGTCCCTACAGTCTAATGACTGTTAAGGTTTAAGTTGAAAGAAATAATTATAACCATGGACGTAGTTCAAGGTCTCGTGACCCCTCAGCATGATTTGGTGTAAGACCCCAAATAATTAATAAATGAAATTTAATTTCCTCTAATTATTATTTTGAAATAGTAAGGGTTGATGTGATTAATGTGGATAGTTATGGGTAAAATACGCAAATATTTCAAAATAAGCAAATGGTTATAAAATATTCATTATTGTTTGGGAATATTCGTTTGGTCGTGGAATATTAAATCTTTTGGGAGAATATTAAATGCGATGTAGCGACCCATGTAATATTGGGCCCCATAACTGAAAGCGATTGGATGGATGAAAAAGCGACAAATATAAGTTGTTTAAAAATAACGGCGTAGTTGTTACTGCTTTACCTTTGTTGGAATACCCGGTGGTTAAAACACAAAGAATACGATGTCTGGCGTTGTTGCAAGAAGATACCACCAGTATTGCACCAATTATTGATTCTTACGTGAAAGGCACTACTCAATAATGGTTACGATAATTCTTTATTCGTGATATTTTATTTTATTGATTCAATAATTGCTGCGTTGATATTTTATATTCTTGTTGTTTCAATAATTGTCATTACACGATTTTTTTCATTATCGGCAATAATTCATATTATCCTAATAATATTATTAGATAACATTATTGGCAATGTCTAGAAAGTTTTGTCTAAGGAGAGGTTTGGTCACCTAATTGCGCGCCAAAGAGGAGAAATTCTTATTGAAAGCCCCTCTTTCCTGAACCGCACGTTGTCAATATTGTAATTACGTAATATTATTTGTGAATAATTAATTATTGATTCATATGATGAGGAAAATATTGATTTTATATGGATATAGATGGAGAAAATTTTTAATGTGACAATTATTGAAAATTAAAATTTTATCTTTTTCTGATAAAATAATTCATTTAAATATATTATTATATTTTTAATAATATAATAATGGTGATATTTTTACAATGAATGTGTGATATACGAGTATACGAGGAGAAAAAGTATTTTTGTTGCAATAAATGTTTAAAACCCCCCCTCCCCTACCCATCTTCCACCCTTCGTCCATTCTCTTCCTTGCTCTCAGATTTACCCCTCCATTTTGCGGCCCACCCGTTCTACGGATCTGATCTGGATGGTTTTGGGTTATTTGGGTCATGTTAGAGATGGTTGTTGTGTTGGTGGTGATCTTCTCTTTCACCGGTCTTAGGCCTTCATTCTTCTTCGCTTTCTTCTGAACATCAAGCCCCACTTCGCTTCCCTTCCCTCTCCCTTCTTTCACTCTGGCCCACCATCACTTCTTTCCATTTTACTCATCACTTGGTTCTATTTGAGCTTTTCCCAAAATTTGATTTAGGACCTTCTGAAAATCGATTACCGATCATGTTTTGCAAAGCTCGGGGCATTTTTGATCGTGGGTGCTTCTTTGTATAGATTAGTATGGGGTTTTGAGTTACGGACTTGCGCTTATGATCTGGAGTGGTGGTTTTAGGGCTCTGGTCTTGGGGTTTCAGAGATCTTGGTGTTTGGTTTTGGTTGGTGGTTAGGGACGAGGGTTCCGGGTTCATCCCTGGTGTTGGTCTCGTTGCTCCCATTCTGGACTTTATTGTTCAGATTGTTGTGTTGGGCATTTATTGGTGTGGATGACTTCCTTATCCATGCTCTTCCTTTCTGGACGTTGTTTTAAATGTTCAGATATGGTGGTTTGCTTCTCGGGTGATTGTCCAGTGTGTCTCCGATCGCCTTTATGGTTCTTATTGCTCATCTCTTTAATGTACTGATTTGGATGTTTTCGTTCCATTTTTACTATGTTCATCCTTTGTTCATAGGTTTTGAATGGATGAAGGTTGGTTTTTTTTTTTTCGTCCGTTAAATTGGGAAATAGATCTGCTATGCGTCTTTTGATTTACCCATGCTTCCTCATATCAGAATTAATGGTGTTTCTAGCTGGTTGCCTTCCGATCCATATGCGATTCAGTTGGGCATTTTGTCTAGATTGGGTGTTGCCCTTTGTTGCCATCTCCGAAGCTTTCCGTCAGTGGCGCTTTCTGCAGGTGTTATCTCTTCATGTTCGGTTGGTTTTTAGTGCACGGTGTCAAGCTTCTTTGGTCATGGGTCGATGTTCAGGGCCCACGTTAAATTTCAAATCAATTTGCTTTAGTGGGATTTTTTGAATCTTCGACTTCTATTGTGCTATGACTTTTGGGTCACCGATTTTTACCAAATGGGTCAGTTTCCATAAGTGGGCTCATCTTTGGGCCCGCTTCTACCAACTTCTCCACTCAGTTTGGGTTGATTTCCTAAACCTAACCTCGGGTTGTGAGGATTATTATATAAAGTTAGGTTTTGGGTGTCCTAGTTTTAACTAGTGTTTTTAGTCCCTACGGGAGATGGGACTATGTTTTTGAACTTCATTGTAATATTCAAATTTTTTGCATTTTAATATACAAACAAATTTAGCAAAAAAAAAAATGTTTAAAACATGTTAAACATGTCTGGATCAAAGCCACAACTTTAAAACAAAAATCTTTACAGCGATTGGAATCACAAATTGCAAGTTCATGGATATGGAAGCGGTGTTCGAAACTAAGGCCACTTGCTCTACAGCACTTGCACTACCAGGTAGGAAATGGTCGGGACACAAACCTTTGGTTCGACCCTTGGCTAAATGATACTGCCATCAACCCCTCCAATTATCTTCTGTCCAATACGGGGATCCCTCTCTCGGCTACTGTCAGTCAAATTATCAGAGGTAACACTTGGTTTCTTCCTCCGGGCAACCATCATGACACAATCATGTTACGCCGGAAAATGGAACATCTCCCTCCTCCTACACAGCAGCGAGATAGGATTTTCTGGGAAGCTTGTGATACTAAACATATCAAAGCTAATCAAATCTGGGAGGCCATCCGTTCAAGGCAGCAGCCTATCCCTTGGTGCTCAATGGTGTGGAACAAACTTCATGTACCACGATTCTCTTTTATCCTTTGGCTTGGCATTCTAAAGAGGCTACCCACCAACGACCGGACTTCGAGTTATTCGGGGCTAACATGGAATTGCCCTCTTTGCAACCTTCATCCGGAGACATTTGACCATTTATTTTTTAAATGTGCTTACTCAGAGAATATTCTTCTTACGACAACAAACCTTGGTAATTGGACTCCTTTTCCAATTTCTTGGGATGCTATTTTGAATTTCCTAACAAATTTTCAAGGCTCAAATCTTTCAAGGAATATTCTTAGCCTTACAGTGGCTGTTTGCTTCTACAAAGTATGGGAGGCTAGGAATAAAAAGCTACACTCTGACACTCTCCCTCTTATGACCAGTCTTGCAAAGGATGTCATTAATATAATTAAGTCTAGGTTATCTACATGTAACTCCTTCATCAAAGCTACAAATAGTCAATTTTTCTGTAATTGGTTTATTACCAACTAGTTGGATTCTGGTTTAGTTCCTAGTATAGTTTCCTCATCTTGGGCATGTCCATAGATGATGTAGCTATATTTTGGGGTCCCCCCCTAATGCCTTTGTTTCTTTTTGGTTCCTTCTATACAAACAAATTTAGCAAAAAAAAAAAAACATGTCTGTGGACCCATTTATTGACTGAAATTTGATTATAGCCTGAAAAATCGCTCACTTATGGATTTCGGTCATTTTCTGTTGGGAATTTGGAAAAACTTTCTTCTGCAAAGTTGTAGAGAATTGAATTTCCTATAAAAACTCGCGAGATTCGATTTTTTTGACAAAAGAGCTATTTATTATGAATTATTAAAGTTCCGAAGAATCGAAATAATTGATTTTTGGAAGTTTAAAATATTTAAAATAGGAAAAACGTTTTTTGTGTTGATTAGCCTCATTAAACACATGCAAGTGGCTGAATTCAGATGATTCAAAGTGTGCGTAGGAAATTGTAATAGATATAATATTATTATATTAAATTTTCTACTTTGGTGTTCTAAGCATTTTCCTATAAATAGGTGCTTTAGGTTAGAATTGAAAATTACACGAAACCCAAGTTCTCTCTATATTATCGGTTTATTCTTGTGAGTATTTTGAGTATACTTTGAGTATTGCTATACTTGTGCAAGTTCAAGTTATAACCTATATCCATTATTCCGGTTAGAATCTTGTCTTTTCCGAGGTAAGGATATATTTTTTTTCGTAATGATATTATTTTTCAATATCATTATCTTTGAAATATTGATCTGAAGTTTTAATCAAATTTGGAACTTTTAGTGTTAAGGAGTTTACTAGTCACGTGTACTGCGGCTATTCACGATATCTGATTACTATTCACGAATCTGGCACTATTCATCGAAAAATGAAAATTTTTCTTTTAAGTCCAAAATATCTATTCTCGGATACTAGCTTTGATTGTATCCATGTTTTGATCATTCTTGAATTTTACACCACTATGATTATTTTTGAGGTATTTTTGGGCGTGGATAAAACAAAGTACTGAATCCTTAATCCTTGTCATTTTGATTCATTGGATTCGTTTCTTTAAAAATATTTTCATCATCCTCGGGTCTTAAATGATGATATTATGGAATATCTTTGGCCCAGTGGTGCAAAGATGAATGATTTCGATGAATATCTTTGGCACGTAGTGCAAAGATGAATGATTTCGATGAATATCTTTGGCACATAGTGCAAAGATGATTGATTTTGATGAATATCTTTGGCCCGTAGTGCAAAGATGAGCAGTGTTTAGATGAACATGACCAATCGGGTGGATGTCCTTGGCTCAGAGTGCAAGGATGAATATATGATTCGGATATATATTGATTGATGTTACAGGGATAAAAATATTGATGATGGACTGTTAAATTCTTAGATATTAGTAGATTTCATCCACTACGTAACTCTTCTATGAATTAATATTTTCTGCTGCGAGTATTGATTTAAAACTTGTTGTCTAATTGTATTCTATTAAATCTTTCCCTGTTGAAGACTAACGATAATTTGTTGTATATTATCTTAGTCATAATATTCTTTACTAGGCTAGTTGAGCTCACCCTTTTCCTTTTTGTTCCATTTTTCTTCTCAGGAGGAGATAATGTAGCAAGTACGAGTCGGGGGATGTAATGATGGTTCTAGAGACAATTGTTTAGTAGTCCTCACCATTTTTGTAAAATAATGTATCAATAATTATGATGAGGATTTATTTGTATGTGGATATTGTCTAGATGGCAATATCTGTATTTAAACTCACAGTTTTACTGTTGTAATAATAAAGTTGTAGTTGTTTCTGTACCATGTATTGACAACTCAGAATGGGTGGTGTATACCTATTTTGGGGGCGTCACAGTTGGTATCAGAGCTTAGGGATATGATCTCTGGCGGAGATCGGGGAATAGAACTAGGAGGGGGGAGACGAGTAAATCCTTCGCTAGTGTGTCCTACCTAAGCTTATTTGATAGTTGGTCAAGATATATAGGGATATTATGTGATATATTGATTTCCTTAATTAACCCTTGTTTTATGACAATGTTTGAGAATGTCGATGAGAATATTAACAATGGAAATGAGACCGTGTGGAGCGCTGTACTCACCAACGAGGAGAACGCGTCAACAGTCGGCAATGTTCCTCCCGTGAACAACACCACGGAGTAGATGATGAACGAGGGATGTTTAGAAGCTTTTTGCAGCTTCATGCAAAATCGATTTAGGAGACTCGTGTTCAAAACATAGGAGGAAATGATAGCAATTCACGGGTTGTCACAATTTCAAGCGATTCAAAGAGTTGGGACCACGAATTTAAGAAAAGCTCGATCCGATCATGGCGGAAACATGGGTCAAGCAAATTACCAAGATATTCGATGTCTTGGGATGCACGGAGAACGAAGGTTCCATTCGCCACCTTTATGTTCCGTGGCGAGGCAGACTCATCGGTGGGAGTCTGTGAAGCGTACCATCCAAATTAGCACTTCAAAGATGTCTTGGGAGACGCGTTTCAAAAACTATTTAATGACAAATACTTTCCGAAAGTGTTCGTCATATAAAGGAAGTGGAGTTTATTAGACCGAGCGCGAACAACATGATTTGGTGTCTCGATGAGGCGAAGTTTGCGAGTTATCGGTTTGCACCTCATTTGGTGGAGAATGAGGAACGTTATGACGCGGATGTTTCGAGAGGTTTGAAACCCGGCGTACGTCGAAGATCTCATCTCTCATAAATTTTCTCTTTATTCGGATGTTGTTAACGTGGCTCAATTGTTAGAGCGAGATAACGAATACGGTCCAACCGAGGTACCACAATCGAGGATCATCTGGGAGATAGCGGTGTCAACAAAACAACAATAACCATTGGAGAAAGAAAAAGATTCGACAAAATGGTAACCACTCGGTGGTAATCATGGCCATGAAAATAGAAGAAGCGAGTCGGGAGGAGATTTTAAAAGAGGAGATTCAACAACGACCATGTGAAGACGCACAGATTACCAAAGAAAGAATCGGTTCCAGGAGGAGAACGACCACCGATCATATATTTATAAATGCGGGAAAGAGGGACATATCGATCAAACCGCCCACAACAGTTCCTGTATGCTATAATTGTGGGAAGGAAGGACATATCGCTTCGAGATTGCCAGATAGCGAAACCTAGTTCAATGGGGGACGGTGACTCAAAAGATCATCCCAAAAAGTCAAAGTCAACAGCCTCGGAAGAAGCGTTTGTTGTGATTGGTCAAAATCGAGGAACCCAAACGAGGTGATCACGGGTAAGCTATTTATAAATTCTTGTGAAGTTTATATTTTACTAGATACTGGGGCTACCCATTCATTTATCTCTCCTACTTGTGCTCAACGTTTAAATTTGACTCAGGAAAAATTAGACTTTGACCTATCTGTGGAAACTCAGTTAGGAGAAACTTTCATCACATCCATTTTTATAAATCTTGTTTGATTCAAGTTGGCACCATCACCTTACACATTGACCTTATCTCTTTAAAGATACTTGCTTTTGATGTGATTTTAGGGATTGATTGGTTAACTACTCATCATGCCAAAATTGATTGTTTTCGTAAGGTTGTTAGCTTTCATATTCCTAAACAACCAACATGCGAATTCAAGCAACTAAACCATTAAAATCAATCAACGTCATATCTAATCATAAAGCTATTCGTTTATTGAAAAACGGATGTCAAGCTTTCTTAGCCCATGTTGTGGATTTGAATAAGGACACGTCAAATTTGAATAATATTCCTGTTGTTATTGACTTTCCTGACGTATTTCCTGAAGAACTTCCCGGTCTACCCCCAGAACGTGAAGTTAAATTCTTTATTGACCTTGAACCTGGTACAAAGCCCATTTCAAAAACCCCATATCGAATGGCTCCTATTGAACTTCAGGAGTTAAAGGTCCAACTATAGGAATTGTTGGACATCGGTTTCATTCGTCCTAGTACATCTCCTTGGGGTGCTCTGTTTTATTCAGTAAAGAAGAAAGATGGGAGTATGCGACTTTGTATTGACTATCGGAATTGAACCATGTCACCATCAAGAATAGGTATCCTCTACCTCGTATTGATGACTGTTTGATCATTTGCAAGAGAGCACAATTCTTTTCAAAAATAGATCTTCGTTCTGGATATCATCAACTGAAAATTAGAACTGAGGATATTCCAAAGACTGCCTTCAGAACTCGGTATGGGCATTATGAATTCTTAGTTATGTCTTTCGGATTGACTAATGCTCCTGCGGCTTTCATGGATATGATGAATCGAGTATTCAAGAATATTTGGATCAATTCGTTGTTGTCTTTATTGATGACATCCTCATATATTCCAAAAGCCGTGAAGATCATGAGCACCATTTGAAGCTGGTACTCCAAAGGCTTCGTGAAAACAAGCTTTATGCCAAGTTGAAGAAATGCGAATTCTGGCTTGAGGAAGTAGCATTCCTTGGGCACGTGGTGTCGAAACATGGAGTATCTCTGACCCCGTGAAGATTGAAGTAATACAAAGTTGGAGCAACCAAGACGGTGGTCAAGTACGTAGCTTTACGGGTCTAGGCGGTTATTATCGGAGATTCGTGGAAGGATTTTCTCGAATCGCTACTCCGTTAACTTAGTTGACTCGGAAGGATACAAAATTCGTTTGGAGTGAAGAATGCGAGAAGAGTTTCCAAGAGCTTAAGAGGAGACTTATTTCGGTACCTGTTCTAATAATACCATCCGGTTCGGATGGATTTGTTATCTCTGACGATGCTTGAATGCAAATGGTTAGGATGTGTTCTCATGCAACGTGGGAAAGTCATAGTCTATGCCTCGCGACAACTTAAAGAATATGAGAGAAATTATCCCACTCATGATCTAGAGTTGGCAGCAGTCGTTTTCGCGCTAAAGATCTGGAGGCACTATCTATATGGGGAGAAAGTGGAGATATATTCGCACCATAAAAGCCTTAAATATTTCTTCACTCAAAAGAACTTAACATGCTCGGCAATGACGTTGTTGGCTCGAGCTATTGAAAGACTACGACCACACTATTCAATACCATCCTGGAAAGTGAACGTGGTAGCTAACGCGTTAAGTAGAAGATCATATGCGAGAACGAAAAGCGATGATGTCAAGTATACGCATAGAGCCAACTTTAATAGAAAAAGTTAAGGTTGCTCAAGCCACCGACCCAGAGCTGATGCATATGAAGAAGAAAGTACAAGAAGGTGCTATTCCGGAAGCGAGAATTGATGAAGAAGGAATACTTCGAGTCCACTCCAGACTTTGTGTTCCTAACGATTCTGATTTGAAGTACAAGATCATGATGGAGGCACACAATACACCATTTGTAATTCATCCTGGAAGTACCAAAATGTATCGTGATCTTCGACATACATTTTGGTGGAGCAATATGAAGAGAGAGATTGCAAAGTTTATCTCAACGTGTTTAACTTGTCAACGTGTAAAGGCGGAGCATCAAGTGCCAAAGGGTCCGTTGCAACCACTTGAGATTCCGAAATGGAAGTGGGAACACATTACCATGGATTTCGTTACGGGTCTTCCCACGGTTTCTCAAGGCATAAATGTTATTTGGGTTATTGTTGATCGATTAACCAAGTCTGCACATTTCTTGCCTATACAGGAGACTTATTCTCTTGAACGTCTTGCTAGTATGTATGTAAATGAGATTGTGAGGTTGCATGGCATGCCAGTATCTATAGTTTCGGATCGTGACCCAAGATTCACTTCAAGATTTTGGGTTAGCTTGCAAAAAGCTATGGGTACGGATTTACGATTCGATTCGGCATACCATCCTCAAACCAGACGGACAATCGAGAGGACTATTCAAACTCTTGAAGATTTATTAAGACTCTGTGTCCTAGACTTCAAGGGCGATTGGGATAAGTATTTACCATTGGTGGAATTCTCCTACAACAACAAGCTTATCGACAAGTATAGGTGTGGCCCCATTCGAAGCATTATATGGACGAAAAATGTCGCTTCTCGGTATGTTGGGACGAGGTGGGTGAAGCAACATTGTTGGGACCCAAGTTGGTACGTATGACCACAGAAAAGATCCAAATGATTAGACAACGCATACAAACGGCACAGGATCGACAAAAGAGTTATGCGGATCTTCATCGAAAGGACGTGGAGTAGGTAATGTACCCCATGGAAAGGAGTTATAAGATTTGGGAAGAGAGGAAAGCTCAATCCACGATTTATTGGTCCATTTCAAATTCTTGACCGAGTAGGTAATGTAGCCTATAGACTCGCTTTACCTCCAAGTATGTATCGTGTTCATAATGTGTTTCACATATCTGTACTTCGTAAATATGTGAAAGACCCGAACCACGTTATTGAGTTAGAACCGGACGAGATAGTCAAGACTTAACGTCTTTAAGAGGTACACCGTTAAGATCTTGGATAAGAAGGAGCATGTCCCACGACGAAGGTCATACCACAAGTTAAAGTTTTGTGGAGGAATCATGCTATAGAGGAAATGACCAGGAGTTAGAAAGCGGAAATGAAAGCGAGGTATCCTCACCTTTTCAAACACTGGTATGTAAACGTCAATTTCGAGGACGAAATTTCATAAGGAGGGAGGTTGTAAGACCCCAAATAATTAATAAATGAAATTTAATTTCCTCTAATTATTATTTTGAAATAGTAAGGGTTGATGTGATTAATGTGGATAGTTATGGGTAAAATACGCAAATATTTCAAAATAAGCAAATGGTTATAAAATATTCATTATTATCGAGAATATTAGTTTGGTCGTGGAATATTAAATCTCATGTGAGAATATTAAATGCGACGGCGCGACCATGTGGGCCCCATAACGGAAAGCGATTGGATGAGGAAAACGACAAATATAAGTTGTTTAAAAATAACGAGCGTAGTTATTACTGATTTACCTTGTTGGAATACCCGTTGGTTAAAACACACGAATACTGGCGTTGTTGCCGCGATGAGAAGATACCAGTATTGCACCAATTATTGATTCTTACGTGAAAGGCACTACTCAATAATGGTTACGATAATTAATCGCTCAAAGATTTTATTTTATTGATTCAATAATTGCTGCGTTGATATTTTATATTCTTTGTTGTTTCAATAATTGTCATTACACAAGATTTTTCATTATCGAAGCAATAATTCATATTATCTGAATAATATTATTAGATAACATTATTGGCAATGTCTAGAAAGTTTTTCTAAGGAGAGGTTTGGTCACTTAATTGCTACGCCAAGTGAGGAGAAATTCTTATTGAAAGCCCCCACTTTCCTGAACCGCTGTTGTCAATATTGTAATTCTGTAATATTATTTGTGAATAATTAATTATTGATTCATATGATGAGGAAAATATTGATTTTATATGGATATAGATGGAGAAAATTTTTAATGTGACAATTGTTGAAAATTAAAATTTTATCTTTTTCTGATAAAATAAATCATTTAAATATATTATTATATTTTTAATAATATAATAATGGTGATATTTTTACAATGAATGTGTGATATACGAGTATACGAGGAGAAAGAGTATTTTTGTTGCAATAAATGTTTAAAACATGTTAAACTTGTCTGTGGATCCATTTATTGACTGAAATTTGATTATAGCCTAAAAAATCGCTCGTTGATTTCAGTCATTTTCTGTTGGGAATTTGTAAAAACTTTCTTCTGCAAAGTTGTAGAGAATTGAATTTCCTATAAAAACCCGCGAGATCGATTTTTCTGACAAAAGATCTATTTATTATGAATTATTGAAGTTCCGAAGAACCGAAATAATTGATTTTTGGAAGTTTAAAATATTTAAAATAGGAAAACGTTTTTGTGTTGATTAGCCTCATTAAACACATGCAAGTGGCTGAATTCGGATGATTCAAAGTGTGCGTAGGAAATTGTAATATATATAATATTATTATATTAAATTTTCTGCTTTGGTGTTCTAAGCATTTTCCTATAAATAGGGTGCTTAGGCTAGAATTGAAAATTACACCGTAAATCAAGTTTTCTCTCTATATTATCGAAAGCGTATTCTTGTGAGTATTTTGAGTATACTTTGAGTATTGCTATACTGATGCAAGTTCAAGTTATAACCTATATCCGATATTCCAGCTTAAAATCTTGCTTTTCCGAGGTAAGGGATATTATTTTTTTTCGTAATGATATTATTTCTCCAATATCATTATGCTGAAATATTGATCTGAAGTTTTTAATGAAATTTGGAACTTTTAGTGTCGGGGTTACTATTCACGTATACGGCACTATTCACGTATACGGTACTATTCACGAATACGACATTATTCATCGAAAAATGAAAATTTTTCTTTTCGTCCAAAATATCTATCCTGGATACTAGCTTTGATTGTATCCATGTTTTGATCATTCTTGAATTTTACACCACTATGATTATTTTTGAGGTATTTTTGGACGTGGATAAAACAAAGTACGAATCCTTAATCCTTGTCATTTTGATTCATTGGATTCGCTTTTTTAAAAAAATATTTTCTTCATCCTCGCCTTAAATGATGATATTATGGAATATCTTTGGCTCAGTAGTGCAAAGATGAATGATTTCTGATGAATATCTTTGGCACATAGTGCAAAGATGATTGATTTTGATGAATATCTTTGGCCCGTAGTGCAAAGATGAAATGTGTTTAGATGAACATGACCAACTGGTGGATGTCCTTGGCAGAAAGTGCAAGGATGAATATATGATTCCAGATATATATTGATTGATGTTACAGGGATAAAAATATTGATGATGGACTGTTAAATTCATAGATATTAGTAGATTTCATCCTCTACGTAACTCTTCTATGAATTAATATTTTCCGCTGTGAGTATTGATTTAAAACTTGTTGTCTAATTGTATTATATTAAATCTTTCCCTGTTGAAGACTAACGATAATTTGTTGTATATTATCTTAGTCATAATATTCTTTACTGGGCTAGTTGAGCTCACCCTTTTCCTTTTTGTTCCATTTTTCTTCTCAGGAGGAGATAATGTAGCGAGTACGAGTTGGGGGATGTAATGATGGTTCTAGAGAGAGTTGTTTAGTAGTCCTCACCATTTTTGTAAAATAATGTATCAATAATTATGATGAGGATTTATTTGTATGTGGATATTGTCTAGATGGCAATATCTGTATTTAAACTCACAGTTTTACTGTTGTAATAATAAAGTTGTAGTTGTTTCTGTACCATGTATTGACAACTCAGAATGGGTGGTGTATACCTATTTTGGGGGCGTCACATTTGGAGTCTTTTAAATTTCTGAGTTATTCATACTGCTTCCCAATTATTGAGCAATTGTGGAAGATTCTTGCTATTCTAAAAGGCGAATGTGGTAAGGATGATATTCCTTAGAAAGAAATAAGTCGTAGAATGCGACACTGAATGATAAATATATTGAATAAGTGAGGAAAAAAATTTGAAATGAGAAAGAAATGAGTTATCAAAGAATAATGTAAAACTTTTAATAGAAAAGTTTAATAATTGTAGAAAGATCTTCCAATGACTGAATAAACGTAAAATCTATTTTGATAGATTGAATGAATAAAGATTAATACATTAAATTTCAAGGACGAAATTCGTAAAAGAAGGGGTGAATGTAATGTCCCGAGAGTTGAGAATCTAGTATATGGTAATGATCCTTAGAGAAAGATAATGAATGTGTCAAAGAATATGTGATACTCAAATATAATTGAGTCTAAGTAAAGGTTATGACATAAAACTTATAAGAATTTGGTGGGAGTAGGAAATATAAAACATATATTAAGGTAATGTGTTGAAGTTATTCAACGATAAATTTTTTTAAAGAGATTTGATGAAAACCTTAAAAAGGTAGGGTTTCGTTGATTCCGAGGACGGAATCTTTATAAGGGGGGAAGGATGTAACAACCCGAATTTTTATAAATTATTAATTTAATAATTTAATAATTAAGATTCTTATTATGAGATGTTTTGAGTTTGAGTATGTATATATACATGCTATATATTTTGAAAATATGTGATCTGGTGTGAAGAGATATATTTATTCATATATTGAGGAAGTGAGGTTTAATAGTTAAGTTAACTATTGAAGAAATTAAATGAATTTTGTAATTAATTTTAAATATTTATTGAGTTAAATAAATATTTTAAATAATTTATTTATTGAGAAAATAAATAATTTATGGAATTGTGATGCAAGAATTTAGCAACTAAATTGATTAATGTTAATTAAATTGAATAATGGTAATTTTTATTTGAAGATTTAATTTAATGAAATAATTAGATTAAATGATTTGTTTGATATTTAAGAAAAATAAATAAATTAAATAAGTGATGTTCTAGTCTAATTTAATAATTAAATTAGATGTATAATAATTTATTAATCAGAAGTATTGTTATAATAAAGATCATAATTATTAAAATTACTATTGTAAATCATTTAAATTAACTAAAGTGTGACAAGTTCAATTATATAATATGATTAAAATAAACTAGTATGTGATTTGTGTGTAGCCAAACACAGCCTTGTGGCTTTTGGCCTAACGTAACTGATTTGGCGTATTGTATTTTTACCTGACGTGGGTTAAAGCCATATCAGTTTGTTTATGCGTATATCCTAAAGCCAAGAGAGAAACATAGAGATTAGGAAGAGAGCTTGGTGAGAAGAATTGCAGAAATTTTTGGAGAAGAAAGTAAACACAGTGGTTTTGAGAGAAGGGTTTGCTAAATCAAGGTATAATCTATTCTCAATTTTAACTCTTAGTTTTGGTAGTGTTTATGCTATATAATTTGGAAATCACGTTGGGTTGATATATATTCATGTATGCATGGTTTACAATCTGTTAATAATCGTGTGTGGGTGCTATTTGATGATTAAAATACGTGAAATTGAGATTGTAGGAAGAATTTGAGAAAACAATGTTATATGTATGAAAATGGCTTAACAAAGTATGAAATTTTACATCCAATATGTGTTATAATCTGTGAATTGATGTTTGATTGTGATAATATGTGAAGAAACGAAAACAACAAAAGTTGAATGAATCGAAATGGTTAAGAAACGAATTCGTAGTGAACGAATTCGCTAAATTGTCAAAACATGAAAATTAGTATGAACATGAGTTTTAAATTCATATTTGGGTTAGTTAATGTTTATGTTAATTGTTGGGTATTTGGTATGTTGTAGTTTTATGAGTTACAAACCCATAGAATCGAAAATTAACTAATTTGGATGAGTATAACTCATGTTATGATGATTGGAAGGAGTTTTGGTCTGTGAAATCGCGAGGATCAGAGCCTGAGGGGCTGTTCTGCGACCTAGGACGTAGCTGCGCTGCCCCCAAGGTTATTTAGGGCGTAATCATACTTTGACATCGATGTCTCGGTGCATTCACGTGACTCGCTATAGGAAATTAGGCATAACGTTTTCATACGAACTCCGATTGAAGTGATTCAAGATGATCCGGAACGAGAGCGAATAGACCTAAAACTTTTGTTCTTTAAGTTTTTCAATTTGAGGTTTTAAAAAGTGTCAAAATAGTCATCTTTGTGACTATTACGTATTCAGAGGCGGTCGAAGGGCGTCGAGCGAGCACATACACAAGTATAGTGCTCCCGGCGATGGAATATGTTATTCTAAGTGATGTAACATGAAAATGCATGATATTATACATGACATATAAGATTTCCTTGCTCATAATAGAAAGCATTAGCATGACTTAGTATGTGTTTTGAAAAGAAACTTAGACGTTTTGAAAACATTATTCATGAGAATTGTGTTGTCTAAACTTCCGAACTTGTAGGATGACATACTAGTAACTTTTGGGTCTTTAAACATGGCCTATATGTGCCAACATGATAGGACTTTTATGCCTCTAGGCATGATGGGTACGTGCACACTATTAGATAGACATACTATGAACTATACATGTATTAAAGTAAGATTTCAAGTCATAAACTATGCTAGTCATATGATTACATATAAGCATGTATATTGAAAGTTGTTTAACCTCGTTGGTGGTCATATAGTTAGGCTCTTGTTGTATGAACTTACTTAACTGTGAAATAAATGGCAATAAAGCTATAAAGTGTAAAACAACTTAAGGTAAATACAAGAGGCACCAAACTTGGGCTAAGACCTCATAACATGTGGGTAAGATATGTGCTAATAGTTATGCATGCTAAAAACCAAGATGAAACCAGAAAATACTCAACTTTAGTGCGGCGGGGGACCATGTAACAATTACCCATCCCATGCCTAATTCTAATTAGCCAATTGCATACGCTTGAGCAATGATTCCTGATTATTTTAACTTTGATCTGAACCTTAAAGCATATGTGTAATAAATGTCTAAAGCTATAATACTTGACATAGATGATGTTTAAGCATGAGATCATGTAATGGTTATATAAAACACAGAGTTGTTAAATTTTATTAAAGTTTGTAAAATGTAAGAAGGTTGTAGATATCGTATCTATAAACTTTAAATATGTGTCGAACACATAGCAAGTCAAATGTATGATAAAGATTTTTGAATGTTGGTATGAAGCATGTGTAGCTAAGATGTACTATATATACATAGCTATTCTAATAGTTTATTAAGAAAGGACATGGAAGGTCTTAAAAACCAAGATAGAGAACAATGTAACATTATTATTACATTAAGAATGTATGAATGTGCGACTAATGGATGTGAATCCATGATTATATAACTGTATAGGAATACACGAAGTGTAGATAAACGTTAAGCAGTTAAGTCATAGTTCATAAACTATGAATCAGGCAAGTCTTTCAGTTCCTATTTGCTATATGAACTTGATGATTAATTGTTTTAAATCTTTATTGCAAAGAGCGTGATGTGTTATATATATGTTGAAAGTATGAAATGTTAAAGTTCATTTATGACTACGTTGTTTGATTAAAGCTTGTTGATTGAGTAAGGAACTCAATCTTTATACTTGTTATATGAACTGCAGCATGTATATTATATATTGAGCATGTTATTATGTGCTATGTGATGCATGAAAACTGTTAGATTTTGCTGGGCCGTCGAGCTCAACCTTGCAAATAACCACTTTTGCAGGTTTAAGATTCAAGGTAAAGTTATGTGTTACCTGAAAGACATGAATCAGATGTGATACTTGAAGATTTATACACTTTGGATGTGTTATTATTATTTGAATCATGTTTAAGGTTCCAAATAATTTATTAATGTTGAATTGTAATATCGTTTTACGATGTAAACTCTTGTAGTATTAAAATGATTCTGAGATACTTAGATGTAAAGGTTGAAAGTTTTGGGAACGAGAATAGTTTGTAATAGAAAATTTTAATTATTCCACAAATTTCAATGATTGTATTATTGTTTAATGATGTAAAATTAGAGGTTGAATGTATTGTTAACGATCGATGTCGAGAATTAAATTATTTAAATTTTGGGGTCGTTACAATAACACCGAATTCCAAGAAAGTGAAATCGTAATCAAAATATCTATTAAAAAATGAAGAACGAATGAAGAACGCGAAGAACACGAAGAAAGTTGTTGATAGACAAATTTAAAAGCATCGTAGTATAATTGTTGTTGATGGACAAGTTTAAAACCATCGTGTATAAGTTAGTTGCTTATTGCTTGGTTAGGCATAGTAGAAACGTTCAGGAAGAACGGATTAAACTTAGTTATAACGAAGTTATGGCAAAAATTTTATAAAAGACAAACGAGAACTGGAAAGTATGTAAATGAACTCGAACGTGTAGGGTTTCATAAGAATGTAAGATAACATAGAAAACGTGAGTCGTGGACTTAAGAACAAACAAGTTCTGAGCTCGGATGACCGAATTATGGACGAACGAACGAAGAATGTTAATAACGTAAAACGAAAAAAAGGATGAAGATTAAGCCAGTTGAATGGCAAGTTAACGGATTCAGAATAAATTTCTGTCCAGGGGAAGTTGAAGTACGTAAGATAAAAAAGGGAATGGCTTTGGAACGACCTCGTTTCGAGTTATAACGAAGAAGTTATGGGATTGCAAAATAAGCGTCTCAAGTATGTAAAAAACTTAGAAAATTTTTTCAAGGATTGAGGGATTGGAATAAGCAGTTCAGCGTAAACTATAAGATGTAGCTGTGTGTAAGGCAAGTTTCCTAACTTCATTCATATTTTAAAATGAATGCTAGTTTTTTAAACTTCTCAGATGTTGAACTTGAGAAGTTCTGTCTATGTGCGAATGTGCGATATTTGTAACGTATGAGGCCTTATGCCACAATTTGAACACTTCGTTGTTTCTATGAGATGAACTGTTCGGTGATTAAACTGTTCAATATGAGAATGTTCTGTTTATACATGATCCGTTATTGTTAAGTCTGTTCTATTGATTCTAGCCAGACAAGTTGTGTATGAAAAATGTAGAAGAATGAAAGTATTTCAAAGTGAATGTGACTAATGTTTTAAAATGATAGGAATCAGAATTATTACTATTATTTAAGCTGCTTCATAACCTTTGTTTGGTTATTGAAGTCTTAAAAGAATGTTTAAATTCTTGAAGTTGTTTGTTCAACTGCTATGACTTGCTGAGGAATTGAATGCTCACACTTGCTTTAAATAAAAACATTTTCAGCGAACGATGTTAGAAAGAACTTAAGGATCCCGTAAAGATCAAGCTGATCAATATCCAGAAGAAATGCCATTTAGTATATGAATAAGCGTGAAGATCAAGCCAAGACTTGTAATGTAGAATAGTTTAATTGAACTATAGATTTAATGAACTGTTATTTATCCTTAGTGGCGGATAAAAGTCACTCTTGTAAGATGTAAAGAATAATGTAATTATCATTATTTGTAATGAACGAGGTTGTAAGGTATTAGAACCTAGGATTTGAGAATGTATGTTGTTATATTTAGCTATATAATGATGTATGCTTGGAAAGAAGTGGGATCGTGACGTACGAAATTTGGGTGTAAAAATAGACTGGATTTCGGGTGTTACAAAGTGGTATCAGAGCTGATAGGTTATAAACCTTAGGTATGAGTACTTAGCTATAATTGTAGAGAGAAGGTTAAGAAAATCGTTGAGTTAAACGATTAAGGAAGAAGATCACCACGTGATCATATTGAATCATAATAACAGATATTCTGTTAAACGATGGATGATTTATAGCTAATGTTATAAATGAATGGTACTACGAAGTAGTATGGGAAGAAGAACTCAGATTGAGTTGTAAAGGATAGCATACGAATTATAGAAAATTTGTATTAAGTAAAGAGAAAGTTAGAGGTTGTATGATTTCAATTGAAAACTCATGTGATAGCTGAGTTATATGAACCTTTGTTATGGGCAAAGGTTTGTGCTTTGGTGTAACAACTGCTTAGCTTATTACAGTGATAATCATTGGAATATTTGGTCGCACTATCAATATGTATATGACGAGAAGGTGAATCTTTTCTCATGTATATGTGTGATAGGTAGAGAATGTTAAGAATGTGACAACCTGGAAAATCGAATTGTCCAGAATTTAAGTTTAAATAATTAGTTATTAATAAAATTAATTTTTATTAATAATATTATGTGCTATGTGTTTATTAATCATTCTAGAACCTAAGATGATTATAAAACGGGAGGATTATGGCTACGAGCTAGATTGAACAAGTAAGAATTTTCAAGACAAAAATAAAAATTTTCAGGGAACAAAATATTTTCGAGGAAAAAGATGAAATAGACACTATTCACCCGACGAAACCCTAAGGGTTAGGGTTTGAATAACCTAAGCCTTTCTAAGAGTTCGGAATGTCGAAATGACATTCTATTGAAAGATTTGATGATAATATATCATGAAAAGTTAAGTAATCCGATAAAGTTTTTTCTCAAAAAACTTGTGGAAATTGGACGAAATAAAAACGACGAAGAGTACTGTTATTTACTTTTCATTCGTTTAACTACGTTAGGGGAAAACGTGAAGGAAAACGCTTAACGTCAAAAAGTGTTTTTCAGTTTTTTAGAGATCCGAAGAATACGTAAAAGTTAATCGGTAAAGGAAAGACGAAAGATCCAAAAATATTTGGATTCCGAGAATCACAGTTTTCAATGGTTGGAATCATCGGACCATCTCCAATGCTTCGCTGGAGTTATTGCCAATGGCTGGTAATGCCAGGGCAGCCTAACCCTCATTGAAATAGCTTTCAACGGATAAGGATGTATGAAATCTCTGTTGGGGATGGATTTATGATGTGATGCATGCTTTTGATTGCAATTACGACCCTAGGTTGATGGCATCAGACCTTCGCAATGCGTTTGACAAGGGAAGCTTTTAATAGCTTTAATCATCGGCTTTGTGAACTCTGTGTTTGGGTGAATACCAATGATTCATATATAGACCCGTAATTTGGTCTCTAAAAATCAGGATTTCAGGCTCTTCCACTTAATCGTGTAGCAGTTTTTCTTGATTTGACTTTTCAGCTTGTGACCTCCTTTCCAACTTAAATTTGATTGAGTTGGAGGGGGTGTGGACCACCCAGGGTAGCCGCAGGTAGACCCGCGGCTGCCGCGAGTTGACCTACGGCCGCTTGTGGGTTATATCTAACTTGTCATCCCTTTCACAAGTCATTTTCAAGTTGAAGCCGCACAGAGAATCCGAGATTTCTTCTTCAGATCTACTGAGTTCGGGCTGCTTTCTGTAAAATCCATCACCTTACAATCGTTCTGCACTATCCTGGAAATGTTTACATGTTTTCTTTTCCAATTTTGACTGTTGGAAAGTGAGATATCATACAGAATGTTTCAAAACACATAGTAGTGAATATGCATGCTCATATGACTTGATAAAAATTAGTCAACGCATTAAATCTTAGTATTTTACCATGCTAAACGTATTGATGTGAAAAAAATTGACTTTTGAAATAATCAATTTGGCACCTTTTTTTTGCTATTTTTTTCATCCTATTTGAGGACAAATGAGCAAAGGTTTTGAAGCAAAGTAATCCTGGTAATTAGGCTACCCTTATGAATTATGACTTTGATGTTTTTCATGCATGTAGGATTTTTATGACTTTGAGTTGGTGTGCTACTAAATGGCCACCTAGTCATGCCTACGTGCATGTGGATAGTCCTTTTTATAAATGAGACTCTAGCGAAATTTTTTTATGAGTCTAGGCATTGAATGAACATGCATTTTTAACTCTATTGTAGACGTATGTTAAAGTAATGCATACATATAGCTATGAACTTCATTTAATGAGCTCCAGGTTAGAATTTACCACACCCTTTCTGAGGTGATTTTTTTTTTTTTTAGCGAAAAAAAAAAATAAAATTTACCACACCCTTTCTGAGGTGATTTGCAGACCATTGTCCAGATATATAGATCCAGACTAGCTGAGTAGCTCCCATAAGACCTCTTTAGGTGTGAGGATGAGAGCTTTAGATGTGCCTCGGCCTCGCCCAGCCCGACAACCTCATCGGTTGACGGAGTTAGTGATTCATCATATCCGTGTTGAGAGACCAGATGTTAAGGACAAGGAGGAGGATGTACCCATTGCGGATCCTGCTCCTTCTTCTTCCATTCCTCGTTGGGAGCTTCCAGCTATAAATGTGACTATTCTAGAGCTTTTGGATGATTTGAGTTGTCACCCCTCAATCTATCTTCATGCGAACGAGGTAAAAGTCGTGTTGATCTTCCTTTCCCATTTGTTGGGTAAGGGTATTTGATTTTGATTTACATTTTGATGTAGGTTCTTGGCTTTACGCAGCCTAGAGGGAACTGGTTTAACATATATTCTCTGTACCAAACTCTTTATTCAGAGTACCAAGAGATGGTGCATGCTTGGGGCTTTGAGGCTTTCTTCTCCATCCTCCCCCGTCGTTGTCCCTGGGGTTATCTCTGGGATTTGTCTGAGCGCTGGTTTCACCAGACTAAGTATTTGCTAGATTGTGAGGTGATGATGACACTGATGGATTGGCGATTCATCACTAGGATAGAGTTTTTTGGGGCCTCAGTACCTTTGGTTGCTAATATTTCCCCGACTATCGTCAGATCCTTGTTGGGAGTCCTGGCTACGACGCTCAAGGGCAGGATAGTCCATTCTAGTCGTTTGAGTGATGTCGTGAGTGGGGCTCTGACTGAGCCATTGCCCAATGATCTGAGGGTTAGAGATCGCATCCTTCGACGATTATTTCTGATCATCCTCAGGGGTTGTTTCCTGGCTGATAACTCTTTGACGGTGTCATTCGCTTTAGTTAGTGCCACTTGGGAGGTGGACCGTATTGGAGAGTTTTATTGGGGTTCCTACACCTTTGCCTACTTCCTCAGGGGGATGCGACTACGCTCAGAGGGCGTGACGGAGGCTTGGTTAAGGTTTTACCCATTCCTGCTGGTGAGTATTTTCCCTTTTGATTTCCCTTGTTCGGGTTGTCAGTTTGACTGACTACAGATATTTAATCTTGTATTGGCAGTTTTGGGCCTACGAGAGGCTCCCATATCTTCGTCTCGTTAGCCTGTTAAGGTTGGACACCTATCCACAGGGACGACGATGGCATTACTCCACTTTGGCGAAGGTTCTTGTAGCTGAGGGTTTCACCCATTCGCGCCTACAGTTGGAGTTATTAACCACTGATGTCATTACATGGGTTCTTTACTCTGAGGACCACTTGAAAGTTGGCTTCGAGGGTGGTTTCCGGACTGGTATCGAGTATATATTGTCCACCCATCGGATTCCTCTCCTTACAGACGGAGGTTGGGAGCTCTATTTAGGAGAGCATGCTATTAGGAGCACCACATAAGAGATTTGCATTCTGATATTTCCTCCTGTAAGGCGTCATTGGCCTTTTTTGCAGCCCATCACTGTGGTCCCTTTGATGGGCGTGGATGGATTTACTTTGCCAGAGGGACCTTTCACTCAGGAGGCTTTTTACCGCTGGTGGTTCCCTCGCACCATTGGAGCTCAGACCCGCGGCCACACAGTTTATGGGGGGGGATATGGTTCCTGCCTCCGTCATGATGATGGGTTGGATTGCCTACGTTCGAGAGCCTACTCATCTGGCGCAGATTGATAGTTTGACGCAACTGTTTGATCTTCTTTACCTGAATTTGGGAAAAGATCTTTCTGAGGCGGATAATTTTGAATCTTCCAGCTCTGGGGATGGCCCTTCAGTTGGCCCATATTTACATGGTTTTGCCGAAGCAGATCCTCCGTTGTATCGGCCTGATATCCCTACTAGCAGAGATTCAGTGACTCAGGAGGAGTTACATCAGATGGACAGGTTGGATGATATGGACATCAACACAATGACTTCTTCTGATGCATTTCTCGCTATATCTTTTGATAGGCCTCTGTTAGATATTGGGCGGCTGTGCCCCAGCTCTCGTTATATCTTTTGATAGGCCTCTGTTAGATATTGGGCGATTGTGCCCCATTTCCCTGTATTTTTAGTTGTATACAGAGCTGATGTATTTAGATGATGATGTACTTAGGAATGTATGTGTACTATTTTCTATTCCCTACATTAAATTATCATCTGTTGTTTATTATGCATGCATTATGTTATGGACATGCATTTCCAGAGATGAGTTTAGCATTAACCCTAGATGGTCTTATAACACGGCTCTACAGATGTCTTCATCCACTGTTAGCCGAATTGAGCATACCCCACCTATGTTGGTGGCATCTTCTTTGAGATCGTGGTATGGCAGTTTGTCCTCCCAAGATCAGGTGAAAGTTGATCAGCTGCAGCGACACTCTGTGACCCTCCTGACATTTTAGGTTCCACAGGGCTTTATAGAGGGCATGCTGGAGCATTGGGTACTAGATAGGCAGGTATTTAGATTTGATAATCAGGAATTGACTCCTACATTGGAGGAGTATGAGCATCTTATAGACTTGTCATTGGATAGGCCTTACGCTCGGATGGATGTCGGTGACATGAGCCGGTAGTTTATGCCATGACAAGCTTGAGGCGCAGAGTTGCCCTTGATGAGATTTACTCGGGGCATGTAGTGTCCATGAGTTTCTTGATTGACAGATTTGGGTCATTGGATATATATTTGTGATACTCTGGGGACTTCACCATTTCTGAGGGTGATTGGCATATCGCCCGTGTAGACATACTCTTGATGTGCATAGTGGCTTATCTGTGCATGTCGTTGAACATGGACCACCTAGATATCGGCTTGATCATGGTAGTTCGTGCTCTCCTAGAGGGTCATACCATCTTACCAATGATTCTGGCAAAGACCTTGAGGTCGGCCACGTTTTGTCATTCTCATTCAGTAGGGGTTTTTATAGACAGTGCGGTCTTTTTGTACGTGTGGTTTATGACACACTTGAGACCGATTGGTACTTTCAAACGCCATGGGTATTTTTTCCCACGAGATAGCCATGTCATAGTTATTTCAGCCAGTTGAGTGTACAGATGCAGCATCTTGGTTGGATTTCTTGTTAGGGATCGAGGACCCGTTTGATATTTTGCCATGTTCAGGGCTCAACTCTCCCTATAGCTTTATCACTCACGCAACTGGCATGGACTATCTTCCCCGGGCCGGTTTGAGAGGGGTGACCACATATCATCCACTGGCTGTTATGGCATAGTTTAACCAGTTTCAGGATATTCATCCCTTTGCAGTGGGTCAGCGATTGTCATTTTGACTTCTGTCAGCAGAGGATTTGTCTAGGATTTATGCCTGTTGGACTCGTCGAGAGAGGGTTAACTTTTTGACTAGCCATCCAGGTCACTCTCTAGAGTATTCTGCATGGTTGGAGGCAGATATTACATCGGATAAGGTTATATCCTCAGAGCCGAGTATTGATTCTTATAGTGGGGAGCTTATGGAGTATCTTGATTCTCCCATTGACAATGAGTTGTTTACTGGTTCGTCAGTAGCTCTGGTTGATTCCCCCAGTATCCCTACTGTTGTGGCTCCACATTCTGCAGAATATTTAGAGCAGAGTTTATATCTGATGACGTTTGAGAGGGATCAGGCTAGGGCCTTGATGTTGACAGCTCCTTCTGATAGAGATGCCGCTCTGGTTGAGAGAGATGATGCTCTAGCTCATAGGGATACCACTATTATTGAGCGGGATGAGGCTCAATCATCTGGGGACACAACCGTTGTTGAGTGGGATGATGCTCTAGCTACCCGAGATGCTGCCACTATAGATGGTACAACATTGAGATCTCATACTACTGACATTGTTGTAGAGATGAGTGCATTTATTGATAAGCAAGATAGCACCATGCAGATAGCCATAGATCTCCTAGAACGTGTGGATACCCTAGGGAAGGAGCTCATAGATTTACCTCCATCTACTGAGAGGGGTGCTATGTTAGACTTGATGGCTCGCTTATCCATTGGTTTGTAGATATAGCTTTGATTTTCCTGCACAGACTAAGTTAGTCATTTTTGTCCTGTACATGACACATTGTATATATCAAACAGTATTATATAGCAAGGAAATATGTTTTAATTCACTTCCCTTTTAGATATGCCTTTACTCGATAGTTTCCTGTTCTCCAGGACTTGTGATCTTGATGTATTCTGAACTCCTCCTTGATGGATGGACATTGAGATGTCTCAAGATCTTTCAGAATGGATCATCGATCTTTATGTTCCCCAGATCTTTGGTGTCTTGAGATTGGTTTTTGAATGTGGTTATAGAGAGGATTTTGGTTTTCCTCTCTATGGTTGACTGCCCCACAGATGGTCGTCGGTACTCCTTCGTATGGAGGAGACCAGGTAGTTCAATCTCTTTTGGATTAGTGTTTCTCTTTGAGGATTCAACCAATAGCTTAGATGGTCGCCGATTTTTCTCCCATTTTTATGGGGAGACCAGGTAGTTCCATCCTTGTAATCTAAGCCGATGAGGTGTGGTTTAACCACCCCATAGATGGTCGTCGATGTATTCCCGTGTATTGGGGAGATCAGGTAGTTCCATCTCTTATGGTTTGGTTTGAAAGTTAAAGGATGATCACAGTACCGTTGACATGATTTTGTGTTTTTGTAGGGGTGAGAACGCACCATGAATGGCTGCCTACGTACTCCCATTGATGAGGGCAGATCAGGTCTACGTAGTTCCAATCTAGTGTGAAAAGGTCGAAAGCTGACAAAGTTGAAGGGTGTAGATTTTTTTTTCTGTAGTTAGACCGCACCATAGAAGATTGCATACGTACTCCTATGTATGGGGGAGATCAGGTCTGCATAGTTCCAATCTAGCGTGAAAAGGTTTAAAGTTGTATGTTAAAGGTCTGCGTAGTTCCGTGTTGGGTGTAGGTTTATTTATTTATTGTTTCCGTGTAGATTTTTTTATTTTTTTATTTTTTTGTGTTTTTTTTGTTGTCTGTGTAGGTTTTTTTTGTATGTTGAAAGGTCTGTGTAGATTTTTTTTGTTTTTGCGTGTATTGATTATTTTTTTTATTTTTTTTTTGTTGAAGGGTGTAGATTTTTTTTTCTTGTGTATTTTTTTTTGTTTTTTTTCATTTTTTTATAGTTAGACCGCACCATAAAAGGTTGCCTACGTACTCCGGTGTATGGGGAATATCAGGTCTATGTAGTTCGTCCCTGGTGGGATAAACTGATGTGATGAAAGGATTTTGATAACCTAAATTAAATGATGTATTTGATGATCCAGAACCAGGATGTTGGTTTGCAGGTAAATTCAGACATAATACCATTTCACGGGTCTTCCCAGTTTGGGACGAATTTTCCTTTCGATTAATCTTGGCTGTCAAGGACTTTCTTCAAGACAAAGTCATTTTCTTTGAACCGTCGTAGCCGGACTTTCTTGTTGTAGGATCTGCTGTTCGTATAATTGACTATGGAAGATGGATGTGGTCCGCCTTACATCTATTAAAGATAATTGGTGGTACCGATCTTATAACCATTAATCTTTATCCATTTGAGCATCTATCAACACTCTCAGGGATTCCATTATTGTGACACCCCCAAATCTAGGTACTTCATTCTCACAAGACTTGGTGTTCACTTTCCATTCATTCATATCTATCTACCCAAATATAACAAAATTAAATCAGAAATCCTCCCTTTAAAGGGTTACATCATTAATCAAAAGTCTTCCCAGGTTGTCTAACCTTAAACATCAATCAAGTGCGGAAATAAAATAATTACATCACATCATTAAATAAAAAAGTCAATCATTCATGACAATAAGTAAAATTACAAGTCTTCATCACTTGCACATTTTTTCCTTTCCTTTTCTAGTTGTAGGTTCGTCGACCTTCTCAACTTTAGCTGCAATGATTATATTTATGCAAGAGTGAGCAAAACAAATGCTCACTAGATATAGCAATGAAACAACAACAAAATAATAACTGCCAATGAACAGGCTCATCAAAACTGAATGGTACTCTATCAATGGTAACCGAAAACTAGAATCAAAATATGAAATATATCTGAGGGTCATAAGACCACGAACTACGTCCACGGTTACAAGTAATCTTTCAACTTTAACCTTAACAGTTATACTGTAGGGACTTCACGTACTTAGGGGGATCAGCCCTTTGTACCATGTATTGTGCACAAACATCTAAACGTATTGCGTACCCCCTATAATAGGGTTGTTCTTCTCAGTTTTAGAGTACAAGTCCGCACCAAAGAAAGTTTGGTTTGGATAACTTCAAGGGTAATTTAGAGTTTAACGATCATCAACTAAAGGATTAGTTGAATCAACAAGGTTTGATAACACTACAGTTGATCACTAACAATACAGTATCGAACAATGAATAATCATAGATGAACTAACTATTTATTAAACTTATGCTAAGAAATAACTAAAACATAAGTATTGAATGAAACAGTAAACCTTGCTTGAACAATAATAAGCTAAGGCTATGATCTTATAAAATTTGAAATGAAATTACTGAACATACATTAACTGATAGCAAGCTGAAAACAAAACTTGCTCAACATGATAACAACTTGCGCAGTAATTTAAAATAAAACAGCTCAATAATAGAGACAAGAGTTCAAAAAGCTACATTCATTATAAAGGAATAGAACTTAAGAAACTTGCTTAACTATAAACAAGTTAGAGTAAATCAAACATAATTAGAATTCCAATAAAATTAGGGTTAAAGCTTGCTCAAATTTATAACAGTTTAAAATTAGGGTTAAAGCTTGCTCAATAACAGTTTAAGATAGGAAACTTGCTCAATGTAAAGAAATAAGGTTTTGGAAACTTACCTCGTGCGTAAGCTATAAATTTATAACTCACATTTACCTAGACATAGTATTAGAATCACAATATCTATTAGATATACTAACATCCAAATAAGCAAGTGGTTATAAAATATTCATTGTTGTCGGGAAATATTCGTTTGGTCGTGGAATATTAAATGCAATAGCGACCCTTATTATGTGGGCCCCATAACGGAAAGCGATTGGATGAAGAAAATGACAACTATAAGTTGTTTATAAAAAAGCAGCGTAGTTATTCACAATTAATCTTTGTTGAAATACTCTATTGGTTAAAACACGGTAGAAGACACCAGTATTGGACAAATTATTGATTCTTACGTAAGAATGCACTAGTCAATAATTGTTACAGTAATTACTGTTCGATATTTTATTTTATTGATTCAATAATTGCTACGTTGATATTTTATATTATTGTTGTTTCAATAATTATCACTGCACAGTATTTTCCTTTATCAAATCAATAATTCATATTATTTGAATAATATATTATTAGATAACATTATTGGCAATGTCTAGAAAGCTCTGTCTAAGGAGAGGTTTGGTCACCTAATTGCGCGTCAGTAAGGAGAAATCCTTATTGGAAAGCCCCCTCTTTCCTGGGAACGGCCTGTTTGTCAATATTGTGATTCTATAATATTATTCATGAATAATTAATTATTGATTATTATGATAAGGAAAATATTCATTTTATGTGGATATAGATGGAGAAAATTTTTAATGTGACAATTGTTGAAAATTGATATTTTACCTTTTTCGATAAAATAATTCATTTAAATATATTATTATATTTTAATAATATAATAATGGTGATATTTTTACAATGAATGTGGGATATATGAATAAATGAGGAGGAAAAGTATTTTTGTTAGTAAAAATATTTAAAACATGTTTTTCATGTTTGTGGACCCCATTTCTTGACTAAAATTTGATTATAGCCTGTAAAATCGTCCGTTTGTGGATTTCGGTCAACTTCTGCTTGGAATTTGGAAAAACTTAAACTTACAAAGTTGTAGAGAATTGAATTTCAATAAAGTTGTGAATTATTGAAGTTCTGGATTAATTGATTTTGATTTTTTGGAGTTTTAAATGATTTATGTGAGAAAAACATTTTTGTGGTCTTTATTGGGGTGTGGCTGATGGTTGGACTCAATTGGTGTGCGTAGGAAGTTTAAGAAAAATAATATTAATATTCTATTAAATTTTCTGCTTTGGTGTTCTAAGCATTTTCCTATAAATAGGGTGCTAGGTTAGAATTGAAAATCACACCAGAAACTAAAGATTTCTCTCTGTATATTATCGAGCGTATTCTTGTGAGTATTTTGATACTTTGAGTGTTGTTATACGGTGCAAGTTCCCTTCATCACTATATCCAGTATTCCAGTCAGAAGTACTGTCTTTTCCGAGGTAAGGGATGTTAATTTTTTTTTATAAATGATATTATTTCTTTCAATATCATTATGCCGAAATATTGATAAGATTTTTCTTGTAAAATTCTTGTCTTTTAGTGTCGGGATTACTATTCACATATACGGCACTATTCACGTATACGGCACTATTCACGAATACGACACTATTCACAGAAAAAGTAAATTTTCGTTTTTTGTCCAAAATATCTATTATGGATATTAGCTTTGATTGTATCCATGTTTTGATCATTCTTGAATTTTACTTCACTATGGTTATTTATGAAGTATTTTAGAACTTGGACTGTTTAAAGTACGAGTCCTTATTATTTGTTTTTTTGTTTCACTGAATTCGTTTTCTTTAAAATATTTTTCATCATCCTCAGTCCTAAATGATGATATTACTGAATATCTTTGGCATGCAGTACAAAGATGGTTGATTTTCTTACAAATATCTTTGGCCCGTAGTGCAAAGATGTATAGGTATTGAGATGAACATGACCAACTGATGAATATCTTTGGCCTGTAGTGAAAAAATGAATGTTTGATTCGAGATGTATATTGATTGATGTTACAAGGATAAAATATTGATGATAAAATTTTAAATTCATAGAAGAAAGTAGATTTCATTCTCTACGTAACTCTTCTAATGAATTATTATTTTCGCTACGAATATTGATTTAAAATTTGTTTATTGTATTCTATCAGATTTTTCCCTGTTGAGAACTAACGATAATTTGTTCTATGTTATCTTAGTCATAATATTCTTTACTGGGCTAGTTTAGCTCACCCTTTTCCTTTTTGTTCCATTTTTCTTCTCAGGAGACGAGAATGTAGCGAGTACTAGTCGGGGTATGGAATGAAGGTTCTAGAAAGTCGTTTTAGTAGTCATCACTATTTTGTAAAATAGTGTATCAATAATTGTAATGAGGACTTATTTGAGTGTTGATGTTGTCTAGAAGATAATATTTGTTTTTAAACTCACTGTTTATGTGTTGTCGTATGTTGCACGACAATTGTATTAATAAAGTTGTAGTTGTTTCTGTACCATGTATTTGGCGACTCAGAATGGGTGTTGTATACCTATTTTGGGGGCGTCACAGTTGGTATCAGAGCTTAGGGATATGGTCTCTGGCGAAGATCGGGGAATAGAACTAGGATGGGAGAGACGAGTAAATCCTTCGCTAGTGTGTCCTACCTAAGGTTATTTGTTGGTTGGTCAGAATATAGGGATATTATGTGATATGTTAATTTCTTCAATTAACCCTTGTTTTATGGCAGTATTTGAGAATGGCAACTGAGAATGTCAACAGTGGAGTAAATGAGACCGTGGAGACACATTTACCCATCAATGAGGAAAACGTGCAACAGGCTGGCAATGTTCCTCCTGTAAACAACACCACTGATCAGACGATGAACGATGGAATGTTTAGAAGCTTTTTGCAGTTCATGCAAAATCGATTTAAGGAGACTTCGTGTACAAAATACGGTGGAAATGATAACAACGCCTGCTTTGTCACAAATGCAAGCGATTCAAAGAGTTGGGACCACCAGAATTCTGAGGAAAGCCGGATCCGATTAAGGCAGAAATGTGGGTCAAGCAAATTACCAAGATATTCGATATCTTGGGATGCACGGAGGAACATAAGGTTCCATTCGCTACTTTTATGTTCCGTAATGAGGCAGATTACTGGTGGGAATCTGTGAAGCGTACCCATCTAGCCGCACTCAGCATGTCTTGGGAAACATTTCAGAAATTGTTCAATGACAAGTACTTTCCTGAAACTATTCGTCATATGAAGGAAGTGGAGTTTATTAGACTGGAACAAAATAACATGATGGTGTCCCAGTATGAGGCGAAGTTTGAAGAGTTATCCAGGTTTGCACCTTATTTGGTGGAGAATGAGGAACGTATGAAGCGGATGTTTCTGAGAGGTTTGAAACCCGGCATACGTCAATATCTCATTTCTCATAAATTTTCTCTTTATTCAGATGTTGTCAACAAGGCTCAATTATTAGAGCGAGATAATGAGTACGTTCAACCGAGGGACCACAACCAGGATCATACGGTGACAGCAGTCATCAGAACAACGATAACCAGCGGAGAAAGAAAAATATGGACAAAAGCGGTAACCACTCTGGTGGTAATCATGGCCATGAAAATAGAAGAAGCGAGTCGGGTGGAGATTTTAAAAAGAGGAGATTCAACAATGACAATGTGAAGACGTCGGACCAAAGAAGAACTAGTTCTAAGGAGGAGAACGACCACCGGTCGTATCTTATAAATGCGGAAAAGAGGACATATCATTAAAATTGCCTACAGTTCAAGGTATGTTATAATTGTGGAAAGGAAGGACATATCGCTCGAGATTGTACGGTAGCGAAACCAAATCCAGCGGGGATGGTAACTCAAAAGGCTGTCCCAAAAAAGTCAAAGTCAACGGTTCCTGGAAGAGCGTTTGTGGTGACTGGTCAAAATTCAAAGAACCCAAACGAGGTGATCACGGGTAAGCTAATCATAAATTCTTACGAAGTTTATACATTACTAGATACCGGTGCTACCCATTCATTTATCTCTCCTGCTTGTGCTAAACGTTTAAACTTAACTCCGGAGAAATTAGACTTTGACTTATCTGTGGAGACTCCGTTAGGAAAAACTTTCATTACATCCACTGTTTATAAATCTTGTTTGATCCAAGTTAGCACCATCACATTACATGTTGATTTTATCTCTTTAAAGATACTTGCATTTGACGTGATTTTAGGGATTGATTGGTTAACTACTCATCATGCCAAAATTGATTGTTTTCATAAGGTTGTTAGTTTTCATATTCCTAACCAACCTGTTATGCCAATTAAAGCAACTAAACCACTAAAATTAATCACTGTCATATCAAGCCATAAATCCATTCGTTTATTGAAAAACGGATGTCAAGCTTTCTTAGCCCATGTTATGGATTTGAATAAAGACACATCAGATTTGAATAAAATTTTTGTTGTTAGTGAATTTCCTGATGTATTTCTTGAAGAACTTCCCGGTCTACCCTCAGAACGTGAAGTTGAATTCTTTATTGACCTTGAACCTGGTACAAAGCCCATTTCTAAAACCCCATATCGAATGGCTCCTATTGAACTTCAGGAGCTAAAGGTTTGGCTACAGGAGTTGTTGGACATCGGTTTCATTCGTCCTAGTACATCTCCTTGGGATGCTCCTGTTTTATTTGTAAAGAAGAAAGACGGGGAGTATGAAACTTTATATTGACTACCGGGAATTGAACCATGTCACCATCAAGAATAGGTATCCGCTACCCCGCATTGATGACCTATTTAACCAGTTACAAGGAGCACAATTCTTTTCAAAGATCGATCTTCGTGAAAACAAGCTTTATGCTAAGTTGAAGAAATGCGAGTTCTGGCTTGAGAAAGTAGCATTCCTTAGACATGTGGTGTCAAAACATGGAGTATCTGTCGACCCGGCGAAGATTGAAGCAATACAAAGTTGGGAGCAACCAAAGTCGGTGACCGAAGTACGTAGCTTTCTGGGCTTAGCTGGTTATTATCGAAGATTCGTGGAAGGATTTTCTCGAATCGCTACTCAATTAACTCAGCTGACTCGGAAGGATACAAAATTCGTATGGAGCGAGGAATGCGAGAAGAGTTTTCAAGAGCTCAAGAGGAGACTCATTTTGGCACCTGTTCTGACAATACCATCTGGTTCGGATGGATTTTTTTTATCTACAACGATTCTTCGGGAAAAGGGTTAGGGTGTGTTCTCATGCAACATGGGAAAGTCTTAGCCTATGCCTCGCGACAACTTAAACAATATGAGAGGATTTATCCTACTCATGATCTAGAGTTAGCGTGATGATCGTTTTCAAGCTTAAAGATCTGGAGGCACTATCTATATGGGGAGAAAGTGGAGATATATTCAGACCATAAAAGCCTCAAATATTTCTTCACTCAAAAGGAACTCAACATGCAGCAACGACGTTAGTACGAGCTGTTGAAAGACTACGACCACACTATTCAATACCATCCTGGAAAAACAAACGTGGTAGCTGACGCGTTGAGTATAAGATCATATGTAGGAACGAGTGCGATGATGTCAAGTATACGCATATAACCAACTTTAATCGATAAAGTTAAAGTTACTCAAGCCACAAACCCGGAGCTGATGTGTATGAAGAAGAAAGTACAAGAAGGTGTTATCCTAGAGGTAAGAATCAATGAAGAAGGAATACTTCGAGTCCACTCCAGACTTTATGTTCCTAACGACTCTAATTTGAAATACAAGATCATGATGAAGGCACACAATATACCATTTGCAATCCGTCCTGGAAGTACCAAAATGTATCGTGATCTTCGACATACATTTTGGTGGAATAATATGAAGAGAGAGATTGCAAAGTTTATCTCAAGGTGTTTAACTTGTCAACGTGTAAAGGCGGAGCATCAAGTGCCAAAGGGTCCACTTCAACCACTTAAGATTCTGAAATGGAAGTGGGAACACATTACCATTGATTTCGTTACGGGTCTTCCCACGGTTTCTCAAGGCATAGATGCGATTTGGGTTATTGTTGATAGATTAACTAAGTCTGCTCATTTTTTGCCGATACGGGAGACTTATTCCCTTGAACGTCTTGCTCGTATGTACGTAAATGAGATTGTGAGATTGCATGGCATGCCGGTATCCATAGTTTCGGATCGTGACCCAAGATTCACTTCACGATTTTGGGTTAGCTTGGAAAAAGCTATGGGCACGGATTTGCGATTCAGTTCGGCATACCATCCTCAAACGGATCGACAATCAGAGAGGACTATTCAAACTCTTGAAGATCTATTAAGACTCTGTGTCCTAGACTTCAAAGGGAGTTGGGATAAGTATTTACCATTGGTGGAATTCTCCTACAACAACAGTTATCAGGCAAATATAGGTGTGGCCCCATTTGAAGCATTGTATGGACGAAAGTGTCGCTCTCCAGTATGTTGGGACGAGGTAGGTGAAGCAACATTGTTAGGACCAGAGTTGGTACGTATGACTACAGAAAAGATCCAAATGATTCGACAATGTATACAAACGGCACAAGATCGACAAAAGAGTTATGCGGATCTTCATCGAAAGGACGTGGAATTTAGTATTGGAGATCATGTATTGTTGTTAGTTGCCCCATGGAAGGGAGTTACAAGATTTGGGAAGAGAGGAAAGCTCAATCCACGATTTATTGGTCCATTTCAGATTCTTGACCGAGTAGGAAAAGTAGCCTATAGACTCGCGTTAACTCCAAGTATGTCTCGTGTTCATAATGTTTTTCACATATCTATGCTTCGTAAATATGTGAAATACCCGAACCACGTTATTGAGTTAGAACCAGACGAGATAGTCGAAGACTTAACGTATGAAGAGGTACCTGTCAAGATCTTGGATAGAAAGGAGCATGTCCTACGCACAAAGGTCATACCACAAGTCAAAGTTTTGTGGAGGAACCATTCTATTGAGGAAATGACCTGGGAGTTAGAAACAAAAATGAAAGCGAGGTATCCTCACCTTTTCAAAACACCAGGTACGTACGTCAAATTCGAGGACGAAATTTCATAAGGAGGGGAGGTTGTAAGACCCCAACTTATTATAAATGAAATTAAATTTCCTCTATTTATTATTTTGAAATAGTAAGGGTTGATTTGATTAATGTGGTTAGTTATGGGTAAAATGTGTAAATATTTCAAATAAGCAAGTGGTTATAAAATATTCATTGTTGTGGGGAATATTAAATGACGCCAAGTAGCAGACATTGTGTGGGCCCCATAACGGAAGCGAGTGGATGAAGAAAGCGACAACTATAAGTTGTTTATAAAAAAGCAGTAGTTGTTATTCAGATTAATCTTGTTGAAATACTCGGTGGTTAAAACATAATAGCACACGGTATTGCACCAATTATTGATTCTTACGTAAGAATGCACTACTCAATAATTGTTACAGTAATTACTGTTCGATATTTTATTTTATTGAGTCAATAATTGCTACGTTGATATTTTATATTATTGTTGTTTCAATAATTATCACTGCACAGTATTTTCCTTTATCAAATCAATAATTCATATTATTTGAATAATATTATTAGATAGCATTATTGGCAATGTCTAGAAAGTTCTGTCTAAGGAGAGGTTTGGTCACCTAATGGCGCGCCAGTAAGGAGAAATCCTTATTGGAAAGCCCCCTCTTTTCTGGGAACGGCCTGTTTGTCAATATTGTGATTCTATAATATTATTCATGAATAATTAATTGATTATTATGATAAGGAAAATATTCATTTTATGTGGATATAGATGGAGAAAATTTTTAATGTGACAATTGTTGAAAATTGATATTTTATCTTTTTTGATAAAATAATTCATTTAAATATATTATTATATTTTAATAATATAATAATGGTGATATTTTTACAATGAATGTGGGATATATGAATAAATGAGGAGGAAGAGTATTTTTGTTAGTAAAAATATTTAAAACATGTTTTTCATGTTTGTGGACCCCATTTCTTGACTAAAATTTGATTATAGCCTGTAAAATCGTCCGTTTGTGGATTTCGGTCAACTTCTGCTTGGAATTTGGAAAAACTTAAACTTACAAAGTTGTAGAGAATTGAATTTCCTATGGAATGGACTTAAGGTTTGAATTTTTCTGGTAAAAGGGCTATTTATTGTTAATTATTGAAGTTCCGGATTAATTGATTTTGATTTTTTGGAGTTTTAAATGATCTATGTGAGAAAAACATTTTTGTGGTCTTTATTGGGGTGTGGCTGATTGTTGGACTCAATTGGTGTGTGTAAGAAGTTTAAGAAAAATAATATTAATATTTTATTAAATTTTCTGCTTTGGTGTTCTAAGCATTTTCCTATAAATAGGGTGCTTAGGTTAGAATTGAAAGTCACACCAGAAACTAAAGATTTCTCTTTCTATATTATCAGGCGTATTCTTGTGAGTATTTTGATACTTTGAGTGTTGCTATACGGTGCAAGTTCCTTGACACTATATCCGATATTCGGTCGGAAATCTTGTCTTTTTCGAGGTAAGGGATGTTAATTTTTTTTTTATAAATGATATTATTTCTTTTAATATCATTATGCCAAAATATTGGTAAGATTTTTCTTGTGAAATTCTTTTCTTTTAGTGTCGGGATTACTATTTACGTATATGGCACTATTCACGAATACGACACTATTCACAGAAAAATTAAATTTTTGTTTTTTGTCCAAAATATCTATTATGGATATTAACTTTGATTGTATCCATGTTTTGATCATTCTTGAATTTTACTTCACTATGGTTATTTATGAAGTATTTTAGAACTTGGACTGTTTAAAGTACGAATCCTTATTATTTGTTCTTTTGTTTCACTGGATTAGTTTTCTTTAAATTATTTTTCATCATCCATAGTCCTAAATGATGATATTACTGAATATCTTTGGCTTGTAGTGCAAAGATGATTGATTTTCTTATGAATATCTTTGGCCCGTAGTGCAAAGATGTACAGGTGTTGAGATGAACATGACAAACTGATGAATATCTTTGGCCTGTAGTGCAAAGATGAATATTTGATTCAAGATGTATATTGATTGATGTTACAGGGATAAAATATTGATGACAAACTTTTAAATTCATAGAAGAAAGTAGATTTCATTCTCTACGTAACTCTTCTAATGAATTATTATTTCCGCTGCGAATATTGATTTAAAACTTGTTGTCTATTGTATTCTATCAGATTTTTCCCTGTTAAGGACTAACGATAATTTGTTCTATGTTATCTTAGTCATAATATTCTTTACTGGGCTAGTTGAGCTCACCCTTTTTCTTTTTGTTCCATTTTTCTTCATAAGAGGCGAGAATGTAGCGAGTACTAGTTGGGGTATGGAATGAAGGTTCTAGAAAGTCGTTTTAGTAGTCCTCACTATTTTGTAAAATAGTGTATCAATAATTGTAATGAGAACTTATTTGAGTGTTGATATTGTCTAGAAGACAATATTTGTTTTTAAACTCACAGTTTATGTGTTGTCGTATTTTGCACGACAATTGTATTACTAAAGTTGTAGTTGTTTCTATACCATGTATTTGGCGACTCAGAATGGGTGTTGTATACCTATTTTGAGGGCGTCACAAATGGAATAACAGAAGAATTCACCATGCGTGCGGTAGTCCGCGTAGACAAGTTATTCCAACAAAATAATAAAGAATGGAATAACAAAAGAATTCACCAGGTATGCGATAGACTGCACAAACAGGTTATTCCAACAGAATAATAAAGAACGGAACCAGGTCATGCGTAATCCGCACAGACATGATATTCCAACAAAATAATAAAGAACGGAACCAGGTCATGCGTAATCTGCACAGACAGGATATTCCAACAGAATAATAAAGAACGAAATAACAACAGAATTCACCAGACATGCGATAGACCACACATACAGGTTATTCCAACAGAATAATAAGGAATGGAATAACATAAAAATTTCACCATGTATGCGGTACTTCGCATAGACAGGTTATTCCAACTTAATAATAAAGAATGGAATAACAATAACTCTCTTCATGAATACGAAAGAAATAATACCCCTTACTACAATAATGATATCCCTTACCTCAGAAGAAAACTGGATATTGGAATAGTGAGGTAGTAGACTTCTCTTCTTCTTTCTCTTTATAATTTCTCTCTATAATAATTGCTCTATAGCTTTAGTGAATTGGTGAAAAATAATGAAGGAATGAGCTTCTATTTATAGGAAAATATAGTTTCCATAATTGCACATTTTGGGGCTCGAAATATTACAGTATAATACCTCCCTCTTTTCCTTCATTTTTAATTTAGTCCTGCAAGTATTATCAAACTTGCACCACCTCCCATAATAGTAAATAATGTGAATCAATAGTTATAATAATGTGAAAATACGAATTACAGTATAGTACCTCCATCTATACTTCCATTTTTAACTTAGTCATGCAAGTATTATCAATCTTGCACCACCTCCCCTAATAGTACAAGAATGTGAATCAATAGTACACACATATGAACAAATAGTTATAATCATGTGAATTAATAGCAATTAAATGCTCATTTATCCGGTTACCCGATTGGTCAATATAACTTCCAGACGTCAATTAATATCGAAATAAATGTCGATTTCCACTAACACTAATAATCTCAACACAATGGAACTATTTTTATCAAAAAAATTATTTTTGAAATTTCAAAGTTTGACTTTTTCTGAAAAAGTCAATTGTTGACTTTTTGACCAAAAAGTCAACCCCAGAAAATTTTGTGTTTATAGTCTATTTTTACTAATTTCATCGTTCCGGACTCAAATATCACGTCCGCGTCTCCAAATTCAACTCTGAACTCAAATTTAATTTTTTAATAACACTTATTCATTATTATTATAATTCACAATATTTAACAACCAGGTCGTTCCCAGGAAAGAGGGGCTTTCCGATAAGGATTTCTCCTTATTAGTAGCCTAATTAGGTGACCAAACCTCTCCTTGATGTAAACTTTTAGATATTGTCAATCACGCAAATAATAATATGAATAACTTTGCTTGAGTCTCAATTATTGATTTAATAATATAACATATTGTGACAATAATTGAATAAAAGCTGAAAGTGACTTCTCACATAAGCATCAATAATCAAAGATACTGTACAATACCGTGTGCTACTATTCAACCACGCGTATTACTATACTTTTATCACCAATTATTTTATAACAACTTGTTTACTTTGAAAAAATTTCACATATCACCCTTAACTTTAACCTTTTATCAATTTAACCATTTACTAAATAGAATAATTATAAAAAAAAATTGAATACTTTCATTTAAAAAAATTCTGGGTCTCACAAGAAGATTAGATACTGTAATAGTGAAGCAACATTACTCTTCTTCTTGTCAGTCTTAGTGAATTGGTGAGAATGAAAGAAGAAATAAGCTTCTATTTATAGGAGAATGGACTAAATAGTAACTGATTCACGGACGATCTAGATTGATTTACTATTAAAGCAGACAGTCCATATTGATTTACTATTAAAACCACAACTGACGGTCCATAAATTAGTACATCTCCCTATGAAATAATAAATCAACTTACAACAAATACCTCATGACAAACCCCTCTATTTATATCAAAAAATTGAATAAATATTTACCACAAATCACTTATCTTCAATAAACACATTTTTAATCTTTTAACAATTACTCATTTTTTTTTGCTAAATTTAGACTGTATTAAAAATAAAGGAGATTACAAGCCTCATGGTAAACCCCAATTAGAATATAGCACAGACATCATAGGACATGCCCTATGATGTTATAACTATTAAAGATTACAAGGCCAAAAGCCCAACAAAGCAGACAAAAAACGCTCACCATCAGATACAGACATAGTCCAACAAACTATCTTTTATGCAACCATAACATTTCAGACCATTAGCAAGGAAACGAATCATAAGCACTAGCAGCAGCAACAGGAGCACTAGGAGATGGTGTGAAATTCCCCAAGCCTCGCTTAGCTAACCAAAGATAGCGATCCAACACACATCGATCCATAGTGCAACCAATCCGCTCTGAAGCGGTACAGATCAATTCTTCAAAGAAACCCCGAGGCAAAGTTGCAACCACGAAGCGAGGCCTAAGCGATAACATGACCAACTCATGTACCAAAGAAGATAGCATGACCAACTTGTGTACCAAAGACACCTAGCAAAGACTTCGCCCAAGACGAGAAAAAGTAGCGGCTCACTCAAGTCATCAAGCGGCGGCTTCGCCCAGTCATCAAGACCTTTTCAAGAACACCAAGCAAATTTGCCTCCTCAATCTAACTTCGCCCACACGATCGAAATGAGAAATGCCCAAAACACACCACACCGGCCCAGCGGCTACATACGATATCGAATACAAGACACCCAACATAGCTCGCTCGGGAACGAGTACCGCTCACCCGAGTCCGAGGAACCAAGTCCTCTTTGGAGGGATTACAACCTATGTAGCGGAGAGAAAGTCATGCAGATTCAATTACCGAGTGATGGTTAGAACTTGGGAGGCCCAATCAATTAGCGATGATGCTACTAACCATTGCGTCAGGACCCAATCCAGAGTTGGATATTAGAGAAGAGGAGGTGGAGTAGGCAAGTGGTTTCCTCAAGATCCATGGGTCAAACCAAAGTTTAGTGCGACAACCATTTCCAATGAGGTATGATGTGTGGCTCATAGCAATCTGCCTGAGGTTAAGGATTTTCCTCCAAATCCAGGAGCAGTCTCCAGGGATGCCCATGCACCAGAAATTTTTTCCCTTTATGGAAAAAATCCTAACTCATTCAGCCCAAATAGAAGAAGAACAAGGGGTTGATGATATCCCACAGATGCTGAATAATGGAGGCACGATTCCACTCATCAAGTTGTTTAATCCCCAGCCCTCCCTCAAGAGTGGGGAGGACGATTTTGCTCCAAGCCACTTTAGCACCATGTTTCGAAAGAGTAGGGCCCTTCCATAGGAATCGACAGAAGGTGGACTTCATGTCTTTTTAAGGCAGCAGCATGGAGAATGAAATTAGAGGACCATAAAGTTTGGATAGAAAAAAGTACAGATTTGATAAGCTACAGGCGTCTCGCATAAGATAGGAATCTGTTGGTCCATGAGGAAATCCTTTTTGTAATTCTGTCAGGGAGAGGTCTACACTCGGCCAGGCTAAGCTTTGAGGTTATGAGGGGAACCCCAAGGAACTTTACAGGAAAGGTCCCCTCTTGGAACTTCAGTAAGGAAAGGATGGATGCAAAGTAGTAAGTGCTTTTTGAGGGGTTCAAACACATGCCAGAAATAGAGGAGAACATGTTGAGGCATTCTTTAAGGATGCTTACTGATCGGAGGTCTCCATGGCAAAAGAGTAGAAGGTCATCAGCGAAACACAAATGGGTTATCCTTAGCTACTTGGTTTTCCAATGAAAATTAAAATTAGGCCCATTTGACTCCTTTGTTAAAATAATGGAAAGAACTTCCATAGCAAGGACAAATAGAATAGGGGATAGTGGTTCGCCCCTGCCCCTTTGGCACCACTAAAATAGCCATATAATCCCCCATTGACTTTTACTGAGAAGGTAGGGGTAGAGATGCATGCCTTTATCCAAAAGATGAACTTTGGAGGGAATTTGAAGATTCTCAGATCTTCCAGAATGAACTCCCAGGAAACCGAGTCAAAGGCTTTTTGGAGATCAATTTTCAAGGCACATCGAGGTGGGCCAAATTTCTTATGGTAGTTCCTAAAAAGCTCCTGAGTAATAAGGATGTTGTCACCAATCCTCCTACCCGGGACAAAAGCAGCTTGGTAGGGAGATATGATCTTGGGAAGAAAACCCTTCATCCGACTCACTAGGATCTTTGAAATGCATTTGTAGGTTGTATTACAACAGGAAATCAGCCTGAAGTCATTCATAGAGGTGGGGTTTGGGGTTTTGGGGACAAGTACTATAGCCGTAGCGTTCGTTCCCCGTAAAAGACAACCTTGTTGGAAGAAGGACTTAACGGCAAGTGAGAAATTTGAGCCAACTATATCATAGCAAGCAAGAAAGAAATTGACATTGAAGCCGTCAGGGCCCGGACTTTTATTTTGCTTCATACTTTTGAGTGATGCGAGGACTTCGGCATCGGATATGTCCCTGTCCATAGCAGTAGCTTCCGCAGGGGTAATAAACTTCTTAAAAGAGCTTGCCAAGAGCTGAATATTATAGAAGTTTGCATGAGATGGGGAACCTAAAAGTGATTGGAAATGGGCCACTGCAATTGTAACGACCCCAAAAATTCATACAATATAATTCTCAATTTCGGTCATTAATAACACATCTACCTTCTAATTTTACATCCTTATTCGATGTTAAACTATATAAAATGCGGAATAATTTAAACTTTTCTATCTTCTTACTTTAATTCCCTGAATCAAAACCTTTATCATCTACATATCTTTGAATCATATATAATCCATAATTCACTTCATCACAATTATTATATCAAATTTTACATTTCAACTCAATAACCTTTGCATATCAAATAACTCAAACTTTAACTTTACAACTCAACATAAAACTATACATCATAAAACATTTAATACATCTCATGAATCTTAATCATTTTTTTTTTTGCTAAATTCATGAATCTGAATCTTAATCATGGTTTAAAGAAATAACAACTTTAGCTAAAAAATATTAATCTTCGTTCTGAACCACGCCATTCAAGTAGCACATAGTGTTACCTTCAATCCTTAACCTGCAAAAATGGTTATTTGTAAGGTTGAGCTCGACAGCCCAGCAAAATCTAACAGTTTTCATGCCTCACGTAGCACATAATAGCATGCTCAACGTATATCTCATAAACATTGGACTAACATAACATACATGTTACTGTTCATATAACAAGTATAAAGATTGAGTTCCTTACTCAATCAGCATGCTTTACTCAATCAACGTAGTCATAAGTTAACTTTAACATTTCATACATTCAACATATATATAACACATCATGCTCTTTGCAATAAAGATTTAAAACAATCAAATTCACATAGCAAATAGGAACTGAAAGACTTGCCTTATTCGTTGTTTACCAATAACAGTTTAACAGCTTATAGATATCTGCATTTCACGTGCCCTACACAATTATATAATCATTCACATTAACTATTAGTCACATAGCAACGCATAGTAGTTGTAATGTAAACTTTAATCTACATCTCATAACCCTTCCTATTATCAATACACAATGTTCAATTTTATTGTGTTAACTTTCGACTTATTGCTCACTATATTTCATATTCGAAGTTCATTCAAGTGTTTAAGTCTTGCTAGGAATCATTATTGGTTTTATATTAAACCCATTTCATACCTTATAATATTCATTTCATTTGACTTAAAACACTTTTTACGTTCATTATCACTTATCACGGCGTTTCGACGTTTATTCGTGACATGTCCAATTTGTCTCTCATGTGTGTGTTTGGTATACGTATTCAACTTATCTAATATATCATTTATTAATGTTAAGCATCATTATACTTCATAATATTCATGTTCTATAACTTAGAACAACATCTTTTGTCGTCAAGAGCACTACACTTGCATACGTGCATGCCCGACGCCCTCCGATTGCCTCTGAAAATATAACAGTCCTAAAAATGACCATTTTGACCCCTGTTCCTAACCTCAAATTGAAAAACTTAAAGAATAAAAGTTGTAGGTCTATTCGTCCTCGTTCCGGATCATCCTAAATCACGTCAATCGGAGTTTGTATGAAAACGTTATGCCTATTTTACTAAAACAGGTCAAAGAAGTCACACCTGACATACTTTGGGCGCATTTGCGCCCAATTAAGCCTTGGGCACAGCGCAGCTATGCCCCAAATGACTTAGGGCACAACGTAGCTGCGCCCGTTAGTAGAAACGGGAGCTGAAGCTACTGTTCTTCGCGATTTTTGACCCCTTTTCTCCTACTAATCTCCTATTGTAATTGGTTGTTAGTTTAACTTTTATTTTGGGATCTCTTCCGCGTTCCATATCATCATCTATACTTCTTAGATGATGATATTATATTCTGGGGTATGCCCCTTAGCCATTGTATTTGGTCCTTTTATACAAACAAACAAACTTAGCAAAAAAAAAAAATTAGTCCGTTTTCGATTCTATGAATTCGTAATTCATAGAACTACAACATACTAGAATTATAACAATTTATAAAAACTCTAGCTAGCCTAAATCTTAACCCAAAACTCATGTTCATACTAAACTTTCATGTTTTAACATGTTTAGCGATTTGATTCACTACGAATTCGTTTCTTAACCAAATTGATTCATTCAACTTGCATTATTTTTGTTTTTGAATGTATTAACACAAACCATTGCCAATTTACAGATTAACACATGATTTAACCACTAATTTTTGGTCTCAAAGTAAGCCAAAATATATATAGTATCACATAACCAAGTTCTTCATCCTAAACATGTTCCCATGGATTTTGATTTCTAAAAATCATTCCTAGACAACATATACAGATTATAATCATCTACCAACATATATATAATATCTATTTTTATCATATCATCCAATAAAATATAAGTTTCAAAAGAAAACTCTAAGAACACATATACTAACGTTTGTAGAATAGGTTATTACCTCTTTGATTCTTGGAATAGATGATTACCCTTCTTCTTCTCTTTCTTTGATTCTCAATTCCCTCAATTTCTCTCTTCTCTATATTCTTCTTTCTTGCTTTTAGACTTAGGAAAACTAAACTGATAAAACACGTAATATAAAACTGATATAACATTAAGCGTACACTTATATGGCTTCATCAGTTAAATTATGCCAAAGGTCACAAGACCATGTTTGGCAAAACCCTCTCCAACCTCCTTTTAATTTATTTTCATGTTTTTGTTTATTATATAGTAAACAAATGTCACACTTATTAAATTTAAATCATAATCTTTAATTATCCACATAATATTTACTTAGCTAACATAATTCTTAATATTTATTTAATAAATATTAACCTTCTAAATTAATCATTCCTTAATTCCATTAATCAATTAAATTAAAATAACACAATTACACGATATTATAATTATTAAACAATTAATTTAATTTGATTATTTCATAAAATTAAATCTTCAATCCATAAAATTACCATATATTAATTTAGTTAATATAAACACTTAACTAAATTATTACACAACAATTTCATCGAATATTTATTTATCTCAATAAATAAATTATTTAAAATATTTATTTAATTCAATAAATATTTAAAATATTTACCAAATTCATTTAATTTCTTCAATAGTTAACTTAACTATTGAACCTCACTTTCCCAATATATGAATATATATTTCTCTTCACACCAGATCACACATTTCAAAATATATATAGTACGTATATATACATACTCAAACTCAAAACATCTCATAATAAGAATTTTAATTATTAAATTCCTATTTTAATCAATTATAAACATTTGGGTTGTCACATCCTTCCTTCCTTATAAGGATTCCGTCCTCGGAATCACCGAAACCCTACCTTACTCAGGTTTTCACCAAATCTATTCGTTGAATAACTTCAACATATTACCTTAATATAGGTTTTATATTTCCTACTCCCACCATTCTTGATAATAAATTCTTATAAGTTTTATTTCATGATCTTTACTTAGACTCAATTAAATTTGAGTATTATATATTCTTTAACCTATTCATTTCCTTTTCTAAAGATCGTTATCATATACTCCACTCATAAACACTCAGGATATTACATTCACCCATTCTTCTAAGAATTTCGAAAATCTAGCATAGCTAGTAGATTTAGAATATGCAGGTATCTATCAACTTCAATCATTGCTCCATTACTTCATTACTTAACCATTCTATCAGTCTTCAACTTCATCAATGCTCTCTATACTATAACCGTTTTCTACCCAAAATAGTTCATCAAACTTACCGCACATTGGAAGTTCAGGAACTTGCCACAATAATATGAGTTTATGAACTTATCCTAGTCAGACCATAGGCGTCCATTCGTTGAGGGGTTCAAAACATACCATATTATTATGAGTCACGAACATACCATATGCATTAGTTTTAAGAATCGCACCTAATCCTAATACTATTCGACTAATCTTAATAGTTTCTAACTATCAAATATACACATGAGAAAAGAATCACCTTTTCGCCACATATACATTGATAGTGCGACACCAACATTCCAATGATTATCAATGTGATAAACTGAGTGCAAGCACAAAACCATCGCCCATACAAAGGTTTGTACAACTCAGCCATCACATGAGTCCTCAATTGAAATCCCACCTAACTCTATCTTACTCTTAACTTGCTCTTTGCTCGATACGAATTCCTCGTATCACATCATCTATAACTCCTCGTGAGTTATCTCGTACTATTTCATAGTACATCATCTTCATAGCATCAAGCTATAATTATTCAAACATTACAGACCATCTTTCCTTTATAACTTAAATAGATCACGTCGTGATCTTATTATTCTATAACCATCCCGCTTAAAATTCTTTTCATAACTCATGATCGTTTTGTTTTACGATCCCCTTTCTTTTCTTTTTCATCATTTACGATTTTGTTTATGCTTTTAATCTTCCAGATTTTGTGTATTCATCATTATTCGTTATCTTGGCTATTGGAGTTAGGGTAACTCCCATTTTTTATCTTTATATCTCTTCAAGATTCTTCTTTGAATTTCTTGTTTATATAACAATTCTTCCTTTAAGAATTTCTAACTTCATTTACATTGCTCAACATTTCATTTGAGTTCCACTTTTTCATCATACGTATCCACTTCCTATACTTGGTACACATCTAGTCTCTAATAGTTTCAATATGGTACGCTGAGTGGCTTCCCACAAATAACTAACAAACTAGGTTCCGAGTTGCTAGTTCGTATATACCTCCGCTCTATGAAGGAATCGTTTATCCCAGATACCACACATCAACTATTAAAGAGTACCATTGTACCATACTTAAATATAACTTTTATTCTTAACTTCTTTATCATTCTCTTCTTATAGATATTGTCTATTTATTATCACCTTACATCCTTATTATTGGAGTTGGGTAACCCCGCATTCATACTCCTTATAACTCTGCGAGATTCTTCTTTGAATCCTCTCACACATGTTTTAATCCTTTCTTTATAAATATCTTAAATTACTTCTTATTATTCAAACTCTACTTGAGCTTATTCTTTCATTATCTTCACCTTCCTTCTCTAAGGTTATAGCCTACGGTACTCTTACCTAAGGTTTATAACCTACAGCTTTGATACCAACTGTAACGACCCCAAAAATTCATACAATATAATTCTCAACTTCGGTCGTTAATAACACATCTACCTTCTAATTTTACATCCTTATTCGATGTTAAACTATATAAAATGCGGAATAATTTAAACTTTTCTATCTTCTTACTTTAATTCCCTGAATCAAAACCTTTATCATCTACATATCTTTGAATCATATATAATCCATGATTCACTTCATCAAAATTATTATATCAAATTTTACATTTCAACTTGATAACCTTTGCATATTAGAGAACTCAAACTTTAACTTTACAACTCAACATAAAACTATACATCATAAAATATTTAATACATCTCATGAATCTTAATCATGGTTTAAAGAAATAACAACTTTAGCTAAGAAAATTATTAATCTTCGTGTATTATTTCTGATCCACGTCATTCAAGTAGCACATAGTGTTACCTTCAATCCTTAACCTGCAAAAATGGTTATTTGCAAGGTTGAGCTCGACAGCCCAGCAAAATCTAACAGTTTTCATGCATCACGTAGCACATAATAGCATGCTCAACGTATATCTCATAAATATTGGACTAACATAACATACATGTTATAGTTCATATAACAAGTATAAAGATTGAGTTCCTTACTCAATCAGTATGCTTTACTCAATCAACGTAGTCAAAAGTTGACTTTAACATTTCATACATTCAACATATATATAACACATCATGCTCTTTGTAATAAAGATTTAAAACAATCAAATTCACATAGCAAATAGGAACTGAAAGACTTGCCTTGTTCGTTGTTTGCCAATAACAGTTTAACAACTTACAGATATCTGCACTTCACGTGCCCTACACAATTATATAATCATTCACATTAACTATTAGTCACATAGCAACGCATAGTAGTTATAATGTAAAATTTACTCTACATCTCATAACCCTTCCTATTATCAATACACAATGTTCAATTTTATTGTGTTAACTTTCGACTTATAGCTCACTATATTTCATATTCGAAGTTCATTCAAATGTTTAAGTCTTGCTAGGAATCATTATTGGTTTTATATTAAACCCATTTCATACCTTATAATGTTCATTTCATTTGACTTAAAATACTTTTTACGTTCATTATCACTTATCACGGCGTTTCGACGTTTATTCGTCACACGCCCAATTTGTCTCTTTTGTGTGTGCTTGGTATGCGTATTCAACTTATCTAATATATCATTTATTAATGTTAAGCATCATTATAGTTCATAATATTCATGTTCTATAACTTAGAACAACATCTTTTGTCATCAAGAGAACTACACTTGCATACGTGCATGCCCGACGACCTCCGATTGCCTTCGAAAACATAACAGTCCTAAAAATGACCATTTTGACCCCTGTTCAAATTGTAAAACTTAAAGAATAAAAGTTGGAGGTCTATTCGTCCTAGTTCCGGATCATCTTGAATCACCTCAATCGGAGTTCGTATTAAAACGTTATGCCTATTTTACTAAAACAGGTCAAAAAAGTCAAACCTGACATACTTTGGGCACAGCTGCACCCAATTAAGCCTTGGGCACAGCGCAGTTGTGCCCCAAATGACTTAGGGCACAACGTAGCTGCGCCTGTTAGCAGAAACAGGAGCTGAAGCTACTGTTCTTCGCGATTTTTGACCATTTTTCTCCTACTAATCTTCATAACTTGAGTTATACACATCCAAATTAGTGCATTTTCGATTCTATGAATTCGTAATTCATAGAACTACAACATACTAGAATTATAACAATTTATAAAAACACTAGCTAGGCTAAATCTTAACCCAAAACTCATGTTCATACTAAACTTTCATGTTTTAACATGTTTAGCGATTTCATTCACAACGAATTCGTTTCTTAACCAAATTGATTCATTCAACTTGCGTTATGTTCGTTTTTGAATGTATTAACACAAACCATTGGCAATTTATAGATTAACACATGATTTAACCACTAATTTTTGGTCTCAAAGTAAGCCAAAATATATATATTATCACATAACCAAGTTCTTCATCCTAAACATGTTCCCATGGATTTTGATTTCTAAAAATCATTCCTAGACAACATATACAGATTATAATCCTCTACCAACATATATATAATATCTATTTTTATCATATCATCCAATAAAATATAAGTTTCAAAAGAAAACTCTAAGAACACATATACTAAAGTTTGTAGAATAGGTTATTACCTCTTTGATTCTTGGAATAGATGATTACCCTTCTTCTTCTCTTTCTTTGATTCTCAATTCCCTCAATTTCTCTCTTCTCTATATTCTTCTTTCTTGCTTTTAGACTTAGGAAAACTAAACTGATAAAACACGTAATATAAAACTGATATAACATTAAGCGTACACTTATATGGCTTCATCAGTTAAATTATGCCAAAGGTCACAAGACCATGTTTGGCAAAACCCTCTCCAACCTCCTTTTAATTTATTTTCATGTTTTTGTTTATTATATAGTAAACAAATGTCACACTTAATAAATTTAAATCATAATCTTTAATTATCCACATAATATTTACTTAGCCAACATAATTCTTAATATTTATTTAATAAATATTAACCTTCTAAATTAATCATTCCTTAATTCCATTAATCAATTAAATTAAAATAACACCATTACATGATATTATAATTATTAAACAATTAATTTAATTTGATTATTTCATAAAATTAAATCTTCAATCCATAAAATTACCATACATTAATTTAGTTAATATAAACACTTAACTAAATTATTACACAACAATTTCATCGAATATTTATTTATCTCAATAAATAAATTATTTAAAATATTTATTTAATTCAATAAATATTTAAAATAATTACCAAATTCATTTAATTTCTTTAATAGTTAACTTAACTATTGAACCTCACTTTTCCAATATATGAATATATATTTCTCGTCACACCAGATCACACATTTCAAAATATATATAGTACGTATATATACATACTTAAACTCAAAACATCTCATAATAAGAATTTTAATTATTAAATTTTTATTTTAATCACTTATAAAAATTTGGGTTGTCACATCCTTCCCTCCTTATAAGGATTCTGTTCTTGGAATCATTGAAACCCTACCTTACTTAGGTTTTCACCAAATCTCTTCGTTGAATAACTTCAACATATTACCTTAATATAGGTTTTATATTTCCTACTCCCACCATTCTTGATAATAAATTCTTATAAGATTTATTTCATGACCTTTACTTAGACTCAATTATATTTGAGTATTATATTTTCTTTAACCCATTCATCTCCTTTTCTAAAGATCGTTATCATATACTCCACTCATAAACACTCGGGATATTACAGCAATCTGCTGAATGTTATTCTGCCCGCTCACTAGGATGCCCTCGTCATTTGTAATAGACATAATTTTGTGATGATTCCATCTAGCTTTTACTTGGTTATGAAAGAAACCAGAGTTCCTATCACCTTCCTTAAGCCATTGTATCATGGATTTTTGTTTGAAGAGCTTTTCCTCCCATAAGAGGGCTTCCCAAAGGCTATTTGTGAGATCCTTCTGTCTCTCGAGCAAGACATGATCATTTGGGTTATGAGCGATAGAAGTCTGAGTGGAATGAAGAAGTGATCGATTTTGAGCAACATTTGAAGTCAGATTACCATTGCTCCTATTCAGACCAATAAGAGCCTTTTTAATAGATTTGAGCCTCCCAGCGAGGACTTGTAGAGGGTCACCAAACGCAGGGATATGCCAAGCAGTCCTAACCACCTCATGGAAATTCTCCATGTCCACCATAAAGTTGAAAAATTGAAAAGGTTTAGGGATACGAGACAATTGCATTCCAGTCTAGACTATCACCGGGCAATGGTCAGAAAGGTCACGAGAGGTGAAAAGATGGCCTGTGATAGAGGAAAAATATACAACCATGGAGAGTTAACCATGGCTCTATCCAATTTTCTATAAATAGGATTCACACTGTTAGAGTCCCACCACGTGTGACAGGGGCCCACTACCCGAAGGCCCAGCAGGGATAAATCACCAATGCAATCTTTAAAATCTTGCATGCCTCTATCCCATAACTCACTACCCCCATTGATCTCAGATAAGTTTAAAACCTCTTTGAAATCACTTAAAATGCACCATGGCTTATCAGTTGGCACAAGAGAAGCCCTTAAGCCCCCCCCAAAGAAGTTTCCTTTCCACGGTAGTGTTGAGCCCATAGATAAAGGAAACAGAGAAACTAATGTTGAGTTCCAAAAAAGTAACCATATAGTGGATAAAATTGCGAGGACTGGGAAATAAAAGTAACATCCCAAACAAAAGGGTCCCAGCCAACCCATATCCTCTCATTATCATGATGCTCATAGTTGAATTGCCATTTCCAATCCCTGTATATAGCCTTAGCAATAGGAATGGCTTTGGGAGCTTTGACTCGAGTTTCCAGAAGGCCAACTAAAGAGATAGAATATTTAGAAATAAGGTCTTTAACACTAGCCTGCTTGGCCCTACTATTTACACCTCTAATATTCATAGAGCAAAAACTGATCGTAAATAGTTAAGATTGTGAGATGGGGTTCCCCCCCTTTTTCTTCTTCTTGGAGCTTTTGTTAGTGACAAAAGGGTTATTTGCTTTGTGCTTTAGGTCCCTACCATCCTTTTCATCAACCAACTTTAGTTTTCCCACTAGAGGACCAGGGGGAGGTGTGATGTCCATGTCAGAGTAAGGATTTGGTCGAGGCTTAGCTACTGGAGATAGTAGGCCAAACGAATTTGAGTCAATCACAGATGGTGGGAGTGCACCAGTCAAGGGTTTTTTGGGACCAGGGGGTAGTCTAGGACCCTTAGCCACCACAGTCCACGCGTCCATAATCCCCAAGGATGAGGGGGCAAGCAGATTTAAAGCCTTGTGAGAGGGGCCAGAACCCCCGATAAGAGGGGAAGGAGGCTCAGGGCAAAGAACCATATCAGCCTTCGGAAAGGAAGGGGCCATCACTGGACCTTTGGGTATCCACTTAAAGTTTGCATTTGGGCACCTAGCAAGGGAGTGACCGAAAGATTTACAGTGGGAGCAGAATAGAGGCTTATTTTGATATTCCACCTTTACCGTGCAAACTTTTTCAGATAGAGTCTCATCCTCTATAACAACTACTTCAAGACAGTCAGGCATGAGAGAAGATGCAGTAATTTCAATGCAAACTTTGGTAAAAGTCATAGGTTCTAATTTCTCAGTTAGCTTGTCAACGAACAGGGGTTTGCCAATACCACTCGCTAAATAGTTGAGCCCAGCCGGAGAGAGATAAGACAGAGGTACATTGTGAAATTTTACCCAAACGGGTGCTTTTGTGCAAGGTTCAGCATGGAAGTCTAACCCTTCCTTCCCATTTTTAAGGCATAGCAGCTTGTTTGAAATGTACTAAGGGCCGAGAGCAAGAACATTCTCACGATTTTGTGGGCTAGAGAACTTAAACACAAAGTACCCCTTATCTTGCAGGAATACCCTTTGCAACCCATGTTTGTCCCAAAGCTTATGGGCACTTTCCTTGACTAGTTTAAAAGGTAGTCGTGAGGTGATGAAACTACCCACAAGGCAAGAGTTCCAAAGTGAGTTACCATGAATGAGAATATCAGGAGGTGGCTTAATACGAATAATCCCATTTTTAGAGGAAGGAGGACAAGGGGGAAAAATAATCAAGAGTAAAGCTAGGCTTCACTTCTTGAGCAATCACTTCACTCCAAGAGTGCTTTTTCTTCTCCACCATGTCAGAGGGCATAGCCCTCTCGGCCTCAGTCTTTGACTTAGAATTATAAAAATCTATAGGAAAAGGAACCTCCTCACTAGACTTGATGGCCCCCTCCTTAAACGGTGGCCTGGGAGAATCAGGGGAAGGCATATCAGAAGCCCACTCAGCTCCCCGCAGATGTACAGATAAGTCGGTGGCAGATATTAGCCCAGAAAGAGGGGGCTTTCTGATAAGGATTTCTCCTTATTGACGCATAATTAAATAACGTAACCCCTTTCCTCAATAGAACTTTCTAGACATTGTGAATAATGAAAATAATAATATGAATAAATATGTTGTCTCAATTATTAATTTAATAATATAAAATATTATGCAGATGATACTGTGACAATAATTGAATCAATAATATGAGGTACTATGCAGCAACTACTGTTGCAATAATTGAATAAAACCGGGTGACTTCTTACGTAAGCATCAATAATCACGTATTACTGTACTTTTATCACCGAATATTTTAAAAGTTTAACGGTAAAAGTTTTGCCGTTATTTTTATAAAAATGTTATTTCTATCGCTTTCTATATCTGATAGTTATTCTGTTGTGGGGTCCACCAATAATTGTGTTGACGTACAGATATTCCCTGACAAAAAGAATATTCCCCGACCAAACGAATATTTTATGACAACTTACTTACTTTAAAAAATTTGCATATATCACCCATAACTATAGCATTATATCAAATCAACACCTTATTATTCAAAATAATATTTAGAGAAAATTAAATATTTATTCATAAAAAGTTGGGGTTTTACAGTAATGTTGTAACCTCATGGCGGCCCACGCTAAAGCACAACAAGTCTTTACAATCAACGTATACTTCTTCTCATGGATGCTGAATCTTTTATTGAGGTAATAGATGGCTCTCTCCTTGCCTTTGTCATCTTTCTGGCCCAGCATACACCCCATGACATTAGGATTGACTGATATGTACAGAACAAGGGACTTTTGTCTCTTGGAGACACCAAAATAAGGGCTTCAACCAGTTGCTTCTTGATGGAGAGGAAGGCTTTTTGACAGTCCTTATTCCACTTTCTGAAGGAATTTTTCCTCAACAACTTGAAGATGGGGTCAGTTGCAGTGAGTTAAGAGAGGAATCTGCTAATGAAGTTGATTCTCCCAAGGAATCCCCATATCTCTTTTTTTGTTTGGGGTACATGCATCTCAGTGATGGATTTAATCTTAGCGGGATCCAGCTCAATGCCTTTGTTGCTTACTAGAAATCCCAATAACTTGCCAGATTTGACACCGAAGGCACACTTGGCTGGATTCAGCTTCAAGTTGTATTTCCAAAGTCGATTGAATAGCTTTCTGAGATGGTCGGCGTGGTCATCTTCCTTTTTGGACTTGACAATGGTATCATCCACATAAACCTCTATCTCTTTGTGCATCATGTCATGGAAAAGGGCCATCATGGCTCGTTGATACGTAACACCAACATTGATAAGGCCGAAAGACAATCACCTATAACAAAAGGATCCCTAGGGGGTGATAAAGGCTGTATTTTCCCTATCTTTTTCGGCAACCATGATTTGGTGATAACGAGATAGGTATCACCAATTGTCTCTAATAGACGAAAGGCGAGAGTTCTATCTTCCATGGTCAATTATACCAACAAAGGATCACCAGATCCTACAACAGGAAAGTCCGACTACAGAAATTTAAACAATATGACTTGGTTTTGAAGAAGATCATTGACAACAAAGATCAATCCAAGGGAAAATTCGCCCCAAACTGGGAAGGCTCGTTTGTTGTCAAGGAGGTATTGACAAGAGGTGCTCTCAGATTACATGAAATGGACGGCGATGAATTTCCACAGCTCATCAACTGGGACACCGTGAAACGGTACTATGTCTGAGGTTACCATCAAGCAAACATCCTAGTTTTGGTTCACCAGATCACCAGCCACTTCAGGTTTTCTAACCCATCACTACATACAACTCTTCTTCATACCCATCTGCCCCATTAAGGACAAACACACTTTTCAAACCAGCAGCCTGGTTTTCGGATCATCAGATCTTTCACTCCACTTCGTTTCAAACCATTCAGGTTATCCCACCAGGGATTGAACCTTCACACCCGCAGTTTTATCCCACCAGGGATAAAACTTTTCACACCTACAGTTTGTCCTATACATGGGATCAAACTTTTCACCTGCAGTTTGTCCTGAACATAGGATCAAACTTTTTCGACTGTAATCCGTCTTGCACATGGGGCGAACTACGTCGACCTGATCTCCCCAATACACGGGAGTACGTAGGCAACCATTTTTTTAATGGCCCGGTCACACCATAAAAAAAACACACTTTTATACCTTTCTACACCCTTCACATACAGCGTTGAACCTCTTACACCAGGTTCGAACTACGTAGACCTGATCTCCTCTTTAATAGAACTACGTAGGCAGCCATTCATGGTTCAGTCTTACCCCCTACCAAAACACAAAAACTTGTCACATGGTAGGATCAACCTTCAATCCACCATATTTCATCGGCTTCAGACCAAAGGGATGGAACTAACTGATCTCCCCACATAAATGGGAGAATCGTCGACCATCTAAGCTACGGTTGAGTCCTCAAAGAGAAACACCAATCCATAAGAGATGGGACCATACAAAGGAGTACCGGAGACCATCTGTGGTGCGGTCAACCACAGAGAGGAAAGCCACACTCCTCTCCATTACTACATGTAGAAACCGACTCCAAGACACCAAAGGGTAGGGATACACACAGATAAACGATCCATTCTAAATGATCCTGAGACATCTCAATGTCCACCCGTCAAGGATGAGTTCAGAATACATCAGGATCACAAGCCTTGAAGAAGTAAACAAATATCAAACAAGTAACGAGGCACAACTAAAAGGGAAGTGAATCAAAATATATTTTCCTGCCATATATAATGATGTTTGATATATACAAAATGAACTGTACATGACAAAATGGCCAAGCTAGTCTGTGCAGGAAAATACAAGCCCATCTACAAATCAGTGTATATACGAGCTATCAAGTCCAACATGGCATCTCTCTCTGAAGAAGGAGGTAACGCTGTGAGCTCTTGCCCAAGGGTATCTACACGAGCCAATAGATCCACCGCCAACTGCATGGCGACATGGTTCTCATCAATATATGCGCTCATCTCGACAATAATGCCAATGGTAAAAAGGATCTCATTGTAGTACTATCTGTAACAGATATATCCCGAGCAGATATAGCGCCATCCTGCTCAATAATCAATGCATCTCTGCATGATCTAGCCTCATCCCGCTCAGTAATAGCAGCATCTCTATGAGCTAAGGCATCATCTCTCTCTAATAGAGCGGCATCTCTCCCAACAAGAGCTGTCAACATCAAAGCCCTAACCTGATCTCTCTCAAATGTCATCAGATGAAGACTCTGCTCTAAATACTCAATTTGAATGCGGGTCACAAGATGCTTGATCATCTTTGGGAGAATCCATCACATTCTTGGCAACCCAGCTAATAGCTCCTCCTCAACAGGAGAATCAGTGTCCTCTATGGGCTCTCCACCATCAAAATTAATCCCCGGCACTGTGGATACAACTGCAGTCGATGTAGTCTCTGTCTCCATCCATGTAGAATACTTTGCCGAATAGCCCGGATGGCTAACGAAAAATTCAGCTCGCTCACACTAATCCCAACAGGCATACATCCTGGATCTATCCTCTGATGACAAATGGCGAGAAGCCAAACGTTGACCTAATGCCCCCTCAAAAGGGTGGATGTCCTGGAACTAGTCGAACTGTGACATCATAGCCAGTGGGTGGTAAGTAGTCATGCCCCTCAAACCATCCAAAGGGTGATAATCCATGCCAGGTGCATGAGTAATGAAGCTGTAGGGTGAACTGAGCCCTGTACATGGCAAAATGTCAAACGGATCTCCGATCCCTGCTAAGAACACCGACCAGGATGTAGCGTCCATACACTCCACTGGCTGAAATGAGTAAGACATAGCTATCTCATGGGAAAAGCAGTACCCATATCGTCGAAAGGTGCCAATCGGTCTCAAGTGTGACATGAACCATACATACAACATGACCGAGCTGCCTATGAATACCCCTGCAGGATAGGTATGACAGTACGTGGTGAATCTCAATGTCTCTGTCACAATCATTAGCACAATGGTATGACCCTCCCTGAGAGCTTTCACTGCCATGACAACATCGATGTCCAGCTCATCCATATTCAGTGGCATGTACACGTAAGCCACTACGCACATCATGAGTACGTCTACCCTAGTTGTACGCCATTGATCCTCCGACGTGGTGAAATCGCCGGAGTGCCGTACATAACTGTCCTCTGAGCCAAATCTGTCTATCAGAAAAAACTGGGACACCATATGGCCAGATGTAATCTTATCCTGTACTACTCTACACCTCAACCCGGTGAGGGTCATGAACTACCGACTCATGTCGTCGATAGACATCCAAGCGCAAGTCCTGTCCAGTGGCAATGCCGTCAATCGCTCGTACTCCTCTAAGGTGGGAGCCAACTCCTGGGTCCCGAATTCGAAAACCTGCCTCTCCGGTACCCAATGCTCCAGCATACCATCTACAAAGCCCACACGAACCTAGAACATCAGGATGGTCATGGAATGTTGTAATAACTGATTTACGGTCACCCGATCTGTAGGTGATAAACTATCATACCACGACCTTAGACGAGAGGCTACCAATACTGGTGGGGTGTGATCAATGCGGCTAACTGTAGAAGAAGACATCCGTGTGGGCCGTATCATAAGACCATCTAGCGGTCAATGCTGAATATCTCTGGAGATACATATGCATAACATAATACATGCATGATCAACAATAGATGGCAATATGATGTAGGGAATGGAAAATAGTACATACATTCCTAAGTACATCATCATCTAATACATCATCTTTGTACAGCTAAAAATAAGGGAAATGGGGCACAGACACCCAACAATTAACAGAGGCCTATCAAAAGATATAACGAGAATGAGGCATAGCCACCTAGTATCTAACAGAGGCCTATGAAAAGATATAGCAAGAATACACATCAGAAGAAGACAATGGTGTCAATGTCTACATCATCAATCATGTCCACCTGATGTAACTCCTCCTGAGTCACTGGATCTCTGCTAAGTGGGATGTCAGGCCTATAAAATAGAGGATCTACGTTGACAAAACCACATGGGTCACCTAAAGGGCCAACCCTAGAGCTGGAAGGATCAAAAGTATCTGCCTCTGAAGGATCTCTGCCCAAGTGTCGGATAAAGAAATGTGCATGGTCCAACTGCTGGGTCAAACTGTCAATCTGTGTCAAATGAGTCAGATCTCAGACACAGGCCATCCAATCCGTCATCATCACAGATCCAAGAACCATATCCCCCGTGAACTGAGTGGCGCGGGTCTGGGCTCCGATGGTACGAGGGGACCACCAGCGATGGAACATATCCTGAGTATACGGACCCTCTGACAATGTAAAGCCGTCAACGCTCATCAATGAGCTCTTTTTGGCACGCTCTCCCAAATAGAGCTCCCATTCTCCATTTGTGAAGAGAGGAATCCTACAGGTGGGATATCACGTACTCGACACCAGTCGGGTACCCATCCTCAAACCCAATGGTCAAATGCTCCCCAGAATAAAGAATCCAAGTGATAGCATCAGCTGTCAACAACTCCAACTACAGATGACATTGGGTGAAACCCTCAGCTACAGGAACATCCACCAGTATGGAGTGATGCCATCGCCGTCCTCGTGGATACGTATCTAAACCTAATACACTAACATGACGCAAGCATGAGAGCCTCTCATAGGCCCAAAACTGCCAACATAAAGGCAAACATCTGCTGTCAATCAACACTCTTAACCTGTACATGGGAAATCTTAAGAGTACTCACAAGCAAAAATGGGTAAAATCTTAGCCAAGCCTTCGTCAAGCCCTGCGAACGCATGTGCATGCTCCTGAGGAAATAGGCTAAGGTGTAAGAACCCCAATCATACTCTCCAATACGGTCCACATCTTGTGTGGCTCTCACCAAAGCGAATGACACCATAGAAGAGTTATCTGCTATGAAGCAGCCCCTAATGATTATCAGGAACAATCACCGAAGAATGCGATCCCTGACTCTCACATCATCGGGTATGGGCTCACTCAATGACCCACTCATAGCATCTACGCTCAAAGGACCTCAGATGAATCACCCCGCCTCGAGCCTCAATCGGGACTCCTAGCAAGGATCTGACAACAGTCGGGGTAATATCCGCCGTACAAGGCACTAGCGCCCCTCCAAACTCTATACCAGTGATAAATCGCCAATCCATAGGCGTCATCATCACCTCACAGTCTAACAAATAGAGAGACTGAGTCTGGTGAAACTAGCGCTCAGACAACACCCTGAGATAACCCCAGGGACAACGACAGGGGAGGATGGAAAAGAACGCCTCGAAGCCCCAGTTGTGCATAATTGCTTGATAATCGGGATGCAGAGCCTAATATGTAGAGTGAATGCTGAATCAGTTCCCTTGAGGATGCATAAAGCTGGGAACCTACATCACAAAGCAAATCAACACCAGAATCCTTGCTCCTCATCAATAGGAAAAAGGAAGATCAAATCCAGCTTGTACCTCGTTTGCATGCAAGTAAACTGAGGGGTGTCGACTCAAATCACCCAGAAGCTCTGGGATCGTCACCTGAATGCCTGGGAGATCCCTACGGGGAACATGAGCAGCAGGACCAGGGTCCACAACCAGTACATCCTCATCCTCGTCCTCAACATCAGGTACATCAACTCGGACATGACGTATCACCGCCTCCGCTAGACGACGAGGTTGTCTAATAACTGAACAGGGTCGAGGCACATCAGAAGCCCTCCTCCGCACACCTAAAGTGGTCCTGCGGGAACTACTCAGCTGATTTGGATCCATATATATCTGGACATAAGTCTCTAAATCACCTCAGAAAGGGTGTGATAAAATCTAACCTGGAGCTTTTCAAATGCATTTTATGACTATATGCATGCATGCATTACTTTAACATACACCTACAGTAGAGTTAAAAATGCATGACTACCCAATGCCTACATTTTGGAAAATTTTTGCCATAGTCTCCTTTGTACACAGGATTATCCATATACACATAAGCATGACTAGGTGGCCATTCAGTAGCACACCTACCCACAATCATAAAACATCTTATATGCATAAATATCAAAGACATAATCCGTAAGGGTAGCCTAATTACCAGGATTACTTTGCTTTACCACCTTTGCTCATTTGTCCTCAAATAAGATAAAAAATAGCAGAAAAAAGGTCTCAATTTGACTGTTTCAAAAGTCAAATTTTTTCACGTCATTATGTTCAACATGTTTAAATACTAACATTTACTATATTGAATATTTTTTATCAAGTCATATGAGCATGCATATTCACTACTATGTGTTTAGAAGCATTTCATGTGATAACTCATTTTCCAACGGATAAAAACTGGAAAAGAAGACATGCATACGTTATCAGGACAGTGTAGAACACTTGTACGGTGATAGAATTTGCAGAAAGACGCCCGAACTCAGCAAATCTAAAGAAGAGCTCTCGGATTCTCTGTGTGGCGCAACTTAAAAATAACTTGTGAAAGCAACAGGTGCCTTAAAGCCACCCACGGTTGGCTGCAAGTGTACCTATGGTTCCCTTGGGTGGGGCCCACCCCTCTGGTTCGGTCCAGTATGAGTTGCAAAGGAGGTCTCACAAGTTAAAAAAGTCAAATCAGGAAAAAAGATGCTACACGATTGAGCGAAAAAGCCTGAAATCCTGGTTTTTAGAGACCAAACTGCGGGTCTACACATCACTCAGTGGTATTCGCCCAAACACATGGTTTACTATACCGATGATCATAACTATTGCAAACTACACTCGATAATACCTCACGAAGGTCTGATGCCATCAGTTCAGGGTCGTAACTCCATAACATTCACCCCAGCGGAAACTTCATATAAGTTCATCCGTTGATGTACACGTCAACGAAGGTCAAGCAACCTTGACGACATTCAGCCGCTAGCAAGTAAATCCAGCGAAGCATCAGAAACCATCTGATGATCTCATCCATTGATACACACGTCAACTAAGGTCAAGCAGCCTTGACTAATCTCCCAAACAGGGATCTCATCCGTTGATATACATTTCAACGAGGGTCAGGCAGCCCTGACAACACAAACTGTTGGCAGTAACTCCGACAGAGCAGTGGAAGGACCTGGCGATACAAACCAGGGAAGACCATCCTCATCGGGGAGGACCGATGATGGAATATGTTATACAAGTTCTCCTCAGACAAAACACATCCGCACAGGTCTCTCATACATGAGAGGTACGTCCTCAATGGGAAATCAGCACTAAAGATTAAAGAATTGGGTGATAACCCCAACGTCAACATCCTGGAAGCTTTGGATCACACGTCTAAGCAGTTCATCAGAGTCATCAGTGATAACTACAATCCCCATCAAAAGCCGTGGGAATAGTCATCACATCCTGTTGGAAAACAATCCAACAAACCATATACATCATGCATAAACATCATGCTGTAGTACATTGCATCATGATTATCTTGTCACATTTCAAGTGTCTAGTATTCTTTATCCTATCTATGCCATTACATTGCATATATATGAAAAAGAGGGGCATCTATAGACACTCAAAATTTTGCATTCATGTTACTAACATTGCAGGAGGGCAGAATCATCTTTCAAAGATAACCCTGGAGGACAAAGAAGCTCCAAATCCAAAGACAACCTCAGAATTATCAGTCTTACCATCTCGAAGACAACACCGAGATAACCAGTTCTAGTCCTGGAGATAACCCTGGGAGTTTCAGTTCCAACCTCGGAGACAACCCCGAAGAATGTTGTTCCAGTTTCGGAGACAACTCTGGTATCCTCAGTTTTCCATCTCGGAGATAACCTCGAGACATTCAATCCCGAAGACAACCCCTGGAGTTCCAGTTTCAACCTCGAAGACAACCCTGAGGAATGCAGTTGCAGTTTCGGAGATAACCTAGGAAAAGCTCATTTCAACACCTTGCAGTCAACTTCAACCTCGGAGATAACCCCGAGGCACTTCAGTTCCAATCCCGGAGACAACCCCGGGAGGTCAGGCACACCTCAGAGATAACCCTGAGGACCTTCAGTACTCACAACAGCCCAATCTCAGAGATAACCCTGAGCAACGACTGCTACATTAGCCCAAACCGGAGATAATCCCGGTGAGGGGAAAAATCATCATTTTTCCACCTCGATCCCACATTGCACCGTCTCAACAACATTTTAACATACATTCTATACAGAAGTGTCCTACAAGAACCATAGCTCCAATCCCGAGTGACTACTACACAAGACAGCACACCGGATAGAATTTGAACACCTGAAGACCCCGGGCAGGGTCCCATCTTCCTTACTTCGTATAACCTCTAATCCCATGTCATTGTGCAGCTCTCAACAACATCACTCTGAAAAAGGTCTTATACACCTCAATCAGATGCCCAGATTGAAGTTCTGAAAGTTCGAGCAGACATCGCATTGCATACGTGCACGCACTTCGAGATGGTGGGACCATGGAGCTCGGGGGCACCGGGCAACCAAGTAGTGCATTCTTGATTCAAGTATTACACTGTGGCTCCCCCCTCTATAAATAGAGAGCTTGGGGTGGCCATTTTACATAGAGAAAAGGTGACGAAGCCCTATCCATTTTGCTCTATACACACTATAAACTGAGTGCTTTCTCATTTTAAACACTTGTGAGCTTATACTGTGCTATATTTTACCGGTGGAAACCGAGTGTTCATTCTATTAAAGCTATTTGAAGTCTTCTTCGTTGCCCACTGTAAGACTTCTTACATTTCTTAAAGCCTTTCTCCACTTCTTGCACAAACAGTTATTCACGTTGAGAGTCGTGTTGTGTGCGTATGCTCGGACTTCGGTCCATGGCTTTTTATTCTTTTTGTATATATATACTTATATATATATATTTGTACTAACATTATCAAGTTATGCCTCGATTGAGCACGGACTCACGTCCGAGCGTTTATTGCTTATATATATATATATATATATATATATATATATATATATATATATATATATATATATATATATATAGAAGCGATCCTAATGGCAGTAAACTCCAAAGTAGTCAAAATGTAAAGAAAGCAGTAAAAGGCCATGAAGTAAACTCCAGGCCTGACAGAAAAGTAAAGAAAGCAGTAAAAGGCCACGAAGTAAACTCCAGGCCTGACTTCATATATATATATTTACAACTTATATAAAATATATATATATATATATATAACTGGTTATAGTTTTCATACAAACTGCAACATCATGTGAGCCTAGGAATCATGTGATCATAAAATGGAAGTATCAAAGGCCTCAATTACTATTGAGCATAAGGGTTTGAAAAACCTCTTTTACAAAACGTCACTGCTATATCTTGTTAAAACTGAACTTTTATACAAAATTCAAACCCTTTGTATATAGGTGAAAACTAGGCATAGCACTACTTCCAAATAATTGTACATTGACCCATACACACGCACACACATTCATATAACAGTTTAATTGAAAAGTGGCAGTCACCGTGATAACACGGATGTTGGGGGGTGCCTAACACCTTCCTCAAAGATATTCAAGCCCCTGCACCCTAATGAATCTCGGTTTCACGGACACATTAGCGATTAATCGCATCACTAGGTCAATGTGCAAACCTTTTCTCAATTGAGTTGGTGCAACCATTTAAAAATACCAACTAGCGACTCTTACAGTCCAATCGTCGACATATACATGTCGGACCTTTTCACAACTTATTTTTTCAAACAAATCTCACCTAACATGAGAACACCAAAAGATAAGAACAGAAAAAGGGACAAATAAAAATCCCTACATCAACAGGTGGTGACTCTGTTGGGGACATCCAATAAGAGGGCTTAAGCCGCTACTACAAACTTTTCAAACTGTTATATTGTAAGACCCCAACTTATTATAAATAAAATTGAATTTTCTTTATTCATTATTCTAAATTAATAAGGTGTTAATTTGATATAATGCTTTGGTTATGGGTGAAATGTGCAAATTTTACAAGATAACCAAGTGGTTATAAAATATTCATTTTTGTCAGGGAATATTCTTTTGGTCGGGGAATATTCATACGACGGTGCAGCCATTCGTGGGGCCCATAATAGAATAACTGTCGGATGAAGAAAACGACAAGTTTGAGTTTTTATAAATAACGGCGTAGTTATTACCGTTAACACTTTTGGAATACCTGGTGGTTAAAATACGAATCTGGCGTGGTTTTGCGATAGAACACGGTATTGCACAGTATTTTTGAATTATTGATTCTTGTTTAAGAAGGCACCACTCAATAATTGTTACAGTAGTTACTGTTCAATATTTTATTTTATTGATTCAATAATTGCTGCGTTGATATTTAATATTATTGTTGTTTCAATAATTGTCACTGCACAGTATTTCCCATTATCAGATCAATAATTCATATTATTTGAATAATATTATTAGATAACATTATTGGCAATGTCTAGAAAGTTCTGTCTAAGGAGAGGTTTAGTCACCTAATTGCGCGCCAGTATGGAGAAATTCTTATTGGAAAGCCCCCTCTTTCCTGGGAACGGCCTGGTTGTCATAATTGTGATTCTGTAATATTATTTGTGAATAATTAATTATTGATTTATTTGATAAGAAAATATTTATTTGATGTGGATATAAATGATGGATTTATTTATGTGGTTATAAATGAAGGAATTAATGATGAGGTGTTTTATCAGTATTTTGTCGGAATGGAGGTATTTAAAAATCACCCGTTTATTGATTTCGGATATTTTCTAGTTGGAATTTGGAAAACCTCAAAGCTACAAAGTTGTAGAAAATTCGATTTCGTGTGGAGTGGACATAAAATTCGTATTTTTCTGATAAACGGGCTATTTTCTATGAATTGTTGAAGTTTCGAAAAATAAAATGATTTTTATTAATGTATGGGTGGGACCTTTGGGTTGGTGTTGAATACACATGGGCTGCTATTTTTTTCTTCCAAGATGGCATGCTTGATTTTTCCAAAGGTGTGCGTAGAAAAAAAAGAAAGAAATAATAATATTTTATTATTTTAGTCTCCTTTGGCGTTCTAGCATTTTCCTATAAATAGGCGCTTAAGTTAGAATTGAAAATCACACCAGAAACTAAAGTTTTCTCTCTCTATATTCTCGAACGTATTTATGTGAGTATTTAGATACTTGGAAAGTTGCTATTCAGTGCAAGTTTCCTTCGGCTTTTCATCAGACATTCCGGTCAGAAGTACTACTCTTTTGAGGTAAGGGATTTTATTTTCTTTCGAAATGATATTAATTTCTTCAATATCATTTCTTTCGTATATTCATGTATCACTATTCACGTATACGACACTATTCACCAAAAAATAAAAATTTTCCTTTTTGTCCAAGATGACTATTTTGGCTACTATCTTTGAGTGTATCCATGTTTTGATCGTTATTTTTGAATTTTGCTTAACAATTGGTTATTATGAAGTTTTATTGATCTTGGATAAACTATTATACGAATCCCTAATATTTGTCATTCTGTCTCACTGGATTCGTTTTCTTTGAAATATTTTTCATCACCTTCAGTCTTAAATGATGAAGTTACTGAATATCTTTGGCCTGTAAGTGCAAAGATGAATGATTAACTGATGAATATCTTTGGCCCGTAATGTAAAGATGACCGACTGGTGATATAAATGAATATCTTTGGCCTGTAGTGCAAAGATGAATATTTGATTAAAGATGTATATTGATTGATGTTACAGGGATAAAATATTGATGATGGACTTTTAAATCTTAGAAGATAGTAGAATTCATTCTCTACGTAACTCTTCTAATGGATTGTTATTTCCGCTGCAGTTGTTGATCTAAAACTTGTTGTCTATTCTATCAGATTTTTCCATATTGAAGACTAATGATAATTTGTTGTATATTATCTTAGTCATATTGAAGACTAATGATAATTTGTTCCATTTTTCTTCTCAGGAGGTGAGAACATAGCAGGATCGAGTCGGGGTATGGAGTGATGGTTCTAGAAAGATATTTTAGCAGTCCTCACTATTTCTGTAAAATAGTGTATGAATAATTGTAATGAGGACTTATTTGAGTGTGGATATTATCTAGAAGACAATATTTGTATTTAAACTCACAGTATGTGTTGTCGTATTTTGCACGACAATTATATTATTGAAGTTGTAGTTTGGTTTCTGTACCATGTATTTGGCGACTCAGATTGGGTGTGGTGTATACCTATTTTGGGGGCGTCACATATATGCTTGTGTGTGGATGTTGCATTTACATTTAAAAATGTGTACGAATGCATTTATTTATTGCACTTAGTGTTTCGCACTATATATACTTGTGATATTAAAGTGATTCGCACATGTCATCATTTTCATAAACGGTGAGACACATTATATGTGAATGTATGTGGATATCCTTTGCATTTGGTTTATGGTCAGCCTCTGATAAACCAAATGCGGAGGGAAGTCTCTTCATACTTTCCTATTTTAATTACTTGTTTGGCAAGTGGATATCCTTTTTGTATCCTCCCAAGTTATTCATTGCAACATCAAGCATTTAGCCAATGATTGTACTTTTTTGGGTTCTTTTGTTTATGGTTTGAATTCTATATCTGAAAGGAAAGACCTATGGGCTGAATTATCCTCTCTTAGTTCCTCTCTCAACTGGTGTTTCTTGGGTGACTTCAATGCTATCAGAAACATTTCTGTTTACCCTTTCTGGTTTCCTACTCCTCCATTCTCCAGCTACCGTTCCCTCCCTTCCGGCCTTCTCCCCTCCGTCGTCTACCCCCTCGCTTCCATGGTTAGCCATTCTCATCTCTCTGCTGGAAACTCCCTGAGCGCTGTCTCTAGGGATTTTTTTGTTGAATTTGGTGTCTCAAACCCAAACTCTCCTTCTCTTTCCTCTCCTTTGGTGCTCAGCAGTGCTGACATGGCTGTCTCCGCTGACCTATCCCTCAACGTGGGACTTGACTCGATTGCAATGCTAGAATCAGACCCAAATCCTGTTGCTATTGATCAAAGCTCTGAAGACTCTACCTCATTAGCAAATGAGTTAGAAAGCAACTTGGGTCAAGCTCTTGAATCTAATGTTTCTGAGATTTTCAAAGCTGCACAACACTTCTCTCAAAAGGATCGAGAGGAAGTTTTATTTGAAAGAAAGAAAATGCAGATCTTATGGATCGCTTGTTGGCATGGACTCTCTCGCTGTGATATCAACGCTTTTGTTTCGATGGGAAACTAGCAAATATAGGTCGAGCCCACAAGATGTCTCATTGAAAGTCCACAAAGAACTTCTGATGCACTTATGCTTTGGTGCCTTGCTCTTTTCGACGACTGGCCTATCCTCTGGCAAACCTCTGGACCCTATTCCATCTGCTATAACTGCTGCATCTCCGGTTGAGCAAGGTGAAAACCCTCTTTTGAACCCTGGTCCACCTAAATCCTGGTGTGATGTGGTCTCTACTAGCTCGGGAAAATCTTCCCGCTCTCTTTCCTACCACCCCCTCCCTTATCCGAGGATGGTCAGATTCTAGTTAAACCTCCCACTGATGTGCTCAAACGTGGAAATCAGCTCTGCTCTTCCAGCCTTGTGGGTTATTTCTTGCACTCAAACATCCCCTTCAAGGTTGTTGAACCCATTGCCAAACGCCTTTGGGGCAACATAGGTCTCACAAGTGTCTTTCTCCATAGCAAAGGCTACTATATTTTCAAATTCAAATCTGTCTCTGATAGAGACAATGTCCTTGCCTCGGGTCCTTGGCACTTCGCCTCAAAAGTGATTGTCTTACAACCTTGGAAAGAAGGAGTTGAATTTTCAAAATTTGATCAGTTCAAAATTCCCATTTGGGTAAAGCTTAGCCAAATTCCTCTTTCCTACTGGTCTGATGAGGGTATTAGCTACCTTGCTAGTGCCATAGGTAAGCCTCTGTTTACTGATGAAATGACTTCCAAGCATGACTTAATGCACTTTGCCAGAGTCTGCATTGAAGTCCAAGCTTCATTCTCCTTTCCTTCCTCTATCAATGTTGTTGTTCTTAACGAAGAAACTTCTAAAGACATTATTGTCCCGGTTAATGTTGAATACCAAAGTAGGCCACCATCATGCCCCACCTGCAAAGTATTTGGCCATTCTCCTTTGAAATGCCCCAAATCCAATTTTAAATGGGTGCCCAAAACAAATGCTCAATCTGAATCTGCTCCTAAACCTGCTGATGGCACTTTGGCCCCTGGCCCTTTACTTCCCACTCCTGCTCCTGATGCTGTCAAAAATCCACATGCTGATACTCATGCAAATGACTGGGTAACTGTGTCCCGAGGTGCCAAAGTTGGGAATAATCCGACTCCTTCTCTTCCTATCTTGGCCTCACCCAACTCTTTCTCCCCCATTGCAAATGCTATTGTCAATGATGCTCTCTCTCTCTCGATATATGGATTCACCCTCAGAAATCGCCTATATACCAACAAGCTAATTGCTATAGATGAGAAGGAGGGCAAGGACCTGAAGCATAAGCAAAGATCTAGGATGGAACCTTCTCAAGATGCTAAGCGTAGGAACAAAGGCAAGGGCCGTGGGGGTAAAGCCTCCTGCTAATCACTACTCCCCCTATTTTCTATGTTAATGTTAGCGACATATAATATTAGAGTTTCAATAATAAGCCAAAACAGGGCTTATGTTAAAATGATTAATTTTAGATAATAGTATCTCCCTCATTGGTCTTTTGGAAACCAGAGTCAAGCAGCATAAAGCTAGTAGAATCTCCAATAATATTTGTAGGAACTGGACTTGGTTTTATAATTATGATTACCACTATAATGGCGGGATTTGGGTTGGATGGAACCCCAGAGGAATGTCTGACCACTCTCCTGTCCTGCTTAACCTTGGCATTCCTTCTACAAGGTCAAGGAAACCTTTCCAGTTCTTCAACCACATGATCCTCTTGGATGGCTTTCATGACTGTGTATCTTCTGCCTAGCTGCAACCCGACCTAGGTAGCCCCTTTCATATCCTGACTGCCAAGCTCAAGAGAACTAAAAGAGCCTTAGCTACCCCAACAAATCCATTGGAAATCTATCATCTTCAGTTAAGGAAGCAACTTCAAATCTTCACAGAGCTCAATCCTTGCTTTCCAACAGCCCACTTGATTCGGATCTCATCTCCCAAGAGCAGAGCTGCCTTCATGTTCTTTGGAATTCATTGGCTCTAGAGGAAACTCTTCTCCACCAGAAATCTAGAGCTACCTGGCTTGCTACAGGGGATAGAAACACCAAATTTTTCTCCAATCTGGTGAAAAGCAGGTGGAACACAAACAAAATCCTTTCTATTTATAACTCTTCCGGTGAACTGGTTCAGGGGCAGGAGGAGGTTGAAAATGTGGCTGTGAATTATTTGAAAGATTTGTTCAACTACCAGCCCCTACCTCCTTCAGCTGACTTTGAAAATTATGGAGTTCTCCCTACCAAACACATAACTGTTTCTCAAGCTGCCATCCTTTCGGCTCCTATCACATTTCATCGAGGTATTCAAAGCTCTTAGTGGTATGAAGCTTAAACAAGAGTCCAGCAGGATGGTTTTAACGTGAACTTTTCACTCAATCATTGGGGACATTGTTGGTGAAGACTTCACAAAAGCCGTTCTATTCTTCTTTTCTTCCTGCCGAATGCCACGAGGTGTAAATTCAACTGCCATTGCTCTTATCCCAAAGTGCTCAAATCCCTCTCTCATGTCTGATTTCAGACCAATATCATGTTGCAATACAATCTACAAATGCATCTCAAAAATCTTTGCTGACAGAATCAAATTGGTCCTCCCCTCTATTATTGATAAGGCACAGTCTGCTTTCATCAAAGGAAGAAGTATAAGCGACAACATCTTCCTTGCCCAGGAGCTATTCCGAAACTATCACCGGAAATCTGGTCCTCCTAGATGTGCCTTAAAAATTGATTTAAGGAAAGCATTTGACACGGTAAATTGGGACTTCTTAATGGGCACCCTTAAATCCTTCCATTTTCCCTCTCAATTCCTAGACTGGATTTACCCCTGCATTTCCATTTGCTATGTTTTTTCCGATCAAGGTCAATGGCTCCTCATTGGATTCTTTGGTAGTACTCGAGGCCTAAGGTAAGGTGATCCCTCTCCCTTACTTGTTTGTGCTAGTAATGGAAATGCTCTCCTTAAACTTAATCGAGGTTCAAAACAATGCAGGTATCTTCACCATCAAGGCGCACTAAAGCCAAATGACATCTCTCTTCTCCTTTTCATTGATGACATCTTAATTTTACGCCATGCTAACCTCCAAACCATTTCCATAATACATTCATGTATCCATTCCTTCTCTCTTCTTTGGTCTCATTCCTAATATTCAAAAGAGCCAATGTTTTCTAGCCTGCTGAAGACCACAAACAAAAGCATCCATCCTATCTTTCCCGGGCTTCACTCATGGTACTTTTTCCACCAGATTTTTTGGGTGTCCCCTCATCTCTTCTAAGCTTTCATACCAGATTGTATTCCTCTTATCCATACAATCACACAAAGAGTCTCTTCATGGATCTGCTCTCGCCTCTTGCTTATTCGGGTAGGGTCCAACTCATAAAATCTGTGCTTTCTTCGTAATACAATCGTATTGGAGTAATCATTTCCCTCCGCTAAAAGCACTCATTAGAGCCATTCAATCTATTCTTTGTCGATTCCTCCGGAAGGAACCTCTTTACTCCCTATGGTGCTAAGGTTGCATGGCATAACATCTCACTCCCTACCGAGGAAGGGGGTCTGGGCATTAAAAGTCTCTTGGACTGGAATAAAGCCCTACTTTTACTACACCTAACCCATGTATTGCAGATTAACACTAAATCAATATGGGCTAAGTGGGTGCAGACCACTGTTCTTCTTGGGAAATCTGTTTGGCAGATAGAAATACCCACCGATTGTTCATGGATTTGGAGACAACTACTAAAGCTCAGGCCTATTGCTCTTCAGCACCTTGAATACGTTGTTGGCTCTGGAGAAACCTTCAATCTCTGGTACGATCCCTGGCTCAATGGTTCTGTCATCAACCCCAGTAATACCTTGCTCTCAAATTCAGGCCTAACCGTCTCAGCCACAGTCAGGGACATTATGAATAACTCCTCCTGGCACCTCCCCCTATCCAACCATCATGAGGTAATTCTCCTCCCAAGAATTCTAGTACAATCTGCTCCTTTCCTCTTCGCATCAATGGATCAGATTTTTTGGACTCAATGGATATCATCTACATTAAAGCAAGACACATTTGGGAAAGCATCAGGATCAGGAAACAGGCTGTTCAGTGGCACACAATTCTCTGTCATAAACTGCATATGCCGAGATACTTTTTCATGCTCTGGCTTGGATTTCAGCTATGCAACAAGCACCCTGAAACTTTTTCACATCTTTTCTTCATCTGTGAATACTCCACTGTTATTATAAAAGCGACATTCCAACTGGGTGGATGGCTCTCATTACCCCGGATCTGGATCGGACTCACCGACTTTATCTCATCTTTCCAAGGGAGGAAATTATCAAAACATATCCTCGAATTCTCTCTCGTCAAGCTTTTTCTATAAGATATGGGAAGCAAGAAACAAAAAGCTACACAATGGGACACTCATTCCTCTAAGATGTCTTGCTACTGATGTAATTAGTATCATTAAATCTAGATTATCTACTAGTCCATCCTTTCTCAAAGCTACCAACTATTGCCAATAATACTGTAATTGGCTTAGGACAATGGTCTAATGCATGTCTGGTTTGGTCATTGCTGTGATCGGTTTGGGTTTGGAACGGACTTGGTCCGCTATGTTGGTATTCTTTGTGTTGTTGCCTTGTGTTGTATGGTTAGTTGTCATGTTGGTTGGCATCGCTTGTTGCTTTGCTTTACGCAAAGATTTTCTGATTCGGCTTCTTCTGTGTTGGCAATTTAGCTTCCATGGTAGTTCGGCAGTTCGGCTTCCATGGCAGTTCGGCCTCTTCAGCGGTTTGGTTCAGCTATTGCTTCTATTCATTATGGGTTCAGTAGCATCTTCAGTCCGATACTGGGTTCGGCTTTTTGGCGATAAAAGGATCAACGATCTGGGCTTGGCATCTTGGTTTGGCTTCGGGGTTCAGCCTCTTGTCTTCGGATGCTGGGGATCTTGGTTTTACCGGGGTTCGGTTTATATGGTTCGGCCCTTGAGGTTCAACCTCTTGTCTTCGGGATCTTTGGGGGATCTTTGGTTTTCGGCTTGGGTTTGGTTTATATGGTTCGCCCCTCCCATCGCACTCGTAGTTCTTCCTATGCTTGACATCCTCTTGACTCTTTACCATCGCATTCGATTCGATCTTGGCTCCATTCATTTCTTCGGCTCCATTCATTTGGCTGCTTGGTTTCAACTGATTGGTTGTTTAAGTCGTTTAAGTTCCCATGCTTGTATTTACTATTGTCCTGCTTAGTAATGCTCCTTGTTCTTTCATTTGGCTTGGTTAGTCTTTTGTTGTCCATTTTGGGGGTTGTCCCATGTGGTTCTATCAAAAGCTTCTGGGGTATGCCCTTAGCGATTGTTTTATCTCTTTTCTTTTTCAATATACAAACAAACTTAGCAAAAAAAATAAATTCAATTACTTGTAATTTCATTCTATGTCAATCTCAATGTAATGGAAAATATGAAGGAATATGTGTATATTCATTCCCTTTTATTTCCAAACATAACATGCTATTTTACAAACAGCTAACATTCGCTTTGAAGGATAATAATCCTAAAACGGACACATCATATAGCATGCAACATTTTTACATTCCCTAATACTAAACTACATAAATTTTTTGTAGGGAAACAATTGGGCCTGCTACCCGTTCAAAGTCCAAAAAGGAAACAAGCCTACAACCAATTATTTCTTCATCAGACCAGTCTAATCCCACTCTTGTCTCTCGCGAGGAGTTTGAAGGATTAAGTAAACAAATTATAGATTTGGCTATTCTGCTTAAAGAATTACACTAGTCTACTCAAGGTCCACGAATACCCATACATACAGAATCCTCTGCATATGGAGGAAATCAGGTTCCGAACAAAGAAACTCCAATACCTGAGTATCAGTTGGACAAAACCAACAAAACCACTGAAATTACCCATCTCAAGGAAGATCTAGACATCGGTGATATCAAGAAGAAAGTCCTTCAAATGGAAGAGACCATTCGATCTATTAAAGGGATCAGAGAACACCAGAGTGACTCCTACACAAGATAGCACACCAGATGGAATTTGAAGACCCGAAGATCTAGGCATGGCCCTATCTTCTCGACTTCGTACAACCTCTTATCCCATGTTATTGTGTAGCTATCAACAACAACATTACGGAAAGGTATTATACGCCTCAATCGGATGCCCGGATTGAAAGTTATAAAGGTTCGAGCGGACAACACGTTGCATGCGTGCACGTACTTCAAGACGGCGGGGCCCACGGAGCCAGGGGGTACCCCGGGTAGCCGCAGGTACACTCCCCCCTCTATAAAAATAGGACTTGGGGTGGCCATTTTAAGAAGAGAAAAGGCGAGGAAGCCCTGTCCATTTTTCTCTGTTCACACTATAAACTGAGTGCTTTCTCTTTTCAAACATTTGTGAGCTTGTACTTTGTCATATTTTACCGGTTGAAACCGAGTGTTCATTCATTTAAACCCATTTGAAGTCTTCTTGGTATCCCACTGTAAGACTTCTTACATTTCCTAAAGCCTTTCTCCACACACAGTTATTCACGTTGAGAGTCGTGTTGTGTGCGTATGCCCGGACTTCGGTCCGTGGCTTTTTATTTCTTTTGTATATATATATATATATATATATATATATATATATATATATATATATATATATATATATATATATATATGTACTAACATCATCGAGTTATGCCTCGATTGAGCACAGATTTATATCTGGAGTATTTACTACTTTTATATATATATATATATATATATATATATATATATATATATATATATATATATATATACACACATACATTTCTTTACATTAAATTGGAGTTTACTTCGTGGCCATTTAGGCTTTATTTACATTTAGTCCCGCTTGGAGTTTACTTCGTGGCGGTTGATTATCTCTTTATATATATTTACTGCTTTTATATATTTACATTTCCAATCCCCCATGGAGTTTACTTCGTCGTGGTTGATCGTTCCTATATATAAGTATTTATATATATAAAAGCAGTAAATGCTCCGGATATAAATCCAGACTCAATCAAATAGAGTTTGTAAATTATTCATGGTGTTTGAATTTCCTTAGATGGCTCTCATGCCCACAAGGAGTTCGGCACTGCTATGTATCTTATTTTCTCGAAGATGCCTCGCATCTTGAAAATAAAAGAAATCAAGTCGAACATATAATAAAATGGAAGTATCAAATGCCTCAATTACTATTGAGCATAAGGGTTTGAAAAACCTCTTTTACAAACATCACTGCTATATCTTGTTAAAATTGAACTTTTATATAAAATTCAAACCCTTTGTATATAGGTGCAAACGAGGCATAACACTACTTCAAGATAAATTGCACATTGACCCACACACACACACATTCATATAATAGTTTAATTGAAAAGTGGCGGTCACCATGGTAACATGAATGTCGGGGGGTGCCTAACACCTTCCATCCGCATAATCAAGCCTCCGGACCCTAACGAATCTCGGTTCACAGACCTGTCAAGCAGTGTTACATCACTAGGTCAATGTGCAAATCTTTTCTCAATTGAGTTGGTGCAACTATTTAAAAATACCAATTGGTGACTCTTACAGTCCAATCGTCGACATATACATGTCGGATTTTTGCACAACTTATTTTTTCAAACAAATCTCACCTAACATGATAACACCAAAAGACAAGAACAGAAAAGGGACAAATAAAAATCCCGACGTCGACACTTCCATGTTGATGGGTAGACTTTTTGCCTTCTTAGATTTGGATCTGGTGATGGGACCAATCTTACCTACAATAGAAGTAGGTAGTTTAGTCTTGATAAACCCGAACAGTATGAATGCTTATGCAATGTGTCAGTTTTAGAGGTTTTTTAATATTTTCCTGTAAAACAGATGTTAGTTGTTTTGATGACAAGATATCATGACAGGACTTGATATTTGACAATGAATTTGGGAAAGAATTGATATTTATAATATTTAACATTTATAACATTTGATATTTGACAAGATAAGACATGTATTGAAAGAGAGAAGGCATACAGAGACTTCCTTTCGCGTTTGGTTGATCAGAGGCTGACTTATTTTAGGGTTACTCTCACAGGTTTTTCGGCATGAAGATTCCCAAATCATCGTAATCTACTAGATGAGAAGTTTATCCAATCTTTCAATTGGAACCGATCTGAGTGGAGACTTTCCTGAGCCTCACAGGATTAGTCTCCTCTTGAGTCCAGTAATGAGTAACAATGGATTGCTTCCTAATGGAGGGACCACACAACATACATTCATCGCGCCTCACCGCATGCAAAATGATGACATTGTGCGAAGCACTAATATAAAGCGTGGTAAAAGAGACATTCACATCCATTCAATGTAAAGACGTCATTTCACACACATGCACATAGAAGAGAATAAAAAAAGATTGAAATGTGGCTTAAGCCCTCTACTTTCCCCATTAGAATCTCCACCTGTCGACGCCAGAAAGATTATATCTTTCTCTTCCTGCGTGTTTCTTAACCTTTTATGTTTTCTATACGAATTTGTTTGATCTAAAGGGTGAGATTTTCAGGGAAAAAGATCGATATATAATGTCGACGATTTGAAAAGATTTGATTTTATTAGTCTGAATTAGACAGAACCGCCAGTTGGTATAAGTTAAATGGTTGTACCAACTTAATCGAGTTTTGAAAGGTTTTGCAATATGACCCAATTATTGGACTCTGTTTAATTGGTCTTGATACCGAGATTCATAGAGTTTGGAGGCTTGATTAAGCAGGGGGGAAGGTGTTAGACACCCCCCCGACTTTCGTGAAATGTGACTACCGTGCTTTTTTGATTCCCTAATTTGTTTGTATGTGTGTGTATTTCAGTTAATTGGACCTAAGTGCTTTGTTTGAAGTAATGCTATGCCTCTTTTGTACCTATATACAAATGGTTTGACTTGTATAAAAATTCAATTTTAATACAAGATATATAAAATGATGTTTTAAAAACAGGTTTTCAAACTCTTATGCTCTCATAGTAATTGAGGCCTTTGATACTTCAATTTTATTCCATATTCGACTTATTTTGATTTTATTATCGAGAAGCGAAGCATCTTCGACAAAATAATAAATATATAAGTGATGGGCTCCTTATGGGCATGAAAGCCATCAAAGTATGTCCGAGCACCACACATAAGATTTTCCACTATTATAAGGACCTTAAATGTAGATAACCGTTTTAAGGTCCTATATTTACAAGTACATAGATTTGCAAGCTAGCATTTACAACTGAAACAAGTCCATTTTCGAAACTGGATCTAGATCCATTGATTGAATCATCAACGCTTTGTAGTTCCTAGGCTCACATGAATATTTAAAACTTGCAAAATTAATATAATGAAATAAAATGCGTATTTAACTCTTAACGTCGCAAAATAAGATATTCATCAGTTAAATGATTGCATGCGCGTAGCCAAAGCTTCCAACTTCCTCTAGATATAGATCTAGGGCCGCGTGGTTGCTAAATATTTACAAGTTAGAAATAAAACTAGATTTAAATAAATCTTAGCCATTCTATCTTAACGGTTCTAGTTTTACAACTTTTGAACCGGTTAAAAGCTAGATATTATTAGATTTAGATAAATCTAGTCAACAAACTTTGAATATTAAAGATTTATATCAAATGAACATTTATAATCGATTTTTAATCACAATGATTCACTAAATATAAATATAAATATAAATATAAATATAAAACTTATATATATAAACAAATATATAAAGACTAAAGAATATATATTACTTATATACATATACTTAGACACAGCAAAGAGGCTCAAGCTCATGAGTTGCTTGCCATTGCTAATTTACCACAGTAGGGATTTGGGCGCAATTTTATAGCCCATGAAATTAAGACTGTTTGGCCCAATTGTTTTTGGTCACCACATCGATCATCGGCCCATTTCGTTTGGGCCAAACCCAAACAATAACAAAAAAATAAGCACAAAAGTGCTCTTGGCATGTAGTAGAAGCTTTGAAATTTGAAGATTTTAGGCCCAAAAAAAATCGGACCTTTTCGGCCATTTTCATTTTTCACCTTGCTGTTTGTTTGGGCCAGCCCACTGCTTGCAGTCTACATATACTAAAGCAATAAAAGCCCATAGATTTGCAATCTATGCACTATTAAATAGTATATATTAAATAGTATATATATATTTACATGTATAATATCATAAGGAAAAGCAAAAGGTCGATATTTAACCGGTAAAACTAACTAATATACATATATATTACTCATATATAGGTATATAAGCAAGAAAAAAGAAAATTTGAAGATATCTTACGACCTTGCACGAGAAGGGATATCGAACGGCTTTTGGCGCTTTTAAACTCAATTTCCACAGGTTAAAACTTGATATGTTGCAATAGATTTGTATATGAAATCTTACAAGTGAGATTTACAGGTTTAGAAATAAGATTCGATCGATTTCTAGGCGAAATCTCTCTCTTTTCCCTCTTTCTCTCTCTTTTTTCTTTTTATTTTTTCTTCTTCTTCTCAACAAGCTGCTAGTGAGCTTTTATATAAAGCCCATGCCTTCCGTAGGTACACTGCAGAAGGGCCTCGTGGGTCCCACTACCTCAAAGTATGTGCAGTCCAAATCAACGTGCAGTCCGCTAAAACTCTTGTATCTTGCAATTCGGGAATCTGATGGAGATGTGCTATACCATTCCGGAAGCTCTCTTCGAGAGCTACGCAATGACTTATGGCTAGCCTTTTTTCAAATATGGGAAGATGGGTCCATGACTGAATGGCATATTCGGGTCTTCGCAGGTAGTTCGTTGATCTGTTTTTCGCAGTTTGCACTCAGAAATGCTGCAATGGCTCTTTGTGACCTTATTTTTAGATATTTATGTTTGTTGAAGTTATCTTGTCAAAATGACTATTTTGCCCTTCTGAGGGTGTTCTTCAGGGTTGACAGAGCTTTTGGTTATCCTACGGGGTTGTCTCCGAGGTTTAATCACAACTGATTCTATTTTTCCTCAGGGTTGAGGATTGGCTGATACTTCTGGGTTATCTCCGAAGGTTGATTGATATCCCGGGGTTATTTTCGGGGATTGATTTGATGATTTCCTAGTGGTGTCGCTGGGGTTCTAGTTTTATGATTTCTCGGTGCTATCACTAGGGGTTTGGTTTGATGATTTCTAGGTGCTGTCGCCGAGGTTCTGGTTTGATGATTTCCTAGTACTGTCGCCGGGGGTCTGGTTTAATGATTTTGAATTCTAGGGTTATCTCTGGAAGATAAAAGATGATTTTGCCCTCTTTCATGGTTAGTAACAGGAAATAAAATTTCGAGTGTCTACACCCATGATGGTTATTTAAGTTGTACATCTAGCTTGCAACCTATTATATATATGACGCCCCCAAATTCAGACCACTCATATCTCGAATTTTGTTCGTCACGTGCTACAATTCTAATGACTAAAAACATCTCATGCAACAAAAATTATAGAATAGATTACATTTATTTAATATAATCATTCATGTCCCAAGGTTTCGTAACTTAAGCATCTCTTACATATCTTACCCATAATTAACCATAGTTTAGACATAACTAATACATGATATAATATTTCTTAATATAATCATAATGTTTCTAATTTAACAAATACGAAGCTACTACGTAGCTTTGCCTTTGCCCTTATCAATTCCCGAGGATCCGCCTTGCTCTGCCTTAATTGAAATGTTTTTAGGGAAAGCAAGAATGAGCAACAAGTTTTCCCAGCAAATAATATAACAATAAGGGTGCTCAATATAGTTTTAACTTTTCAAGGGTACCACAATAATGATAGTTCAAGAATAGCAAAAAACATCAATGGTTCTCAATAATAGTCTCTAAGGACAGAAAGATATTAATAAGATTCAATGATTATTCAATTCAAGATTTCAAAGTAATGAATACTGAGCAGTCACTAAGGACTATGAACTTCTCCTAGAATTAACAGTAATAAACTGATAATTCTACAAAATGAGTACAACAGGTGATCAGCCTAAAGTACCCTATGTCATGCATACCATTTAATCATACTCATGTGCGCACGTCGGTCTCCCGACAAATATATAATTCCCCTTCCAAGAGGGTTGCTCATCTTAGTTATAAGAGTCCGCTCCAAGTTAATTTGGTTTGGATAGCTTTCAAATTATGATTTAGGTCTAGCCGAATCAATTGACATAGACCGCTCTTTAAATGTATATAAGTTCAATACTCGAATCCAAATTCAAGAATAAACAACTCTATTCTATCTATGAAGCATTATGTCATAGGATAAGAATCATGCTTTCAATTATTTACTTGTACAACCAAAATAGTACAAGCTCAAGTAATGCTCAATAAAGAGTAGGGTTCGAGTACTTGCATTAAATATACGAATCAAATGAAATTCGAGAACTTGCACAAAATCCAAAGTTGTGTAAGTTAGGAAACTTGCCTCAAGCGTAGTTTACCAAAGTATAGCTTATCAACACTCTTTGAATCCTAACATAATATAGTTACGCGTATAGGATATTCATTAGTTACGTATACTCATACATGATATGTAAGTTTAAACGCACACATAAACGTCTAACTTAGTTGTATACTCTTCTCATACTTCATCACATACCTTGCGTACTTATAGCACAAAATCAGTTTATAAAACACCCCCCTGTCCTGGCTGAAGGGAGTGTCACGGTTAACCCGCCAGTTGAAGTCCTCAAGATTGGCTTTCATAAGTGGTCCACTAGTCTAGTTGGTCATTTCATCCAGTCGAAACTGCCTTTCAAGTTGGTTGAAACCTCTGCAAAGAAGTTATGGGGACACTTGAGGTTGACTAAAGTTTATCTCCATGACAAGGGGTATTTCATTTTTAAGTTCGATTCTGTGTCAGATAAGGACAATGTTTTAGCAACAGGCCCATGGTATATAGTGTCCAAGCTTCTTTTTCTACAGCCTTGGCAAGAAGGGGTTAAATTTGTCAATTTTGACTATAGCAAAGTCCCAATTTGGGTTAAATTCAGCAACATACCCCTCTCTTACTAGACAAAGGAGGGTTTGAGTTACCTAGCGAGTACTGTTGGTCGCCCATTATTTGCAGATGATGTGACGTCTAACTTGAGCCAATGAGCTTTGCCAGAATCTGCATTGAGATGAATGCTTCGTCTACTTTCTCGGACTCAATTAATGTTGTTATGTTCGATGGTATGGCCTTGGTTGAAGATATTGTCGAAGTGAAAGTGGAGTATTGGTGCAGGCCCCCCTCTTGCTCAAAATGTAACTATTTTGGTCATTCCCTATGTTAGATCTGATAATCCGCATACATACAGATCCGTAGATAGACTTGAATTTTCTTGCACAGACTAACTTAGCCATTTTGTCATGTACAACATATATTGTATATATCAAACAACATTATATATGGTAGGGAAATATATGTTGATTCACTTCCCTTTCAGTTGTTCCTTGATATTTGTCTGCTTCTTCAGGGCTTGTGATCTTGATGTACTTTGAACTCATCCTTGATGTGTGGACATTGAGACGTCTCAGGATCTTTCAGAATGGATCATTGATCTGTGTGTATCCCTACCTTCTTTGGTGTCTTGGGACTGATTTCTGTATGGAAATGCGTAGAGGAGTGTGACTTTTCCTCTTTGAGATTCACCGCACCACAGATGGTCTTCCTATTTAAGAGGAGTCCAGTTAGTTCCATCTCTTATGGATTGGTGTTACTCTTCAAGGAATCAACCACAGCTTAGATGGTCGCCAACTCTCCCATTTATGGGGAGGCCAGGTAGTTCCATCCCTTTGGTCTGAAGCCGATGAAAGGTGGTGGATTGAAGTTTGATCCCAGTACCATGGGACAAGTATTTGTGTTTTGGTAGGGGGTTAGACTGAACCATAAATGGCTGCCTACGTACTCCTATTGAAGAGGAGACCAGGTCTGCGTAGTTCGAACCTGGTGTAAGAGGTTCAACGCTGTATGTGAAGGGTAGAAAGGTGTAGGAGTATTTTTGTTGTTTTTGTTTTATTGCAATCGGGCCATATAAAATAGTTGCCTACGTACTCCCAGGTATCGGGGAGATCAGGTTTACGTAGTTCGCCCCGTGTTCAAGATGATTTGCAGCCAAAAAAGTTTAATCCCATGTTCAGGATAAACTGTGGGAAAAAGTTTGATCCCATGTTCAGGACAAACTACAGGTGTGAAAAAGTTTGATCCCATGTTAAGAACAAACTGCAGGGGAAGGTTCAATCCCTGGGGGGATAACTGAAATTGTATGAGGTGTGAAAGATCTGATGATCTAAAAACCAGGCTGCTGGCTTGAAGAGTGTGTTTCCCTGATGGGGCAAATGGGTATGAAGAAAGGGTTGTGTGTAATAAGGGTTAGAAAACCTGAAATGACTGGTGATCTGGTGATCCAAAACCAGGATATTTGCTTGATGGTAACTTCAGACATTGTACTGTTTCACGGTGTCTGAGTTGATGAGCTATGGAAATTCATCACCATCCATTTCCTGTAATCTGAGAGCACCTCCTGTCAATACCTCATTGACAATAAATGGGCCTTCCCAGTTTGGAGCAAATTTTCTCTTTGATCGATCTTGGTTGTCAATGATCTTCTTCAAAACCAAGTCATATTATTTAAACTGCCGTAGCCGGACTTTCTTATTGTAGGATCTGGCGATCCTTTGTTGGTATAATTGACCATGGAAGATACCATCACTTCGCCTTTTGTCTATTAGAGACAATTGGTGATATCTGTCGTATTAACCATTGGTCTTCATCCGGCTGAGCGTCCATCAACACTCTGAGAGATTCCATTTCCACTTCTATGAGGAGCACTGCTTCCATCCCATAGGTCAGAGGCCAGAGGTCAGACCATCCTTTGTGATTGGAGGACATCTTCTGCATGATCTTCTTGATGTTCTTATTAGTCGCTTCAACAGCACCATTCATCTTTGGACGGTAGATGACGGAGTTAAGGTGTTTAATGTGGAATTTACGGCACAACTCCTCCATCATTTTGTTGTTGAGGTTCTTAGCATTATATCACACAATTACCTCTGGTTGTCCATATCGACGAATGACATTGTTTCTGATGAAAGCAATGATGACTTCTTTGGTAACCCTGGGGAAGGAGCTACTTCTACCCATTTGGTGAAGTACTCGATCATGTTGGAACAGCAGTATGGGGAATCACTGTATGAAGCATGGGAGAGATATAAAGAGTTGCTCAGAAAGTGCCCACATCACGAATTACCCAAATGGCTGCAGATGAACACATTCTACAACGGGTTGAACGGAAATCTCAGGACTACTTAGATGCAGCTTCGGGTGGAGCTTTTATGACAAAGAGTTATGAGGAGGCATACGAATTGATAGAAACAATGGCGGCTAACAACTACCAGTGACCCATGACAAGATTGACACAACCTAAAGTGCCTTGGGTGTTAGAGGTAGATGGAGTAGCAAAGACATTAGTAGCGCTTGATTTCAAATATATCCAAGAAAGCGAGGCGCTTTGTCGGGGTAACAAACTTCGAAGTTGCAGATTATTTGTGAATTGTCGCGCCAAGTGAACATCCTCTGATCAATGTACAATCAACCCAACGTCGAGGCAATTTGTGGGTAGCTACTGGCAAAATTCCACGTAACATGTACTGTAATGCATACAATCCGGGGAATAGGAATCCCTCAAATTTTTCGTGGAGTAATAACCAGCATCAACAAGCTCCACGACCATCTTATCCCCCAGGATTTTAGAATCAGAATCAACAAATAGCTCAACATCAGGAGAGAAAATCAGATTTAGAAGAGTTGTTGTCGAAGTATATTACCAATAACGAGGCAGCTACGAAATTTCAAGCAGTAGCCATCAAAATTTTGGAAAATTAGATGGGACAGATAGCTTTTGCCTTGAATACTAGACCTCAAGGAACTTTACCCAGTGATACAGAGAAAAATCCGAAAGGTAATCATGAGCAATGTCAGGCAATTATGTTAAAGAGTGGAAAACAACTTGAGGGACAGAAAATTGAAAATTCGGCTGCAAAAGATGATAACAAAGAAGGAGAAAACAAAGTGGTTGAGGACAATCATGCGAAAGAAAAGCAAGAAAATAAGGGTAAAACAATTAATGAACCAGTTGTGTACCCTCCACCACCGTTTCAGCAAAGAATTCAGAAACAAAAATTAGACAAACAATTTAGCAAGTTTTTAAGAAACTCCAAATAAATATTCCGTTTGCAGAAGCCTTAGAGCAAATGCCATGTGATGCCCCCAAAATTAGGTATTCATCACCCATCTTGAGTCGCCAAATACATGGTACAAAATTCAAATATAACTTAATAATACAAATTGCCGTAAAATACTTACGAAAACATAAACCGAGAGTTTTAATAAGAATATTGTCATCTAGACAATATCCACACCCAATGGAGTCCTCATTACATTTATTGTCACACTATTTAATGTAATAGTGAGGACTACTAATGCTATCATCACGGACCGCCACTCGCTCCCCGACTAGTCCCGCCACGCTCTCATTTCCTCGAAGAGAACGAAGGAAAAAAGGTGAGCTCAACTAGCCCAGTAAGAAATATTATGACTAAGATAATATAGAATAAATTATCATTAGTCTTCAATAATGTTAAACTGATAAAATACAATAGACATCAAGTTTAACTATAGCAGAACAAACAATCCATTAGAAAAGTCAAGTAGAGAATAAAATCTACTATCTTCTATGATTTAAAAAGGTTTTTCATCAATTTTTATCGCTGAGACTCAGCTTAATAAATAAACCATATCTTCGAATCATTCTTGTACTACGGGCCAAGGATATTCATTAAATCATCAATGGTCATGACTATACTGAATAATCCCTAGTCATAATCATACCAAGTCCATCTCTGCACGTAAGCCAAAAATATACAACTATAAAACTAACAACCAACAGTCCATCTTTGCACGTAAGCCAAAGATATACAATTCAATAATCCACAGTCCATCTTTGCACGTAAGCCAAGATAACTTTTATCACCATATACGCATGAGGATGATGATGATGATATATAAACATTAATCAATCAAAAACAAGGATAAATATTAAAGACTTTAAATTTATCCAAATATTATCAATCACATAATAAATTCATAATCTAATATTATTAATATCATAACAATATTTTAATCACGTTTTAAACTTATAAACAATTTATTTCAATTGTTTATACTTTTTACCAAATAATGCATTTAATCATTCAAAAATGCCATACTCATAAGATTTTATCACCAATGATCAAATCCCTTATCAAAAATCTGCATATACCTTATATAGGATTTCCAAGCCATAAAATCCCATTTTCCAACTTTGTTACTTCACATAACATATTTAACTCATATGTTCGTAACTAAACCATTTTCATGAAAAATACCAAATCAGTTCCAAAAATATTTCTTTTCTTGGATTTAGCATAATATAGTCCCATAAAGAACATATATTTTTCTCGGAATTTTTAAAATTCATTTACTATTTTTCAAAAATCAATTTCCAATTAATTTCTTAAGAATTTAGCTACCTCAAGTTTAACTCCAAAAATTCCCAAATCTTGGCAGGATCTTACACATGTTAACATGAGCTTCCAGTTTAAATTTCATGGTCATCGGAGTTATAGAACTCCGGTTATAGCGTTTTTCGTCGGAAAAACCTAAATATTGAAATGGTCATAACTTGCTCATTTTAAGTCGGAATGAGCTCATTTTTGGACAGGAGATTCTTTATACCATATACTTTCATGTCCCAAAAGACCAGAATTTTTCTCACAAATTAAGTGGCCGAAACAGCCCTTCTAAAATCTGGACAGTAGCATTTTGGTAATTTCCAGCTTTTTCATCCTTTACTAAAATCAGTCCACACGAAAATCTACAACACCTTTTCCAGTGATTTCACTTGAAGATGCTACAAAACTCATAGATCTAACTCTAGAACTTGACCACACTCAAAAATTCAAAATATAATAGGAGATATGTCAATTGAATTTCATGTTCCATTTTCTCCAAAATCTGATTTTCAACCCTTTGTGATTTTTAAGAAACTTTCATGTTTTCACATAATAACCAACATAACTCATCATAACACTTACTAATACCACATATACCCATGATTTTCATCAGTCCAATGCTTTTATTATGACTCTCATCATAATCAACGTAAACAGATCATTACCACAATTTAATAAGGAATGAATACAAAGGATCATTCACCATGCATGTGGTAATTCACATGTAAATGAAGTTATTCCAATGAATAATAAAGAATGGAATAATGTAAGGATTAACCATGCATACGATAGAGACCGCATGCATGTGTTATTCCCAATGTAATAATAAAGAATCGGAACCGTGTCGCGTGATCCGCATGACGATATTCCAATGAATAATAAAGAACGGAACCAGGTCGAGTGTGAAATTACACCGACAGTGATATTCCAATGTAATAATAAATAATGGAACCCGTGTTCTAGGCAGAACGCATGCATGTGATATTCGGATATTAAAAGCGAGAATAATAAATAATAGAATCCAAGTCCCATGAAACGCATGCAGACATGATATTCCTCATGAATAGTAAAGAATGGAATAATAGAAGAATTTCACCATGTATGCAAGATTTTGCATATACAAAGTTATTCCAATATAATAATAAAGAATGGAATAATAGAAGAAGTTCACCATGTATACTAGATTTAAAAAACAAAGTTATTCCAACATAATAATAAAGAATGGAATAATGTAGTTCTCTTCATGAATAAGAAAGAAATAATACCCTTACCTCAAAAGAAAACTGGATACTGGAATAGTGAGGTAGCAAATTTCTCTTCTTCTTTCTCTCTATAATTTCTCTCTATAATAATTGCTCTATAGCTTTTGTGAATTGGTGAGAAATGAAAGAAGAATAAGCTTCTATTTATAGAAAAATATAGTTTTATAATTGCACGCTTTTGGGGCTCAAATATTACAAGACAATACCTCCAACTTTTTTTTTCATTTTAATTCACCATCCAAGTATTATCAAACTTGCACCACCTCCCTTAATAGTAAATCATGTGAATCAATAGTAAATCATGTGACTCAATAGTTCTAAACATGTGAAAAAATTAATTACAAAGATAGTACCTCCATCTATACCTCTATTTTTAACTTAGTCATGCAAGTATCATCAATCTTGCACCAACTCCCCTAATAGTATAAGAATGTGATTCAATAGTACACACATGTGAACAAATAGTTATATGAGTATGTGAATTAGTAGCAATTAATTGCTCATTTACCCGATTAATTACCCGGTTGGTCAATATAACTTCCAGACATCAATTACTATCGAAATAAATGTCGATTTCCGCTAACACTAACAATCCCAACACAATGGAAATATTTTTCTCAAAAATTTCATTTTTGAAATTTCGAAGTTTGACTTTTTCCGAAAAAGTCAACTGTTGACTTTTTTTGTCCAAAAAGTCAACCTCGAAAAATTTTGTGTTTATAGTCTATTTCTACTAATTTCATCATTTCGGACTCAAATATCATGTCTGCGTCTCCAAATTCAACTCCGAACTCAAATTCGATTATAATAACATTCATCATTAATATCATAACTTATAATATTTAACAACTAGGTCGTTCCCAGGAAAGAGGGGGCTTTCCAATAAGGATTTCTCCCTATTGGAGCGCAATTAGGTGACCAAACCTCTCCTTGATAGAACTTCTAGACATTGTAAATATTGCAATTTAATAATATGAATAACTTTGTCGTCTCAATTATTGATTTAATAATATATCATATAATGCAGATGTGTGACAATAATCGAATCAATAATATGAGAGATATGATGCAGCAATTACTATAGCAATAATTGAGTATAACTGAGTGACTTCTCACGTAAGCATCAATAATCAATACTGCGTGTCCTCTACTACGCAAGCACGCCAGACATCGTATTTTTACTACCGGTAGTTCAACGCTTTTAATGGTAAAACTTTCACCGTTATTTTGAAAAAATATTTTTTGTCGCTTTCTCAATCCAACAATAATTCATGCTAGGGTCCACTAATGATTGTCTTGTGCATTTAATATTCCCCGTTAAAACGAATATTCCCCACCAATCGAATATTATATAACAACTTGCGTACTTTGTAAAATTTATAAATATTACCCACAACTATAACGTTATCTCAAATCCACACCAAAATTTTTAAAAAAATATTTCGAGAAAATTAAATCTTTATTCGTAAAATCTGGGGTCTCACATGCCAAGTTATGCTAAATTCATGAAGGGAATTTTATCAAGAAAAAAGAAGTGGGAAGATTTTAAAACAGTAGCTTTAATTGAGGAGTGCGGTGCAGTTTTACAAAGGAAGTTACTGCCAAAGTTAAAAGATCCTGGGTGCTTCACTATTCCGTGTACAATTGGGAGCCTTCTAAAAGTGTTTATATGATTTGGGGGCAAGTGTAAATCTCATGCCATTATCAGTATATCCCGAATTGGGTTTACCAACTCCAAAATTGACCAATATTTCTCTACAGTTGGCAGATAGGTCAGTCACGTACCCGAAAGGAATTGTGGAAGACATTCTGGTTAAAGTGGATAAATTTATATTCCCTGTTGACTTCATAATTCTGGATTACGAGGAAGATAAAAATATCCCAACCATCCTAGGAAGACCATTCTTCGCTACGGGTAGAACCCTTATTGATGTGCAAAAAGGTGAACTCATGATGAGGGTCCAAGATCAGGAAGTCAAGTTCAATGTGTTCAAGGCCATGAAATTTCCTACGGATGAAGAAGAGTGTTATCGGGAGGATGTCATTGATCGGATAGTTAAGGAAGACATGGAAAAGAGTTTGGTCAATGATCCATTGGAAATTACATTGTTGGGAGATGAGGATGTGGATGACCCAGAATTCTTACATTATTTGCATCTGCTAGACTCTTTGCCACGAGCTAGCAGATTCAAAGCACCAGTTGAACCATTGCACACGGAGGAAAGAGCTACGACTACAATATAACCTTCGTTGGAGGAGCCACCTACACTTGAGCTTAAGCCACTACCTAAACACCTCAGGTATGCATATTTAGGCAATTCTAATACTTTACCTGTTATGATTTCTGTTGCACTTAACGAATTGTAGGAAAATAAGTTGCTGAGAGTGGTTAGAGAACATAAATCGGCTATAGGTTGGACAATTTCAGATATGAAGGGAATCAGTCCATCCTTTTGCATGCACAAAATTCTTATGGAAGAGGATGCAAAGGTGGAACAACAAAGACGGCTCAACCCAATCATGAAAGAGGTAGTGAAGAATGAAATTTTGAAGTGGTTGGATGTGGGAATCAACTACCCTATTTCAGACAGTGCGTGGGTCAGTCCAGTTCAATGTGTACCAAAGAAGGGAGGAATGACCGTAGTAAAGAACGAGGATAATGAATTGATTCCAACAAGAACAGTGACTAATTGGAGGGTTTGCATGGACTACATGAAGTTGAATAAAGCGACTCACAAAAACCATTTTCCTCTACCTTTCATCGATCAAATGTTGGACAGATTGGTGGGACATGAGTTTTATTGCTTATTGGATGGGTATTCGGGGTATAATCAAATAGTCATTGCCCCCAAAGATCAAGAAAAGACTACTTTCACATGCCCATACGACACCTTTGCTTTCAGGAGAATGTCTTTTGGCTTGAGTAATGCACCCACAACTTTCCAACGATCTATGATGGCCATTTTCTCTGACATGGTGGAAAAGAATGTGGAAGTCTTCATGGACGATTTCTCTGTCTATGGAGATGATTTTGATGCTTGCTTGGAAAACTTGGTGATGGTTTTAAAGAGATGCGTAGAGACAAACTTGGTGCTTAACTGGGAAAAGTGCCATTTCATGGTCGAAGAAGGAATAATCATGGGCACAAAAGGTGTCGGCGAAGGGGTTAGAAGTTGATAAAGCAAAGCTGGAGACTATTGAAAATCTTCCACCGCCAACTTCAGTAAAAACAAGGGAAACGATGTTTCTCTCTCTAGAATTTTGCTTTGCCCTCTCTTTAGACTTTTAAAATCTTCTCCCGCCCCTAGGACTCACCTAACTTTGTCGGCTCCTTCTCTCTCTCGCCTAACTTTCCCGGCTCCTTCTCTCTCTCTCTCTCTCCTCCGTCCTCCCTCTTTGCTCCTTCTACCCCCTGCTCCCCTCTTGTTCTTCAGCTCCTTCCTAATTAGGCTCCCCTCCTCCTCTCTCACATTATGGTTAGCCACTCTCATCTATCAGCTGGTAACACTGAAAGCAGTCAGTCTCGTGACTTATTTGTTGAATATGGGGTCTCTAACCCAAACTCGCCGACTACTCCTTCTCACTTGGCTTTTAGCAAAGTTGGCATGGCAGAGTCAGACTGTAACCCTATCCCTCTTACTGATGTTCAAGATTTTGTAAAGGAAGGGAAATTATCTAATTTTGGTAATGGCAGAAAGGCGTTCGTTCAAAGTCCTCCTCCTTCTGCCCTAGCTGGGGGAAAAGACTACTAAAGCTGGTCTGTTGAACCATGGAACAGGGATGGAGCTTTGGGCTCCCCTGAACTCTAAGGCACAAGCCCCATCTGTTGCTGAAGAAGGTGAAATTTCACCAGGTCCGGCTTCTGGTATGCCTAAAACTTGGAGTAATGTGGTCTCACAGAATGCTGAGAAGTCCTCTAGATCTCTCTCTTTTCACCCTCCTATAACTTCTAATGGTGGCATCCTTGTCCAACCCCCTAATGAGTTACTTGTACGTGGGAACCAGATTTGGTCCTCAAGATTAGTTGATTACTTTCTTCACTCAACTCTTCCTTACAAGGTTGTTGAACCAATAGCCAGAAGACTTTGGGGTAACCTTGGCTTATCAAAGATTTTCCTTCACAGTAAGGGTTACTACATCTTCAAGTTCAACTCTGTTTCTAAGCGTGATAACATCCTTTCCTCTGGGCCATGGCATTTCGCCTCAAAATCTATTGTGCTCCAGAAATAACAGGAGGGGGTAGAGTTCTCTAAATCGGACTGTGCCACTTATCCTATTTGGGTAAAGCTAAGCCAGATCCCATTATCCTACTGGTCTGATGAAGGTATTAGCTACCTTGCTAGCGCTATTGGGAAACCTTTGTTTTCGGATGAGATGACTTCCAAGAATGAGTACATGACCTTTGCTCGAGTTTGTATTGAAATTTCTGCTTCATCCTCCTTCCCTTCCACTATTAAAGCTATCATGAACAATTTGGAGAATCATGAGAAGACGTCTGTCAATGTTGATGTGGAATACCAAAGTCGCCCCCTTCATGTCCTTCCTGTCATGTCTTTGGACATTCTCCTCTTAAATGTCCTAAGGCTAATTTCAAATGGGTTCCCAAAGCCCCTTCTGTTGGAATTACCATTCCGACCTCTTCTGCTGGCCTAGGTGTCATCCTTGGTCCTTCCTCAGCTTCCATCTCTCTGCCTAGGCCACCTTCTAATGACTGGATTACTATGACCCGAGGTATCAAAGTTGGAAATGACTATGCTATCTTGTCCCCTCGCTACTACTCCTATGGCAACTGCAAATTCCTTTTCCCCTATAGCCTTTGATTCTGGTCCTCAAGAGAAGATAGATTCTGAATCCCCTGCTGCCCACAATCCCTTCTCTCCAAGCTGAAGGTTATCGATGAGAAAGAAGGGAAGGATCTAAAGCAAAAATAGATCTTTGCCAATGAAAATCCTCAAGCTGCAAAAAAGAGGAAAGGAAAAGGGAAAGCTGGGCACACCCCTCAATAATCTTATGTTAGCTTCCTATAACGTTAGAGGTATAAATAAAAAGCCCAAGCAGGCTTATGTCAAGCAAATCATTGTTGAAAATAAAATATACATTTTAGGATTATTAGAAACTAGAGTTAAAGTGCATAAAGCCTCTCGGATCTCTAGGAATATTTGCCCCCACTGGAACTGGGCTTTTAACTATGATTTCCACAGCAATGGCAGAATCTGGGTTGGATGGAATCTGGATATCTTTTTTGTTTCCTCCCAGGTAATTCATTGCAAGGTGCAATCTATTAACTCTAATAATACTACTTTTTTGGTCTCCTTTGTTTATGGTTTGAATTCCTATGTGGATAGAAGAGCTCTCTGGAGTGACTTACTGCCTCTTTCCTCTATAGGTAGCTAGTGCCTTTTGGGGGATTTCAATGTCATAAAAACTCTATGTGAAACTAATCAAGATGATTTGTGGGATATCGGTATGGAGGAATTCAGGGACTGCATTCTATCAATTGGGGTTGATGATGTTCGTGGTATTGGGCCTCTATACACCTGGTGGAACAACCAAACAACTAGGCCCGTGCACAAGAAGCTAGACAGAGTTCTGGGTAATTCTGATTGGTTTTCCAATTTCTCTCACTCTCTTGTTACCTATGCCCCTAGATGCCTTTCTGACCACTCATTGATCTTGGTTAACACTAGAGTTCAAACCTGCCAGTCTATAAGACAATTCCAATTCTTCAATCCTATGTTACTCCTTGATGGCTTCAAAGATTGTGCCTCCAATGCCTGGAATACCTCTGTCTATGGAAACCCCTTCTATGTGTACACTGAGAAACTAAAAAGAATAAAAAAGGCCCTTATCATTCTCAACAGTTCTGCTGGGAACCTAACCTCTTCGGTCAAACTTGCTAAGGATGAACTTCACCTTGTCCAGTCCTTGCTCCATGACAGGCCTCTAGATGTTGATCTTCTGGAAAAGGAGAAATGCTGCTCTCAACTTCTCTGGGCGGCAATGGAGAGGGAGGAAGTTCACCTCCAACAAAAATCAAGGGCTACCTGGCTGGCTTTGGGGGATATGAACTCTGGTTTCTTTGCAAACATGATGAAAAGTAGGTGGAACACCAACAAAATTTTCTCTATCCTGAATAAAGAAGGTACCCTTGTTCATGGCCAATAGGAAGTAGAGTCAGTAGCTATTTTTTTTTTCCGCTAAGTTTGTTTGTATATTGAAAAGAAAAGAGATAAAACAATCGCTAAGGGCATACCCCAAAAGCTTTTGATAGAACCACATGGGACAACCCCCAAAATGGACAACAAGAGACTAACAACCAAGCCAAATGAAAGAACAAGGAGCATTACTAAGCAGGACAATAGTAAAACAAGCATGAAAACCTTAAACAACTTAAACAACCAATCGCTTAAAACCAAGCAGCCCAAATGAATGGAGTGAAGATCGAATGAATCGCTTGCTTAATGAGTCAAGAGGATGTCAAGCATAGGAAGAACTACGAGTGCCGATGGGAGAGGCGAACCATAGAAACCGAACCTCAAGCCGAAACCAAAGATCCCAGTATTCCGAAGATCGAATCAATCGCACTCTGATGAATCAAGAGGATGCGAAGCCTAGGAAGAACTACGAGTGCCGATAGGAAAAGGTGAACCATAGAAACCAACCCCAAGCCGAAACCCGGCATCCCAAATGACGAAGATCGAATCGAATCGCCTGCATCGATGGCGAAGAGGATCACGAAGCCTAGGAAGAACTACGAGTGCGAAAGGAGAGGGTCGAACCGTGAAGCCGAACCCCGGCCGAAACCAAATCCCAAAGATCCAGAGACACGAAGGTGAACCACGAAGTTGAACCAAGATGCCAAGCCAGGATGTCGATTGATCCTTTCTTGGCGCCGAAAGTCGAACCCGAGATCGGATCAAGATGCTTCTGAACCCATAACGAACAGAAGAAATAGCTGAACCAATCCGCTGAAGAGGCCGAACTGCCATGGGAGCCGAACTGCCGAACCGCCATGGAAGCTAAATTTCCAACACAGAAGAAGCCAAACTGATAATGCTGCGAGTGCTATTGACTATTTCCAATCTTTGTTCAGCTCTTCAAATGAAACACCTTATGAGGAGTTCGAAAATTTTGGCCTCTCCCCCCATAACAAGGTTAGCTCCGATCAAGCATTAATGCTTGCTGCACCAATTTCTGATCTGGAAATCTATAAAGTTCTAAATTCTATGAAATGAAACAAAAGTCCAAGGCCGGACGGCTTTAATGTGAACTTCTTCATCAATTACTGGGATATTGTGGGCAATGACTTTACTCAAGTTGTTAAATGCTTCTTCTCTTCAGGAAGGTTGACCAAAGGACCTCCCATGTCTCCTGTTTTTCCTCTCTCTTCTTTCCTTCATTATGGTAGACCACTCTCACCTATCTGCTGGGAACTCTTCTAGTTCAGTTTCTAGGGATCTCTTTGCGGAGATGGGGGTGTCAAACCCAATCTCTCCTCCCCTGTCCACCTCATCGATCCCTTCTAGGGATACTTTGGTCCGAAGTGTTAGCATGGGCAAATCTGAAATCAACCCTATCCCCATGGCTCTCGACAGTAGCTCGGAAGACTCCGTTGCAAGGACTCAGCTTGACCCTTCGTTGGAGGTTAATATTGGCCCAGCCCTTGGCGTGCACGCAAGAGAAATTTTTTAGGCTGCTCAACATTTCTCCCAAAGGATGCGGGATGAAGCCTTGTTCGAGAGGAGGAAAAACAGTCACCTTATGGACTTCCTCTCGGCTCATGGTATATCCTCCTCGGATGTACAGGCTTATCTTTCTGAAGGCAAGATTCAAAATCTTGGACATGCTCGCCAAGTAATTGGTAATTCTCCACCCTTAATTCTTCCTCCTGGATCCTCTGCAACTCCTTCCACTTCCTTGAGGAACACAGTTTATGATCTGGCTGGAAAAGCCCCTATTTCTTCATCCCCTTTATCTGGCTCTGCAGTGAACCTCTCTATCTTAGGGAAAGGGTCTGATGCTATTATTTCGAACCTACGTCCTATATCCCATGCAGAGGAAGGCGAAATCTCCCCAACAGTCTCGGTTGATGTCCCTAAAAGTTGGAGTGCTGTAGTTACAAAAAACTTGGGGAAAGCTAGCAGATCCCTCTCTTTCCATCCTCCTGTTATGGAGAATGGTGACATTCTGGTAAAGCCTCCTGATGACATGCTAGCGAGGGGAAACCTTATCTGGTCGACCAGCTTGGTTGGCTATTTCCTACACTCTAACCTTCCCTTTAAGGTCGTTGAACCTATTGCTAAGCGGTTGTGGGGAACACAGGTCTTACCAAAGTTTTTCTTACACAACAAGGGTTACTATATATTCAAGTTCAAATCCTCCACCGATCGTGACAATATCCTTGCATCCGGTCCATGGCATTTTGCCTCCAAAGTGATTGTTACTGTAGAAATGGCAAGAAGGTGTGGAGTTCACTAAGTCCGACTGTGACAAAATCCCCATCTCAAGTTAAGCAGCCAAATCCTCTCTCATATTGGTCCGATGAGGGATCACCTATATAGCTAGTGCCCTTGGTAAGCCTCTCTTCACCGGTATGAGATGACAACTAATAATAACTTCCTAAATTTTGCAGTGTGCATTGAAGTATCTGCCACATCCTCTTTCCTTCCTCCATCAAAGTTCTTTGTTATGCACTCGAGAAATCCGAAAAGACCTTTGTTACGGTTGATGTTGAGTATCAAAGTAGACCACCGTGCTCCCTATACGCAATGTATTTGGCCACTCCCAAGTCAAATGCCCTAAAGCCAACTTCAAATGGGTACCTAAAAGTACACCGGCACCCCCTTCTGGAGCCACAGATACTGTAATGGTTAGCCATACGAAGTTGGTTGTCCCTTCACCAAAGGTTACATCTTTCTCAATAGGAAATGAGAACCCCCCCTCTCATGAGTGGGTGACAGTGGCTAGGGGGGCCAAATTTAATTCGGATAACGCCACCCCAAATGCTTTCACAATAGTGTCCAATACTTTTGATCCAATTGACCAACCTGATCCCATCCTTGGGTCTGACTCGGAATCCCCAGCTGCCACAAATCCCCTAGTTAATAGACTAAAGGTTGTTGATGAAAAGGAAGGCAAAGACTTGAAAAACAAACAGATTGGTGGTATGGAGAACCCCAAAGCTGCAAAAAAGAGGAAAGGCAAGGGTAAAACAGTCAACACCCCCCCACCATCAGTTTAATTTATGCTGGCAACCTACAACATTCGTGGTCTCAATAAACAAACCCTAAACAGCCTCTATGTAAAGCAAATTATTGCTGATTATAATTTATCCATTGTTGGATTGATGGAAGCGAGTCAAGCATAGTAATGCCAGAAAATTTCCGAAAAGTGTGTGTCCCATCCGGGAATGGGCTTTCAACTATGATTTTCATGGCAATGGTAGAATTTGGGTGGTTGGAATCCTAATCTCGGAATTTGGATGTTTTGTTTACCTCCTCCCAAGTCATTCATTGCAAGGTGCAATCTTTAGATTTTACTAGTACTTCTTTTTTATCTCCTTTGTTTATGGGTGAACTCCTATATCGAAAAGAAAGAGACTTATGGAACGAAGTGGAGTGCAGTGTCTCCCTCTCGGAAGTTGGTGCTTAATGGGTGATTTCAATATTATCAAAGATCTTTCCGAGACTAACCAACCTAATGATATCTCGGGACATCGGGAAAAATGATTTCAAAGAATGCACCTCCTATCATTGGCATTGATGATCTCGGAGGCATTGGCCCTTTATTTACTTGGTGGAACAACCAATTATCTAGGCTCAGCACATAAAAAGCTTGGCCAGAGTAATGGGTAATTGACTTGGTTCTCCAACTTTGATCTCTCTCTTGCCACCTTTGCCCATCGTGGCCTCTCGGATCACTCACTTGTTCTTCTTAATACTGGCATTAAGTTCTCCAAACCAAGAAGGCATTTTCAATTCTTTAATCACATGGCTCTCTCCTTGAGGGCTTTATAGGGTATTTGTGGGTTCTGCATGGAACACCCCCCATACATGGAACCCCTTTTATGTCTTCTCGAAAAGTTGAAACGCACCAAACATGCTTTATCCTCTCTTAATCTCACTTCTTGGCAATCTCACTTCTTTAGTAAAGTTGGCTAGAGACAATCGCATTGATACAATCTCTCCTACATGACAACCCCTCGGACCCGGCTAACCTATCCTTGGAGAAATCACGCACCCAAAGGCTTTTCCGGGCCATTGATAGGGAGGAAGTCCTAATGTAGCAAATCGAGAAACAAAGCTGGTTAACTTTGGGTGGCCCTAACACACTTTATTTTGCTAATATGATGAAGAAGCGAGATGGAACTCCAATAAAATATTTTCTATCCTTAATGATGATGGAGTTATGGTGCATGGCAAGGACAATGTTGAAGTCAGAGTCATTGACTATTTCAAATCCTTATTTAATGCCTCGGACACTCCTTATGCTGGGTTTGACACTTTTGGTGTATTCCCCACGAATCTGGTGAGCCCTCTCCAAGCTTCGCAACTCATTGCTCCTGTTTTACGACTCTGAGATCTTTAAGGTTCTAAACTCCATGAAACGCAACAAGAGTCTGGGACCGGATGGTTTTAATGTCAATTTTTCCTTAGGCTGTTGGATATTGTTGGACTGATTTCTTAAAAATTGTCCATTTCTTCTTCTCGGCTAGCTTAAGCTCACCAAAGGGATTAACTCCACGTACTCTAGCCTTGATCCCCAAATGCCTCAACCCTTCATCAATGGCGGACTTTCTACTTATTTCTGCTTGCAACACCATTTACAAATGTATTGCAAAGATCATCTCTAACAGACTCAAGGAAGTGTTTTTGCCCCATATTATTGACCTGACAATCATCTTTTGTAAAAAGGTAGGAGTATTAGTGACAATATTCTAATTGCTCAAGAAGCTGTTCCAAGGTACACCGGAGACGACAGGACCTTCCAGATGTGCACTCAAGATTGATCTTAGGAAAGCTTTTTGATACGGTTCGTTGGGATTTTCTCATTTGATACCCTCAAAGCATTTCGGTTCCCGACCATCTTCATAGAATGGATCAAAGCTTGTACTACCTCACCCATGTTCTCTATTAAATTGAATGGAACTCTTGCAGGATTCTTTAGTAGCTCTCGTGGGCTTCACCGCCAAGAGACCTCTGTCCCCTTTCTTGTTTGTCATAGTTATGGAGATGCTTTCCTTCATCTTAACAAAGCTACCTCCTCATTTGATTTCACCTATCATTGGAAGACAGAGGCTTGCAAACTTACTCACCTCCTTTTTTTGCGATGATATCATTATTTTCGACCATGCAAGCCTACCCTCCATTGCTATTGTCAATTCTTGCATCCTATCTTTCTCTCCGGTCTCCGGTCTTATTCCAAATACCCACAAGAGTCATCATTACCTAGCCAACACTCGATGCAACCTCTACTGCAAACATTGTCTCCCTTTCTTGGGTTTCAATTAGGATCTTTACTGCTAAATTCCTAGGAGTACCCTTATTATCCAAAAGCTCTCTTACACCTGCGTACCTCTTATTCAACGGATTACCAACCGGGCCACTTCTTGGACATCTAAGGTCCTTGCCTTCTCCGGAGGTTACAATTGATCCATTCCATTCTCTTCTCCTTACAAGTCTCTTCAGTGCACTCATTTCATGCTCCCGGCGGTCTTAAGAGAAATTCAAGCATTACTAAGCGAGATTCTTGTGGAAGGGCCCAACTTTGTGTAAGTATGGTGCAAGGTTGCTGGGCTAATCTCACATTACCCAAAGATGAGGAAGGGTTGGGACTAAAAAATCAGTTAGAATGGAATAAAGCTCTGCTATTGCAACATTTCCTCCACCTTATCAGCTATCAATCCTACTCTCTCTGGGCAAACTGGATGAAAGCCACTATCTTAAAATTTAAGACTATTTGGCAAGTTACTATATCCCCCGGTTGCTCCTGGATATGGAAGCAATTCCTCAAATTATGCCCCCTCGCTCTTCAACATCTAAAGTACATTGTGGGGGATGGACAACACATAAGCTTATGGTATGATCCTTGGTTGAATGGGGCAACTATTAACCCTTCTGATTCTCTCCTTTCCAATCTTTGGACTTCCCCACTTGCCACGGTTAGCTTTCTCCTCTCCGAAGCAACTCTGGGCCCTCCCAACGGCCAACCACCATGAAGTCATTCTCCTCCCAAGTGACAAATCCATACCTTCCCATCCCATATCCTAGGCACCCACCAAGTTTTTTGGGGAACTTGTGATATTAAGACTATTAAGGCCAAACAGATTTGGGAATCAATCCGAAGCAAGATCTCCCAAGGTTCTTGGGGCTCTATCCTTTGGAATAAGTTTCATGTTCCTCGCTTTTCCTTCATTCTCGGCTTGGGCTCCTTCAAAAACTCTCCACAAACGTAATCGGACAAACACTACACTTTGGCGAGAACATGGAACCGTCCTCTCTGCAATCAACAGTTAGAATCCTTTAACCATTTGTTTTTTGAATGTGATTACTCTTCAACCATTCTCCAATGTGACGTGACTTTTAGGAAATTGGACCACTTTTCCATTCTCTTGGGATGCTATTATTGCTTACGATTTCATACCAAGGCTCGCACCTGTCCAAGAATATCCTATGCTTAATTGTGGCCACTTGCTTCTATAAAGTGCGGGAGGCTCAATAACAAGATCCATAATGGCTCCATTATTCCTCCTAGGATCCTAGCCAAAGATGTTATCCATCTCATTAAGTCTAGACTTTCTAAATGTAACTCTTTTATCAAAGCCACAAATTGTAATCATTTCTGTAATTGGTTGTTAGTTTAGCTATTTTAGCTAGTGGGTAGCTAGATATGTGCAATCTCCAGCTCTCCTACAGCAATGATTTAGGTTGGATGGGTGCTTGGACGAAATTGGTTTGAAGCGAGCATGGCTTCAAAGCAGCAAGGCTTGGAGCAAGGCTTGAGCAGCATGGCTTCTAAGCGAGCAAGGCTTGGAGCGAAGCTAGGCTTGGCCGAGCTTAGCTTGAACAAGCATGTGGTGGTCGATGGTAAGCCCAAGGTACTTTTTGATCCAAGCATATAGTTTCGGAGAGCATGTAGTGGTCATGGTAAGCCCAAATTATGGTTTGAGCGAGCATGTGGTTTCGAGCGAGCTTGGCAAGCTTGAGGCTTCGGGCGAGTAGTTGCTGTGTTTCAGTGGTGGACGAGCTGGGACGACTAGTTTCAGCTGCTCTCAATTTGTTCAAATTACTGTAATTGGTTGTTAGTTTAACTTTTATTTTGGGATCTCTTCCGTGTTTCATATCATCATCTATACTTCTTAGATGATGATATTATATTCTGGGGTATGCCCCTTAGCCATTGTATTTGGTCCTTTTATACAAACAAACAAACTTAGCAAAAAAAAAAAAAGGTTGACCAAAGGAATAAATTCAACTGCCCTTGCCCTTATTCCTAAATGCCCCAACCCCAATTCCATGGCTGATTTCAGGCCCATTTCATGTTGTAACACATTCTACAAATGTATTGCAAAGATCCTTTCCAACAGATAGAAGGATGTGCTACCCTCTATTGTTGACATTGCATCTACGCTTTTTAGTTAGAAATTTGTAACATAAGTGATAACATCCTCCTTGCCCAAGAGTTATTCAAAGGCTACCACAGATCCTTTGGCCCCTCGAGATGTGCACCTAAGATTGATTTAAAGAAAGCTTTTGACACGGTCAGATGGGACTTTCTCTTCGACAATCTTTTAGCCTTCGAATTCCCTCCCTCCTTCGTTGGCTGGGTCAAGGCTTGTGTCTCTTCTGCAATGTTCTCAATTAAGATTAGTGGCACTCTTGCTGGGTTCTTTGCTAGTTCTCGAGGGCTAAGACAAGGCGACCCACTCTCTCCTTTCCTATTTGTATTAGTGATGGAGATGTTATCCCTGAAACTTAACAAAGAGACCTCTGATTCTGAATTTAAATATCACTAGAAAACAAAAGAATGCAGGCTAACTCATTTACTTTTCGCAGATGATATTCTCATTTTCAGTCATGCATGTGTGCAATCCATCTCCATTATCAATTCCTACATCCAATCATTCTCCCTTTATTCGTCAGTGCGATTCTAAACACTCACAAAAGCCACCGCTTTTGATAATCTGACCATGCCACCACTCGGGACATCTCATCCCTTCTTGATTTCCCAACCGGTACTCTCCTTCAAAATTCCTTAGGGTCCTCTTCTATCTACTAAGCTCTACTTTTCTGTTGTGTCCCATTAATCCATAGGATTACTAACAGAAAACTTCTTCTTGGACCACCAAGGTTCTATCCTACTAAAATGCAGCTCCGACTTATCAAATCGATCCTCTTTTCCATACAAGCTTACTAGAGCAATCACTTTTTACTTCCCAAGCGCTTACACGGACCTTGATCCATCCTCTGCGAGTTTTTCTTTGGTGAGGCTCCTCATTGGGAAAATATGGTGCCAAAGTGGCTTGGTCCACCATCTCCTTACCCATTACTGAGGGCGGGTTGGGTATAAAGAGCCTATTGGATTGGAACAAAGCACACATTCTCCAAGCTAAGCCCTCTTCCTTATGGGCCACTTGGATTCAAAAAACTATTCTCAAAAATTAATCATTTTGGCAGATCCCTATACCACAGGACTGTTCTTAGATTTGGAGACAAGTACTAAAGCTCAGACCCTTAGGCCTTCAACATCTGCACTACCTGGTTGGTAATGGGCAATCTTTTAACTTTTGGTTTGATCCTTGGGTGAATTGGGTGGTCACAATCCCAATTCAGGTCTCCTCTCTCACTCGGGCATACCTCCCAATGCCAAAGTGAGTAGCATTATTTTGGGATCATCCTTGGGGTCATCTTGGATCATGCCAACAAGTAACCATCATGAGGTCATTATGCTTGGCCAACAACTGAGCTTCTTCCTCCTCTCACTCTTGGGTGTGATGAGAATTTTTGGGGTACTTGGGATATAAATTACATCAAAGTTAAACACATCTGGGCTTCCATTCGTGCTCGAAAAAATATTGTTCAATGGAGTTTTATCCCTTGGAACGAGCTTCGTGTCCCTCGGTACTCTTTCTTACTATAGCTAGGCATTCTTAAGAAACTACCCACCAATGATAGGAATAGCTATGCACTACTCTGGTAGAACTTGGGATTGTCCTCTATGCTCACAACATCCCGAAACCTTTCCCCATCTCTTCTTTGATTGTGCTTACTCCACCTCAATCATCAGATTAGCTCTCACTTTAGGAAACTGGAACAACATCCCACACTCTTGGGATGACCTTATGGCATATCTCATTTCCTTCCAAGGCACTACGCTCTCATGAAACATCCTATGCCTTAGTGTAGCTGTTTCCTTCTATAAAGTTTGGGAAGCTCGAAACAAAAAGATTCATGGGACTTCCCTCATTCCCCCAGCAAACCTCGCGAAGGATGTCATTCATCTCATTAAATCAAGACTCTCTACTTGTAAATCTTTTCTTAAGGCCACCAGCTGTCAATACTATTATAACTGGCTATTGTAAATGCCTTTGGCTACAGTCCATGAGGTGCTAGTATGGGTTGGCGAGGTGCTGGCTATTGTAGTCAGCTTAGTTTAAAGTTTAATTTTCAAATTTCATCCTTGTGTATTGGCTATTGTAAATGCTATTGGCTACGGTCCATGAGGTGCTGGTATTGGTTGGTGAGGTGCTGGTATGGATTGGTTAGGTGCTGGTAGCGATAGGTGAAGTGCAGCGGTAAGGTTTGTGAGAGGTAGTTTTGGGCGAGGTGAGGTTGTTAGGCGAGGTGCTGGTTCATTTGGGCGAGGTGTGGAGGAGCTGATCTCATGAGGTGCTGGTGCTTTGGGTTCATTTGGGCGAGGTGCTGGTGCTTTGGGCGAGGTGGTTTTGGGCGGGGCGAGCTGAGGTGCTTTGGGCGAGGTGGTTTTGGGCGAGGTGCTGGTGCTTTTGGGTTAATTTAGGCGAGGTGCTGGTGATTAATTGATGGTGATTAGGTGCTGATCTCCTGACCTGCTCATGTGGCCATGTGCTGGTGATTTAGATGCTGCAATTTAGGGGCCATGTGTTGCTGATCTCATGACCTGGTCAGTACCATCATGGGTTGCACTGCTGACTTAGGGGTCCCACTTTGCTAATTTTCAAACTTGTCTTATTTTCAATTGTTCATATTATTCCCATTTCAGTAGGTTGATGCCTGTGTTGACTATATTTTATACTGCATATGCGTTTTGCTCACGTGGGATGGGTTGCTCAACTGGTGGGCTCTCTTGGTTCCCCTGCTCGGGCTGCTTTCCCGGATGGCGATTGGGCCTATTCCATGGTGTTTGTTTCTCATTGTAATTTAAGTGTTCAATTTTCCTAACCTCAAAAGAAGCTATGATCTTCATTGTAATATTTAAAGTTTTTGCAATTTAATATACAAACAAATTTATAAAAAAAAAACTTCAGTAAAAGGAATCCGTAGCTTTTTGGGACATGTCGGGTTCTATTCGAGATTTATAAAAGATTTCTCTAAGATTAACCATTGTGCAGTCTTTTAGAGAAGGATTCAGTTTTTAAGTTTGATAAGGGTTGTAAGTTAGCATTCGAGCTATTGAAGAAGAAATTGACTACAGCTCCAGTTATCATCGCAGCGGATTGGAATATGCCTTTTGAGTTAATGTGTGATGCAAGCGACTATGCAGTTGGGGCTGTCTTGGGTCAACGCCGAGAGAAGATATTCCACGCCATATACTATGCAAGTAAGACACTTACAGAAACCCAAATGAATTACAAAACTACAGAAAAGGAGTTACTTGCAGTAGTATATGCCTTTGACAAATTTCGGGCATATTTGATTGGGACAAAGGTAGTGGTGTATACGGATCACTCGACAATTCGGTGTCTAATCTCGAAGAAGGATGCTAAGCCACGACTTATAAGATGGATACTCCTCCTACAAGAATTTGATTTAGAAATAAAAGATAGAAAGGGGACGGAGAATCAAGTAGCAGACCATCTTTCAAGGTTAGAAAATCCGGACAAAGACGAGGCAGATAAGTGTGTAATCAATGAGTCATTTCCGGATGAGCAACTGTTTCGAGTCAATGTAGAATTTCCATGGTACGCGGATTTTGCTAACTATCTAGTGAGCAACATCCTTCCCCCTGATCTTACACGACAACAGAAAAAGAAGTTCCTACATGACGTCAAGTGGTACATGTGGGATGAGCCATATCTATTCAAATAGTGCGCCGACAAGATGATTAGAAGGTGTGTGCCATATAGCGTGATGAAGAACATACTGCACGATTTTCATTCATCTGCATATGGGGGACATTACCGGAGTGAAAGGACAGCCGCCAAAATACTTCAAGCAGGATTCTATTGGCCTACTATATTCAAGGGTGCTCACCTGTTCGTGAAGAGTTGTGACAGATGTCAACGGATGGACAACATCTCAAAGAGGAACGAAATGCCACTCAATACAATCATGGAGGTAGAAGTCTTTGATGTATGGGGAATGGACTTTATGGGGCCTTTTCCTCCATCATTCAATAACTTATACATTCTCCTTGCGGTGGATTATGTAACAAAATGGGTGGAAGCTGTAGCACTCCCTACAAATGATGCTAAAGTGGTCCTAAAATTCCTACAAAAGAACATATTCACACGATTCGGCACACCAAGAGCAATCATAAGTGACGAGGGAAGTCACTTCTGCACAAAGCATTCACAGCTCTCTTGGAAAAATTCAGAGTTAATCACAGGGTTGCAACAACATATCACCCCCAGACAAGTGGGCAAGCTGAGGTCTCCAACAGGGAGGTGAAGAGAATTTTAGAGAAGGTAGTAAATCTGAACAAAAAAGATTGGTCTCTAAAGTTAGATGACACATTATGGGCTTATAGAACAACATAAAGACGCCAATTGGGATGTCGCCATATCAATTAGTTTACGGTAAAGCGTGTCACCTACCTGTGGAGCTACAACATAAATCCTACTAGGCAATTCAGAAGCTTAACTTAGACCAAGCAGCAGCAGGAGAAAAGAGGCTTCTTCAATTGAATGAACTTGATGAATTCAGACTACAAGCTTATGAGAATTCGAAGTTGTATAAAGAGAAAGTCAAGAAATGGCATGACTAGAAAATCTTGCAGAGAAAGTTTGTACCGGGGCAATCGGTAATGTTGTTTAATTCAAGATTAAGACTATTTCCCGGAAAGCTCAAATCTAGATGGTCGGGTCCATTTACTATTAAGAGAGTCTTCCCACATGGCTCCATTGAGCTTTATAGCAGAAATCCGCTCGAAACCTTCAAAGTCAACGGGTAAAGGCTAAAGCACTACTGGGGTGGCGACGTCGACAATGAAGCCATTGCAATCACACTTGCAGATGCGTGAAATAAGAGGCACTGTCGGGCTTATGACGTTAAAACTAGCGCTACTTGGGAGGCAACCCAAGCTCTAATCCTTTTCTATTTTAGTTATTACGTACATTTCTAGCTTATAATTTAGCTTAGATAACTCTTTTTCTTAGAATAATGATTTCATGTTGATATGTTTGTAGGAAATGATGGAAAAATAAAGGCTCCAAGTTACTGATCAAGTGGCGCGGGCCGCGCCACTTAAAATATATATATCTGTTGTGGGCACGCAATTCATGGATTACAATATATGATCCCCAACGGTAGCCATGCACTACACCAGTTGATACTGATCCCCAGTCTTGGTACATAATATAAGGCATACACATGGCATGGGGCGCATTACCATACCAATATACACTGATCCTACAGCGCGGGGCGTGCCATCTCAGGCCTACACATGGCGCAGGCCGCGCCGCTCGGAAACGCCAGGCACTAAAGTGATCTAATTGAACCATACACGACAACAACCATCTATAAAACTCCTTCTTACACCCAAACTCCCCACTTCTCTTACAACTCAAACTCTTCAACTACTCCATAACTCCTATAACTTCCACAACTCCCACTACACCACTTCTCCTTCTCCTTTCCAACTTCTTCTCCCATTAAACCCATAAACTCTACAACTCCCAACACACGTTGGTTTTTCATCTCCTATATGAACTCTACCCATGCAAGTAGCCAAATTCATAAAAGATATAGACAATACACTTCAACACTAAATCTAATTCGTCTCCTACACAAATTCATTCAAATTGGGGCATCTTTACAAAGGGGGAAACACAAAAATTCCATTGAAGGTAAGCACAAATTTGCTTCATTCTCATTCTTCTTCTCTTTTATTGGTAATTATTGGTTGGAAAACCTTGGGAATTGGTTGCCCAAGGAGTGTGTTGCCTTATTTCACACTTTGGCTAGAAAGATAGTATCAAGAAACCAAGTTTGGGGGAATTAACCCTTACGCCCACCAACTATTCGACAAAATTCCTGAACCAAAATCTTTGCCTAAACCTCACCATAAACACCATGTCTTCACACAAGAGACAACATCCATCCACCTCCACAACTCGGGCTCAGTATGATCATACAAAATTTGTTAGTTAAGGGGCCGAAGCAAGGTTCAAATCATCCGTAGACAAGAAGACTTTGGTGTTAGAACGAGGATTGAAGCCGGATGCTAACTTGGATGGTGATATGGCTCTAATGATCATGGAACGAAATTGGTTTCAGTTAGTGGAGCAACCACTTCCAGCAGTGATCAACATAGTGAAAGAGTTTTATGCCAATGCAATGGAGCATGTCAATCACGTAGTCATGGTTTGGGGTAAACGGATGTCCTCTCATGTCGATGCTATTAACGAGTACTTTGGGCTGGAAACACCGAATGACGGACGATATGAAGATGGTTTTCCCAACTTGGATGAGATAATTGTAAGATTGTACAAACCAGGAACGCAATGGGTTACCCGAGCCGGAACGAATAAAAAGATAAGTTTTTCACATTCAGTGCTAAGTAGGTATGGTAAAGCATGGTATGCATTCCTTTGTGCCTGATTGATGCCCACACGCCACCAAAATGATGTTACTAAGGAAAGGGCACAACTACTTTATGGGATTGTGCACCACCATTATCGGGTGAATAATTCTATTATGTTTTACAATGTGGATGTGGGTACGTGTATTCAGGAATCCATTGATCGGCTGCTACAGGGAAGTACTACGGGGGGCCTTTTGAACGGTTTTCTAATAACCAATTTATGCCGCAAAGCTGGGGTGCAATGGCATCCCTCTGAACCTGTTCAACAACCAATGGCTATAATAGATCATGATACAATTGAGAAGTACAAGGCATGGGAAGGGGCGAGATCACATCCAAGATGAGAATGAAAGAGCAACCACCTCGTGGTTCAAGGAATCAATTTTTGTGGTTGGCTCAACACCAAAACTTAATGCATCAGTACAATGCAAATGCATTCAACACGCTTGCTGATACGTTTTCTCGCTGCAATCCTAATGCAGGTGGCCATGCTTGTTCCTCCTGTCCTTTCAAAGATATCCTCCTTGGACGCCGAATGAAGCGATAACTTTCGTCTTTCGGGAAGTCCCCGATGTTTTTATTTGATTTATTTCGTCGTAATGAGGACATTACTTGCTTTAAGTTTGGGGGGGATTCTGTTTCTGCCTGGTTAATTTGTGAAAATCTTTAGAAATAATGATTAGTTAGTTTGTTTAGTTTTTATAATTGTTAGTGTTCATGGCATTTAGTTTAATATATTCATAAGTTTAAATATAAAAAAAATGCATGTAGTTTAAATTGTATGAATCTAGTTATTAGATAGTAAAGGTTTATTCTTGGCCAATGATGAGATTGGAATTATGTGGACAAGTACAGTACCAAATATGAGAACTTTGATGTAATTATTGTTATGAATTAGATATTTGGCTGTTTGACACTAGTATAAAAAGGTTAGCACGTTAATAACACATATGTGGACTGATTAGTTCAAATTGATACATAAGGAATTTCTAAAGGATGATGCTAGTTTAAATGAAAGAATGACGAGAATAGGTAATGAAGACGAAGAATTAGGCAAGAACCTAAGTTTGGGGGAAAATTTGGGGTATATAAGTTTTTTTTAATAAAAATAAAAAATATATATATATATATATATAAAGAATCGTGGCTAGTCTTGTTTCGGGGCCTTTGTTACTTGAGTAAGTACGCCCGAGGGAGTGTCTCTACACCTAGCGCCCTAAGGTCTTTTATGGTCTGGGAATCGTTGGTTGAAAGCTCGCTAAGGGGTAGCACTGTTAGCCTAATGAAATGAGGCATTTCACAGTCATGATTAATAAAAAAGAGAAATAAAACGAGAAATAAGAGCAAAAAGCCCCCGTAAAAGGAAAAAAAAAAGCATAAGTACCCTAGGTGATTCTATAATATTGGTGATTGCTTGATTTTAGTTGGATCTTATATGTTTTCAAAATTCTTAAGTTTAAATTATATGATGCCTTATAAGAAACTTGTTATGTATTAAATTTGAATTTGTATCAGTTAGCCCATATGTGAAGCACACACACACACTATACCAGCAATAACTGTTTAAGATTCGAGGATTGATAAGGAATTATTGATTGGTTCTGAATGAAGTGTTGTCATGTTTGCTTAATTTTTTTGAGACTGTGTGAGTAAGCTATATATACTATCTTAATACTGGATTCGTAGTTGTTAGTAGGTAAGCATTGCATTGCATTTTGCTTGAGGACAAGCAATGTTTCAAGTTTGGGGGAATTTGATGAGTAAGTTTTAACCTACAATTTATCTTCATTTTGCTTGTTATAGTTTTTTAAATATTTCATGTTTCTTTTGATGGGTTTTTGTTTCTGTTTTAGGATATGAAATGAGCACATCAAGATGCTAGCATTGGAAGAAAATTCGAGCAAATTTACACATTTTGTAGGAGTGGCGTGGGGAGCGCCATGATGTTGAGTAAAGTGGCGCGGTAGGCGCATGGTGGTGTGTGCAAATCCTTTGATCGAGTAAAGACTGAAGCATTGCTTAGAGTTAAACTAAACACGTAGTAGCCTTACGGTCTGGTCGAGAACCCATTGACTTTTTATGTGCTGGAAGATAGGTGGTGTTGGGAGATATAACTTCTTTATGTAATATGCTTATATTAGGATTGTGTTAAGGAGTTTATTTCATGTTCATTGGGACTCCATGCCAACAAACTTGTTGGGTTGGACTTGGAGTTTGATTTCCATTAGAATTCTGTGACGAGTTTGAGATGGAATAGAATTGAAGTGATAGAGTGGGAGTGAGTTTTTGCTTATGTTAATTGTTGGAGATTTGGAAAAAGGAGCGACACACTTAGAGACATACAATTGATGATCAAGAATTTGGAGGAACAGGAAAAAGAGGTGATTTCACGAAGATTGCATTGTTGAAGGGCAAGAAGGGTGGTGTACTACTATTCTTCTTTAATTTCAAATTGTGTAATCAGGATGATGATTTGTTTTATTTATTCAGTAATTCATTAGGTATGAACTAAATTACTTGTTAGGCTTGCAATTGATCTTTAACGTTGAATGACAATTATTATGCCTTGATTTAAGTTTAAAAAATTATCAATTCAGTTTATCTATTGTGATTTGTGATTAATTTTTGAATTGCTTGAAAACCAATTTTTATGTGGAATTGTATGGATTCGAGAGATGAGATATGATTCTAGACCTAATCACAATAGCATGTGTTCTTGAATTTTGTGATTGAACAAATTCTTGATTTATGTTAGGGTAGAGATATGCCTAGCATCGCATGTAATTTGAGAAGAACTTGGAATTAAATCCTTCTTAATTGTAATTCACATAAAGATATAGTGAATTAGTTATTTAGGGTGTTTGGCTTAATTCTATCTAAATTGTGGGTTTAAGTTAATATGTATTTAATGCATTGAGAAATGGCTAATTCTGCATGAGTGTTCTTGATTAATAAACTGAAATAATAAATTAAATTAGAATAAGGTGTGATAATTGGAATGATACTTAAAGTGAAGTTGTAAAGCCTAATTCTCCATTACTTGTTTGAAATTAAGGTTTTTAAGTTGTGTTGATTAATTAATATTTTTTTAGTTTATGAGTTTTATTAAATATCATTTTTAATTTGGATTGGTTTAATAAAATTGGGTTAATACAAAATTGATAATTGTGAATATTAATTTCTTACTAAGTCTCTGTGGGAACGATACTCAACTTATCACTTTATTACTTGTTGACCACGTATACTTGCGTGATTGTGCGTAATTAGATTTTACACCAATGGGTATTAGAGGTGGCGCCCCAATAGCATGATAGTGAGTGTTGCTCACCTCTAGGGCATGGAAACTGACCGGTTCAACTTCTGAATTGAAGCTGATGAGTGGTATGTCACCTTGTTCAGGACATTCCGGCTCAGCATTAACATTGACTAGGTTATTGTTAATGATGTATTTGAGTTGCTGGTGAAGAGTGGAAGGGACGGCTCCAGCTATGTGAATCCACGGTCTTCCCAAGAGCAAGCTGTATCCTGTGGCTATTTTGAGCACGTGAAAGGATACACAGAAATCTCTATAGGCAGTTCAATCTCTCCGACAACATACGTCGGGATCCATCAAAAGGTTTGATAACCATATGGCTGCTTTTGATCCTATTGAGATTGACGTTCATCTTCTCCAGAGTGGCATAAGGGAAGATATTTAAAGATGATCCTCCATCTATCAGGACTCCTCCCACCATGTATCCAGAGGACAGAACCACTATGTGCAACGGTTTGCAATGACCAGTCCCTTCAGGAGGTATGTCGTCATCAGTGAATGATATCACATTGTTGTTAAAAATGTGATCAACCAGTTGCTGGAATTTTTCAACATCCACTGATTTCGACAAGTGTTCTTCCAAGACCTTTAGCAAGACCTTCTTGTGATCTTCGGAAGAGAAAACCAAGTCCAGTATGTATATTTATTATGGAGGTTCTCTCAAGCTTAGAACCACCTTGGCTTCATTATGGCCCATAGTACGGAGTAACTTTTCAATCTTCTCCATGGGAACTTTCTCCTTTGATCTGATGGTAGGCTTCATCACTTGTTGGGGAAGATACAGTGGATTCTCCTTTAATACTGCAGCAGTTATGTGGGATGTGGATCCTTCAGCCTCTCCATAATTCCATGGCACTTTTTTCATGCTGACAACAGGATATTGTGGTCTGTATAGCAATGTAATTGGCTTTGGCGCAACCACTTTCAAAGGATTGTCAACACCTTTGAGTTGAATTGCTTGTATTGTGGGTGGTCTGGTAGCCAAATCATCCTCAGTGGATATAACTGCTACGACTTCCTTCCATTTTGTAGGAAATGTGTCCCCACTCTCGAGTAACACGGTGTCATTATCTACCAACTGCAGGACACCGCTGTCAATTAAGTTATGAATGGCAGAGTGCCTAGCATTCTTCAGTGTTGTGTCTGTGAGAGTGGGAGTGATATTGACATACTCTATTAGAATTGAATCATCTTGAATGGGGATTGATTGGAGGTAGCAGAGCTGTGATTCTTCCTTCATTGATCAGCATCTGAAATATCTCCTCCATCGGTTGGCCCAGATAGGTAAATTCCCTCTTGTTGGCAAAATCCCAACGGGCTTTGGCACTTTCTCTTTTTCTAATTTTATCCTCCAACGTTTCATTTTCTGGAATCAATGGTGGAGTATTTGTAACAAGAGGAAGGAGACTGGCATGCTCCTGGCTGACTAATTGGCATGTGACTTGGTGTTGATGGATCACCAGTTCTGCCAATTGGTTAACTTGCTCACACAGAGCCTTCTTTTCGGTCCATCATAAACTAGAACTATGCATAATCCCATTTATCAGCACCATCCTTGCTGGTTTGTGAGGATTCACCATCGTAATTGGAACTCGGTCCACTGCTCCAATTAATCATATTAACCTCTTCTTCTTTGTGTTGAGGAAGAGGGTTGTCATGCACATGAGGTTGGTCGGGTTTAGTCACCACGATTTCACCATTATCAATCAAATCCTGGATCTTGTGTTTCAAGGCCTAGCAATCCTGAGTATCATGTCCTGAAGCTCCAGCAAGATAAGCACACTTTCTGTTAGCATTGAAACCCTTCCCATTCGGGTTAGCTGGTGGAAGAAGATGAGTAATTTTCTTCTGAGTTATCAGAAGATTAAGAATATTCTCGAGCAAATCCCCTAAGGGTGTGAACACTCGAGTGCGTCGGACTTCTCCACTCCTTTGGCAATGGAGGATTTGAAGATTGTGCTTGAAAAGGGGAGTAGTTTCTCCTTTGGATAGGCATGTTCTGACTGCCTTTCTGTCCTTGTAGTATCATAAAAACATCCTCCTCTTTCTTCTTATGGACCCTCATGGGGTTGTTTCCATAACTTCCAGACTGGATGTGCTCAGCAACAGCTTTTAAAGTGGCAAGGTCTTGAATCTTTCCTGACTTGAATCCCATCTCAACATCTCTCCATGTTTGATCATTTCAGAGAATGGCTTGCCTATGCCAGCTAAGACTCTCTCATAGAAGGGAGCTTCTTGTATGTCTATGAAGGTCATCACAATTTCAGACTCAGTCATAGAGGCCCCTCCACCTTTTAGCATACTCTCGAAAAGACTCATTGGATTGTTTCTTGACCTTGGTAATTTGGTACCGGTCTGGAGCCATCTAAGACTGGAAACTGTACTGACTGAGGAAGGCATGGGCCAGCTCTTCCCAACTATGAATCTTTGAATTGTCTAATCTGGTGTACCATGATCGGGCTTCTCCAGTCAGACTTTTCTGGAATAGCTGCATTCTGAGCTTCTCATCCTCGGCATAAGATCCGAGTTCTCCAATGAATACCTTAAAATGTGTGTAAGGATCCCCCAACCCATCATACTTTTCAAAGTCAAGAGTTTTGAACTTCTCTGGATAATGAACACTAAGGAATATACAAAGGTCAACATATGAAACACTTCTGTGTGCTCTGACCCCTTTTAATAGACCGAATAGTCTCTTCCATTTGAAGGACTTTCTTCCTGATATCATCGGTGTCTGAATCTTCTTTGAGATGAGTGATTTTAGGGGTTTTGTTGATTTTGTCCAACTGAGACTCAGGTATGGGAGTTTCCCTGTCCGGACCTTGGGTTCCTCCATGTGCAGAGGATTCTTAATGTATGGGTATTCGTGGACCCTGAGTAGATTGGTGTAGTTCTTTAAGTAGAACAGCCAAATCTATAATTTGTTTACTTAATCCTTAAAACTCCTCACGAGAGACAGGGGTAGGATTAGACTGGTCAGATGAAGACATAATTGGCTGTAGGCTTGTTGCCTTTTTGGACTTTCAACGAGTAACAGACCCAATTGTTTCCCTACAAAAAACTTATGTAGTTTAGTCTTTAGGGAATGTATAAAAATTCCAGTTTTTTTGAGAACATGATGAAAAATAGATGGAATTCCAACAAAATCTTATCTATCCTTAATCCTGAAGGAATCATGGTTCAAGGCCAAAGGAACATTGAAGAGGTGGCGGTGGGTTATTTCAATAACCTTTTCAACAATCATCAGGACCCTTATGCTGATTTTGGAAACTTTGGTGTCTCCCCTACTAAATTGATTCGACCACCTCTAAGCTTTCTACTCATATTACTGATACTGAAATATGGGAGGTTCTCAAATCTATGAAACGCAATAAAAGCCCTGGACCAGATGGGTTTAATGTGAACTTCTTCATAAGCTGCTAGGATATTGTTGGTGAAGATTTTCGTAAGGCTGTTCACTTCTTTTTAGAAAATAGCAGGCTAACCAAAGGGATCAATTCAACAGCTCTTGCCCTCATCCCAAAAGGCCTCAATCCCTCTTCTGTGGCTGATTTCAGACCCATTTCATGTTGTAACACGATCTATAAATGCATTGCTAAAATTCTATCAAACAGGCTTAAGGAAGTTTTCCCCTTTCTAATTGACAAGTCACAATCTGCTTTTGTGCGTGGTAGAAGCATCAGTGACAACATACTCATTGCCAGGAACTTTTTAAAGGATACAACAGAACTTCTAGGCCGGCAAGATGTGCTCTCAAGATTGACCTCAAGAAAGCCTTTGATTCTGTTCAATGGGATTTTCTTTTTGACACTCTACAAGCTTTTCTTTTCCCCCTCTTTTTATTGGATGGATCAAAGCTTGTATAACCTCAGCTATGTTCTCCGTCAAGGTTAATGGTACGCTCGTTGGTTATTTTGGTAGTTCAAGAGGCCTTCGACAAGGTGACCCCCTCTCTCCCTATCTTTTTGTCCTGGTAATGGAGATCTTTCTCTACAACTGAACAAAGAAACCTCTGTTTCTAACTTCTCCTATCACTGGAAAGCAAAGGAATGTAAACTTACTCACCTTCTCTTTGCGGATGACATCCTTATTTTAAGTCAGGCATGCTTACCTTCCATAAATATCATCAATTCCTGTATCCAATCCTTTTCGCTCTACTCTGGTCTCATTCCCAATTTAAACAAGAGCCATTGGTTCTTGTCCAATTCAGACCCTACCTCCTCTAGGGACATCACCTCCCTTCTAGGCTTTCAAATAGGCTAACTTCCGGCAAAATTTCAGGGAGTCCCATTGCTAGCCAAAAAGATCTCCTTCATGGACTGCATCCCGATTATTCATAGGATTACTAGTCGTGCCTCGTCCTGGACTTCTAAGGTTCTTTCTTACTCGATCGGCTACAACTCATAAAATCTATCCTTTTCTCCATCCAAGTCTACTGGAGCTCTCATTTTTTGCTGCCTAAAGCGACCTTAAAAGAGATACAATCTATTTTGACTAGATTTCTTTGGAAAGGGGCAACCTTGAACAAACATGGAGCTAAAGTTGCTTGGTCCACTATCCCCCCCCTCTCTGAAGGTTGTTTGGGTATCAAAAACCTGGTGGACTGGAACTCAGCTTGTATCCTACGCCATCTCCTCAACATCATTCAACTTACTTCTCCCTCTCTTTGGGCAAATTGGATCAAGGCCACCACCCTCAAGCATAATCCTTTTGGCAAGTCATTTTAGCCTCAGATAGCTCTTGGATATGGAAACAAGTTTTGAAACTCAGGCCTCTTGCCCTCCAGCATGTGCATTATCTTGTTGGCAATGGGCATCACACTCATCTATGGTTTGACCCTTGGATAAATAATACCGCTTTAAATCCTTCACCGGTCTTATTAACAAACTCTAGGCTGCCAGAGTCAGCTACAGTCAGCCATATTATTCTCAATAACTCTTGGAATCTGCCTATGAGCAACCATCATGATGTCATTATGTTAAGAAGGGATATTTCTCTTTTACCCCCCTACCCAGCAGCAGGACAGAATCCTTTGGGATACTTGGGATATCAGATTGGTAAAATCCAAACAAATTTGGGAATCTATCCGTGCTAGAAGTCAGCTGGTTCCTTGGAGTAGGTTTGTCTGGCACAAGCTCCATGTCCCCCGGTACTCCTTTATTCTATGGCTAGGTTTTCACAAGAAACTTCCGACTAATGACCGAACCATGCATTATTCTAGAAGGATGTGGAACTGCCCTCTTTGCAACCTCCTTCCTGAAACTTTCAACCACCTATTTTTTGAGTGCACCTTCTCCAAACAGATCCTTCATCAAGCTATTAATGTCGGGAAAGCTGGAGTCCTTTCCGACTCACGGATGAAGTCGTGGATTTAAATCGCTTTTGCCAAGGCTCTTCTCTTTCCTGGAATATCCTTTGCTTGACAGTGGCTGTGTGTTTCTATAAGATTTGGTAGGCTCGAAATAACAACTTACATAGCAATGCCACCCCCTAAATGCTCAGTCTTACTAAGGATATAATTCATATTGTCAAATCTAGGCTATCTACATGTAAATCATTTCTAAAGGCAACTAACTCTCAATACTTCTGTAATTGGCTTTTTACTAGCTAGACGTTGGTTATATCCTGTACTATCTCTGTTGCCGGTGCTCCTGCAGTTGGAATGATCTGTGTTTTGGATTTTTCCCACTCTGCTGTTTGTGCAAATGGTGCTGAAGTTTGTTTGGGATGGTTTAATGTTTTTGAAATGTTGCTGGTTCGCTTCCCCTAGATTGTTACGTCTACTGGCTTATGTTAATTATGTGGGTGGCTTGCTAGCTATGTGCTGCTGATTCTGGGCTTTGTCTGCTGCTGGTATGTTTGAGTCTTGTTTTTGCTAATGCTACCAAGTTCTGCATCAGGGGAGATTGTAAGTGGTTGGGGTGTTAGGTCTTCTATTTCTCTTTATTCTTTGCTTCGGTTTACTGCCGATTCTTCGCTTAATACATCGATGTTGGTTCTGGGATGGGTTGCTTTGAACTTTTTGAGCTGCTACTGTTAGTTAGGTGCTGCCTAGTTGGTTTGTAGGTGGCTGATGGTTTTGAACAAAGGTGGGCTAGTGGAGCATTTTCTGCAGTGGGGTTGGGGGTTTGCTCTGCAGAGTCCGGTTCTGCCTGCTTCTTTGAGTGTGCAGTATTGCTGCTGTTGTCTGGTTGTGCTTGTGTTTTGGTTTCTTGCTGCTGCTATTTTGACTTCAGATGCAGTGTTGCTGGGATTGGTTTGGTTTGGTCTTCGATTGAGTTGGGTTCATAAACTTGGTCTTGGTAAGAGTCTATTTGTTGGCCTTGTCTTCTGCTAAGGGCAGTTGGCTTGCATTGCTACTGTTAGCTGCTAAGGCAGTCAGGGACTTGGGGGACCCTTAGGCTCATAGCTGGTTCTGTTGGGCCTTGTGAATGGTTGGCTCATGCTTTCGACTAGGGTTTCTACTCGGTTTTTGGTCACCTAAGCTGCTGTTGTCATTGTTCTATGGTGCTGCTGTTGACCTGTCATGTGAATTGATTGTTAGTTTAACTTGTTATGTTGGGTCCTTTTCCATGTATCGTATCATCATCTCTGATACTTAGATGATGTTACTATATTCTGGGGTATGCCCCTTTGCCATTGTTTTTTGGTCCTTTTTTATATACAAACAAACTTAGCAAAAAAAATGTGTTTATTTTTAGGAGTATTATCCTGCAAAACAGATGTTAGCTGTTTGTAAGATAGAATGGCAAATTTTAATATAAGAGGGAGTACATGTACACATATTCCTTCATATGAAATTACAATGAGATTGACATGGAATGAAATTACAAGTAATTGAAATGGGAAAGTATGAAGAGACTTCCCTCCGCGTTTGGTTTATCAGAGGCTGACCTATCGCGGCTTTTTGGCATGAAGGTTCCCAGATCATCGCAATTTACTCGACTGGAAGTTAATCCGCTCTTTCAACTAGAGCGAATCTGGGTGGTGCATTTCCTGAGCCTCATTGGAATTAGTCTTCCTACTAGTCCAGTAATCAAACACCGACAGTATAGCCTCCTGGTGGAGGGACCACACAACATACATTCACATACAACGTGTCTCACCGTTTATGGAAATGATGATATGTGCGAAGCACTTTAATATCACAAGTAGATATAGTCTGAAGCACTAAGTGCAGTAAGTAAATGCATTCGTACACATTCATTCAAATGAAAATGCAACATCCACACACAAGCATATAACAGTTTGAGAAGTTTGTAGCAGCGGCTTAAGCCCTCTTACTGGAGTCCCCAGCAGAGTCGCCACCTGTCGACGTCGGGATTTTTACTGTCCCTTTTCTGTTTTTGTCTTTTGGTGTTCTCATGTTAGGTGAGATTTGTTTGAAAAAACAAGTTGTGAAAAGGTCCGACATGTATATGTTAACGATTGGACTGTAAGAGTCGCCAGTTGGTATTTTTAAATGGTTGCACCGACTCAACCGAGAAAAGATTTGCACATTGACCCAGTGATGTGACACTATTTAACAAGTATGTGAAACCGAGATTCATTAGGGTCCGGGGCTTGATTATGCGGAGGGAAGGTGTTAGGCACCCCCCGACATCCGCGTTACCACGGTGACCGCCACTTTTCAATTAAACTGTTATATGAATATTGTGTGTGTGGGGTCAATGTGCAATTATCTGAAAGTAGTGCTATGCCTCATTTGCACCTATATACAAAGGGTTTTAATTTTGTATAAAAGTTTAGTTTTAACAAGATATAGCACTGACGTTTTGTAAAAGAGGTTTTTCAACCCCTTATGCTCAATAATAATTGAGGCCTTTGATACTTCCATTTTATTATATGTTTGGCTTGATTGCTTTTATTTTTGAGATGCGAGGCATCTTCGAGAAAATAAGATACATAGCAGTGCCGAACTCCTTGTGGGCATGAGAGCCGTCTAACGAAATTCAAACACCCTGAATAATGTACAAGCTGATTACAGCTGAAAATGTCCATCACGGGAACCTAATCTAGAGTCAGAAGACTGAATCTGTGATCACATGATTCCTAGGCTCACATGATGTTGCAGTTTGTATGAAAGCTGTAAGCAGTTAAATATATATAAAAGCTGTAAATATATAGACACTCGAAATTTTCTGCACTCCTATTACTAACATTGCAGGAGGGTAGATTCATCTTTTGGAGATAACCCTGAAAGACAGCTTACATCCATTCCGGATACTACCTAAAGTTCACTCAACCCTAAACACAAATCGGGAACATCATCTCAAACCCGAACACACAGAATGTCATTTCAATCTCGAGATAACCCCGAGATATGCAGATCAAAACACCAACAACAACAGGAGAGGAGGCAGATTACATCTGGCGATAACAAGTGGCCTTTCGATTCCATTCCCGTAGACAACATTTGGGACTAGCAACCCCATCCTTGGTGATAGCCCCAAGAGATGTCATTGCAAGTTTCAACGATAACCCCTTTAAATGCTTGTTTCAAACATATGCAATCACTTGAACCACGGACATCCTGCCGAGGCAAACACACCTTAGACCGGAGATAACAACGGCGGGGCGAGAACATCCACGGATGACGGTGAGACATACAAACAAGCGAAGAATCCAATCTCAAATGTAACCACGAGCAACGTCGCTTCACGCTTAAGCCGGCGATAACCGGTGAGAGTCAACACATAGTCTTACTATCTCAACAAGATGATATCGCGAAGATACCAACAAGTAGTCCAATCTCACCGTAACCCCGAGCAACGCCTACTTTCAACTCAAGCCGACGCGATAACCCCATGAGGAGTCAAACGTCATCTTGTTCCTTCGACAATGGCACGTCGTCTCAACACTTCATACATACATACATCCAACAATGTCCCACAAGAGCCGAGGATTGACAATCCCGAGTGACTATTACGTGTGTGATGCTGGATAGAATTTGAAGCTTGAAGACCATGGGCATAGACCCCTCTTCCTAACCTCGTACAACCTCTAATCCATGTCATTGCGTAACTCTCGACATAAGCGGTCCGAAGAAGGTCAGATGTACCTCGTTCGGATGCTCGGATTGAAGTTCTATAAGTTCGAAGCGGACATTACAAAGGTACGATGCACGTCTTCTACGAGACGACGGGACCCTGAGGCTCGGATGCATCACGACCAGCCCCCGCGGCATGCAGTGTACTGCTGACCATCCGCTCTATATATACAAGCCTTGGGGTCGACCATTTGAGAAGAAGAGAGAGGGAAAAGGCGAGAAGCCACATCCATTTTACTCTGCATACATCTTTTGAGTGTTTCCTCACTTCTAAACACTAGTTAGCTCACATATATCTAACTTTTATCCGACGGGAGCTGAGTGTTATCCATTTAAAGTCATAGAAGTCTACTTTGGCAGCCCACTGTAAGCCTTCTTATATTCTATAAAGCCTTCTTCTCATATTAGAACACACTGTTGTACACGTTGAGAGTCGTGTGAGTGTGTTTGCCCGGACTTCGGTCCGTGGTTTTCATTTCTGTCTGTATATATATATACTTATATATATATGTATATATTTCATATATGGACTAACATTATCGAGTTATGCCTCGATTGAGCCTGAACTTGATGCATAGACATTTAATTGCTTATATATATATATATATATATATATATATATATAAACTATAGTCGATCCCGGAGTTCACTTATTGGCCTTTTACACTTTATTTACATTATGTCACGCTAGAGTTTACTTAAAGTGGCGGTTGATAAACTTTACAACTTTATTTACATTTTGTCACTTTGAGTTTACTTCGTATGGCGGTTGATCATGTTTATATATATATATATATATATATATATATATATATATATATATATATATATATATATATATATATATTTTACATTTATATATATAATCACATTTCTTTTTTCCATACAAATTACAAGTTATCATGTGAGCCTAGGAATCATGTGATCACAGTTCATCTCATGAATCTAGATTCGGTTCCCATGATGGACATTTTTCAATTTGTAAGTAGCACATACATTATTTTACAATTGTTCGATTTTCCTTGGATGGTCATTATGCCCATAAGGAGTTCTAAGATCGTCAGTATATTATTTTCTCGAGAATGCTTCACATCTCGAAAATAAAATCAAACAAGTCGAACATTTAACAATAAAATGGACGTATGAAAAGGTCTCAATTCCTATTGAGCACAAGGTTTGAAAAAACCTCTTTTACAAAACTTCATTGATATATCTTAGTTAAAACTGAATTTTTCTTATAAAATTCAAACCTTGTGTATATAGGTGCGAACGAGGCCTCACACTACTTTCAAATAATTGCACATTGATCCACACACACACACACACATTCATATAACAATTTCTTTGAAAAGTGGCAGTCACCGTGGTAACACGGATGTTGGGGGGTGCCTAACACCTTCCCTCCGCATAATCAAGCCCCCAGACCTAAAATAAATCTCGGTTTCACAGACCCGTCTAACAGTGTCAAATCACTGGGTCAATGTGCAAACCTTTTTTGGTTAACGTTAGTGCAACCAGTTAAATACACCAATGGCGACTCTTAAAGTCCAATCGTCGACATTATACATGTCGGACCTTTTTCACTTGTTTTTTCAAACAAATCTCACATTAACATGAGAACACCAAAGAACAAGTAACGAAAAGGACACTCAAAAATCCCGCGTCGTCGACGGTGGCGACTCACTCACTGGGACTCCAAGAAGAGGGCTTAAGCCGCTATTACAAGCTTTTCAAAATTGTTATATGCTTGTGTGTGAATGTTGCATTTACATTTATGATGAATGTGTACGAATGCATCTTAATTACTGCACTGCTAAATATCTATCTGTGATATTAGTGCTTCGCACATGTCATCATTTTGCATAAACGATGAGACACGTTGTATGTGAAGGTATGTTGTGTGGTCCCTCCACCAGGAGGCTATCCTGTCGGTGTTTGATTATTAGACTCGTGGGAAGAATGATTCCCCGGGGCTCAGGAAAGGAACCACTCAGATTCGCTCCAGTTGAACGACCGGATTAACTTCCTGTCAAGTAGATTGCGATGATCTGGGAACGAACCTTCATGCCAAAAAGCCGCGAGAGTAACCCTAAGATTAGGTCAGCCTCTGACAAACCAAACGCGAAGGAAAGTCTCTTCATGCTTTCCATTTTCAATTACCTGTAAAAACATTTACTTGTAATTTTATTCCATGCTCATTCATATGTAATGGAAAATATGAAGAATATCTGTGCATGCATGACATGTTATCAATTAACAAACGGTTTTGCAGGACAAAATTCCTAAACGGACATGTTATGATAACATTTACATTACCCTAAGACTAAACTACGTAAGTCTTTTGTAGGGAAGCAATTGGGCTGTTACCGCTTCAAAGTCCAAAAAGGCATGAGCTTCTGACCAATCATGTCTTCTTCTCACCAATCTAATCTTTTTTCCGAGAAGAATTTGACGGATTGAGTAAACAAATCACAGAGACTTGGTCGTTTTCTACTAAAAGAATTACACCGGTACTACTCGAGGTGCGAAGATACCTACACATACAGAATCCTCTACACAAGGAGGAGTTCAAGGCCCGAAAAAAATAATTCTGGAACATCAGTTGGATACAACCAACAAAGATCCTGAAAACACACATCTCAAAGGAGATCTATACACCAGTGATATCAGGAAAAAGGTCCTCCAAATGGAGGAAACCATCCGTGTTCTCAAAGGGATTGGAACCCATGGCAGTGTTTCATATACAGACCTTTGCATATTTCATGGTGTTCAATATCCAGAGAAATTCAAGACCCCTGATTTTGAGAAATATGACGGATTAGGGGATCCCTTATACACATTTAAAAGTGTTCATTGGAGAACTTGGGTCTTACGCGGAAAATGAAAAGCTCATAATGCAAATTGTTTCGAAAAAGTCCATTGAGAAGCTTGCTTCATGGTATACCAGATTAGATAACTCTAAGATCCATAGCTGGGAAGAGCTGGCTCATGCCTTCCTCACTCAATACAGTTTTCAATCTCAAATGGCTCCTGACCGTACCAAATTACCAAGGTCAAGAAACAGTCTAATGAGTCATTTAGAGAATATGCTCAAAGGTGGAGGCGCCTTGCTGCTCAAGTTATTCCTTCTATGACAGAATCAGAAATGGTCATGACTTTCATAGATGTACAGGAAGCTCCTTTCTATGAAAGAGTCCTAGCTGGTATTGGCAAACCATTCTCTGAAATGATCAAACACAGAGAGATGGCTGAAATGGGATTGAAGTCCGAAAAAATTCAAGACCTAGCCGATCTTAAAGATGTTGTTGAGCACATCCAGTCAGAATCTTATGGAAACAACCCCCGGATGGTCCATAAAAAGAAAGAGGAGGATGTTTCCTTGATACTACAAGGACAAAAAGGCAATCCAAGCATGCCTATGCAGAGGAGAAACTACTCCCCTTTTCCAGCACAATCTTCAAACCCTCCATTGCCTAAAAGTGGAGAAGTAAAGCGACCTCGAACGTTCACACCCTTAGGGGACTCGCTCAAGAATATTCTTGCTCTTACATTGCTTTCGGAAGAAAATTACATGCTTCTTCCACTAGCCAACCCTAATGGGAGGGGTTTTAATGCTACTCGGAAGTGTGCTTATCATGCCGGGGCACCTGGACATGATACTCAAGATTGTTGGGCCTTGAAACATAAGATTCAAGATCTAATAGACAACGGTGAGATCGTGGTCACTAAACCAGATCAACCTCATGTGCAAGACAACCCTCTTCCTCAACATAAAGAAGAAGAGGTCAACATGATCAGTTGGAGCACTATACAAGGTTCCAATTCTAACGGCAAATCATCCCAACCCATCATAGACGGTGTTGACAAATGGGATTATGCAAAGTTCCAGTTTACCATGGAACGAAAGATGAAAGCTCTTTCCAAATAAATTGAACAATTGGCAGAACTGGTGACCCACCATCATCAAGTCACACGCCAATTAATCAGGCAGGAGCATGGCTATCTCCTTCTTTTTGTTATGAATAACCACCTTCAGAAAGCGAAGCTATGGAGGATAAGGTTGCGAAGAGAGCAAATGCTAAAGCCCGTCAGGATTTTGCCAATCAAAGGGAATTCACCTATTTGGGTCAATCCATGGAGGAGATACTACAGATGTTGATCAACGAAGGAAGAATTACTTTCCTTCTCCCTCCCATCAATCCCCGCTCAGGGCGGTACAATCCTGATGAAATGTGTCAATATCATTCACATTCTCGCGATCACAGCATAGAAGAATGTTGGACACTCCGCCATCTCATTCAGAAACTTATTGATAGCGGTGTCCTACAAATAGCAGATGATTACACTGTGCAGCTTAAGGGTGGGAATGCATGTCCTACCAAATGGAAGGGATCAGTAGCAGTTATATTCGAAGTGGATGATGAGACTGTCAAAGTATTTCCCATACAACCAATTCAACTCAAAGGAGCTGACAATCCTTTGAAAGTGGCCGCACCAAAGCCAATTCCTTTACCTTTCAGACCACAACATCCTGTTGTCAACTTACACAAAGTTCCATGGAATTATGGAGAAGCTGAAGGATCCACGTCTCATACTACTGCTATAGTGTTGAAGGAGAATCCACTGTACCTTCCTCAATGGGTTGTCAAACCTACTTGCAAAGCAAAAGGGAAATCTCCAGTAGAGGTTCCAACCCATGTTACGGCTATGCTGTTTCCAAAACCAGTGCCAATCAAAGAAAAAGAGGTGCTGATTCCTAATCCCGAGACAGAAGAAAAGGAACGGAAACGTAAACATGACCTTGCCTTGAGAATGGCAGGCATTCGCATAACATACAAATAGATACACCCTAGACGATGATTGCCCAGATGTCCTGGTTATCATTCGGGAGAAGGAAGACAATGACGATCATTCCATCACTGCAGTCCATCAGGACTTTTCCCGCGACAATTGGAGCAGCACTCCATTCATTGGTCGACAAGGGTAAAATGGGCAAAAAATCCTTCTGCCCTGTAGATAACTTTAATTGCTTGCTTTCCCTTACAGCACTAGCAGTTATTTTATCAAGTACATGCTAACACTTTTGTATGATCGAACGATTTGCATATATTAAGTGAAAGCATCTTTTGTTTCGAGACTCACGAATTTAGATATGCACTGTCCTTCGATGATGACCTTCCCTCTCTCACAAGGGTCAGTAACTTTGATGCAAAGTTGGACTCAGACTTGATGGACATCCAAGAGGACATTAAGACACCTCAGGAGATTAAGGAATGGGTCCCAGACAAACCCAAACCCAATCTTGATCAAACCACTTCTTTCAATCTTGGAACCTTAGACAACCCTAAGCTAATCCAAATTGGTTCATACCTTACCACAAATCAACGGAATGATATGGTTGCACTATTAACCCAATTCTAGGATGTGTTTGCATGGTCTCATGAAGACATGATGGGTTTTTCCACTGACATTGTTCTTCATCGCCTTCCCATCAAAGAAGGATTCGAGCCAGTCAGGCAAAAAACTCAGGCGATTGAAACCTGAGTGGAGTTTAAAGGTCAAAGAAGAAATTGTGAAACAATTTCAAGCTGGCATCATTATGGTGTCTACATATCCGGAGTGGATATCCAACATTGTTCCCATCCCTAAACCAGGGGGAAAGGTGCGAGTTTGTGTAGATTATTGGGATTTGAACAAAGCTTGCCTTAAAGATAGCTTTCCCGTGCCCTTTATCCACATTCTTATTGACAATCTTGCTCAATACTGGCATGTACTTCTTTCTTTGATTGCTTTATGGGGTACCATCAAATTATGGTCGCTGAGGAAGATCGTGAGAAAACTGCTTTCATCGCGCCTTGGGGAACCTTTTGCTACAGACGGTTGTCATTCGGCCTCATCAACGCCGGGGCAACCTATCAGCGAGCTATGATGGGTCTTTTCCACGATTTAATGCACAAGGAGATAGAGATCTACATGGATGACATCATTGTCAAATCCCGGAAGGAGGAGGACCACTTAGACCATCTCACAAAACTTTTCAACAGGTTGCGTAAGTACAACTTGAAGTTGAATCCCGCCAAGTGCGCCTTTGGTGTTAAAGTCAGGCAAGTTGCTAGGTTTCCTAGTCAGCCACAAAGGAATTGAACTGGATCCTACCAAAATCCGGGCCATCAAGGAAATGCCCATTCCTCAGACAGAGAAGGAAATACGGGGATTTTTGGGAAGAATTAACTTCATTAGCAGATTCATTTCTCAACTCACAGCAACCTGTGAGCCAATCTTCAAGTTGTTAAGGAAGAACTCCTCCATGAAATGGAACGATGAGTGTCAGAAAGCCTTCCTCACAATCAAAGAGCAACTAATAAACGCTCCTGTTTTGGTACCTCCCAGGGATGATGTTCCCATGTTCATGTACCTGTCTATAAATGACAATGCCATGGGTGTGCATCTTTGAAGCGTAAAAAGACAATAGAGGCCAAGAACGAGCTATCTATTACCTCAGCAAAACATTCAGCATCAGTGAACATAAGTACACTCTGATTGAGAAGACTTGTTGTGCTTTAGCATGGGCTTCCATGAGGTTACAACATTACCTCCACGATCACACAACCCATCTCATATCCCGAATAGATCCTCTCAAGTATGTGTTCAATAAGCCCATACTGAATTGTCAACTGTCCAGATGGCAGTTGATCCTACAGCAATTTGACATCGTCTACGTGATGCAAAAGTCTGTCAAAGGTAAAGGAATTGCGGATCAACTAGCTGCCGCACCTGCGGGGGATTACAAACCCTTAGAAACGTACTTTCCTGACGAAGGGATAATGGCAATTCAGCTACAACATCAGTACGATACATCCCGTACGTGGAGAATGTATTTTGATGGAGTATTAACACGTAAGGCTCAGAGTGAGCGCTTTTAATGTCCAGATGCAGGGGAAGCGATATCCGTCGCCGGTCAAATTGCGGTTTATTTAGCACCAACAACACAGTTGAATATGAAGGCTGTATCATGGGGCTAAAACTTGGCCGTTCAATGGGCATCAGGCAGTTAACTGTCTTTGGGGATTCCAAATTGGTAATCAAGCAATCCACAGGAATCTATCAAACCAAAGAATTACATTTGTTGCCTTACCATCGGCAAGTTTTACAGATGGCTTTGGAGTTCGAAGAAATCTCCTTTCTACACATTCCTCGTAATGGGAATGATTTTGCAGATGCATTAGCAACGTTGGCCTCCTTAGTTTACATACCCGACAAGGAAAACATGTCAAACATCACGTTTGCTCTTCAAAAAGCCCCAATCTATGGGAATTACGTTGGAGAAGTATCGGATGAGCTACCTCCCATCCACAACCCTTGGTATCAGCACATCAAGGAGTATCTACGAGATGGATCTACACCCGCTGAGGCGAGCCTAACTGAGAAAAGGCGGATTCATCGACTTGCTATGAAATTCTACCTAAGCGGAGATGCACTCTACAAAAGAGATCACGAGATTAGGTCTCCTCAGATGTCTAGATAAAGACCAAGCTCAGAGACTCATGGATGAGATCCATGGTGGAGTATGTGGCCCTCACATGAGCGGACCCCTACTTGTCAAGAAAATTCTCAGAACGGGACATTATTGGCTTACACTCAAAGCTGGATGTGATGATCACGTCAAGAGGTGCTATCAATGCCAGATTCATGGGAATGCTATCCACGTCCCTCCAAGGGAACTCCACAATATGAGTTCGCCATGGCCCTTCTCAATGTGGGGAATGGACGTGATCAGGCCCATCGAGCCCAAAGCCAGTAATGGACATCGATTCATATTCACCATGATCGACTACTTCACCAAATGGGTAGAAGCAAGATCCTTCCCGGGTTACTAAAGAAGTTATCATTGCTTTAATCGAAACAATGTCGGTATTAATCGATATGGACAACCGAGGTCATTGTGTCGAACAATGCTAAGAACCTCAACAACAAAATGATGGAGGAGTTATGCGAGAAAATTCCACATCAAACACCTCAACTCCGTCATCTCATCGTCCAAAGATGAATGGTGTCATTGTTGAAGCGGCTAATAAAAACATCAAAAGATCATGCGAAAATGTCCGCCAATCACAAAGGATGGCCCGACCTCTTGCCTCGACTTTATTAGCCTCTGAACTTCCATACGAACTTCCACCGGGCAACCCCCTATTCATTAGTCTATGGGATGGAAGCAGTGGTCCCCATAGAAGTGGAAATGGAATCCCTCAGAGTATTGATGGACGCTCAGTTGGGTGAAGACTAATGGGTAAAAGACAGGTATCACCAATTGTCTCTGATAGACGAAAGGCGATCCGCGGCTATCTTCCATGGTCAGTTATATCAGCAAAGGATTGCACGATCCTACAACAGAAAAGTCCGACAACGGCAATTCAAACAACATGACTTGGTTTTGAAGAAGATCATTGACAACCAAGATCAATCTAAGGGAAAATTCGCTCCTAACTGGGAAGGCCCATTTGTTGTCAAAGAGGTATTGATAGGAGGTGCTCTCAGATTGCAGGAAATGGATGGCGATGAATTTCCACAGCTTATCAACTCGGACACCATGAAAGCGGTACTATATGCTCGGTTACCATCAAACAAACATCCTGGTTTTGATCATCAAATCACCAGTCATTCCGGTTTTGAACCCTTTCCTTTCTACATACTCTTCTGCAGCCTGGTTTTACTTCATTTCAAACCTTTCATACAATCTTGGTTATCCTGAAGACGGGATTTAACCTTTCACAATTTCGGTTATCCTGAAGACGGGATTGAACCTTTCACACCTGCAGTTTATCCTGAAGACGGGATTAAACTTTTATAGGCCTGCAGTTTGTCCTGAGCACGGGATCAAACTTTTTACACACTTGCAGTTTGTCCCCATTATGGGATCAAACTTTCTTCTCCCCGCAGTATAGCCTGCACATGGGATTCACACTTCTCTTCGCCTTCAATTCGTCCTGAGGGGCGAACTACGCCGACCTGATCTCCTCTTCAATAGGAGTACGTAGGCAACCATATGCTATATGGCCCGGTCGCAACAACAAAAACAACAAAAACATTTATGCCCTTTCTTCACAACAAAAACAACAAAAACATCTCTACACCTATCTGCCTTCCGCATTCAGCTTTGAACCTCTTACACCAGATTCGAACTACGCAGACTTGATCTCCTCTTCAATAGGAGTACGTAGGCAGCCATTCATGGTGCAGTCTAACCCCTACCAGAACAACATACTTGTCACACGGTACCGGAATCTACCTTCAATTTTCCCCATTTCATCGGTTTCAGATCAAAGGGATGGAATTACCCAACCTCTTCTCACAAATAGAAGATTCGGTGACCATCTAAGCTGCGATCGTGCCTCAAAGAGCAATACCAACCCATAAGAGATGGAATTAACTAGGCTTCTCACAAATAGAAGTATCGCGCACCATCTCGTAGTGCGGTCGATCTCGGAGAGGAAGAAAGCACCTCCTCTCCACTTTTTCCATAGATACCATCCCAAGACACCAAAGATGGTAGGGATTTACAGAAATCAATGATCCGTTCTGAGAGATCTTGCGACGTCTCAATGTCCATCTATCAAGGATAAGTTCGTAATGCATCAAGATCACAAGGCCACGAGAAGCAGCAAAAACATCAAGCAAGTATCAAGGCATAACTAAAAGGGAAGTGAATCAAAATATATTTCTCCGCCATACATAATCTTGTTTGATATATACATCATCTTTGTACATGACAAAATGGCTAAGCTAGTCTCATGCGGGGAAAATACAAAGCTATCTACAGATCTGTGTGTATGCGGACTATCAGATCTAACATAGCATCCCTCTCTGAAGACGGAGGAAGCACTGCAAGCTCCTGCCCAAGGGTATCTACACGAGCTAGCAGATCAGAGGCTAACTGCATGGTGGTATAATGCTCATCAATGTATGCACTCATGTCGGCAAGACTGACAGTCATCTGGGATCTAACGGAAGTACTATCTGCAATGGCCACATCCCTAAAGATAAGGCGGCATCCCGCTCCCCAATCAATGCATCCCTGGCTGATCTAGCCTCATCCCTCTCTAACAGAGCCGGATATCACTCTCATCAAGAGTCACAACATCGCTACCCCTAGCCTCGATCTCTATCATAGGTCATCGATGTAAGCTCTGCCCAAATCTTGTGTCGAATACTAAGTAATCTCGGCACTTTCGGGTTGGGAGAATCCATCACAAATGTTTGGCAATTTCAGCAGCTTAAGTCATCGATGGGAACAATGACCTCCTCTATAGGCTCCTCATCGTCAAAATCGCTCTCTGCTTTGTGGATATCTGCCACAATGCCAATCACGATCATTGTCTCCATCCATGCGGAATACTCTGCAGAACGACCGACTGGATGGTCGACGAAAAACTCAAACTAGCTCTCGCCGATCCCAACAGCATACAACTCGGATCTGCCCTCGCGCAGACAAACGGTGAAGTGAAGCGAACCGACTCACCGCCTCCTCATAAGGATGAAAATCCTGAATCGGGTCAAATCGACACATCACGGCGATGGATGGTAAGTAATCATACCCCTCAATCCAACCGAGAGGAGATAATCCATGCCCGAGCATGAGTAATGAAGTCGTAGGGTGAACTAATCCTCGAACGACAAGATGGCAAATGGATCCCTAATCCTCGCCAGAAAGTCGACCACGATGCAACATCTGTGCACTCTGCAGGCTGAAAGGAGTATGATATGGCTATCTCCTGGGTGAAACAAAACCCCTGTCGTCTCAATGTGCTAATCGGTCTCAAGTGTGACATAAACCACACATACAAAGATGATCGAAGCTACACAGCGGAACACTCCTGCCGGGATAAGTGCAAAGAAGATGTAGTTGACCTCGAGTCTCTCGCGATAATCATCGGTACAATGGTACGACCCTCCCTGAGAGCTCTCACTGCCATAATGACGCCGATATCTAGCTCATCCATGTACCGCGGCATGAAGACGTATGACAATACGCATAGAAGCAGTACATCTACTACGGTCAATACCAATGGTCCTCCGGTGTGGTGAAATCCCGAATGCCGTGTGCATAAACATCCTCGAGCCAAACTTCTCGTCACAAACAGAAAAGCGCTGGGATATCACATGGCCGGATGTAATCTCGTCCTGGACCACTCTACGTCTCAATCCGGTGAGGGTCATGAACTGTCTGCTCATGTCTCCAATAGCCATATGCACGTAAGGTCTGTCTAGTGGTAGAATCGTCAACCGTGCATACTCCTCCAAAGTAGGAGTCAACTCCTGGGTCCCAAATCGGAAAACCTACCTCTCCGATACCCAGTGCTCTAGCATGCCATCTACAAATCCAGTGGGAACCTCAAACATCAACAGGTCATAGTATGTCATAAAGAATCATCTACGATCACCATATCTCGATGGTGATATACTATCATACCATGAAAGATACAACGCCTACCACCACAAATGGTGGGGTATGATCAATATGGCTAATTGTCAAGAAAACATCTCATGCGGTAGTCATAAGACCATCCAGGTCAATGCGAATATCTCTGGACATACATACATATGCATAACATAATAACATGCATAATACAATAGATGGAAATATGATATAGGGAATGAAAAATCGTATATACATTCCTAAGTATATCATCATCTAATACATCTCTGTATAGCTAAGATACAGGAAATGGAGTGGCGGTTACCCAATATACAACAGAGGCCTATCAAAAGAGATAGCGAGAAATACATCAGAAAAAGTCAAGAGTGTCGATGTTTACATCATCGATCCTGCTCCACCGATGTAACTCCTCCCGAGTCACCGGATCTCTATCTACTGTGGATGTCGGTAGATACAAGGAGGATCTGCACACCAGAAACCATATGGGTCACCTGAGGGACCAGCGCCAGAGCTGGAAGGATCAAAAGTATCTACCTCTGCAGGATCTCTGCCCAAATACCGAATAAAAAGATGTGACCGGTCCAATCACCGGGTTAATCATCAATCAATCATGTCACATAAGTCGGATCTCGACACAAAGCTAGCCAATCCGTCATCATCACGGATCCCGGAACCATATCCCCATAAACTGTGTGGCGCGGGTCTGAGCTCCAATCGTACGAGGGATCCACCAATGCTGGAACATTTCCTGAGAACAGGGGCCCTTTGACAATATAAAACCGTCAATTCCCAACAATGGGATGTCAATGACGGGTGACTATGAAACAGGCCAATAACGCCTAGCAGGAGGCAAGATCGGTATACGAATCTCTCCTGTCCTAAATAGAGCTCACATCCTCCATCTGTGAAGAGAGGAATCCTGCGGGTGGAAATGACGTACTCTACTCCAGTCGGGTACCCATCCTCAAAACCAACTCCCAAATGCTCTCCAGAGTAGGGAATCCATGTGATGACATCGGTTGTCAATAGCTCCAGCTGTAGGCGACAATGAGTGAAACCCTCAGCAACAGGGACCTCTGCCAGTATGGAATGATGCCATCTCCGTCCTCGTGGATAGGTGTCTAAACCTAACATGCTCACATGACGCAAACAAGGAAGCCTCTCATAGGCCCAAAACTGCCAACACGAAGGCAAACATCTGCGGTCAGTCAACACTCTTAACCTATACATGGGAAAAGACAAGAAAAACACTCACCAGCAGAAATGGGTAGAATCCTAACCACGCCTCGATCAAGCCCTGCGATCGCATGCGCATTCCCCTGAGGAAGTAGGCAAAGGTTTAAGAACCCCAATCATACTCTCCTATACGGTCCACGTGTCGAGTGGCGCTGATTAAAGCGGAGGACACCGTAGAAGAGTTATCTGCTATGAAGCAGCCCCTAATGATCATCAGGAACAATCGCCGGAGAATGCGATCCCTGACTCTCACATCATCGGGTATGGGCTCACTCAACGCCCGCTCATAGCATCCACGCTCAAAGGACCTGTGCGAACAATCCTGCCCTTGAGCGCCTCTGCCGGAACTCCCAACAAGGATCTGACGGCAGTAGGGGTGATATCCACCGTGCAAGGCACCGGTTCCCCTCCAAACTCCATACCTGTGATAAACCGCCAATCCATCGGCGTCATCATCACCTCACAGTCCAGCAAATGGAGTGACTGAGTCTGGTGAAATCACCGCTCAAATAATGCCCTGAGGTAACCCCAGGGATAGCGACGGGGTAGAATGGAAAAGAACATCCCAAATCCCCATCCATGGACGATCGCTCTGTAGTCATCATGCAAGGCCTGATACATAGAGTGGATGCTAAACCAGTTCCCTCGAGGCTGTGTGAAGCCGGGAACCTACATCAAATGCATATCAACATCAGACTCCTTGACTCCTCATCAATAGGAAATAAGGAAGATTAAAGATCTAACTTCATACCTCGTTTGCGTGCAGGTATACTGAAGGATGCCTACTCAAGTCACCCAGAAGATCTGGGTTCGCCACTTGAATACTTGGCAATTCCCTACGGGGAACACGTACAGCAGAAGCAGGAATCTCGATTGGTGCATCCTCCTCCTCGTCTTCGACATTCGGCACCTCAACTCGAATAGGACGTATCACCGCCTCCGCCAAACGACGAGGCTGTCTAACAGAACGGCGCTAAGGCTCTTCAAAAGCCCTTCTCCGTACACCAGAAGTGGTCCTGCGGGAACTACTCGGCTGATCCGGATCCATGGTATCTGGACAACAAGTCGCCAAATCACCTCAGAAAGGGTGTGGTAATTTCTTACCTGGACTCTTTTCAAAATGCATTCTATGATTACATGCATGCATGCATTGTTTTAACCTTCCATCCCATAGGCTAATGAGTACGGGGTTGCCCCAGTGGAAGTACGCATTGAAGTTCTGTAGGCTAATAAAGTCAGAGGAAAAAGGTCAGGCCATCCTTTGTGATTGGTGGATATCTTTTGCATGATTTTCTTGATGTTTTTATTAGCCGCTTCAACAACACCATTCATCTTTGCACGGTAGATGACGGAGTTAAGGTGTTTGATGTGAAATTTACTGCATAACTCCTCCATCATTTTGTTGTTGAAGTTCTTAGCATTGTCTATACCTCTGGTTGGTTGTCCATATCGACAAATGACATTGTTTCTGATGAAAGCAATGATGACTTCTTTGGTAACCCTGGGGAAGGAGGCTGCTTCTACCCACTTGGTGAAGTAGTCTATCATGGTGAAGATAAACTGATGTCCATTACTGGCTTTGGGCTCGATGGGCCCGATCACGTCCATTCCCCACATTGAGAAGGGCCATGGCGAACTCATATTGTTGAGTTCCCTTGGAGGGGCGTCGATGGCATTTCCATGAATTTGGCATTGATAACACCTCTTGACGTGATCATCACAGTCAGCTTTGAGCGTAAGCCAATAATGTCATGTTCTGAAGATCTTCTTAACAAGTAGGGGCCGCTCATGTGTGGGCCACATACTCCACCATGGATCTCATCCATGAGCCTCTGAGCTTGGTCCTCGTCCAAACATTTGAGGAGACCTAATCCTGCATCTCTCTTGTAGAGTACATCTCCGCTCAGGTAAAATTTCATAGCCATTCGATGGATCCGCCTCTTTTCAGTTGGGCTCGCCTCAGCGGGTGTAGATCCATCTCGCAGATACTCCTTGATATGTTGATACCAAGGGTTGTGGATGGGAGGTAGCTCATCCGATACTTCTCCAACATAGTTCCCATAGACTGGGGCTTTTTGCAGGGCAAATGTAATGTTTGGCATGTCTTCCTTGTCAGGTATGTGAATCAAGGAGGCCAATGTTGCTAGCGCATCCGCAAAATCATTCCTATTACGAGGAATGTGTAGAAAGAAGATTTCTTTGAACTCTAAAGCCATCTGTAAAACTTGTTGATGGTAAGGCATCAAATGTAGTTCTTTGGTTTGATAGATTCCTATGAATTGTTTGATTACCAATTCGGAATCCCCAAAGACATTTAACCGTCTGATGCCCATTGTACGGGCAAGTTTTAGCCCCATGATACAGCCTTCATACTCAACTATATTGTTGGTGCTGACAAACTGCAATTCGACAACGACGGGATACTGCTCCCCCGTACCGGACACTAGAACTGCTCCAGCTCCAGAGCCTTTTGTGTTAACAGCTCCAGAACTAAATTGTCATGACCCCTTCATCGGGGAAGTATGTTTCCAAGGGTTTGAAGTCCCCTGCAGATACGGCGGCCAGTTGATCCGTAATTCCTTGACCTCTGATAGACTTTTGCGTTACGTAGACGATGTCAAATTGTTGCAGAATCAACTGCCATCTGGACAGCCAACAATTTAGTATGGGCTTACTAAACACATATTTGAGAGGATCCACGCGGGATATGAGATGGGTTGTGTGACCATGGAGGTAATGTTGTAACCTCATGGAAGCCCATGCTAAAGCACAACAAGTCTTCTCAATTAGAGTGTACTTGTGTTCACTGCTGCTGAATCTTTTGCTGAGGTAAAGATAGCTCGTTCTTGGCCTCTATCGTCTTTTCTCTGTCATCAAAGATGCAAATTATGGCATTGTCATTAATGGGCGGTACATGAACAAGGGAACATCATCCCTGGGAGGTACCAAAACAGGAGTGTTAACCAGCTGCTCTTTGATTGTAAGGAAGGCTTTCTGACACTCATCATTCCATTTCATGGAGGAGTTCTTCCTTAACAACTTGAAGATGGGTTCACAGGTTGCTGTGAGTTGAAAAATAAACCTGCTAATGAAGTTGATTCTTCCCAAAAATCCCTGTATTTCCTTCTCTGTTTGAGGAATGGGCATTTTAGTGATGGCCTGGATTTTGGAAGGATTCAGCTCAATCCCTTTGTGGCTGACTAGGAAACCTAGCAACTTGCCTCATTTAACACCAAAGGCGCACTTGGCTGGATTCAACTTCAAGTTGTACTTACGCAACCTGTTGAAAAGCTTTCTAAGATGGTCTAAGTGGTCTTCTTCCCTCCGGGACTTGACAATGATGTCATCCACGTAGATCTCTATCTCTTTCTACATTAAGTCATGGAAAAGAGCCATCATAGCTCGCTGATAGGTTGCTCCAACATTGATGAGGCCAAATGACAACCGTCTATAACAAAAGGTTCCCCAAGGCGTGATGAAAGCAGTTTTCTCACGATCCTCCTCAGCGACCATAATCTGATGATACCCCGCGAAGCAATCCGCAAAGGAGTACATGTCGTATTGAGAAGTATTGTCAATGAGAATGTGGATAAATGGCACGGGAAAGCTCTCTTTAAGGCAAGCTTTGTTCAAATCCCGATAATCCACGCAAACTCGCACCTTTCCTCCTGGTTTAGGCACGGGAACTATGTTGGATATCCATTCAAGATACGTAGACACCATGATAATGCCAGCTTGAAATTGTTTCACAATTTCTTCTTTCACCTTTAAACTCCACTCAGGTTTCAATCGCCTGAGCTTTTGCATGACTGGCTTTGAATCCCTCTTTAATGGGAAGGCGATGAAGGACAATGTCAGTGGACAAACCCACCATGTCTTCATGAGACCATGGAAACACATCCTGGAATTGAGTTAGTAGCGCAACCATGTCATTCCGTTGGTTTGGGGTGAGGTCTGAACCAATATGGATTAACTTAGGGCTTTCTAAGGTTTCGAGATTGAAAGAAATGGTTTGATCAAGGTTGGGTTTAGGTTTGTCTTCGACCCATTCTTTGATCTCCTGAGGTATCTCAATGTCCTCTTGGATTTCCATCTAGTCTGAGTCCAACTTTTCATCAAAGTTACAGTCCTTGTGGAGAAAAGGCACCTCATCAGCAAGTACAGGCACATCTAAATTCAGAGTCCCTCGTCGACCAATGCATGGAGTGCTGCTCCAATTGTCGAGGGTAAAGTCCTGAGGGACTGCAGCGATGGAGGGGCTATCATCGTCCTCCTTTTCCCGAATGATGACCATAACATCTGGGCAATCATCATTTGGGGTTTATCTGTTTGTATGCTCATCATGGGCAATGATGCGTATGCCTGACATCATTAAGGCGATGTCATGTTTACGTTTCTATTCCATTTCTTCCACTTCGGGATCAGGAATCAGGACCTCTTTTGCTTTAATCGGTACTGGTTTGGGAAATAGCATAGCCATAACATGGGGTCGACACCTTTCTACCGAGACCGTGTCATTTCGGGGAGTTGCAGGTGGAGATAATCGCCGTGTGGAGGGAGCTTGAGGAATCTGCTTATGCTTATGAGGATTCCTATGACTGGAACTGGCAGAATAGCCTAGTCCGGTTGTCCCGATTTGACTGGACATTTGAATTGGGTGCTTAATATCCTGCTAATTTTTACCTAGCCCTTGTCCAGGCTGATGACCAAATGACATCATTTCTTGGGTAGCTGCCATCACTTCGGCATAAATCTTGGGTACGGGAAGTGGCGCTCTAATAGGATGGTATTGTGTGTTGCTCACTTCCAAAGTATGAAAACTGGCCGGCTCAACTTCTGAATTGAAGCTGATGATTGGTAGATCTCCTTGTTCAGGACATTCCGGCTCAACGTTGACAGTGACTAGGCTATTGTTGACAACGTACTTAAGTTATTGATGAAGTGTAGAAGGGACAGCTCCAGCCATGTGGATCCATGGTCTCCCCAATAGCAAGTTGTATCCTGAATCTATCTTGAGGACGTGAAAGGATACATTGAATGTATTTGGACCAATCTCCACTTGCAGCTCAATCTCTCCGACAGAATTTCATCCAGATCCATCAAAAGCTTTGATAACCGTATGGCTACTTCGGATCCGCTTGAGATTGACGTTCATCTTTACCAAAGTGGCATAAGGACATATATTCAGAGACGAACCTCTATCTATCAAAACTCCAGCTAACATATACCCGGAGGACAAAACTGTAATGTGCAATGGCTTGCAATGACCGGTCCCTTCGGGCGGTATGTCGTTATCAGTGAAGGATATCACATTGTTGTTAAAAATGTGATCAACAAGATGTTGAAATTTTTCCACATCCACTGATTTCGGTAAGTAGGCTTCTTCTAAAACCTTCAATAAGATTTTCCTGTGATCCTCGGAAGAGAAAACCAAGTCCAGTATTGAGATTTGATGTGGAGCTTCTCTTAAGCTTAAAACCACCTTGGCTTCATTATGGCCCATAGTGCGGAGAAATTTCTCAATCTTCTTCATGGGAATCTTCCCCTTTGCTTTTATGGTGGGCTTCATCACCCTTTGAGGAAGATACAGTGGATTTTCCTTCGACACTGTAGTAGTAGTATGAGACATGGATCCTTCAGCTTCTCCATAATTCCATGAGACTTTGTGTAGGCTGACAACAGGATACTGTGGTCTGAAGGGTAAAGAAATTGGCTCTGGTGCAGCGACTTTCAAAGGATTATCACCACCTTTAAGTTGAATTGCTTGTATGGGAAATGGCCCGACAGTCTCATCAGCCTCAGCGGATATAACTGCTACTAATCCCTTCCATTTGGTAGGACAGGTATTCCCACTCTCGAGTAGCATAGTGTCATCATCTGCCAACTGCAGGACACCGCTGTCAATTAGATTCTGAATAAGGTGGCGGAGTGCCCAACATTCTTCTGTGTTGTGACCGCGAGAATGTGAATGATATTGACATACTCCATCAGAGTTGAACCGTCTTGAACGGGGATTAATTGGAGGTAGAAGGGAGGTTATTCTTCCTTCGTTGATTAGCATCTGAAATATCTCCTCCATAGGTTGGCCCAGGTATGTAAATTCCCTTTTATTGGCAAAATCCTTACGGGCTTTAGCACTTGCTCTCTTCGCAACCTTGTCATCTAGTGCTTCACTTTCTGAAGGTGATGATGGAGCATTCATAACAAAAGGAAGGAGACAGGCATGCTCCTGGCTAACTAACTGGCGTGTGACTTGATGTTGATGGATCACCAGTTCTGCCAATTGTTCAACTTGCTTACAAAGAGCTTTCATCTTTTGTTCCATAGAAAATTGGAACTTTGCATAATCACATCTATCAATACCGTCTTTGATGGTCTGGGATGATTAACCATTAAAATTGGAACTCTGTCCACTGCTCCAACTAATCATATTGACCTCTTCTTCTTTGTGTTGAGGAAGAGGGTTGTCTTGCACATGAGGTTGATCTGGTTTGGTAACCACGATCTCACCGTTATCTATCAAATCTTTGATCTTGTGTTTCAAGGCCCAACAATCTTGAGTATCATGTCCAGGTGCCCCGGAATGATAAGCACACTTCCGAGTAGCATTGAAACCCCTCCCATTAGGGTTAGCTGGTGGAAGAAGATGCGTGATTTTCTTCTGAGCAGTCAGAAGAGCAAGAATATTCTCAAGCGAGTCCCCTAAGGGTGTGAACGTTCGAGGGCGCTTTTCTTCTCCACCTTTAAGCAATAGAGGGTTTGAAGACTGTGCTTGAAAAGGGGAATAGTTTCTCCTTTGTATAGGCATATTCTGATTGACTTTTTGACCTTGTAGTATCAAGGAAACATCCTCCTCTTTCTTTTTATGGACTCTCCGGGGTTTGTTTCCATAAGTTCCAGACTGGATGTGCTCAGAAACTGCCTTTAGAACGGCTAGGTCTTGAATCTTTCCTAACTTCAACCCCATCTCAGCCATCTCTTCGTGTTTGATCATTTCAGAAAATGGCTTGCCAATGCCAACTAAGACTCTTTCCTAGAAAGGATCTTCTTGTATGTCTATGAAGGTCATGACCATTTCTGATTCCGTCATGCAAGGAATAACTTGAGCAGCAAGGCGTCTCCACCTTTGAGCATACTCTCTGAAAATTGGACTGTTTCTTGACCTTGGTAATCTGATACCGGTCAGGAGCCATTTGAGACTGGAAGCTGTACTGAGTGAGGAAGGCGTGAGCTAGCTCTTCCCAGCTATGGATCTTTGAGTTGTCTAATCTGGTATACCATGAACGAACTTCGGTCAGACTCTTACGAACAATTTGCATTACGAGCTTCTCGTCCTCTGCATAAGATCCAAGTTCTCGTATGAACACCTTCAAATGTGTGTAAGGATCCCCTAATCCGTCATACTTTTCAAAGTCAGGGGTTTTAAATTTCTTTGGATAATGAACACCAGGGAATATGCAAAGGTCAGCATATGAAACACTCCCATGTGCTCCAATCCCCTTGAGAGAACGGATGGTTTCTTCCATTTGAAGGACCTTCTTCTTGATATCTTTGGTGTCTGGATCTCCTTTGAGATAGGTGTTTTTAGGGTCTTTGTTGGTCGTATCCAACTGAGATTCCGGATTTGTCTTATCCAAATCTTGAGTTCCCCCTTATGTAGAGGATTCTGTATGTGTAGGCATCATTGAGCCCTGAGTAGACTAATGCAATTCTTTAAGTAGAACAGCCAAATCTATAAATTGTTTACTTAATCCGTCAAATTCTTCTCTAGAAACGGGATTAGACTGGTCAAAAGAAGACATGATTGACTGTAGACTCGTGGCCTTTTTGGATTTTAAGCGGGTAACAAGCCCAATTGTTTCCCTACAAAAACTTATGTAGTTTAGTCTTAGGGATAATGTAAATGTTTACATGCTATCATAATGTGTCCATTTTAGGAATATTATCCAACAAAAACGGGTGTCATTTGATAGCATGTCATGTATTTGCAAATATTCTTCATATTTTCCATTAAGATGAACATGGAATAAAATTACAAGTAAATGCCTTTACAAGTAATAGAAAAATGGAAAGCATAAAGAGACTTTCCTCTGCGTTTGGTTTATCAGAGACTGACCTATCTTAGGGTTACTCTCGCAGTTTTTTGGCATGAAGGTTCCCAGATCATCGCAATCTACTTGATGGGAAGTTAATTCGGTCTTTCAACTGGAGCGAATCTGGGTGGTGCCTTTCCTGAGCCTCGTTGGAATTAGTCTCCCTACAAGTCCAGTAATCAAACACCGACAGGATAGCCTCCTAGTGGAGGAACCACACAACATACATTCAAATACAACATGTCTCACCGTTTATGAAAATGATGACATGTGCGAAGCACTAATATTACAGATAGATATATTGCAGTGTAGTAAGTAAAATGTATTCGTATACATTCATCATAAATGTAAATGCAACATTCACACACAAGCATATAACAGTTTTGAAAAGCTTGTAGTAGCGGTTTAAGCCCTCTTACTGGAGTCCCCAGCAGAGTCACCACTTGTCCACGTCGGGATTTTTATTTGTCCCTGTTATGTTCTTGTTCTTTGGTGTTCTCATGTTATATGAGATTTGTTTGAAAAAACAAGTAAAAAAGGTTCGACATGTATTATGTCGACGATTTGACTGTAAGAGTCGCCAGTTGATGTTTTTAACTGATTGCACCAACGCAACCGAGAAAAGGTTTGCACATTGACCCAAGTGATGTGACACTGCTAAACGGGTCTGTGAAACCGAGATTCATTTGGGTTCGGGGGCTTGATTATGCGGAGGGAAGGTGTTAGGCACCCCCCGACATCCGTGTTACCACGGTGACCGCCACTTTTCAAGAAACTATTATATGAATGTGTGTGTGGATCAATGTGCAATTTATTTGGAAGTAGTGCGGGGCCTCGTTCACACCTATATACAAAGGGTTTGAATTTATATAAAAATTCAGCTTTAAACATGATATAGCAGTGAAGTTTTGTAAAAGAGGTTTTTTTAAAGCATGTGCTCAATAGTAATTGAGACATTTTCATACTTCCATTTTATTATTAAATGTTCGGCTTGATTGCTTTTATTTTCAAGATGTGAACCATCTTCGAGAAAATAATATATAGCAGTGCCGAACTCCTCATGGGCATGAAATCCATCTAAGGAAATTCAAACATTGTGAATAATTTACAAGTCGCTACAATTGAAAATGTCCATCACGGAACCGAATCTAGATTCATGAGATCAATTTGTGATCACATGATTCCTAGGCTCACATGATGCATAATTTATATGAAAACAAGATGGCAGATTATATATATAAAAGTAAATATATATATATATATATATATATATATATCTGAACATGATCAACCACCACGAAGCACCTCTATAGGGGATCGAAATGTAAATATATAAAAGCGGTAAATATATATATAGAGACATGATCAACCACCACGAAGCACCTCCATGGGGATCGAAATATAAATAAAGCAATAATGCGATCAACCGCCACGAAGTAAACTCCAAAGGGACTAAATGTAAAAAAGCGATAAAAACGATCAACCGCCACGAAGTAAACTCTAAAGGACGAAATGTAAATAAAGCGAAGAAAAGGTCACGAAAGTAAACTCCAGTCCGAATGAATATATATATATATATATATATATATATATATATATATATATATATTATAAACGCTAGGATGTTTCTCAATCCCGGCTCGGTTTATCATTTCAGCGATTTATCGCTATATATATATATATAGATAGATAAAAGCAGTAAACACTCCGGATGTAAAATCCAGGCTCATCGGACAGAGTCCGACAACAGTTCATATATATAAGTATATATATCTATATAAAAGCAAATAAACGCTTCAGACATAAGTCTAGGCTCAATCGAGGCATAACTCGATAATGTTAGTCCATATATAAATATATACATATATAAGTATATATATACAAACAGAAATGAAAACCACGGACCAAAGTCCGGGCATACACACACAACACGACTCTCAATGTGATGAATAGTGTGTGCAAAGATGAAGAGAAAGGCTTTATAGAGTGTAAGAAGGCTTACAATGGGCTGCCAAAGAAGACTTCTATGACTCTAAATGGATGAACACTCGACTCCCGTCGGTAAAAATATAGCTATATGTGAGCTAACAAGTGTTTAAAATGAGAAAGCACTCAATATGGGGTGTGTACAGAGCAAATTTGACAGGGCTTCCTCGCCTTTTTTTTCTTTTACAAATGGCCACCCCAAGCTCTATATTTATAGAGTGGTGGTGGTGAGTGTACTACTGGGCAATAGAGATACACTGCAATTTGCCGCCTCGGTGCCCTGAACTTCGAGTCCCCGCTGGCCAAGACGTGCACTTTCGTGCTTTGTGATATCCGCTCGAACTTGTAGAACTTCAATCTGATCATCCGAATGAGGTGTACAAGACCTTTCTCGGACTGCTTTTGTCTAGAGTTACGCAATGACATGGGATTAAAGGTTGTACAAAGTCAGGAAAAGGGAATCATGCCCATGGTCTTCAAGCTTCAAATTCTATTTGGTGTGTTGCCCTGCGTAATAGTCATTCGGGATTGTAATTCCTTGGCTCTTGTGTGACATTGCTGTGTAGAAATGTATGTATGAGATGTTGAGACGGCGCGCTATGGGGTTGAGGTGGCAAGATGATAATTTTTCCCCTCATCGGGGTTATCTCCGGTTTGGGCTGATAAAGCAAACGTTGCTCAAGGTTATCTCTGATATTGGACTGTTGCAAGTGTTTGAATTCCTCAGGGTCATCTTTAAGTGTGTCTGTCTTCCCGGTGTTATCTCCGAGTCTTTGGAATGAGTGCCTCGGCGGGAGTTCCGAGGTTGAAGCCGATTGCATGCATTTGAAACAAGCATTTTTAGGGGTTATCGCATTAATCGCAACGACATTCCTTGGGATTATCTCCAGGATGAAACTTCGGGTTATCTCGATGTTGGGCCGATACTCTCGGTGTGTGTTAAGGTTGAGACCGAACTTCCGATGGTATCCGGAATGGATGTGAAATTGTCTTCGAGGGTTATCTCAGAAAAGATTTAATCGCCTCTGCAATGTTAGTAATAGGTGTGCGAGAAAATTTGAGTGTCTACAACATATATATTAAAATTATTTGGAAAATATTACTATATATAACTACAATATTTATTGTGCTCAAAATGAATAATTTCAAATATTATAAATTATCTAAATTATAGTAGTATATAATAACAACTTGTCAAATTTAAATTTAATTTTTTTTGTCAAATTTAAATTTACTTTAAAAAATAAAATAAAATAGATCTACATTTTGGAATGAAATGGCCAATTAATTTGGGACTATCCAACAGGTAAAAAAAAAGAAAAAAAAAGTGATAGGACAGATCAGGCAAAATAAAATAGAAACTATTATAGTAATAAAAATAAAAAAAAGGTAGTGGGAGAGATTGATATTTTAGGGGTTCACTCTTCTTCCTTTGACAATTCATTACTATCTCCCTTCCTTTATATAAGTCGTTTTAAAAAAATATTTTTGTTCCTTAATATAAGTCTTTTGAGAATTTCAAGTAAGCATTAATTACTTAGTTTCTAATATTACCCCAAATATTAAATGTAACTTTGGTTCTCTCAGTATTTTATGTCCAATAAATAACAATCTCTTCTTCTAATACAATGACAATATAAACAATTGATATTATAGTTAATGTTATACAATCATTACCTTAATACTTGTGTACAACTCTAAAACGACCTATATTAAGGAATGAAGGGAGTACAAAAAAAAATTAGAGTAGAAATTAATTGTGTTTGGAGCTTTGTGAGGTTCTTTAGAACAGAAACGAAGGGAATGTTTGGATTAGTGCATTCAACGTTAGAAAGAGAGAAGAATTTTTTAGGTTAGAGGGTAGATATGTAATTTACCAAGACAAAAGAGGGGACAAATTTTATTTTATTTTTTTGAGGAAAAATTGAATTTCATAACTGGAGATCAAATCTTAGAGCATTACAAATAAAAGGAGGGGGAATAGAGCCCCATTCCTGGACATCAGACATAGAATTCGAAGCATGAGCTAAGAGATGTGCAACAGAATTCGCTGACCTCCTAACAAAATAGATGCGACAATCGACTATAGAAGCAACTAAATTCTTACATTCATTCACCACCAAACCCACATAATTCGGAGAGGGAGATGAAGCCTGAATAGCTTGTATTAACATGGAAGAGTCAGATTCAACAATTACTTGTGAAGCACCAAGTCTTTTAAGCCAACTTAAAGCCTCCCTAAAGCTGACCGCCTCGGCCAAAACAGAATCTGCAGGACCCAAAATTGAACCACATCGAGCTGCTATCATAGTCCCCTCAGAGTTACGAAGAACCATGCCAAAACCCAACTTACTTTCTGATGAGAACACAGCTCCATCTACATTACATTTCAGCCAACCGCAGGCAGGTTTGCACCAACTCATAACGCCAAAATTTTGATCAGAGAGTTGGTCACCATTTATGAGGATTTGGGCATGTTGCCATTGAGCAAGAAAGGATCCATCCAGGTTGACAATCACCGAAGGCCATTTACGTAAGCTTTTCCAAATCACATCATTTTGATTTTTCCATAGAGACCATAAAAGCACACAAGAAAGTTGGATGGCCTCACTGTTGTTGCCCATAATAAAAGCTTCAATCCATTGGATAATGTCAACACCATTGAGAGAGGGAAGCAGTAAAGCTGAAAGTCTTCAACACTCAACAGCAATTGGGCAATGAAGAAATAGATGTGAAGCCGTCTCCATGGACTGAGCACATACTGAGAAAGAGGAATCTACATCAACCCGTCTTTGTCTTAGATTCTCTTTGGTTGGAAGACAACCTTGGCAAATGCGCCAAATTAAATTCCGCACTTTAGGAGAGATCTTGAGCAACCATAATTTCTTCCAAATTTGAGAGGAATGAGCAGGATTAATAAAATTCAAATGAGCGGTGAGAGTTCGATAGGCACTACGGACTGAATACATACCACTTGTGTCCTTGCACCAGAAAATATTATCACAGGAACGTAGAGCAGGAAGAGGTACCTATAGAATTAGAGCACAATCTCGAGGAATGTAGAGATCATTGATTAGATCAATATCCCAACACTGTTTATTTGGGATCATCAAAGACTGTACCGACGCACTCAGCAACCCAGGAATCGGAGGAGAGGAAATTCGAGGGTTAGCTTCATCAGGGAGCCAAGCGTCTACCCAAATATTAATAGATGAACCATCTCTCACTCGCCATCTAACATTCTGCTTAATTAGGTCCTGGGCAGCCAAGATACTGCTCCAAATGAAACTAGCATTATTCTTCTTGTTGGCATGCAGAAAATCAGTTCTTTTATAGTATTTAGCCTTATGAACCTGGGCAACAAGAGAATTGGGGGAAGTTAATACCTCTCCACCATTTTTTCCCAACATAGCTAAATTAAACTCGTGGAGCTTACGAAATCCAAGTCCCCAAATTGTTTGCGAGCACAGAGAGCATTCCAGCTCTTCCAATGAATACTCGATGACTCTCCAGAGTTAGATCGCCACCAAAATCTGCTCATGATTCTTTCAAGATCCGCACATAAATTCAAAGGAAGAAGAAAAACACTCAAAGCATAAGTTAGTAGAGTTCGGGCAACTGTTTTAATCAAAACTTCCTTGCCAGCCTTTGATAGAAACCTTTTCTTCCAGCTTTCCAAACGAGACCAAAACTTCTCTTTAAGAAAAGAAAGAATTTGGGTCTTATGTCTTCCAATAAAAGAGGGTAGACCAAGATACTTGTCATGGCCTGTAGTTCGTTGAACATTCAAGGAAGAGCAAATTAAATGCTGTAAAGGCAAAGGAGTATTCACACTAAAAGAAATAGAAGATTTCTGGAAGTTGATTTGTTGACCCGAGGCTTGTTCATATTCATTGATGCAAGCTCGGATGATGTCACATTCGCGTATATTTGCCCAGAAGAATAAAAAGTTGTCGTCCGCGAAGAATAAATGAGATATAACTGGAGCGCTTTGGGCAATTTTGCAGCCATGAAGAAGTCCCCGCCGTTCATATCTTCTCAACAAGGCCGAAAAACTTTCTGCGCATAAGATGAATAGATAGGGGGAGAGGGGGCAACCTTGCCTTAACCCTCGAGAAGGAGTGAATTTTTCAGTTTCAAAGCCCCCATGAACAATCGAATAAGTCACCGACCGAATACACATTAACATCCAATTAATCCATTTAATCGGAAACCCCATTTGAACCATCACCCTCTCTAAAAAAGCCCATTCAAGTTTATCATAAGCTTTGCTCATGTCAATCTTCAAAGCTGCATAACCATCACGACCTTGACGCTTGCTCTTCAAATAATGGGATACCTCGTAAGCAATCATGATATTATCAGTTATCAATCTTCCCGGTATGAAAGCACTTTGGAACTCGGAGACTAAACTGCTTAGAACAACTTTGAGTCTATTTGCCAGCATCTTCGAAATTATCTTATAAAGGACGTTACATAACGCAATAGGCCGTAAATTAGATGCCACTTCCGGTGAGTTTTTCTTAGGAATTAGGATAAGATTGGTATGATTAAGACCAATCGGGAGGGAGGAATTATGAAGAGCAGCAAGACATGCAGAAGAGACATCCACACCAACAATAGACCAAAATTTCTGATAGAATGCTGGGTTCATACCATCTGGACCCGGGCTTTATCTAGACCCATAGAGAAAAGAGCCTCCTTCACTTCATCATTGGTAAAATCTGCAATCAAAAAATTTTGTTGCTCCTCAGATAAACAAGTGTCAATGTTATTAATAATCTCTCCGACAACACAGCCACGAGAAGAAAATATATCTTTGAAGTGCGACGTGAGCAAGTCGGCAAGACCAGAATCCCAAGTCTGCCAATATCCATTTTGATCTTTTAACTGAGAAATAGAATTGCGTTCAGAGGCAGAAATATGGAAATAGCGAGAATTACAGTCACCTTCCTTTAACCAATGTTGTTTTGATCTTTGCTTCCAGAAGACCTCTTGCTAAGCTAGGAGTTTATTATAGTTCCTTTTTGCCTCTTCAAATTGGTGGATAGAGACCGAATCATATTTGGATCGAAGGGAGTTCATTTGAGCCCGACAGTCTTTAATACGCTCCTTAAATCGACGAGATAAAGACTTCCCCAAACACAGTAAATCCTCTCCACATCTTTCTAATTTTAGTTGGATTGGGATACCTGCAGTACTCACCCAACTAAACTCAATCACATCTCTGCATTGTGGTTCCCTTAGCCAGACGTTCTCAAATTTAAAGGTGCGGGTTCTGTATACCTGGGAAGAAAGGAGGAAATCTAGAAGAATATCAGAGTGATCGGATATAGTAACTTCAACATTACGGAGCTTGACATAAGGGAAAGAAGAACACCAAGATGAGGAAGCAAGAGCACGATCAAGACGAGCTTCAACACCATCCAAGAGACCCCTACGCCTTTCCCAAGTAAAAGGGTGCCCAACCATACCAATATTTAGAAGCCCACTGTCTTCCAAAGAAGTCGAAAACCTTCCAACAGACGAGTAGGATGAGGAATATTACCAAGCTTTTCAGAAGGATGGAGTAGATCGTTAAAATCCCCTATACAGCACCAAGGAGCAGTGGAGGTAAGACTCAGAGAACGAAGAAGATTCCAGGACAATTGACATTGAGCTCGCGATGTGTGCCCATAAAAACCAGTGAGGCACCACACAGACATTGACAGCAAAGACACCTCAATATCAATATGATTATGGGAGTAGCTAAGGAGCTTGACACTATTTTTTTTCCTTCTAAAGGAGAGCAAGACCCCCTCCATGGCCAATACTACTCACAGTAAAGAAACCATCGAACCCTAGCTTATTTTTGATGGCTAAAATCTTGTCACGAGGAACCATTGTTTCAATCAAAAACACAAACATGGGTTTATAGAGATGGACTAAATCCACCAGAACTTGAATTGTACGTGGATTGCCCAAACCATGACAATTCCAGCTTAAGGTCGTCATTGAGCTCGGTGGGCCTGGATGCCAGAACCTACCTTCAATCCGTTATTTGGTGTCGGATTAACCATCATCGTATCAGAGCTTTTATCAACAGTAACATCAGTCAATGACACATCAGGTGTTATTAATTCTCCATCAGTACGGCGACGTTTTTGATCCGTAATAATAAGCCCATTATTTACAACAGCTTCCACATTTATAGGACCAGTAATGAGCTTGATTGACGTTCCAGTAGGGAGATCTTGTAAATCATGGGAAAATTTGGTAGTAGTTGTCAAATGAGGCATTTTTAGCTGATAATTAGAGAGACTCTTGTCGTGTAAGACAGCTGTCCTAGGTGTACCAGGATTACTCGGAGAACCCAAATCCATATCGACACCCGTACTGGACTCGCCGGTAGTCTGAGGAGGGCGGTCTTTGAGGGAAGTCCGGAGCCACTTATCGACCCATTCGGTTGTTATTACGACGGGGTCAGGCGCGAGCCACAAGCGAAAAGGAATTACGGCGGAGGAATGGGATTTTCTAATGAGAGGTGGCAGAACTTTTCTGAATGATCCATAAAATCACAATAGAAACAAAAAGTGGGCAATCTTTCATACTTAAATTGAATCCAAAACCACTCCCCACCAGGTCTCTTCATTTTCATTTTACAGACTAAAGGTTTGTAAATATTCATCGCAACCCTAATGCGCATAAAAGTTTTCAATTGACCATCAAAGTTACGTTCATCAGAAAGAACATATTTACCAATATAGTTCTCAATTGCCCGACCGACTTTCTCTGACAGATAACCTAGTGGTAAGTCATATGCTTGCACCCACATCTCAACATGATCCAATGGGACTTGTGATTGGTTGTTCGCCAGAAGCGGATTTATTAACCTGAGTTGCTCGAGGACCAGGGACCATCATTAAGCACACGACATAGATCTCGTTCATGGAAAAAACAAAGGATGTAGCGATTCTGGCCAAGCTCTTTCACATCCATGCCCTTTATCGGCTGCCAAATCGGGATAAGAGTATTCTTCATTGCTTCAAAATCCATCTTTTTCTCGGTGAGGAAGCGGCCCACTAGACACAATTGGTATTCATCCACTAGAGATGGAATCAGATCATCATCGAGAATAAGACCTTCTGATTCGGCATAATTCAGATTCAAATTTCGGCATACATCGGCCAGATCTGGTTGGGTATTGGGTTGCACACGTTCCATAGATACAAAAAGAAAAAATAAGCCTTTTAAGCAAAAACTAACATGCCCTAGGTAAGAGGAAGAAGATTGTCAGACGACAAGAGGAAAAATTTAGGCAGCCTGTGCAACTATTATGTAATTAAATGTTTCTCCTTGCTTCTGTGGCCGGAAGGGCTACCTTTTGTAGATTTCCAAGATCACACAATGAACACGCCTTCATCTATTAACCAAAATTAGTTGACCACGTTTATCACATTTTGGCAGATTAACTCGCGTGCGGGAGTGCGGAGGGAGTAGTGAAGTGGCAGGAGAAGAGAGATACTGTTGGAAGGACGGTGACGGAGAAGAGCAGTTATTTATACGGTACGGAGAAGAGCACATTTATCACATTATATTTGATTAACATAATTTATTGAAAATGACTTATAAGTCATTTTATTTTAAGTTACAAATTATTACTTATTATTTTTGACTTATAAGTCAAAAAATAAATTATAAAATAAGTTATTCCGGATCACTCAAACAATAAAAAGTTCCTTATAAGTTAGTTAACTAACTTATAAAGATCTCCACGAACATGTCCTAAATAAATTATGTTTAAAATAAATTACATATAAATAAATAAAATTCTCAAATACCTTTTAAAATCTAAATTCTAAACCCTATAAATGGTTAATCGAAGAAGCCCTATTCATCAATTCTTATTAAATTCGGCAAGGGATGGGTCACATTTACAATTTACAATTTACAATTTACAATTTACAAAAGAGAGACTTATGAGTTATGAGAGACAAATTGGAGTCTAACCAAAAAAAGGAACAAAATAGAAAGCTGAAAATGGCCTTTCACCGGCCAACACAATATTCCAAATCCAAACAGGCCCTAACCCCCCATTACCAGTTCACCATTAGTCCTCTCAAAAAACCCACAATTTCTCTCTCTCCTCTTTCTTCTTAAATCAACCATCTTCTTTCTCTAAAACTCTCATAAAACTCAAAGAAGAAGAAGCAGCAGCAAGAAAAGAAGTTTAAGCTCATTTTAATGACTGTTCATGGGGAAATCTGGTGCAATGACGAGCTTCCCTTGCTCCCGAAGAGGTACTACTACAGTTACCATCTGACCCTTCCTATGTAACCCAAGGTTGTTTTTGGGTATTCTCAGATGAGCGGTATAATGTAGGTCAGTAGGTGGATCTCTGTGGAAACCCCTTCTCTCTTTAGCATTGGCGTGGAAAATGGCAGACAGGATGGAGCCAGGCATTATAGTTCTATAAATACTATTATCAATCCTTAACTTCTATATGAATTTTTTTTTTTTTTTTTCTTATTAACCCACCAAAAATCTCATACCCTTTTGTTGTTTTTTTTAATTTTAATTTTTTGATTTTTTTTAAAGTTTTCAATTTTTTTGAGATTTTAGAAGAGGTGAAAAGCAAATGATTCGTCATCAAGCATGGTTATCACCCATCTGGGTGAGCTTTAATCTCCTGTTTATGAAGTATTTTTAATGGTGGTATATTTGTATTAAGTGAAAAAAATATTGTACTGTTGGCCATCATGATATTGATGATGATATGTGCTTTTTTCCCAATTTTCCATGGATAATATAAATGCATAGTTATTTTATTTCTCAATTTTGTCCATCTTTCCTTAATTTGTTTTCTATTTATATTTGATGTTTGTTACCTAGAAGCTTGATGTTGTGGGTGTTTTTATGTTTTATTTGCTTTCTATTTTTGCCCATTTGAGGCAAAAGGGGGCTGTACTTGAAAATTAAGACTTGTTCATTTTTGCTTCTTGTGACTTTTGGAACTTATCTATTTGATTTCTTGCAGCATTTGGAATGGTCTATTTGGCTTTTTCCTTGTAATAAGGGGAAAGTAGAATCTCCAATGAAAAAGGGAAAAAAATATAATTTCCTTACATTGCTTTGTTCTGGTACCTAACTATCTCTGAATTGATAAGCTTTGGAATTTTGAATGTGGTATTCTACTTCAGTTCATTTGATATTTATGGAATGTCTTAGTTGTCTTTGTGCACAATGGATGTGCAGTAGAGCTCATTCCAACATGTGTGATTCTCAGCTTTTGAAGTTATGTGCATGATTTGATTTATGGATTGGTTGAAGGTTTTTCTTCTCATAGGGGTTTCGATTCTGCGAGGCAAAAGTGGAAAAGAACTTAAATTTGATTCAAAACGTGTCTTTGTGAAGATAAACAGATGTTATGTTTTTATTTTTATTTGTGTAAGAAAAGCAGACCCTAATTTATTTGTACTTCTAGGAAGCTCATGTAAAGTATGCTTCTAGTCTTGCTTGCTAATTCCTGGAGTATAAGAATATCTCTAGGAAGCTCATTTTTGAGACTATTTGCCTCTGCAGTGTACTTCGTCTGATCGTGCTAACCACGTTGTACTCTATCTAGTACCTAATTTGTTATGTCTCAACCGAGAGAAACTGATGATGAACCAGAACCGAGAGAAACTGATGATGTCCTGGTTCAATAGATTTGGCAACGTTTACTGTTGGTGCTACATCATGCTCTAAACTGATGTTCTATGTGAAAGTTGATCAAATTTCATAAACGAAGTTCAAGATCATAACGTAACCTGAACTTTGGGTGGATAAAACTTAAGACGAAGAGTGACTTCTATTTGAATTAACCACATAAATTTATATGAATATTAATGATAAAAAGCTAAAGAAGGTATGCATTCCCTACTTATGCCATACTTTTAGAGAGCTTATTACTGTTTTTTAATTTATTGTACTTTTCAAATCTATTAAGAAAAAGTATGATGAAAGGTCAAAAAGTTGCCCATCTTTGCCAATTAGTTTCCTGGCAGTTGATGCTTTGACTCCCTATCTTCATTACTTAGACATTGTCACAGGCTTGAGTTTTGAAGCTGCAAAGAAAACCTCAATCCTGTTCCAAGGTAAGATGACCTAGAATATGCCTACTGCTCTTTGATAGTCATAATTAGTTGGGAATTCTGAATATATGCTTGTGGGTAGGTTTGTTTTTCTTTTTTTTTTATTAGTTCATAAGGTTATGACAAATCTATATCTACTGATAACTTGACATTCAACTGTTTAAAAATTTCATTGAAGTTTGTTTATTATTACTTCTCTTATCGTTGCACCAAGTGAGTAATGTCATATGAGGTGAGAATCTGAAGGCTTCTTTATTAAGTAATTACATCTTCTGCTAGCTGATCGTACAAAAATCTTCATTTCCAATTGTGTAGTGCTCATAGTTATACGTATAAGGCGTGACATGTCTTAAACGATGTGTTCAATGTTCTATATTTAGGTGGGTGATCATGAATGCTGCTCTTTATAAAATTAAAGATAAAAATAGAATTCACTACCATGCTTTTTGAAGTTAGCTTACGACATATTATTGTTTGGGACTTAAGAGCAGTGGTGGTTAGCTTTGAACTCCTTGGTTTTTTCCATTTTTGGGTCAGACCTGGATTTCTTTCATCTGCTTCTTTTGGTGGGCTGTCTTACGACCGTGTAGTTTCTTATGCATCCCTGTATTATTCTCGAAGCATTCCATTTCATCAATAGTGTCCATATGTATAGCTGGGTTATGTATCACGGAAAACAAGTAGTGAAACACAGTTGAATAAATGAATGTATTGAAATGCTTCTACAAGACTAGTGTTCAGTGTTTAGAAGAGACATATATTGATGAAATGGCCCCTCTTGTTATGTAAAGAATTATGTTTGTCTTTCTGAACACTATTGTCTATCTTGCACTTTGTTTTTTGGTTTCCTTATATGATATTTCTCCTCTGATTTACATAGCTCTTAGGTATATCTGCCGCTATGTTTAGCTGCACATTATAAACGTGTACTTCATGATTACTTTGTGCTAATGAATAACTGTTTTCATATTAGTATGCAAACTAGTTATAAAGAACCTCATTTTGGTTTCTTTCATTGTTACTTTTATCAATATGGTTGGGCTTCTTTCAGTATCAGAATTTTAAGTCACTGTTTTTCCAGGCAAAGTATGCTCAATTATTCTGCCTTGTGTTTCTAACATGTCTGTCTTCCTCCTTGCTTTAAATGTTGGTTAAGAAGGTTAACATCTCTACCCAATTAATTTTTGGCTAAAATGCAATTTACGACCTACGGTTTTAACAATATAGCATGTCACCACTTGTGGTTGAAAAACCTTCAAATTACCACCTCCTGCTTGGTTTTTCGTCTTAACAACGTTAAAAAGGATGGGTAACGTTTGTTTTGTCCTTAACAATATTATATGATCATATTTTAAAGTTTTGACTTTCTTAGGCTAGGTAGGTGGGTATTTATATGTATTCGATATTGGGCCAAGTAAAATTAAGACCCAACGAATAATATAATTAAAAGTAAAAGATAAAATACATACATATATATATATACACACACACATATAATTTAACTAATTTGGAAGACATAAGCAAACTATGCCAAATTAAATGGAGAACATCAACGTTAATAATTAATTACATTTGTTTTGTTATCAAGCCAAAAAATAAAATAAAAAAACTAGCCAACTGATGTTGCTTCATGATACTATGGTATTGTACTGATTATTTTAAGAATGTACCATACTCCCTCATCAGTAAAGTTTGTGAGTCCTACTCTTCTTCTTTAGTTGCTGTAATTATAATTTTCATCGAAACTACGTAGTTCTAACTCGAGCTAAAATTGGAAACTTCTTTGAAATTTCATCTCCAACTAATGCATCGCCAAAGGATTTTTATTTATATATTGTTTATTTGTTTATTAAGTTTTTTCCCTTGTTGATGATTAACAATAGAAGACTGGAATGCACGAAACCTTTATGCAGATAAATAAGATTGTAATATTAATATTTATAAAATTAGTAATATTTAAAAACTACTTTATATTTTAACATTACCATTTTATTACTTTTAGTAAATTTTTAACATTAGAATTTTGATGATGTAGATGAAAGATATTGATAATTATTAAATTTTTAGTTTTGTTTCTTTTAAATTTCGTTTGGCCTTTTATTAGTAATACTAATGCCTCGTACGAAGCACGAATTTTTATTTTTTAAAATAAAATAAAATTAAAATTTTTAGTCGTTCTCTATATATGATTATTATAAATTTTGTTATTTCTTTTTTTTTTTTGCTAAATTGTGAGTATTATATAAAAAAAAAAAAGGGAACACATCTAGGGGCATACCCCGCGAAAAAATATAGCAACCACATCAGAGACATGCCAATGATGCACTTGCTATAACCAAAGGCTATAACTGCCAACATCTAAGATTGGGATATTTTACAATATAAGAGCTAAAAATTTTAACTGAATACAATTTGCATTTAACAATCCTAACAGTCTTGAGCAAGAGCAGTAGCACCACTGGGGGTTTCACCACGGGCTCGTCTATTGCGTTCATTCCATACTTTATAAATAACAGTAGCCAAGCAAAGCTTTATAATCCGAAATGACATTTGGTCCATTTGAGAATGTTGAATGTGATGAATACGTGGGTCCCAGTCAAAAGGTACACCAAACCAACCATGAACAGCAAGCACTGAACCAAGAAGCTGTCGGGAGAAGGCACAGTCAAAGAAAAGGTGAGAGAATGATTCGGGGGCATGAGAACAAAGACAACAGGAGTCCAATTGCCATGTCACCAGCCTCTTATGTAGTGCCAGCCAGAAGAAGAAAGAAAAATGGGGGACCTGAAGGTTGTGCCATATAAGATTGAACCAAGGGACAGTGGCACCCTCACAGCGAATAGATGACCAGATATGAGAAGCTTTGACCGAGGAGATGCCTGCCCAGCACACCTGATCCGGACCGAGAGAAGGTAGCGGCATGTGAAGTAATTTTTCCTTCATCTGCATAAGGCTATGGTAATTGGATATAGGAGGATGCCTGAGCAGTGCGTGATGATGTCGCTAACCTTGGCTGAAAAAGGTAGACCGAAATTTGAGACTATAGGATCTGTGCGATGGCAAGCAAGTGGGCGATTGTCAAGCCAAGGATCTTGCCATAAATTGATGTTCTGGCCGTTACCCACTTTATATGTAACAAAATTGATGGCTAAGCTCCTAAGGTTCAGTACTTTGCGCCAAATCCAGGAAGCATTAGAAGGGATAGGGGTAGTTAAATAGATCTTTTAAAAAAATTTAATTTATTAAAGGAGTATTACCAAAGACTTGATAGTTTACTTAATTATGTACAAAATAAGTCTTTTGAAAACCCCTTAAAGATCTAAAAATAAATAACAATTCTAAAAGATAGAAAGATAAACAAATAAGCAGGTAAGAAACACAATCAACACGCAAAGATACAAATAATTTTAAGTGGTTCGGAGACTGAATAACTCCTACTCCACTCTTCTATTGCTTGAGTAGAAAATTCACTAATAGTTTAATCACACAAACAAGGACACTTTGCCCTTTTCAAGCCCAACAAACTTGGATATTAGTCACAACGACTAGGACACTTTTTCCCTTTTCAAGCTCAGCAGACTTGGATATTTAGTTACAACGACTAGGACACTTTTACCCTCAGATGCTATAATGATTTATGTTTGTTGTGAGGTGCTACTAAGTTTGCGTTGGACTTTTCTTCTCAGGATTTTAGTAGCTCGAACTTTGTATATTGGATTGTTGAATTCATTCCTTCACTTTGACAAAGTTTTGACTTTTTGATCAATGTTTGTCTGTTTCAAAGTTGAATCCTTGTAGCCCTTTATACTCTGCTGAGAAATCTTCTCGTTGCAAAATGTTCATTTTTATAGTTAATGCTCAAATGTACTAGGATGCTTGATGTTGACATTTTAAATCTTGGAGATAGTTCCTTTTCCCTTGCCTGTCACATCAGTCTTGTTTCTCACCTAAAACCCTTGATGTGTCGCTGTCACCAACTAGCTAGTAGACACTTAATCTGATCTTCGATTTTCGCCAATGATATTTTGAGAGTGCATTGGGACCTTCAACTTGTAACGCTCTAATGTTAGTCAGTTTGTCAAACTTGACTGCTCTACGATCAAGTCTTTATCAACGATCGTTCAGCTAACTGAAAGGATCACTTGTTCACTTAATGATTTAAAGTGACTTTATGAAGTAGAGAGTTTTTTGTTACTCTAAGTAGTTCAGTGATCCTCTTGATGTATACTTGATCTTGTGCTTCCTCTGCGTTCTTATTTTTCAAGTAGCATGGTAACCTTATGATTCTATCAACTATACAGCAACTCAACTTCTTTTAAGATCAACCTAACATTATTTGATCTTTCTATTTTAAGTCCTTATACAATTGATCAATTCTTTATAAGGACTGTACAAATCATACTTGTACAAATATATATTAAGCTCATTAATCATCAAATTAAAATATGCAAACTCTAACAATCTCCCAATATTTGATGATGAAAAAAAATTAGAAGTTCTATAACATTCATCAGGAACTAGAATGCAGTGACTTGAAAATAAATATGCCTTAGAATACAGTGAGCATATATGAATTTATTAATATCTTATAATGAACAACAAAGATTTCAGCTATTACATGACAGACAAACTTTGAACAGTTTCAATTTTACCTCCTTGATCTCTTTTCCTTTGAGAGCAATTTCTTTTCAAATTCTCTTCTGCGATCAACTCTGATTCTATCTTCATTAGCTTTTCTTCTTATTTCTTCAGCAGAATCTCTGGGACGAAGGTGTGATGCATCCATTGTCTCTTCTCCTACGATGTGATTTCCTTGAAGATTCCTCCTAAAATATGTAGGATCACCAGTAGGAATTTGGATGCCAGTAGGATTTAGTTTACTTGACGATTCTTGTTGTGACACCCCCAAAATAGGTATACATTACCCATTCTGAGTCGCCAAATACATGGTACAGAATTCAAATACAACTTAATTATACAACTGTCGTGTAACGTACGACAAAACATAACTTAGGAATTTCAACACGAATATTGTCTTCTAGACAATATCTAAACTCAAATTCAATATTATTACATTTATTTTCACACTATTTCACAAAATAGTGAGGACTACTAATGCAAACATCTGAGCCAGTCACTCTGGTTCTGATTAGTCCCACCTATATTCTCATTTCACAAGAGAACAATGAAATCAAATGGTGAGCTCAACTAGTCCAGTAAGAAATATTATGACTAAGATAATGCAGAATAATTTATCGTTACCCTTCAACAGTGTTAAATTGATAAAATATAATAGACATCAAGTTTAACTGCAGCGGAACAAGCAATCTATTAGAAGAGTCAAGTAGAGCATGATATCTACTATCTTCTATGATTTAAAAAATTTATCATCAATTTTATCGCTAAGACTCAGCTTAATAAATAATCCACATCATCGAATCATCCCTGCACTACGGCCAAGGATATTCATTAGTATCACGACCATAAATTATCCATGCACTACGGGCCAAGGATATTCTTGTTTTCATCAATGGTCATGATCATGCTAACAACTGTCCATCAATGCACTACGGGCCAATGAGGACTTTTACCACATCATTTGTAATATTACGGTCATGATTATACCGAATTATCCCTGGTCATAATCACACAAAGTCCATCTATGCACTACGGACCACAGATGGCTTTCATCATAATATAAGCATGAGGATGATGACAATGATATAAGAATTTAATTAAAAGAAAGCAAAGGATAAATTTTAAAGATGCATAATTAAATTTATCTAGAATTCAATAACGTCCAAATTGTCAACATAATACTACTTTCTGGAGTAAAATTCAAGAATAATATTGTATCAAAAATGATTTGGACCAAAAAGAAATCAATTTTTGTCATGAATAGTACCTTGGGTGAATAGTAACTGAGTGAATTCTATGAATAGTAATTCAGGAATAGTACCCCGTGAATAGTACTCCGGCATGAAAAAGTTAAAACTTATCAAGAATGCTCAGAATAATATTTCCATGAAAAGATACTAGATGAAACGCAAATATCAAGGATATTCGACTAATTTCATGGAGTATAGAAGCCAAAACTTAACAAAATGAGTGTAGAATTCGAAATCTGAAACGAAATAATATTACTTACATACTACAGAGTATGAAAGAAAATATTATTTCATATGAATACTGAACAAAAATAATATCCCTTACATCTGTTGAACGAAAATAATATTCCTTATGAATATTGAACGAATATAATATCCCTTACGAATATTAAATGAGGATAATATTTCTTGCGAATATTGAACGAAATAAAATTTCTTACGAATACAAAAAATAATATAGTAAACGAATATGAAATAAATAATACCCCTTACCTTGAAAAGAAGAGTATTCCAACTGGTATAGCGGGGATATTCTTGAAGAAAATTTATACTATTTTCTACGCTCAAAACTTCCTAAAACCGAAAGAACTACGCTCAATATTATAGAAGAAGAATTCTCTGATTCTGGTGTAATTTTGAATTCTAACTAAGCATCCTATTTATAGGAGAATGGAAGGAATACTATTTGGATTTAATTTTTCACGGATCAACAGAATGGTTCACGGGCAACTTCGCTGAATTCACGTGAATTTTCTAATTTTTACTATGCAATCACTATGCAGACACTATACAAATACTATGCATAATAAAATATAATATATTCGATTTTTTATATAAAAAAAAACAAAACTTATTATAATAATAACAGAATAGTAACTCCCCCGTGACCAACTTTTCCGCCTCTCTAACAAAATTTTGTATATATATATATATATATATATATAAAACTGTGATAACTTTCTATCGATAGTTTTGAAAAATGGGTAGGTGAGGGTCCAAATAATAAACCAAAATTTATATTACATACTTCATAAAAATCCCCTCAATATTTTTAACAACATTTTATCATCATTATTATAACTCACAATATTTAACAACCAGATCATTCCATGAAATAAGGGGCTTTTCGATAAGGATTTTTCCTTATTGGCGCACAATTAGGTGACCAAATCTCTCCTCGACAGAACTTTCTAGACATCATCAATATTGCACATCATAATATGAATAACTGTATCGTCTCAATTATTGATTTAATAATATATAAAATATTGACAATAATTGAATCAAATAACGCGAGATATTATACAGCAATTACTGTAGCAATAATTGAACAAAATTGAGTGACTTCTCACGTAAGAATCAATAATCAATACCATGTGCTACTATGCATCCATGCGTATTACTGTACTTTTAACACTGGATATTTCAACAGTTAACGGTAAAAATTCCACCGTTATTTTCATAAAAAATTATTTCTGTCGTTTTCTCATTACGACAATAATTTTGTTGTGGGGTCCACTAATGATTGTGCCGTCGTACGAATATTCCCTGTTAAAATGAATATTCCCCGACCAATCGAATATTATATAACAACTTGCTTACTTTGCAAAATTTATAAATATTACCCACAACTATAATATTATAATAAATCCACACCATAATTATTTAAAAATGATATTTATAGAAAAATTCATCTTTATTCATAAAATTTGGGGTCTTACACTTGTCATGAACATAATCTCCCTTACTCTAGAGGACTAGCTGATGGAAGATGAAAAGGTGATCTCGATCTAAAGATCAGAGGGGTAATGGATATTTTCTTTTGATTTCATGTTCTCTTTTCTCCCTGAGATTGACTTCCTCCCCCTCTGTTTCTGTCTTCTTGTCATTTCTCTTTCTCCCCTTTTTTGGCATCAGAAAATTGGGACGGACGTTGCAAAACATTAACAAGTTCTTGTAACTGAGTAGTCATCATTGCAATATCAGCCCGAGCTTCATTTTGACGAGTAGTGGCGTGTTCATGTTGCTGAACTGCAGAGGTTTGATTATTGAATGCTTGAGCTTCCATATGGCACATGAATTTTGAAAGAGTGCCACTAATGGCAAAAAGTTTATCTATGACAGACTTGAAGGAGGATTCATGCTGGTCTTGAAGAGCTATAATGGTTCATTTGTGATTAGCTAAAGTATCGAAAAAGATTCGGTCTCGCTCATTAAGACGGCTGGTAATGTCAATACTCATCTGTTGAAGCTTTTTATGAATTTCTTTGCCCGTTATAACAGGTAAACCACATACAGTAGTAGTGATTTTATCCATGTGATCTTGAAGGTCAACATTATTCTGTGTAAGCTTGTCATCAATATCATGGGACATCTAAGTAGTAAGTTGAGTGAAAGAGTTTAGACGTTCCATGACTTGAGGAGGGAATATTTGTGGGAATGAATAGATTGATTGTTTTGGAGATGAGTGAGTACCAACCATAGATTTACCAGACTTAAGATTAGGGGATTTGGTGTTTGGGGAATTTGAAGTCCACGGAGAGGATGTATTGGAGTGAAGAGATGAATGATGAGGAGATGCTAAGATACTAGAAATATGGGTAAGGGAGATTCGACTAGTGGAAGTGGAGAATTAGATTGTTCAATTTCGTTCATAAGAGATAAAAGTTCTACGATCAAAGAGTGAGGAATGGATTGAGATTCAGTGTGGGATTGAAACTCTACTGTGACACCCCCAAAATAGGTATACATCACCTATTCTGAGTTGCCAAATACATGGTACAAAATACAAATACAATCTTTAATATACAACAAGAAAGCTGTGAGTTTTAATATAAATATTGTCTTCTAGACAATATCCACTCTCAGAATAAGTCCTCATTACATTTATAGTCCCGACTACGTTCTCATTTCCTGAAGAGAACAGTGAAAGAAAGGGTGAGCTCAACTAGCCCAGTAAGAAATATTATGACTAAGATAATGCGAGAATAAAGTATCATTAGTCTTCAACGATTAAAACCGATAAAATACAATAGACCTCAAGTTTAAGCTGCGGTGAACATGCAATCCATTAAAAGAGTCAAGTAGAGAATAAAATCTACTATCTTTTATGATTTAAAAGGTTTTCATCACTTTTATCATTGGGACTCAAATTAATAAATAAACCACATCATCCACGCTTTTCTGCCAAGGATATTCATTAGTATCACAACCACAAATTATCCATGCACTACGGGCCAAGGATATTCGTGTATTCATCAATGGTCATGATCATGCCAACAACTTTCCATCAATGCACTACGGGAAAATGAGGACTTTTACCACATCATTTATAACATTACGGTCATGATTACACAAGAACAATCCACGTTTCATAATCATACCAAGTCCATCTATGCACTACAGATACAGATGACTTTCAAAAAATATAAACATGAGGATGATGACAATGATATAAGAATTCAATAAAACACGTTCAAGAATTAATTTATTCAGGAACTAATAACATCCAAATTGTCAACATGATACTTCTTTGTAGAGTAAAATTTAAGAATGCTCAGAAGAATATTTCCATGAAAAGATATCTTTGGATGAAGCGCAAATATCAAGGATATTCCACTAATTTCATGGAGTATAGAAGTCAAAACTTTAACCAACCGAGTATAATAAAGAATGGAATAACAAAAGAAATCACCATGCATGCGGTATTTCGCGCCAAACGAGTTATTCAATGAAATAATAAATAACGGAACCGTGTCGAGCGTAATACTTACCGCAAGCGGGATATTTCGACGGAATAATAAAGAATGGAATAACAACAAAAATCACCATGCATACGGTACTTCGCATAGACAGGTTATTCCAACAGAATAATAAATAACGGAACCAGTCCGGCGAAAAGCGCATTGCATGTGGATATTCCAACAGAATAATAAAGATGGAACCAGGTCCGACGTAAAACGCACAGACAGGATATTCCAACAGAATAATAAAGAATGGAATAACAACAAAATTTCACCATGTATGCGGTACTTCACATAGACAGGTTATTCCAGCAGAATAATAAATAATAGAATAACAGAAGAATTTCACCAAGTATAGGGTGTAAATCATGGCAGTATACAAAGTTATTCCAACAGAATAATAAAGAATAGAATAACAGAAGTTCTCTTCATGAATATGAAAAAATAATAATACCCCTTACCTTATAAAGAAGAGTACTCCGACGGTAGGGCGGGGATATACTTGAAGAAACTTGCACTACGCTCAAAGCTTTCTTAAACGCTAAAGAAATACGCTCAAGATTATAGAAGAATAATTCTCTCTGTAGTTTTTCTCTCTAGAGTTTCAGTGAATTCGTAAGAAATAATGAAGGAATGAGCTTCTATTTATAGAAGAATGGACTGAATAGTAACCAATCCATGAACGGTCCAGATCGATTTACTTTAAACGGACGGTCCAGATTGGTTTACAATAAAATATAATATATTTTATTTATAATCTAATAAAACAAATAACTTTTAAAAAGATTTTACTATGCAAATACTATGCAAACACTATGCATAATAAAATATAATATAATATAATTATTGTCTAATAAAACAGATAACTTTATAAAAGTATTCTGTTTTATATAAATTTTTTTTACTATTAGCCTAATAAAATGAATAACTTTATAAAAGTATTCTGTTTTATATAAAAAGCTTTTCTGTTTTATTACATTAATAATACTAATAAAACAAAACTTCATCATCATTATTATTATTCACACTATAAACCGACCAGGTCGTTCTCAGGAAAGAGGGGGCTTTCCAATAAGGATTTCTCCCTATTGGCGCGCAATTAGGTGACCAAACCTCTCCTTGGCAGAACTTTTAGACATCGTTAATATTGCAAATAATAATATTAATAACTCTTCATCTCAATTATTGATTTAATAATATATAAAATATCGACAATAATTGAATAAAAACTGAATGACTTCTCACGTAAGCATCAATAATCAATACATGCTACTATGCAACCACACGTATTACTGTACTTTTACTACCGAGTAGTTCAACAATTTAACGATAAAATTTCCACCGTTATTTTTAATAAAATATTTTTGTCGTTTCCTCAATCCGACAATAATTCTGTTGTGGGGTCCACCAATGATTGTGCCGTGGTACGAATATTCCCCGACCAATCGAATATTTTATAACAACTTGCGTACTTTGCAAAATTTATAAATATTATCCACAACTATAACATTATATCAAATTTATTCCATAATATTCAAAAAATGATATTTATAGAAAATTCATTTTTATTCATAAAAGTTGGGGTCTTACATTGAGCAATTTGTTTCCCTCTTCCTTTCTCCCCTTCCCCTTTATTCACTTTATGTCAGCATCAAGGGTTTGAATGTCTTCAGATAGACGATTCACGCCAGTTCGTGGAGTTGATTCCTGGATTGAGCAATGTATTCACGATTTTCTTGAACCAGAGAATCAGTTTGAGACTTGTGCTTTTATAGAATGGCCAAGACAGTGTCTGTTTGTTGCATCTGACTCATAGAGTATTCTTGGAATTCTTTTAGGGAAGATCGTAGGCTTTAGAGGCTCTCCATAACAACTTTGTTTTGAGTTTCCTGAGTCTGCTGTAGAAGGATTACTGCTTCCTTGTGCTTCCGGGAAGATTGAAAGTGAATTTGATCCCTTTCATTTATGCTTTGGATAATTTCCTTGATGATCTCCCGAAGCTTCTTTGCGAGCTCATAACTCAGATTGTGAGGAAGAGTGTTGGCAGCATCTATCAAGTGGTTCAGCCTTGTATGAACAAGCAGAGAGTGAGTTTTAAGATCTTCTTAAATATCTGTAGTCATTTTCTGTGATGCATTAGACAACTCAGATTTGGTGGGAAGATCTGATAGAAGCTTTAGTATTTGCTGGGTGCCTGGAGGAGAGGCTCTTGTATTTTGATTTTGCAGGTTTGAGAGAGCAAGAGCAAGATCAAAATAATTGTTGGTTAAGGAGGAAGGAATGTCCGAAAGAGGTTCAGGTATAGGGGTTTGAGTTGTGGGAGGAGAGGGTGTTGAAACTGGTGGAGTAGGTGACTCTATGATTTGAGTATGATCGATATTTCTAGAGTGAGAAATGGTTGAAGACTGTATTAATATGAAGTTAGGAATATTTGGTTCATCAGTTACATAATGTTGGGAATCTGTTGCTGGAAATTGGTTTAGTGGATGAAGAGTCACTTCCAACCATCTTGGCAATTCATAGAATTGGTTGAAGTTTAATGAAGGACAGTGATTAACTCTGAAAGAGATGGGATTGATTGTACCTCACGCCCATTTTTTGAAGAGGGATGGTTAGTGATCACTTTTTGAGCAAAAGTGAGGTTGCCTAGGAATCCATGAGCTAGCACTGAGATTGTTGGATAAGCTTTGAAGGTCCAAAACATGTGATCCCAGGAGTTGAGAATTTGGGCTTTGTGATAGGTGTGACAACCCGAGAATTTAGACAATTTATAAAATCTTAATTGATTGAATAAAGGTTCAGTAATAAGACCTAGACTAGGAAGTAGAATATTGAATAAGAATTCTGTGAAGGATTTTTATGGATTTAAAAATTTTATGAAGAACTTATAAGTGCATGAGTGTATATAATTTTGTGCATGTGCTTATATGTGTGTGCAGTATGTGGTTAAGGGTCAAGTATTGAGTAAGATAAGTTATAACATTAGAAAACCCTAATGTTATGGTAAGAACTTCGATGTTCAGTGAGAAAACCATAACGATTGTTTAGAAACCCTAATTTCAGTTTTTGAAACCCTAATTTCAGTTCTGGGAATCCTAAACCCCAACCGAGAGTTTTAAAACCCTAATTTGGGAGCTCAAAAGCTAAGTATAAAGACTTAAGTGTTAAAAGATGTGGGATATATGTGAAAAGACCAAATTACCCTTCAAATTATAGGGGAAATGACCAAAATACCCTTAGTAGGTGCGGAAAGATAAAAATACCCTTTTACTTAATCTTTAAGTAAAAGATATTGAAAATCTTGGAGAGTCATCAAAGGAGAATTGCCATGTGCTTATTATCTTCATAAATCTAATTTCCTTTACACCTAGCAACACTTGGGTACATTGAATTTAAAGATTAAAAGAGTTAAAGTAAGAAAAATCTTACTTTACTTCTCACTTTGGCCAAGACCATTTCTATCTCTAAATTTCAAAATTGGAAAGGAACTAAGTCATAAAGTTAAGCCAATATCAACCCTTAACTCTCCAAGATCAGAATGAAATATAAACCCTAATTTTTGTAGATCCTTATGATTTATGTTAATGATGTGATTTGTTGTTTAGATTAGTGTTTAAAAAACATATAAGGAAATAACACATACACCAATTAGTCATATACTTGACTTATGCATTGGTTTAATTAACTTTACTTCTTAAGGTTCGCGTTCTTGTAATCTAAGTTTACGCGATAACTTCCTTTACCGGTTTACTGCTTTATGACATACGGAGATGTCTTACTCAAAACGTTCATCATCTTTGATGATTTGCATTCTTATCTTCTTCTTATAACTTCTCTAGGACTCAGCACACATCGCGTCTCTGCTAGTAGTCTATATGGTACTCTGAGTGGTTTCCCACAAACAACCAACAAACAAGTTCCCGTCTCATCTACACTGCCATCACAATGAGTTAGATCGGTTGCCAATTTCGTATATACCTTCGCTCTCTGAAAGAATTATTTAGCCCAGTTCCCATATGTCAACCATAAAAGGTTACAATTGTACTACAACCTAAATTCATCTAACTTATCCGAACCATTAAACTATAATGTTCGCTAAGTAATTTCTTATTCCTTATGGCTTTCTGGCAAGTAAATGCCATACCTCAGGATTCATTCTTTATCCGACTCACATTCGGCTTTCATTAATCTTATTACCGTTCGTTACGGCTTTCTTGATAATTCATATCTTACTTAATACTTTCATTAACATGAACCCCATGTTCATTACTCATTCTTAATGTCGAAGCCATACCGTTCGTTGTATGCTAAGACTGATGGTTCATCGCAACAGCGTTGCGTTCACAGCATTTATACGCTTTACACTTATCTCTCACCACAACATAACATCAAAATTTTATACCCTCGTCACTCAACGTCTAAGGAATCACAATCATAGAAATCCCCCACGTTCGTTTATCACGACTACGGTCCCCAAATATCGATTCCGTAACCCGCGTTTACATTCTTTATCTTTTAATCTCGCTTAATCTTTCCGTTCAACCTTTACTAAAGATTTAATTTACTTGTTTTAAGTGTTACTTTACATGAACTACACGTTCAATAGATTTCATTACACTTCCCCCCGGATTTGAGCAGTTAAAACTCATCATTGGGCCTTACCACCTTGCCCTCTTTCATGGCGCCGCCAGCCCTTTACGATCCTCGTACCGCAATTCCACCCTCCTTGCTATTGCTCGCACTGCGGCGCGAGTTTGCAGTGATTAGATCCCCAGTCTAGCGCTGCAGCGCCACCTTACAAAGCATGGCTCGCCGCATCCAAGCCCTAATTCTTGAAAAATTTTTCTAAGTGTTAAATTGTTCTGAGACGCTTACTTCCCGATCTCATAACTTTTTCGTTATAACTCGGAATGAGGTCGTTCCAAAGCCATTCTCTTCCTTATCTTACGTACTTCAATCCCCCTCAGACAGAACTTCGTACTGAATCCGTTAACATGCCATTCTATTGGCTTAATCTTCGTCCTTTGTTCATTTTACGTTATTAACGTTCTCGTTCGTTTATCCGTAATTTGGTTATCCGAATTCAGAACTCGTTCGTTCTTAAGTCCACGACTCACGTTTTCTACGTTCTCTTACTTTTTTATGAAACCCTACACCTTTGGGTTCATTTACACACTTTTTAATTCTCGTTCATCTTTTACGAAATTTTTGCCATAACTTCGTTATAGCTAAGTTTTAATCCGTTCTTCATGAACGTTTCTACCGTTCCTAACCAAGCAATAAGCAACTAAATTATATGCAATGGTTTTAAACTTTTCCATCAACAACAATTATACTACAATGGTTTTAAATTTGTCCATCAACAACGTTACTCGTGTTCTTCGCGTGTTCTTCGCGTTCTTCGTCCGTTCTTCATTTTTAATCGATATTTTGATTACGATTTCACTTTTTCTTAGAATTTGATGTTATAAAACACCATTCCTTACTTATTTCACCGAATCGTTCATATGATTCATTTGGATCGCTTAAATTCATTACGAATCTTATACTTCCTTAAGAAATTTATAAAATAAACTTTTTTTTCTTCTTTAATCTCCTTCCGTCGGACAAAGTTTGCACACGAGCAAACTTTTCTTCCTTTTTTCCCTCTTCTTCCTCATTCGAACCCTCTCTCTTTCTCTCTCTCAAATGTTGGTGATTTTCAAAATCACCAATAAATGAAAATTAAGCTTCATTTTATAGATTTTCCAAGCTAGGGTTAAAATAGTCATTTCGCCCCTAAATCACTATTCCCACCTCCTTACTCCACCTCCTTATTATTCATGAAGCTTCCCTTGGAAGCTTCGTGCTTCCATCTTGCGGAATTCGTCCGAAAGTTCGAAAACTGCGATTCTCGGAATCCAAATATTTTTAGATATTTCGTCTTTCCTTTACCAATTAACTTTTACGTATTCTTCGGAACTCCGAAAAACTGAAAAAACACTTTTTGACATTAAGTGTTTTCCTTCACGTTTTCCCTTAACGTAGTTAAACGAATGAAAAGTACATATAGTACTTTTTCGTCGTTTTTATTTCGTTCGATTTATGCACGTTTTTTGAGAAAAACTTTTATCGGCTTACTTAACTTTTCACGATATTTTATCGTCAAATTTTTCGACGGAATGTCATTTCAACATACCGAACTCTCGAAAAGGCTTAAGTTATTCAAACCCTAACCCTTAGGGTTTCGTCAGGTGAATAGTGCCTATTTTGTCTTTTTTCCCAAAAATATTTTTTATTCCCGAATTTTTTTAATTTTCGTCTTGGAAATTCTTACTCGTTCAGTCTAGCTCGTAGCCAAAATCCTCCCGATTTATAATCATCCTAAGTTCTAGAACGATTAATAAACACATAACACAAAATATTATTAATAAAAATTTATTTTATTATTAACTAATTCTTTAAATCTTAATTTCTGGACAATCCAATTTTCTGGTTGTCACAAGGAGAGTAGACTGGAAGTGGAATGAAGTCCATACCATGTCTAGTTCTCAAGTTATTGATGGTCAAACATGGTTGACCAGTCATGGAATCTGAAAATCTGGGCAACCCAGAAACCCTCTGACAAGATTTTTCATGCCTTAGATCTTGCTGATGTTAAGTAGTTAGGTCATGTAAGTGTATTGGTTTTGTATACTGACATATAAACTACACAACCATGCCATTAGAACACCTAGATCATGCACAGGATCAAAGTTAAAGTAGGGCTGACCAACTGCCTGATGAAGATTTTTGGAAAACAAAGAATCTTCAAGAATAGCTTCTGGCAAGCATTTGACCGGCCTAGATCTTTCATTTGTGATGTTGTTAAGCTACAAAAGTGTATTTCTTTTGTACCTTGACATACATACTACATAGTTGTGACACTTAAACACATTGATTAAGACCAGAATCCAAGATTCAAAGCTTAGAAAGTGATACCTTGACACTGTTTTCATTTTCCGGGTAACCCAAAAATGAAGAACAATTCTGACAAGATTTTTGAAGGCTTATATCTTCTAGTTGTGCTGTAGTTTGGCCCTGAAACTTATTTGTGCTTGTAGTATTACATCAATATGACATCACTAACACCTTTACATGCCCATAAAACAACTTGATCATAGAATTAAATGTGATCAAACTAGGCACCCTGATCATTGTGTTTGAATGTTCTTGAGGCTCAAGAACACCTCTATAGAGACAGTTTTGTCGCTATAGATTCCTTTAGTGACTGTTTTAATAAAAATTAATTATGTAATTTAAATAATTAGAATAAAATGGAAAATAATTATGAAAAATTCATAATTAATTTGTAAAAATTATTTTAAAGCATAAAAATTGATTTTTACTAATTTGAGATATTAATGATATTTAATTTATTTAATTATTATATTAAATAAATTACTTAAAAATGATTTTAATATTTTAAAAATCATTTGAAATTATATTAAAGTGTTAAAAAATATTTTAAGTTATTTTGAATGACTTAATATTTTGGGATGAATTTCATTAATAATTTAATATTAATGATAATTAATTAATTTAATAAATATATTAAATAAATAATGAAAAATAGTTTTAATGTTTTCAAAATCATATAAAAAATGATTTACTGAGTTATAAAAATGTTTTAAGTTATAAAACATAACTTTTAATATTTTGTCATGAAATACATTAATATTTTAATATTAATGACGAGTTATTTAATAATGGTTTTAAATGTTTTAAAATCATTTAAATGTGATGTTAAGGTATTAAAAATACTTTGAGATATTATAAATGACTTATAATATTATGTCATGTATTTCATTAATATTTGACCTTAATTATGTATTATTGATAATGAAATTATGTGGTATTTAAATCATTTAAAAATGATAGATAATATTAAAGTGTTTAAGTAGAGTCTTATTGATAATAGGCTCGAGAATTATCTGATTAGGCAACCAGGATGTCAAAATAGTATCGAACTCAACTCAGACTGAAATAGTTTGACTTGATACCGTGTCTTATGTGCTTTATTAATTGTTAGGATTATGTGGTAACATGTTTAGGTTATTTTATAACTGTAATTAGCAATAGTTAATGTGATGATATTATTCTAATTGGGAGATAGATATTATCAATATTAGGTCTTCAGACGAAGCTAAAATAGATTGCGTAGCAGTAGTCGATGGTGCAGGTAAGTTCCTTAACTGTACTCTTTTATTGAGTAAGTTTCTAAAACTCACTCTTTGTGCAAGTTTCCTAACTTGAACTCGAGTTGTTATTATAAAGTATGCTTGTGGTTAATCATTGTTGATTACATCTCACATCTTTGATTATTGATTCTCACATTTTGCATGTTGCATATGTTCATCAGGTATGAAAGGCTGATCACATTCATTACCATTTGGTCTAGTTGATTTGTTCATGTTAATTATTGGCCATTCATTTTTATTGTCTCGATCGTTCAGTTATAAAAATTTATTCATGTTCTTTCACAATGATTATATTGTTGAAAGTTTTGTCAGCTTATTATTTATTCTTTCAATCATGACATATCTTTCCTTGAACTTAAACTTACTGGGCAAACTTGTTGCTCACCCTTGCTATATCATGATAAACATTGCAGATTAGGACGAATACTTCGGATACAGGCAAAGGCAAATATCATTGTAAGTCCTTTAGGATTTGAATTTGTGCATTAAGTTAAGGTTATTGACCTTGGGAGTTATGTGTAAAGGTATATGTATAAACAATTTGTGTTTATATCTTTCGCAATAGTTATAGAATTGCTATACCAGGTTTGTGGTGATTAGTACCCGAATTTGGGGACTCTACAGTTGGTATCAGAGCTGTAGGTTATAAACCTTAGGTAAGGGTGTTACTTTAGCCTAATAACCGCAGTAGAATAAGGATTAACTCAAATAGGGTTAGTGTGTCTATAAGATTCAAAGATGAATCTCAGAAAGTTATAAAATATCCAGAGTTACCTAACTCTGATAATAAATATGAATTTTTGTAATGAATAGATAGAGTCTAAAAGACTAAAAGTTTACAGGGAAAGGAGATCGTAAAACAAAACGATCACAACATAGAAATGAATCATATTATAATATGATGAGATCACACCGTTATCTGATAAGGTCTTAGTGGGGAGGAGGATCAATCGAATGATTAAAAATGATACGGCAAAATTACTGTGTCAGTTATACTATGAATTGGTACAATGCCAACTCAGAAAAAGGGTTGCGGGTGATGCAATATGGATTGAACAAAATTCGTATAGAGTAAGTATTGAGCTAGGATTATGTGGGATTTCAATTGAGGACTCCTGTCAGCAGCTAAGTTATATGATTCCTTGTATAGGTGGGGAATTTATACTTTGTTTTAGAACCACTTAGCTTCCTGTATCAATATAGTGGTTAAGTTGAACAATTTTTTATATGGACGGGAAATTGTCCTTGGTGTAACAACCGCTTAGCTTCCTATATTTATTAGTGGCTGAGTTGACCAATTCTTTGTATGGGCAGAGGATTGAGTTTGGTTTGACAACCACTTAGCTTCTCATGGTGATAATTATTAAAATGTTTGTGCCGCGCTATTTTCTTTATGCGTGTTGAGAAGGTGATTCTTTTCTCATGTGTGTAACAGATAGGTAGAGAATATATGATTAATTGCGAGTTCTTAAAACTCATACTTATGGTAAGTTTGTGACTCATAATCGTATGGTATGTTTTTGAACCCCTAAGCATATGGATAGTTCCTGATTGGTTCTTGAACTACGTATTTCTAGGATAAGTTTCGAAACTCATATTATTGTGAAAACTTCCTGAACTCATAACATGTGGTAAGTTTGATGAACTGGGGTATATCTAAGTTGTGAATGGAGTATTGAAGATAATAGGAATAGATAGAATTATTAAGCGATGGATTATTATAGAAAGTGAAGTTGGTGGTGGAGACATAGGTTTTCCAACTCTTTTAGCTATGCTAGACTTCGAAATTTTTGACATCAAGCTAAATACGCACTGACGTGCCTTTTAAAAATAATTTTTCACTCTCAACACATGGTGACCATTGTGTATGTGTGAACTTTGAGACACTAACACATCGTTTTGAGATATGATATCACTAAAATGATTTGCAAAGGTTTTTGAATTGTTTAAAGAATAGTCTATGCTAATTGTTTCGGCTAGACGAAAATAATTTAAAAATATCAAAAAAAATTTATATCATTAATGCATCATATAACATGGTGCAAAGATGATATAAACTAATGGAGTTATAAATGCAGAAGTACTTAGTGTTGAATGCGATCTACAAATTTTCATTCCACTATAGTATGATGTGTTATGACAAAATCACACAATGACAAAATCCTCAAACGGGCTGTGAACATAGTACGGTATCATGTAGTCATAAAATATTTTTAGAATTTTAAAGATAAAGTGTTGCCAACGGGGTTTGGCCATGCATACATGTTTCGATTAAAATGAATTATTGGTATGAGTCTAAGCTATTTGATTTAGCTAGACCAACGTTTATGAAAATTCTAAGTATTCTTTGAAATTTTTCCCGAACCAAATTATTTTGGTACGAAATCCGATGATAAGACTGAGGTGAACATCCCAAAATTGGGAAACTTTTGTGCACCTAAGGCGGATATGATGAACGCAAAAATCATTCTAACAAGCAGTACTTGATCAGTACAGGGAATAATGGGTTGACACCCTCTGTGTCCGTAAGTCATGTTGGTTTGTGGATGAATTTTTGTATAACTTTTTTGAAAATTGAAAATGAAAGTTCATGGTCTATATGACTCCTCTGCATGATTTGAAAATTTTAACTCTTGGGAGTGATGTTTTGGGTAGCATGTGATGATGTATATGAAAGGAGTAGAGTGTAGTAGGCTGTAATTTTGGGGACGAAATTCTTAGAAGAAGGGGTGAATGTGGTAACACGAGAATTTAGATAATTTATAAAATCTTAATTGATTGAATAAAGGTTCAATAATAAGACCTAGAATGGGAAGTAGAATATTGAATAAGAATTTTGTGAAGGATTTTTATGAATTTAAAATTTTTATGAAGAACTTATAGGAATAAGTATGAGTGTATATGATTTTATGGATGTGCTTATATGTGTGTGCAGTATGTGGTTAAGGGTCAAGTATTAAGTAAGATAAGTTGTATCATTAGAAAACCCTAATGTTACGTTAAAAACATCAATGTTCAGTGAGAAAACCCTAACGATTGTTTAGAAACCCTAATTTCAATTTTTGAAACCCTAATTTGAGTTTCGGGAATCCTAAACCCTAATCGGGAGTTTCAAAACCCTAATTTGGGAGCTTAAAAGCTAAGTATAAAGACTTAAATGTTAAAAGATGTGGGATATACGTGAAAAGACCAAATTACCCTACAAATCGTAGGGGAAATGACCAAAATACCCTTAGTAGGTGTGAAATGACAAATCTGATTAACCACCAGCATTTGGCGCAGCGGTTAAGGATTGATTGGGGGCGAGCCGTAAACCCGGACGTCCTCAGTTCGAACCCCGCTAGCAACAAGTGTTAAGCGAAATGGTCATGGTGGCCACTAGTACCCCCAGGTAAAGTCGGGTAGAAACCGCTTCGGTATCGGGCTCGGGATTAGTCGGCTGCGGATCGGAAACCCACGGTTAACAAAAAAAAAAAATGACAAATCTGATTTCACAAATCTGATTTCCTTGTCACCTAGCAACACTTGGGTACATTGAATCTAAAGAATAAAAGAGTTAAAGTACGAAAAATCTTACTTTACTTCTCACTTTGGCCAAGACCATTTCTCTATCTAACTTTAGAAATTGGAAAGGAACTAAGTCATAAAGTTAAGCCAATATGAACCCTTAACTCTCCAAGATCAGAATCAAAAGATTTAAGCATAAGAGGTATAAACCCTAATTTTTGTAGATCCTTATTATTTATGTTAATGATGTGATTTGTTGTTTAGATTAGTGTTTTAAGATGTTATTTAGTGATCTATGATGTTACATCATGGATCCATAACATCTAAGTGTATGAAAATTGGATTTTAAATACTGATCATGAGCCCTAATTTTGTGGCCTAACAGCCTAATGTCAGGGCCCATAGATCTTTGTGTGTTAGATGTTATGATGGATTAGTGTCTTATTCATGTTCTCTGTCATGAGGAGAGTAGACTGGAAGTGAAATCAAGTTCATATCATGTGTAGATCTCAAGTTATTGATGGTCAAACATGGTTGACCAGTCATGGAATCTGGAAATCTGGGCAACCCAAAAACCCAGAAACCCTCTGACAAGATTTTTCATGCCTTAGATCTTGCTGATGTTAAGTAGTTAGGCCATGTAAGTGTATTGGTTATGTAGACTGACATAGACTACACAACCATGCCATTAGAACACCAAATCATGCACATGATCAAAGTTATTGATGGTCAAAGTAGGGTTAACCAACTGCCTGATGAAGATTTCTGGAAAAACCCAGAATCTTCAAGAACAACTTCTGATAAGCATTTGACTGGCCTAGATCTTTCATTTGTGATGTTGTTAAGCTACAAAAGTGTATTACTTTTGTACCTTGACATACATACTACATAGTTGTGACACTTAAACACACTGAGTAAGCCCAGAATCCAAGATTCAAAGCTTAGAAAGTGATACCTTGCAACTGTTTTCATTTTCTGGGTAACCCAGAAATGAAGAACAGTTCTGACAAGATTTTTGAAGGCTTATATCTTCTAGTTGTGTTGTAGTTTTGCCCTGAAACTTGTTTGTGCTTGTAGTATTACATCAATAATACATCACTAAAACCTTTACATGCCCAAAAAACAACTTTATCATAGAAATAAATGTGGTCAAACTAGGCACCCTGATCACTGTGTTTGAATATTCTTGAGGCTCAAGAACACCTATAGCGACAGTTTTGTCGCTATAAACCCCTTTAGTGACAGTTTTAATAAAAATTAGTTATCTAATTTAAATAATTAGAATAAAATGGAAAATAATTATGAAAAATTCATAATTAATTTATAAAAATTATTTTTAAAGCATAAAAAATAGATTTTTAATAATTTGAGATATATTTCATTAATATTTTAATTTATTTAGATATTAATGATATTTAATTTATTTAATTATTATATTAAATAAATTACTTAAAAATAATTTTAATATTTTTAAAATCATTTTAAATTATATTAAAGTGTTAGAAAATATTTGAAGTTATTTTGAATGACTTTTAATATTTTGGGATGAATTTCATTAATAGTCTAATATTAATGATAATTAATTTATTTAATAAATATATTAAATAAATAATGGAAAAATAGTTTTAATGTTTTAAAAATCATATAAAAATGATATAATTGTTATAAAAATGTTTTAAGTTATAAAACATAACTTTTAATATTTTTTCATGAAATACATTAATATTTTAATATTAATGGCAATTATATGATAATGATTTTAAATATTTTAAAATCATTTAAATGTTATGTTAAGGTATTAAAAATACTTTGAGATATTATAAATGCATATAATATTATGTCATGTATTTCATTAATATTTGACCTTAATTAAGTATTAATGATAATGGAATTCTGTGGTATTTAAATCATTTAAAAATGATATTAATAATTAATATTGATCATTAGTAGTCCTCACTATTCTGTTAAATAGTGTGATAATAAATGTAATGAGGACTTATTTTGAGAGTGGATATTGTCTAGAAGACAATATTGTATTAAAACTCACAGCTCTTTTGTTGTAGATTAAAGATTGTATTTGTATTCTGTACCATGTATTTGGCGACTCAGGATAGGTGATGTATACCTATTTTGGGGGCGTCACATAATGTGATGATATTACTCTAATTAAGAGATCGATATTATCAATATTAGGTCTTTAGACGAAGCTAAAATAGATTGCGTAGCAGTAGTCGATGGTGCAAGCAAGTTCCTTAACTGTACTCATTTATTGAGCAAGTTTCTAATACTCACTTTTTGTGCAAGTTTCCTAACTCGAACTCTAGTTGAATAATAAAGTATGCTCGTGGTTAATCATTGTTGATTACATCATATCTTTGATTATTGATTCGCACGTTGTGCATGTTGCATATGTTCATCAGGTATGAAAGGCTGATCACTTTCATTACCATTTGGTCCAGTTTATTTGTTCATGTTAATTATTGGTCATTCATTTTTATTGTCTCGGTCGTTCAGTTATGAAAATTTATTCATGTTCTTTCACAATGATTATATTGTTGAAAGTTTTGTCAGCTTATTATTTATTCTTTCAATCATGATATATCTTTCCTTGAACTTAAACTTGCTGGGAAAACTTGTTGCTCACCCTTGCTATATCATGATAAACATTGCAGAATAAGACGAATACTTCGGAGACATGCAAAGTCAAATATCATTATAAGTCCTTTAGAATTTGAATTTGTGTATTAAGTTAAGGTTATTGACCTTGGGAGTTATGTGTAAAGGTATATGTATAAACAATTTATGTTTATATCTTCTGCAATAATTATAAAATTACTGTACCAGGTTTGTGGTGATTAGTACCCAGATTTAGGGACGCTACAATAGGGCATCATTGGTAAGTAGGAGAACACCTAATTGAAGTTGGCTCTCCTATATGCATCCCAACCCATTGCTATATTCTCAATTTCATCATCATCTTCTTCTTCCCGATCTTCATTTGAAATTTCCACCACTTCCACATTTCTTATCTGTTCCTTAGCCCTTTCTACCTCCATAGCTTCTATACCTTCTATTTCCACATCTTCTTGCATCTCCCCCTCATCTGTAGCTATTTTTGGCATAGGTACTTTGAGAGGCTTCCCCTCAATTTGGTCATTCATTTGTTCTTCAAGCAGCTCCCCTTCAGTTGGAGCACTTGTTTGTACAGGGGCTTCAAGAAGCTCTTTTTCTGCAGCCATTTTTCTTTCTTCTTCTTTCAAGGCTTTCTCATTATCAAGAACATATTTCTTGACAAGCTTTCTCTTTGTTCTTCTGGATTGAGTCACACCTCGGTTTCTCTCACTTTTCATCTCTCATCGGTTGGTTTGAGATAGATCTTGTTAAAGATCCACCTCTGGAGTGATTGTAAGTCTGGACTCTACGATCGGTAATGACTCTACGATCGAGGAGATTGAAGACTGCTTTATCTTGTGGCTGCGTTTTCCCTTCTTAAATAACTGAGAAATGGTGGCTCTGTCTTCTTCCTCTTATGACTTCTGCTTCTTCTTCTTCATTTCCTTTAAAATTTCAGTGCCCGAACTCTCTTGGGGCGCATCAGTGGTTGAGCCTTGAGGCTCTTCTGTTGTTTGAAATTTAATTTTCCTCTTACCCTTCCTTTTTCTAATCAAAGCAATGGGTTCCTCTCGATTAATTTCTTATTCTTCTTCAACTTCCTTCATAACATACATGTTTCCTGGTAGCCCAGATACCTTCGCTTCACCAGTCCTTCCACTGGATTCAGACATCGTCCTTACGTTTTCTATGATGCCCCCAAATCCGTGTAACATCAAACACACAGGATATGGTGCTCACGATACAACATACATCAACATTTAACTCCATAAACTCCAGAAAATAATAACAATAACTATTACATACCTATTCAGATAAAATCCCAAATCTTTACAACCTTAAATAAACTGAAACTTAAACTTAGCGTTTATCGCTACATTACATCATACGCAGAAATATAACTTGTTACATAAATAACTCTCATCATTTCATCTTAAACTTCACCTTGTCCTTGCCCGAGCTCTTAGCATTTTCAGCCTTAACTAAGAGGTTTAAGCAAGAATGATCACAAATTACCCAGCAAGTATATAAAGTAGTTTGGAAACATGCATCTGGAGTAAAACATTTGTATGAATATTTCTCAACAGTAGAAATAATTATCAAGAGATAAATAGGAATATCAAGATAAGAGTTTTAGAATTCTCAATAGCGTACTAAAGGGTGTTAGATACCCTGAACATTACTTTGTTTCATCAAAAACCATCAGACGATTTAACAATCAAATAGATTGTAAACAGTCTTTGCAAGTACTCCAGGTGATCAACCTATCATACCCTACATTGTGCACAAGTATAAGACCCCGAATTTTTTATAAATAAAATGGAATTTCCTTTATTTATTATTTTGAAATAGTAAGGGTTGATTTGATTAATGTGGTTAGTTATGGGTAAAATGCTAAATTTTTACAAAATAAGCAAGTGGTTATAAAATATTCATTGTTGTTTGGGAATATTCGTTTGGTCGTGGAATATTAAATGCTTTGTGGGAAATATTAAATGCGATGGCGCAACCATGTGTGGGCCCCATAACGATTGCGATTGGAGGAAGAAAACGACAAATATAAGTTGTTTAAAAATAACTACAGTAGTTATTACTGCTTTACATCGTTGTTGGAATACCCGTTAAAAAAACAAGAATACGTCTGCTGTTGTTGCCGAAGATATACACCAGTATTGCACCAATTATTGACTCTTACGTAAGAAGGCACTACTCAATAATGGTTACAGTAATTACTGTTCAGTATTTTATTAATTGTCGCGTTGATATTTTATATTGCTGTTGTTTCAATAATTGTCATTACACAGTATTTTTCATTATCGAAGCAATAATTCATATTATCTGAATAATATTATTAGATAACATTATTGACAATGTCTAGAAAGTTCTCTCTAAGGAGAGGTTTGGTCACCTAATTGCGCGCCAGTAAGGAGAAATTCTTATTGGAAAGCCCACTCTTTCCTGGGAACTACATGGTTGTCAATATTGTGATTCTGTAATATTATTTGTGAATAATTAATTATTGATTCATATGATGAGGAAAATATTAATTTTATGTGGATATAGATGGAGAAAATTTTTAATGTGACAATTGTTAAAAATTGAAATTTTATCTTTTTCTGATAAAATAATTCATTTAAATATATTATTATATTTTAATAATATAATAATGATGATATTTTTACGATGAATGTGGGATATATGAGTATATGTGGAGGAGGAGTATTTTTGTTACCAAAAATATTTAAAACATGTTTTTCATGTCGGTGGACCCCATTTCTTGACTGAAATTTGATTATAGTCTGTAAAATCGCCCATTTGTGGATTTCGGTCAATTTCTGCTTGGAATTTGGAAAAACTTTCTTCTGCAAAGTTGTAGAGAATTGAATTTCCTATAAAACTCGCAAGATTTGAATTTTCTGACAAAAGGGCTATTTATTGTGAATTATTGAAGTTCCGAAGCTCCGAAATAATTGATTTTTGGAAGTTTAAATTATTTTAAATAATAAAAACATTTTTAACAAGGTAGGTGTGCCCACTAGCATGGAAAAAGAGCTGAAATCAGATTGTCCAAGGTGTGCGTGAAGATTATATATATATATATATATATATATATTAATATTTTAATAAATTTTCTGCTTTGGTGTTCTAAGCATTTTCCTATAAATAGGGTGCTTAGGTTAGAATTGAAAATCACACCAGAAACTGAAGTTTTCTCTCTATATTATCGAGCGTATTCTTGTGAGTATTTTGAGTATACTTTGAGTATTGCTATACGGTGAAAGTTCAAGTTATAGCTATATCCGATATTCCGCTTAGAAATCTTTTTCTTTTCGAGGTAAGGATATTATTTTTTTTTCGTAATGATATTATTTCTTCAATATCATTATCTTTGAAATATTGATCTGAAGTTTTTATTAAATTTGGAACTTTTGGTGTCGGAGTTACCATTCACGATACTCTGACCTATTCACGATATCTTGATTTATTCACGAATACGGCACTATTCATCGAAAAATGAAAATTTTTCTTTTCGTCCAAAATATCTATTGTGGATACTAGCTTTGATTGTATCCATGTTTTGATCATTCTTGAATTTTACACCACTATGATTATTTTTGAGGTATTTTTGGACGTGGATAAAATAAAGTACGAATCCTTAATCCTTAATCCTTGTCATTTTGTTTCACTGGATTCGTTTCTTTAAAAAAAAATAAATATTTTTCATCATCCTCAGTCTTAAATGATGATATTATGGAATATCTTTGGCCTGTAGTGTAAAGATGAATGATTTCTGATGAATAGAGGCCTGTAGTGCAAAGATGAATGATTTCTGATGAATATCTTTTGCCCGTAGTGCAAAGATGAACAGGTGTTTAGATGAACATGACCAATCGGTGAATGTCCTTGGCTCAGAGTGCAAGGATGAATATATGATTCGGATATATATTGATTGATGTTACGAGGATAAAAGTATTGATGATGGATTTGTTAAATTCATAGATATTAGTAGATTTCATCCTCTACGTAACTCTTCTATGAATTAATATTTTCCAACTTCTTGAGTATTGATTTAAAACTTATTGTCTATTGTATTCTATTAGATTTTTTCCTGTTGAAGACTAACGATAATTTGTTACAGATTATCTTAGTCATAATATTCTTCTTCGGGCTAGTTGAGCTCACCCTTTTCCTTTTTGTTCCATTTTTCTTCTCGGGAGGCGAGAATGTAAGAGTACAGTTTGGGTATGGAATGATGGTTTTAGAGAGTTGTTTAGTAGTCCTCACCATTTTTGTAAAATAATATATCAATAATTATGATGAGGATTTATTTGTATGTGGATATTGTTTAGATGGCAATATCTGTATTTAAACTCACAGTTTTACTGTTGTAATAATAAAGTTGTAGTTGTTTCTGTACCGTGTATTGACAACTCAGAATGGGTGATGTATACCTATTTTGGGGGTGTCACAACAAGTATGAAATTTAACTTCATAAGCATAAATGGGACTATATGCCCGACATCTGTTTTCCCGAGTATTCGGGTTGTTCATCTTAGTATTCATGCGAGACCACACCAAAGCAATTTGGATTGGAAAACATTAAATAGCTTCAAAGGATTTGAATTGTTCGAAGGTTATATCATTTATCATCAACGAGGGGATGTTTAGAAGCTTTTTGCAATTCATGCAAAATCGACGAGGGAGAGACTCGTGTTCAAAACATAGGAGAAATGATAGCAATTTACGGGTTGTCACAAATAAGCGATTCAAAGAGTTGGGACCACGAAATTTAAGGGAAAGCTTTGATCCGATCATGGCGGAAACATGGGTCAAGCAAATTACCAAGATATTCGATGTCTTGGGATGCGGAGAAACGAAGGTTCCATTCGCCACCTTTATGTTCCGTGGCGAGGCGAGACCACTTGGTGGGAGTCGTGAAGCGTACCCATCCACCGCACTTCAAAGATGTCTTGGGAGACGTTTGAAACTATTTAATGATAAATACTTTCCGAAAGTGTTCATCATATGAAGGAAGTGGAGTTTATTAGATCGGAGCGAACACAACATGACGGTGTCTCGATGACGAGGCGAAGTTTGCGAGTTATCCGGTTTTGCACCTCATTTGGTGGAGAATGAGGAACGTATGGCGCGCGGATGTTTACGAGGTTTGAAACCCAACATACGTCGATATCTCATCTCTCATAAATTTTCTCTTTATTCGATGTTGTTAATAGGGCTCAATTGTTAGAAAGCGAGATAACGAAAATACGGTCCAACCGAGGTACCACAATCGAGGATCATCTGGGAGATAGCAAATCGACAAAACAACAATAACCAAAGGAGAAAGAAAAGACGGACAAAATGGTAACCACTCCGGTGGTAATCATGGCCATGAAAATAGAAGAAGCGAGTTAGGAGGAGATTTTAAAAGAGGAGATTCAACAACGACCATGTGAAGACGACGATGCAAGAAAGAATCGGGTTCCAAGGGAGGAGAACGACCACCGGTCATATGCTATAAATGCTTGAAAGAGGGATATATCACCAAACCGCTCACAACAGCCTGGTATGCTATAATTGTAGAAAGGAAGGACATATCGCTCGAGATTGCACGGTAGCGAAACCTAGTTCAACGGGGACGGTGACTCAAAAGACTGTCCCAGAAAAGTCAAAGTCAACGGTTCCTGGAAGAGCGTTTGTTGTGACTGGTCAAAATGCGAAGAACCCAAACGAGGTGATCACGGGTAAGCTATTTATAAATTCTTGTGAAGTTTATACTTTACTAGATACCGATGCTACCCATTCATTTATCTCTCCTACTTGTGCTCAACGTTTAAATTTGACTCCGAAAAAATTAGACTTTGACCTATCTGTGGAAACTCCGTTATGAGAAACTTTCATCACATCCACTGTTTATAAATCTTATCTAATCCAAGTTGGCACCCTTATCTTACCTGTTGACCTTATCTCTTTAAAGATACTTGCTTTTGATGTGATTTTAGGGATTGATTGGTTAACTACTCATCATGCCAAAATTGATTGTTTTCGTAAGGTTGTTAGTTTTCATATTCCTAATCAACCCGTTGTTCGAATTCAGGCAACTAAACCATTAAAATCAATCACTGTCATATCTAATCATAAAGCGATTCGTTTATTGAAAAACGGTGTCAAACTTTCTTAGCCCATGTTATGGATTTGAATAAAGACACGTCAAAATTGAATAATATTCTGTTGTTATTAACTTTCGGCGACGATTTGAAGAACTTCCCGCCTACCCCGTAACGTGAAGTTGAATTCATTATTGACCTTGAACTGGTACAAAGCCCATTTCTAAAACCCCATATCGAATGGCTCCTATTGAACTCGAGGAGTTAAAGGTCCAACTACGAGAATTGTTGGACATCGGTTTCATTCGTCCTAGTACACCTCCTTGGGGTGCTCCTATTTTATTTGTAAAGAAGAGAAAGACGGAGTATGCGACTTTGTATTGACTATCGGGGAATTGAACCATGTCACCATCAAGAATAGGTATCCTCTACCTCGTATTGATGACTTGTTTGACCAGTTGCAAGGAGCACAATTCTTTTCAAAAATCGATCTTCGCTTCCGGATATCATCAATGAAAATTAGAATCGAGGATATTCCAAAGACTGCCTTGAAACTTCAGTATGGGCATTATGAATTCTTAGTTATGTCTTTCGGATTGACTAATGCTCCTGCGGCTTTCATGGATATGATGAATCGAGTATTCAAAGACTATTTGGATAAATTCGTTGTTGTCTTTATTGATGACATCCTCATATATTCCAAAAGCCGTGAAGATCATGAGCACCATTTGAAGCTAGTACTCCAAAGGCTTCGTGAAAACAAGCTATATGATAAGTTGAAGAAATGCGAGTTCTGGCTTGAGGAAGTAGCATTCCTTGGGCACGTGGTGTCAAAACATGGAGTATCTGTTGACCCGGCGAAGATTGAAGCAATACAAAGTTGGGAGCAACCGAAGTCGGTGGCTGAAGTACGTAGCTTTTTGGGTTTAGCTGGTTATTATCGGAGATTCGTGGAAGGGTTTTCTCGAATTGCTACTCCGTTAACTCATCTGACTCGAAAGGATACTAAATTCATATGGAGCGAGGAATGCGAGAAGAGTTTCCAAAAGCTTAAGAGGAGACTCATTTCGGCACCTGTTCTAACAATACCATCTGGTACGGATGGATTTGTTATCTCAAATGATGCTTGAGCAAAGGGTTAGGATGTGTTCTCATGTAACATGGGAAAGTCATAGCCTATGCCTCGCGACAACTTAAAGAATATGAGAGGAATTATCCTACTCATGATCTAGAGTTGGCAGCAATTCGTTTTCCGCTAAAGATCTGGAGGCACTATCTATATGGGGAGAAAGTGGAGATATATTCAGACCATAAAAGCCTTAAATATTTCTTCACTCAAAAAGAACTCAACATGCGGCAGCGACGTTGGCTCGAGCTATTGAAAGACTACGACCACACTATTCAATACCATCCTGGAAAAGCGAACGTGGTAGCTGACGCGTTAAGTAGAAGATCATATGCAGAACGAAAAGTGCGATGATGTCAAGTATCGCGACAGAGCTAACTTTAATAGAAAAGTTAAGGTTACTCAAGCCACCAATCTTGAGTGATGCATATGAAGAAGAAAGTACAAGAAGGTGCTATTCCTAAGCGAGAATTGATGAAGAAGGAATACTTCGAGTCCACTCCAGACTTTGTGTTCCTAACGATTCTGATTTGAAGTACAAGATCATGATGGAGGCACACAATACACCATTTGCAATCCATCCTGGAAGTACTAAAATGTATCGTGATCTTTGACATACATTTTGGTGGAACAATATGAAGAGAGAGATTGCAAAGTTTATCTCAACATGTTTAACTTGTCAACGTGGAAAGGCGGAGCATCAAGTGCCTAAGGGACCATTGCAACCACTTGAGATTCTGAAATGGAAGTGGGAACACATTACCATGGATTTCGTTACGGGTCTTCCCACGGTTTCTCAAGACATAAATGCTATTTGGGTTATTGTTGATAGATTAACCAAGTCTGCACATTTCTTGCCGATACGGGAGACTTATTATCTTGAACGTCTTGCTAGTATGTATGTAAATGAGATTGTGAGGTTGTATGGCATGCTAGTATTTATAGTTTCAGATCGTGACCTAAGATTCACTTCAAGATTTTGGGTTAGCTTGCAAAAAGCTATGGGTACGGATTCTGATTGATTCGCGCATACCATCCTCAAACAGACGGACAATCGAGAGAGGACTATTCAAACTCTTGAAGATTTATTAAGACTCATGTCCCTGACTTCAAGGGCGCTTAGGATAAGTATTTACCATTGGTGAAATTCTCCTACAACAACAGCTTATCGAGCAAGTATAGGTGTGGCTCCATATGAAGCATTATATGGATGAAAGTGTCGCTCTCAATATGTTGGGATGAGGTGGGTGAAGCAACATTGTTGGGACCCGAGTTAATACGTATGACTACCGAAAAGATTCAAATGATTCGACAACGTATACAAACGGCACAAGATCGACAAAAGAGTTATGCGGATCTTCATCGAAAGGACGTGGAATTTAGTATAGGGGATCATGTATTGTTGCGAGTTGCTCCATGGAAGGGAGTTACAAGATTTGTGAAGAAAGGAAAGCTCAATCCATGATTTATTGGTTCATTTCAAATTCTTGACCGAGTAGGAAATGTAGCCTATAGACTCGCGTTACCTCCAAGTATGTCTCGTGTTCATAATGTGTTTCATATATCATACTTAAGAAATATGTGAAAGACCCGAACCACGTTATTGAGTTAGAACCGGACGAGATAGCCGAAGACTTAACGTATGAGGAGGTACCTGTCAAGATCTTGGATAGGAAGGAGCATGTCCTACGCACGAAGGTCATACCACAAGTTAAAGTCTTGTGGAGGAAACCATGCTATAGAGGAAATGACTTGAGAGTTGGAAACAGAAATTAAAGCGAGGTATCTTCATCTTTTCGAAACACCAGGTACGTACGTCAATTTCGAGGATGAAATTTCATAAGGAGGGGAGGTTGTAAGAGCCCGAATTTTTTATAAATAAAATGGAATTTCCTTTATTTATTATTTTGAAATAGTAAGGGTTGATTTGATTAATGTTGTTGGTTATGGGTAAAATGCGCAAATTTTACAAAATAAGCAAGTGGTTATAAAATATTCATTGTTGTCGGGGAATATTCGTTTGGTCGTGGAATATTCGTCTTGTCGGGAATATTAAATGCACCAGTAGCGACCATGTGTGGGCCCCATAACTCTGAAAGCGATTGGAGGAAGAAAATGACAAATATAAGTTGTTTAAAAATAACTTGCGTGAGTTATTACAGATTTACATTTGTTGGAATACCCGTGGTTAAAACACGATATATACGCGTTGTTGCACAAGAAGAAGACACTGCAGTATTGCACCAATTATTGACTCTTACGTGAAAGCACTACTCAATAATGGTTACGATGAATCTTGCTCGATATTTTATTAATTGCCGCGTTGATATTTTATATTGTTTGTTGTTTCAATAATTGTCATTACACAAGATTTTTCATTATCGAAGCAATAATTCATATTATCCTAATAATATTATTAGATAACATTATTGACAATGTCTAGAAAGTTACATCTAAGGAGAGGTTTGGTCACCTAATTGCGCGCCAATAAGAGAAATTCTTATTGGAAAGCCCCCTATTTCCTGGGAACTGCCTGGTTGTCAATATTGTGATTCTGTAATATTATTTGTGAATAATTAATTATTGATTCATATGATGAGGAAAATATTAATTTTATATGGATATAGATGGAGAAAATTTTTAATGTGACAATTGTTAAAAATTGAAATTTTATCTTTTTTCTGATAAAATAATTCATTTAAATATATTATTATATTTTAATAATATAATAATGATGATATTTTTACGATGAATGTGGGATATATGAATATATGTGGAGGAGTATTTTTGTTACCAAAAATATTTAAAACATGTTTTTCATGTCGGTGGACCCCATTTCTTGACTGAAATTTGATTATAGTCTGTAAAATCGCCCGTTTATGGATTTCGGTCAATTTCTGCTTGGAATTTGGAAAAACTTTCTTCTGCAAAGTTGTAGAGAATTGAATTTCTTATAAAAACTCGCGAGATTTGAATTTTCAGACAAAAGGGCTATTTATTGTGAATTATTGAAGTTCCGAAGCTCCGAAATAATTGATTTTTGGAAGTTTAAATTATTTTAAATAATAAAAACGTTTTTAACAAGGTAGGTGTGCCCACTAGCATGGAAAAAGAGCTGAAATCAGATTGTCCAAGGTGTGTGTGAAGATTATATATATATATATATATATATATATTAATATTTTAATAAATTTTCTGCTTTGGTGTTCTAAGCATTTTCCTATAAATAGGGTGCTTAGGTTAGAATTGAAAATCACACCAGAAACTGAAGTTTTCTCTCTCTATATTATCGAAATATTCTTGTGAGTATTTTGAGTATACTTTGAGTATTGCTATACGGTGAAAGTTCAAGTTATAGCCTATATCCAGTATTCCAGATTCCAGCTTAGTAGTCCGCCTTTCCGAGGTAAGGGATATTATTTTTTCCGTAATGATATTATTTCTTCAATATCATTATGTTGAAATATTGATCTGAAGTTTTATCAAATTTGGAACTTTTGGTGTCTGAGTTACTATTCACGATATCGTCACTATTCACGTATCACGATACTTATTCATTTATCTGAAAGACTATTCATCGAAAAATGAAAATTTTTCTTTTCATCCAAAATATCTATTGTGGATACTAGCTTTGATTGTATCCATGTTTTGATCATTCTTGAATTTTACACCACTATGATTATTTTTGAGGTATTTTTGGGCGTGGATAAAACGAAGTACTGAATCCTTAATCCTTAATCCTTGTCATTTTGTTTCAATTTGGATTCGTTTCTTTAAAAAAAAAAAAATTTTTCATCATCCTCAGGTCTTAAATGATGATATTATGGAATATCTTTGGCTCAGAAGTGCAAGATGAATGATTTCGATGAATATCTTTGGCTCAGATGGTGCAAAGATGAATGATTTCGATGAATATCTTTGGCCCGTAGTGCAAAGATGAACAGTGATTAGATGAACATGACCAATCGGGTGAATGTCCTTGGCACATAGTGCAAGGATGAATATATGATTCGGATATATATTGATTGATGTTACGAGGGATAAAAATATTGATGATGGATTGTTAAATTCATAGATATTAGTAGATTTCATCCTCTACGTAACTCTTCTATGAATTAATATTTTTCGCTGCGAGTATTGATTTTTTTCCCTGTTGAGCTCACCCTTTTCCTTTTTGTTCCATTTTTCTTCTCAAGAGGCGAGAATGTAGCGAGTACGAGTCGGGGTATGGAATGATGGTTTTAGAGAGTTGTTTAGTAGTCCTCACCATTTTTGTAAAATAATATATCAATAATTATGATGAGGATTTATTTGTATGTGGATATTGTTTAGATGGCAATATCTCAGATTTAAACTCACATTTTCTTGTTGTGTAATAATAAAGTTGTAGTTGTTTCGCATCTGCAGTATATTGACAACTCAGAATGGGTGATGTATACCTATTTTGGGGGTGTCACAACAAGTATGAAATTTAACTTCATAAGCATAAATGGGACTATATGCCCGACATCTGTTTTCCCGAGTATTCGGGTTGTTCATCTTAGTATTCATGCGAGACCACACCAAAGCAATTTGGATTGGAAAACATTAAATAGCTTCAAAGGATTTGAATTGTTCGAAGGTTATATCATTTATCATCAATAATATCTAGCCGAAACAAAAAGCCAGAAAGCATACTTGGAAACAGTTCGTTAAAGAAATAGAGCTTTAAAGTATAACAATTGTAATACTAACGAAGTAATCATCAATAACGCTTGCAAGGAAATTGTTGTTATATAACTTTAATACAAAGGAACGTGTACGAAAAGTAAATAGCTCAAGTCTGATACTTACTCTCACTGCAACAACAATGAGTAAAGATTGAATAATTGTTCAATAGAAACTTAGGGTTAGGAAACTTGCCTGATACGTCTTCTACAATTTACCGTTATCTTCTAGCCCTTCACGTAACCTATTCACACGTGTCACGTTAAGCAATTAGGTTCGCGAACACCACTTCGAAGTGTAATGGTTTCCTTTTATTTTAATAAGATGATTAAACTCGCACGAATTCAAATACAATTCAATTACATAACATATTGCTTCGTTTAATTTCAAATCTATACCTATTCATTGTGATAACACAAGTGCCATAGCAATAACACACAATCCTGTCATGCGTTCTAGGACTAAGCATATAGAAATAAGATATCATTTTATTAGGGATCATGTTCAAAATGGAACCATGTCTTTACAATACATCCCTACTGAAAATCAACTTGCTGATGTCTTTACAAAGACTCTAGATGAATCCAGATTTAATAAATTAATAAGTGAGCTAGGCATGCTAAATCTACAATCATAAAATCTATGCTCTAGTTTGTGCTAACCATGCAAATATAAAGATTAGTAGTCCTCCCAAAGACTACACTAGCTCAGGAGGAGCTAAGGGCAAATTAGTATTTTCCACACAAGTTAAAATTGTGGAGCCAAGCAGAACTTGACATATGCCCCACTAAGCAGATCGAGAGGAGGGAAGTTACAAGTACAGTTTAAAAATATCTTTTTGAAATGAGAAGTTTAAAAAGCTTATTCCTTTCTCTCTCTACCAGTAGAAACCCTAACTATTAGAAACACTCAACCAACCTCAGTGCAAGAAAATCAATGGCTGCTTCAAATGTTATCACTGGTTACTGACTCTGTTTCGACGAGTTCAAGACAGCTGACCCTAAATTTCACAAAGTTTTATCTTTAGTAAAGAAAGCTGGTCTTGAAGAGGCTCTGGGCACCAGCACATGGATGTACCCAAAGCTAGTAAAGGAGTTTTACAACAATGGAATTTTTGAGAACTGCATCATCACCACAAGGTCAAGGGAGTACAAATTAAACTCAAGGCTGGAGACATAAACCTAGCCCTAGGTTTCAAATCAAAGGGACTTCTATTGATAGAGGTCATCGACTTCCATAAAGGACTGAAGAAGATGCATCACAAAAAGAATCAGACCATCAAGGGATACAAGAAGAAGGAGTTTCCCCAAAAGTATGAGTTTTTGGCTGACATTGTTGGAAAATGCATATGCTGCAAGAGCTCTGGGCATGACTCTGTGAATGAAATACAACTTAAACTCATGACAACAATCTGCTTTGGGATTCAACTCAACTATGGGGCCCTACTCATCGACTGGATTGGAAAATGGATACTCAGTTCGAAGAAATTAAAGAGCTCTGGCAAGATGCTCTACGGGCGCTTTATAAGCATCATCTTGCAATCTGCACTGGGTGACAAAATTGGGGATAATGAAGGATAATCCATCAATCCCAACAGGAGGATGACTCAGCAGCTGTTTGAAAACTGGAAAAGAAATCCAGCTGAAAATGTCAGGATGATATCTGAATCCAATGGAAGAACTGGTTATGCGAAGGAGTTTGGAGTACCAGGAAACATGTCCATTGTAAAGGAAACTGAAGAAGAAGAAGAAGAAGAAGAAGAAGAAAAAGAAGAAATCAAAAAGGAAGAACCCATTGCTTTAATTAGAAAAAGAAGGGTAAGAGAAAAATGAAGGCTTCAATGGAAGAGGAGCCTCAAGGCTCAACTACTGAGGCACCTCAAGAGAGTTCAGGTACTGAAACTCGAAGAAACTAAAAAGTCAAAAATAGCAGTCTGAGGAAGAAGAAGACAAAGCTACCATCTCTTAGTTGCTCAAGAAAGGAAAGCTGAGTCACAAGTCAAAGAAGCCCTCTTTCCCTTCGATCGTAGAGTCCCTACCGATCTTAGAATCCAGACTTGACACCACTCTGGAAGAAGATACTGAACCAGCTTCTCAGTCAGATCAACCTTTCAGAGCTGGAGCTAGAAAAAGTACTGAGGATGTAGCTCAGCCTAAAAGGTCAAAGAGAAAACTGGTCAAGAAGTACATCCTTGTCAATGAAAAGGTGTTAAAAGAAGAAGACAAAAGGATAGCTACTGACTAAGGACTACCCGAAGCTAATAAGCAGAATACAGCTCAAGCTGAGGGGGAGCTTCCTAAAGTCCTTGTACTAAAGAATGCCCCAGCTGACACTACAAAAACACAGGTCATTGCCGACGGGCTATGCCATCGCCAATTATTGCCATCGACAATGAGGTCATTGGCAACGGCAATGTCCGTCGCCCTTCCCGTCGTCGTATGGGTCGTCGCCCCTAGCTCCCGTCACTCGCCGTCGGCAAGAGTGTCATTTGCGACGGGGTCATTGGCAACGTCTAGCCGTCGATCATGAGGTATTGGCGACGGCATTGGCGACAAAACAGCATCAATTAGTAATGGTAATTTCGAAAAATTAAAAAAGCATTCATTACTGAAGATATAGTCATAATGCCAATGAGGTTTTTAGAATTTTTTTTTAAAATTGCAAAATACCCCTGTTCATTTACATATACATAATTATACCTGTAATAAACTAAAGAAAAATAAATAATTCTTCACGAACGCATATCAATAACAATAATAGCTTTTGCTATATCAACCATCAAATATGTAAACAACGTAATGACTTATAGATAAAAGTCGTATGATGTAAATACAAAATGTAATCATAAACAATCAATATAATTAGATACATATACCATCAACCTAACTAGATACTAAACTCTAGTTTGTACAAATCAAAAGCTGTATAAATATACATATATGAAAGTCAAAATATAAACATAATGGGTACTACAACCCAAGATCAAAAATGTCGGTATCATCATCGCCGCCGGTCCCACCTACGGTTCCACCTCCGGTCAGACTGCCGGTCCCACCCTCAATAGTCTTATCAGCATCAGCCCACTTTTCCAGACATCGGTTTTCGAGTTTGGTGGGTCCATCTCACGTGACGTGGTGTAAGCAGAATGGATTTGCGATTGCCACCCGGCACATGCATATTCATCCTTTTTATACTAAAACTAAACATAATTCATTTAGTATTTACATTGTGTTAATGTAATGGAGAGAACAAAATTAAAATCTCACAAAAAATCGGCCATTAATTTTTTTAAAAAGAAAATGAGCATTCTTGTTTTACAAAAGAGACTACAATGTAAATAATTACCATTTATTGTGACTAAAGGACACATTTTTAAAGTAAAATATTGAAATTACAATTAAATGAAATAAATATTTCTTGATCAAATCTAAAATTAAAGAAATAAACAGTTGAAATAACATAAGAATACTTCTTTCCTTGTTCTGATGAGGTGGAGGGAATGCTCATGTGAAAGGCAATGTTTTTTCTTCTATTATTCATTTTATATTTTTTTAACTAAGAGGGAAAAAGAGGTAAAATGCCAATGTTTGATGTTCTCTTATTACATCAGATCATAGTATGTAACCCCTCCTTACTCCTTAGCAAGCTTCAAGAATTATAAGTACAAAAATTCTTCATCATGGCTCAAATAAAAATAAATACACGAGTGGAAAATAAATATTTGCAATTAAAAGATTGAATAATAGTAGAAATAAAACAAGGCCTAATCTAGGAAAAAGGGTATTGACTTTAATATGTATCCACTAAGCCTCTGACAAATTCTAGTAAAGTAAAGATGACAATCGGCATTTGAGGGGCATGTATAGCCGTCTAGACAAAAAACATAAACCACTCTGCAAAGCAAAAACTTTCTGGTAATTCTTGGTAACTGAAAATGAATTGAGATCTCAATTAGAAAACGAAAAAAGGCAACCTTAAACCAACAAACTAGTTGGAGTTGTGAGCTAAGCTCAGCAAATATGATATTACGTTGAATCTCGCCCTCTTCTATTTGCGGCGTCTATTTGTGACCAACTCTGGGTTGCCTTTCCATATAATTAATTATACACTAGTACTGTAAGCTAACATATAATATAGATGGATAATGCTCAAAAAAAGGTAGAATATATACTACTTAGCAGCAAAGACAATAATATAAGCCTGATAACATAAGAAAATTGAAGACCCAAATTAAACCCTAACATAAATAAATTGGAACTTACAAATTAAAGTCTAAGAATAAAAAAAATTAACTTACTAATTGTTCTCTGAGAGATGGAGAACCAGCAGAACCAAGAGGGACGAAAAGAGGTAGAGGCAGCAGGTCGCACAGAATAGGCCAAGGAAAGGGGAGCAAGAAAGGGGAAGGCCGGTCGGTGGGATAGAAGATGGAGAGGCGGACGACAACGTTGATGGAGATGGCGATGACAAAGATGGTGCAGAGGCGACATCAGAGGTGCAGAGGCGACGATAGAGGTACAGAGGCGATGAACAGGTCGAGCGGGAGAAAGAGAACAGAGAAGGAAAAGAAAAATGAATTTTAGGGATTAAATAGAATCTCATTCTCGACGGCAATAAGGATATGACTCAATAACGACGGCAAGGCCATCGCCTATGACCTTTTCCCACGCCCGCGAAAAAATTCCCACCAAATTTGGACCTGGGAAGGGTCATTCTCGACGGGATACATTGGCGATGGCTAGGCCGTCGATACTGAGGTTATTCTCGACGGGGATTCTGCCGTCGCTAATGAGGCCGTCGCCAATGACCTATTTTTTTGTAGTGTGAGGGGGAGCTGCTTGAAGTTCAAATGGGTAATTGAGTTGAGGGGGAGCCTCACGAAGTCCATATGTTAGAAAAGGCTACAGCTGAGGAGAAATTGCCAAGAGACCATCATGAACCTTCCTCAGTCCCTCAAGGGATTCTAGCTTCAGAAACTGCAAAAATAGAAAGGATTGAAGCTATGGAGGATGAGAGAGCAGAAGAGCAACGTAGAGAAGTGGAGATGATTGATGTAGTGAAAACTTCAAATGAAGACAAAGAAGAGGATGATGAAGTTGAGATTATTGAAGTGGGATGGGATGGATATAGGAAAGCCAACTACAATCAACTGTTCTCCTATCTACCTATGATGCCATTTCACAGAGCCCAAATCCTCAACTCCACAGGATCACATATTCGGACCTTCAAAGCCTATCCAAAGAATCTTGGTGCTAGCTCATGGATTCCTGAGCAAACTCAACTTTGCCCGAAAGTCGATCACCAATGACCTCTCTTGAAAACCGGCATGAGGTACAAACTATTTCCATCTCTTTTAGGGTAAATCACTGTCCACCATCATTTTTCAACCAATTCTATGAATTACCAAGATGGTTGGAAGAGATACTTCATCCATTCAATCAATTTCCAGTTACAGAATCCCAATATTCTGTAACTGATGAACCAAACATGCCTAACTTTGTATTGATCCAATCTCCTATCATCTCTCACTCTACGATTATTGATCCACATCTAATTGTAGAGTCACCTGCTCAAAACGTAGAGTCACCCCCTCCTGAAGATCAAACACCCACACCAGCCCCAACAATCGATATCCCTTCCTCATCCACAAATGAGTTTTTCAATCTTGATCTTGCTCTCTACAGTATGCAAGATCAATACACCATGGCCTCTCCTCCAAATAATCCACAACTCCTTGAACTTATAACTGATCTCCCCACCAAAATGGAGTTGTCAGAAGCAACTAAGAAAGTGACCAAGGACATACAAGAAGATCTTGAAGTTCACTCCGAACTTGTTCATATGAGGCTGACTCGTTTGATTGATGCTGCCAATACTCTCCCAAGCAACCTAAGTTCTGAACTGACAAAGAAGCTTAGGGAGATAATAAAAGAGATGATCCAGAGTATCAATGAAAGGGATCAAATCAAATTTCTAGCTGCCAAGAAGCACATGGATGTTGTTCTTATTTTACAAAATACTCAAGAATCCCAAAATCAACTTTTGATGGAAAATCTCACGAGTCTAAAGACCCAAATGAAAGAATTCCAATCATTCTCCATGGGTCAAATGCAACAAACAGAAAATGTCTTGGCCATTCTGCAAAAGAGAGAAGCTCAAACTGCCTCTCTGATTCAGGAAAATCGTGCAGACATTGTTCAATCCCAAACTCAACTCAACGAACTAGTCCAAGGCATGACTCACCTATCTGAAGATATTCAAACCCTTAATGCTGACATAAATGGGGGAGAATAAAGGGGAAGGAGGTGACAAAGGAAAAGGCGAAGGAGGCAAAGGCAAAGGTAAAATTGCTCACTTCTCAAGAAGTTCTCCCACAAGTTCTCCTGCAAGACAGTCTCGCCATCAGACTCCACGACCTTAACAGCAGCAAATTCTCATGGCACAACCACTAAGGAGTCAAAGGCCTTCTCCAAGCTCACAAGAGGTGACCACCACATGCTTAAGAATGCCAATTGGAGATCCTGCATTCATGAATAGACACGATCATTTGGAAAGGCTAAGTCAAAGCGAGATGGAAGATATAACATGGAGAGACGAAGTCAGCAGGAGAAGAAGAGCTCAAGAGTATGAAAATCCTCCAAGGAACAAAAGGCAGAAGAAATAGAGATAAGTTGAAACTCATTTCTTATTGATGTAACTATATTTAATTGCAATATCAGTCTTTACAAACATCAATAAACTCATGCTTATTCTCTAGAGGTTTCAGCTGCTCACTAAAACACTAAGTCATATTTACTTTCTAGCAACTGCATCTAGAAATTAATAATCATGATACAAATCTTCTTGGTTATGTCAACATTAAATAGGGGGAGATTGTTGGGAGATTGCATATTTAAAATTTGATGTTGAAAGTAAATATTCAAGATTATATGTAAAGTCCTTAAAAGAATACATTTACAAGGACTTAGTGATAGATCAAACTTGTTAGGTTGATCTGGTCTTTAATTTTTATCATTCTGTAAATGAATGTATAAAAGAAAAGATCAAAGTTGTTAGGGTTATCTATGTCTAAAAATGTAATAGATAGTGTCGACATCAGGATTTTTATTTGTCCCTTTTCGGTTCTTGTTCTTTGGTGTTCTCATGTTATGTGAGATTTTTTTTTAAAAACAAGTGAAAAAGGTCCGACATGTATATATCGACGATTTGACTGTAGGAGTTTCCAGTTGGTGTTTTTAACTGGTTGCACCAACGCAACTGAGAAAAGGTTTGCACATTGACCCAGTGATGTGACACTGCTAAACGGGTCTGTGACCCAGTGTGTGGGGGGTGGGGGTTAATGTGCTGTTATTTGGAAGTACCTCATTCGTACCTATATTCAAAGGGTTTGAATTTGTATGAAAAATTCAGTTTTAAACATAATATAGTAATGAGGTTTTGTAAAAGATGTTTTTCAAACCCTGTGCTCAATAGTAATTGAGACCTTTTCATACTTCTATTTTATTATTAAATGTTCGGCTTTATTGCTTTTATTTTCGAGATGCAAAGCATCTTCGAGAAAATAATATATAGCAGTGCCGAACTCCGCATGGGCATGAAAGTCATCTAAGGAAATTCAAACACCGTGAATAATTTACAAGCTGCTTACAGCTGAAAATGTCCATCACGGAACCAATCTAGATTCATTGATCAATCTGTGATCACATGATTCCTAGGCTCACATGATGCTGTAGTTTATATGAAAAGCAGTAAGCAGTTATATATATAAAAGCTGTAAATATATATATATACAGACATGATCTACCACCACGAAGCACCTCCATGGGGGATCAGAAATGTAAATATATAAAAGCGGTAAATATATAGAGAGAGACATGATCAACCACCACGAAGCAGCTCCATGGGGGATCAGAAATGTAAATATATAAAAGTGGTAAATATATATATAGAGACATGATCAACCACCACGAAGCACCTCCATGGGGGATCAGAAATGTAAATAAAGCAGTAAATGCGATTAATCGCCACGAAGTAAACTCCAGGCGGGACGGAATGTAAATAAAGCAGTAAAAATGATGGGTTCTCTTCCATGTATCGTATCATCATCTACACAACTTAGATGATGCTACTATATTCTGGAGTATGTCTTGGGCAAGGTAGGCTGGTGGCGAGCATGAGGTCAATTGAGCCCATATTGAGGCTTCAAGCAGCATGAGGTGGGCAAGAATGTGGGGGTCGAGTGGGCGAGCCCATGTTAGGGGCTTGAGGCAGGTGGTGGCTTGAGGCGAGGTGGCTTCAGGCGCGAGGTGGTGATCGCTACTGTGTTTTGGCTTTCAGGCGTGGTGGTGCAATGCTACTCTTCTCTTGAGTAGGTGTTACAAATGGATCGATTGCTTTGGCCGCCCTCAACTAGTAATTTCATCAAGGCCACAAACTATAATCATTCTCAGATGGTGGTTGTTAGTTTAACTTGTTATGTTGGGTTCTCTTCCTTGTATCGTATCATCATCTATGCAACTTAGATGATGTTACTATATTCTGGGGTATGCCCTTAGCCATTGTTTTTTGGTCCATTTTAATATATATACAAACAAACTTAGCAAAAAAAAATGATCAACAGCCACGAAGTAAACTCCAGGCGGGACGTAATGTAAATAAAGCTGTAAAAGGCCACAAAGTAAACTTCAGGCCTGACAGAAATATAAATATAAATATATATATATATATATATAAGCGGTAAACACACATGATATATATCGATCCTGGCTCAGTTTATCATTTCAGTAATTTGTCGCTATATATATATATATAAGAGCAATAAACGTACCAGATATAAAATCCAGGCTCATCGAACAAAGTCCGACAATAGTTTATATATATATATATATATATATATATATATATATATATAAAAAGAAAATAAAAACCACGGACCGAAGTTCGGGCATACACACACAATACGACTCTCAATGTGAAGAATAGTGTGCGCAAAGATGAAGAGAAAGGCTTTATAATGTGTAAGAAGGTTTACAGTGGGCTGCCAAAGAAGACTTCTATGACTTTAAGTGGATGTACACTCGGCTCCCGCCGGTAAAAATATAGTTATATGTGAGCTAACAAGTGTTTAAAATGAGAAAGCACTCAATATGGGGGGTGTACAGAGCAAATTTGACAGGGCTTCCTCGCCTTTTTTCTCTTGAATATGGCCACCCCAAGCTCTATATTTATAGAGCTGGGAGCCGCATGTGTACCTGCGACAACCGCAGATGCACCTGAGGCTGCCCGGGGTGCCCCGGGCTCTGTGGGTCCTGCCATCTCGAAGTACGTGCACGCGTGCAACGTGATGTCCACTCGAACTTGCAGAACTTCAATCCGAGCATTCGATTGAGGTGTATAAGACCTGTTTTGGACTGCTGTTGTTGAGAGATACACAATAATATGGGATTAGAGGTTGTACGAAGTCAGGAAGATTGAACCATGTCCTATCTCTTCAGGCTTCAAATTCTAACCAGTGTGCTGCCTTGCGTAGTAGTCACTCGGGATTGCAACTCCTTCGTTCTTGTGGGACATTGTTGTGGGTAATGTATGTTGATTGTTATTTATTGAGATGGTGCCATGTGGGGTTGAGGTGGCAATTTGATGACTTTACCCTTCGCCGGGGTTATCTCCAGTTTTGGTAGATAAAGCAGACGTTGCTCAGGGTTATCTCTGAGATTGGACCGCTGCAAGTGTTGAATGCCCTCAGGGTTGTCTCTGAGGTGTGCTTGTCCTCCCGGGGTTATCTCCGGGTTTGTGAATTGAGTGCCTCGGTGGGAGTTCCTAAGTTAAAGCTTACTACATGCCTTTGAAACAAACATTTCCAGGGTTATCTCTGGAATTGCAATTGCACTTCTTGGGGTTATCTCCAAGGTTGACATTGTCTTTCCCGGTGTTGTTTCCGGGACTGAGATTGAACATCTCGAGGTTATCTCCAAGATATTTGCCTTCTCCGGTGGAATTTTTGGTATTTGCACTACTATCCTCGGAGGTTATCTTCGAGATGGGGAAAGGATACTCCCGGTGTGTTTTTCGAGGTTGAAATTGAACTTCCGGTGGTATCCGGGATTAACCTGAACTGTCTTCCAGGGTTATCTCTGAAAGAAGATTTCGCACTTCCTGAAATGTTAGTAACAGGTAGGCAGAAAAATTTCGAGTGTCTACAGATAGGATTCAAATGAATTGTAGCCTAATCAAAAGATTGCATAAGCCAATGCATAAGTCGTAGAACATCAAGGATCATAGTGTTTCTTCTTTGAAGGGCCTCTTCAAAGTTGTAGAGTGTTCCAAACGCCTGCCGAGCCAACTCAGAAATCGTAGTGCGCTCTCGGAAGCGTAGAGTCTGCAAGTCAAGCAAGTGAAGATCGTAGTGTACCAGTACTTAAGAGAAATCGTAGTGTTCTCATCTATCAGCACCAGATCAAGTACCAAGGTGGCAAGACACCACGATCATGATCGTAGTGTATCATTTGTCTGCATCAGAAGCATCGAGCCTTGTCCATTTGTTTAATAATAAAAGTCAACAAATGTGGAATGGATTATAAACGTTGAGTATCAAGAATCCCAATGACACAACAGTAATCCTTAATATGTAAAAAAGAAGCATATTGAAGAATCATGCCTCTCCGATTGATAAAGGTGCAAATCCTCTTTTGAAACCTGGTCCATCCAAATCCTGGTGTGATGTGGTCTCTACTAGATCTGGAAAAACCTCACGCTCTCTCTTATACCACCCTCCATTATTCGAGGATGGTCAGATTCTGGTTAAACCTCCCACTGATGTGCTCAAACGTGGAAATCAGCTCTGGTCTTCCAGCCTTGTGGGTTATTTCTTGCACTCAAACATCCCCTTCAAGGTTGTTGAACCCATTGCCAAACGTCTTTGGGGCAACATGGGTCTCACAAGTGTCTTTCTCCATAGCAAAGGCTACTATGTTTTCAAATTCAAATCTGTCTCTGATAGAGACAATGTCCTTGCCTCGGGTCCTTGGCACTTCGCCTCTAAAGTGATTGTCCTACAACCTTGGAAAGAAGGAGTTGAATTTTCAAAGTCTGACCAGTTCATATTTCCCATCTGGGTAAAGCTGAGCCAAATTCCTCTTTGCTACTGGTCTGATGAGGGTATAAGCTACCTTGCAAGTGCCATAGGTAAGCCCCTGTTTACCGATGAAATGACTTCCAAACATGACTTAATGCATTTTGCACGAGTCTGCATTAAAGTCCAAGCTGCATTCTCCTTCCCTTCCTCTATTAATGTTGTTGTTCTAAATGAAGAAACCTCTGAAGACATTATCGTCCCGGTTATTGTTGAATACCAAAGTAGGCCACCATCATGCCCTACCTGCAAAGTCTTTGGTCATTCTCCTTTGAAATGCCCTAAATCCAATTTTAAATGGGTGCCCAAAACAAATATCCAATCTGACTCTGCTCCTAAACCTACTTATGGCACTTCGGCCCCTGGCCCTTTATTTCCTACTCTTGCTCCTGTTGCTGTCAAAAATCCACATGTTGATCCTCATGCAAATGACTGGGTAACTGTTTCCCGAGTTGCCAAAGTTGGGAATAATCTGACTCATTCTCTTCCTATCTTGGACTCACCAAACTCTTTCTCCCCTATTGCAACTGCTATTGTCACTGACGCTATCACGCCTTCTGATCTTGATTCACCTCCTGTAAACTACCCTCTCCTGAACAAGATAATTGCTATAGATGAGAAGGAGGGAAAGGACCTGAAACAAAAGCAAAGAACTGGGATGGAACCTTCTCAAGATGCTAAGCGTAGAAACAAAGGCAAGGGCCGAGGGGGTAAATCCTCCCATTAATCACTACTCCCCCTAGTTTTTATATGTTAATGTTAGCTACATATAATATTAGAGGTCTGAATAAAAAGCCAAAGCAGGCTTATGTTAAACAGTTAATATTAGATAATAGTATCTCCCTCATTGGTCTTTTGGAAACCAAAGTCAAGCAGCATGTAGCTAGTAGAATCTCCAACAATATTTGTAGAAATTGGACTTGGTTTTATAATTATGATTATCACTATAATGGCAGAATTTGGGTTGGATGGGACCCCAATATTTGGCAAGTAGATATCCTTTATGCATCCTCCCAAGTTATTCATTGCAATATCAAGCATTTAGCAAATGACTGTTCTTTCTTGGGTTCTTTTGTTTATGGTATAAATTCTACATCTGAAAGGAAAGACTTATGGGCTGAATTATCCACTCTTAGTTCCTCTCTCAACTGGTGTGTCTTGGGTGACTTCAATGCTATCAGGAACCTTAGTGAAACTGACAGGAATGATACCGAATGGGACTCTGGTATGGAGGATTTCAAAGAGTGCCTGCAGAATCTTGAAATGGACAACATTAGAGGCATTGGTCCCTTCTACACTTGGTGGAACTGTCAAACTGAAAATCCAATCCATAAGAAGCTTGACAGAGCTTTGGGAAATGCCTCATGGCTCAGCTCATTTCCCCTTGCTCAAGCTACCTTTGCTCCTAGAGGAATGTCTGACCACTCTCCTGTCATGCTTAACCTTGGCATTCCTTCCACAAGGTCCAGGAAACCTTTCCAGTTCTTCAACCACATGATCCTCTTGAATGGCTTTCATGACTGTGTATCTTCTGTCTGGCTGCAACCCGACCTGGGTAACCCATTTCATATCCTGGCTGCAAAGCTCAAGAGAACTAAAAGAGCCTTAATTAACCTTAATAAATCCATTGGGAATCTATCATCTTCAGTTAAGGAAGCTACTGAAAATCTACACAGAGTCCAATCCTTGCTTTCCAACAGCCCACATGATTCGGATCTCATCTCCCAAGAGTAGAGCTGCCTTCATGTTCTTTGGCATTCATTAGCTCTAGAGGAAACTCTTCTCCATCAGAAATCTAGAGCTACCTGGCTTGCTACAGGGGATAGAAACACCAAATTTTTCTCCAATCTAGTAAAAAGTAGGTGAAACACAAACAAAATCCTTTCTATTAATAATTCTTCCGGTGAACTGGTTCAGGGGCAGGAGGAGGTTGAAAATGTGGCCATGAATTTTTTCAGAGATTTGTTCAACTACCAGCTCCTACCTCCTTCAGCTGACTTTGATAACTTTGGAGTTCTCCCTACCAAACACATAACTATTTCACAAGCTGCCATCCTTTCGGTTCCTATCACAGCTACTGAGGTATTCAAAACTCTTCATGGCATGAAGAGAAACAAGAGTCCAGGCCCGGATGGTTTTAACGTGAACTTTTTCACTCACTGTTGGGACATTGTTTGTGAAGACTTCACAAAAGCCGTTCTATTCTTTCTCTCTTCCTGTCGAATGCCAAGAGGTATAAATTCAACTGCCATTGCTCTTATCCCAAAGTGCCCAAATCCCTCTCTCATGTCTGATTTCAGACCAATATCGCTGTACAATTTACAAGTGCATCTCAAAAATTCTTGCTGACAGACTCAAATTGCTCCTTCCCTCTATCATTGATAAGGCACAATGCTTTCATCAAAGGCAGAAGTATAAGTGACAACATCTTTCTTGCCCAGGAACTATTCCGAAACTACCACCGGAAATCTAGTCCTCCTAGATGTGCCTTGAAAATTGATTGAAGGAAAGCTTTTGACACAGTAAATTGGGACTTCCTAATGGGCACCCTTAAATCCTTCCACTTTCCCACTCAATTCCTAGACTGGATTTACCCCTGCATTTCCACTGCTATGTTTTCTGTAAAGGTCAATGGCTCCCTTATTGGATTCTTTAGTAGTACCCGAGGCCTAAGGCAAGGTGATCCCCTTTCCCCTTACTTGTTTGTGCTAGTAATGGAAAATGCTCTCCCTTAAACTCAACTGGGGTTCTAAACAATCTGGGTTTCTTCACCACTGGCGGTCTAAAGCCAGTGACATCTCTCACCTCCTTTTCGCTGATGACATCTTATTTTTTTGCCATGCTAACCTTCAAACCATTTCCATCATACATTCATGTATTCATTCCTTCTCTCTCTTTTCTGGTCTCATTCCTAATATTCAAAAGAGCCAATGCTTTCTAGCCTGTGAAGATCCCGAAACAAAAGCATCCATCCTATCATTTCTGGGCTTTACACATGGTACTTTTCCCACCAGATTTTTGGGTGTCCCCCTCATCTCTTCAAAGCTTTCATACCAGGATTGTATTCCCCTTATCCATAGAATCACACAAAGAGTCTCCTCATGGACTGCTACTGCCCTTGCTTATTCTGGTAGGGTCCAACTCATAAAATCTGTGCTCTTCGCAATACAATCGTATTGGAGTAATCATTTCCTACTGCCTAAAGCCGTCATTCAAGCCATTCAATCTATTCTTTATCGATTCCTCTGGAAGGGCACCTCTCTTGCTCCATATGGTGCTAAGGTTGCATGGCACAACATCTCACTCCCTATTGAGGAAAGAGGTCTGGGCCTTAAAAACCTCCTGGACTGGAATAAAGCTCTACTTTTACTACACCTAACCCATGTATTGCAGATTAACACCAAATCACTATGGGCTAAGTGGGTGCAGACCACTGTTCTCCTTGGAAAATATGTCTGGCAGGCACAAATACCCACTGATTGTTCATGGATTTGGAGACAACTTCCAAAGCTCAGGCCTACTGCTCTTCAGCATCTTGAATACGTTGTTGGCTCTGGAGAAAACTTTAATCTCTGGTTCGATCCCTGGCTCAATGGTTCTGCCATCAACCCCAGCAGCACCTTGATCTCAAATTCAGGCCTATCCGTCTCAACCACAGTCAGGGACATTATGAATAGCACCTCCTGGCACCTCCCCCTATCAAACCATCAAGAGGTGATTCTCTTTCGGCAACTAGTACAATATGCTCCCTTTCCCTCTGCACCAATGGACTGTATTTTTTGGGACTCATTGGATGTCAGTTGCATCAAAGCAAGACACATTTGGGATAACATCAGGATTAGGAAACAGACTGTTTAGTGGCACACAATTCTCTGGCATAAACTGCATGTGCCGAGATACTCTTTCATGCTCTGGCTTGGATTTCATGGCAAGCTCCAAACAAACGACATCACTCGAGCCTATTCAGGAAGGACCTTCAATTGTCAGCTATGCAACAAGCATCCCGAAACTTTTTCACATCTTTTCTTCATCTGTGAATACTCCACTGTTATTATCAAAGCGACATTTCAACTGGGTGGATGGCTCTCTTTACCCCTGGACTGGACTGGACTCATCGACTATATCTCATCTTTCCAAGGGAGGAAATTATCAAAATATATTCTCAGCCTCTCCATGGCCGTTTCTTTCTATAACTTATGGGAAACAAGGAACAAAAAGCTACACAATGGGACACTCATTCCTCCAAGATGTCTTGCTACTGATGTAATTAGTATCATTAAATCTAGATTATCTACTAGTCCATCTTTCCTCAAAGCTACCAACTTTTGCCAATACTACTGTAATTAGCTTAGATAATACTGACTAGATTATGTTACACCGTCTTCTCTTTTAAGATATTCTCTTAACTTTAGCTAGATCCTCTATTGGTCTGTCTTTAGATGATCTAGCTATAGTCTGGGGTATGCCCCTCTGCCATTGTTTTTGATTTCATCTATATAATCACACAAATTTAGCAAAAAAAAAAAAAAAAAGACCTTTTCAGGTGTTAGGTGAGATAGCGATCACAGTCACAATGGGCGATATCTAAATCGAAAGTTGTGCAGAAAGTCTCCATCAAAGTTCAGAAATGTCAAATGCATTTAATGCTTTAACAGATGTCTTCAACGGATACATTTCAAAGGCATCATATATACAAAACATCAGTAGATGAAAGAATCAAGCAAGTACTGAACAAAAATGCTGAAGAACACTCAACGCTTAACTCTATGATCTGAAAAAGAAAGCTTACTCGGCTACTCAGTTCTTTCAAACTCAAGCTTAACAGCAACTGAGTAGCACTATACAAGAACTCAAATACCATCAAGTGAAGGAAGAAGTTCCAAGTCAGAAGGACTTGAAGAGTTCTAAGTGAACTGAGAAGCACCAAGTCTACTGGACTTGAAGAGTTCAATAGTGAACTAAGAAGTTCCAAGATCTTTGGTCTTGAAGGAATCATGAGATTCGTGTTGTAAAGATATCCTTAGTGGATTTCCTACTCAAGGAGTAGAAGAGTGGACTAGGAGCTTTGAATGCTCTGAACCACTTAAAATCTCTGTGTCCCCTATATTCTTGTCATAACTGCTATAACTGCCATAACTGCTTTACTCCTATTAAGTCATTATATCTTGAAGGGAAAACAAACAAATCTTAATTCCACTGTATTTAAATCATTATCAAAACTAATAATCATTTTATTTAAAAGAAGTTTAAAAATATCTATTCAACCCCGCTTCTAGATAACTATTGTGCCTCTGGGAACTAACACATAGTATCTTATATTATTGATTCAATTATTGTCTCAGTATCATCTGCACAACATTTTATATTATTAAATCAATAACTGAGACAACACATTTATTCATATTATTATTTAGATTATTGACAATGTCTAGAAAGTTCTGTTGAGGAAAGGGGTTAGGTCATCTAATTGTGTGCCAATAAGGAGAAATTTTTATCAGAAAGCCCCCTCTTTCCTGGGAATGATCTAGTTGTCAATATTGTAAGTTATAACATTAATGATGAATAATTGTTAAAACATTAAAAATGTGTTTATTGAAGATAAGTGAATTACAAAAGTTAAAGGAGAATAATGCAAACTTGGAAAACTTTAGGGGTACCAAACTTTAGGGGTACCAATTAGAGAAAAGATGATGCAAGCATGATATAAGCATGACATTATCCTTAAAGAAGCACAAAGATGATGTAAGGATGATATCATCATGATGTCATCATCATGTCACCTGGACTAAGGTGCAGTTATTGAGGTACTAAACTGTAATAAGTCGAGCCCCTAACGTGCAATTATCGAAACTATGTTTTCTTATAAATAGAAGCTCATTTCTTCTTTCATTCTCACCAATTCACTAAGACTCACAAGAGAGACAGTAGAGAGAGAAACTATAGAGAGAAAGAAAAAGAGTATTCTGCTACTTCACTATTGCAGTATCCAGTCTTCTACTAAGATAAGGGGTATTATTTCTTTTCATAGTCTTAAATCTAAACTTACTATGGTAAGTATTGCTTCTATAATCCCTAAAATTAGTGGAATATCCTTGAGTTTTGTGCTTCATCTAGTAGCGTTTCATTGGAATATTGGTCTGAACTTTCTTATTAAATTTTAATATTTTCACATAAAGTATTATTCACGGAGTACTATTCATTTTATGTCCAAATTATTTTTGATACATAAATATTATTCTTGAATTTTACAAAGCAGTTATCATGTTGACAATTTGGACATTCTTGAACTCTGGATAAATTGAATTATAAATCTTTAAAATTTATCATTGCTCTCACTTAATTGAATTCTTATATCATTGTCATCATCCTCATGCTTAAATTGTGATGAAAGTCATCTTTGGCCCGTAGTGCATAGATGGACTGTTGATTGGTATGATTATGACCAAGAAAGTTTGTATTGGTATAATTATGACCTGTAATGTTACAGACAAATGATGTGGTGAAAGTCCTCTTTAGCCCGTAGTGCATTAATGGATAGTTGTTGACATGATCATGACCATTGGTGATAATAACGAATATCCTTGGCTCGTAGTGCATGGATAATTCGTGGATGTGATACTAACGAATATCCTTGGCCTGTAGTGCATGAATAATTCGATGATGTGGATTATTTATTGAGTTGTGTTACAGCGATAAAATATTAATTATGAACTTTTAAATCATAGAAGATAGTAGATATCATGCTCTACTTGACTCTTCTAATGGATTGCTTGTTCCGTTGCAGTTAAACTTGTTGTCTATTATATTCTATCAGTTTTACACTGTTAAAGGCTAACGATAATTTATTCTGCATTATCTTAGGCATAATATTCTTTACTGGGCTAGTTGAGCTCACCCTTTGTTTTTATTATTCTCTTCAGGAAATGAGAACATAGCCGGGACTAGTCGGGGAATGGAGTGACGGTCCGAGATGGTGGCTGTAGTAGTCCTCACTATTTTATAAAATAGTGTGATAATAAATGTAATGAGGACTCCATTTGAGTTTGGATATTGTCTATGAGACAATATTCGTGTTAAAACTCTCAGCTTATGTTTTGTCGTATTTTATACGACAGTTGTACAATTAAGTTTTTATTTGAATTCTGTACCATGAATTTTGAGACTCAGAATGGGTTGTGTATACCTATTTTGGGGGCATCACAGTTGGTATCAAAGCTTAGGGATATGATCCCTGGCTGAGACTTGAGGCTAGAACTAGGAGGGGAGAGACGGGTAAATCCTTCGCTAGTATGACCTACCTAAGCTTAATTGTTATTTAATTGGTCTAGGGATAATATGTACCATGCCAATTAACCCTTGTTTTGTTACAGTGTTTGAAAATAGCATCTGAAAATGTTGAGATAAGCAATGGAGAACATGTGTGATACCCCCAAATCTGGGTACTTCTTTCCAGCAAGATTTGGTGTTCACTCTCCATTCATTCTTATCTAACTACCCAATTATAATAAAATTGAACCATAAATTCTCCCATTAAAAGGGTTACATCATTAATTCAAAAGTCTCCCAGGTTATCTAACCTTTAACAATAATCAAATGCGGAAAAAAAATAATAATTACATCACATCATTAAATATAAAGTCTATCATCATCACAATAAATAAATTACAAGTCTTCATCACTTGTTAATTTTTCTTTTTTCTTTGCTAGTGGTAGGTTCATCAACCTTCTCAACCTTAGCTGCAATGAGTATATATATGCAAGAGTGAGCAAAACAAATGCTCACTGGAAATAGCAATGAATAATAATAGCATAATAAATGCCAATGAATAAACTCATCAGATTTGAACAATACTCTGTCAATGATAATCAAAAGCTGATATCAACATACAAAATGTAATTAAGGGTCACAAGACCACGAACTATGCTATAGGTTATCAAGTATTTCCACTTTAACCTTCAACAGTCTAAAAGAATATAATCATCATCTATGTCCTAGGTTAAGGTGTTTTTACTGTAACCTTTAATAGTCTAAAACGACTATGTGGACCATCATCTCGTACTCCAGGTGATCAACCCTTTGTACTATTTATTGCGCAAACATTTTAACGCCATTGCGTAGCTCTAAAATAATCCCCTGTTATAGGGTTGTTCATCTCAGTTTTAAAGTACAAGTGCACACCAAAGAAGGTTTGGTTTGGATAAGCTTCAAGGGTAATTTGGAGTTTCACAATCATCAACTAAGGGATTAATTGAATCAACAAGTCTTAACAGCACTACGAGTGATCAATAATAATTTAATGTAAAATGATTAAGAAGCATAGGTGAACCAACTATACATTAAACTCATGCTTAGAAATAACTAAAAAGGATAAGCATTGAATAGAACAACAACCTTGCTTGGACAATAGTAAGCTAAGGCTATGATCAAATAAAGAATTGAATTACTGAACATACATTAACTGATAACAAGCTGGAAACAAAGCTTGCTTAACATTATAATAACGTGTGCAAAGTAAATGAAATATGGTAGCTCAATATTAGAAATTAGAGTTCAAGAAATTACATTCACTATAAAAGAATGAAACAAAAGAAACTTGCTTAACTATAAACATGTTAGAATAATTCAACAATGATTATAATTCAAAACTTGCTCGATAAAAGTTTAGAATAAGGAACTTGCCTCGTAAGCTATAAATTTACAACTCACGTTCACCTACACATAGTATTAAAATCACAATATCTATTAGATAAACTAATATCCACTTTCCCAAAATAAAACTCTCTTTTAGATAAACTTGTTACTTTAGTATAAGTTTTACTTTAAACCATATATATTTCAGAAATCTCAAGTGTTAACTTCACAACATTTAGTCACTATTCATTGAGTACCTTAAATCATTACGTATCGCGTTCATAACTTACTAATCTTTTAACAATCTTGAAATTATTAATGACATGATATAAATCTATTTTAACCTCTTCATTACATGTTTGTCACATTAACATGTCATTATACTAAGTTATAATAGGTCTCCAAGGTCTATATAAATAATGAGCATCATCGCCTCAGATCGAGATATGGCAAATTCAACCCATACATAAACTCGGGACCTGGAATCGCACTGCAGCTTTTGGCCTTAACACACAAGCAATTGCTATTGGTACATGCATGATAGAAACTACGTATCCTTTTTAACAGTACTCTGTTTAGCCCAACTAACACGAATTTCACCCACAAAATAGTAAATTTAACATATCCAATTGACATAGAACTCTTATAAACATGATTCCTCACATATTCATCAACTTAGAATAATTAAACAACACTACAACCAATTTAAATTCTTTAAATTCCATGTTTTATACCAAAAACTCTATTTTTGACATCCTTCACAAAAATCATCACTGTGATCACAATTCTTGTCTAAATTAACTCATTCAAACTAAGTTCTCTTTGTTTCTTACCGAATTAACATATTCAATGCTCAATTTATAGATTAGATTACAAATTAACCACCAAATTTAGTACTTTCACAAGCTATATGTATAAACATACACTGAAAATAATTTTCTTTCTTTTTAACGTAATTAGCATACTAATTCTTATCTAAACACTAGTTCTAATCATAACAAATACATACTATCACAAGTAATCAGTTGTATAACAACAATTCAAGAAAATTGAATTCACAGAAACTTAAAAATTTTTGCCGGAAAGCATATATATATATATATATATAATATTAAGGTTATGGAAAATACCTTCAATTACTTGGTAATCCTTGCTAACCTCAAAGAATTTCTTAGAAACACAGAAATCTCTCAAGTCTCTCTTCAAACTCTCTCAATTTCTCTCTGTATTTTCTTCTTTCTTTCTTCTTAGGCACTATCACTTATACGCAAGGAAAAAAACTAATAGCCTAGCTATTATACGCATACTTAAAATAAAAGTTACAAAAACTTAAACATTCATCAGTTATAAATATATTTTATTTATTATTTTGATTTATTTTATTTATATTATTAAATTCCAAATTCAAAATTTAAAAGCTATAAGGCTTGTTTGGCTAACCCACTTTTAAAATAAAGACTTAATGTATTTAAGCCTTGTTTGGTTAAATCAATTTTAAAACTACTTTAATTTATTTTAATAAATCCTTTACTCAATAGTTTATAATCTCATATTATTTATTTGGATCTCCATATCCAACATTAGTTAAATAAACTAATTACAACATACTAAATAAATTTTCTACTTAATCTAAATATCACAAAATTATAATCTCATTATAATTTTAGTTAATAATTAACAAGCCATTTTAAATTATTAAATTAAAATAGCAATATAGCATTTCATGTTATCTTTAATAACTCTCTAACTATTAAATTAAATTAGAATATTATCCAACAAATTTAATTCACAAGTATCTATGAACAACCAATACATCAATAAAATATTCAATAAAATATTTATTTAATTTAATAAATATTTTAAATTACAAATAAAATCTTGGATTGTTACATCCTTCCATCCTTACAAGGATTCTGTCCCCAGAATCACAACTCAAACAACTCATTCGTCACATTCTTCCCTCCTTAAAAAGATTGTGTCCCCAAAATCGAAGACACAGATTAAACAAATAACTCAGGGTAATTCTTCATCATTTCAGCTTCGAGTTCCCACGTAACCTCTTCGACATTGTGGTTTCTCCATATGACTTTCACAGAAGGTATCACCTTATTCCTGAGCACTTGTTCTTTCCCGTCGACTATCTGAATAGGAACCTCTTCATAAGATAAATCCTTATTGAACTGTAAAAGTTCATACTCGATTTCATGTTTGTAATCGGGTTTGTACGGTCGCGACACTGACACATGAAAAATGTTGCTGGAGGTAAAGCTAACTTGTAAGCTACTTCTCCCACTCTTCGTAGTACTTCGAAGGGTCCAATGAATCTCGGGCTTAACTTTCCTTTCTTGACAAAACGAATTTTCCCCTTCTAAGGAAAAACTTTTAGGAATACAAAATTTCCTACGTCAAATTCGCGATTCTGCCTGTGTTGATCAGCATACTTCTTCTGTCTATCTGCAGCTACCAATCTTGCTCTGATGAGTCTGATAACTTCAGTGGTCTGTTGTACCATTTCTGGTCCTAACAGTTGACGTTCACCAATTTCATCCCAATATAGTGGAGTTCTGTATTTCCTGCCGTATAATGCCTCGTATGGCAGCATGCCAATGCTTGCATGGTCACTAACATTGTAGGCGAATTCTGCCAACGGTAGATGATCGTCCCAATTTTCTTTAAAATCCATGATGCATGCTCTAAGCATATCCTCTAACGTCTGGATTGTTCATTTTCTTTGACCATCGGTTTGCGGATGATATGATGTACTCATCTTCAGTTGCGTTCCCATGCATTCTTGTAGTCTCTTCCAGAAGTTTGATGTGAATCTTGGATCTCTATCTGGTACTATTGACACTGAAACTCCATGTCTTGAAATGATCTCCTTAACATACAATTTTGCCAGCTGATCAAGATTAAATCTAATCCTTATTGGCAAAAAGTGTGCTGATTTCGTTAGTCTATCCACTATGACCCATATATCGCATTGTATCCTTTTTGAGTCGTTGGAAGACCTTCCACAAAATCCATTGTGATATGCTCCCACTTCCATTCTGGTATGTTCAACGGTTGAAGTAATCCGCTTGGTCTTTGATGCTCGGCCTTCGTTCTCTAACATGTCAAGCATTTTGTAACACATTATGCAACGTCTCTTTTCATATTGGGCCACCAAAAATGTCACCGCAAATCTTGATACATTTTCGTACTTCCCAGATGGATCAAATATCATGAGCCAGCTTCTGTCAAGATTTCTTCTTTAATATCCGGTACTGCTGGAACCCAAATTCGTCCCTCGAATCTTAGCACTCCTTCAGTATCAACCTTGCATTTCACCTCCTTACCCTCGACTATACTTTCCTTTATTTTTCTACATTCTTCATCCTGTAGTTGCACATTCTTTTTTTGTCCACCAAAGTTGGACTAGCATCCATCTGGTACAATCTTTCATCGGCTTCTTTTGGAAATTTGATTTCCAACTCTAGCCTTGCCATCGCTGAAACGAGCTCCTCCTGGTTGGTTAACAACATCAACTTTTCTTGGCCTTTCCTACTACTCAAGGCATCTGCAACCACATTGGCTTTGTCGGGATGATAAAAGATCTCACAATCGTAATCTTTTATCAATTCCAACCATCTTTTTTGACGCATGTTCAGGTCCTTTTATGTGAAAATATACTTAGACTCTTATGGTCTATGTAGATCTCACATTTCTCTCCATAGAGATAGTGTCTCCATATTTTTAGCGCAAACACCACCGCCGCCAACTCTAAATCATGAGTCGGATACCCTTTTTCGTAGTCTTTCAATTACCTTGATGCATACACAATGACTTTGCCATTCTGCATAAGGACACAACCTAATCCTTTGTGTGAAGCATCACTATACACCACAAAGTTTCCTATATTATCTGGTAATGACAACACAGGTTACACACTGAGCCTCTTCTTTAATTCCGTAAAACTCTCTTCACATTTTTCTGTCCAAACAAATTTTACAGATTTTCTCGTCAAATTTGTAAACGGAGTGACAATCTTGGAAAAATCCTGAATAAACCATCTATAATAACCGGCCAATCCCAAGAAACTTCTTACTTCCGATGGAGTTCTTGGTTGTTCCCAATTTATCACAGCTTCAACTTTTGATGGATCCACTGAAATCCCATCCTTGTCAATTACATGCCCAAGAAACTATACACGGTCCAGCCAAAATTCACATTTAGAGAATTTTGCGTACAACTTTTCTTTTCTTAGCGTCTCCAGTGTCAGACGTAAGTGTTCCACGTGTTCTTCTTGAGATTTGGAGTACACCAAAATATCGTCAATAAATACCACCACAAACTTGTCTAAAAATGGTTTAAACACTCTGTTCATCAAATCCATGAATGCAGCAGGGGCGTTTGTCAAACCAAAAGTCATTACCAAAAACTCATAATGTCCATTCCGAGTTCAGAATGCCATTTTTGGTACATCTTCCTTCCTTACTTTCAATTGGTGATATCCACTTCTCAAATTTATTTTTGAGAAATATCTAGCACCCTTCAACTGATCAAACAAGTCATCTATTCTTGGCAACAGATACTTGTTTTTAATAGTGACTTTGTTTAATTCCCTATAATCAATGCAAAGATGCATTGACCCATCTTTCTTCTTCACGAATAACACCGGCGCTCCCCACTAAGATACACTAAATTTGAATATATTTCTTGTCTAGCAGTTCTTGCAATTGCACCAACAATTCTTTCATCTCTACCAGAGCCATTCTGTACGGGGACTTCGATATTAGAGCAGTTCCTGGCGCTAAGTCGATCATGAACTCGATCTCTCTATCAGGTGGAAGTCCTGGAAAATCTTCCGGAAACACATCCACAAAATCCCTAACCACTGGTATCTCCTCTAGTTTAACACCCTTATTCTTCTGAGTATCGACTATGTGAGCTAAGTATCCTACGCAGCCTTGACTCAATCCTACAGTTCCACATTGCGGTCGTGTACTTCGTCGTACATACGGGCTGCGATCGAGTTTGGTGAAAACTTTTCCTCCTCATCATACTCATCCCCATCCGACTGTGGTTCTCAACGGGATCCTCCTCATCCGTCTCTACCTCATCATCCTTATCAGGTAAGCCATCCTGCTCAACCACTGTGACCAACGGAGACAACTCACGTGGCAGTAGTTGTTCCCAAACTACCTGAATATCTCGAGGCTTCTCATCTCTAGGCATCTGGGGTCCTTCCACCCTATCCTGACTGGATTCTCCTACATTTGCCATCCTGACAATAAAATTTTAAGTTTTAATTATTAATCATTACTACTCGACACTCACGAGCACATAGGTTACAATCACATAAGCACATAAAGTGTTTTATTACTTCCTTCGTAATACTCGATAAGAGTTTATCACCACTATCTTTTCAAATTTCTATAAGGTTACTTCCTAATGTTTTTCCCCCACCTAAGGTTCATAACCTAAAGCTTTGATACCAACCTGTGACACCCCCAAATCAAGGTACTTTTTTCCCACAAGATTTGGTGTTCCCTTTCCATTAATTCATATCTAACTATCCAATTATAATAAAATTAAACCATAAATTCTCCCATTAAAAGGGTTACATCATTAATTCAAAAGTCTCCCAGGTTATCTAACCTTTAACAATAATCAAATGCGGAAATAAAATAATTACATCACATCATTAAATATAAAGTCTATTATCATCACAATAAATAAATTACAAGTCTTAATCACTTGTTAATTTTCCCTTTTCCCTTGCTAGTGGTAGGTTCATCAACCTTCTCAACCTTAGCTGCAATGAGTATATATATGCAAGAGTGAGCAAAACAAATGCTCACTGGAAATAGCAATGAATAATAATAGCATAATAAATGCCAATGAATAAACTCATCAGATTTGAACAATACTCTGTCAATGATAATCAAAAGCTGATATCAACATACAAAATGTAATTAAGGGTCACAAGACCACGAACTATGCTATAGGTTATCAAGTATTTCCACTTTAACCTTCAACAGTCTAAAATACTATAATCATCATCTATGTCCTAGGTTAACAGGTGTTTCTACTGTAACCTTTAACAGTCTAAAAGACTATGTGGACCATCATCTCGTACTCCAGGGATCAGCCCTTTGTACTATGTATTGCGCAAATATTTTAACGCCATTGCGTAGCTCTAAAATAATCCCCTGTAATAAGGTTTTTCATCTCAGTTTTAAAGTACAATTCCGCCCCAAATAAGGTTTGGTTTGGATAAGCTTTAAGAGGGTAATTTGGAGTTTCACGATCATCAACTAAGGGATTAGTTGAATCAACAAGTCTTAACAGCACTACGAGTGATTAATAATAATTTAATGTAAAATGATTAAAAAGCATAGGTGAACCAACTATACATTAAACTCATGCTTAGAAATAACTAAAAAGCATAAGCATTGAATAGAACAACAACCTTGCTTGGACAATAGTAAGCTCCTATGATCAAATAAAGAATTGAATTACTAAACATACATTAACTGATAACAAGCTGGAATCAAAGCTTGCTTAACATGATAATAACGTGTGCAAAGTAAATGAAATATGGTAGCTCAATATTAGAAATTAGAGTTCAAGAAATTGCATTCACTATAAAAGAATGAAACTAAAGAAACTTGCTTAACTATAAACAAGTTAGAATAATTCAACAATGATTAGAATTCAAAACTTACTCGATAAAAGTTTAGAATAAGGAACTTGCCTCATGCGTAAGCTATAAATTTACAACTCACGTTCACCTACACATAGTATTAGAATCACAATATCTATTAGCTAAACTAGTATCCACTTTCCCAAAATAAAACTCTCTTTTAGATAAACTTGTTACTTTAGTACAAGTTTTACTTTACAGCATATGTATTTCAGAAATCTCAAGTGTTAACTTCACAATACTTAGTCACTATTCATTGAGTACCTTAAATCATTACGTATCGCGTTTATAACTTACTAATCTTTTAACAATCTTGAAATTATTAATGACATGATACAAATCTGTTTTAACCTCTTCATTACATGTTTGTCACATTAACATGTCATTATACTAAGTTATAATAGGTCTCCAAGGTCTGTATAAATAACAGGCATCACTGCCTCAGATCGTAGGTATGGTGTAATTGCGCCATACATAAGCTCGATCACCGGCGTGCCATTTAAGCCTTGACATCAAATAGCAATTTATGACCAATGTACGTGATGTAAAACTACGCATCTTTTTAACAAAGACTGCTTAGCCCAACTAACACGAATTTCACCCACAAAACAGTACATTTAACATATCTAATTGACATAGAACTCTTATAAACATGATTCCTCACATATTCATCAACTTAGAATAATTAAACAACAATACAACCAATTTAAATTCTTTAAATTCCATGTTTTATACCAAAAACTCTATTTTTGATATCCTTCACAAAAATCATCACTGTGATCACAATTCTTGTCCAAATTAACTCATTCAAACTACGTTCTCTTCGTTTCTTACTGAATTAAGATATTCAATGCTCAATTTATAGATTAGATTACAAATTAACCACCAAATTTGGTACTTTCACAAGCTATATGTATAAACATACTCTGAAAATAATTTTCTTTCTTTTTAACGTAATTAGCATACTAATTCTCGTCTAAACACTAGTTCTAATCATCACAAATACATACAATCACAAGTAATCATTTGTATAACAACAATTCAAGAAAATTGAATTCATAGAAACTTAGAAATTTATGTCGTAAAACATATATATATAATATTAAGGTTGTGGAAAATACCTTCAATTACTTGGTAATCCTTGCTAACCACAAAGAATTTCTCATAAATACAGAAATCTCTCAAATCTCTCTCCAAACTCTCTCAATTTCTCTCTGTATTTTCTTCTTTCTTTCTTCTTAGGCACTATCACTTATGCGTAAAAAAAAAATTGATAGCCTAGCCATTATACGTATACTTAAAATAACAGTTACAAAAACTTAAACGTTCATCAGTTATAAATATATTTTATTTATTATTTTGATTTATTTTATTTATATTATTAAATTTAAAATTTAAAATTTAAAAGCCATAAGGCTTGTTTGGCAAACACACTTTTAAAATAAAGACTTAATGTATTTAAGCCTTGTTTGATTAAATCAATTTTAAAACTACTTTAATTTATTTTAATAAATCCTTTACACTATAGTTTATAATCTCCTATTATTTATTTGGATCTCCATATCCAACATTAGTTAAATAAACTAATTACAACATATAAATAAATTTTCCACTTAATCCAAATATCACAAAATTATAATCTCATTATAATTTTAGTTAATAATTAACATGCCATTTTAAATTATTAAATTAAAACAACAATATAGCATTTAATGTTATCTTTAACAACTCTCAAACTATTAAATTAAATTAGAGTATTATCTAATAAATTTAATTCACAAGTATCTACGAACAACCAATACATCAATAAAATATTCAATAAAATATTTATTTAATTTAATAAATATTTTAAATTACAAATAAAATCTTGGATTGTTACAACATGAGACCATTGAGTCACCGCTGATCAATAACCAGGACAATGTGCATCAGGAATGAAATAATCCTCATATAAACAACAACACCGACTAAATGATGAACGACGGGTGATGTCCCAAGAAATTGGTATATCCCATTCTGCTAATTTATATTTTGGAGAGCATATATTTTTACAATTGTTGTGTTTTTAGTGTGTCTTAGGTGTTTGGAATTTAATAGAGAAATTTGGCTGTTGAATGGAGTAATTCAGAGTTAAAATGGAGATAATTATGTTTTGTTATCTTTTATATTGTCCAGCTGCTACCAAATATTTTACTTGGATCAATATATTTGTGAATTGAAGGATTTAATTATTCTCTAAAACTGCTACAGCTTATTCAGTTATTTGGGTATTGACAAATCTTAAAAAAAAAGAAAATTCTAGTTGGTGGCAGATTATTTTTAAAGGGTAATGATGAGAATGAATAATTGGTAGAATATCACCACATTTTAAAATACCAATACAATGTTGGGTTTCCCTCCTCTTTTTTTTTGCTAAATTTTGTTTGTATAGAAAAGAACCAAATTACATAGACTAGGGGCATACCCACAGTATAGCTACATCATCTATGGACAAGCCCAAGATGAGGAAATTATACAAGGGACTATACCAGAAACCAAACTAGCTAGTAATAGGCCTATTACAGAATCATTAAATATTTCTATCTTAGAAAGAGAATTACAAGGACCTCGTACCGCCACTTGCCCGAAGGCGTAGACCTGGGGTTTCCCTCCTTTGTGGGACCCATCTATTTCTTAATTACAGTCTTTGGCATGCACCTTGGTAAATGCATGGCTTTTATTTTTGGTGGTTTTCCTGTGCATGACTCTAAGTATTTTCAAGGTTGGCTTGGAGTCTTCAAGAAGATTCAAATCCTTATAAATCTGAGACATGTCCCATTCTTATATATATAGAACAGATACAGAAAGAAAAAGAGAGAGAGCTCCTCTGAGACATGTCCCATTTTTCTCATTTGTGAGGTATTTTCCTCTTGTGATTTACACTTTTGGTGTGTTTGTAAGGCTTATACCTTTTTTGGCCATTTTGTAAACTCTGTTTGGCGATAGTGGAAGAAACTGACCTATCGGTCTTGTGGATGTACCTCAGTTTGAGGGAACCACGTAATTCATCTGTGCCTACATTTTGTTATTTTCTTGCATTGCTTCCATTGATTTACACTTGTGGGAAAGCCATATTTTTTCCAACATCCGTATCGAGCTATTGGTTAATCGTTCCGTTTAAGTATACTTGTGTGTGAATCATGGATGACAACGTTAGGCGTATGATTAGTTTCAATGGCACAAATTGGGTGACTTAGAAAACTAAAATGGAAGACCTCTTGTTCTGTAAAGATTTGAATGGACCCATAGAGGGTGATCGTGGCAAACCAGAAGGAATGAAAGATGACGAGTGGAAAAAGTTAGACCGAAAGGCTGTCGGTTTTATTCGGCAATGGATTGATGATAGTGTCTTTCATCATGTCTCTACAGAAAATTCAGCACACAGTCTTTGGACCAAATTGGAGAGTCCTTATGATAGGAAGACGGCCGTGAAGCTTTTCTGTTTCGAAAGCTTGTGAATTCTAAATATAAGGAAGGTATTCTCCTATTGCAGAGCATTTGAATGAAATTAAGAGCACTGTGAATCAGTTGGCTGCTATGAAAATTACTTTTGATGATGAATTACAAGATTTGTTACTTCTTAGTTCACTTCCTGAAAGCTGGGAAACTTTGGTGGTCACAGTTAGTAATTCTGCACCTGACGGAGTGGTAACAATGAGTCAAGTTACCAGCAGCCTGTTGAATGAAGAGACAAGAAGAAAGTCATCAGGTTCTTCTCACTCCGAACCACTTGTGATAGAAAACCGAGAGAGAGGCAGGAGTAAGAGTAAGGCTCCGCACAACCGTGATAAATCTAGAGGTCGTTCAAAATCAATTTCAAAGAAAGATGTTGAGTACTATTATTGTCACGAGAAAGGGCACATGAAGCGGCAGTGCAAAAAGCTCAAGTTCAAGGAGCAGAACAAAGAGAAAAATTCAGAGAAATAGCAAAATGATATAGATGTAGTTACCAATGATGAACTCATGGTTATCGGTGATGATACTAGTATTAATTTGATTGGTCAAGAGACGGATTGGGTAATTGATTATGGAGCTTCATTTCATGTTACTTCGTGGGCTGATTTCTTTACTTCTTACTCGCAAGGTGAGTTTGGAAATGTCCGTATGGGAAATGAAGATGTGTCAAAAATTGTCGGCATGGGTGACATTTGCTTGGAAACAAATATTGGCTGCAAATTGTTCCTTAGAGATGTGAGGCATGTACCGGATATTCGGCTCAATTTAATCTCTGCTGGAAAGTTAGATGATGAGGGCTACAACAACAATTTCAATGGTGGTAAATGGAAGCTCTCCAAAGGTTCTCTAGTGGTAGCAAAAGGAAAGAAGACTTGCTCTCTTTACACTATGCAAGCAAAAATCTGCAAGGGTGTTATGAATACCTTAGAAAATGACTCATCCACCGATTTATGGCATAGAAGGTTTGGACATATGAGTGAAAAATGATTGCAAGTTTTGTCCAAGAAAGAGCTTCTAGCGGGCATAAAAGGTACGCCTTTGAAAACATGTGTTCATTGTTTCCATGGTAAACAAAACAGAATATCATTCCGTAGAAATATTGCATCTAGAAAATCTCATGTTCTAGATTTGGTACATTCTGATGTATGTGGTCCTCTAAAAGTTAGGACACTTGGTGGTGCTTTATACTTTGTCACCTTTATTGATTATCACTCTAGAAAAGTTTGGGCTATACACTGAAAACTAAAGATCAAGTTCTAGACGTATTTAAACATTTTCAGGCCAAGGTTGAAAGAGAAACTGGTAGACAGTTGAAATGTGTTCGCTTGGATAATGGTGGTGAATATATTGGACCATTTGATCAATATTGCTCCAATCATGGCATCCCAGCATGAAAGGACGATCAAAAAAGACACCTCAATGTAATGGGGTTGCAGAGAGAATGAATCGCACCATTCTTGAGAGAGTCAGATGTTTGCTCTCACATTCAAAGTTGACAAGATCCTTTTGGGGTGAGGCAATGAGGACAGCAGTTGATCTTATCAATTTGTCTCCTTCTTTTTCGTTGAATGGTGATGTACCAGAGAAAGTTTGGACAGGGAAGGAAGTCTCCTATGATCACTTGAGGGTATTCGGTTTGCGAGCTTTTGTTCATATTCCAAAAGATGAAAGGTCCAAGCTTGATCCAAAAGCAAAGCAGTGCATATTTCTTGGCTATGGACATGAAGAATTTGGCTACAGGATGTATGACCCAGTTGACAAGAAAGTTGTCAGAAGCCGAGATGTTGTTTTCTTGGAAGATCAGCAGACTATTGAAGACATTGACAAGCCCCGAGTCAATTTGAGTCTAATACTGATGATCTTGTTGATTTAGATCCTCTTGTTCCACCTGTTGTTCATGAGGAAGTGCAGACACCTCATGATGATGCAGCTGAAGATGATGTTGAGCCAGAAATTGAGGGGGAGCAGCCACCTCAAGAGCCATTACCAAGGAGATCTACGGAGAAAAAACAACCATCCGTAAAATATTCTTCAAATGAGTATGTAATGATATCAGATCAGGGGGAGCCAGAGACTTACGAAGAAGTCTTGAAGCATGGAGAACAAAACTGAATGGCTTACGGCAATGAAAGAGGAAATGAAATCTTTGCATGAGAATCACACCTATGACTTGGTGAAGCCTCCTAAAGGGAAGAAAATTTTGAAAAATAAATGGGTCTTCAGATGAAAGAATGATGGGAACAGTTCTCAACCGAGATTCAAGGCACGGCTTGTTGTGAAAGGCTTTGGTCAGAGGAAGGGAGTTGATTTTGATGAGATCTTCTCACCAGTTGTGAAGATGTCCTCCATTCGAACTGTGCTTGGTATAGCTGCGAGTATGAATTTAGAAGTTGAGCAGCTTGATGTGAAGACCGCATTTTTGCATGGTGACTTAGAAGATGAAATTTATATGGAGCAACCTGAGGGCTTCATAGATTTGCAAATTGAAGAAGAGCTTGTATGGATTGAAGCAAGCTCCAAGGTAGTGGTATAGAAAATTCGATTCTTTTATGACTAAGCATGGGTATTCAAGAACCAATTCAGATCATTGTGTGTTTGTGAAAAAATATCCAGATGACAATTTTATTATTCTCTTACTTTACCTTGATATATGCTTATTGTGGGTCAAGACACGAGCAAGATTAGCAAGTTGAAGTCAGAGTTGAGCAAATCCTTTGCCATGAAGGATTTGGGTCCAGCAAAGCAAATTCTAGGGATGAGAATTGTTCGTGACAAATCACGTGGGCTGATTTGGTTATCTCAAGAGAATTACATTAAAAAGGTTCTTGAGAGGTTCAATGTGGACAAAGCAAAGCATGTTAATTGTCCACTTGCAGGCCACTTCAAACTTAGTTCAAGACAAAGTCCTAAAAGTGATGAAGAGAAAAAAGAGATGCAGAAAACTCCCTATAGTTCAGCAGTTGGTTCTTTGATGTATGCCATGCTTTGTACTTCTCCGGATATTGCTCACGCAGTTGGGGTTGTTAGTCGTTTTCTGTCTAATCCGGAGAAAGAACACTGGGCAGCAGTGAAATGGATTCTGAGGTATTTTCGGGGCACTTCAAAGATGAGTTTGTGTTTTGGTAAAGGCAAGCCTATTCTTGACGGGTTCACAGATTTTGATATGGCTGGTGATGTCGATAGTCGAAAATCTACTTCTGGTTATTTGATTACCTTTGCAGGGGGAGCAGTGGTGTGGCAATCAAGGTTACAGAAATGTGTTGCTCTCTCTACCACAGAAGCTGAGTTCATCGCCATCACAGAAGCTTGCAAAGAACTATTGTGGTTGAAGAAGTTCTTACAACAGTTGGGTTTGAAACAAGAAAGGTATGTCCTTTATTGTGATAGTCAGAGTGCGATCCACTTGAGTAAGAATTCTTCATTTCATTCGAGATCGAAACACATTGATGTTAGATATCATTGGATTCGTGATGTCTTAAACGATAAGTTGTTGCAACTTGAAAAAGTTCACACTGATGATAACACTTCGGATATGTTGACTAAGGCATTGTCTAAGGACAAGCATGAAAAGTGTCGACTCTTGGCGGGAATGGTCGAATCCTCCACATAAGTCGGGAGGGGGAGAATTGTTGAGTTTCCCTCCTTTGTGGGACCCATCTATTTCTTAATTACAGTCTTTGGCATGCACCTTGGTAAAATGCATGGCTTTTATTTTTGGTGGTTTTCCCGTGCGTGACTCTTGGTATTTTCAAGGTTGGCTTGGAGTCTTCAAGAAGATTCAAATCCTTATAAATCTGAGACATGTCCCATTGTTATATATAGAGAACAGATACAGAAAGAAAAAGAGAGAGAGCTCCTCTGAGACATGTCCCATTTTTCTCATTTGTAAGGTATTTTCCTCTTGTGATTTACACTTTTGGTGTGTTTGTAAGGGCTTATACCTTTTTTGGCCATTTTGTAAACTCTGTTTGGTGATAGTGGAAGAAACTGACCTACCGGTCTTGTGGATGTACCTCAGTTTGAGGGAACCACGTAATTCTTGTGTGCCTACTTCATTTTGTTATTTTCTTGCATTGCTTCCATTGATTTACACTTGTGGGAAAGTCATATTTTTCCCAACATAGAACAGCTTTATCATTTTCATTCAGTGCCATTCCATGCTATAGGATTTCTTTTAAATGTATTAAAGTCCATGTTCCTTATGTTGTTTAGACCCACCACGTTCAGAAGAGTTTGAAGATATTTTAGTGAAGAATCATGGCTTAAATAGGTAGCACGCCAGTGGCTACGCAAGCAAAATCCGCAGCTGCAGAATAACATCATGGTAGTAGCGACACAACAAGGCAGAAGGAAAAACAAAACATAACAATCATAACAAATTAATAGAGCAACTATAACTTGGCAGCAGTAGTATAAAAGAAGCAGATTCAGCATCGCAAATGAATACAATCAACTAAAGGGGATAGAGCAGTGGGGTTCAATTCTTGGTGCCAGCAAAAATTAATCGAAAGTTTTTGTTTTATTAGCACTTTGTGGCCCAGGCCCGATAATTTAATGGGTCCTTAACACTAATATACAACAATTAAAAAATAATTTCAAAAATAAAACACACACAACATAATTACAAAAATAAAACAACACAATATAAAGTTGCTAAAATCACGTATATACGTCAGTTACCGACTTTCCTACTTGCAACTAATCGCTCCTACATTCAAGCAACTGAACAGAACATGCAACTTTGATATCGGAGAAATCCAAATCTTCTAGCGCGACAGACCTCTGAGATCGGAGAAGACGAAACTTTTTGTCGCGACGGCACGCTGAGATCGCAAAATAACATACAAAATCAACAGCAACTTCAAGTTCAGTAACCTAAAATAATCGTACTGCAGTGATTGTTGAATACAAAATCGCAGCAACTTCGATACAAATCTGAATACTGAGGTATGTGAGTTTAAAATTCATATGCATATAGTTACCTATGTTTTTTACGAATTCCTATATTGATAACCTTTCTTAAGTTTTTCACACTTAAAATGGTTACTACAAATTCCTATAACGATTGGTTGATTCATTGATATGTTCATATTATGGTTACTAAATAGATATAAATTGGTTACTGTTTATTGTGTATTTGTTTGCTAAATAATATTTTTTTGTTGGTTTTATAATTTCTTAATGATTTCTCCTGATTTTTTTATATTAATGGTTACTCATCAAATAAATTGGTTACCTTCTCCTTAGAATCTAGTTACTTACTCTCTAATGTTGTCTTGGTTACTGTATAACATTATACTGTCTAATGATGTCTTGGTTACTGTCTAATGCTGTCTTGATTACTGTCTAATGATGTCTTGGTTTCTGTGTAACAATATATTGTTCTTGATTAATCTTTGATTGATCTTGTGTAACATTATATGGTTCTTGAATATTCTTTGAGTTGGTTCTTTGTGTAAAATTATCTTTGGTTAGTGCATAATATTACTGAACAATATTGATTGGTTATTGAAAAATGATGACTTGGTTACTGACTAATGCTTATTTGGTTACTGTTTAACATTATATTGGTTACTGTCTAATGTTGTCTTGATTACTATATAAAATTATAATGGTTACTCAATAGTGCTAACTTAGTTACTATGTAAGATTATAATGTTATATTGTTTTATAATTGTTTCTTTTTATATTGGAGGTTACTTATTGACTACATTGTATTGGTTACTGTATAATACTGAGGTATATGAGTTTAAAAATCATATGTATATAGTTACCTATTGTTATTACGAATTCCTATATTGATTAACTTTTTTAAGTTTATCACACTTAAAATGGTCACATATATTAAGAATACTGAATGTTTTGATTGCAAAAATGCGTTTGAAAATGTATTTTATATTATAGTTACTAAATATAATATAAATTGGTTGCTGTTTATGTGACACCCCCAAATCTAGGTACTTCATTCCCACAAGATTTGGTGCTCACTAAACAAGCATTCATACTATCTACCCAAATAAAATAATATTTGAATCATAAAATCCTTCCCTTAAATAGGGTTACATCATTAAGTTCAAAAACATCCCAGGTTATCTAACCTTTAAACATCATTCAAAAGCGGAATTAATTTATTACATTACATCATTAAAACAAAGTCTAAGATCATCATAATAAATAAGAGTACAAATCAGCATCACTTGTACAATTTTCCCTTTCCTTTGCTAGTTGAAGGTTCTTCTACCTTCTCCACTTTAGCTGCAATGAGTTTATAAATATGCAAGAGTGAGCAAAACAATTGCTCACTGGATATAATAATGGATCAACAGGAGAATAACAATAATATCTGCCAACAAATAGGCTCATAAAAAAAATTGGATAGTACTCTAACAATGATAATCAGGAACTGAAATCCAAGATATGGAATAAACATAACTGAGGGTCATAAGACCATGAACTCTATTCTAGGTTTTCAAGTATTTCTACTTTAACCTTTAACGATCCTAGAAGACTATAATCATAATCTATATCCTAGGTTCACGGTGTGTTTTTTATCAGAACCTTTAATATCTAAACGACTATATGGACTATCATTCCGTTCTCCGTGTTCGACCAAAGCGCCCAAAGCTCATGGGCGGGCGGGCAGCATTAAAAAAGCGGGCTTTGGGCCGCATTTTTCTGGCCCACAAAAATCCGGGCCTTTTCAGCCAGGCACGTCCATGGCCCGACCCGTTCACTCTTGAGCCCAAAAAATATCAAAAAAATAGGCATAAAACACTCTTCACCATGGTAACTAACTCCGTAGTGAGCCACGCCAAGCTTTGGGCTTAAATTTTATGGCCCTGCCAAAACCCAGCCGTTTTGGCCTGCCAGAAGAAGCTTGACTACGCCATGGCCCTACCCCGCCTGCCGTCCGCCGTCTGCTTGCCGGTGTACTCTAGGTAATCACCCCTTTGTACTATGTATTACAGAACATCTTAACGCTCATCACAGAGTAGCTCTAAAATAATCCCCGATATAGGGTTGTTCATCTTAGTATTTAGAGTACGAGTCCGCACCAACGAAAGTTTGGTTTGGATAAGCTTTCAAGGGTAATTTGAAGTTTAACGAACATCAACTAGAGGACTAGTTGAATCAATAGTGTTTGATAATACAACAGTTGATCAATAATAATATGAAACAATGAATAAGTGTAAGCGAACTGTCTATACTTGATCTCATGCTTAGAAACAACTACAAAGCATAAGAATTAAATGACAATAATAAACCTTGCTTGAATTAAATTAAGCTAGGACTATGAATTATTGAATAAACATTAAGTAATAGTAAGCTGAAAATAAAGCTCACTTATCATGAGAATGACTTGTGTCAAGTAAATGAACTATAATGATTCAACATTTGAAATTAGAATTCAATAAAACTGCATTCATAATATCCGAATAACAATAATGAAACTTGTCTAACAATAAACAAGTTAGAATGCATCAATAAGTATTGGACTTCAAACTTGGTTGAATACAATAATGTCATAGCTAGATTGTTCAAATCATGATTAAGAATACAATAGTTCGTTTAACGAAACTTTAAAGTAAGAACTAGCTCAACAGAAATGTAAGGATAAAAGGCTTGCTTAATGTAAAAAGAGAAGTTTAGAAACTTGCTCAATGTAAATATAGAGTTAGAAAACTTGCCTTGAGTGTAAGCTATAAAGTTAAACTCACGATCACCTACACAAAATTTTAGAACCACAACACCTATCAGACATGCTAACATATCATAACATGATCATTACCATTCACATTTCAGAAACTCTAAGTGTTCTACTTCGCAATACTTAACTAACGTTCATTGTCCAACTAACTTGCAACATAACACGTTCTCGACTTACTAAACATTTTTGCAACTTTGAACTTACCAACCCCAATTCACTATGTTATGTTATCCTTAACATTACTCATTTAACATGCTAACACAATTTCAGGCCATACCATGACGCTATCCCAAGTCTGCAGTAACAATAGAAGCCAGAATCTCAAACTGTGGTATAGCGCAAATTGCTTGCTATACAAAAAGCTTTAGACCCACAAGAAGATTCGCGCATTTTTTTTGCCTTAACAACCAAGCCAAGTTCTGTGGTGTTCAGACAGACGCAAAGAGGCTAATGAACAGTAGCCGACTTTAGCCCAATAAACACAAATTTCACCCACCAAACAGTGAAATTAACACATAAAATAAATATACCACAATCATAAACATGATTGCTCACATTTACAACCAATTGGAACAATTTAACACCAACTAAAGCTATTTTAATTTCTCAAAATTCATGTTTTTCATATAAAACTCCATTTTTGATATTCATTCTAGAAATCATCACTATAAATTCGTTATTTGGTCAAATCACTCCATTTCAATTATGTTATGCTCATATCTCAACGAGTTTCCAAATACAAGTTTCAATTTACGATTTTACATACGAATTGGCCACTAAAATCGATACTTACCCAAGCTATATATGAAAACATATATATAAACATACACTGACGAATATTTCTTCTACTGTAAATCGAAATTAGCATGCAATTATTGTCTAAACATAACATATAATCATCATATATGCATGTAATCATCATAACTAAGTTACATAACAAAATTCTGAAGAAATATAATTCACAGAGCATAGCAAAATTTTGTCGTAGTTCACATATGTGGACCTATACTTATATAATAGGGTTGTATAAGAAATACCTTCAAATTAGCTTGCACAATCTTGCAATTGCAGACAATTTCTCAGGTTTCACTCTCAAACTCTCTAGATTCTCTTTGCTTTAGCACTTAGAATGTGTAGAAGGAAATCAACTGGTATGCGTAATGATATAATACACAACTGACATAGGCTTAATACCCATAATAAGTAACATCCGTTACTAGGATAAACGTATATAACATAAATACATTATATTTATTATTTATTTTATTTATTTTAAATTTCAAAATATAGAAATATCAAAAGCCTTATGGCTTGTTTGGCAAACCATTTAAAATTTTAAAGAATTAAAATACTTAAGCCTTGTTTGACAAAAACTAATTTAAATCCTTTTTAGTTTATTTTAATAAACACTTTAGTTTATAATTATAGTCACATACTATATTTTAATTAAATATAGCATTTTAGCAAATATCACCAAATTATAATTTTCATTATAACTTTATTTAATAATTTAACACATCATCTAAATTATTAAATCAACACAACAACATAACACCTCATGTTATAATACAAACCTCTAAATTATAAATTAATTTAATTTAGAAAATTCTCTAATCATTTAGATTCATCAACCATCACATCAATAAAATATTTATTTAACAATAAACACCTCAAATAATATTTATATAACTCAATAAATATTTAAATTACACTTTGAAATTTCGGATCGTTACAGTTTATTATAAATTTGGTTTCTGAATAATGTGTATTTGATTGCTTTATAATTTTTAAATGAGTTCTATTGATTTTTTTATATTGATGGTTACTCATTAAATACATTGTTTAACTTCCTGAATCTTCTGCTAGTTCTTTGTCTAATCTTTGTCTTGTTTCTTTGTGTAACATTGTCTTGTCTAAATCTATCTTGATTCTTGATTAATCTTTGATTCGATTCTTTGTGTAACATTATAATGGTTACTGAATATTGCTGAGTTGGTTGCTGTGTAAAATTATAATGGTTAGAGCATAATATTACTGAACAATGATGTCTTGGTTATTTAAAAATGATGATTTGGTTACTGACTAATACTGACTTGGATACTATTTAAAATTATATTGGTTACTGTCTAATGCTAGCTTGGTTACTATATAAAATTATAATGGTTACTCAATAGTGCTGACCTGGTTACTATGTAAGATTATAATGTTATATTCTTTTATAATTGTTTCTTTTATATTGGATGTTACTTATTGACTACATTGTATTGGTTACTGTCTAATACTGAGATGTATGAGTTTAAAAATCATATGTATGGAAATTGGCTACATTGGTTACCTTCATACAACTGTTATAATTTAATTGCTAACAAATAACATTAAACTGGTTGTTTCCATTGTAAAATGAATGTACAAATGTGTTTTATTTTCTGGTTACTAACATTTTATAGTTTGGTTACTGTCTAACATTGTTTTGGTTACTTTATAAAACTTATTCTGTTTTCAGACAATGGAGATTATTCATGTTGTACTTTATTTCAATGGTACATGGACTAATAGTCACCAATAAACCAAATTTGAAGTTACCGGCATACTAGTTCCATCAACTTGTTCGTTCAGAGAAATGCAAAACATGATATGCATTGCATTACGGCTAGACACAAACGCAACATTGTCGATCAAATTTCAGATTAGAAGCGACATTCCACCAATCTGTATATCAGATGAAGCAACCTTAAGATTCTTTATTGAAGTCAGTAGAAAATCTGATGAACAAGGTAAATTCCCACTAATTATAGATATTGAACACAGAAGGGGACGAGCAACAATCTTGCATAACTTGACAAATGTAGAAGAATCTGTTATTCACGATGTAACGCCAATCAGATCAACACAAGTGAATTCAGCACTAGTTCCACTACCAACACAAGATTGCCAAATTGGAAGGCAATATGCTGATCAGCTTGCAATGGAAATTATTGAACAACAACGAGACAGACAACATGACAAAACATACACAAAAGAACGATATGATGATGTAATAACAGATCCGAATGAACGTGAAGTAAAATTACATCAAACCTACAAAGACAAAAAAAATCCTATCACAATCTATGAGGCTGCATTTAATCAAGAAAAACAGACAACACAAAGTTCAACGAACAGGTCATAGAGACTTTGTGCTAGTGTGCGTAGATGATGAAAATTGCAACTGGAGGATGAGAGCATCAAGTATTCGAAAAACCAGTCTGTTCAAGGTGAGGGAATTCAATGACATCTACACGTGTTCAGTCAACGTATTGCTGGGAGACCACAGACAGGCAAATAGTGAGTTGGTCAGCGAATGCATAAATTAACAAATTTGAAGAAAATATACACACCAACTGATATTATGGAGGACATGATGACAGAATATAATGTGTCTATCTCTTACCAAAAAGCATGGAGATCGAAGCAGAAAGCGTTAGAAAAGGTAAGAGGAAATCCACACGACTACTCACTGATCCAATCATGGTTACACATGTTGAAGAAAACAAATCCAGGTAACACTTTAAAACATATTATTGGTTTTTATAATTAGTTGGTTACTCAATTCAACTGATTTGGTTACTATAATATACATGTTTAGTTACTAAATGTACTGTACAGTATACCTATGTTGTATTAATATTTTGTGTGTCATAAATATCTGCACACAAGATTACACATTAATTAAATTATGTACACCAAATGCACCATATTGCAAACATTAATATGGAAATTATTTGGATACCATTTGTAATTCTAATGATAATGTTGATGTTTCATATCAAGTTCCGTCACAGCCCTTGAGTTGGAAACAAATGGTCGTTTCAAGTATTTATTCTTTGTCATTGGAGCATCCATTCAAGCATGGCACCATTGCTTTCCAATTATTGTAATCGATGGCACGTTCATACAATCAAATTACGGGGGGACACTACTAATAGCAAGCACACAAGATGCGAACCAAAACATTGTTCCTATTGCTTTTGCAGTGGTTGACAGTGAAAATGAGTTATCTTGGAGATGGTTTTTCGTAAATTTGAGAATTGCTTGTGGAGTTAGGGAAGGCCAATGCATTGTTTCAGATAGACATGAATACAAGGACTGAATTATGTGTTTCTGGATGTCATGCATGGGCACATACCATATACTGAAAAACATAAAAAACAGATTCAGAAAGAGAGGAGAAGAACTTAAACAGGCTTACAACGGGGCATGTAGAGCTTACTCTATTGAACAATTCAACAAACACATGGCTGAACTTGATGCCATTGATCCTCGAATAAGGACATATTTGGAAGAAGAGGTCAAGTTAGAAAAGTGCACCAGGCTCCATGGTGTAAGCAGATACTCAACAATGACTTCAAACACCGCCGAATCTATTAACAATGCAATCAAGTTGATCAGGGATCTTCCAGTTGCGTCAATGATTGGATGCCTACGTTGTCTGGTTCAAAGATGGTATTTCACAAATAAACAAGCAGCCATATCAATATTCACAACACTTTCCACAACAGCTGAGGGAAGGTTGCAATCTAATATCATTAAATCAAAAAAACGTAAGGTAATTAATACAAATTTTAAATTATTGCATCCTAAGTTGCATTTTCATTTTATGGAAACCTATTTTTTCACTGTTGGTTACCTGTATATGATGATGGTTTTAACAACATTAAAAATAACTGCAATTATTTCGATGCAAACAATGCTGACTTGGTTACTGACTAAAGCAGACTTGGTTACTATGTAGCATTATACTGGTTACTAATTAATGATGACTTGGTTACTCTGTAAATTTGGTTTCTGAATAATGTTTATTTGATTGCTTTATAATTTTTAAATGAGTTCTACTTATTTTTTTATATTGATGGTTACTCATTAAATACATTGTTTAACTTCCTACAACTGTTAGTTATTGTCTAACGTTGTCTTGTTTACTGTGTAACATTATACTGTCTAATGCTGTCTTGGTTACTGATTAATGCTAATTCGGTTACTGTATAACATTATAATGATTATTGAATATTGCTGAGTTAGTTGCTGTGTAAAATTTTAATGGTTAGTGCATAATATTACTGAACAATGATGACTTGGTTTTGAAAAATGATGACTTGGTTACTGACTAATGCTGAATTTGTTACTGTTTAACCTTATATTGGTTACTGACTAATGCTGAATTGGTTACTATGTAAAATTATAATGGATAATGGGTTTTATTTTCTGGTTACTAACATTATGTAGTTTGGTTACTGGCTAACATTGATTTGTTTACTTTACTATATTTATTATGTTTTCATACTGAAAATTATTCAAATTGTACTTTATTTTAACGACACACTTATTTTGTCTTTGTAGGTTGAGACATCAAACTTAGTGATTTTCATTGCTTTCTGATGTCACTAAACAATATATTGTGGACATCAAACAAAAACATGCATATCTCAGAAATTTCAAAGATTACCATGAGATGCCTTGTCCAAGACGCTAATCTTTGTTATGAGCAAGCGAAATTTGAGTCATTATGATTTTTGCTCAAAAAATTACTCTAAAACAACTTTGGTCGACACATATTCAGCTTCAATCATGTCGTTAGATGACAAAGAAAACTGGGATGTACCAGAAGAAGTAAGAAACATAGGTATAAAACCACCAAACACAAGAAGACCAGCGGGAATACCTAAAATAGGGAGGTACAAACACGAATCTGAAATCAAAATTCAAAACAAGTGCATCAGGTGCCAAGAAAAGGAACACAACAGAAAAATATGCAATAATCCACCGGTTTTAAGACAAAAAAAATTGATATAGTGCATTTACATTAAGAGTGTAAATACATGTATATATAATTGTTTACTATCGGTAACCATAAACCACATGGTTGGTAACATTTTTGATTTTGTACAATAACCAAAATTGTAATTGATTAATATTTTGATTTTTGATTTCATTATGAGTTGCCAATATAATTGGGAACCCACACAAGTACACTGTGCACTTGATAATTGTTCCAAATATAAGTTATAAATTATTTGGTTACTAACATAAACTATGATGGTTACCCCCCTTATATAAATATTTGGATACCAACTGCACATCTCAAAAATATATTTAATTTAATATGAGTTTATAAATGACCATCATATATAATAATGGAATCTCTTAATTAAAATTTCTTAAAAAAACACATACATTTAACACTTTATAACATTCGTGATACAAATTAATAATGTTTGGTTACCAACGAAACAGTTACCAACCTAACATTTCAAATTAAATAACTGATATATACTGATTTTATCAAATTTTATGACAATTTGTTTACTTATAAAAAATAAAATGGTGACCATAACAGTAAACTATTTTGTTACTTATTTGTTATAACAGTAAACAAAATATAACAAATAAGTAACCAAATAGTTAGATAACAGTAACCAAAACTAATTTTAATGGTAACCAAATCATAAACAACATGTTCTTGCTCAAGATTGTGTTAGGACTGTTAAATGCAAATTGTATTCAGTTAAAAATTTTAGTTCTTATATTGTAAAATTTCTCAATCTTAGATGTTGGCAGTTATAGCCTTGGATATAGCAAGTGTATAAGCCTGTCTCTGATGTGGTTGCTATATTTCTCTCGCGGGGTATGCCCCTAGATATGTTCTTTTCTTTGTTTTATAATACTCACAATTTAGCAAAAAAAAAAATCATAAACAACATGTATATCCAGCAACCTCTAATGAAAGTGATATTGTTTGTTTAGGCAACCAATGTATACTCTCACAGTCTCACATGTACATTTAACAATTGATATATGTCCTGATACAAGATTGTAAAACTCTGGTTACTATCAAAACATTATCTGGTTACTCTTTTATACATGTTTGGTTACCAACTGTACATTACAAAATAATGTAGCAAACAAAACCTAAATGAATCAAATACCAACCAACACACAAAGTAATTCTAATACTGCTAATATAATCAAATATGAAATCCCATCTATATAAAATCCAATAAACATTACAAACTCATAAACCATACAAAATTGTTGTGTATATCCCCAAAAAAAACAAAATCTGGAATAAATCTTCCTGGGAATTCTCTGTCAGTCTCATATCCCTCCAACTGTTTATTCCTTGCATGCATATATAGGTTTTTGCATAACTTCTTCCGATACTGCGCAATGGGGAATGGAATAGGGATTTCATCAAACTTCTGATGAATGACATGCTCAGCGAAACAAATCGTGAACATCCCGCAATCACTGTACAAATGGACAAAAGATAACGAAAAATCAAAACTAGAATCAACCTAGATATAGTACATATCAGTTTATGCAGTAACCAAACAGTTATATATAAAATTAACCAAAACATAAATTAAAGGCAACCAAAACAAAAAAATGTAGACCAAAAAACATATTGAAGAAGTAACCAAACAGTTATATCGTATTAACAAAACCATATTTTAATGGTAACTGACACATGATCAACATATTGACCAAACCCAGTTCAGACAACCAATGTATACTACACAAATACATGGTAACCAAAACAACATAAAAAAGTAACAAAAATACCAAATTGAGGGAACAAGAGTATTTTCCGAATCATAAGCAAACAGTAACAAAAAACATACTGAATAAGTAACCAAGCAGTTACATGATAGTAACCAAAACAGTTATATGATAGTAACCAAAATAGTTATATGATGGTAACCAATTCATAAACAACATGTGCACTAAAACCAGTTTATTAAACCATGAATACTAGGCAAATACATGGTAACCCAACCTATTTGGTTACTTATTTGTTATAACAGTAAACAAAATATAACAAATAAGTAACCAAATATTTAGATAACAATAACCAAATCCAATTTTAATGGTAACCAAAGCATAAACAACATGTATATCCAGCATCCTATAATGAAAATGATATTGCAACAAAATTGAGGGGACAAGAGTATTTTTCGAATCATAAGCAAACAATAACAAAAAACATACAGAATAAGTAACCAAACAGTTACATGATAGTAACCAAAATAGTTATATGAAAGTAACCAAAATAGTTATATGATAGTAACCAATTCATAAACAACATGTACACTAAAACCAGTTTATTAAACCATGAATATTAGGCAAATACATGGTAACCCAACCTATATGTAATAATTAAAAAAATGTAAACAATGTAACCCTTAACCCTCGACTTGTTCAGGAACCGCCTCTGCAAATTTCAACTCAATTATATCAGCTTCCTCCTTATTGCGATACGGTTCACTGCTAAAGTCAATGTCACACCTATCCCTCCAAAAACCACTCTTGCACAGTAAAGTGGGAAAAATAAAGATGTAAGGCTCACAAACATCCATGATTTTTGTTTGAATGGATTTCCTTTTTGGCTGCAGAGAATTGTAAACAGTTAGATGTCTACGTTGCACATCAAATGTCAACAAAAATCAATGGTCCGGTGATGACATATGAATAGGGAACAACACGTAGTCAACATTTCTCCATGGTGTGTTGACATCCATAAACAGCCCATGAATGTATTCAGCAACATCACCCTCCCCAGACAAAACACTCTTGTCTACATTTTTACTTGTATACTCCTCGAAAAGAGCGGTCATCTTGGCATGGAACCAACAATCCGTAGTCGTTGCCCTTATATTAACACTATCGGAATGTCTGGCCAATTTACGGAAATAATATAACGCAACATTGATGTGTTGAACCAAAAAAAAACATAAGATATTAACAGTTGTTGAAAAATGAAATTATGTAATGAATGTAACCAACACTATTAACACTAGTTACTGAACCAACTAAATAATATAACCATAACTACAAAAACATAATTTGAAAAAAAGAACTCACATCATCGTCTAACCATTGTCTAGGAATCTTTAATTTGTAGAACCACATTTTTGATGATATTGAGATAGACCTAAATACAAAAGCAGGTTCAATTATGTCATTCTTCCTAGGGAATTTTTCAGTCCTTCAATATAAAAGCATATTAGTATACACGCTAACATTAACAATTACCGTATTACTATACACACTACCCAAAATCAAACTTGAACAATTAATAATAAACATACTAACCAACAACTTAATTAAAACAATAACCTGGTAACCAACAAATATTAATATAATAACCATAATCAAATAGTAACCAATACATAACAAAATAGTAACCAGAACATAAAATAATAGTAACCAAAAAATAATTTAATAGTAACCAAAACAGTAACATCATGTAATCAATAATAATTTAAGCAAACTGAATGTACTAAACAAATATCTAGTAAACAAATATAATATAAAGTAACAAACAGTTTACTTCAATAGAACATTAACATAAATCAAATAATACAAAATAGTAACCAAACTATAATATGGTAGTAACCAAAACCTGATATGACAGTAACCAAAATATAATATGACATTAAAACAAACAGAAATATAATGTAATCAATACCAATTTAACCAACCTGTATATACATAATAATTACATATTAACCAACATATAATATGATATTAACCAAAATCCCATTTTGAGATCACAAAAAAATGGTATCCAACTCATAATAAAACGGTAACCATAACATAATAAAATATTAACCAGAACATAAAATAATAGTAACCATTACATTTATTTAATATTAATCATTTGTCTCTACAATAAAACAAATTTATTTGTTTCATAAAAAACTATAGCATTGTTAACAATAAAAAACAAACCTTTTCTTGTTGTTTAGTCCGATTTTAAACCATTGTTCAAACAATGCCTCTTCAAATTTTGATGGCATATCCATGCATACTTTGGGGAATGCAGAAAGAACTGCAACTGCTTGACTAGCACCCGCGGCATTAGACGATGAACCAGCTGATCCAAACGTTGCTGTATATGGAGACCGTAGAACGGCACTCTTTGCATGTTCACGAACAGGTCTACCACCGACTTTTTGGACGCTTTTCTTCAATTCATCACACTGAACTATGTCCTGTGTGGTCAAAACCATCTCATCAAGTACAGAGTAGCTTTTTGTCTCAAATTTATTCCCCTTTTTCAATTGATATAAAATGTAACAAATATAATTAGATTTTCACATAAACACATGCAGTTAATTAATATATGCAATAACAAATAGTTATAAATAGATATAAATTGAATAATAATATACATATTAAAGTGAACATGTCATAATAGAAACCAAAAAAAAATAAAGCAGTAACCAACACTTAAATAGCACATTAGTAATCTTGACAATAAGCTCTAAAACATGATTAAATATTCAGAGTTATACACCAAAACATAACCTGAATAAATAAATAGTTTAATCTATTTTTTGGTGGCACAAGTTTAAGGCATCAAACAAATCCACAAAATATAGAAGTAACCAAATAGTTATATAATGGTAACCAACACACATTTTAATAGTAACCAACCCATATAATAATAGTAAACAATCCATAATACTAAATAGATATAAATTGGTTACTGTTTATTATATATTTGTTTGCTGAATAATGTTTATTTGATTACTTTATAATTTTTAAATGAGTTCTACTGATTTTTTAATACTAATGGTTGATATACATTGGTTACCTTCCTGCAACTGCTAGTTACTGTCTAATGATGTCTTGGTTACTGTGTAACATTATACTGTCTAATGCTATATTAGTTACTATCTAATGCAGTCTTGGTTACTATGAAACATTATACTTGTTACTAATTAATGCTGATTTGGTTACTGTGAAACATTATAATGGTTACTATATATTTCTGAGTTGGTTGCTGTGTAAAATTGTAATGGTTATTGCATAATATTACTGACTACTGCTGACTTGGTTATTGAAAAATGATGGCTTGGTTACTGACTAATGCTGACTTGGTTAGTGTTTAACATTATATTGGTTACTGACTAATGCTGACTTGATAACTATGTAAAATTGTGACGGTTACTCATTATTACTGACCTGGTTACTGTGTAAACATAACACAATATATTGTAAACATAACATATATAATATTAACCATATCACAATATAACAATAACCAAAACCTAAAGCATGTAAAAAAAAGAGTTAGCATGTCGTTATAACACTAACCTCAGCAGCAAAATACACAACAATTTCTTTCCCAGTGCATTAACTTAATATGTCAAAAGTTGGCATGTCATCATTCTTGACAATCTGTGCAAAATACAAAACAACCAATTAATCATTAAAAAAAGACATATAACACATAACAAAACAAACAAAAATGTCTAACCTTGACATTTTCTTGATCATCATTAGTTATTATTTCATGATGTTCTTCAACCGTAACATCACGTTCAACTTCATTACCATACTCCAATTCATTCACATCCTTCTTCTCAACAAAATCTGACACATCATCACCATCATTATTTTTATTTAGTTTTGAACCATCCTCAACAACGTGACGGTCTTCAACCATAACATCATCTTCACACTCCTTAACAACTTCATTTTTAAATTCATCATTCTTCTCATCAGCTTTCAACCCATCATCGCCAACCTCATCATCATCATTATAATTACCTTTAAAAACATCAGCATCCTCATCAACAACATCATCAGCTTCATCGGCTTCATCATCATCATCATCAACATCACCACCCTCATCAAATTCAAAATCATCATCAAAATCACTATCAACTTCTTTGTCCCCAACATCTTTGATCCAGCGTAACTCATCTCTAATAATTAACCTAAAGTCTCTCGCATAATCGAACGTAAAAATCAGATCTCATCCATAATATCGACATGAATTTTAAAACGTTTTTCTTAATTTCAGAAACTTTTTTCTCCAACGGCCGTAACCGTGTATCAATTGCATATTTAATGTCCAATATATCAAATCCAATGTTGTCACCTTTCACCTTTTTTTCAACCTTCTTGTCAGCATCCTTCCCATTGAAAAAGTGAAACCCGCCCAAATCAAGTCGTTCATTCTCCTCAGCTGTGGGAATCAAACTTTTTATCCTCAGCTGAAAAACAATAAGTACACTTTAGTATAACATCTGACAAACATTATACAATTACAATAACAAAAAGATAAAATAGAGAATCATAAAACATAATTAGTAAACAAAAACATATATACTGGTAACCAAATATATATAAATCAGTAACCAACTAAATGTATAAAGGTAACCAAAATTTGTATATTCCAGTAACCAACAAAATTGTTATTAGTAACCTGAATGTAATATAATCAGTAGCCAAATGCGTATATTCTAATAACCAACAACATTTTTATTGTTAACATACACATAATAAAATCAGTAACTAAATTTGTATATAAAGGTAACTAACTACTATGGTAATAGTAAACTTCACAAAAGTAATCAGTAACCAAATAATTAACTAAAGGTAACCAATTGCATTCTTAGTAGTAAACTGCATACCTGTCCAAAATAAAATACTAAATCATTCAACTTGTCATTTGAAGGGGGCTTCACTAGCTCCTTCCATCTACATAAACGGACATCCGACGGATGCTCGTCATTGCATATACCGCGAGTTTTGAAGGTTGAAATGGTTTCAAACATAAACACTTGAAATACATATGGAAGACCATTCAACTTATACAATTTAGTATAATGATCCGTGTAGAAATTATATGTTGAACCACCACTCCTTCCTTTCTTTAAATGCCCCTTCAAAGCATTTGACAAAGAGTACTTTGTCATTTCAAACGCATCTTTCCCCCAAGGAAAACTACTAACATCACCATAACATAAAAAATTGACCATTGCCCCATCCACAAAATTTTTAGAAACTGTTGATAGAATAAAATTAAACACCAAAAAAATCAATAACATCTTAATAGCCTCATCATCGTCATCAAAAACTGTCTTCCGGAATTCCCTACCTATACTACTACGCGTAACAACTTCACCCCCAAAAAAAAATTCAATAATCAGATTCTGCATACCTTTATATGCACTTATATCATCATTGCCTTGCCATCTCAACCCAGAAATCAGACAAAACTCAGGAAAACCAAACCTGACCCTTTTCTCCCCAAACAAAAACCACATTTCACCGTCATCCCTCTGGTGAACCTCCCTTTCTTGCATGGCGAATAATCTGGGAATACATTTGATGCTCACCAAACTCCAAAAGATTTCCAAAACATGTTGCCTTAAACTTCTCCAACTCATTTTCATTCAATTTATTGGCAATAATGCTGGAGACTTCCATGTCACACTAATATATAACTTTTCTAGTGAATTTTCTGTTGCATTCCTCATAGTAAAGATCCCATAACTGTAAATACATAAAACTAGATTTGAACAGTTATTAGTAACCAATATAAACAATATTTATACCAAAAACAGTTACATAGTAACCAACAAAAAATATAATACTAACCAAAACATAATATAACAATTACACAATAGCCAAAACAGACTATAAAAAGTATCCAACATCCCATATTGACTGCACAATAATAATTACCATATCATAATATAATAGTAAACATAACATAATAAATCATTAACCAAACAGTTATATTATATAATCTGATGCTTACCAAAATATTAACAAAATGTAGTACATATCAGTTTTTGTAGTAACCAAACATTTATATCGTAGTAACCAAACAATGTTTTAATGGTAACTGACACATTTTAGTCACCCTATGTATACTAAGCAAATACATGGTAACCAAAACAACAAAAAACAGTAACCCCCAACTCAAGGGAACAAAAATGGTATCAAAATCATAAGCTTACAATAACCAAATACATACTAAACAAGTAACCAAATAATTATATGATGGTAACCAAAACATCTTTAAATGGTAACCAATACATGAACAACATGTACACTAAAACCAGTTTAGAAAATCATGTATACTAGGCAAATACATGGTAACCAAAACAACATAAAAAAGTAACCAAAATCCTAAATCAAGGGAACATAAATGGTATCAAAATCATAAGCTTACAGTAACCAAACACATACTAAACAAGTAAGCGAGTAATTATATGATGGTAACCAAAACATCTTTTAATGGTAACCAATACATAAACAACATGTACACTAAAACCAGTTTATTAAACCATGTATACTAGGCAAAAACATGTTAACCATAACAACATAAAAAGGTAACCAAAGTCCCAACTTAAGGAAACATAAATGGTATAAAAATAATAAGCTTACAATAACCAAATACATACTAACAAGTAACCAAGTAATTATATGATGGTAACCATAAGCAAACTGAATGTAATCAAGTCAGCATTAGTCAGTAACCATATCATGTAATCAATAATAATTTAAGCAAACTGAATGTACTAAACAAATAACTAGTAAACAAATATAATAAAAAGTAACAAACAGTTTACTTCAATGGAACATTAACATAAATCAAATAATACAAAATAGTAACCAAACTATAATATGGTAGTAACCAAAACCTGATATGACAGTAACTAGAATATAATATGACAGTAAAACAAACAGAAAGATAATGTAATCAATACCAATTTAACCAACCTGTATACTAAAACAACATGTATACTAAAACCAATTTATTAAACATCTTTTAATGGTAACCAATACATAAACAACATGTACACTAAAATCAGTTTATTAAACCATGTATACTAGGCAAAAACATGTTAACCATAACAACATAAAAAGGTAACCAAAGTCTCAACTCAAGGGAACATAAATGGTATCAAAATAATAAGCTTACAGTAACCAAATACATACTAACAAGTAACCAAATAATTATATGATGGTAACCATAAGAAAATTTAAATTAACACACCTTTAAAATTCTTTGTGTTGGAATTATATTCTGGATAAGCACTTGACCCAAAGCCTTAACTACAGGAACATCAAACTCAAAATCTAACTGCACTTGAGAATGCTTGATATCACTATGTATCACCAGCCTATTCTCATTCTTACTCTCAATTTCTGACCTACATCCTTTCCCTTCCCCTTCCTATCTACAGCAAACTTCTTCACGTCCTTGACAGAATCACTCTCCGAGATTCTCTTCCTCTTCCCATCCTTCTTCCTTGTATCAGCCATTCTACAAAAAACATAAAAAGAACACAAACCCACACAACAATCAATACTACATTCGACTGATAAACTACATTAATATATAATACATTAAACTATTTGAAAATAATTGACCTGAAAATATACACACGACCAGAATCGATAACGAAGAAGAATAAACCAACTGGAACACTGTGCAATCACGATAACAAGTAACAACGATGGTGACGAAAACAAAACGAAAACGTAATGGCTATCAACTAAATAACGATCAATGGAGAATAGTGAAACACGAACCGAAAGAGAAAAAAGGGTTTCAGCGTGCAAAGAAGCGTTTTAAGCTGAAGAGTCCTACACAGATAATAGATGGCGGTTATCACGCATTTCAAAAAATAGAAATTTGCCATGTCAGCCATTAATATTAATCCCTTAAATTAAGGATTTATAATTGTAATAATATTGTAAATAAAAATGAAAAAGTGTAATATTTTTGTAATTATTTTATGGATGTAAGATTTTTATAATTATTTTTAAAAAAGTACTAATATATGTAATTATTCCTAATTTAATAGTATTTACAACCCAATCTCTTAATTAGAGCCCCAAAAAAGGGAATTCATGAGGGTTTAATAAGAGGAGATTGTAGCAAATTGGAAAAGGAGGGGATCAATTTATTTTAGAGAGTGGAGCCACATCACGAAAAAAAAAAATGCAGTTCAGAGGGCTGTGGGAGATCGTGGGCAACACAGAGCAGATTATGCACACGCCTTTCTTTCCTTGTTCCCTTTTTATCATATACAATAGCTTATTGGTATATTCATTCCTCTTTTAGTAATTTATGAATTCAATTCCTTTATTCAATTGATTCTTTAATTTCGGATATTACGGATATCATTGTTTATTATTAGAGCAGCGTATTTTTGAAGATTGAAATTCAGAATTTATTTTATTGTCTTCTTCAACTAATTTGTACATTGAAATAAGTTTTCTGTTTATTAAAACATACATTATTCAATTATATATTGTGTTCTAATTTCAAGCATGCTAGGCTAGATTATTTTCTAGGGTTGCGGATGAATATAATTGACTGATTTCATTGCACATATTAATGCCCATTGATTCTATCAATTCAGTGCTTTCGCGTTAAAAATAATTTTTTCTATTGGATGCCTATTTTTACTAATAAAAAAAATAGAGTTGGATTCTCTTTATTATTTATTGGATTCCGTTTATGATTTGCTCAAGGTGGATATAAACTATGTTTTGATGGAAATAATGAGTGTTTTGATTTTATACATATGTTTGGCTATGGAAGAATTAACAATCTGATTTTGCAAATTAGTTGGACTTAATTAATTTTATTTTCCGCATTTAGTAGCATCGAGAGACCAAACTAGTGCGAGATAAAAAGTAGAGTTTATTGAGCTTGAATATTAGGAAAATGATATCAATTATATGAATCCACCATCCTAGTAATATTTTATCATTGATTATTTTATTCGCATATTTTTAGTTACTAAAGATTCCCTCGAAAATTCTAAAGCTAGATTAGGAATTAATTAAAATCAGTGAGTGAGAAAATCACGTTCCATCCGTCAAGTCCTTAGGGTTCGACCTTTCACTCGTATATAAAACATTCACAACAAGTTTTTGGCGCCGTTGCCGGGGACTTGAATTTTTTTTTCCACCAACTCACTAATTTAAATTATTTCCTTCTACTAGTTTCTTTAAAAAAACAAAAAAATTAATTAATTAAAAAATAAAATAATTTATTTTAAAAAAAACATAACAATAAAAAAATTAAAAAACAATAAAAAATAGGAGTAAAGTAGTGCATGAGCATTGTTTGGAAGCGTGGTGTTAAGAGATTGATTAAGATAGATAGCTTAGAGTTAAATCCTTTATTTGAGAAAGAAACGATGGCTGAAGAACAAGAAGAAGCAAAAATTGTAAAAGAACTTTTCTCTCCTATCACAACCAACCCGCCGTCATGCATCTTATTGCCTGCCACAACCGCAAATCATTTCGAGCTTAAACCTCAAGTGATGCAACTTCTTCTCACTTTTCATGGAATCGATCAAGAAGATCCTTACCTCTATATTAAGGATTTTCTAGAAATTTGTGCTACTTTCAAATTTCAAAATTTTCCTGATGAATCGGTTCGCCTACATTTATTTTCCTTTCTCCTTGAAAGGGAAAGCAAAGGCATGGCTTAACTCATTACCTTCTAGGTCCATCTTTGGTTAGGAGACTTTGGGTTCTAAATTTCTCCCCCATTTTACCCCCCACCTAATTTTCCCATTCTACACCTACCTCTCCCGCTTCCCCTTCTCCGACCGGCTCTCCTTCTGCCATCTCCCCTTGGCTCCTTCTCCTCTCTCCTTTTCCTGTTCCCATGGTTAGTTACAATCATCTTTCATCTGGTAACTCTGGCAGTAGTGAGTCAAAGGACATCTTTGCTGATTATGGTGTCTCCAAACCAGATTCGTCGAGCCCTTCTGCGCCTTCTCCTATTCTTGGTATTGAGGAGATGGGGGAATCAGATGCCCTTCCTTCCCCTCTGGGACTCCAAGTGAGCTCTGATGAATCAGTTAATCTTGCACTTGGTGCAGAGATCAACTTAGGCCCTGCTTTGGGAGATAATGCTCGTGAAATTTTTTCGGTTGCTCAACATTTCTCGCATCAAGATCGTGAAAATGCTATTTTTGAAAGGAGGAAAAATTTACATCTTATGTCATTCTTAACAACTCATGGAATCTCATCTAATGACGTCCAAGCCTTCCTCTCCGAAGGAAAAATTGTTAACTTTAATAATGCTCCCAAGAAGTCTGAGTTATCTCCTCTGGCTAATCCTTCTAGGGATGTTTTCTCTCCGGTGGTATGTGTGGGGGAAGGCACCTTTCCGGCTACTGATACTCTCGTCTCTAGGGAGTTTACCCTGGACAAGACCTTTCCTGGACTTCTGCCAAAAGGTCCCACAGATTTCAAATTTCCTACTACAACCTCTGACACCCTTCTTGAGGAAGGTGAAATACCTGTCACTTTGGGCAAGGAGCCAGCTAAAACCTGGAGTGATATTGTGGGGAAATCTTCCAGGAAATCCTCTCGTCACCTCACGTACCATCCTCCATCCTATGCAGATGAGATTATCATCATTATTCCCCGCAGACGATATGCTTTCGGAGGTAATAAACTCGGGCCTCTAGTCTAGTAGGATACTTTCTACATCCTCGTTACCCTACAAAGTGGTTGAACCTATAGCTAGACGCTTATGGGGTCGTCTTGGGCTATCGAGGGTCTTCTTGCACAACAAAGGTTATTACATTTTCAAATTTGACTCTATCTCTGACTGTGACAACATCCTTGCCGCTGGCCCTTGGCATTTTGCATCTAAAGGCATCGTCTTGCAAAAATGGATGGAAGGTGTGGACTTCAAAAAGGCAGAATGTGATGTGTTCCCTATTTGGGTGAAACTGTCCAATATACCACTATCATACTGGTCTGATGAAGGTATAAGCTATATTGCAAGCACTATTGGGCGACCTCTGTTTACTGACGAGATGACTGCAAAAAATGACTTTCTGAACTTTGCAAGGGTTGTCAAAAATGATGACTCTTCAGCAAACATCTTTGTTCCAGTTGAGGTAGAATACCAGAATAGACCTCCTTCTTGCCCCTCATGCAATGTGTTTGGTCACACATAACTGAAATGCCCTAAAGCGAATTATATTTGGGTCCCAAAAGTGAATATAAAGGCGACTTCTGCTTTGACCAGCCCTATCATTCCTTCCCCTATTGCCAACCCTTCCGAATTTCTGGTCTCGCCTCCCCCCCCCCCTGGATTCATGGGTTAATGTCTCTCGTGGTGTCAAGCAAGGTTCAGGCCATTCCTCTCCTGGACTTGCTCTTAACATTTTCAACACCTTTACTCCAATCAATGAAGATGGTATCTCTGATGATGAATCACCTTTTGGTCTGGACCCTCTTGTCACCAAACTCAAGGCTATTGATGAAAAGGAAGGGAAAGATATTAAGAACAAACAGGGATCTAGCTTTGTCAATCTGCAGGCTGCTAAGAAAAGAAAAGGGAAAGGAAAGGCTGGTCACTCTCCTACATCTTAGTTTCCTCATGTTAGCTTCTTATAATGTTAGAGGTCTCAATAAAAAGCCTAAGCAGGCTTATGTTAGGCAAATAATTGCTGATAATAAAATCTCTCTTTTGGGTCTTCTTGAAACTCGGGTTAAACAAAGTAAAGCCCCTAAAATCTCTAGGAATCTTTGTAAATCTTGGAAATGGGTTTTCAACTATGATACTCACCCAAATGGCAGAATTTGGGTTGGCTGGAATCCAAGTATTTGGAATGTTGATATCCTTTGTGTGTCTTCTCAAGTAATTCATTGCAAGGTTCAATCTGTTGATCTCCTTAGCATATCATTCTCGATTTCTTTCATCTATGGACTGAATTCTTACATTCTAAGGAGAGAATTATGGAATGATTTACTCTCCTTTACCCCTAATGCTAGCTGGTGTTTGATGGGTGATTTTAATGTCATAAAAGATCTTAATGAAACTAACCAAGACAATGATACCTGGGACATTGGGATGGATGAATTTAAATCATGTACCACTACTATTGGGGTCGATGATATTAGGGGGATTGGTCCATTATTTACTTGGTGGAACATGCAATCTACTCGACCGGTTCACAAAAAATTGGATCGTGCAATGGGGAATTCTGATTGGTTCTCTAACTTGAAAGATGTCACTAACTACTTTTGCTCCTCGAGGATTATCCGATCATTCCTTGACTCGCTTCAGACAGTATCCAACTTTACTCATTCTAGACGCCGCCAATTCTTCAACCACATACTTCTTCTTGATGGTTTCAAGGACTCTGTTTCTAATGCTTGGACCCCCCACCATCTCTCGGCTCCCCATTTCATGTGCTCTCGAGAGAAGTTTGAAACGATTAGGTGCAGCGTTGGTGACCCTAAATCTCCTAAATGGAAATGTCACCACCTTAGTAAAAATTGCAAAAGATGATCTGCATGATGTACGATTCTCATCGATTGATCAACCTTTGGATTTGGACCTTCTTGCTCGTGAGAAGATTAGTCAACAACAGACTCTGGAATGCTTTGGATAGAGAGGAAACCTCCTACATCGTAAATCTAGAGCTAATCGGTTATCCCTGGGTGACGGAACTCAAATTTCTTCTCCAACATGATGAAAAATCGTTGGAATGCAAACAAGATTTTATCCATCACTGATACTGAAGGGAATATGGTTTATGGTCAAAGGAACATTGAAGGTGTGGCAGTGAGGTACTTTCACAACCTTTTCAACTCTCTTTGAAGACCCTATCCGGGTTTGATAATTATGCAATAACTCCTCCCAAATCGCTTCGGCCTCGGCCAAGGCACTATCTTTGATTGCTCCTATTTACGATATGGAGATTCTAGCAACCCTCAAATCTATGAATCGCAACAAAAGTCCGGACCGAGATGGGTTTAATGTTAATTTCTTCCTTAGTTCTTTGGGACATTGTGGGTACCGATTTTTTAAAGTCGTTTTCACTTCTTCTTTGATAACAGATGAGACTCTCCAAGGGCTTCAATTCCACCGCTTCTTGCTTCTAATCCCTAAGAGTTCCAACCCTTCTTCAATGTCCGATTTTAGACCGATTTCATCTTTGTAATACGATTTACAAATGCATTGCAAAAATCCTATCTTCTCACCAAGAATGTTCTCTCATGTCTTGTTGATAAAGCCCAATCGACCTTTGTAGACAAGGTAGAGCATAAGTGACAATATCCTTATTGCCCAAGAGATGCTAAAAGGCTATCATCTATCTACTGGGTCCTCGCTAGGTGTGCTCTTAAGATTGATCTCACCAAAGCTTTTGACACTGTGAGATGGGAATTCCTCTTTGACACATTAAGAGCTTTCAAGTTTCCTGACTATTACATTGATTGGATCAAGGCCTGTGTCACTTCTGCTATGTTTTCCGTTAAGGTCAATGGCACTCTTGCAGGATTCTTTGGTAGCTCCAGAGGCCTCAGACAAGGAGACCCCCTTTCTCCATTCCTTTTTGTGTTGATTATGGAAATGCTATCTCTAAAGCTCAACAATGCTATCTCAAATTCGAGTTCTCATACCATTGAGAGCAAAAAAGTCTACAAACTCACTCATTTATTCTTTGCGGATGACATCTTGATTTTCTCAGAATGCGTGCTTGCAATCCATTGCAATCATTAACTTATGCATTCTCTCCTTCTCCTTATATTCGCCCTTATCCCTAACTCTCACAAAAGTCATTTTTTCATCCAACTCGTGAACCATAGCAGGAGTGATATTTCTCACATTCTTGGGTTCCAATCTGAACTTTGCCTTCAAAATTTTTGGGAGTTCCACTTCTTTGTCAAGGAAGCTATCATCTTCCTCGATCAGATACCCTTTATACAAAGGATCACAAACCGCATCCTCATGGACCTCAAAGGTACTCTCTTACTCTAAAAGCGGACTTCAACTTATAAAATCCATACTTTTTTTCTATTCAAGTCTTCTGGAGTTCCCACTTCCTTCTGCCAAAAGAGGTCCTAAAAGACATTCAATCAATCTTAACCCGGTTTCTATGGAAAGGTGCAACACTTGAAAAGTATGGGGCAAAGGTTGCTTGGTCCACTATTTCACTTCCACTATCTGAGGGTGGTCTTGGAATCAAAAATCTTGTGGAATGGAATTCTGCCCTTATTCTCCAGCACTTGGTTTGCATTATCCAACCTCATCCCTCTTCTCTCTAGGCAAATTGGGTCAAAGCAACTATTCTGAAGAACACTTCCTTTTGGCAAATTCGTATCACAGCAACATGCTCATGGATCTGGAAACAAGTCTTGAAACTTCGGCCACTGGCTCTTCAACACTTACACTACCATGTGGGAAATGGGCAGGATACAAGCCTATGGTATGACCCTTGGTTAAATGACACAACTATCAATCCTTCTCTGTCCGTGCTATCTAACTCTAGGATTCAAAGGTCTGCAACAGTCAACCACATTATTAGCTACAACAATTGGGTTCCTCCTCAAGGAAACCACCATGATTTGATCCTTTTGAGAAGGAACATGGCACACCTCTCCCCGCCTTCTCAGCAGTTGGATAGGATCCTTTGGGACCATTGGGACACTAAGAATATTAAAGCAAATCAGTTATGGGAATCCATTAGAACAAGACAACAAGTGGTTCCATGGTGCTCCATTCTCTGGAATAAATGCCATGTTCCACGATACTCTTTCATTATGTGGCTGGGAATTCTCAAGAAGCTTCCCACAAATGATAGAACGATAAGATACTCCAATAGATGATGGCTATGTCCTCTCTGCAACCTTCATCCCGAGACATTTGATCACATGTTCTTTAATTGTGGTTTCTCCAATTCAGTTCTTACAAAGGCCTTAAGTCTTGGTAATTGGATCTCCTTCCCTATATCTTGGGATGCCATTATGAATTTCTTAACTACATTCCAAGGCTCGACTATGTCACGAAATATTCTAAGCTTGACTGTGGCTGTCTGTTTCTACAAAATTTGGGAGGCAAGGAACAAAAAGCTTCATGGCCATCATCTACCTCCTATCACCAGCATTCAAAAGGAGGTTATCCACATCATTAAGTCTCGGCTTTCCACATGTAAATCATTTGCTAAAGCCACCAATAAACAGTATTTTTGTAATTGGCTGTTTACTAGTTAGTTTTTGGTTGGGATCCTTCCTTGTATAGTCTCCTCTTCTTTGGGCATGTCCTTAGACGAAGTTGCTATATTCTGGGGTATGCCCCTTAGCCTTTGTTATTTGGTTCCTCTTTTATACAAACAAAATTTAGTAAAAAAAATAAATAAATCTGAATTTAGTCAAGAGGATCATGAAAAATTCTACGAATCTTGGGAAAGATTTAAGGACCTACTTTTGAGATGTCCCCACCATGGTTTTGAGACATGGAGACTTGTCCAATATTTTTACAATGGGTTAACTCAAACCAACCGAAACATGATTACATCCATGAACAGTGGCAGTTTCCTTAGTCTCACAGAAGATGAAGCTTACAATTTCCTTAAGAATCTATCCGAGACCTCTCAGCAATGGGATTTTTCCTCTCGCATGAAATCATCTTCTCAAGTCAAGAAGGAAGTTAAGAAAGAAGGAATATATGAGCTAACCGAAGACGTAGAGACTAGAAGGCTGTTAGATAGTCTCTCAAAGAAACTTGAAGCGTTAGCATTGCGGTTGGATAACAATTCGGTCAATCAATTTCAAGCTAAAGGGTGCTCTGTGTGTGTGCTAGCCCTATACATACATTGCAAACTTGCCCCTCTATGGTAGGATTCTCCGAATTTATGCCACAACAAGTAAATGTGATGGATGATTACAAAAAGCAATTCCATAGCCCATTCATAGAGACTTACAATCCAGGTTGGAGAAATCACCCAAATTTTTCATGCACACGAGCTCAACCTATGCTCAGTATGGGTGCCCCATCATCTAACGTTCCATGACACCAACCACCTCCTGGTTTCCTTCCACCAATCAATTATTATCCACCATTTCAATCTGCTCAGCCTGCTCAATCATCCCATGTCACTCCACAACAATTCTCATCTTTAGAGGACACATTAAAACAATTCATTCAAGTGACCACCCAAAATAACTAGACTTCAAGTTAAATTTTACAAGAAGTCAGGAACAATGGCCTCATGAACACTTAAGCCATCATCAAGTTAGAGAGTCAAATGGGTCAATTGGCTGGTCAATTGGGTGAGAGAAAAAAGTGTAAATTTCTGAGTCAGCCAATTCTGAACCCTAAAGATGTTTCATCGAGTGGGATAACTCCTAACCCACCAAATGCACCATCACATTGGCAAGTTCAAGCCATAACCACACTTAGGTCGGGGAAGGCAATTGACAACAAAGAGGAAGATAAAGAAGAAGAGCAATATCCAGTTGAGGTTGAGCCTATACCTCAAGTTATGAACCAAACTCCTCTTGCTAAGTAAAGAAATGAAGATCTCTTGAATAGACCTTTGTTCCTAAAGCCCCATTTCCTCATAGGCTAAAAGACAATAGGAAGGGTACACAATTTGAAGAAATTTTGGAAGTGTTTAAGCAAGTTCAGATAAACATTCCATTACTTGATGCTATCAAGCAAGTACCTTCCTATGCCAAGTTTCTCAAAGACTTGGTCACTCAAAAGAGGAGAACAAATGTTTCGAAAAAGGCATTCTTAGATGAACATGTAAGCTCCATTATTCAATGCAAGATCCCTGTTAAATTTAAGGACACTGGATGTCCAACAATATCATACAACATAGGAGATCATCATATTGAGCGAGCTTTGGTAGATTTGGGGGCTAGTGTGAACTTACTGCCATATTCTGTGATATGCAGTTGCATTTAGGAGAGTTGAAGCCCACACCAATGACAATCTAACTTGCTGATAGGTCAGTGAAAATTCCTAGGGGTGTCATTGAAGATGTTCTGATCAAGGTAGATACTTTCTATTTTCCTGTGGACATTGTTGTCCTTGATACTGAGCCTATTCAGAACATAAAAGGCCAAATTCCTGTGATTTTAGGGCGGCCATTTCTTGCTACATCCAACACCCTCATCAATTGTAGAAATGGAGTGATGAAAATTTCTTTTGGGAACCTCACAGCCGAGCTAAATGTTTAATGCAAGACCTCGATAGACACTGATGATAATGATTTCGGACAAGCTCATTTAATTGATAGTCTAATAGAGGAATCCTTCTTGCAAACTTGTAAAGAGGACCCATTAGAAGCTTGTTTGTCCCATTTTGGTTGTGATTTCGATATTGATGAATCTATAGAGCAAGTTAATGCACTTTTTTTTTTTTGCTAAATTTTTTGTTTGTATAGAAAAGAACCAAATTACAAAGACAAGGGGCATACCCCACAGTATAGCTACATCATCTATGGACAGGCCCAAGATGAGGAAACTATACAAGGAACTATACCAGAAACCAACTAGCTAGTAATAGGCCTATTACAGAATCATTGAATATTTCTATCTTTGATAAGAGAATTACAAGGACCTCATACCACCACTCGCCCGAAGGCCAAGACCTGGACCACTACCTTTTTTGAAGCCGAAGCCACATTTCCCTTAGCCACCTCGCCCGAAGACTTGGGTTCTGCCTCAAGGACCTCGATCGAAGGACCTCGCCCGAAGCCATCTCGCCCGAAGCCCACCTCATTATCCTCGCTCGGAGGACCTCGCCCGAAGCCATAACATGGCTCGCCCAGCTCCGCCCCCACTCAAAGGACCTTGCAGATGCTCGCCCGAAGCCTCAACAATGGGTCTCCCAACATGCTCGCCCGAAGCCTCAACAATGGGCTCGCCTCGACTATCTCACCTCACCCGAAATTCCATAACCAACTCGCCCAACTACCCTTACCAGCCCATCTCGTCCGGATCCCAACCACATCTAACTAGTTAGAAGCCAATTGCAGAAATATTGGTTATTGGTGGCTTTGGTAAATGATTTGCAAGTGGAAAGCCTAGACTTAATGATGTGGATAACATCCTTTGTAATCCTGGTGAGAGGAGGAAGATGATCATCATGAAGCTTTTTGTTCCTTGCCTCCCAAATTTTGTAGAAACAGACTGCCACAGTCAAACTTAGGATATTTCGTGACAGATTTGAACCTTGAAATGTGGTGAGGAAGGCCATAATGTCATCCCAAGAGGTAGGGAAAGCATTCCAATTTCCAAGACTAATAGCCTTCAGAAGAACCTCTTTGGAGAAGCCACAATTGAAGAACAAATGGTCGAAGGTCTCGAGTTGAAGGTTGCACAGAGGACAGTTCCATGATCTGTTAGAAAATCTGATTGTTCTGTCATTAGTGGGGAGATTTTTGAGAATGCCCAGCCACATAATCAAAGAGTACCTTGGGACATGGCATTTATTCCAGACAATGGAGCTCCAAGAAACCGACTGCTGCCTCGTGCGAATTGAATCCCATAACTGTTTAGCTTTAATATCCTTCGTGCAAGAATTCCAAAAAATCCTATCCAGCTGCTGTGAAGGAGGGGAAAGTTGGGCCATTTTCCTTCGCAAGAGGATCATATCATGGTAGTTGCCTTGAGGCAGAACCCAAGAGTTGTTGCTGATAAGGTGGCTAACCGTTGCATTCCTTTGAATCCTAGAGGTAGACAGAAAAGATTGGGAAGGATTGATAGCCGTATCATTCAACCATGGGTCATACCATAGGCTGGTATCCTGCCCATTGCCAATATGATAGTGTAAGTGTTGAAGGGCAAGAGGCCGAAGCTTTAGAATGTGTTTCCAGACCCATGAGCAATCTGCTGTATTTCTAAATTGCCAAAAGGATGTGTGTTTCAGTGTGGTGGCTCTGATCCAATTTGCCCATAGAGAAGCAGAATGAGGTTGGATAATGCAAACCAAGTGCTTGAGGATAAGAGCAGAATTCCATTCCACCATATTTTTTATGCCCAGACCACCCTCAGAGAGTGGGAGTGAAATTGTGGACCAGGCAACCTTTGCTCCATACTTATCGAGACTTGCACCTTTCCAGAGAAACCTTGTTAAGATTGATTGAATGTCTTTGTTGAGGACCCCTTTCGGCAGTAAGAAGTGGGAGCTCCAGAAAACTTGGATAGTAAAAAGAATGGATTTGATAAGTTGAAGTCTGCCCGAGTAGGAGAGGACCTTTGAAGTCCAAGAGGATGCACGATTTGTGATCCTTTGGATTAAGGGGATACAGTCAGTCGATGAAAGCTTCCTGGACAGCAGTGGAACACCCAAAAACTTTGAAGGCAAGGTACCAGATTGGAACCCAAGGATGAGAGAGATGTCACTAGCTTCTATATTGGCCGAGTTAGAGAGAAAATAATGACTTTTGTGGGAGTTAGGAATCAGGCCAGAATACAAGGAGAAGGAGAGAATGCATGAGTTAATAACAGAAATAGATTGCAAGCATGCTTTACAGAAAATTAAACTGTCATCCGCAAAGAATTAAATGAGTAAGTTTGCAAACTTTAGCTTTCCAATGGTATAGGAAATCTGGATTAGATGTAGCATTGTTAAGCTTTAGAGATAACATTTCCATAACCAGCACAAATAGAAATGGAGATAAGGGGTCTCCTTGTCTGAGACCTCTGGAACTACCAAAAAAGCCTGCAAGCGTACCATTTACCTTAATGGAAAACATGGCGGAAGTGACACATGCCTTGATCCAACCAACATAACCATCAGGAAATTTGAAAGCTTTTAGGGTGTCAAAGAGGAATTCCCATCTTACAGTGTCAAAAGCTTTAGTGAGGTCAATCTTGAGAGCACACCTAGCAGGACCAGAAGATCTATGATAGCCTTTGAGCATCTCTTGGGCAATGAGGATGTTATCACTAATGCTTCTACCTTTCACGAAAGCAGATTGTGCTTTATCAATGAGAAAGGGAAGAACTTCCTTCAGACGATTAGAGAGAAGTTTTGCAATGCATTTGTAAATCGTATTGCAGCATGAGATTGGTCTAAAATCTGACATTGAAGTAGGGTTGGCACTTTTAGGAATAAGAGCAAGAGCAGTGGAATTTAGTCCTTTGGAAAGTCTGTTATTATCAAAGAAGAAGTGCACAGCCTTTAAAAAATCCGCACCCACAAATTCCCAACAACTGAGGAAGAAGTTAACATTAAAACCATCTGGCCCGGGACTTTTTTTACATTTCATGGATTTGAGGGTCCCCATAATTTCCAAGTCAGAAATAGGAGAAATGGGTACTCATTCTTTCCAACCAAAACTAGTGCCTCTCAATCTCTCATCGACTCCCCGACCTCCCTCTATTGAAGAACCACCGAAGTTGGACCTGAAACCATTGCCTGATAATCTGAAATATGCACTTTTAGGTCCAGCAGAGTCATTGCATGTTATCATTGCTTCTAATCTCGATAATGCTCAAGAGAAAAAATTACTTGAAATCCTTCACAAGCATAAAGAAGCTATTGGGTGGTCTATTACAGATTTGAAAGGAATCAACCCGTCCGTTGTCATGCATAAAATTCACTTAGAAGAGAGTGCAAAACCCTCTCGTGAACCACAAAGAAGGCTAAACCCAGTGATGCAAGAAGTACTTAGGGCCGAGGTACTCAAGCTTCTTGATGCAGATATTATATACCCGATATCCGATAGTAAGTGGGTGAGCCCTGTGCAAGTAGTTCCTAAGAAGTCAGGGATTACAATGGTGGTTGTTAGGTCTCCAACTTTTAGTTTTATTTTGATGATAACAATAATTAGTAAATAAATTAATTAAAAGGGTAGAATCCTCTACATAGGATTTTTTTCTTATAATTGTTTTATTTATCTTATTTACCTTGACCAAAAATATTTTCTAAATCTTATTTAATTGATTTTATTGATCTTTATTGTAAGACCCCAACTTTTATGAATAAAGATTAATTTCTCTCGAAATATATTTTTGAATATTATGGTGTGGATATAATATAATGTTATAGTTGTGGGTAATATTTACAAATTTTGCAAAGTAAGTAAGCGGTTATATAATATTCGATTGGTCGGGAAATATTACGTTTTAACGAGGGAATTTTAAATGCGACGGCACAATCATTAGTGGATCCCACAACCAAAGTATTATCGTAGTTAGAAAATGACATAATTATCTTTTTATAAAAATAACAAATGGAAGTTTTACTGCGTTAAACCATTGAACTACCTTAGTAAAAAAGTACGATGTCTGGCGTGGTTGCATCGTAGCACATGGTATTGATTATTGATGCTTACGTGAGAAGTCACTCGAGTTATACTCAATTATTACTACGATAATTCTTTGCATCATATCTCTCATATTATTAATTCGATTATTGTCACAGTATCATCTGCATAATATGATATATTATTAAATCAATAATTGAGACGACAAAGTTATTCATATTATTAGATTGCAATATTTACAATGTCTAGAAGTTCTGTCAAGTAGAGGTACAATGTCTAGATTGCAATATTAAATCAATATTTTTCGAGCCCCAAAATGTGCAATTATCGAAACTATATTTTTCTATAAATAGAAGCTCATTCTTCCTTCATTTCTCACCAATTCACTAAAGCTATAGAGCAATTATTATAGAGAGAAATTATAGAGAGAAAGAAGAAGAGAAATCTGCTACCTCTCTATTCCAGTATCCAGCTTTATTCTAAGGTAATGGATATTATTTCTTTCATTTTGAGAGCTATTGTTATTCCATTCCTTATTATTATGTTGGAATAACTTTGTATGCTAAGTCTGACATACATGGTGAAATTCTTCTCATTATTCCATTCTTTATTATTACATTGGAATATCCTCATGCATGCGTATTACATGACCTAGTTCCATTATTTATTATTACGTTGGAATAACTTTTGCATGCGGTCTATCGCATGCTGGTGAATTTTGTTGTTATTCCATTCATTATTATTACATTGGAATATTACATGCATGCGGATTTCGCATGACACGGTTCCATTCTTTATTATTACATTAGGAATAACTTTTATGCATCTTGATCTATCGCATGCATGGTGAATTCTTCATTATTCCATTCTTTATTATTACATTGGAATAACTTTGTCTATGTGGATTACCACATGCATGGTGAATGATCCTTTGTATTCATTCCTTATTAAATTGCGAAAATGATGCATCTCACGTGGATTATCGCATGGCGAAAAAAATCCATTTGCGATTTCATATATTCTATTATACTCGGTTGGTTAAAGTTTTGGCTTCTATACTCCATGAAATTAGTAGAATATCTTGGATATTTGTGCTTCATCTAGTATCTTTTCATGGAAATATTCTTACGAGCATTCTTGAATTTGACTCCTGGCGATATCATGTTGACAATTTGGGCGTTTTTGAGTTCGTGGATAAATTAACTTATAAATCTTTAAAATTTAATTCTTGAACTTGTTTTATTGAATTATTATATCATTGTCATCATCCTCATGTTTATATTATGTTGAAAGTCATTTGTGGCCTGTAGTGCATAGATGGACTTGGTATGATTATGACCAAGGATTATTCGGTATAGTCATGACCGTAATGTTACAAATGATGTGGTAAAAGTCCTCATTGGCCCGTAGTGCATTGATGGATAGTTGTTAGCATGATCATGACCATTGATGAAAACACGAATATCATTGGCCCGTAGTGCATGGATAATTTGTGGTCGTGATACTAATGAATATCCTTGGCCGTAGTGCAGGGATGACGTGGTTTATTTAATAAGCTGAGTCTCAGCGATAAAAGTGATGAAAAATCTTTTTAAATCAGAGAAGATAGTAGATTTTATTCTCTACTTGACTCTTCTAATGGATTACTTGTTCATTGCAGATTAAACTTGATGTTTGTTATATTGTATCGGTTTAACAACGATTGTTGAAGGCTAACGATAATTTATTCTGCATTATCTTAGCCATAATATTTCTTACTGGGCTAGTTGAGCTCACCCTTTTTCTTTCATTTTTATCTTTAGGAAATGAGAAAGTAGCAGGAACTAATCGGGGAACGGAGTGACGGTCCAGATGATAGCATTAGAAGTCCTCACTATTCTATGAAATAGTGTGATAATAAATGTATTGAGGACTTATTTTTGAGTTTGAATCTTGTACAGAAGACAATATTTGTATTAAAACTCACGACTCATGTTGTATATTTAAGATTGTATTTGTATTACATACCATGTATTTGGCGACTCGAATAGGTGATGTATACCTATTTTGGGGGCGTCCATTGATTAATATCAAAGCTTAGGATATGATCCCCGACTGAGATGTGAGACAAGAACTAGGAGGGAGAGATGGGGAATTCCTTCGCTAGTATGACCTACCTAAGTTTATTTGGTATTTAATTGGTGGAATTCGAGTATAGGGATAATATGTGATATGTTAATTAACCCTTGGTTTGTGGCGGATTTGAAAATGACATCCGAGAATGTTGACAATAACAATGGAGCACGAGGAGACCGTTGAGTCTCCACGGATCAATAATCAGGATAATGTGCATCAGGAAGGTGACAATCCTCATGTAGACGACAACACTGGCCAAATGATGAACGATGGAATGTTCAGAGGCTTTATACAATTCATGCAACATCCGGCGAGAGCGGCTCCTGTCCAAAATGCAGGTGGAAACACTGGCAACTCTCGGACGGTCACTACTAAAAAGTTCAAGGAGCTGGGACCACCGGAGTTTTTTGGAGAGCCAAAACCACTTAAGGCGGAGACATGGATAAAGCAGATCAACAAGATATTTGATGTCTTGGGATGCTCCGAGGAGCAAAAGGTTCCCTTTGCCACCTTCATGTTACGGGCAGAGGCAGATTACTGGTGGGAATCTGTAAAGCGTACTCAACCTGCCGCACTGAAGATGTCTTGGGAGAAGTTCCAAGAACTGTTCAACGACAAGTACTTTCCCGAAAGTATTTGTCACATGAAAGAGGTAGAGTTCATTAAAATGGAGCAAAACAACATGGCCAGTGTCGCGATGACGCAAGCTAAGTTTTTCGAGTTGTCCCGGTTAAGTCCCATTTGGTTGATAATGAGGAGAGAATGACGTGAATATTTCTAAGAGGTTTGAAACACGAGATACGTCAATATCTTATCTCTCATAAACTCATTTGTATTCGAGATGTTGTTAATAGGGCTCGATTATTGGGCGTGATAATGAGTCAACCCAACCAAAAGAAGCGGTAAACAAAATGATAATACCGATGATAGAAGTCATCGAGCGGTGACAATAAGCGTGGAGGAATCAACATGCGAAATGGTAACCACTTGGTGGTAATCATGGTCAAAACAATAAGAATGGACATTTCAAGAAGAGAGATTCAACAATGATGGAAAGGCGTCGACATCAACACCCGTTGTTAAGGAAGGAGAACGACCACCTATCATATGCTTCAAATGCGGAGGAGGGAGGGACATATCGGTCAAAGCTATGCAGCAGGTCAAAACTGTTACAATTGTGGAAGAAGGTCACCTAGCTCGATTTTGTCGTTCGAGGGAAGGCAAGTTTAGGCTGGGATGGAGGCACCAAAGGCCGTCCCAGAAAAGTCAAAGTCGGTAGTTTAAGGGAGAGCGTTTGTTGTGACCTCCCAGAAAACAAGGAACCCGAACGAGGTCATCACGGGTAAGCTTATCATAAACTCTAGTGAAGTCTATACCTTATTTGATACCGGTTCTACCCATTCTTTTATTTCTCCTACTTGCGCTCAACGTTTAAATTTGACTCCGGAGAAATTGGACTTTGACTTATCTGTTGAAACTCCGTTGGGAGAAACCTTCATTACATCCACTGTTTATAAGTCTTGTTTAGTTCAAATCGGCAAACCGCACGTTACCTGTTGATCTTATTTTTTTGAAAATACTTGCATTTGATGTGATTTTAGGGATTGATTGGTTAACTACTCATCATGCAAAAATTGATTATTTTCATAAGGTTGTTAGCTTTCATATTCCTAACCAACCTATTATGCGAATTCAAGCAACCAAACCATTAAAATCAATCATTGTCATCTCAAGCCATAAAGCTATTCATTTATTGAAAAATAGATGTCAAGCTTTCTTAGCTCATGTCACGGATTTAAACAAAAATACGTCAGTTTTGAATGATATTTCTATTGTTAATGAATTTCCTGACGTATTCCCTAAAGAACTTCCTGGCCTACCCCTAGAGCGAGAAATTGAATTTTGTATCGACCTTGAACCCGGTACAAAACCCATTTCCAAAGCCCCATATCGAATGGCTCCTATTGAACTTCAGGAGTTAAAGACCCAACTCCAGGAATTGTTAGACATCGGTTTCATTCGTTCTAGTACGTCTCCTTGGGGTGCTCCTGTTCTATTCGTGAAGAAAAAAGATGGGAGTATGCGACTTTGTATTGATTATCGGGAGTTCAACCATGTCACTATCAAAAATAGATATCCATTGCCTCGCATTGATGACCTGTTTGACCAGTTGCAAGGCGCCAAATTCTTTTTAAAGATTGATCTTCGTTCCGGATATCACCAATTGAAGATTAGAACTGATGACATTCCAAAGACGGCTTTCAGAACTCGGTACGGACATTAATGAATTCCTAGTCATGTCTTTTGGATTGACTAATGCTCCTGCTGCCTTCATGGACATGATGAACTCGTATTCAAGGAATATTTGGATCACTTTGTGGTCGTCTTTATTGATGACATCCTCATATATTCCAAAAGTCGTGAAGATCATGAGCAACACTTGAGGCTAATACTCCAAAAGCTTCGTGGAAACAAGCTTTATGCCAAGTTGAAGAAATGTGAGTTCTGGCTTGAGGAAGTAGCATTCCTTGGGCACGTAGTATCAAGTCATGGAATATCTCAATAACCCAGCAAAGATTGAAGCTATTCAAAGCTGGGAGCAACCTAAATCAGTGACCGAAGTACGTAGCTTTCTCGGCTTAGCTGGTTATTATCGGAGATTCATAGAAGGGTTTTCTCGAATCGCTACTCCATTAACTCAAATGACTTTCGGAAAGATACAAAGTTCGGTTGGAAGCGAAAGAATGTGAAAAGAGTTTTCAAGAACTCGAGAGGACTTATTTCAAAGACTGCTACGACAATACCATCTGGCTCGGAGGGATTTGTCATCTACAGTGATGCTTAGGGCAAAGGGTTAGGATGTGTTCTCATGCAACATGGGAAAGTCATAGCCCATCGGCAACTCAAAGAATATGAGAGGAATTATCCTACTCATGATTTAGAGTTGGCCGTTGTCGCTTTTGCGCTTAAGATTTGGAGGCATTACCTGTATGGAGAGAAGGTGGAGATCTATACGGATCATGAAAACCTCAAATATTTCTTCACTCAAAAGGAACTCAACATGCGGCAACGACGTTGGCTTGAGCTGTTGAAAGATTATGATCATACCATCCAAAACCATATCCTGGAAAAACGAACGTTAGACGCATTGAGTAGAAGATCATATGCGGGCACGAGTGCATTATTGTCAACGCAAAAGCCCATTGTGTATGACTTGGAAAGGATGGAAATAGAGTTAAAGACACCAGGGACCCATGTGATGATAGCAAATATACGAGTGGAACCGACTTTAATCGATAAAGTTAAAGCTGCTCAAGCTACAGACCTGGAGCTGATACGTATGAGGAAGAAAGTACAAGAAGGTGCTATTTCAGAAGCAAGAATCGATGAAGAAGGAATACTTCGAGTCAACTCCAGACTTTGTGTTCCTAACGATTCTGACTTGAAGTATAAAATCATGATGGAGGTGCACAACACACCGTTTGCAATCCATCCTGGGAGTACCAAAATGTATCGTGATCTTCGACAAACATTTTGGTGAAGCAATATGAAGAGAGAGATAGCGGGGTTTATCTCAAGGTGTCTAACTTGTCAACGAGTCAAGGCGGAGCATCAAGTGCCAAAAGGTCCATTGCAACCACTTGAAATTCCATAATGGAAGTGGGAGTACATTACCATGGATTTAGTTACTGGTCTTCCCAAGGTTTCTCAAGGCATAGATGCGATTTGGGTCATTGTTGATAGATTGACGTAGTCTGCTCATTTCTTACCGATACGAGAAACTTATACACTTGAACGTCTTGCTAGTATGTACATAAACGAGATTGTAAGATTGCATGGTATGCCAGTATCCATAGTTTCTGATCGAGACCCAAGATTCACTTCAAGATTTTGGGTTAGTTTGCAAAAAGCTATGGGCACAGACAAATCTCTTTGCATTGTGTGATTGAATTTTTATTGTCTTGCATATTAATTTCTAACACTGCAAATTAATTATTCAAAAATTCAAAAAGGCCTTAGATAATTTTAAATCTATAATAATCTATTCAACCCCCCCTTCTAGATTATTATTGGACTTTCAGTGGTTAATGAGCATAATGAGTTGGTTCCATCTCATGTTCAGACGGGATGGCGTGTTTGTATTGACAACCGGAAGTTGAATTCAATGACTAGGAAGGATCACTTTCATCTTCCTTACATTGTAAAAATGCTGGAAAGGTTAGATGGTTATGCTTATTAATGCTTTTTGGATGGTTATTCCGGTTATAAACAAATTTCGGTCGATCCATCTGATCAAGAGAAGACAACATTCATGTGCCCTTTCGGTACATTCGCCTACCGTCGCATGTCTTTCGGACTGTGTAATGCACCGGCCACTTTTCAGCTGTGTATGATTTCTATATTCTCTGACATGGTAGAGCGATTCTTAGAGGTTTTCATGGATGATTTTTCTGTGTTTGGTTCTTCTTTTGAGGAATGTTTGAAATACCTACCTTTAGTCTTAGAGAGGTGTAGAGAAAAAAATCTAGTGCTTAATTGGGAGAAATGTCATTTTATGGTACAAAGGGGAATGGTTCTTGGGCATATCTTCTCCAAAGAGGGAATTGAAGTAGACAAGGCTAAAGTAGAATTAATCTCTAACCTGCCGCCCCCGCGAACGGTAAAGGAGATTCGCTCATTCTTAGGTTATGCTGGTTTTTATAGGCGTTTTATCAAGGATTTTAGTAAGATTACTAAACCTCTATGTAGTCTCCTCGCTAAAGATGCCCCATTCATATTCGATGAAGCATGCCTAAAAGCCTTTGAGACTTTGAAATTCGCTTTGACCTCCGCACCTATCATTCGGTTCCTTGACTGGAACCTTCCATTTGAGATCATGTGTGATGCCTTTGATTATGCAGTTGGGGCAGTTTTAGGTCAGAGAATTAATAAAGTCTCTCATGTGATTTACTATGCAAGCAAGACCTTGAACGATGCTCAACTCCATTATTCTACCATAGAGAAGGAGTTGTTAGCAGTCGTATTTGCTTTAGACAAATTTAGGTCCTATCTATTTAGATCTAAAGTCATTGTCTATTCAGATCACGCTGCTTTGAAACTTACTTTCTAAGAAATATGCGAAGTTGCGGCTAATTCGGTAGGTCTTGTTACTACAAGAGTTTAATTTGGAGATAAAAGATAAGAAAGGGGTTGAGAATGTTGTTGCAGATCACCTATCGAGACTTGTAGTTGAATTCTCAAGTGATCCTTTGCCCATAGCTTAAGACATTCCCTGATGAGCAGCTTATGCATGTTTCCCAGTCACCTTGGTATGCAGACATTGTTAATTATCTTGTTACACATGAAATGCCAGATCATTGGTCTAAACAAGATAAGTCTAAATTCTTGTCCGAGATGAAGCACTTTTACTGGGATGATCCATATCTCTTCAAGTATTGTTCTGATCAGGTAATTAGGCGATGTATCCCTGAGGAGGATCAAATGCAAATTCTCTCCTTTTCCCATGATCAGCCGTTTGGAGGCCATTTTAGTGGAAAGAAGACAGCTGCTAAAGTTTAGCAGTGTGGATTTTATTAGCCTTCCTTATTTCATGATGCACATGCCTATTGTGTATCTTGTGAGAGATGCCAAAAGTTAGGTAGTCTCACGCGACGAAGTATGATGCCAAAACTTTGACTATGTGTCAAAGTGAGTAGAGGATAGCATGCAAAAAAAATGACCACAAAGTGGTGGTTAAATTTTTAAAAGAGAACATTCTTACACGATTTGGTACACCCCGCACAATCATTAGTGATGGGGAGTTGCACTTTTGCAATAGACCATTTAAAGATCTAATGAAGAAGAATGGCGTAATTCATAAAGTGTCAACCGCGTACAACCTACAAACTAGTGGGCGAGCTAAAATTTCAAATAGGGAGATTAAACATATATTAGAGAAGACGGTAAATCCCAACAGGAAGGATTGGTCAGTCCGACTGACAGATGCTTTGTGGGCATATCATACTACGTATAAGACTCCCATTGGAATGTCCCCCCTAACTGCTTAGTGTATGGCAATGCATGTCATCTGCCTGTTGAGTTGGAACATAGAGTTTTTTGGGCTGTTAGACAGCTTAATTTTGATGTCGACCAAGTAGGGAATCATGGAAAGATTCAAATTGCTGAGTTGGAAGAGATAAGGAATGATGCTTATAATTGTGTAAAATCATACGAGGAGAGAATGAAAAGGGTGCATGATCAAAATATTGTTAGGAAATCCTTTCATCCTGGCCAGAAAGTTCTTTTATATAATACTCGTTTGCATATATTCCCAGGGAAGTTGAAGTCTAAATGGACCCTTTCATAGTCCAGCAGGTGTATCCTCATGGGGCCATTGAGATTCAAAATCCCAAAGATGGTACTGTGTTTAAAGTGAATGGCCATCGTTTAAAATCATTTTTGGAGTTGAAAAATCCAAAAGTTAAAGTTATGCTTTTGGAGGATCCCGTTTATCGGGATTGTTTTTTATTGAGGTCATGATTTATGTATATTATTGTATATTTGGATTTATTATTTTTTTTTATTTTCTTTGTTCTATTTCTAACAAAAGTGCAGGATTATCTCTTTGAGCTTTAAATATGGAATTTATTGAGCTGTCCATACGAGGCATATATTCATATTCAGGTGATATCCTTCCTTTACTTATTTACTTATTATTTGCACTTCACATATTTTGTTAGGATATGAGCAAATTATTTTATTTTCTTTAAAAGAAAAATTAAAAAAAATTTAAATAATCTATGCAATGGTTCTTGAGCTTGTATTGAGTTTCCCTTTATCTAGTTGATGTAATAACGATGAAACATTTGTCTTAATGCTTTACATGTGCATGCTTAGTTCTCTTACTATCATCATTAAGAGAAATTTTATGCTCTCCAATCCTCCTTTAATTTGAACAGATAAGACAACAAATGCATGACTAGATGGATGAGTGAGTATAACTTAAAATTTATTGAAAAACATAAATGCGAAGACTAAATAACCTGTGAGATTTGAGATAATCGTTCTATTTGAGGGTTTTTACATCAACTCTAATTTTTTGAAAAGCATATTTTGTTGAGTAGTCTCATTATCCTTTGCTTTGATTGAACACTAGAAAGGTATGTACATGAAATATAATCTCTTTTGAAGGATTCCGAATATTGCTTGAACTGAAGAACTCTAGACCTTAGGAAGTGACTTAGGCTATCTTTGATAGCTAACATATGAGCCTAATCCCACCTTTAAAGTTGTATCGCTAGTCACCTTTTTGATCCTTTTATATAGCCTTTCTTTGGTAGCCAGATATCTTTACCCTACTCCAATTTGGAGTGTAAACCATATTTATGGCATACCCTTTATCTAAGGATGTGTTGAGATTGTTTCTATGTATGGGCAATAGTGAAAAGTGAGCTTGAAAAAAAAGAAAAAATAAAGAAGACAAGAAAAGTGATGAAATCTTCTTTAAAGATCAAATAAAAGAAAAAATTGCACGGAAAGGAGATGTGAAAAAAATGGAATTTTTTTGAAGAAAAGCTCAAATGAAGTTGAATTAAGCCCAAGTGATAATTTTATATCTCAACATATTTCTTAGATCGTTGAATTCCTTATATGCCCTTTTGTTTGACCCTTACCCTAAGCCTTGCATTATAACCCTAAAAAATCCTAATGATTCTTTGGAATATGATTTAGAGGTGAGAGTAGTAGAAAGGATCCATTTATGCATTTCACCTTTCTAGTGGGATTTATCCGTTCATGAGACTTTGTTCTTTCATTTATAGCATTTTTTTCATATATACATATGAGAGGCATTTGAATTTGAATACATTTACTCTTTATAGCCTGCATATAATGAGAGTAATTACACCTTATTCTTGAATGTTTCATTTGTCAAGTATGATGAGTAAGTTTTATACCTACAAATTGGCCTCTATTTCAAGTTTAAACTGTGTTAATTCTGTGATTTTATGTTTTGTTTTTACTTTTTTAGCGTTGTTTTTTGTTTAGGTATGATGGCGTGGCAATTGAACAAAAAGGGTGGAATTATGGCAAAATTTGGCAAGAAAAGGAGCAAAAGCAGATCGATTAGCGAGTGCATACCACTGCAAAAGGTGGCTTTTCCATATAAAAACCCCCGAGGAGGGTGCTAAATAGTTAACAGAAGAGAATCCAGCTGGGGCGGCCTATTTACTAAGTAAAACCCCCACCGGGGCGGGGGTACGGGAATGAGAAGTCTTCTGTTTAGTTTGAAATTCTGCAACAACGTGAAAGTTAGTAATTGGAACGACTTGGAACTCAATTGTGAATGGAATTAGAGTCAGAATACATGTTTTGGCATACAAATTAACAACAAACAACAAGATTGATAGAGGATACAAGCAATTAACATCTTTGAAGTTAATTTGGAGGAAGGTTTTGAAGCAGATTTCACAACAATTGCATATTAAGGCTATAGAGAAGGGTAGTTCTGGATTTATTCTTCTTCTTTAGTTTAATATTTGTAATTGGGATGATGTTTACTTTAATGAATTCAGTTTTTAATTCATTGATGATGAACTAAATTACTTTTTAGGCTTATAATAGATCTTTAGGTGGAACGATGATTGTGTAATCTTTGATTTCCAGTTTAATAATATATCTTTCAGTTTATCTATATTGATTTGTGCTTGAATCTATGAATTTCTTGATCACCAATTCTTTGTGGACTTTTATGGATTCGAGAGAGGAAATATAAGTCTATACTTAGTCAATATAACATGTGTTCTTGATTTCTATAATTGAATGGAATCTTGATTTATGTTAGGGTAGAGATATGCCTGACATCGCATGTAATCGGATAGAGAACTTGAACTTAAACCTTCGTTGATTGTAATTCACATAGAGATATAGTAAGTTAATTAAGGTGTTTTTGATTAATAAACTGGTATAGTGAATTAAACTGGAATAAAGGTGTAATAATTAGAGTGATCCTTAGAGTGAAGTCGTAAGCCTAATTCTCCAATAATTGTATAAAAATTCAGTTTCTAGTTTTGTTGATTGTTTGGTATTTTTAATAATTTTAGTTGTTAATAATTATAATCATTGAATTGGATAGTTTAATAAAATTTAGATTAATATAAGGCTGGTAATTGTTAAGATTAAATTCATACTCGATACTTGACTTATCATTTTATCACTTGTTGACCACGTATACTTGCGTGTTGTGCGTATATAGATTTTACGCAATAATTTTTTGACGCCGTTGCCAGGGAATACTTTAGATTTTAATATTTTGCAATATCAGTTTAATTAGAACCGTTTTACTTAAACATTTTGTTTCTTTTGTTTTGTGCCTTCTATTTCAGGTTCTTGAAGTTGGTTTATGCAAACTCGGTCCAAAAACCTAGACTTGCTTCCTTTGAGGACGACATTGTGAAACGCTTTCAAAGGCTAAGTAAGTGGATCAAGGATACAAAGGAAAACTTTGAGAATTCTAAAAAAGAAGACGAAATGGCTGCCGAAGACCAGAAGCGTTGAGGGACTTTACTACTCCTAAGGTGACTGAACTTCAGTCGGGTATCACCAAGCCGACGATTGCTGCGAATACATTTAAAATCAAGCATGGGACTATTCAGATGATTCAGAACTTGGTACAGTTTGGAGGACTAGCAATTGATGATTCGAACGAACATTTAGTCAGTTTTTTGGAGATATGTGACATTTTCTGGTATAATGGGGTGTCAGATGACGCAGTTAGGCTTCACTTGTTCCCATTCACTTTGCGGGATAAGGCAAAGAGTTGGTTACACTTTCTACCACCAGGATCAATAACTACATGGGAAGACCTCACTCAAAAATTTTTAGCAAAATTTTTCCCACCAGCGAAGACTGCTAAGATGAGAAACGAGATTACCATGTTTGAATAGCAGCATGGGGAATCACTATATGAGGAATGGGAGAGATACAAGGAATTGCTCAGAAAGTGCATGTATCACAGATTACCTAAATGGCTACAAATGAACACTTTTTATAATGGGTTACATGGGTATCTCAAGACCAGTATTGATGCAACATCGGGTGGAGCTTTTATGGCAAAAAGTTATGAGGAGGCATACGAATTGATAGAAACAATGGCGGCTAATAATTACCAGTTGGCCACGGCAAGAATGACACAACCTAAGGCAGCTGGAGTGTTAGAGGTAGATGGAGTGACGACATTAGCAGTGCAGATTTCAGCGGCACTAAGAAGATGGATGCTTTGTCGGGGGTACAGACTCAGCAGGTTGCAGTTATTTGTGAATTTTGCACAGGTGAACATCCTACAGATCAATGTGCAATCAATCCAGCATCAGTACAATTTGTGGGTAGCTACAACAGAATTCCACAGAACATGTACCAGAATGCCTACAATCCGGGGAATAGGAATCACCCTAATTTTTTGTGGAGTAATAATCAACATCAGCAAGCTCCACGACCATCTTATCCGCCAGGATTTCAAAATCAACATCAACAAACAGCTCAGCATCAAGAGAGAAAGACAGATTTAGAAGAGTTGTTGTCAAAGTATATAACAAGTAACGAGGCGGCTATGAAATCATAAACAATAGCCATCAAGAATTTAGAAAATCAGATGGGACAGATAGCTTTTGCATTAAATAATAGGCCTTAAGGAACTTTACCCAGCGATACAGAGAAAAATCTGAAAGGTAATCACGAGCAATGTTAGGCAATTATGTTGAGGAGTGGAAAACAGCTTGAGAGATAAAAAAATAGAAAATTTGGCTGTAAAAGAGGATAACAAAGAAAATGAAAATAACGTGGTTAAGGACAAACAAGATGAAGGAAAGCAGGTGGAAAAAAGCAAAATAGATAATGAACCAGTTGTGTATCCTCCACCACCTTTTCAACAAAGAATTCAAAAAGAGAAATTAGATAAGCAATTCACCAAGTTTTTGGAAGTTTTTAAGAAACTTCAAATAAATATTCCATTTGCAGAAGCCTTAGAGCAGATGCCTAGTTATAACAAGTTTTATGAAGGGAATTCTGTCCAGGAAAAAGAGGTTGGAAGATTTTGAAACTATGGCATTAACGGAGGATTGCATCACAGTACTACAAAGGAAGTTACCGCCAAAGTTGAAAGACCCGGGGTGTTATTCCGTATATAATTGGGAATATGACATTTCAAAAGTGTTTATGTGATTTGTGGGGGAGTGTAAATCTCATGCCGTTATCAATATACACCGAATTGGGTTTGAAACCGACCAATATATCTACAGTTGGCGGATAGGTCAGTCGCGTACCCAAGAGGAATTGTGGAAGACATTCTGGTAAAAGTGGATAAATTTATATTTCCAACGGACTTTATAATTTTGGATTATGAGGAAGATAAAAATATCCCAATCATCCTAGGGAGACCATTTTTGGCTATGGGTAGGACACTCATCGACGTACAAAAAGGCGAACTAACTATGAGGATTCAAGATCAGGAAGTCAAGTTCAATGTGTTTAAAACTATGAAGTTCCCTATGGATGAAGAAGAGTGTTATTGGGTGGATGTCATTGATCAGATAGTTACTAAAGATATGGTTAAGAGTTTGGTTAATGATCCAGTAGAAACTACATTATTGGGAGATGAAGAATTGGATGATTCGGAGTTTGTGGATTATTTACAAATGCTGGATTCTTTGCTCCGAGTTAGCAGATTCAAAGCATCATTTGAACCATTGCACATAGATGAAAGAACCACGGCAAGGATGAAACCCTCTTTAGAGGAGCCACCTACACTTGAGCTTAAGCCACTCCCTAAAGACCTCAGATATGCATATTTAGACAATTCTAATACTTTACCAGTTATTATTTCTGTTGCACTTAACGAATTACAGGAAAATAAGTTGCTGAGAGTGCTTAGAGAACACAAATCGGCTATAGGATGGAGAATTACAGATATTAAGGGAATCAGTCAAGCCTTTTGCATGCACAAAATTCGAATGGAAGAGGATGCAAAGCCAATAGTGGAACAACAAAGACGGCTCAACCCAATCATGAAAGAAGTATTGAAGAAATAAATTCTGAAGTGGTTGGATGCTGGAGTCATCTACCCAATTTCAGACAGTAAGTGGGTCAGTCTGGTTCAATGTGTGCCGAAAAAGGGAGGAATGACCGTAGTGCAGAATGAGGACAATGAATTAATTCTGATCAGGACAGTGACCGGTTGGAGGGTTTGCATGGACTACAAGAAGTTGAATAAGGCAACCCAAAAGGACCACTTTCCTCTGCCTTTTATTGATCAGATGTTGGATAGGTTAGCGGGACACGAATTTTACTGCTTATTGGATGGGTATTCGGTATATAATCAAATAGTCATTGCTCCTGAAGATCAAGAAAAGACCACTTTCACGTGCCCATACGGCACTTTTACATTCAGGAGAATGTCTTTTGGCTTGTGTAATGCACCCGCAACTTTCCAACGATGTATTATGGCCATCTTCTCGGACATAGTGGAAAAGAACGTGGAAGTCTTCATGGACGACTTCTCTGTCTATGGAGATAATTTTGATGCTTGTCTAGAGAACTTGGTGATGGTGATGGTTTTAAAGCGATGCGCGAAGACAAACTTGGTGCTTAACTGCGAAAAGTACCATTTCATGGTTGAAGAAGGAATAATTTTGGGGCATAAGGTCTCGGAGAAGGGATTAGAGGTTGATAGAGCAAAGTTGGAAAGAATTGAAAATCTTCCACTGCCGACTACAGTTAAGGGAATCCGTAACTTTTTGGGACATGCGGGATTTTACCGAATGTTCATTAAAGATTTCTCTAAGATTGCAAAACCTTTGTGCAGTCTCTTAGAGAAAGACGCAGTTTTTAAGTTTGACGAGGATTGTAAGTTCGCATTTGAGTTATTGAAGTAAAAGTTGACTACAACACCAGTTGTTGTCGCACCGGATTGGAATATGCCTTTTGAGTTAATGTGCGATGCAAGTGATTATGCGATAGGGGCTGTTTTGGGTTAACGCTGAGAGGAAATATTCCACGCCATATACTATGCAAGCAAGACCCTTACAGAGACACAAATGAATTACACAACTATAGAAAAGGAGTTACTTGCTGTAGTATATGCCTTTGACAAATTCATGGCATATTTGATTGGGACAAAGGTGGTGGTTTATACGGATCACTCGGCCATTCGGTATTTAATCTTGAAGAAGGATGATAAACCACGTCTTATCAGATGGACACTCCTCCTACATGAATTTGATTTTGAAAAAAAAAAGATAGAAAGGGGACAGAGAATCAAGTTGTAGATCATCTTTCAAGGTTAGAAAATCCGGACAAAGACAAAGCAGATAAGTGTTTAATCAACGAATCGTTTTCGGATGAACAACTGTTTGGAGTCAATGCAGAATTTCCATGGTATGCAGATTTTGCCAACTATTTGGTGAGCAATGTCTTTCCAAATGATCTTACACGAAACAAAAGAAGAAGTTCCTACATGACGTCAAGTGGTACATGTGGGACGAGTAGTATCTATTCAAACAGTGTGCAGATATAGTAATTCGTCGATGTGTGCCATACAGTGAAATAAATAATATACTTCATGAGTGCCATTTGTTTGCTTACGGGGGACATTATATGGAAGTGAGAGAACAACGGCAAAAGTGCTCCAAACAGGGTTCTATTGCCCTTCAATATTTAAAGATGCCCACCAGTTCGTTAAAAGCTGTGACAGATGTCAAAGAGTGGGTAACATATCTAAGAGGAATGAGATGCCACTACAAACTATCTTGGAAGTTGAAATTTTTGATGTATGGGGCATGGATTTTATGGGGCCATTTCCTTCCTCGTTCAATAATCAGTACATATTTAGCAAAAAAAAATAAAAAAATAATCAGTACATCTTGCTTGCGGTTGACTATGTATTGAAATGGGTTGAAGCCGTAGCACTCCCCACAAATGATGCCAAAGTAGTTCTCAAGTTCTTGAATAAGAATATTTTTACAAGATTTGTCACACCAAGAGCTATTATAAGTGACGAGGGTAGTCACTTCTGCAACAGATCGTTTACAGTTCTTTTGGCAAAATATGGGGTCAACCATAAGGTGGCTATGTCATATCATCCCCAAACAAGTGGGCAAGCTAAGGTTTCCAACTGGGAGGTAAAGAAAATATTAGGAAAAGGTAGTAAACCCGAACAAAAAGGACTGGTCTCATAAGTTGGACGATGCATTATGGGCTTACAGAACAGCTTACAAAACACCAATTGGGATGTCGCCATATCAGTTGGTTTACGGGAAAGCATGTCACCTACCGGTGGAGTTACAACATAAAGCCTACTGGGAAATTCAGAAACTCAACTTTGATCAAGCAGCAGTAGGTGAAAAGAGGCTACTTCAGTTAAATGAACTTGATGAATTTCGACTTCAAGCTTATGAGAACTCAAAGTTATATAAATCATTTTATTCACCAAAAGGAGTTTTAAGTATGTGAAATGCAAATTATCATCAATTCATAAATTTCATAAACACATCTAGGTGTCAACGATGTTTCTTCTCTCTAGATTTTTTTCCTCTGCCTTCTCTCTACCTTTTCAAAACTTTCCCCGCCTTTCTCCTCACCTAATTTTTCTGGTCATCACCTAACTTTTCCGGTCTTCCCTCTTCTTCTCCCTTCTCTACTCCAGGTCTTCTCTTCTCTTCCTCTCCTCCCCTCTTCTCTATATTCAATCTGGTCTGCCTCTATGGTGAGTTATAATCTTCTTTCAGCCGGTAACTCTGTTAGTAGTGAGTCTAAGGATACCTTTGGGCTTTATGGGATCTCCAAACCGGCTTCTTGACCACTCTTCGCTTCCTCCAAATAAGCAGACATTGAGGAAATGGGAGAATCTGATGCCCTCCTTATTCCTCTGGGTAACCAAGCTAGCTCTGAAAACTCAGTTTCTCTTGAGCTCGGCACGGAGGTTCAATTGGGCTCTGTTTTGGGTGAGAATGCTTGTGAGATTTTTTCTGCAGCTCAACATTTCTCTCATAAGGATCGTGAAGAGGCTATCTTTGAAAGAAGGAAAAACCTACACCTTATGTCTTTCCTATCTGCCCATGGCATTTCTTCTAATGACGTGCAAACTTTCCTTTTCGAAGGAAAAACTGTTAGTTTTGATAATGCCCACAAGATGTCGGGGATCATTCCTCCGACCTCTTTCTTGGGGAATACTATCTCTCCGGTAGTTTGTGTGGGAGAAGACTCTTTTCCGGCAAATGTTTCTATCCTTTCAAAGAAGTCCATCATGGACAAGACTTTTCCTGCTATTGGGTCAGAGGGTCCCTCTCTTTTCAAAATTCCAGCTACTCCTTCTGCCACCCTTCTTGAGGAAGGTGAAATACCTGCTGCCTTGGTCAAGGAGCCTGCCAAATCTTGGAGTGATATAGTGGGCAAATCTCCTGGTAAATCCACACGTCTCCTCTCTTACCACCCTCCTTCCTACCGATAAGACCTTTACTCATCATCCCTCCCGATGAAGTACTTTCTAGAGGCAACAAGCTTTGGGCTTCTAGTCTTGTAGGATACTTTCTACAATTCCTCGTTACCATAAAAGTTGTAGAACCTATTGCTAGACGTTTATGGGGACATCTTGGCTTTTCTGAGGTCTTCTTACATAACAAATGATATTACATATTCAAATTTGACTCTATCTCTGATTGTGACAACATCCTTGCCTCCTCCGGTCCCCAGCATTTCGCTTTCTAAAGGCATTGTCTGCAAAAATGGAAAGAAGGTGTGGCATTCTCAAAGACCGAATGTGATGTGTTCCCTATATGGGTGAAGCTATCCAATATACCACTCTCCCATTTGGTCCGATGAGGGGCATAAGTTATATAGCCAATCTTGTTGAAACCTCATTCTCACCGATGAAATGATCATGAAAAATGATTTCCTAAATTTTGCAAGGGTATGCATAGAAGTCAAAGCCTCCTTCTCCTTTCCTTCTTCAATCCGTGTTCTTTGTTAAAAATGATGACTCTTCTGGCTAACATCTTTGTCCCGATTGAGGTGGAATATCGAGTAGACCTCCTTCTTGCCCTTTTGCAATGTATTCGGGCACTCTCAATTTAAGTGCCCCAAAGCTCACTATATCCGGGTGCCGAAAGTCACCAATAAATCTACCTGGCCTTACCACCTCTTCCACCTCCTCTTAATGTCACCACTTGAGGCATTCTGGCCTCGTCCCCCCTCCTCCTAAAAATGATTGGGCAAATGTCTCACGAGGTGTCAAACAAGGATCGGGGCATATTTCCCTTGAACCAGCTCTAAATATTTCCAATGCCTTTGCTCCAATAAATGATGCAGGTATCTCGGATGATGAATCTCCTATTGGTCCGAACCTTCTGGTCTCCAGACTCAAGGTTATTGATGAAAAGGAAGGGAAAGAGATCAAGAACAAACAAGACTCTAGCTTTGTCAACTTGCAGGCAGCGAAGAAAAGGAAAGGGAAAGGAAAGGCTGGTCATTCCCCTACTTCTTAGTTTCCTTAATGTTAGCATCCTATAATATTAGAGGTCTAAATAAAAAGCCTAAGCAGGCTTATGTTAAGCAAATAATAGCTGATAATAAAATTTCTATGTTGGGTCTCCTTGAAACTCGGGTCAAACAACATAAAGCTCAAAGAATATCTAGGAATCTTTGCAACTCTTGGAATTGGGCCTTTAACTATGATTCTCACTCCAATGGTAGAATCTGGGTTGGATGGAATCCAAGTTTATGGCTTGTTGATATCCTTTTTGTGTCCTCTCAAGTCATACATTGTAAGGTCCAATCTGTTGATCTTAATAGCACCTCTTTCTTGATTTCTTTCGTCTATGGGCTGAACTCCTATTTGGAACGGAGAGACTTATGGAATGATTTACTCTCACTGGCTCCCAATGCTACCTGGTGTATGATGGGTGATTTTAATGTAATTAAGGACCTAACGGAAACTAATCAGGATAATGAAACTTGGGATATTGGGATGGAAGAATTTAAATCATGTATTACCTCTGTTGGGGTGGAAGATATCAGGGGAGTTGGTACCTTATTCACTTGGTGGAACATGCAAACTGCTCGACCAGTTCACAAAAAGGTAGATCATGCAATGGGGAATTCAGATTGGTTTTCTATCTTTTGCATGTCACATGTCACCTATGGTCCACGTGGTCTTTCGGATCATTCTTTGACTCTACTTCAAACTGGAATTCATCTTAATCAACCTAGACGCCAGTTTCAATTCTTCAACCATATGCTTCTGATTGAAGGCTTCAGGGACTCGGTCAACAACGTTTGGGCCTCATCCATATCGGGCAATCCGTTTCATGTTTTCACTGAGAAATTGAAACGTACTAGACTTGCTTTGGTATCTCTCAATATTCTCAATGGGAACCTCAAAGACTCTTGTAAAGGTTGCAAAGAGGACACCTGCACATTGTCTGAATCTCTCCTAAATGACCATCCATTGGATCTTAACCTTACGGCTCGTGAAAAATCCACCAAACCAACAACTCTGGAATGCCTTGGATAGAGAAGAAACTCTTCTTCAATGAAATCAAGGGCCAACCGGTTAGCCTTGGGTGGCCAAAACTCTAGCTTCTTTTTCCAATATGATGAAAAATCGATGGAATGCCAATAAGATTTTGTCAATCACTGATAATGAAGGTAATACGATTCATGGTCAAAGGAACATTGAAGATGTGGCGGTGGATTATTTTTTCAAACTCTTCAACTCCTCTGAAGATCCCTATCCTGGGTTTGATAATTATGCCATAACCCTCGCTAATTTGCTCGATTCATTTAAACCTCTAAGCTAATTGCACCTATCACTGATCTGGAAATTTTGGGGACCCTCAAATCCATGAAACGGAACAAAAGCCCGGGACCATATGGTTTTAATGTCAACTTCTTCCTCAGCTGCTGGGACATTGTGGGGACAGATTTTTTAAAGGCTGTGCACTTCTTCTTTGCCAATAGTAGACTTACTAAAGGCCTCAATTCCACGGCTCTTGCTCTTATTCCTAAGGGTTCCAACCCTACTTCAATGACTGACTTCCGATCCATCTCTTGCTGCAATACAATTTACAAATGCATTGCTAAAATTCTCTCTAACCGCTTGAAGGAGGTTCTTCCCTTTCTTGTTGATAAAGCTCAATCTGCTTTTGTGAAAGGAAGAAGCATTAGTGACAACATCCTTATGGCCCAAGAAATGTTCAAAGGCTACCATAGTTGTTCTGGTCTTGCTCGGTGTGCTCTCAAGATTGATCTCACCAAAGCTTTTGACACGGTAAGATGGGAATTCCTTTTTGACACCTTAAGAGCTTTCAAATTTCCAGACTGCTATGTTGGTTGGATCAAGGCCTGTGTCACCTCTGCCATGTTCTCAGTTAAGGTTAATGGTGCTCTAGCCGGTTTTTTCGGCAGCTTAAGAGGTCTCAGACAAGGGGACACCTTATCTCCCTTCCTCTTTGTGATTGTCATGGAAATGCTCTCTCTAAAGCTCAATAATGCTACCTCTGATCCGGGCTTCCTTTACCATTGGAAAGCTAAAGTATGCAAGCTTACTCACTTATTCTTTGCGGATGACATCATGATCTTCCGTAAAGCTTGCTTGCAATCTATTTCTATCGAAACTCATGCATTCTTTCCTTCTCTCTATACTCGTCCGATTCCCAACTCCCACAAAAGTCTTTTTTCCTCTCAAACTTCGGCAAAACATAGATGTTAATGATATTTCTCTCATCCTTGGGTTCCACTCTGGAACCTTACCTTCAAAATTTTTGGGTGTTCCTCTCTCGTCCGGAAGTCGTCATGTAACATTGATTGCATCCCTTAATCCAAAAGATCACAAATCGGGCTTCTTCTTGGACATCTAAGGTGCTATCTTACTCCTATTGAGACTTCAACTTATCGATCCATTCTTTGTTCTATCCAAATATTCGGAGCTCCCACTTTACACATTGCCAAAAGGGGTTCTCGAGATATTCAATCAATCTTGACACGATTTCTTTGGAAGGAGCAACTCTTGACAAGTATGGTGCAAAGGTTGCATGGTCCACTATTTCACTTCCCCTCGCTGAAGGTGGTCTTGGCATCAAAAATCTGGTGGAATGGAATTCTGCTCTTATCCTCCAGCACTTGGTTCGCATTATTCAACCCCATTCCAACTCTATATGGGTGAATTGGATCAAAGCAACTTCATTTTAAAACATACATCCTTTTGGCAGGTTCGCAACACAGCAACATGTTCTTGGGTCTGGAAACAAGTTTTAAAGTTTCGACCACTTGCTCTTCGACACCTTCACTATCATGTTGGTAATGGGCGGGGATACAAGCCTATGGTTCGACCCTTGGTTAAATGACACGACTATCAATCCTCCCAATATTTTATGTCTTCCTCTCGGCTACAACGATCTGCAGAATCATAGCCACCTTATCAAGAATAACAGATGGGTCATGCCCCAAGGCAATTACCACGATATGATCATCCCGAGGAGAAAACTAGCTCTCCTTCCCCCTCCTTCTCGAAGAAATGGATAAGATACTTTGGGACTCTTGGGATACGAAGAATATTAAAGCCAACCAGTTATGGGACTCTATTCATACGAGGCAGCGATCCTGGTTTCTTAGTGCTCCATTATGCGGAATAAATGCCATGTTCCAAGGTACTCTTTTATTTTGTGGCTTGGCATTCTTAAAAAAGCTCCCCACCAATGATGAATGTCCAGATTCTCTAACAGATCCTGGAACTGTCCACTATGCAACCTTCATCTGGAGACCTTTGATCATATGTTCTTCAACTATGTATTCTCCAAATCGGTTCTTCTGAATGCTATAAACCTTGGAAATTGGACCGCTTTTCCCAGTTCGTGGGATGACATTATGGAGTTTCTCACTTCTTATCAAGGTTCTAAATTGTCACGTAATATCCTAAGTTTGACGGTGGCAGTCTGTTTTTACAAAATTTGGGAAGCAAGGAACAAAAAGCTTCATGATGATCAACTCCTCCACTCACCAGATCACACGGATGTTATCCACATTATTAAGTCTAGGCTTTCCACTTGCAAATCATTTATCAAAGCCACAAATAACCAATATTTTTGTAATTGGCTATTAACTAGTTAGAGAAGTCTTCCGAGCGAGCCATGTTATAGCTTCGGACGAAGTCTTCCGAGCGAGGACATTGAGGTGGGCTTCGGGCGAGAGGGCTTCGGGCTTCGGGTGAGGTCCATTGATCGAGGTCCTTCGGGCTTCGGGCTTGAGCTTGAAGCAAGGCCGGGCTTGAGGCAGAACCCAAGTCTTCAAAGTAGGTGTGAAAGGAAATTTAGCTTTGGATTCGAAAGAGGTAGTGGTACAGGTCTATGCCTTCTGGCAAGTGGCGGTACGAGGTCCTTGTAATTCTCTTATCAAAGATAGAAATATTTAATGATTCTGTAATAGGCCTATTACTAGCTAGTTTGGTCTCTGGTATAGTTCCTTGTATAATTTCCTCATCTTGGGCTTGTCCATAGATGATGTAGCTATACTGTGGGTATGCCCCTTGTCTATGTAATTTGGTTCTTTTCTATACAAACAAAATTTAGCAAAAAAAAAGTTATATAAAGAAAAGGTTATGAAATGGCACGATCAGAAAATTATGAAGAGAATGTTCAAACCAGGGCAATCGGTACTATTGTTCAATTCAAGATTGCCGTTTACTATAAAAAGGGTTTTCCCACATGGCATCGTTGAACTTTACAGTAGGAATCCATTAGAGACTTTCAAGGTCAACGGTCAAAGGCTGAAGCATTATTGGGGTCGCGAATCCAACACGGATGTCATCACAATCACACTTGCCGACACGCCATGAAAAGGGAGTAGTCAGGCTGAAAGACTTAAAATCAAGCTCTAATTGGGAGGTAACCCAATTTTACTTTTATTCTCACCATTTTTATTCATGCCAGTCAAAGTGCACTTTAGGCGACGGTTTCTGTCGCTAAAGGCTATAGCGACATATTTAAAAAATTTCATTAATTAAATTTTCAAAAATTATTTAAAAATAAAAATTAATTTCTAAAAATTACAAAAATAATTTAAAATTTATTTTAAGTTATAAAAATTAAATTTTAATAATTTGACATATTTTTCATAAATATTAGTATTTATTTGAATATTATTGATATTTAATTTTTTAATAAATGCATTAAATAAATTAATTAAAAATCATTTTAAATTATAATAAGGTATTTAAAAATATTTTAAGTTATAAAATATAACTTTTAATATTTTAAAGCAAATTTTATTAATTATTTAATATTAATGATATTAGATTCATTTAATAGTTATATTAAATAAATTAGTTTTAAAATGATTTTAATATTATAAAAATCATTTTAAATGAAAATAAAGAGTTTAAAAATATTTTAAGTTATAAAATATAACTTTTATTATTTAAAGGTAAATTTCATTAATAATTAAATATTAATGATATTAGATTTATTTATTAAATATATTAAATAAATAGTTTAAAAATGATTTTATTGATTTAAAATAATTTAAAAAGGATATAAATGAATTAAAAATATTTTTAAGTTATAATAAATGACTTTTAATATTTTGATGAATAATGTATTAATATTTAAATATTAATGGTAATTATTTAAAAATAATTTTAATTATTTTAAAATCATTTAAGGGTAATATTAATACTTTAAAAATATTTTAAGTTATTATAAATAACTTTAATATTTTGGCAATGGTTGCATTAATATTTTAATATTATTTAAATATTAATGATAATAGAATTATTTAATATTTAAATTATTTAATAATGATTCCAGTGTTTGAAAAAATTATGATATATTATAATAACTGTTTAAAAATTATTATAAGTCTATGAAAAATAATATGACTGATATTTAAATAGTCTAAATGAATATTGAACTCCAGAATAGAGTTTTAGACTCGATAATTACCCGATAAAGCCGTCGATACACCGAAATATTTCAGAAATTCATCTGGACTTAGATAGTTTAACTAGATACGTGTTTGTTTGTGATTCGATGATTGTTAAATATATGTGACAATATGATTAGGTTATGTTCTGACTGCAAATAGTAGTACTATGTGTTATGATATGTTATTCTAATCGATAGAATGATCTTATTAATGATAAGTCTCGGTATAAAAGATAAAACTAAGTTCTGTAAGGAGCAGGCCAGACAAGTATCTAACCCTTTGCATTTACTTTATGCAATGGACATGAGTAAGGAAGTTTCAGAGTTATATTATTGTTATGTCAGATTATTAACTCTGTTATTATTGATTACGTAACCAAATAATTGTATTCATACAAGTTCTTAAATTATCCGATCATTGTTTATCAATACAGTATTGTTGTACAATCCATATATTTATTCTGTTCGTTAATTTCTAAATATGGTTATACAAGTGTCCTCACTTGGATAATCATTATATTTTATCACATGTTGATACATACTTTTTGGTTTTCAGTATGTATACATTGACTTAAAAGCTGTCTAAGCTATTTGACTCGGCTAGACATAGATTTAAAAATAGCGTTGAGATATGTCTTAGCTATTTATTCTGGCTATACAAACATTTGTTAGAACTTAATTATTATTGACAGATCGGTGCCAATTATTTTAGCTAGATCAAAAAAGTGATTAGATATTGAAATCATAGTATTTCGTTGTTATTCTGGTTATAAGACTGAGAAGAACAACCTTTTTATATAAAAGGGAAACTTTTGGTCGTATATTCAGCCATTGCGTGCGTTTTAAGTATTATGCATAATATATGGTATAATGAAGCTGATCACTTATTATACTTGCAGATGGGTATGACTTAATCTTTATGGTTATCTGATACACCTGGGTATATTAAAGTAAATCTTTGATAGTTACTCGAGAAGAGAAGTTCAAGATCCTTAGGGATCACTCAGCATAAACTCTAGAAGAATATTCCACTTTGTTATTGCTTATAATTAATTCTTGTTATTCAATTGAATATCTAAAATCAAAAACAAAGTTCGTAGTCTGTCGACTGCTCACCAATTATAGTCAGTATGTAGTTTCAAAATTTGAAATAAAATTGATATGTTGATTAGAATTGTTTCAGTTTACTTCACAACTGTTGATTCATTGTAGAAGTGCCTTTCGAAGAAAATATTTACTTCTTTTAGCTAACGTTTATTGTCTACTATTACTTGTTGGGCACCCAAATGCTCATTCTTGCTTTAAATGTAAATGTTTTCAGCTAAGCGTGATCAACTTGAAGGTTCAAACAAGAACAACGGAAAGGGAAAGCTAGCAGAATAAACTTTAGGGTATCTTATGTAATAGTTAGACTATATTAAAACAATGATATTTATAATTATCATGTAATGTAATGTAGTAAAGGTTGAGAAACTAGGGATTAGATAACTCTGATGTATATAAATTAAGTTTAATGTTTATATTATTATTATTATTCCGCTCAAAGAAATGGTATCGTGAAGCACCGTGTTCGGGTTTCAAGTACATGAATTTGGGGGAGTCACATTTGGTGTCTCCATCCCAGCTGGACTTGACTTCACTACACCACAAAATCGGGCTAGGTGACATTCTCTTCCGCAATTAAAACACGCTTTGGGTTGCTGCGTACAGTTTGTACTGATGTGTCCCTCCCCTCCGCATTTGTAGCATACGACCGGTGGTCGTTCTCCTTCCTTGAAAACGGGTGCTGGTGCTGCTATGTTTTCATCATTATTAAACCTTCTCTTCTTGAAATTTTCACTTGACTCATTTCTTCTATTATCTTGGCCAGGATTACCACTGAAGTGGTTACCATTTTTGGCATGTTAATTTCCTCAACGTTTGTTGTTACAGCTTTGATGATTGCTACCACTGGTATTATCGTTTTGCCGGCTGCTATCTCTTGGTTGGGTTAACTCATTGTCATGCTCCAATAACTGAGCCCTATTTACAACATTTGAATACAAACAAAGTTTGTGAGAAATGAGGTATTGGCGTATTTCGGGTTTCAAACCTCTTAGAAACATTCGCATCATACGCTCTTCATTATCTACCAAATGGGATGAAAACCGGGATAACTTCGCAAACTTACCCTCGTATTACGATACGGTCATATTGTTTTGTTCCAGCTTGATAAATTCTACCTCCTTCATGTGACGAATACTCTCTAGAAAGTACTTGTCATTGAACAATTCTTGAAACTTCTCCCAAGACATCTTCAGTGCGGAAAGATGACTACGTTTTACAGATTCCCACCAGTAATCTGCCTCTCCTCGCAACATGAAGGTGGCAAATGGAACCTTTTGCTCCTTAGAGCATCCCAAGACATCAAATATCTTGGTGATCTGCTTAATCCACGTCTCTGCCTTAAGTGGCTCTGGCTTTCCCAAAAACTCTGGTGGTCCCAGTTCCTTGAATTGCTTAGTAGTGACTAGCCGTGAGTTGCCATTTTTTCTACCTTCATTTTGAACAGGACTCTCTCTCGTTTGGTGTTGCATGAATTCTAGAAAGCTCCTAAACATACCATCGTTCGTCATTTGGTCGGTGTTGTTGTTTACATGAGAATTATTGCTTTCCTAATGCACATTATTCTGGTTATTGATTGGCAGTGTCTCAACTGTCTCATGTGCTCCATTGCTTATCTCAAAATTTTCAGATGCCATTTTCAAACACTGCCAAAAAACAAGGGTTACTTGACATTCCACATATTATACCTATATTCCGACCGACCAATTAAATAACAAATAAGCTTAGGTAAGACACACTAGTGAAGGATTTACTCGTCTCTTCCCTCCTAGTTCTAGCCTTAAATATCCGCTAGGGATCATATCCCTAAGCATTGATACCAACTGTGACGCCCCCAAGATAGGTATACACAACACATTTTGAGTCGCCAAATATGTGGTACAGAATTCAAATACAAACTTAATTAGTCTACTGTATTGCAAAATACGACAAAATATAAGCTGAGAGTTTTAACACGGATATTATCTCGTAGACAATATCCAAACTCAAATGGAGTCCTCATTACACTTATTATCACACTATTTTATAAAATAGTGAGGACTGCTACAGCCAACATCTCGGACCGTCACTCCATTCCCCGACTAGTCCCAGCTATGTTCTCATTTCCTGAAGAGAACAATGAAAGAAAAGGGTGAGCCCAACTAGCCCAGTAAAAAATATTATGACTAAGATAATGCAGAATAAATTATTGTTAGCCCTCAACAGTCTAAAACTAATAGAATACAATAGATAGTTCATAAATAATTAAGAACGAAAAAGTTGGGATGGGTTAGTTTCTCTCTCTAGATTTTGCTCTCCTTTCTCACTAGGATTTTAGACCACCTCTCCCGTCCATTCTCTCTCCCTTACCGTTAACTTCCACTTTCTTTCCTTTTTATTCTCATTACCAACCTCACCTACCTCTCCGTCTCCTTACCAAATTTTTTCTGCTTACCCTTTACGGTTTTCTACTCTCCATCCTCCTGCTACTGCTCCTCCCCTCGGCCTTCTCTCCTCCGTAAATCACCACCTCACTTCCATGGTTAGCCATTCTCATCTCTCTCACTGAAACTCCCCAGCTCTGTCTCTGGGATTTCTTTCACTGAATTTGGTGTCTCAAACCCAAACTCTCCTTCTCTTTCCTCTCCTTTGGTGCTCAAGCCAGTCTTGATGGTCGCCTCTCACGACCTATCCTCAACGTGGACTCGTTTGCAATGCTAGAATCGGACCCAAATCTCGTTTGTTGATCAAAGCTCAAGACTCTCACCTCATTAGCAAATGAGATAGAAAGCAACTTAGGTCAAGCTCTTACATCTAATGTTTCGAGATCTTCAAAGTTTGCACAACACTTCTCTCAAAAGGATCGAGGGAAGTTTTAATTGAAAGAAAGAAAATGCAGATCTTATGGATCGCTTGTTGGCGCATGGACTCTCTGCTAGCGATATCAACGCTTTTGTTTTCGATGGGAAACTAGCAAATATAGGTCGAGCCCACAAGATGTCTATTGGAAGTACTCAAAAACTTCATTTGCACCTCTGCTGGCGCCTTGCTTCGCTTTCGCCGATCTATCCTTGGCAAACCTCTGGACCCTATTCCTCTCTTATAGGCGCTATTAAACTCTTGCATCTCCCATTTGAGCAAGGTGAAAACCCTCTTTTGAACCCTGGTCCACCTAAATCCTGGTGTGAGGTGGTCTCTACTAGCTCCGAAAAACCTTCCCGCTCTCTTTCCTACCACCCTCCCTTATCCGAAGATGGTCCGATTCTAGTTAAACCTCCCACTGATGTGCTCAAACGTGGAAATCAGCTCTGGTCTTCCAGCCTTGTGGGTTATTTCTTGCACTCAAACATCCCCTTCAAGGTTGTTGAACCCATTGCCAAACGCCTTTGGGGCAACATGGGTCTCACAAGTGTCTTTCTCCATAGCAAAGGCTACTATATTTTCAAATTCAAATCTGTCTCTGCTAGAGACAATGTCCTTGCCTCGGGTCCTTGGCACTTCGCCTCAAAAGTGATTGTCCTACAACCTTGGAAAGAAGGAGTTGAATTTTCAAAATCTGATCAGCTCAAAATTCCCATTTGGGTAAAGCTTAGCCAAATCCTCTTCCCTCTTGGTCCGATGAGGGTATTAGCTACCTTGCTAGTGCCATAGGTAGGCCTCTGTTTACAAATGAAATGACTTCCACGCATGACTTCATGCAATTTGCCAGAGTCTGCATTGAAGTCCAAGCTTCATTCTCCTTTCCTTCCTCTATCAATGTTGTTGTTCTTAACGAAGAAACTTCTGAAGACATTATTGTCCCGGTTAGTGTTGAATACCAGAGTAGGCCACCATCATGCCCCTCCTGCAAAGTATTTGGCCACTCTCCTTTGAAATGCCCCAAATCCAATTTTAAATGGGTGCCCGTAACAAATGCTCAACCTCGAATCGCTCCCAAACCTGCTGACGGCACTTCTACCCTCGCCCTTACTTCCCACTCTCGCGATCTTTGTCGCTAAAAATCCATATCTTTGGTACTCATGCAAATGATCAGTAATCGCTCTCCCGAGGTGCCAAAGTTGGAAATAACCCGACTCCTTCTCTTCCCATCTTGGCCTCGCTTTAACTCCTTCTCCCCATTGCAAATGCTATTGTCTCTGATGCTCTCTCTCCTCCGATCTGGATTCACCCCTATAAATCGCCTATATTGAACAAGCTAATTGCTATAGATGAGAAGGAGGGCAAGGACTCAAGCATAAGCAAAGATCTGGCTGGACCCTTCTCAAGATGCTAAGCGTAGGAACAAAGGCAAGCCCGGGCCGGGGAAAAAACCTCCTGCTAACCACTACTCCCTTATTTTTCTATGTTATCTTTATTATATACATATAATATTAGAGGTCTTAATAAAAAAGCCAAAGCAGAGCTTATGTTAAACAGTTAATTCTAGATAATAGTATCTCCCTCATTGGTCTGATTGGAAACCAGAGTCAAGCAAAGATAAAGCTAGTAGAATCTCCAATAATATTTGTAGAACTGGACTTGGTTTTATAACTATGATTACCACTATAATGGCGAATTTAGGTTGGTTGGAACCCCAATATCCGGCAAGTGGATATCCTTTTATATCCTCCCAAGTTATTCATTGCAACATCAAGCATTTAGCCAATGACCGTATTTTTTTGGGTTCTTTTATTTATGGTTTGAATTCTATATCTCAAAGGAAGAACTTATGGGCTGAATTATCCTCTCTTAGTTCCTCTCTCAACCTGGTGTGTCTGGGTGACTTCAATGCTATCAAAGAACCTTAGTGAAACCGAGATTGAAACCGATTGGGACTCGGTATGGAGGATTTCAAAGAGTGCATGCGAACCTTGAAATGGTTTACATTAGGGGCATTGGTCCCTTCTACACTTGGTGGAACTCACAAATTGAAAATCCAATCCATAAAAGCTTGATAGAGCTTTGGGAAATGCATCATGGCTCAACTCATTTCCCTTGCCCAAGCTACCTTTTGCCCCCAAAGGAATGTCGACCACTCTCTCTGTCATGCTTAACCTTGGCATTCTCGCTTCAAGGTCAAGGAAGCCTTTCCAGTTTCTTCAACCACATGATTCTCTTGGATGGCTTTCATGAATGTGTATCATCTGCCTGGATGCAACCCGACCTAGGTAACCCCTTTCATATCCTGACTGCCAAGCTTAAGAGAACTAAAAGAGCCTTAGCTACCTTCAATAAATCCATTGGAAATCTATCATCTTCTCATTAAGGAAGCAACTTCAAACCTTCACAGAGTTCAATCTTTGCTTCTCAACAGCCACTCGATCCGGATCTCATCTCCCGGGAGCAGAGTCGCCTTGTGTTCTTTGGAATTCCTTGGCTCTAGAGGAAACTTTTATCCACCAGAAATCTAGAGCTACCTAGCTTGCTACAGGGGATAGAAACACCAAAATTTTCTCCAATCTAGTGAAAAGCAGGTGGAACACAAACAAAATCCTTTCTATTTATAGCTCTTCCCATGATCCGGTTCAGGCGGGTGAGGAGGTTGAAAATGTGGTCGTGAATTATTTCAAAGATTTGTTCAACTACCAAAGACCTACCTCCTTCAAATGACTTTGAAAATTATGGAGTTCTCCCTACCAAACATATAACTGCTCTCAAGTCGCCATCCTTTCTATTCCTATCACAAACTCATCGAGGTATTCAAAGCTCTCGGTGGTATGAAGCGAAACAAGAGTCCAGGCTGGATGGTTTTAACGTGAATTTTTCACCACCGTTGGGACATTGTTGGTGAAGACTTCACAAAAGCCGTTCTATTCTTCTTTTCTTCTTCTTATTGAATGCCTCGAGGTGTAAATTCAACTGCCATTGCTCTTATCCCAAAGTGCTCAAATCCTCTCTCTCATGTCCGATTTCGCACCAATATCATGTTGCAATACAATCTACAAGTGCATATCAAAATTCTTATTGTGATGAATCAAATTGGTCCTCCCTCTATTATTGATAAGGCATGATCGCTTTCATCAAAGGAAGAAGCATAAGCGACAACATATTCCTTGCCCAGAGCTATTCCGAAACTACCACCGAAATTTGGTCCTCCTCATCATGGCCTTAAAATTGACTTAAGGAAAGCGTTTGACACGATAAATTGGGACTTCTTAATGGGCACCCTTAAATCCTTCCATTTTCCTCTCAATTCCTAGGCTGGATTTACTCCTGCATTTCCATCGCTATGTTTTTCGATCGAGGGCAATGGTTCCTTTCTTTGGATACTTTGGTAGTACTGAGGCCTAAGGCAAGGTGATCCCTCTCCCCTTACTTGTTTGTGCTAGTAATGGAAATGCTCTCCCTTAAACTCAACTGGGGTTCAAAACAATCTGGTATCTTCACCATTTGGCGCACTAAAGCCAAATGACATATCTCATCTCCTTTTCACGATGACATCTTAATCTTCATCATGCCAACCTTCAAACCATTTCCATAATACATTCATGTATCCATTCCTTCTCCCTCTTCTCCTGGTCTCATTCCTAATATTCATAAGAGCCAATGTTTTCTAGCCTGCGAAGACCCTGAAACAAAAGCTTACATCCTATCTTTCCTGGGCTTCACTCATTGTACTTTCCCCACCAGATTTTTGGGTGTCCCCCTCATCTCTTCTAAAAGCTTTCATACCAGGATTGTATTCCTCTTATCCATACAATCACACAAAGAGTCTCTTCATGGACCGCTCTCGCCTTGCTTATTCTCGGTAGGGTCCAACTCATAAAATCAGGTTTTCGCAATACAATCGTATTGGAGTACTCATTTCCTACTGCCTAAAGTAGTCATTAGAGCCATTCAATCTATTCTTTGTCGATTCCTCTGGAAGGAAACCTCCCTTACTCCCTATGGTGCTAAGGTTGCATGGCATAACATCTCTCTCCCTACCGAGGAAGGGGGTCCAGGCATTAAAAGTCTCCGGATTGGAATAAAGCCCTTCTTCTACTACATCTAACCCATGTATTGCAGATTAACACTAAATCACTATGGGCTAAGTGGGTGCACACCACTGTTCTTCTTGGGAAATCTGTTTGGCAGATAGAAATCCCCACTGATTGTTCATGGATTTGGAGACAACTACTAAAGCTCGTGCCCATTGCTGCTCTTCAAACCTTGAATACGTTGTTGGCTCTGGAGAAACCTTCAATCTATGGTACGATCCACGGCTCAATGGTTCTCGCCATTAACCCCAACAATACCTTGCTCTCAAATTCAGCCTAACTGCCTCAAATGCCAGATCGGGGACATTATGAATACCTCCTCCCGCACCTTCCCTATCCAACCATTATGAGGTAATTCTCCTCCGTGACTAGTACAATCTGCTCCCTTTCCCTCTGCATCCATGGATCAGATCTTTTGGGACTCAATGGATATCAACCGCATTAAAGCAAGACATATTTGGGGAAGCATCGGGATCGAAACAGTCGCTTCAATGGCACACAATTCTCCTGGCATAAATCGCATGTGCGAGATACTCTTTCATGCTCGCTTGGATTTCATGGAAAGCTCCAAACTAATGACATCACTCGAGCCTATACAGAAGGACCTTCAATCGCACGACTATGCAACAAGCACCTCAAAAACTTTTCACATCTTTTCTTCATCTGTGAATACTCCACTGTTATTATAACAGCGACATTCCAACTGGGTGGATGGCTCTCATTACCCCGGACTGGATCGGACTCACCGACTTTATCTCATCTTTCCAAGGAGGAAATTATCAAAACATATCCTCGGCCTCTCTCAAGCTTTTCTTTCTATAAGATATGGGAAGCAAGAAACAAAAAGCTTCACAATGGGACACTCATTCCTCCAAGATGTCTTCTCATGATGTGATTAGTATCATTAAATCTAGATTATCCACTAATTCATCCTTTCTCAAAGCTACCAACTATTGCCAATACTATCAGAATTGGCTTAGGACAACAGTCTAATCACGTGTCGGTGTTGTGGACCGGTTTGGCTTAACGGACTTGGTCTGCATTGTGTTGGCTATTCTCATTGTTCTTTCTTGTGTTTTTCAATCCCATTCTTCGGGTTCGGCTTCTTGGCCATAAAGGTCCAGGAAGACACAGGCTTAGCATCCTGGTTCGGTTCGGTTCTGATCTTGTCCTCGGGACCACAGGGATCTTTGGTTTCGACTTCGGTTCGGTTTATATGGTTCACCCTTTCGAGTTCACCTCTTGTCTTGAGATCTTTGGGGACGCCGGTTTCGGCTTGGGTTGGGTTGGCAATTTAGCTTCCATGGCGATTCGGCAGTTAAACTTGTGGCGATTCGGCTTCCTCAATGGTTTGGTTCAACTATTGCTTCGCTTACATGAATTCAAGAGCATTTTCATCAAGATCTTGGGTTCGGCTTCTTGGCGATCTTCGACATCCTGAATCGGGCGTGGTTCAAAATCTTGTCTTGGGGACGCTGGGGATCTTGGTTTTTGCCTTGAGGTTCGGTTCTTATGGTTCGGCCCTTGAGGTTCAACCTTCTTGTCTTCGGATCTTTGGGGATCTTGGTTCCGGCTTGGGTTGGGTCTCCTATTGGCACTCGTAGTTCTTCCTATGCCTCAAAGATCCTCTTCTGCTCTGCCATGATTCATTTCGGTCTTCTTGGCTACATTCTTTTGGTACTGGTTCTAACGGATTAGTTGTTTAAGTTGTTTAAGTTCCTATACTTGTTTTTAATATTGTCCTGCTTAGTACTGCTCCTTGTTCTTTCTTTCATTTGGCTTGGTTGTTAGTCTTTGTTGTCCACTTTGGGGGTTGTCCCATGTGGTTCTACCAAAGCTTCTGGGGTATGCCCTTAGCAATTGTATTATCTCTTTTCCTTTCCAATATACAAACAAACTTAGCAAAAAAAAAGAATACAATAGACAACAAGTTTAACTACCGCAGAATAAGCAATTCATTAGAAGAGTTTAAGTAGAGCATGATGTCTACTATCTTCTATGATTTAAAATTTCATCATCAATATTTTATCTCTATAACACATCTCAATAAATAATCCACATCACCGAATTATCCATGCACTACGAGCCAAGGATATTCGTTAGTATCACATCCACGAATTATCCATGCACTACGGGCCAAGGATATTCGTTATTATCACATCCATGAATTATCCATGCACTACGGGCCAAGGATATTCGTTATTATCACCAGTGGTCATGATCATGCCAAACAACTGTCCATCAATGCACTACGGGCCAATGAGGACTTTTACCATATTATTTGCAACATTACCGGTCATGATTATACCGATACATAATTCCTGGTCATAATCATACCCATCAACAGTCCATCTATGCACTACGGGCCAAAGATGACTTTCATCACAATATAAGCATGAGAATGATGACAATGATATAAAAAATCAATCAAGTGAGATTAAGGATAAATATTAAAGATTTATAATTCAATTTATCCAGAGTTCAAGAATGTCCAAATTATCAACATGATAACTACTTTGTGGAGTAAACTTCAAGAATAATATTCATGTATCAAAAATAATTTGAACAGAAAAGAAATCAATTTTTGTCATGAATAGTACACCGGGTGAATTGTACCCGAGTGAATAGTACTTCGTGAATAGTACTTTGTGAATAGTACCGTATGTATGAATAGTACCCATAATAGTACTCCGACATGAAAAGCTTAAAATTTAACAAGAAAGTTCAAAAAAATATTTCCGTGAAACGATACTAGATGAAGCGCAAAATTCAAGGATATTGTAACCCCCCGAAATCCGGTTTATCTTCATACCCGGATTCCGTACGTCACGGTCCCACTTCTTTCTAAACATACATCATTATATAGTGAAATATAACAACATACATTCTAAATTCCAGGTTCTAATATACCTTATAACCTCGTTCATTATAAATAATGATAATTACTTTATTCTTTACATCTTACAAGAGTGACTTTCATCCGCCACCAAGGATACATAACAGTTCATTAAACTAGTATATAGTTTAATTAAACTATTCTACATTAGAAGTCTTCGCTTGATCTTCATGCTCATTCATCTAATGAAGAGCATTTCTTCTGGATACCGATCAGCTTGATCTTTACGGGATCCTTAGGTTCATTTACTCGTACGCTAAAAATATTTTTCATTTAAAGCAAGTGTGAGCATTCAATTGCTCAGCAAGTCATAGCAATTGAACAAACAACTTTAAGAATTCAAACATTCTTTTAGAACTTCAATAACCGAACAAAGGTTATGAAGCAGCTTGAATAATAGGAATAATTTCGATTCCTATCATTTTAAAATATTAGTCACATTCACTTTGAAATACTTTCATTCCTCTACCTTTTTCCATACACATTCTGTTTGGCTAGAATCTTTAGCACAGACTTAACAATAATGGTTCATGTATAAACAAAATATTTTCATATTGAAAAGTTCAATCACAGAACAGTTCATCTCATAGAAACACCGAAGTGTTCAAATTGTGGCTCATACGTTCTACCACCTTGTACAAATATCACACAGTCGCATATAGATAGAACTTCTCAAGTTCATCATCTGAGAAGTTTAAGAAACTAGCATTCATTTAAAATATGAATGAAGTTAGGAAACTTACCTTACGCACAACTACAACTTATATAGTTTACGCTAAACTGTTCATTCCAATTCCTATATAACACATAAGGAATACATACACCAATTAGTCATGTATATTTGACTTACGCATTGGTTTACTTAACTTTATTTCTTAGGGTTCGCGCTCTTGCAATCTAAGTTTACGCGACCAACTTCCCTTACTACCGGTTTACGGCTTTATGACATACGGAGATGTCTTACTCATACGATCATCATCTTTGATGATTTGCTTTCTTGTCTTCTTCTTATAACTCTTCTAGGACTCAGCACACATCGTGTCTCTTCTAGTAGTCCATATGGTACTCTAAGTGGTTTCCCCTAAACAACCAATAAACAAGTTCACGTCTTATCTACACTGTCATCACAGTGAGTTAGATCGGTTGCCAGTTTCGTATATACCTTCTCTCTCTGAAGGAATATTTTAGCCCAACTTCCATATTGCGGTTCCATCAAAGGTTACGATTGTACTACAACCTAAACTCATCTTAACTTATCTTAACCATTAAACTATAATGTTCGTTAAGTTAATTTCTTATTCCTTATGGCTTTCTGGCTACTAAATGTCATACCTCGGGATTCATTCTTATCGTCTAAGTCATACAGTCTTTTGTATACTCAGAACGATCTTAATCATTGGTCTTCATTACCCTATGGTCAAACCATACACGGGGTGTAGGTTCTGCCCGTTTAATATTCACGTACACTCAACCTTCACGTCGGTTAAAGTGTTTAACACTTATATTTCATTCTAATATTCTCTATCCGACTCACATTTGGCTTTCATTAATCTTATTACCGTTCTTTACGGCTTTCCTAATAAATCATTTTTTACTTACTAATTTCGTTATCCATTACATGAACCCCACGTTCATTACTCTTTCTTAATGTCGAAGCCATACGATTCGTTATATGCTAAGACCAATCGTTCATCGCAACAGCGTTACGTTTACAGCATTTATACACTTCACACTTAAATCTCATTATGACATCATAACATCGAAATGTTTTACATCATCCTCGTCACTTAACGTCGAAGGAATCACAATCATAGCAATCCCACACATTCGCTTAATCGCGACTACAGTCCTTGAATATCAGTTCTGTAAGTTACGTTTACATTCTTTATCTTTTAATCCCGTTCAATCTTTTCGTTCAACCTTCATATAAGGTTTAAATCACTTGTTTAAGTTACATTATGCGAACTATATGTTCTTTATCTTTCATTTTACTTTCCCCTAGAGTTGAGCAATTAAAAGCTCTTCTCTGGGCTTGGCTATGCACTGGCGCTGCGGTGCCGGTTCCTTCTCTTTCTCTCGCGTTGTAGTGCCACTCTACAATAGCCAAGTGTCGGGGTTGGCGCTGTGGCGTCGCCTCCCAAGGCATGGCTGGCACTGCGGCGCTAAGCCTAAAAACATAGAAAAATTTTCTAAGTGTTGAATCCAGTTTGAGACACTTACTTCCCGATCTTACAACTTATTCGATATAACTCGGAATGAGGTCGTTCCAAAGCCATTCTCTTACGTACTTCAACTCCATTCGGAAAAAACTTCGTTCTGAATCCGTTAACATGCCATTCGATTAGCTTAATCTTCATCATTCATTCATTTTATGTTATTAACGTTCTTCGTTCGTTTGTCCGTAATTCGGTCATCCGAACTCGGAACTCATTTGTTCTTGAGTCCACGACTCACGTTTTCTACATTCTCTTACATTCTTATGATACCATACATATTCAGGTTCATTTACATACTTTCTAGTTCTCGTTCGTCTTTTACAAAATTTTCACCATAACTTCGTTATAGCTAAGTTTAATCCGTTCTTCATGAACGTTTCTACCATTTCTAACTAAGAAATAAGCATCTAACTTATACGCGATGGTTTTAAACTTGTCCATCAAAAACAATTTATACTACTAAGGTTTTAAATTTGTCCATCAACAACGTTCTTCATGTTCTTCGCGTTCTTCGTTTTTAATCGATATTTTGATTACGATTTCACTTTTTCTTGGAATTTGGTGTTATAAAACACCATTCCTTACTATTTTCACCTAATCATTCATATGATTCATTCGGATCATTCAAATTCATTACGAAACTTATACTTCCTTAAGAAATTTATAAACTAAACTTCTAATTCCTATTTCTTCTTTTCTCATGATTTCAACCATATGAAAATCATTCTTAACCTCTTTTACTCTTATTCTCATTAAGATATGTTTTAAACATATAAAACTTGAAGAAAATATTAATTTAGAAGTTACGTTTTAATACCTTTCTTCTTTATTCTTCTTCCTCTAGACAAAGCCAGCGATTTACTAGCTTTTCTATTTCATGATCACCTTCGATCCGAGCATCCGTGCTCTTTCTCTTCCTTCTTCTTCTTCTCCAAGCTCTCAAGCTTTCTCTCTCTTTCAAAGTGTTGGTTGATTTTCAAAAAAATCAACTAACACTTTCCTTATATAGATTTTCAAAGCTAGGGGCAAAATAACTATTTTGCCCCTAAATTACTATTCCCACCTCCTTACTAACCCCCTTACTATTCACATAGCTTCCCTTGCAAGTTTTGTGGTTCCGTCTTTTGGGACTCATCCGACAGTTTGAAAAATTGCAATTCTCGGAATCTAAATATTTTTGGATATTTCATCTTTCCTTTACCGATTAACTTTTACGTATTCTTCGGATCTCCGAAAAACTGAAAAATACTTTTTGACATTAAGCGTTTTCCTTCATGTTTTCCCCTAACGTAGTTAAACGAATGAAAAGTACATAACAGTAGTTTTCGTCATTTTTATTTCGACCGATTTCTACATGATTTTCGAGAAAAACTTTTATCGGCTTACTTAACATTTCATGATATATTATCGTCAAATCTTTCGATGGAATGTCATTTCGACATACCAAACTCTCGGAAAGGCTTAGGTTATTCAAACCCTAACCCTTGGGGTTTTGTCGGGTGAATAGTGCTTATTTCGTCTATTTCCTCAAAAATATTTTTTTTCCCATAAATATTTTATTTTCGTCTTGAAAATTCTTACTCGTTCAGTCTAGTTCGTAGCCAAAATCCTCCCGTAATATAATCATCCTAGGTTTTAGAATGATTAATAAACACATAGCACATAATATTATTATTAAAAATTCATTTTATTAATAACTAATTCTTTAAATATTAAATTCTCGACAATCTGATTTTTCGAATTGTCACATTCTTCCTCCCTTATAAAAATTTTGTCCTCGTAATTTCTTAAAACCACACCCATACCCAGGTCATCACATTCACCCCTTCTTCACAGAATTTCGTCCTCAAAATTTTAACCTACCTTTTTTCTCAACTTCTCTTCAAAGAAGTTCTTATCTTTCAAATATTCCCTCACCTTCATAACTTATCAAGAATTATTAAATTGAATGAACAACGAGGAATATAAGAATTCCTTTAAAGCATTTCATACTTTTTGTTGAGGGGTCAAATTGACCATGAACTCTTTACTAGGTTTAATAGCATGACATCGTAAACCTTCTTTCACTGTCGTAACCCTTCTTTCATACGTAGGCGATCAACCCATTGTATAACCCCATTTCGGGGTGTGTTCACCTCAAACTTAATCATTAAATTCTGCACCAAAACAATTTGGTTTGGCACAACTTCTTCAAAGAAAACTCGATTTTCTTTTAAACATGGCATACCATTTGTCTAGCCAAATCAAATAGCTTAGACCATACCAATAAATTGGATATCAACTTGAAACATTCGTCTAGTCAAATCAATTAACATAGACTACTTCTTTAAATTCTTTCGTAATACATCAAAATGTTTTATGACGTCATGATACCGTACTTTTCATAGTACGTTGAGGACTTCGTCAGTTTATGACTTCGTCATTATACATCATACCATAGTGGGTTATTGATCCTAAGATCACATCCAACACTAGGTTTAATTACATTAACAACTCAATCCTTTTACCATCCTTGCATAAAATGCACTGATGACATAAAATTCATTTTGATATTTCAAATCAATTTCTGTCTAGCCAAAATAATTAGCATAGACATACCAAGAATAGTTCTTTTAAAATCTATTGGTTCCAAAAGTTGACCCGAAAAAGCACCTGCTCGGAAAAAATGTTTCTTCTCTCTAGATTTTTTCCTCTGCCTTCTCTCTACCTTTTCAAAACTTCCCCCGCCTTTCTCCTCACCTAATTTTTCTGGCCTTCACCCAACTTTTCCGGTCTTCCCTCTTCTTCTCCCTTCTCTACTCCCGGTCTTCTCTTCTCTTTCACTTCCTCTCCTCCCCTCTTCTCTATATTCGATCTGGTCTGCCTCTATGGTGAGTTATAATCATCTTTCAAATGCAGAAACTCTCTGTTAGTAGTGAGTCTAAGGATACCTCTGGGGTTTATGGGGTCTCCAAACCGGCTTTGCCTAGCCACTCTTCGCTTCCTCCAGCGTTAGTCATTGAGGAAATTGGAGAATCTGATGTCCTCCTTATTCCTCTGGGTAACCAAGCTAGCTCTGAAAACTCAGTTTCTCTTGAGCTCGGCACGGAGGTTCAATTGGGCTCTGTTTTGGGTGAGAATGCTTGTGAGATTTTTTCTGCAGCTCAACATTTCTCTCATAAGGATCGTGAAGAGGCTATCTTTTTTTTTTTTTTGGCTAAGTTTGTGTGTATATTGGATAGGAAAAGAGATAATACAATTGCTAAGGGCATACCCCAGAAGCTTTGGTAGAACCGCATGGGACAACCCCCAAAGTGGACAACAAAGACTAACAACCAAGCCAAATGAAAGAAAGAACAAGGAGCAGTACTAAGCAGGACAATAGTAAAAACAAGCATGGGAACTTAAACAACTTAAACAACCAATCCGTTAGAACCAGGCAATCAAAAGAATGTAGCCGAAGACCGAGCTGAACTGTAGCAAGAGTAGAAGAGGATGCTGAGGCATAGGAAGAACTACGAAAAGCCATAGGAGACCCAACCCCAAGCCGAACCCAAGATCCCAAGACAAGAGGTGAACCCCGAAGGGCCGAACCATAAGAACCGAACCCCGAAGCCGAAACCAAAGATCCCCAAAGGCCCAAGACAAGATTTTGAACCACGAAAACGAACCAGGATGTCAAGATCGCCAAGAAGCCAACCCAAGACGGATGAAAATGCTATGAAATTCATAACGAATGAAGCAATAATAGTGAACCAAACCGTGAGGAAGGAAAAAGCATTAATTTTGATAATGCCCACAAGATGTCGGGATCATTCCTCCCACCTCTTTCTTGGGGAATACTATCTCTCCGTTGGTTTGTGTGGGAGAAGACTCTTTTCCCAAGAAATGTTTCTATCCTTTCAAAGAAGTCCATCATGGACAAGACTTTTCCTGCTATTGGGTCAGAGGGTCCCTCTCTTTTCAAAATTCCAGCTACTCCTTCTGCCACCCTCCTTGAGGAAGGTGAAATACCTGCTGCCTTGGTCAAGGAGCCTGCCAAATCTTGGAGTGATATAGTGGGCAAATCTCCTGGTAAATCCACATGTCTCCTCTCTTACCACCCTCCTTCCTCGGCTGATAAGACCCTTACTGTCATCCCTCCTGATGAAGTACTTTCTAGAGGCAACAAGCTTTGGGCTTCTAGTCTTGTAGGATACTTTCTACAGTCCTCGTTACCATACAAAGTTGTAGAACCTATTGCTAGTCGTTTATGGGGACATCTTGGGCTTTCTGAGGTCTTCTTACATAACAAAGGATATTACATATTCAAATTTGACTCTATCTCCGATTGTGACAACATCCTTGACTCCGGTCCCTGGCATTTCGCTTCTAAAGGCATTGTCCTGCAAAAATGGAAAGAAGGTGTGGCCTTCTCAAAGACCGAATGTGATGTGTTCCCTATATGGGTGAAGCTATCCAATATACCACTCTCCTACTGGTCCGATGAGGGCATAAGTTATATAGCCAGTGTTGTTGGGAAACCTCTGTTCACTGATGAAATGACTGCGAAAAATGATTTCCTAAATTTTGCAAGGGTATGCATAGAAGTCAAAGCCTCTTTCTCCTTTCCTTCTTCAATCCGTGTTGCTGTTAAAAATGATGACTCTTCGGCTAACATCTTTGTCCCAGTTGAGGTGGAATATCAGAGTAGACCTCCTTCTTGCCTTCTTCTTGCAATGTATTCGGGCACTCTCAATTTAAGTGCCCCAAAGCTCACTATATCTGGGTGTCGAAAGTCACCAATAAATCTACCTCTGGCCTTACCACCTCTTCCGCTCCTCCTCTTAATGTCACCACTTCAGGCATTCTGGCCTCGTCCCCCCCTCCTCCTAAAAATGATTGGGTAAATGTCTCACGAGGTGTCAAACAAGGATCGGGGCATATTTCCCTTGAACCAGCTCTAAATATTTCCAATGCCTTTGCTCCAATAAATGATGCAGGTATCTCGGATGATGAATCTCCTATTGGTCCGAACCTTCTGGTCTCCAGACTCAAGGTTATTGATGAAAAGGAAGGGAAAGAGATCAAGAACAAACAAGACTCTAGCTTTGTCAACTTGCAGGCAGCGAAGAAAAGGAAAGGGAAAGGAAAGGCTGGTCATTCCCCTACTTCTTAGTTTCCTTAATGTTATCATCCTATAATATTAGAGGTCTAAATAAAAAGCCTAAGCAGGCTTATGTTAAGCAAATAATAGCTGATAATAAAATTTCTATGTTGGGTCTCCTTGAAACACGGGTCAAACAACATAAAGCTCAAAGAATATCTAGGAATCTTTGCAACTCTTGGAATTGGGCCTTTAACTATGATTCTCACTCCAATGGTAGAATCTGGGTTGGATGGAATCCAAGTTTATGGCGTGTTGATATCCTTTTGTGTCCTCTCAAGTCATACATTGTAAGGTCCAATCATTGATCTTAATAGCACCTCTTTCTTGATTTCTTTCGTCTATGGGCTGAACTCATATTTGGAGCGGAGAGACTTATGGAATGATTTACTCTCACCGCTCCCAATGCTAGCTGGTGTATGATGGGTGATTTTAATGTAATTAAGGACCTAACAGAAACTAATCAGGATAATGAATCTTGGAATATTGGGATGGAAGAATTCAAATCATGTATTACCTCTGTTGGGGTGGATGATATCAGGGGAGTTGGTACCTTATTCACTTGGTGGAACATGCAAACCGCTTTCGGCCAGTTCACAAAAAGTTGGATCGTCAATGGGGAATTGATTGGTTTTTATCTTCGCATGTCACATGTCACATATGGTCCTCGTGGTCTTTCGGATCATTCTTTGACTCTACTTCAAACTGGAATTCATCTTAATCAACCTAGACGCCAGTTTCAATTCTTCAACCATATGCTTATGATTGATGGCTTCAGGGACTCGGTCAGCAACGTTTGGGCCTCATCTATATCGGGCAATCCGTTTCATGTTTTCACTGAGAAATTGAAACGTACTAGACTTGCTTTGGTATCTCTCAATATTCTCAATGGGAACCTCAGCACTCTTGTAAAGGTTGCAAAGAGGACTCCACGCAGCAAGGCGATCTCTTCTAAATGACCATCCATTGATCTAAACCTTCCGGCTCGTGAAAATCCAACGACAACAACTCTCGAATGCCTTGGATAGAGAAGAAACTCTTCTTCAATGTAAATCAAGGCCAACTGGTTAGCCTTGGGTGACCGGAACTCTAGCTTCTTTTCCAATATGATGAAAAATCGATGGAATGCCAATAAGATTTTGTCAATCACTGATAATGAAGGTAATACGATTCATGGTCAAAGGAACATTGAAGATGTGGCGGTGGATTATTTTTTCAACTCTTCAACCCCTCTGAAGATCCCTATCCTGGGTTTGATAATTATGCCATAACCATTACTAATTTGCTCAATTCGGCCCAAGCCTCTAAGCTAATTGCACCTATCACTGATCTGGAAATTCTGGGGACCCTCAAATCCATGAAACGGAACAAAAGCCCGGGACCAGATGGTTTTAATGTCAACTTCTTCCTCAAATTTCTTTGGGACATTGTGGGGAATGATTTTTTAAAGGTCAGTGCACTTCTTCTTTACCAATAGTAGACTTTCTAAAGGCCTCAATTCCACGGCTCTTGCTCTTATTCCTAAGGGTTCCAACCCTACTTCAATGACTGACTTCCGACCCATCTCTTGCTGCAATACAATTTACAAATGCATTGCTAAAATTCTCTCTAACCGCTTGAAGGAGGTTCTTCCTTTCTGGTTGATAAAGCTCAATCTGCTTTTGTGAAAGGAAGAAGCATTAGTGACAACATCCTTATGGCCCAAGAAATGTTCAAAGGCTACCATAGTTATTCTGGTCCTGCTCGGTGTGCTCTCAAGATTGATCTCACCAAAGCTTTTGACACGGTAAGATGGGAATTCCTTTTTGACACCTTAAGAGCTTTCAAATTTCCGATTCGCTATGTTGGTTGGATCAAGGCCCGTGTCACCTCCTGCCATGTTCTCGCTTAAGGTTAATGGTGCTCTGGCCGGTTTTTTTAAGTGACTTAGAGGTCTCGACAAGGGGACACCTTATCTCCTTCCTCTTTGTGATTGTCATGGAAATGCTCTCTAAAGCTCAATAATGCTACCTCTCGATCCGGCTTCCTTTACCATTGGAAGCTAAAGTATGCAAGCTTACTCACTTATTCTTTGCGGATGACATCATGATCTTACTCAGAAGCTTGCTTGCAATCTATTTCTATCGTAAACTCATGCATTCTTTCCTTCTCTCTATACTGCAGTGATTCCCAACTCCCACAAAAGTCTTTTTTCCTCTCAAACTCGTAAAACATAGATGTTAATGATATTTCTCTCATCCTTGGGTTCCACTCTGAACCTTACCTTCAAAATTTTTGGGTGTTCCTCTCCCATGTCCGAGAAGTCGTCATGTACCGATTGCATCCCCTTAATCCAAAAGATCACAAATCGGGCTTCTTCTTGGACATCTAAGGTGCTATCTTACTCCCAGTGAGACTTCAACTTATCGATCCATTCTTTGTTCTATCCAAATATTCTGGAGCTCCCACTTTCTGTTGCCAAAAGGGGTTCTCAGAGATATTCAATCAATCTTGACACGATTTCTTTGGAAGGGAGCAACTCTTGACAAGTATGGTGCAAAGGTTGCATGGTCCACTATTTCACTTCCCCTCGCCGAAGGTGGTCTTGGCATCAAAAATCTGGTGGAATGGAATTCTGCTCTTATCCTCCAGCACTTGGTTCGCATTATTCAACCCCATTCCAACTCTATATGGGTGAATTGGATCAAAGCAACTTCATTAAAACATACATCCTTTTGGCAGGTTCGCAACACGAAGAACATGTTCTTGGGTGCGGAAACAAGTTTTAAAGTTTTACGACCACTTGCTCTTCGACACCTTCACTATCATGTTGGTAATGGGCGTGGATACAAGCTTATGGTTCGACCCTTGGTTAAATGACACAACTATCAATCCTCCCCAATATTTTATGTCTTCCTCTCACATAACAACGATCTCTGCAATCGTTAGCCACCTTATCAAGAATAACAGATGGGTCATGCCCCAAGGCAATTACCATGATATGATCATCCCGAGGAGAAAACTAGCTCTCCTTCCCCCTCCTTCTCAAAGAAATGGATAAGATACTTTGGGACTCTTGGGATACGAAGAATATAAAAGCCAACCAATTATGGGACTCTATTCGCATTTAGGCGGTGGTCGGTTTCTTGGTGCTCCATTATGCGGAATAAATGCCATGTTCCAAGGTACTCTTTTATTTTGTGGCTTGGCATTCTTAAAAGCTCCCCACCAATGACGTAACAATTGATTCTCTAACAGATCCTGAACTGCCCACTATGCAACCTTCATCCGAGACCTTTGATCATATGTTCTTCAACCGTATTCTCCAAATCGGTTCTTCTCAATGCTATAAGCCTTGGAAATTGGACCGCTTTTCCCGATTAAATGGGATGACATTATGGAGTTTCTCACTTCTTATCAAGGTTCTAAATTGTCACGTAATATCCTAAGTTTGACTATGGGCAAATTGCTTTTACAAAATTTGGGAAGCAAGGAATAAAAAGCTTCATGATGATCAACTCCTCCACTCACCAGATCACACAGATGTTATCCACATTATTAAGTCTAGGCTTTCCACTTGCAAATCATTTATCAAAGCCACAAATAACCAATATTTTTGTAATTGGCTATTAACTAGTTAGAGAAGTTTGGGCGTTCCTTTTTTGCTTCTGGCGAATATTGGCAAGATCCTTTGAGTGGGGCGGAGTCATGAGCCATGTTATAACCCTGACGAAGTCTTCCGAGCAAGGACAATGAGGTGGGCTTCAAGCGAGAGGGCTTGGGCTTGGTGAGGTCCATCGATCAAGTCCTTGGCCTTCGAACTTGGGCTTTGCGAAGCTTGAGCTTCGCTTCGGGCTTGAGGCGGAACCCAAGTCTTCAAAGTAGGTGGCAAAGGAAATGTAGCCGGATTCGAAAGAGGCAAAGTGGAGTGCAGTCTATGCCTTGAGCAAGTGGCGATCTGAGGTCCTTGTAATTCTCTTTCTAAGATAGAAATATTTAATGATTACAGAATAGGCCTATTACTAGCTAGTTTGGTTTCTCGGTATAGTCCTTGTATAATTTCCTCATCTTGGGCTTGTCCATAGATGATGTAGCTATACTGTGGGTATGCCCCTAGTCTATGTAATTTGGTTCTTTTCTATACAAACAAAATTTAGCAAAAAAAAAAAAAGTTGACCCAATTCTTTCATTTTCAAAACGCACACACATAAGCACGATTTCAATAAAGTTTGAAATCTAGCATAGCTAGATAACTTGGAATATCCTATTCTCCATCTTCCTTTATTGTCTTACTTGCGACAATAGTTAATCTTCTCTAGCACCTTAAATGCTAAGCATACTGAAATTCTTACTTTCAGTCTGAACATCCCTATACCTTAGTATAGTCCATCAACTTACCACACTTTATGTGTTTAGGAACTTTCCACAACCATATGTGTTTAAGAACTTATCTCGTAATATGTAATCGAAGAACAAATCAAGGACTATCCATATGCTTAGGGCTCCGAAACATAGCATATAACCATGAGTAAGAAACTTTTCATAAGTATGAGTTTCAAGAACTCGTACCTAACTTATCATTGTCTACCTATCAAGCATATACATGAGAAAAGATTCACCTACTTGTCATATACAAATTGAGAGCGCAACATATTCCAATGATTATCACTGTAATAACTAAGTAATCAAAAACCCTTTCCCATTCAAAGGTTCGTACCATTCCGCTATCACATGAGTCCTCAATTGAAATCTTACAACTTCTAACTTTCTCTTCACTTAATACGAATTTTCTTTAATTCGTATGTTATCCTTCATAACTCAATCTGAGTTCTTCTTCCCGTAGTAATTCATAGTACCATTCATTTATAACATTAGCTATATCATTCATCGTTTAACAGATCATCTATTATTACGATTCACTATGATCACATGGTGATCTTCTTCCTGAAAGTAGTATGCATACAAGCCAATCATGTATGATGATAAAGCATATACTTTGTAATCAATCTTATTTATTTATTAATAAAAGAATTATTTATTAAAGGCATTTATGATCTACATGGTGTTGTTTTAATAATATATGATAAACCCTTAGTTTTAAGCAATGCTTTTAGAATCATGATAAGATCATGCTAATGAGATCTAAATTCTTAGATAGCTTAAAACTAAAATGTTCCCAATCAATGGGTTACTAAAAAGGGGATTAGTAAATCCGAATAGATTGGTACGTACGTTGCTTGCTCATTGGATGAGGATGATTGATCTCATGAACATTTGCGTGGAGACACTAAAGCAAGTATGTAGGTGCTTATTAGAGAATAAGTTCACTGAATGTGACTCGCTAAGGATACCTAATGGAGTTTTACTTGCATGTCAATAGGAATTCTCGTAGTGATAGTAGTCTGAAATGATCCTTGACTTTGAGATCATCATAGTATCTTATATATAATGAATTACACTTTGACTTATTCCTTAAGACTCTTAGAGTATATCAAAGGGTATGCTTGGGTGTAATAAGTTATATATGAAGATAATGAATGATCAATAAATAATCTACCACTTCTAGTAAAGAAGAGAATGTCCTATGTGATTCGATAAATGACAACCCAGAATCTTGGCGAGTAGTAGAAATGAAATTAGAAAGTAGTTTCTAATTTGCATTCATTAGGAGTTGTGCATTTAGGAATCGAAATACATATAATTAAATAAAATAAGACTTGACAGTAATTCTATATCTTATATTTAATTGGGACATTGTATGGTAGAATGATTGAATTATACGGTAACTATTAACTCAAAGGTTCGTTGAAATCTATATTATCTGGAAAGTCGTTGATCGCTAGGGAGGCATAATCCCTATTATTTATTTATTTAAATAAATTAATTATTTAATTTATTTATTTAAATAAGATTAGAATTGTTCTAATTAATTTATTCACAACCGGTTTAATATGGAGAACCTAAAGGGTCACACCATAAAAAGAAGAATAATTATTTAAGAAGTTAATGACATAATCGTAATAATATGTTAAGTATATTTAATTTAATCTATGGTGATAGAATAAATTAAATAGCTTAATATTTATTATTTAATATTTTAGAAATATTAAATATAAATTAATAAGAGGAGTCTTATTAATATTATTACAATTATTATTATTTTAATTTCTAAAAGAGTTTAGGAATTAATTTAATATAAGTACTCTAATTTATTCCTAATAGGATTAGGAGGAAAAATTATTTAAAGGAGTTTAATTAGGGAGCCCATTTAATTAAAATAGTTTAATTAAATAAATAATACCCTATTTTAATTAAAATAGGGTTACATGATATCTTTATAAGAGGAGTCTTATATCAGATATCAAATATACGTAATTCCAATTTGTTGGAGAGTACGTCCCCTTTTTCTATAGAGATAGGAAAAACTAGGGTTTGAGCCAATACACATTTCTTCTTGAAAATTGTTCTTCCTTAGTGGATCACCTCTAGAGGCCAAACAACTTGGGTGGCTAACATTGATCAAAGGAAGAAATCTACCAGGAGATTAAAGGAGATCGCAGAGAAGTAGGAGGTGAACTCGTACCTGTGGAAGCTCGTATCTACAAGGGTATGATTCTATAACTTCTTGTTCTTCATTTTAATTAATAATATGCATAAAGGATGATCCGGATAATTGGTTTGTGAATTTTTTTTAAAATCTGATTTTATTTTGCTTCCGCTATTTTTGCAATTTGATTGCAACTTTGATCTTCACAAAACCTTACAGTTGAAAGTAATATGCACACAAGCCAATCATGTTTGATGATAAACCATATACTTTATAACAATCTTATTTATTTATTAATAAAAAGAATTAATTTATTAAAGGCTTTTAATTATCTACATGATGTTGTTTTATAATATGTGATAAACCCATAGTTTTAAGCAATGCTTTTAGAATAATGACGATGATCATTCAAATAAGATCTAAATTCTTAGAAAGCTTAAAACTAAAATAGTTTCCAATCGTTGGATTACTAAATTGGGGATTAGTGAATTCGGATAGATTGGTACATACGTTGCTTGCTCATTGGATGAGGATGATTGATCCCATGATCATTTGTGTGGAGACACTAAAGCAAGTATGTAGGTGCTTATTAGAGAATAATTAGTTCACTGAACGTGGCTCGCTAAGGAATACCTAATGGAGTTTTACTTGTCTGTCAATAGGAATTCCTGTAGTGATAGTAGCACAAATGATCCTTGGACTTGAGATCGTCATAGTATCTTGTGTATGATGGGTTATACTTTGACTCATTCTTTAAGACCCTTAGGATATATCAAAGGGTATGCTTGGGTATAATAAGTTGTACATGAAGATAATGTATGATCAATAAAGAATCTACCACTTCTAGTAAAAGAAAAGAAATATCATATGTGATTCGATAAATGACAACCCAGTAGTCCTTGGTCAAGGCAAAATGAAATTAGAAAGGAGTTTCTAATTTGCATTATTTGGAGTTGTGTATTTAAGAGTCGAAATACATATAATTAAATAAAATAAGACTTTACAGTAATTTTATGTCTTATATTTAATTAGGACATTGTATGGTGGAAGGATTGAATTGTACGGTAACTATTTACTCAAAGGTTCTTTTATGATTACTGTTGAAATCTATATTATCTGGAAAGTCGTTAATCGCTAGGGAGGCTTATCCCTATTGTAGAATAAATATTATTTATTTATATAAATTAATAGTTTAATTTATTTATTTAAATAAGATTAGAATTGTTCTAATTGATTTATTCACAACCATTTTAATATGGAGAACCTAAAGAGTCACACCATAAAAGGAAGAATAATTATTTAAGAAGTTAATGGCATAATCGTTATAATATGTTAAGTGTATTTAATTTAATCTATGATGATAGAATAAATTAAATAGCTTAATATTTATTATTTAATATTTTAAAAATATTAAATATATAAATTAATAAGAGGAGTCTTATTAATATTATTACAATTATTATTATTTTAATTTTTAAAGAGTTGGAAATTAATTTAATATTAGTACTCTCATTTATTTCTAATGAGATTAGGAGGCTAATTAATTAAAAGATTTTAATTAATTATTCCTAATAAGATTAGGAGCCTAATTAATTAAAGGAGTTTAATAAATTAAAATAAAACCCAATTCCTTAATTGTTAAGGAGGGTTGCCTACATCTATAAATAAGAGGAGTCTTATTATAGGTGAGGTGGTTGACGTTTTCACAGAATACGTAATTCCAATAGTTGGGAGAGTACGCTCTTTTTCTATAGAGATAGAAAACTAGGGTTTTTCCAAATACCCATCTTCTTGAATCTTTCTTCTTCCTTGGTGGATCACCTCTAGAGGTCAAACACTTGGGTGGCTAACGTTAATCAAAGGAAGAAACCAAACTCGGTGGATTCAAGTTGAACGCAAAAGGATTTTGAGGTGAACTTGTACTTGAGGAAGCTTGAATCTTCATTGTATGATTTTTGTTCTTTATCTTTTCGTTTAATTAATAATTGTGCATAAAGGATGATCCGAGTATATGGTTTGTAAAATTTTGAAACTCTAATTTTCCATGCTTCTGCTTAATTTATGCAATTTGATTGCATTCATGAATATTACAAACCTAACAGTGGCATCAGAGCCAAACCTTTATGCGAATTATTAATTATTTTAATTTGATATATATATATATATATATATATATATATATATATATTGATATGTATTTAGAACAATTTAATTGGGCATAATTATGTTGTATAAAATTTATTTAAAAAAAACGAAAGCTGTTTTAAAATTGATATTTCCTTTTTTTTAGCTTTTCGTCGTTTGCGTAATTCGCAGACTATTCGCGTATCTGTTCCGTGATCTCGCTGATTACGTTGGGAAGAAATTTAGAGGATTTCAAAATTCTGTGAAGGATTTAGGTGAATTATTCAGGATTAAGTGTATATGTGAATATGTTCTGTGAATATGGTCATTTTTGTGTGCAGTATGTGGTTAAGGGTCAAGGGTTGACCATATAAATTTTATTAGTGTCAAACCCTAAGATTATTGTCGAATATCGACTTTCATTTAGAAAACCCTAATGACTGTTAAGAAACCCTATAAACCAGTTCTGAAACCCTAAGTTCAGTTCCGAAAATTTAAAACCCTAAATTGGGGATTTAAATACAAGGTATACGGTTTTTGTGTATTAATCACAAACCTAATTAGGGATAACCCTAATTAATTAATTAGAAATTCTAATAATTAGAAACCCTAATTATTAGGAACCCTAATTTGTAAATTTGAACCCCTAATTGGTAATTAGGTAATTTTAATTTTTAATTAGGAAATATTAATCCTAATTTTTAAGTCCTAATGTGATTAGAAAATTATAATATAATTAGGAAACCCTAATTATAATTTAAAAATAATAATTTTCTATTTTGAAAACCTAAGTTGAAAATCCTAGAAATTTGTATTTTTGAAAACCTTAGGTTTTAACCCTAAGGGTCAAACCCTAAGGATCCAAACCCTAAGGGTTGTAGAAAATGTCATTTGAGCCATTAAAATTGTATGCCAAATGTCCAAAGTGCCTTTATTGCATTATTTAGCATAACTTGTAGATCTTGCCAAGATCGGAGTGGTTGGCCAACTAAAGGCTATCACATGTGCCTATATTATTTATATCAGCCATCTAGATTGCTAAATACGTTGTATCATATCATTTATATTGATTAAAGAGAGAGAAAGGGCTACTTTAGTTCTCATTTTCTCCCAAGACCTTCTCTCTCTAAAATTCGGGAATGAGGAGTGTGAGACAGTGAGGAGATCAGTCATGTTCAACCTTAACTTTCCAAAGTCAGATCACAAGGATCAGATTCAAAGATTGGGCTTTAAAAGGTATAAAACCCTAAAATTTAGAAAATCATGTGATCTTATGTTAATGTTGTATTTGGTTGTTTAAAGTTATGTATTAAGGTGTCTTTGAGTGATCTGGGTTGATAGATCATAGATCTATAACACTTAGATGCACGAAAATAGCATTTTTAGAAATCTAGAAAAAGTTGAAATTGTGGCCTGATAGTCATATGTCAGAGCCTCTAGATTCTTTTGTGTTAGATGTTATGTGTGTTTGAAGTAATAGATTAGTAGTATTCCATGTTGTCTATGATCTGGAACTTGAATCAAGCCCAGATCATGTGTAGATTGAAAGTTATTAGTGGTCAAAGGTCGTTGACCGACCATGACCGAACGACTCTGGGTAACCCAGATTTCCCAGGAAGCGTCTGAAAACCTTTTGAGGCCTCTGATCTTGCTACTGGTAAGAGGTTTGGCCATGTTTGTGTAATGGATTAGTAGACTGACATGTAGGCTACATGATCATGCCTTTAGAACACTTAGATATTGCACTGGACCAAAGTTATTAAGGGTCTGTGTTGAAGATTTATGGAAAACCCAGAAAACCTTCAAGAGCAATCTTTCTGACAACGTTTGAATAGCTTAAATCTTGTGATTTGGATGTTTTTTTTTTTTTTTTTTTTATAATGTGGGGTTTCCCAACCGCGGTCGGACTAATCCCCAGTAGGACTCGACCCTTTTTGGCTTCTTGCACCAACTTATACCGGTTGTCCGTGGCCACTCGAATTAAAGAATTCTCACACTTGAGGCGGTGACTCGATCCCGGGATGTCCGGGTCTCACGCTCACCCTAGGTCGAAGCTATCAACAAGCGCCAAGGTTTCTGTGGTTATTTTATTACAATGTGTTTCTTGGATGTTGTTATGTTGATCTAATGTTCTAGAATTGTACACTGACATATCCATTACATGTATGAACCTTTATAACACATTAAGTAAGCCTTTACATCAAGGATTCAAGGGCTCAAATGTGGCATTTCATCGATTCTTCTTCAATTTGGAAAACCCGTAAATTGAAGAACGATGGTCTCCATAAGACTTTGATGCACTATATCTTCTTGATTTGATGCAGGATGGCCATGAATTTCGTTTATGGTTGTAGTAGTACATTTGTACTACAACTATAACACCATTACCTGTCCAGAAATCAACTAGAACATAGGATTAGAACCGGTCAAACATGCCCACTTAGTGACTGACATGAAACCTGGAAAATGCTTAAGAACACCAAGAACACATTTAGCGACGGTTGTGTCGCCTAAAACACCTTTAGCGACACTTAATTACGAAAATTAATTATTTTTATTAAATAATTAGAGAAAAATAGTTTTAAATTATTAAAAATATATAATAAATTATGAAAAATTACTTTAAAGTCCGAAAATTAGTTTTTAATTATTTAGAGTATATTTCATAAATATTTAATATTTTAGAATATAAATGGTATTTAATTTATTTAATTATATTATTAAATAAATTATTTAAAAATGATTTTAATACTTGAAAAATCACGAAAAATTATATTATGGTATAAGAAAATATTTTAAGTTATTTTTAATAACTTTTGATATTTTGGGATGAATTTCATTAATAAATTTATATTAATGATAATTAATTTGTTTAATAAATATATTAAATAAATTATGGAAAAATAGAATTAATATTTTAAAAATCATATAAAATGATTTAAGTGTTAAAAATATTTTAAGTTATAAAATATAACTTTTGATATTTTATCATGAAAATATTAATATTTTAATATTAATAGCAATTATCGGATAATGAATTTAATTGTTTAAAAATCATATAAATATGATTTTAAAGTATTAAAAATACTTTGTGATATTATAAATATATTATAATATTATGCTATGATTTTCATTAATATTTAATGTAAAACCCCAAATTTTACTTAATAAAGATTTAATTTTTTCAAATATTTTTTTAATATTATGGTGTGAATTTGAGATAATGTTATAGTTGTGGGTAGTATTTAGAAATTTTGAAAAGTATGCAAGTTGTTATATAATATTCGATTGGTGGGAATATTATTATGCAAAGACAATCATTAAGCGGACCCCCACAACGGAATTATTATCGATTGAGAAAATAACAAAAATATTTTTATGAAAATAACTACTAAGTTTTATCGTTAAAACTATTGAACTACTCGGTAGTAAAAGTACAGTAATACGCGTGGTTGCATAGTAGCACACAATATTGATTATTGATGCTTACGTGAGAAGTCACTCAGTTTTGTTCAATTATTGCTACAGTAATTGTTGTATAGTATCTCACGTTATTTGATTCAATTATTGTCAATATTTTATATATTATTAAATCAATAATTGGGATAACAAAGTTATTAATATTATTATTTGCAATATTAACGATGTCTAGAAGTTCTGCTAAGGAGAGGTTTGGTCACCTAATTGCGTGCCAATAGAGAGAAATCCTTATTGGAAAGCCCCCTCTTTCATGAAAACAACCTGGTCGATTAATATTGTGAATTATAATAATGATGATAAATATTGTTAAATATATTGAGGTGTCTTTTTATGAAGTCACATAAGTTTATATATATATATATATATATATATATATATATATATATATATATATAAAATTTTGTTTTATAAGTATTATTAATGGAATAAAAGCAGAAAAGTTTTTTATATAAAATGTAATACTTTTATAAAGTTATTTGTTTTATTAGACAATAATTAGAATATAATATATTTTATTATGCATAGTGTTTGCATAGTAAAATCTTTTTATATAAAATAGAATAATTTTATAAAGTTAATTATTTAATTAGATTTTAAATAAAATATATAAATATGTAAATATATATATATATATATATATTATATTTTATTGCATAGTATCCTTTCTATTTTTCTATAAATAGGATGCTTAGTTAGAATTGAAATCACACCAGAAATTCAGAGAATTCTCTTCTATAATCTTGAGCGTATTTCTTTAGAGTTTTAAAAAGCTTTGAGCGTAGTGCAAGTTTTCTTCAAGTATATCCCCGTCCTACCCGTTGGAGTACTCTTTTTTATAAGGTAAGGGATATTATTTGTTATACTCGTAAGGGATATTATTTGTTGTACTCGTAAGGGGTATTATTCTTTCGTATTCATGAAGAGAATTATTTTTCTTTTAATACTCGTAAGAGTTGTTATTCCATTCTTCATTATTATGTTGGAATAACCTATTTATGCGAAGTACCGCATACATGGTGAAATTCTTCTGTTATTCCATTCCTTATTATTATGTTGGAATAACCTGTGTATGTGAAATACTGCATACATGGTGAAATTCTTCTATTATTCCATTCTTTATTAATTATGTCGGAATATCCTGTCTGTACGTTTACATATGACCTGGTTCCATTCTTTATTATTCTGTCGGAATATCTTGTTTGTGCGTTTACGCATAACTTGGTTCCATTATTTATTATTCTGTTGGAATAACCTGTCTGTGCGGTCTATCGCATGCATGGTGATTTCTGTTGTTATTCCATTCTTTATTATTCTGTTGGAATATCCTGTTGGCAAGCAAATTTCACTTTGATCGGTTCCGCTTCTTTATTATTCTGCTTTAATATCACCGTCTGCGTGCGTTTACGCATGACCTGGTTCTATTATTTAGTATTCTGTTGGGAATAACCTGTTTGTGCGATCTATCGTATGCATGATGAATCCTTCTGTTATTCCATTTGTTATTATTTTGTTGGAATAACCTGTCTGTATGGATTACCACATGCATGGTGAATGATCCTTTGTATTCATTTCTTATTAAGTTATGGAAATGATCTGGCTACGTGGATTACAGCATGGCGGACGAAAATCCATTTGCAGTTTCATATATTCTATTATACACAGTTGGTTAAAGCTTTGGCTTCTATATTCCTTGAAATTAGTGGAATATCCTGGATATTTGTGCTTCATCCAGTATCTTTTCGTGGAAATATTTTTCTGAGCATTCTTGAATTTTTCTCCACAAAGCAGTATCATGTTGACAATTTGGACATTATTGAGTTCAGGATAAATTAACTTATAAATCTTTAAAATTTATTATTGAACTTGCTTAATTGAATTATTATATCATTGTCATGATAAGTTATGTTGGTTATTATGTGAAAACATGAAAGTTTCTTAGAAATCACAAAGGGATGAAAATCAGATTTTGGTAAAAATAGAATATGAAATTCAATTGACCATATCTCTTATTATATTTCGAATTTTTGAGTGTGGTCAAGTTCTAGAATTAGATCTATGAGTTTTCTAACTTATCCAAGTGGAATCACTGGAAAAGGTGTCGTAAATTTTCGTGTGGACTGATTTTAGCAAAGAAGTCAAAAACTACAAAGTACCAAAAAGGCTATTGTCCAGAAATTTAAAAGGGTATTTTCGGCCACTTAATTTGTGAGAAAAATTTTGGCCTTTTGGGACATAGAAATATATGGTATAAAGTACCTCCTGTCCAAAAATGAGTTCATTCCGACTTAGAATGAGCCAGTTATAAACTATTTCAATATTTAGGTTTTTTCGACGAAAAACGCTATAACCGGAGTTCTATAACTCCGATGACCATGAAATTTAAACAGAAAGCTCATGTTAACATGTGTAAGATTCTGCCAAGATTTGGGAATTTCTGGAGTTAAACTTGAGGTAGCTAATTTCTTAAGGAATTAATTAGAAATTGATTTTTGAAAAATACTTAAGGGAGTTGAAAAATAATAATAAAAAATACTTGTTGTGTATGAAATATATGTATATGTGTTTGGGCAAAGGATAGAAAAATAACAAGTTGATTTGGTAATTTTTTATGAAAATGGTTTAGTTAGTACATATGAGTTAAATATGTTATGTGAAGTAACGAAATTAGTAAATAGGATTTTATGGCTTGGGAATACTATATAGGATATATGCAGATTTTTGATAAGGGATTTGATCATTGGTGATGAAATCTTATGAGTATGGCATTTTTGAATGATTAAATGCATTATTTGGTAAAGTATAAACAATTGAAATAAATTATTTATAAGTTTAAGAAGTGATTAAAATATTGTTATAATATTAATAATATTAGATTATGAGTTTATTAAGTGATTGATAATATTTGGATAAATTTAAAGTCTTTAATATTTATCCTTGTTTTCGTTTGATTAATGCTTATATCATTGTCATCATTCTCATGTTTATATTGTGATAAAAGTCATCTTTGGCTTACGTGCATAGATGAACTTGCTGTGATTATGACCAGGGATTATTCGGTATAGTCATGACCGTAATGTGACGGATGATGTGGTAAAAATCCTAAGTGGCGTGTAGTGCATTGATGTACAGTTTTGGGTATGATTATGACCAGGGATTATTCGGTATATTCATGACCGTAATGTGACAGATGATATGGTAAAAATCCTCAGTGGCCTGTAGTACATTGATGTACAATTTTTGGTATGATTATGACCAGAGATTATTCGGTATAGTCATGACCATTGATGATTTAATGAATATCCTTGGCCCGTAGTGCAGGGATGATTCGATGATATGCTTTATTTATTAAGCTGAGTCTCAGCGATTAAGTTGATGAAAAACTTTTTAAATCATAGAAGATAGTAGATTTTATTCTCTACTTGACTCTTTTAATGGATTGCTTGTTCTGCTGCAGTTAAACTTGATGTCTTTTATATTTTATCAGTTTAACATTGTTGAAGGCTAATGATAAATTATTCTGCATTATCTTAGTCATAATATTTCTTCTTTGGGCTAGTTGAGCTCACCCTTTCTTTCACCGTTTCTTCTTGAAATGAGAATATAGGTTTGGGACGAGTCGGGGAGCGGAGTGATCGGTCCAGATAATAACATTAGTAGTCCTCACTATTCTGTTAAATAGTGTGACAATAAATGTAATGAGGACTCCTTTGAGTGTGGATATTGTCTAGATGACAATATTCTTATTAAAACTCTCAGCTATGTTTTTACACAACGTTTGTATAATTAAGTTGTTTTTACTTACGTGAGAAGTCACTCATTTATACTCAATTATTGCTACAGTAATTGCTGCATCATATCTCTCATATTATTGATTCGATTATTGTCACAGTATCATCTGCATTATATGTTATATTATTAAATCAATAATTTAGACGAAAAGTTATTCATAATATTAAATTGCAATATTTACAATGTCTAGAAGTTACATCAAGGAGAGGTTTGGTCACCTAATTAATTGCGCTAATAGGAGAAATGCTTATTGAAAGCCCCTCTTTCCCGAATAACTTTGATTGCTAAATATTGTGAGTTATAATATTAATGATGAATAAGTTCGTGTTGATTAAAGATGAATTTGATAGTTTCATTGTGTTGGAATTATTTGTGTTAGTAGAAATTGACATCTATTCTGATGATAATTGATGTCTGGAGGTTATATTGTTCAATCGAGTATTCGGTTATAGAGCTTTGCGTAGTAGTGGCATGATATTAAATTGAATAGAAAGAGTTAATTCACTTACATAGGATGGTTAATTAAGGATTATGTGTTGCATAAAGAAAAAGGAATATGTTACTTTGATATTTTAATTATATTACATAGTATTGTAATATTTGAAAGATAAGTGACTAATAAAAGAAGAGGACCAATATAGTTATAAATAATTATTGGTTAGAAATGGAAGAAGTTGTCTTGGGACAATCGAATAATTATACGCATAGTGTATAATTTAAATAATTAATAGAGTAGATATGAATTATTTTAAGTGTAAAGGTTATACATATTACAAGTGTAAGGTAAGCTAAATAAATTAGCATTGAGGTAAAAAAGTGTGTCACACAAATGTTATACTAAATAATGTGTAATATGGGAAAAATGTGAGTAGTAGTATAAAATACCTATGGCTTAAGATTACATGAAGTGTGACATTTAATTGGGACTAATGATATACATATGGTAAAAGTGATTAAATCATAGAGTTGATTTAAATAAGTTTTGTTATCTCATCCTAGGTGATGAGACAATTATATGTGTACCCTAAAAGATGGGAGTAAATAAATATGTGTTTTTAAAATATTTATTTCAATACCAATGTGTAAGCAAATAATAGAATGAGATATTAATTTATTAGTGAGCAATTAAATGAAGTCCACACATGTTTTAAAGATTAAAATATGTGGACTAATGTATATGGACTATAGGATATGAATACATCATGAAATGTGTATGTGGCAATGTAAATGTGTGAACATCAAAATAGTACATCACAAGTATATTGTAAACATTTATTGATTAATAAATTTTAATAATAAAGGAGACAATGTAATGTGATAATACCCGATAGAATTATATCCGGTAGGATGAGGTATATATGGATGATATATGATACATTGTAATTAGAAATTACATTTGTAATTTAATTATAACCTAAGTTATATGGGAGGAATGGTATACATATATTATATAACTTAGTGTACTTATTATATGACTAAGAGTTGGGCATAAATGATCTATACTTACAAGTTGTTGAGGTTTGTTTGTCCCGTATTAAGTGTCCAATTGCTCTTCCTTTTCTCATTCACGTGAACTCTAGAGACTAGCCTACTCTTCCCTCATTTTCATCATAGTGTAGCAAATAATTTCAAAGGGAGTGGGCAACATGATGGGATTCACCAACCACTCACCAACTCTTCCTTAACCATAATACAATTCTCATTCCCGTTGGTTTGAATTAGGGAACAAAGCTATGGACTGTGTTTTGGGTTTTCTATATATAGAGCATTTTCCTTCTCCCTCATTACACTTGTTGAAATTCTAAGTTGAGTTTATATAAGTAAATTGGAGAGCTGGGAGCAATTGGAGGGTTGAAAAGCTATAGTTAGCAAATTGAGGTCATCAAGAGGTAATAATTATAACCTATATGCTCTTGATTTCCTAAGTTTGCAATTTCTTAGAAATATCATGAAATAGTCACTTTTAAGTCCAAAAATTGATGGCTAAGGATTGTTTTAATCCATGAATTGTTGCTAGATACTGTTAATACAGTTAGAAACGAAAACAACGAAGTTAAACGGACTAATTTGGTTTAGAAACGAGTTCATAGCGAATGATTTTGCTAAATTGTCCAAAACATGAACATTTGCATGAACATGAGTTGTAAATTCATATTTGGGTTAGTTAATGTTTATGTTAGTTGATGGGTACTTGGTATGTTGTAGTTTTATGAGTTACAAACCCATAGAATTAAAAATGAGTTAATTTGGATGAGTATAACTCATGTTATGATGATAGGAAGGAGTAGGGGTCTGTAAAATCATGAAGAACAGAGTCTAAGAAGTCATTCTGGTTCCCAGGGCGCAGCTACGCTGCCCTCAAGGCCAATTGGGGTGCAGCTGCGCCGGGATTCAGTGTTGGGTAGACTACTTTGACCTACTGTAGTAAATTAGTCATAAAGTTTTCATAAAAACTCCGATTGAGGTGATTCAAGAAGATCCAGAACGAGAACGAATAGAACTACAACTTTTGTTCTTTAAGTTTTTCAATTTGAAGTCATTAGGAAGGGTCAAAATATCCATCTTTATGATTGTTACGTATTCGGAGGCGATCGAAGGGCGTCGAGCGGGCACATACGCAAGTATAGTGCTCCCGGCGATGGAATATGTTATTCTAAGTGATATAACATGAAAATGCATGATATTAGACATGACAAATAAGATTACAATACTTGTAAGACCCCAATTTTTTTTAATAAAGATGATTTTTCTATAAATATCATTTTTGAATATTATGAAATGAATTTGATATAATGTTATAGTTATGGATAATATTTATAAATTTTGCTAAGTATGCAAGTTGTTATAAAATATTCGATTGGTCGGAGAATATTCTTTTTGTCGGGAATATTCGTACAACGGCTCAATCATTGGTGGACCCCACAATGGAATTATTGTCAGATTGAGAAAATGACAAAAATATTTTATAAATAACGGTGGAGGTGTTATTGTTAAAACTGTTGAACTACCCGGTAGTAAAAGTACAGTAATACGCGTGGTTGCATAGTAGCACACGGTATTGATTATGGATGCTTACGTGAGAAGTCACTCATTTATACTCAATTATTGCTACAAGAATTCTTTGCATCATATCTCTCATATTATTGATTCGATTATTGTCACAGTATCATCTGCATTATATGTTATATTATTAAATCAATAATTTAGACGAAAAAGTTATTCATAATATTAAATTGCAATATTTACAATGTCTAGAAGTTCTGTCAAGGAGAGGTTTGGTCACCTAATTGCGCGCTAATAGGGAGAAATGCTTATTGGAAAGCCCCCTCTTTCCTGGGAATAACCTGATTGCTAAATATTGTGAGTTATAATATTAATGATGAATAAGTTCGTGTTGATTAAAGATGAATTTGATAGTTTCATTGTGTTGGAATTATTTGTGTTAGTAGAAATTGACATCTATTCTGATGATAATTGATGTCTGGAGGTTATATTGTTCAATCGAGTATTCGGGGAACTTTTCGTGTCGGAGTACTATTCACGAGTTACTATTTATAAGTTACTATTCATGAGTTACTATTCATGAGTTACTATTCACGAGTTACTATTCACCTGATTACAATTCACTCTAGTATTGTGCATTCGGATATTTGGGTACAATATTATTCCATGAGGAGATGTGCTAATTTTTTCAGACCGTTGGTTGAAGTTATATTAGTGAATCAATATGGACCGCTGGTGGAAAGTTATAATAGTGAATCAATATGGATCGCTGGTTTAAAGTTTTAATAGTAAATCAGTATGGACCGTTGCTTTAAGTTTTAATAGTAAATCAATCTGAACCGGCCCTTTTAAAAGTAAATCAATCTGGACCGCTTCGAGAATTAGTTATATTCAATCCATTCTTCTATAAATAGAAGCTCATTCCTTCATTATTTCTTACGAATTCACCAAACTCTAGAGAGAAATTATAGAGAAAGAAAGAAAAGTATTATGCTACTTCACTACTTGATATCCAAAGGTCTTTACTAGAGGATGTTATTCTTTCTTATTCATGAAGAGAACTTCATTATTCCATTCTTTATTATTACATTTGGAATAACTCATGTATCTGTGACATACCCCTATACTTGGTGAAATCCTTAAGTTATTTCATTCTTTATTATTCTATTGGAATATCCATGCTCAGAGTTTTACTGTGGGACCGGTTCCGCTCTTTATTATTCTATTGAATAACTCAGATCTGCGGACTCCCCTATACTTGGTGAAATCCTTATGTTATTCCATTCTTTATTATTCTGTTGGAATATCTTGTCTAATGCGTTTCTGCCGGGACTGGTTCCGTATTTATTATTACATTCGGAATATCCCGTACATGCGTTTACGGGGACCTAGTTCCATATTTATTATTACGTTGGAATAACTTTTGCTGTGCTATCTATAACATGCACCGGTGATTTCTTTTGTTATTCCATTCCTTATTATACTCAACTTGGTTAAAGTTTTGACTTCTATACTCCATGAAATTAGTGGAATATCATTGATATTTGCGCTTCATCCAGTATCATTTCATGGAAATATTCTGTTGAGCATTCTTGAATTTTACTCTACAAAGAAGTATCATGTTGACAATTTGGACGTTATTAGTTCCTGGATAAACTAATTCTTGAATTCTTATATCATTGTCATCATCCTCATGTTTATATTTTTTTTAAAGTCATCTGTGGCCTGTAGTGCATAGATGGACTTGGTATGATTATGACCAGGGATTATTCGGTATAATCATGACCGTAATGTTACAAATGATGTGGTAAAAGTCCTCATTGGCCCGTAGTGCATTGATGGACAATTGTTGGCATGATCATGACCATTGATGAACACGAATATCCTTGGCCCGTAGTGCATGGATAATTTGTGGTTGTGACCCTAATGAATATCCTTGGCCGTAGTGCAGGGATGATGTGGATTATTTATTAAGCTGAGTCTCAACGATAAAAGTGATGAAAAACTTTTTAAATCATAAAAGATAGTAGATTTTATTCTCTACTTGACTCTTTTAATGGATTGCTTATTCCGCTGCAGTTAAACTTGTTGTCTATTATATTTTATCAGTTTAACATTGTTGAAGGCTAATGATAATTTATCCTGCATTATCTTAGTCATAATATTTCTTACTGGGCTAGTTGAGCTCACCCTTTCTTTCACCGTTTCTCTTCGTGAAAATGAGAACGTAATGAGGATTAGTCGGGAAAGGAGTGATGGTCCGATGATAGTATTAGTAGTCCTCACTATTACATTAAATAGTGTGACAATAAATGTAATGAGGACTTATTACGAGAGTGGATATTGTCTAGAAGATAATATTTGTATTAAAACTCACAGCTTTCTTGTTGTATATTAAAGATTGTATTTGTATTCTGCACCATGTATCTGGAGACCCAAGATGGGTGATGTATACCTATTTTGGGGGCGTCACAGTTGGTATCAAAGCTTAAGGAAATGATCCCTGGCTAAGATGTGAGATAAGAATTAGGAGGGGAGAGACGGGAAATTCCTTCACTAGTATGACCTACCTAAGTTTATTTGTTATTTAATTGGTCGGTCAGAGTATAGGGTTAATATGTGATATGTTAATTAACCCTTGTTTTGTGGCAGTATTTGAAAATGGCATCCGAGAATGTTGAGCACAGGAGACCGTTGAGTCTCCACAGATCAATAACTAGGACAATGTGCATCAGGAAGGAGACAATCCTCATGCAAACAACAACACTGACCAAATGATGAACGATGGAATGTTCCGAGGCTTCATGCCAAAATGCAGGTGGAAACACTGGCAACTCTCGGACGATCACCGCCAAACAGTTCAAGGAGCTGGGACCACCGGAGTTTTTTGGTGAGCCAAAACCACTTAAGGCGGAGATGTGGATAAAACAGATCAATAAGATATTTGATATCTTGGGTTGCTCCGAGGAGCAAAAGGTTCCCTTTGCAACCTTCATGTTATGCGGCAGAGGCGATTCATGGTGGGGAATCAGAAAGCGACTCAACTCGCCGCACTAAAGATGTCTTGGGAGAAGTTTCAAGAACTGTTCAACGACAAGTACTTTCCCGAAAGTATTCGTCACATGAAAGAGGTAGAGTTCATCAAGCTGGAGCAAAACAACATGACCTTGTCACAGTACGAAGCCAAGTTTGCCGAGTTGTCCCGGTTTGCATCCCATTTGGTTGATAATGAGGAGAGAATGATGCGAATGTTTCTAAGAAGTTTGAAACCTGAGATACGTCAATACCTTATCTCTCATAAACTATGTTTGTATTCAGATCTTGTTAATAAGGCTCAGTTATTGGAACGCGATAATGAGTCAACCCAACCAAAAGAGAGCAGCCGGCAAAATGATAATACAAGTGATAGCAGTCATCAAAGCGGTGACAATAAGCGTGGAGGGAATCAACATGCCATAAATGGTAACCACTTCGGTGGTAATCATGGCCAAAACAATAAGAATGGACATTTCAAGAAGAGGAGATTCAACAATGATGGAAAGACGTCAGCACCATCACCCGTTGTTAAGGAAGGAGAACGACCACCTATTATATGATTCAAATGTGGAGGGGAGGGACATATCAGTCCAAACTGCGTGATGCCATCCAAAGCATGTTATAATTGTGGAAGAGAAGGACACCTAGCCCGATTTTGTCGTTCACCGAAGAAAAGTCCAGCTGGGAAGGAGGCACCAAAGGTCATCCCAGAAAAGTCAAAGCCAGTAGTGCAAGGGAGAGCGTTTGTCGTGACCTCCCAGAAAGCAAGGAACCCGAATGAGGTCATCACGGGTAAGCTTATCATAAACTCTAGCGAAGTATATACCTTATTTGATACCGGTTCTACCCATTCTTTTATTTCTCCTACTTGCGCTCAACGTTTAAAATTGACTCCGGAGAAATTAGACTTTGACTTAGTTATTGAAACTCCGTTGGGAGAAACCTTCATTACATCCACTGTTTATAAGTCTTGTTTGGTTCAAATCGGTATCCTCACATTACCTGTCGATCTTATTTCATTGAAAATACTTGCATTTGACGTAATTCTAGGGATTGATTGGTTAACTACTCATCCTGCAAAAATTGATTATTTTCATAAGGTTGTTAGCTTTCATATTCCTAACCAACCTATTATGCGAATTCAAGCAACCAAACCATTAAAATCAATCAATGTCATCTCAAGTCATAAAGCTATTCGTTTATTGAAAAACGGATGTCAAGCTTTCTTAGCTCATGTCACGGATCTAAACAAAAATATGTCAGTTTTGAATGATATTTCTATTGTTAATGAATTTCCGACGTATTCCCCGAAGAACTTCCCCTGCCTACCCTCAGAGCGTGAAATTGAATTTTGTATCGACCTTGAACCCGTACAAAACCTATTTCCAAAGCCCCATATCGAATGGCTCTATTGAACTTCGTGAGTTAAAGACCCAATCTGCAGAATTGTTAGACATTGGCTTTATTCGTCCTAGTATTTCTCCTTTGGGTGCTCCTGTTCTATTCGTGAAAAAGAAAGATGGGCGTATGCGACTTTGTATTAATTATCGGGAGTTAAACCATGTCACCATCAAAAATAGGTACCCATTGCCACGTATTGATGACCTATTTGACCGCCATAAGGCTCCAAATTCTTTTCAAAGATTGATCTTCGTTAGGATATCACCAATTGAAGATTAGAACCGATGACATTCCAAAATGGCTTTCGAACTCCGGTTCGGGGCATTATGAATTCCTAGTCATGTCTTTTGGATTGACTAATGCTCCTACTGCCTTCATGGATATGATGAACCGAGTATTCAAGGATTATTTGGAACACTTTGTGGTCGTCTTCATTGATGACATCCTTATTTATTTCAAAAGCCGTGAAGATCATGAGCAACACTTGAGGCTGATACTCCAAAAGCTTCGTGAATATAAGTTTTATGCCAAGTTGAAGAAATGCGAGTTCTGGCTTGAGGAAGTAGCATTCCTTGGGCATATAGTATCAAGTCATGGAATATCTGTTGACCCAGCAAAGATTGAAGCTATTCAAAGCTGGGAGCAACCTAAATCAGTGACCAAAGTACGTAGCTTTCTCGGCTTAGCTGGTTATTATCGGAGATTCGTAGAAGGGTTTTCTCGAATCGCTACTCCACTAACTCAGCTGACTCGAAAAGATACAAAATTCGGTTGGAACGAGGAATGTGAGAAGAGTTTTCAAGAACTCAAGAGGAGACTCATTTCAGCACCTGTTCTGACAATACCATCTGGCTCGGAGGGGTTTGTCATCTATAGTGATGCTTCGGGCAAAGGTTTAGGATGTGTTCTCATGCAACATGGGAAAGTCATAGCCTATGCCTCTCGACAACTCAAAGAATATGAGAGGAATTATCCTACTCATGATTTAGAGTTGGCAGCAGTCGTTTTTGCATTAAATATTTGGAGGCATTACTTATATAGGGAGAAAGTAGAGATCTTTACGGATCATAAAAGGCTCAAATATTTCTTTACTCAAAAGGAACTCAACATGAGACAACGACGTTGGCTTGAACTGTTGAAAGATTATGATCATACCATCCAATACCATCCTGGAAAAGCGAACGTGGTAGCTGACGCATTGAGTAGAAGATCATATGCTTAGAAGTGAAAGTGCGATATTGACAACGCAAAGGCCCATTTTGTGTGACTTACAAAGGATGGAGATAGAGTTAAAGACTCCAGGGACCCATGTGATGATAACGAATATACAAGTAGAACCGACTTTAATTGATAAAGTTAAAGCTGCTCAAGCTACAAACCTGAAGCTTATGCGTATGAGGAAGAAAGTGCAAGAAGGTGCTATGTCGGAAGCAAGAATCGATGAAGAAGGAATACTTCGAGTCAACTCCACACTTTGTGTTCCTAACAACCCTGATTTAAAGTATAGAATCATGATGGAGGCGCACAACACACCGTTTTCAATCCATCTTGGGAGTACTAAAATGTATCGTGATCTTCGTCATACATTTTGGTGGAGCAATATGAAGAGAGAGATAGCGTTGTTTATCTCAAGGTGTCTAACTTGTCAACGAGTCAAGGCGGAGCATCAAGTGTCAAAAGGTCCATTGCAACCACTTGAAATTCCAGAATGGAAGTGGGAGCACATTACCATGGATTTCATTACTGGTCTTCCCAAGGTTTCTCAAGGCATAGATGCGATTTGGGTCATTGTTGATAGATTGACTAAGTCTGCTCATTTCTTACCGACACGAGAAACTTATACACTTGAACGTCTTGCTAGTATGTATATAAACGAGATTGTAAGATTGCATGGTATGCCAGTATCCATAGTTTCTAATCGAGACCCTTCAAGATTTTGGGTTAGTTTGCAAAAAAAAGCTATGTAAACGCATTTACGATTTAGTTCAAAGATATCATCCTCGGATCGGACCTGGACAATCGTGAGAGGACTATTCAAACTCTTGAAGATTTATTAAGACTCTGTGTCCTCGACTTCAAGGGAAGTTGGGACAAGTTTTTACCGTCAGGTGGAGTTTTCATACAACAACAGTATCAAGCAAGTATTGGCATGGCTCCATTCAAGCGTTGTATGGAAGAAAGTGTCGTTCTCTAGTATCTTTGGGATGAGGTGGGTGAAGCAACGTTGTTGGGACCGGAGTTGAATACGTATGACTACTGAAAAAGATTCAAACGATCCGACAACGTATAAAAACCTCACAAGATCGACAAAAGAGTTATGTTGATCTTCATCGAAAGGACGTGGAATTCGATATTGGAGATCATGTGTGTTACGTGTTGCTCCATGGAAAGGAGTTACGAGATTCAAAAAGAGAGGAAAGCTCAATCCTCAATTCATTGGCCCATTTTTAATCCTCGAATGAGTAGGAACTGTGGCCGCTTTACCGCCAAGTATATCTCATGTTCATAATGTTTTTCACATATCTATGTTACGTAAATATGTGAAAGACCCGAACCACATTATTGAGTTAGAACCGGACGAAATAGCGGAAGATTTAACATATGAGGAGGTTCCTGTTAAAATCTTGGATAAAAAGGAGCATATTCTACGCTCCAAGGTTATACCTCAAGTCAAAGTTTTGTGGAGGAACCACGATATTGAGGAAATGACCTGGAAATTAGAATCTAAAATGAAATCAAGGTATCCTTACCTCTTCTACATACCACAGTCGCACTTACTAATTTCGAGGGCGAAATTTCATAAGAAGGGGAGGTTGTAAGACCCCAATTTTTTTTAATAAAGATGATTTTTCTATAAATATCATTTTTGAATATTATGGAATGAATTTGATATAATGTTATAGTTGTGGGTAATATTTATAAATTTTGCTAAGTATGCAAGTTGTTATAAAATATTCGATTGGTCGGGGAATATTCTTTTTGTCGGAAATATTCGTGACAACTAAGACAATCATTGGTGGACCCCATTAATGGAATTATTGTCGAATTGAGAAAACGACAAAAATATTTTATAAATAACGGCGGAGGTGTTATTGTTAAAACTGTTAAACTGCCTGGTAGTAAAAGTACAGTAATACGTGTGGTTGCATAGTATCACACAGTATTGATTATTGATGCTTACGTGAGAAGTCATTCATTTAAACTCAATTATTGCTACAGTAATTGTTGCATCATATCTCTCATATTATTGATTCGATTATTGTCACAGTATCATCTGTATTATATGTTATATTATTAAATCAATAATTGAGACGACAAAGTTATTCATTTTAAATTGCAATATTTACAATGTGTAGAAGTTCTATCAAGGAGAAGTTTGGTCACCTAATTACGCGCCAATAGGGAGAAATTCTTATTGGAAAGCCCCCTCTTTCCTGGGAACAACCTGGTTGCTAAATATTGTGAGTTATAATATTAATGATGAATAAGTTCGTGTTGATTAAAGATGAATTTGATAGTTTCATTGTGTTGGGATTATTTATGTTAGTAGAAATCGACATCTATTCCGATGATAATTGATGTCTGGAGGTTATATTGTTCAATCGAATATTCAGAAACTTTTAGGTGTTTGAGTACTATTCACGAGTTACTATTCACGAGTTACTATTCATGAGTTACTATTCACGAAGTTACTATTCACCCTATTCATTATTCAACGTGATAACCCGAAAATTTCTAAAATCTTAAATGATTAGAATAAAGGTTAAAGAATAAAACCTAGATGAGAATTTGAGGATTTATTTAAAATTTTCAAGTAAAACCTATATGGTTTGCTATTCAATGAGAATAGAGAAAATATGGGATTACAAAATTCCTAAACCCTAGAAATGAATTAATATGTACTTGGAGGAATATCAAGAATAAGGTATTACGATACACGTAAGTTCGATGTGAACCTAATAGTCTAAGAAATGTTATATAAGTACATATGGAAATTTTATTATTGGAGATAAGATTTCACGGGAAGAGATGCTATGTGCTATATATATATATATTTTAAGAAGAGGAATGATGAATCAAGTTAATGATCAAGATAAAACTATGTTAGTAATTAACATAGCTTGAGTGTTAGCCTTGATTGGCAAATAAGAATTTAAATAAGTATAAAATCGTTAGTTAATACGATTAGCAATGAGAAGTGAAATATGTTATGATTATATGAATTATGTGTATGATTAAATAAATATACATTATATTATGTGAATACATTTATTTTGTATATAAGGGTGAAGTAAGAATTAAGTTATGTAACCTAATATATATATTAGGTGTGGTGATTAAATAACTTTGAGAGGTTATAATATGGGAGAATATTAGTATATAAATGTATATACTGACATTAAGAGATTTATTTTATATATCTCCAATAATTAATTTTATAACCAAGTATAATTTGGTTTATGAAATTAAAAGGGCATGAAGTAAGGAATTTATTTTCTAGAGTGAGAGATGTAAACCCTAATTTAAAGATAAGGGTAGAATGAAATAGAATTAAAATAATGGACTATAATAAGGTTATAGCCTAATTATTTTGAATAGAGTCCAAGAGAAGTGGATTTAATGGACTAAGGAAGTTATATGAATTAAACAAGCCCAATTAATTAATTAAGCATGGGACTTGTAGATACATGATAAAGGGTGATTAAATTATTTAATCTAGCCCAATATATTATGTATGGTGCAAGTATTATAATGACCCAATTAAATTTTGGGTGGAAGCCCAAATTAGTATTTGTTAGTAAGTATCACAAGTAAAATGGCTAGCTCAATGGAATTAATTATTGAGAGCCCAAGCTAAGCCCACTTGTGGGAGAATAATAAATTATATTAAGTTAAGAGATATATTTTTATTATCTCAAGTTATTAATTTTGTAACTTAATTAAAATAATCTTAATTGGGTTATAGAATTTATTGTAATAGAGTGATGATTTAAATTCTAATTATTTGGAATGGATACCCTAATTAAATATTTAGGGTGAGTAAAATTGAAAATAATTGGACCATATAAATATTACATGGCCCAAAGGATTAAGTGGAAGCCCAAACATTTATGGGACATGTCTCAATTTTTTTTTAAAACCAATTAGTGATGATGGACATTTTGTGCATTCAATAAATCAATTAAATAGAGTAAAATTGGGATAATAAGAGGCCATTTGTCCAAATTAAAAGGTAAAAAAAAAAGAGAAAAGAAAGATGATATTTGTTCAGAGATAAGGCCATATGGCCTGGATAAAAAAATAGAGAGAAGAGATAAGAAAGAGAGAAGGAAAGAAGAAGAATAAGAAAAGAAAGAAGAAAGAAAGAAAGAAGAAAAGAAGAAAGAGAAAGAGAGAGATCGGAGAGCCATGGAAGATGGAGGAGAGGGGCGGCAGCCCCCATGTGTGTGATGGAGAGGAGATCTCCATGGATAAAGTAGAAGAAGAAGATAGCAAAAGGTATAAATTTCTCTCTAAATTTTTTTAGAAATTGATGAAAGGGGTTTTTGATTTGGGTGTTTAAAACCCTACAATCTATATGTTTTTTTTTTATTCATGTATGGATCCACCCATGATGGGTGTTGATTTGGTGAAAACCAAAAGGAAAAGAAAAATAATTTTTCTAGATTTGAAAACCAAAATTTCTTTTTACTTTGAAATTTCACCGTTTTAAATTTATGACTTCTTTTTGCGATCCGTCAAAAAGGGGTGTTAGATATATGTGTGTAGTAGTTAACCCAAGTGGTAGCCCTCAAAAATGTTGAGTTTTCATGGTGTAATAATTATTTAAGCCAAAAGCAGGTCCCGTTTTTTTAACCAAAATGGGCAGATTCGGGGCATCAGAGAGCAAGGGCAACTTCGTCCAGTTTTTATGTTTTAAAAATTCTGGGCTTTTGATATGTTGTAGTACACTGTTTTAGCTTTCCATAGACTCCGGAACGGACTAATTCCGACTCCGGATGAGGTAGTTATGGCGTTCGGAAGGTGCGTAGCAAAACTGTTCCTCAATTTCCGAATAGCCTTCTTGATGTAAATTTTTGGACTGTTGTGTTCTGATTTTGGAAAATTGTCGTGAGGCAAAAGTTGTAGCCCTGGAAGTTATCTTCGCGTGGGCTCAAGAATCACTCAAAAATGTTTTAAAACGCGAGAGAGTTATGGGTTGCTTTAGTGAGGTTTGGGTAAAATATTTCGAAAATCAAAAGTGTCCAAAAATAGGAAAAATGCGATGTATGAAGTGAGACCCGTGAGCATGGCTTATGCAAGTTTGTAATGAAGTTTTGGGTCGGGTTTAAGGTGTTGGGATGTTTATGACATTTTAAAATGTTTAAACAAGTTTATTACTTACGGTAAGGAAAACAATTGAAATAATTGTTTATTTATGTGATTAATGACTTAAGTTATTTTTATATGACTAATAATATTGTATTGAGATATTATTAGTAGTATTTGATTGGAATATTATTAAAAGGTTGATAACCTTAGTGTAAAATATTATTGCATAATTAATAATATTCGACGGGAGATTTAATAAGAGATTTATGATATTTTTTTTCAATGTAAATGTTGAAATTGATATTCAATGAATATTATGTGTTTGGGCAAATGATAGAGAAATAATAAGTCATAATAATCTAATAAAATCTTATGGGGCGTAATTTGACTATAAGTAATATTTTATGCCGAGAAACTTTTTTTCAGGCATAAATAAAGCAATAAAAATATGTAATAAATATAAATTACATATTTAAGCGAAATAAAAATATATATATATATATATATATATAGTTGCCTATAAAAATTATTTTGTGGTGCAACAAAGAATGTAAAACCTTTGAAATATTGTATTAATCATAAAAAATGATATTTTGTGGTTTTGATTGCTCAAAATGAAGTTTTTGAAATTTGAGATTTAAATGGCGAAGCAAAAATGCGAATAATCGTAAAAAAATAAAAATAAAAATAAAGCGAATGTGCTAGTGAGATAAAATGTTTATATATGAGGCAATAGTCGGTGTTGACTCATGAACGGATAAACCAAGTAAAAGTTATTTAAAGTGAAGAAATAATATAGAAAATTGATTTTTACCATAAAAGCTATACATTAGTTTATTTTAAACTCCTAATTTAAGTAGTAGTAAGTAAAAGATATTTCCGAAATAAAATTTAAATGGTTTAAGTTTCAAGATGTAAAGTATTTGCATCTTAAAATGTGTGAGACCTTTATTATTTATGAAACAAGTAAAATATTATTACATGATTAATAATATTAGAAGGTGATTACAATATTATTAAATGATTAATAATATTAGTAAAGGATTTAAATATTATTAAATGATTAATAATATTTGTAAATAATAAATATTCTATAAAAAGAATATTAGGCAAAAGTTTAAGATAATGGATAAGTGATAGTAATATTATTAAGGGATAATAATATTACTAATGAGTTAAAAGAATTATTTAATGTTTAATTATGTGGCTAAATGTTAGCTAATTTATTATTTGAGTAATAGTGTTGTGGGATAAAATGTATTATGCTAATTGGAGGATCGATCTTATTAATGATAGGTCTTTTATAAGAGATTAAATTGATTGCTTAGCGGTAATCAATCCAGTGCAGCAAGTTCCTAAACTTGAACTTCTAATTATTGTGCAAGTTTCCTAACTCAACTTGAGTTGTTAATTCAAAGCATGTTAGTGGTTAATTATTGTTGATTATACCACGTCAATAAATTATTGATTCACACATTGTGCATGTTGTATATGTTCATCAGGTATGAAAGGCTGATCACCTTCATTACCATATGTTTCAGTTAAACTTGTTCATGTTAATTGTTGACAACCATTATTATTGGTTCAGTCATTCAATCGTTGAAAAAAATTGATTCATGTTATTTCACAATTATTATATTGTTGAAAACTTGAAAGCTTATCCATTCTTTTCAATCATGATATATCTCCTTTATATGTAAAACTTCTTTGGCAAATTTGTTGTTCACCCTTGCTATATCATGATAAAATTTTGATTAAGATGAAGGCTTGAATAAGGGCGAGAGGCAAAGACAAAGTGCAAAGTTTCTTTATGTTGTAGTTAAATTTATTAAATTTTCTGATGAAAATAGTATTGTAAATCTTCTAAGATATTGAAGGTATGTATTAAGTTAAGGTTGTAGACCTTGGGAATGATGTGTAAAAGTTTAATGTATAAACAATTTATGTTTATATCTTCCGCAATAGTGATAGAAATAGTATATCGGATCCGTGGCGATTTGGAACCCGGATTCGGGGATGCTACATTCACTCTAGTATTGTTCATTCGGGTATTTGGGTACAATATTATTCCATGAGGAGATGTGCTAATTTTTCAGACCGTTGGTTGAAGTTATATTAGTGAATCAATATGGACCGCTGGTGGAAAGTTATAATAGTGAATCAATATGGATCATTTGGTTTAAAGTTTTAATAGTAAATCGGTATGGACCGTTGCTTTAAGTTTTAATAGTAAATCAATCAACAAAATCCGTTAAAAGTAAATCAATCTGACCGCTTCGAGAATTAGTTACTATTCAATCCATTCTTCTATAAATAGAAGCTCATTCCTTCATTATTTCTTTTAATTCCTTTGAAACTCTAGAGAGAAATTATAGAGAAAAAGAAGAAGAGTATACCGCTACTTCACTACTTCGATATCCGATGTCTTTTTACTTGTAAGGGGTGTTATTCTTTCTTATTCATGAAGAGAACTTACATTATTCCATTCTTTATTATTCGTTGGAATAACTCAGTATACACCAGAGATACCTATACTTGGTGAAATCCTTATGTTATTCCATTCTTTATTATTACATTGGAATATCCTGTTGTGCATTTTACGCCGCACACGTTCCGTCTTTTTATTATTCTCATTGAATAACTCAGATCACGCGACTCCCTATACTTGGTGAAATCCTTATGTTATTCCATTCTTTATTATTACGTTGGAATATCTTTGTCTGTATGCTTTTTACGTCGGACTGGTTCCGTATTTATTATTACGTCAAAATATCACATGTACTGCATGCGTTTAAGCGGGACGTTCCATATTTATTATTCTTCGTTGAATAACTCACTTTGTCTATCTATCACATGCTCGGTGATTTCTTTTGTTAATTCATTCCTTATTATACTCAGCAAGTTAAAGTTTTGACTTCATACTCCATGAAATTAGTGGAATATCATTGATATTTGCGCTTCATCCAATATCTTTTCATGGAAATATTCTTCTGAGCATTCTTGAATTTTACTCTACAAAGAAGTATCATGTTGACAATTTGGACGTTATTAGTTCTGGATAAACTAATTCTTGAACTTGTTTTATTGAATTCTTATATCATTGTCATCATCCTCATGTTTATATTTTTAAAGTCATATGTGGCTTTGTGGTGCATAGATGGACTTGGTATGATTATGACCGAGGATTATTCGGTATAATCATGGACCGTAATGTTACAAATGATGTGGTAAAAGTCCTCATTGGCCCGTGTAAGCATTAATGGACGATTGTTGGCATGATCATGACCATTGATGAATACACGAATATCCTTGGCCCGTAGTGCATGGATAATTTGTGGTCGTGACCCTAATGAATATCCTTGGCAGTAGTCAGGGGGATGATGTGGATTATTTATTAAGTTGAGTCTCAAATGATAAAAGTGATGAAAAACTTTTAAATCATAAAAGATAGTAGATTTTATTCTCTACTTGACCCTTTTAATGGATTGCTTATTCCGCTGCAGTTAAACTTGTTGTCTATTGTATTTTATCAGTTTAACATTGTTGAAGGCTAATGATAATTTATCCTGCATTATCTTAGTCATAATATTTCTTACTGGGCTAGTTGAGTTCACCCTTTTCTTTCCTTTCTCTCTTGAAAATGAGAACGTAGCAGGGACTAGTCAGGGAACGGAGTGATGGTCCAGATGATAGTATTAGTAGTCCTCACTATTCTGTTAAATAGTGTGACAATAAATGTAATGAGGACTTATTATGAGAGTGGATATTGTCTAGAAGACAATATTTGTATTAAAACTCACAGCTTTCTTGTTGTATATTAAAGATTGTATTTGTATTCTGCATCATGTATCTGGCGACCCAAGATGGGTGATGTATACCTATTTTGGGGGCGTCACAATACTCATAATGTAATGCTTTAGCGTGACTTAGTGTGTATTTTAAAAAGAAACTTGAAGATTTCGAAAACAAACCTTGACGAACTTTAAGTCGTTTAAGTTCTGACTTTGTAGTGAGCATATGGTGGAGTCATACGAGCATAAAATGTGATCTTAAGTTACTTTGTATAAGATAACTTGTATAGCTTGGATAGTATGTGTTTTTAAAGAGAAATTCAAGTTTTGAAAACTAATAATCATGAGTATGGTGTCGCCTACATTTCTACCTTGTAAGAATGTGTAGAAATATGCACAAATGAATATGACATATGATTCAAAGTTGTCTTGCATTATTTGGTTAGCATGACATGGATTTGAAGAAAAGAAACTTAGACATTTTGAAAACATTATTCGTGAACATTGTGTGGTCTAAACTTCTGAACTTGTAGGATGGCATACTAGTATTTTTTGGTCTTTAAACATGGCCTATAAGTGCAAACACATAGTTTGACACAATGTAAGTCATTGGAAAATGATTTTATAAGAGTTTAAAGTGATGGACGAAACTAGTTATGTATAAATGATATGAATACTTGTGAGCGTGCATTATATAACCCTCTCATATGAATAGATGGATAATATAGTTAACCTCATGATTTCATGAACTTGGTTAGCCTTAACTTCATAGAAATTTCCAACTAGAGACATTGTGTAAAAGTAGACTTAATATAACTTTGAGAAAGTCCAAGATATCTTAAGATGTATGCTTGCTATGTGTTAATATTCTGGTATACTACAAAGAAGTGGAATGAAACCGAGAAGATAAAAGCTCAACTTTGGTCTGGCCAGGGGATTTGGTAATACAAGGCCATGATCCCAAGCCTAACTCTCAAAGGCAAGAATTGCTACTGCAAGATAGTTTGGTCTGGACATCTTATTTGCTTTCTGATTTTGGCAACTTACTTATAGTACTATCCTATAGTACTTGACATGTATGATGTTTTAAGCCTAAGAGCATGTAATGGTTATATAAAACCCAAATTTGTTAAAAGTTATTAAAGTTTGCGAAATGCAAGAACTATATGAAACATTCATCTATGAGTTTGAAATGCGTAACAAAGACATAGCGAGTCACGTGTGTAATAGATTTATGAATGTTGATATTGAACATGTGTAGCTAAGGTATACTATACATACCTAGCTATTCTAAGCGTATGATGAGAAAGTGAAGTGTAGGTTTTACGAACCTAGTAAAAGAATAATGTAACATTATTATTACATTGAGACTGTATGAATGTATGATTAATGGATATGAATCCATGATTATATAACTGTGTAGGAATACACGAAGTGCAGATAAGCTTTAAGCAGTTAAGTCGTAGTTGATAAACTACGAATCAGGCAAGTCTTTTAGTTCCTATTTGTTATATGAATTCGATAATTGTTAGTTGAGCTATATTATGCTATGCAAATGTTGATGTATATATATGAAATGCATATGATATATGTGAAAGTATTATGCATACAAGCCAATCATGTATGATGATAAAGCATATACTGTGTAATCAATCTTATTTATTTATTAATAAAAGAATTATTTATTAAAGGCATTTATTATCTACATGGTCTTTGTTTTTAATAATATGTGATAAACCCATAGTTTTAAGCAATGCTTTTAGAATCATGATGAGATCATGTTAATGAGATCTAAATTCTTAGATAGCTTAAAACTAAAATGTTCCCAATCAATGGATTACTAAAAAGGGGATTAGTGAATCCGGATAGATTGGTACGTACGTTGCTTTCTCATTGGATGAGGATGATTGATCTCATGATCATTTGTGTGGAGACACTAAAGCAAGTATGTAGGTGCTTATTAGAGAATAAGTTCACTTTGACGTTGACTCGCTAAGGAATACCTAATGTAGTTTTACTTGCTTCATCAATAGGAATTCTGTAGTGATAGTAGTAAGACAAATGATCCTTAGACTTGAGATCATCATAGTATCTTATATATAATGAATTACACTTTGACTTATTCCTTAAGACTCTTAGAGTATATCAAAGGGTATGCTTGGGTGTAATAAGTTATATATGAAGATAATGAATGATCAATAAAGAATCTACCACTTCTAGTAAAAGAAGAGAAATGTCCTATGTGATTCGATAAATGACAACCCAGGAATCCTTGGCCAATGTGGAATGAAATTAGAAAGTAGTTTCTAATTTGCATTCATTAGGAGTTGTGCATTTAGGAATCAAAATACATATAATTAAATAAAATAAGACTTGACAGTAATTTCATGTCTTATATTTAATTGGGACATTGTATGGTAGAAGGATTGAATTGTACGGTAACTATTTACTCAAATGTTCTTTTATGATTAATGTTGAAATCTATATTATCTGGAAAGTCGTTGATCGTTAGGAAGACTTATCCCTATTGTAGAATAAATATTATTTATTTAAATAAATTATTCGTTTAATTTATTTATTTAAATAAGATTAGAATTGTTCTAATTGATTTATTCACAACCGGTTTAATATGGAGAACCTAAAGGGTCACACCATAAAAGGAAGAATAATTATTTAAGAAGTTAATGACATAATTATAATAATATGTTAAGTATATTTATTATTTAATATTTTAGAAATATTAAATATAAATTAATAAGAGGAGTCTTATTAATATTATTGTAATTATTATTATTTTAATTTCTAAAAGGGTTTAGGAATTAATTTAATATAAGTACTCTCATTTATTCCTAATTGGATTAGGAGGGAAAATTAGTTAAAGGAGTATAATTAATTATCCCTAATAGGATTAGGGAGCCCATTTAATTAAAAGAGTTTAAGTAAATAAATAATACCTTATTTTAATTAAAATAGGGTCGCATGATATCTTTATAAGAGGAGTCTTATATCAGATATCAAATATACGTAATTCCAATAGTTGGAGAGTACGCCTCCTTTTTCTATACAGATAGGAAAAACTAGAGTTTGAGCCAATACCCCTTCTTCTTGAAAATTCTTCTTCCTTGGTGGATCACCTCTAGAGGCCATACATTTGGGTGGCTTACATTGATCAAATGAAGGAATCAACCCGGAGATTCAAGGAGATCGCGGAGAAGTAGGAGGTGAACTCGTACCTGAGGAAGCTCGTTTCTACAAGGGTACGATTTCGTAATTTCTTATTCTTCGTTTAATTAATAATATGCATAAAGAATGATCCGGGTAATTGGTTTGTAATTTTTTTTTTAAAATATGATTTTATTTCGTTTCCGTTAATTTTTGCAATTTGATTGCTACTTTGATTTTCACAAAACCTAACAGTAGTATCAGAGCCAAGCTTTATGCGAATTATTAATTATTTTGATTCCATATATGTATGGGTATGGATTTAGAATAATTTATTAGGCATAATTTATTGTATAAAATTATTATTTTATGAAAAAAAATTTAATTACCGAAAAGTTTTTCAGAAAAACGTTTTCAGATTCGGCATACTAATTTTTTTTTTCTTTCGTCATTAACTGTGTCTACAAGGGATGCAGCGAAATCACGTTTTTTTGAAAATAATTCGCGAAACCTTTTTCTTTTTTTTCCGAAAAAAAAGTACTGCTTCACACGGCTTCTTTAGATATTCGCGAATTTTTTTTTGAAAGATTAATGATTCATGAATCAGCAGGTTGGCAGGTTACTTATCAAGTTGCATTATATATATAAATATATATCTTGTTATGCTTCTATACGGTTTTATAATATATATAATATATTTGATATATATATTAAATAATCTATATTAGTATACGGTTTCTTAACAGTAAGTTATTCCAGCTCCTGAGCTTCACGTGATTTAGGAATATTATTATATATATATATATATATATATATATATATATATATATATATATATATATATATATATATATATATATTAATCTTAATAATTTTATAATTAAAATAAAGAGTTTATTTTAATCTTGAAATTGAATTTCATGCAACATAAAATTGCCCATTAAATGATACTCATATATGTATGGAATGATTTTATTTATTGATACATATGATAATATGTATGATAATAAATGAGATTGATTATGGACAATTGACCAATGTGATTAGATTTATTTTGGTTGGATGTTTGAATGAATGGGTTTTATTAAATAAGGTCTGCGTACCTCGTCTTTTCTGGTTTTCTTCTTGATGTAAATTCTATCTTCCTCCTATGTACTTCCCCTTGACTGCTGATCAAGGTTTCTATTTAAATTAAATAGTTTAATTGTATAGGATTAGTTAGAATTTTTTGAAGAACCGGAGATCAAGGAAAAAGGATCGCTCGAAGACCCGTTTGTAATGGAGCTCGGGTTTAAATGTAATAGTTATATTTAAATGTTTATTCTTGCACCCTAGAGTTTGACCTTTTGGTTCACTTGGTGACTCTAGTGAACCAAACTAGAATAAAAGTCCATAATCAATCCGGGTAGAATATAATATTCTATATGTGCATGCTAGTATTATATATATTATATATTATGCAAACATGCTTCGCATGTTTAATAATATGACGCGTACGCTAAATAAGATGAGACAAATAATAACAAATCCCTCAAAGTATTTATATATTAAGTCTTAAGCGTTCAAAGATATTTAGAATATCGAACGTCGCCTTCTAGCATGATAAAATTAATAGAGTATTAAATATTTAATATTAGTTTGTTGTATCACCACAAGTCAAGTATTAAGTATTTAAGATGTTAATTTATCACATTTGATGCTTATAAAGAAAATTGAACAATATTATTTTGTTGTGTCACCACAAGGGCGATATTTTTTTTTTTGAATATATGGAAGTGCTAGGTTGGACTTAACTTAGATAATTTTGATTCGGATGTGCCACCACTTGATCAAAATAATCTAAGAGGCAAAACATAAGGAGTTACATGATGATGTAATTGACAAGGAGTTGTCTACCTATTTATTTATATATAGTTTGTTGTGTCACCACAAGACTATATATATTTGAAATGGGATCCTTATTCTCACTAGCAAAAACTTTAATTAGATTTTGTCGAACTATATAAATGAGGGTAATATAATTTGAAGAAAATAGTGGGAGATACCAATATAAAATAAGACCTAATTTATTTTGGTAATTAATTAAATGAATGTTTGCTAAAATATTGTCTTTTTACATGCAAAATTTTGAAAATGTCACATTCACTTATTTCATCAAGTAGCATACTTGATGCTAACAAACCGTACTTAATCAATTACACTTTGGTTAAGGAATCTGAGAATTGTTCTCACTCATTTGAAAAAGATTTCTTATGTCCTAAATTACCTGCATACTAAAAAAGTTGCGTAAAGCGACCTCCGAGGAAGAGATTGCTACTTTTAAACAGTGGTAAAGTGATGCATTAGTGGCTCAATGCATCATGCTCGCATCCATGAGTAACGAGCTTCAGCGTCAGCATGAAAACATGGATGCTCCTACTATGATACTGCACCTTCAAGAGTTGTATGGTGAGCAAAGTAGGACTGCTAGATATGAGATATCTAAGGAGCTCTTCCGATCTCGGATGACCGAGGGCACTACTGTTGAGACTCATGTCCTAAAGATGATCAATCTGATTGAACGTCTTGGACAACTTGGGTTCGTCATGGATGGGGAGTTGAGTCAAGATTTAGTCTTGCAGTCACTCCCAGACACCTTCTCACAATTTGTTGTGAATTTTCACATGAATAAGTTGGATGTCAGCTTGCCTGAATTACTTAACATGTTGAAAACTGTTGAAGGTCACTTCCCATCCAAGAAGAACCATGTCTTACTGGTGGATGATTCTTCCAAGAAAAGGAAGAGGCCCAAGGTATCTTCTGAAAAGAAGAAATCCAAGAAGGCTAAGGGAAAGGCGAAAGTGAAGGATCAAAAGAAATCTGATCCAGCTAGCAAAGGAATTTGCTTCCATTGCAACAGGTCGGGTCACTGGAAGAGGAACTGCAAGGATTATCTTGCAGAACAAAAGCAGAAGAAGCTTGGAGAAGCTTCGAATCCTAATCAAGGTTTGTTTATGATTGAAATTAATTTTTCTGAAAGTCAATCTTCTACTTGGGTATTGGATACCGGATGTGGTTCTCACATATGTAATAATATGCACGAGGGTAGGTCAAGTAGAAAGTCGAGCAAGGATGAGGTCGCCCTACGAGTGGAAATGGAGCAAAGGTTCTTTGCATTAATTTAGGGATACGTGAAATAAATCCGGCAGAATGAGCACCGCAGCGAAAATCTTCTGAAGTGGGAAGGAGGCGCAAAGATTAAGGATAAGGACAAGGGGATAACGCGACAACCAAAAAGAGAAGGGTTGTGGAAGCCGGAAAGATAAAGAGGAAATAGGAGAGGAAAATGCACAGGGTCATCTACAACAATGCCACCCATACCATATCCGCAGAGATTTGTAAATCCAAGTTAGATAAGCGATTTTAAGATTTTTGGATATTTTTAAAAAATTGCATATCAACATCCCATTCGCCGAAGCTTTAGAACACATGCCGAGTTACGCTAAGTTCATGAAGGATGTGCTATCAAAGAAAAGGAAACTGGGGGATTTTGAAACAGTGGCGCTAACCGAAGAATGTAGCGCAATTATTCAGAACAAGTTACCTCCTAAGTTGAAAGATCCAGGTAGCTTTTCTATTCCATGCGACATTGGTAATCAGTTTTCGGGGAAAGCGCTGTGTGATTTGGGGGCCAGTATTAATTTGATGCCATTATCAGTCTACCGTCAATTCGGACTCCAAGCACCTAAACCGACAAATATCAGTTTACTGTTAGCAGACCGATCAGTTACATATCCACGAGGTATCGTTGAAGACGTATTAGTAAGGGTGGATAAATTCATCTTTCCAGCAGACTTCGTTATCTTGGATTGTGAAGCGATACTGGGCGCCCATCATTCTCGGACGACCATTCTTAGCAACAGGGAGAACGTTAATCGACGTGCAAAAAGGAGAATTAACGATGAGAGTTGACGATCAACAGGTCACTTTCAATGTGTTTAAAGCAATGTCGTATCCAAAGGAAAAAGGTGAGTGTTTGCGGGTGGATGTAATGGAGGAGATGGTGAATCACAAGATTTGCTGCAATTACTCAGAGGATCCGATAGAATCCATGATGGTTAGAACAGACAACGATAGTGCGGATGCAGATAATGAGCAGGTCAAATGGCTAGACACACCATCATTCTACCGGAAAAATAATCAATCATTCGACACCCTGGAAAGGCCTAAAACGGAAGAAAAAAAGTGCAAACCCTCGATAGAAGTGCCACCGGTGTTGGAATTAAAGCCACTCCCTCTCATCTTGAATATGCTTACTTAGGAAAGACTCGACTCTACCGGTTATTGTTTCGACAACGTTAATCGACACCCAAAAGAAAAATTGCTACGAGTTCTCATGCGAGTTCAAAAGCAATGATTGGGTGGATTATAGCGGACATTCGAGGTATTAGCCCTCTTTACGTATGCACAAGATTTTAATGGAAGAGGATCAAAACCAACCATTGAGATGCAACGAAGGTTAAATCCCATTATGAAAGAGGTGGTGAAGAAGGAAGTTATCAAATGGTTGGATGCTTGATTATCTACCCAATCTCGCACGGACCCATGGGTAAGTCCCGCACGGTGTGTACCAAAAAAAAGGGGGCATAATCGTGGTACAAAATGAAGCGCATGAGCTTATCCCGACTAGAATCATTACAGTGGAGAGTATGTATGGATTACCGCAAGTTGAATAAAGCCACACGCAAGGATCACTTTCCCTTGCCGTTCATTGATCAGATGTTGGACAGGTTAGCGGGACATCAATTCTATTGTCTGTTAGATGGATATTCTGGGTACAATCAAATTGCCATAGCACCGGAAGATCAAGAAAAGACCACGTTCACATGTCCATACGGTACGTTTACATTCCGGCGAATGTCCTTTGGTTTATGTAATGCGCCGGCGACCTTTCAACGCTGTATGATGGCTATCTTTTCCGATATGGTCGAGCAGAATTTAGAGAGGTGTTCATGGATGATTTCTCCGTGTTCGGCGATAGTTTTGACTCGTGTTTGAATAATCTGATCTTGGTGTTAAAAAGATGTGTGGAGACTAACCTGGTACTTAATTGGGAAAAATGTCATTTTATGGTACAAGAAGGGGTTATTCTGGGACATAAGGTTTCCGCATCCGGATTGGAGGTGGATAGAGCGAAGATTGATACAATTGAAGCGCCTCCTCCTTCATTCATCTCGTAAAAGGCATTCGGAGTTTCTTGGGACATGCAGGGTTCTATAGACGCTTTATTAAAGATTTTTCAAAAATCTAGAAACCCCTATGCTCACTCTTGGAGAAAGATGTACCGTTTAAGATGGATCATGCATGCATCGACGCATTTGAGGTATTAAAGAAGAAATTGGTCTCGACTACCATTTATAGCCTTGGAATTGGTCTTTACCTTTTGAATTGATGTGCGACGCCAGTGATTACGCGGTGGGAGCCGTATTGGGACAACGTCATGATAAGATTTTTCATACTATCTATTACTCTAGTAAGACATTGACGGATGCCCAGCTGAACTACACAACAACCGAAAAGAAATTACTTGCAGTGGTGTTTGCTTTTGACAAATTCAGAGCTTACCTCCTCGGCACTAAGGTAATTGTCTACACTGATCATTCAACTATTAAATATCTGATTGAGAAGAAAGATGCTAAACCACGATTAATACGGTGGGTACTGTTGTTACAAGAGTTTGATCTGGAGATCCGGGACAGAAAAGGTACAGAAAATCAAGTGGCGGATCATCTGTCTCGGTTAGAAAATAAAAAGAAATGAAAGAAGACAACTCGGTGATTAATGAGGAATTTCCGGATGAGCAAGCTGTTCCGGTAACTACCATACTTGCCTTAGTATATCTTGACTATGTCAACTATGTGGTTGCCAAGGTGTTACCGGGATTTGACATCACAACAACGAAAAGAAGTTTCTTCACGTGATGCGAAACAATACTTTTGGGATGAACCATTTCATTTTTAAAGCATGTGCGAGATCAAATGATAAGACGTTGTGTACCTCACGAAGAAATGGATAGTATATTAGGCCACTTTATCACTCCTCGGGATTCGGAGGTCATTATTCCGATGATCGTCAATGCAATGAAAAGTACTACAATCGGGATTCTTCTTGGCCCTCTTTATTCAAAGATGCTTATCTCTTTGTGCTAAAATGCGATCGATGCCAACGCCAGTAGTAATATCTCCAAGCGCAATGAAATGCCATTAACACAATTTTAGAGGTGGAACTATTCGACGTGTGGGTATCGACTTTTATGGGACCATTCCCATCTTCACGAATAATCGTTATATCTTATTAGCGATCGATTATGTTTCCAAATGGGTAGAAGCCGCAGCGTTACCCACGAATGATGCCAACGTTGTCACCCGATTCTTAAAGAAAAACATTCTTACCGATTTGGGACACCAAGGGCTATAATAAGTGATGAGGAACGACTTTTGTAACAAGCGATTCACTAAATTGCTTGTAAAATATGGAGTTCGTCCACAAAATTGCAAATGCATATCACTCACAAACCAATGGCCAGCGGAGGTGTCGAATCGGAAATTAAGAGGATCCCGGAAAAAGTAGTCAATCCGTCACGAAAAAGATTGGGCGTTAAGCGTCTTGACGACGCTCTATGGGCTTATCGAACAACAGACAAAACCCGACGCAAGCATGTCCCCGTCTGAGAATGGTCTTTGGAAAGGCGTGTCATCTTCCTATTCGAGCTAGAACACACGATGCACACTGGGCCATTCGGAAATTAAACTTTGATCTAGAAGCGGCGGTGAAAAGCAGTTCTCTGCAGGTTGAACGAGATGGATGAATTCAGGTTCAACGCCTCTAAAAACGCTAAAGCTATATCTGAGGAGAAAGTCAAATCTTGGCACGATAAAAAAATTCTCGATAGAACATTCGCATAAGGCCATCAAGTACTCTTTGTTCAACTCACGCTTGCGTCTATTTCGTGAAAATTGAAATCCGTGTAGTGCGGACCATTTGTAGTCATATCTGTCACTCCACACGGAAACATTGAGGTTGAGGAACCGAATTCAAAGCGTACATTCAAGGTCAACGGTCCAACGTCTGAAACACTATTGAGCGGACCAATCGAACGCCAAGCTACGGTCCAAGACCTCTCGGACCCAAATGTGGCCAACTGACCAACACCGCAAAGTCGGGCTGACGACTATAAACCAAGCGCTTCTTGGGAGGCAACCCATGAAGTTCCATAAATTTTTTCGTTTTATTTGATTTTATGCCTCTTAGAGTTAAACTTTTCTTATTTTCACTGTTATTCTGTAGTAGAGAAAACTCCACGTTTATTAAACTAATTCCTACACTGGTCTAGGTATGCGACACAGACAGTCGATTCTCAAATCCATTACCTCACTAAGATCATAAGCGCCCGGCCAGGCTCAGCCCGAAAATAGGGCCCAGCCTTGGCCATTGCCTTTCGATTCAAACCCAGTATACAAACTGGGCATACCAAATCGATTCTGCTTTGCCCGGCTCCTCACGATTATAACCCAGTATACCGTGGCCAAATCAGAATAGCCCTTGTACTTTAAAACCCTGCCGTGCCTTTCTATCCCACATTCTTTCCACACGCCGGCAGAGCAGGTCAGTCACCCTCTCTCCATCTTCATAGCAACAAGTCATTAAACCTTGGATAATTGTATTCCACTCATCCACCACGCATCACTCCCTTCCTTTCATATTGGTCGTTTTTGCATCTTGTGTGCCAATACTACTCCTCCAACTTCTTTAGAAATAACAAAGGTATGATTTGATGTGTTTTTTTCAATTCTTGCAATTAAGATGCTCTTCATTCGTTATTCTTGTCATCTGGAAATCTAATGGAGCATATAGATAACGCATTGATGTGTGACGTACTCCTACACACGAGATTCATGCACGCTACATGCATGGCATGAATAGACAGGGAATTAATAATGGATTGAACAAGTTCTCAGTTGCTATCTAGGTGTTTGACAAATTGTCTGACTCAATTTTTAAAGCTAAACTATGACTATGTTTTATTTGCAGAATTCTCGACATGGCATCCAAACGTCATCGCATTTTTCGAGGAATCCGGGTCAACTTCACCGCCGCCAAAATTTGACAAATACCGGCGTTTTGTTAGTGTTGCGGCTCAAGAACGCTACAGCCGCATGGCCACCCGCTCACTAGTCCCCGAACGGGGTCTCCGTCCCGATCAAAACAAGGATGGAGACATAGCAGTGATGATTGCTGAGCGTAACTGGTTCGTCCTCACCGAACAGCCTGACATAGCAGTGATTGCAATGGTCAAAGAATTCTATGCCAACTTGCCTGAGCATGACCATTATGGGGTGTTTGTCAGAGGTAAGACCGTGGAATTTGGCGAGGAGGATATCAATGGGTGCTATCAACTACCCTTAGAGGGCCTTCATGATGAATATGCTCGCCTAGTGAGTGATGGGCCGGACTATGAAAAGATTATTCGGGAGCTGTGTGTCAACCGGCACTACTTGGTCCATCCATGGCGTGGCGACATGACCTTCCCATTGTCTCACCTCGGTCTTTATGGAAAGGCATGGTATGCCTTCATATCTTGTGAAATTGATGCCCCGCACACATGTGAGTCACGTCACCAAAGAAAGGGTGTCTTATTATACTCCATCATACAAGGCCTACGAATCGATGTCGGCCATCTTATTCAAAGAATCGATGCTCATGCGCATCTCGCCATGGACCACGGAGGGTTACCACATCCGTCCCTGATCTGCGTCTTATGTGCTAAGTTTGGGGTCAAATGGAAATCAGACGAGATGATTCAAACTCCTATGCCCGTGTTGGATCACAACTTGATCCGTCGTTATAAAGTGTGGTCCGGTGGCGCTAATCACCCTAGGGGACTGGGTTTCATTATCCCCCACGTTACGTCTCCACGAGCCCCACCACTTCAGGCTCCCCCTCCTTACGGCCCCTCGACAACTGCTCATCGAGGTGTGGTCCCCGGTCGCCCAATGGGAGATAGGCATTTACCGTTTTACAACATTGAGTCCCAGAATGTGCGCTTATCGGAATGTCAAGACGTGATTTACAAGTATTTAGTCGACCAATTTGCTGCCCAGAATGCACTGACCATCCAGACCCATCCGGGCATTCCCCTTAGCCACTTCCCTACGGCTCCCGCTTACGCGATGATTTCCGTCCGATCAAGAGATGAGCGAGGACGATGATGCTCCCCCAGAAGCATAAATTCGTCAGGGAAGTCCTCTGTTTTATTTTGACTTATTTTTTTCGCATGAGGACATTGCTCTAGCTTAGTTTGGGGGTGGTTACGTTTTATTTTCACCAGTTGTAGTTTATTATTAGTTTGTGGATTGATTATTAGTAAAGTTGCATTTAGGATTGCATGTTAATTCCAGCTTTTTGAGAGTCGTATATCTCTGGGGCCAATGAGGAAAGTAGAATTGCATGAACACGTCTATTAAGGATTGTTGATTCGGTGATATGATTTCGTGACTTGAATTGGATCTTTATCTGTTTGACATTGATATTATAAGAAGGCACTTGGAAATAAAACGACCATGTTAGCTATGATAGTTTAAATGGTTAGAGAATAGAGTTCTAAAGGGGATTGCTAGTGATATGGAAGAACAATTTGAATAACTAGATAAGACCTGAATTCATGCATAAACTTCGAGTTTGGGGGAAACATTTGGAATATAACTTAAAAAAAAAAAAAAAAAAATGTTGAGTCTTGTGGTGGGTTGAGGGGAACCACTCCCCATAAACACAAGCGTGAGATGGAGCGTAAAACGCACTCACCAACCATCTATAAAACAAAAAAATAAAAAAAAATAAAAAAAAAATTAAATAAAAAAATATATATATATATAAATAATAATGATAATATACAGGGTGACTAGTCTTGTTTCGGGGCCTGTGTTACTTTCGAACAAAATACGCTCAAGGGGTATCTTAAAACCTAAGCGCCTAAGGTCTTAAATGGTGCAGGGAGTCGTTGGTCTAAAGCTCGCTAAGGGGTAACAATTTGCTAGCCTAATGGGATGAGACATTGCACAATCATTTACGTCAAAAAAAAAATAATAATAATAAAAAATAAATATATATTCTAGTTTGATTTGTTGAATTCGGGTAAGTGTTTTGAGTTCAGTTGAAACAAGTTTTTGGCGGCCGTTATTGTGGGAATTAATTTAATAATTATTTACCAATATTAATTTCAATCAAATTAGTCTTAATTTAAACATTTTTATTTTTATTTTAATTCTCTTTCTATATTTCTCTCTTCTACAGTGTACCATGGATGACTTTGTGTATCAATGGCCATACACGAACATGACTCAACCAAGGGAGTGGAGATTGAAAGACTCGAGAAACTTTCTGCATTGTCGGCCTGATTGAGACACTTTCGAGGATGTTTGAAGCTTTTGAAGCTCAAATCGTCAAAAGTATGGTGGTTTCTTGTGACTATTGTCTTTGGAAATCATATGAGTCATCAATGCACCATCGAGTTTCGGTAGAAGATGCAGTATAGTGGTGATTACCCCAATAATTATGTCTATCCCAACAACTATCATCGATTGGGGTATCACCCGGATTTTCATGGAGTAACAATCAAGATCAATTTTATGCTCCAAGTCCAACATACCCACAGGATTTCTTGTGTCCACCACCACTACAACAGGAAGAACATTCAAATTGGGAAGAAGCCTTGGAAAAATTTATTAAAGCTTCTGAAAAAAGGAATGAGGAACAAGACAAGAAAATGAATCAAGTAGAGCTGAATTTGCAAAGCCAAGGGGCGTTGATCAAGAATTTGGAAAATCAAGTGGAACAGATAGCACATGCGTTGAACAACCGTCCTCAATACACCTGGCCCTATGACATGGATTCCGAGCCCGATGGTGAGCCCGAGCCAAATCTACAACTGGATGAGCCACGAGATGAAAAAGAGGAGACAAGTGGGGATAATGACAACAAGTTCAAGAGTCCGGTTAGATTTGCAAAACCTTGTCCGATTGGTAGTCATGTCGTCGGCAATACTCTTTGTGATGTAAAAGCAAGTACACCTTCGAAACCATGGTGCGATGAGCTAGAGAAGATAGAAGAAGAAATTGTTGTGTCTGACAAGCCTCTATGCCAGAATATATTCGCAGACCTGATGGAGAAACCACCTAGATCTTTGGGCGTTCTTGAATGTGATCTTATCTAAAAAGAAAGCATGCTAGGTGACTTTAATACAATGACTATCGTAAATGGGAACCTACCAAAAGCTATATTATTTCCGATGGATGGAGGGTTCCTCAACTTTACGTAGGGGAATTGGATAGAAATTGAAGAAGTCGGTTGAGACTATAAAACAAGCGCTTATTGGGAGGCAACCCAAGTTTAATTTTTATTTTTAGTTTTTATTAAGTTTTATATTAGTAGTTTTGAATTTGCATTTATTTAGGATTTAATAAAATTGCTTCTATCATGGTTTTACTGAGTTAATCAAGTCAAATTCAAGTGTGGTGCCCAATTTGTTCCATGTGCTTAGCCTATTCTCCAAACTTAATGCGGGCGAGGAGGAAGATTGCTATATTTTCGTGGAAGTCCTCTGCTTTAATTTTTTCTATTTAGGTCATTGAGGACAATGTCTAGTTTAAGTTTGGGGGCATTTTAGTATTCGTATTGCATATAGTTAGTTATTTACATTGTAGTTCGTTATGTTTTCGGTTATTTACATTTAGTTGTTGCATTCGTTTTTTTTTTTTTTTGTTTTTTTTGTTTAAAAAAAAAAAATTTAAAAATCGCAAAAATAGTAGTTAGTTTACTATGTTTGTTGCAGCTTAGTTTATATTTGCATGATTCCAAGCATTAGATAGTAAAAGTCTATTTTGGCCAATGATGAGACCGGAGTTAAGTAGATAAGTATAGTATTGAATATTCGGGCTTTGATGTGATTTCTTGTTATGAATTGAATCTTTTCTGTTTGAAACCGGTATAATCAAGGTTAGCACGTTAATAACAAACTATGTTAATCGATTAAGTTTAAATTGATACATAATGGATTTTTAAGGATAATACTAGTTTGAAGGAATGAAAAGACATGAATAGTAGGAGATGGCTAAATTTTGATAAAACTTAAGTTTGGGGGAAATTTTGGGGTATATAAGCTTTAAAAAAAAAAAAAAAAAAACATGTTGAGTCTTGTGGTGGGTTGAGGAGAAACACTCCCCATAAACACAAGCGTGAGATGGAGCGTAAAAGCGCACTCACCAACCATCTATAAAAAAAAAGAGAAAAAAAAACAAGAGAAAAAGAAAAAAAAAAAAATTCTGGTAGCTAGTTTTGTTTGGGGCCTTTGTTACTTGAGTAGAAATGCCTGAAGGGGTATCTTAAAACCTAAGCGCCCTAAGGTCTTATATGGTGCAGGAGTCGTTGGTCGAAAGCTTCGCTAAGGGGTGACAATTATTAGCCTAATGGAATGAGACATTGCACGATTATGGTTAAAAAAAAAAATAATAAAAGCGGAAAAGAGCAAAAAGCCCGTAATGAAAAGTAAAGCATAAGTAGCCCAGATTGGACTCTTGAACTTGGTGGATGTTTGACTTTAGTTGGATATAGCTTGTTCGTGAATTTTGTGAATTTACAACGTATGATGCCTTCAAAGATATCTATTATGTCTTAAATTTGATTTTATATCGATTAACATTGTTGTGGAGCACACACGCACTATATCGGTGATAATGATCTAAGATTTGATGATTGATTGGGAAATTCTTGATTTGTTTTAATATGATGTATTATCATGTTTACTTGATTTCTTTAAGGCGTAGGTTGAATAGACTTGTTTCATCATTCTTTGTTGGATTAAGTAGGCATATAGATTAGTTTCATTACATTGCATTGCATAACATTTTTGTGTTTTTTGCTTGAGACGAGCAAAGATTTAAGTTTAGAAATTATTTGATGAGTGAGTTTTATACCCATGAATTGGATACATTCGGGCTTAATTTATTGTTGTTCTTAAGTCTTTTAGGATGTTTTTATGTGTTTGTGTCTATTCAAGCATGTTTTATATTGTTTTGTAGGATTTGGGACAAAAGTTACATGGATCGATGTTTGGGGTGGCTAGATTAGCGTTTTCGACACCATTTACACAACAGTTACTTCAGAGCCACTTTGACTATAGCTCCTGACATTATTTCGAAAACCTCAAAGAATGAAAGTTGTATATCTACTTCTCCTCTTTCGGAACATCTTGAATCATCGAAATCGGAGTTAAATGCGAAAGAAGTTATGGCCATTTTCCCAAAGGGCGTCGGAGCGAAAAAATGTCGGATTTTGGGCGACAGCAGCAAGCGCTTCTCTTAGTGCATTTTCCAGCGCCTTAGGCGCTAGAAGCAGAACTCGGTAGCGTTGCCCGGTATTTGGTATTTGAGGAAAGGGTTTGAGTGCGGCACGGGCGCGTTTTGGTGAATTTTGACACCTTTTTAACTCCAAATAGGATTGGGTTTGTTCTAAACTAAAAATTGGACTTGTAACCTATAAATACATGATGTAAGGCATAAAATAAAGGGAGATGACATAAAGCTTAGCCTAGATTAAACACTCCTTTAGATTAGAAAATAACCCTAGTTCTTATTAGTTTTGGAGATTGAAGCGACTTGGAGACCATTGAAGATCGAGAAGCGAGAAGCGAGAGGGAGCATCGATTCTTGACAAGCAGATTCTATTCTCTTCTCTCATCTTACTTTTATCTTTTGATGTCTATTCGATTTGTGGATTCTTGGTTTTAATTCATTAATTATGAACTAACTATTTTTGAGATTTCAATTTAACTTTTTATGGCTATGAATTAGTTATTCATTATATTCCAATTATTTATGTTAAAGTGAGTTGTTTATCTTGTCTTATACTTATTGCTTAATTATCTGATCAGTAATTACCTTGTTACTCTAGAAGGAATTGGAAGAGGAATTCTAGGGTTAGAACTGGGCATGATATCATGTGACTTAGTTATTTCCACAGTGAATAATTAGGTTTGTGAATAGAATGGAAATATCTTTTCGCCGCATGTAACACATAAGGAATTGGGATTGTAACGAGTTTAATTCAATTGTTTTGCATAGGAATATAGCAAGATTAATCTGGATTAAATAGAAGGCAATTGATTACTTGGAAAAGGGCTTTTGGCATTTGAGAGTTCCTGTTAACAATTCAGTAGACATAATAATTGGGATAATTGGATAATTGATTTATAATTCATAATTGGGGATATTGAAGTCTTAATCTTTATTTATTTGAATTCATTTCTAAAGCAATTCGGTTTAATAAGTTAATTTAGTTTTCTTAATTAAAAAATTACACTTTCTTGAAATCGATCAACAAGTTCCCGAATCAGCGGCGCTAAAAACTTGTTGATCGATTTAATCAATCAATAATACGTCTTGAAGTATACACGGTCAACAAGTAATAAAGTGAAAGTAGAGTATCGTTCCCACGAGGAATTATTTAACAAAAATCACCAAGTACTAATTCTTAACCAAACTAATTTTATTTAAACAATCTCAAATCGTTATTTTTCTAATTAAGAAAACTAAATTAAACAATTAAAACTAAGATTTTAACGAATGAATTCAAATAAATAAAGATTAAGACTTCAATATCCCCAATTATGAATTATAAATCAATTATCCAATTATCCCAATTATTATGTCTACTGAATTGTTAACAGGAACTCTCAAATGCCAAAAGCCCTTTTCCAAGTAATCAATTGCCTTCTATTTAATCCAGATTAATCTTGCTATATTCCTATGCAAAACAATTGAATTAAACTCGTTACAATCCCAATTCCTTATGTGTTACATGCGGCGAAAAGATATTTCCATTCTATTCACAAACCTAATTATTCACTTTGTGGAAATAACTAAGTCACATGATATCATGCCCGATTCTAACCCTAGAATTCCTCTTCCAATTCCTTCTAGAGTAACAAGGTAATTCTTGATCGGATAATTAAGCAATAAGCATAAGACAAGATAAACAACTCACTTTAACATAAATAATTGGAATATAATGAATAACTAATTCATAGCCATAAAAAGTTCAATTGAAATCTCAAAAATAGTTAGTTCATAATTAATGAATTAAAACCAAGAATCCACAACTGAATAGACATCAAAAGATAAAAGTAAGATGAGAAAAGAGAATAGAATCTGTTGTCAGCAAATCTGATGCTCCCCTCTTGCTCTTGCTCTTGATCTTCAATGGTCTCCAAGTTGCTTCAATCTCCAAAACTAATAAGAACTAGGGTTATTTTCTAATCTAAAGGAGTGTTTAATCTAGGCTAAGCTATGTCATCTCCCTTTATTTTATGCCTTACATCAAGTATTTATAGGTTACAAGTCCAATTTTTAGTTTAGGAACAAACCCAATCCTATTTGGAGTCAAAAAGGTGTCAAAATTCGCCCAAAACGCAGCGTCGGTACACAAACCCTTCCCCAGCGCCAAATACTTGGGCAACGGCAACTGGAGTCTGCCCCCTAGCGCCCCGGCGCTGGAAAATGCACTAAGAGTAGCGCCCCGGCGCTGGCCCAAAATCCGACATTTTCTGCTCCGACGTCCTTTGGGAAAATGGCCATAACATCTTCGTACGAACTCCGATTTCGATGATTCAAGATGTTCCGGAAAGAGGAGAAGTAGATCTACAACTTTCATTCTTTGAGGTTTCCGAAATAATGTCAGGAGCTATAGTCAAAGTGGCTCTGAAGTGACTGCTATGTAAATGGCAAGCCGAAAACGCGAATCTAGCCACCCCAAACATCGATCCATGTAACTTTTGTCCCAAATCCTACAAAACAATATAAAACATGCTTGAATAGACACAAACACATAAAAACATCCTAAAAGACTTAAGAACAACAATAAATTAAGCCCGAATGTATCCAATTCATGGGTATAAAACTCACTCATCAGGGACTTATTGTTTAGCACTGCCTACGGACAAGTTCATTAATTTAAATAATTGTTATTTTGTTCCAAATATCATTAGAAACATTATTTCTATCTCTGTATTGGATATGGATGGTTTTAATATTATAATAAAGAACAACAGTTGTTCTATTTATAATGATAATGTTTTATATGGTGTTGGTAATTTATGAAATGGACTTTATATACTTGACTTGCATGAAAATATACTTCAAATTGAACAAACTAAGAAAAGGAAAAGAGATGATGTTAATTATACCTTCATGTGGCACTGCAGACTCGGTCATATTAATGAAACAAGATTATCCAAGTTGCATAAAGATGGGCTCCTAGAGCTATCAGATTATGAATCATATCTAACTTGTGAATCTTGTCTCATGGATAAAATGACTAAATCTCCTTTTAGTGGAAAAGGAGAAAGAGTTACAGAGTTGTTAGCGTTGGTACACACAGATGTATGTGGACCTATGACAACGACCGCACGAGGAGGGTATTCTTATTTTATTACATTCACTGACGACCACTCAAGATTTGGATATGTGTATTTAATGAAATACAAATCTGAATCATTTGAAAAGTTCAAAGAGTTCAGAAGTGAAGTAGAGAAGCAAACTGGTAAGAGTATTAAGATTCTTCGATCTGATCGAGGAGGAGAATACTTAAGTGGTGAGTTTCTCAATCGTCTCAAAGAAAATGGTATAATCTCACGAAGGACTCCACCGGGGGACGCCACAGATGAATGGTGTATCTGAAAGGAGAAATCGAACATTGTTGGACATGGTTCGATCCATGATGAGCTTTACCGACCTTCCAGTTTCCTTCTGGGGATATGCCCTAGAATCGACTGCATACCTACTTAACAAGGTACCTACAAAATCCATTCCCAAGACCCCATATGAGTTATAGACAGGGAGGAAACCAAATCTTAAGCATGTTAAGACTTGGGGTTGTCCAGCTTATGTCAAAAAATTTGAAAATGATAAGCTACAGACTAGATCTGACAAATGCAGATTTATGGGATACCCTAAAGAAACATCGGGGTATTATTTCTATCATCCAACTGATCAAAAGGTGTTTGTTGCGAAACATCTTTGCGCTTCTTGGAAAAGGAGTTTATCCTTGAAGGGGTCGATTGGGAGTAAGATATATCTTGAAGAGGTTCAAGAACCACAAAACAATACTGAGATCAAAGTGAGGTACCTAACCAAGTAGAGATTCCATCATGCACCACACCTGATATTCAGAATCTGGAAGAGTATCAAAGATACACGAGAGGTATGGACTTGTCATATAAGATGACAATGAGGTACGCATCATAGATGATGATGATCCATTGAATTACTGAGCAAAAGCTATGAGTAGTAAAGACTCGGAGAAGTGGCAAGAAGCCATGAAATGCGAGATGGACTACATGTATGAGAACCAAGTATGGACTTTGGTTTCACCACACAGAAGGCATTAAGCCTATTGGGTGTAAATGGGTCTTTAAAAGAAAAAGCTGGAGCGGATTTGGCGGCAAGGTAGAGACCTATAAGGCCCATTTGGTCGCAAAAGGTTTCAAACAAAGACAAGGAGTTGACTATGACGAAACCTTCTCACCAAGAGCAATGCTCAAGTCCATTCGGATTTTGCTTGCGATTGCACTTACCATGACTACGAAAATCGCGGATGGACGTGAAAGCGGCCTTCCTCAATGGGAAACTTGAGGAGGATGTGTATATGACACAGCCAGAGGGATTTGTTTCAAAGGTTGGAACAAATCAAGTCTTTAAGCTACAACGATAAATTTATGGATTGAAGCAAGCTTCTCGTAGTTTGATTTTATCAAAAATGAGGATGAACCATGTGTGTACAAGAAGGTTAGTGGGAGAGCTGTTTCATTCCTTGTATTATATGTTGATGATATATTACTGATAGGGAATGATATTCCTATGCTGCAATCAATTAAAATCTGGTTATCTAAACACTTCTCCATGAAGGACTTGCGAGAAACATCCTATATTTTGGGGATAAAGATCTATAGAGATAGATCTAAAAGGATGCTTGGCTTGTCCCAAGGAACGTACATTGACTCGATGCTAAAGAGGTTTAACATGGAAGATTCCAAAAGAGGTCTCATGCCAATGAGCCATGGAATACATCTCTCCAAGAAATAGGCCCCAATGACACCTGAGGAGAGAGACCGTATGAGTAAGATTCCTTATGCTTCAGCAATAGGATCTATCATGTACGATATGATATGTACTAGACCAGATGTCGCTCATGCACTTAGTGTAAGAAGCGGATATCGATCGAATCCGGAGAAAGAACAACGGAAGGCAAAGCGTGAAAATATATTAAAATACTTAAGAAGAACTAAGGATGTATTTCTTGTCTACGGTGGAGTGCGAATTGAAACTAGAGGGCTTCACGGACTCAAGTTTTCAAATGGACCAAGATGACGATGAATCCGTTTGAGTATGTGTTTACCTTAAGCGGTGGCGCGGTGAGTTGGAAGAGTTACAAAGCAAGAAAAAGTTCTTGATTCAAGGATGTGAGGAGAGTACATAGGCGCAAGTGAAGTACGCAAAGGAAGGCTGTTTGGATGAAGAAGTTCATTCTAGAACTTGGTGTGGTTCCTAGCATTACAGGACCGATTGCCTTTATTCTGCGACAACACTTTGAGAGTTGCTGCGAGCTAAGGAACCCATGTCTCATCGAAATCCAAACACGTGTTATGCGGCGATTTCATTTGATCGGAGAGATCATTGAAAAGGAGACGTCACCAGGGAGTGTGGACTCTCAAGACAATATTGCGAGATCCATTTACTAAAGCGCTAACACAAACAAAGTTTTGATCGCCACTTAGAGAAGATGGGTATGAAATACCACGGCGATTGCTTTAGTGCAAGTGGGAGATTGAAAGTATTATGCATACAAGCCAATCATGTATGATGATAAAGCATATCTTGTGTAATCAATCTTATTTATTTATTAATAAAAATTATTTATTAAAGGCATTTATTATCTACATGGTGTTTGTTTTAATAATATGTGATAAACCTATAGTTTTAAGTAATGCTTTTAGAATCATGATGAGATCATGCTAATGAGATCTAAATTCTTAGATAGCTTAAAACTAAAATATTCCCAATCAATGGATTACTAAAAGGGGATTAGTGAATCCGGATAGATTGAATACGTCGTTGCTTGCTCATTGGATGAGGATGATTGATCTCATGATCATTTATGTGGAGACACTAAAGCAAGTATGTAGGTGCTTATTAGAGAATAAGTTCAATTTGAACGTGACTCGCTAAGGAATACCTAATGGAGTTTTACTTACACCGCGATAGGAATTCACATGTAGTGATAGTAGTCTGAAATGATCCTTAGACTTGAGATCATCATAGTATCTTATATATAATGAATTACACTTTGACTTATTCCTTAAGACTCTTAGAGTATATCAAAGGGTATGCTTGGGTGTAATAAGTTATATATGAAGATAATGAATGATCAATAAAGAATCTACCACTTCTAGTAAAAGAAGAGAAATGTCCTATGTGATTCGATAAACGACAACCCATGAATCCTTGGCCAAGGTGGAATGAAATTAGAAAGTAGTTTCTAATTTGCATTCATTAGGAGTTGTGCATTTAGGAATCGAAATACATATAATTAAATAAAATAAGACCTGACAGTAATTCCATGTCTTATATTTAATTGGGACATTGTATGGTGGAAGGATTGAATTATACGGTAACTATTTACTCAAAGGTTCTTTTATGATTAATGTTGAAATCTATATTATCTGGAAAGTCGTTGATCACTAGGGAGGCTTATCCCTATTGTAGAATAAATATTATTTATTTAAATAAATTATTCATTTAATTTATTTATTTAAATAAGATTAGAATTGTTCTAATTGATTTATTCACAACCGGTTTAATATGGAGAACCTAAAGGGTCACACCATAAAAGGAAGAATAATTATTTAAGAAGTTAATGGCATAATTGTAATAATATGTTAAGTATATTTATTATTTAATATTTTAGAAATATTAAATATAAATTAATAAGAGGAGTCTTATTAATATTATTGCAATTATTATTATTTTAATTTCTAAAAGGGTTTAGGAATTAATTTAATATAAGTACTCTCATTTATTCCTAATTGGATTAGGAGGAAAAATTAGTTAAAGGAGTTTAATTAATTATCCCTAATAGGATTAGGGAGCCCATTTAATTAAAAGAGTTTAAGTAAATAAATAATACCTTATTTTAATTAAAATAGGGTTACATGATATCTTTATAAGAGGAGTCTTATATCAGATATCAAATATACGTAATTCCAATAGTTGGAGAGTACGCCTCCTTTTTCTATACAGATAGGAAAAACTAGGGTTTGAGCCAATACCCCTTCTTCTTGAAAATTCTTCTTCCTTGGTGGATCACCTCTAGAGGCCATACATTTGGGTGGCTTACATTGATCAAATGAAGGAATCAACATGGAGATTCAAGGAGATCGCGGAGAAGTAGGAGGTGAACTCGTACCTGAGGAAGCTCGTTTCTACAAGGGTATGATTTCATAATTTCTTATTCTTCGTTTAATTAATAATATGCATAAAGAATGATCCGGGTAATTGGTTTGTGAATTTTTTTTTAAAATCTAATTTTATTTCGCTTCCGCTAATTTTTGCAATTTGATTGCTACTTTGATTTTCACAAAACCTAACAATATGTATGAAATGTGAAAGTTGATCTTTGATGATATGCTTATGTTGGTAAATCTCTATGCCTATTAAGTGTGAAGTAACATGCGTAGTAAATGTTAATTGATTATGAATGCATGAACTGAATATGCTATTATATACTATGTGTTGCATGAAAACTGTTAGAATTGTTGGGTTGTCGAGCTAACCACTTTTGCAGGTTAAGGACTCACAGTAAAGATTACGTGCTACTTGATTGATAGAGTTCAATAGTCTCGAAGGAGATTGATCTACTTATTTAAATATATGCTCTCAAACCATGGTTAGGTTCTAATAGATGTATATGATAGTAGTTTAGTATGTGTAATACATGCTAAGTTATAAAGTTGTACTAGGCGGTACATAGTGAAATTCAAATTGAGATGTAAATATTTTACAGTAATTCGAATAGAATGAATCATAACATGATTTGATTCAGGGATTTGTAATTGATTCGAGTCAATATATCAATAAAAGATTTATTTTCAAAGGAGATTGAAAAAGTTTAAATTATTTCGTATATTTATATAACATCGAATGTGATGTAATACAGGAATAGTAAATGACCAAGATTAGAAACTTATAAAAGTTTGAGGTCATTGTGCAGATCCTGGTAATGGAAAGAATTTATATTCTAAATTATAATAAGTAAAGTGAAAGTAGTATGCACACAAGCCAATCATGTTTGATGATAAAGCATATACTTTGTAACAATCTTATTCATTTATTAATAAAAAGGATTAATTTATTAAAGGCTTTTAATTATCGACATGATGCTGCTTTATAATATGTGATAAACCCATAGTTTTAAGCAATGCTTTTAGAATTATGATGATGATCATTCTAATGAGATCTAAATTCTTAGAAAGCTTAAAACTAAAATAGTTCCCAATCGTTGGATAACTAAATTGGGGATTAGTGAATTCGGATAGATTGGTACATATGTTGCTTGCTCATTAGATGAGGATGATTGATCTCATGATCATTTGTGTGGAGACACTAAAGCAAGTATGTAGGTGCTTATTAGAGAATAAGTTATTCACTGAACGTGGCTCGCTAAGGAATACCTAATGGAGTTTTACTTGCCTGTCAATAGGAATTCCTATAGTGATAGTAGTACAAGTGATCCTTGGACTTGAGATCATCATAGTATCTTGTGTATGATGAGTTATACTTTGACTTATTCCTTAAGACCCTTAGGGTATATCAAAGGGTATGCTTGGTATAATAAGTTGTACATGGAGATAATGTATGATCAATAAAGAATCTACCACTTCTAGTAAAAGAAGAAAAATGTCCTATGTGATTCGATAAATGACAACCCAGTAGTCCTTGAGGGATTGTTTCAGTTGAGGGTATGGCTATTTGGTGCTGATTTGATAGGCTTGGTTTGGTTGTTGGTGCTGTACCTTCCATCTGGGATTGTGGGTTTGTTCGGCCTTATAGATTCTGGCTGTGCATGATTGGTTGTTTTGTTTTGGCTTATTTTAGCTGTTGCCACTACTGCTGCTGTTGCTAATGATTGTCTTCGCTACTCATGTTCTGTCTCCTTACTAGTGGTCTACATATGTTATTTTTAAAGTTAATTTGTTCGGCTATGATTTGTATCTGTTGGTTATTCTTCGTTGGGCGATTGGCCTTGTAATCTTTTATAGTTATGACATCATAGGGCTTGTCTTATGATGTCTATGCTATATTCTGATTGGAGTTTCCCATGAGGCTTGTAATCTCTTTTATTTTTTTAATTCAGTCAAAATTTAGCAAAAAAAAATGAAATTAGAAAGGAATTTCTAATTTGCATTATTTGGAGTTGTGCATTTAAGAGTCGAAGTACATATAATTAAATAAAATAAGACTTGACAGTAATTCCATATCTTATATTTAATTAGGACATTGTATGGTGGAAGGATTGAATTGTACGGTAACTATTTACTCAAAGGTTCTTTTATGATTAATGTTAATATCTATATTATCTGGAAAGTCGTTGATCGTTAGGGAGGTTTTTCCCTATTATAGAATAAATATTATTTATTTAAATAAATTATTAATTTAATTTATTTATTTAAATAAGATTAGAATTATTCTAATTGATTTATTCACAACCGGTTTAATATGGAGAACCTAAAGGGGCACACCATAAAAGGAAGAATAATTATTTAAGAAGTTAATGGCATAATCGTAATAATAAGTTAAGTATATTTAATTTAATCTATGGTGATAGAATATATTAAATAACTTAATATTTATTATTTAATATTTTGGAAATATTAAATATAAATTAATAAGATGAGTCTTATTATTGTTATTACTATTATTATTATTTAATTCCTAAAGGAGTTTGGGGATTAATTTAATATTAGAACTCTCATTTATTCCTAATAAGATTAGGAGGCTAATTAATTAAAGGATTTTAATTAATTAAAATAAAGCCCAATTCCTTAAATGTTAAGGAGGGTTGCCTACATTTATAAATAAGAGGAGTCTTATTATGGGTGTAGAGTTGTTGCTGACTTTTTCACAACAGACGTGATTCCAATTGTTAGAGAGTACGCTCCTTTTCTATGAGAGATAGAAAAACTAGGGTTTTGCCAAACACCCATCTTCTTGAATCTTTATTCTTTCTTGGTGGATCACCTCTAGAGGCCAAACACTTGGGTGGCTAACGTTGATCAAAGAAAGGAACCAAACCCGGTGGATTCAAGTTGAACGCGAAAAGGATTGGAGGTGAACTTGTACCTGAGGAAGCTCGAATCTTCAAGGGTATGATTCTTGATCTTCATATCTTTTCGTTTAATTAATAATTGTGCATAAAGGATGATCCGGGTATATGGTTTGTAAAATTTTAAACTCTGATTTTTACACGTTTCCGCTTATTTTGTGCAATTTGATTGCGTTCATGAATATTACAAACCTAACATAAAGTTATATTCATTAAGTTATGAATAAAAGATATTAATAGTTTGACGATAGTAGTATCGTGGCGGACCGAATCCGGGGTTCGAAGGGACCTGGATTTGGGGGCGTCACATATTGAGTAGGCTGATCTCCTATCTCATATCAAAATAAAGTTTCTAAGTCTGTGTGACTGACAGAAATAAAAAGTCCAGAAATGGTTGAAAAAGAAATTCCAGAAATGGTAGAAACAATCAGTAAAATTTGAACTATTATACTTCTTCAAATCATTTATTATTATAAATATAGAACCTGCTGAGCATGTCATAGCTCACCCTCGCAAATTATTCCCTTTGCAGTATTAGATGGTAACCCTGGCACTTCTGAAGTTAATAAAGGGTAGCGTTCTTGTTTAGATTAGTTTATTTTACTGTCTAGTTGAATGTAATACTTTGTAATAATAAATTATGTATAAAGAATTATGTAATCAAACCATAATGATATATATATATATATATATATATATAATATCTTTTATTTCCGCAATCGTGTTTTCTTTACATATATAGATGTAATTAGAATTTCCAATTTAGTTTGAGATCCTTGGGAACTATTTATCTGAGAGTGAGGGTATTGACAACATGGACTGTTCATGTTGTTGTTGATACTCTGGATTTCAGATAGATGGGTACTATCGATACGATAGTGTAAATTTGCATGATATAAACTATACATCTGAGTGAGGGTATTGGTAATATGGATTGTTCATGTTATTACTGGTACTCTGAATTTTGGATAGATAGATACTATTCACAGATATAGTTCATACATCCAAGTGAGGGTATCCAAACACATCAATAGTTCTTCTAAAAATTGTTATCTGTTATGGGATACTATGAATCTTGGATCTATGGGAATTACATCTGGTTATAATCGTATAGTCAATCAATTAGATATAAGCAGATAATCAGATACCATGGGCGTATAGATTTGAATGTGTTATATACATTGACTAGTAGTAAGCACCATATTGGATACCGTGGGTGTATAGATACGGGGCCATTATAATTTAATGGTATCAGAGTCATAGAAACATGAAACGTGTAAAGAGCCCCAAGCCTCTCGCTGGTGACTCCCTTGTGTGGGATGCACCGAAGCCAGACTCTCCGTAAGGGACGCCGATTTGGTCGGTGGCAAACTGATAGGTACCATTGTGAGGTGCTATGGTTGAAACACCATGAAAGTCATTAATGGTATCAGAGTTGTTAAGGCTATAGATATAAAGAAGATAAATCTTAGTATATAGTCTCCGAGTCCATAAATATATTAAAGTACACATAAAAATAACATTAAAAATATTATGTTTGTGTAAATTTCTATACCAGTATTAAAGGAGTTTTATTTTATAGATGGCCAACTCTAGCGCTGAAGAAATGGTGATAGTAAACAATCCACCACAAATTGAGTCATTTATAGCTAGTGATGCAGAGGATGAAGAATTGCATCATGATCAACAACTGCTAGATGCTGAGGAAGAGGAAGATCCAGTAGCAGGACAATTAATGAGAATTGATGAGCATAATGAAGCTATGGCATCACTAATGAAGACTTTTGAATATAAGAATAATAAAATGTAGTTTAGGGTACACTTAGCAGAGGAAATGTTAGAGCATGAAAGGGGAACCAATAATCGACTGAAAGTATAACTGCACCATGCACAAAGGGGTAGGAAGGAAGTACAGTCGAGGCTACTCAAATCTGCTCTGGGTACTCGAGATGTCTTCAATGATTTACAGCACCGAGTAGTTCGATATCCGGTGGAGGAGAAGAAAACTGCCTATTTGATAGATCGATAAGTGGTATGCCACATGATCTAGGATTCTTTCGATGATGTTAATGAGTTCTAGAGGGTAGTATAGAAGTCTAAATGCTCTATAATAGTATGAATAAAGGAGCATTTAAAGTTTGTAATATAGCTAGTAGTATGTGTAAATGACTAAGTTCTTTTGTATGAATTTTGTGATATATGAATAAAAGATATGTTTGTATTATTCAAATTCTTATGTGGATTTTGTTGTTTTCTTATATAGAATCATGCCACCAACCAGAAGACCCCAACGAGAGATAGATAATGATGATAATCCTGCCAAAAATTTAGTAAAACTTTTATTAGGTGCTATGAATAGACCCATAAACCAAAACACTTCCTTTAAAGATTTTAAATTAGTTGGTCCACCCGAGTTCAAAGGTACATCTGAACCTGTCAAATCTGGATTACTGAAATAGAAAAATTTTTCTTAGTAACCAATGTCAATAATAATCAAAAGACAACTTTTGCAAAGTTTTTCTTGAAATGTGAGGCTAATTACTAGTGGCAATCAACTAAAGGACAGGTAGAAATGGAAATTGTGTCATGGGATAGATTCAAAGAATTGTTCTTTTGAAAACTATTTTCCCCAATCCCTGAAGGATCGTATGGAAGTACGATTCCTAGAACTGAAACAAGGAGAGCTGACCGTATCTCAATATACGGCCAAATTTAACGAACTATCCAGGTTTGCTCCTCACCAAGTCAATACTGAACTTAGAAAGACTATGAGGTATCAGGAAGATTTGAAACCTCAGATACGAACTAAGTTATCCATTTTTGAACTAAAGACATTTCTGAAATACTCGAGAAAGCTTCCATAGCTAAAAGTGAAAACGAGAATCTCATTAAATTTTATCAAGAAAAGAAAGAGTCAAAATGAAAAGGGAAAACCTAAGACCGAACCGAGTTCAGGTGGGTTTAATAATAAGCAAAAATGGGATTTTAATTTTTCTAATAACCCGGGGAAGAAGGTAAGTAATAATAACAATAACTTTAGTAATAATAATTTTAAACCTTGTTCTACCTGTGGAGGAAAACATAAAGGGGTACGTTTTAAAAGTATAAATAAATATTACAACTGTGGACAAATGGGACACCTTTCTCCACAGTGTCATCTCCCTAATAAAAATAAATGTTTCAATTGTGGTTCGTTGGAACATTTTGCAAGGAACTGTCCCAAACCCAAGAACCAGGGAGGAAAAGGAAATAGAATACCGGAGAATACCAATAATCAGTCAACAGTAGCTGCAGTTGGAGCTCAGAATCGACCAACCGCGAGAACATTTAATATGTCAGTGAGGGATGTTGTTGCTTCACAGGACGTGGTGACAGGTATCATCCCTATCAACACTTTAAATGCATATGTGTTATTCGATTCTGGTGCTACTTGTTCCTTTGTGTCTAATAGTTTTTCTAAAAATCTGAATATACTATGTGAAAATTTAGACAAACCGTTCTGTGTAGAAATTGCAAACAATGAAAAGATATCGGTTAAGACCATATATAGGGACTGTAGTGTGGAGATAAAGGGACATAATTTTCTGGTAGATCTTATTCCAATTTAGTTGGGAGAATTTGATGTAATCTTAGGAATGGATTGGTTAGTTAACCATAACGCGATGATAGATTGTCATAAAAAATGTATAAACATTTTAACTGCATCGAAGTCAAAGGTAGTGTTCAACGGAGGTTTTTCACCTAAGCAATCTTGATGTCTGACCATAACTCAGGCAGAAAGGTTACTTAGAAAAGGTTGTTCAGGATATTTGGCCTATATAGTTGATACTCGACAGGAAGGAGTAAAACTAGATCAAATACCTATAGTTAAGGATTTTCCCAATGTGTTTCCAGATGACTTACCAAGTTTACCTCCAGATAGGGAAATTGAGTTTTTTATTGATCTTACATCGGGAACATCACCAGTTTCTAAGGCACCATAGAGGCACGTGTAGAACTGAAAGAGTTACTAGTACAACTACAGGAACTCTTAGATAAATAGTACATACAATGTAGCATCCCCAAATCCGGGTCCTAATCACCACAAATCTGGTATACTAATTCTATAACTATTGCGGAAGATATAAACATAAATTATTTATACATTAAACATTACACATAAACCCCAAGGTCGAAAACCTTCACGTAAAACCTGAATTAATATCCTATCTATCATACAATATTATTATCAAACAATATTGTTACAATTTGGCTGCACACGTAAACTAAAGCTGGAACCGTCTTTAACTTTTCCTTGTATCCTACGTAATCGTCTTAATCTGCAATGTTTATCATGATATAGCAAGGGTGAGCATAAGTTTGCCCAGCAAGTATAAGTTTAATTGAGGATATATCATGATTGAAAGAATTGAATAATAAGTTGGCTAACATTCAACAATAATACATTGTGAACTAGCATGAATAAACTTTCATAGCTGAACGAACATTGAACATGAACATAGCAATTATATCTGGACCGTATGGTAATGAAGGTGATTAGCCTTTCATACCTGATGAATACATGCAATATGCACAGAGTGCGAATAAATAATTCATAGACATGGCAATCAGTAATGATTAACCATAAGTATATTTGAATGAAATAACTCGAGGTCGAGTCAAGAAAAACTTGCCTGTTCGGTCGACTACTGTTACGCAATTTAATAAGCTTTATCTGAAGACCTAGATATAAATAATATCGATATACAAATTAGAATAATATCATTACAATTTTAAAATAACCTAAACATATTAACATATAATCATATCAGTCTATACAGCACATAAGACCTAGTATCAAGTCAAACTATTGTAGTCCGAGTTGAATTCTGTACAATTCTGACATCCCGACGGACTAGTCGGATAATTATCGAGTTTAAGTTTAATTAAACTTTGTCTAAACACTTAAGAATTATCTTAGATAATTATATTATCAATCAAAATAATTCTCCAAGTCTCATAATAATTTTTAAATAATTATTATCATTTATCATAATTTTTCAATCATTAATATCGTATTTATATAATTTAAATACCATATAATTCCTTTATCATTAATATTTATTTAATATTAAATATTAATGAAAATCATAACATAATATTATAATATATTTATAATATCACAAAGTATTTTTAATACTTTATTATTGCCTTTAAATGATTTTAAAGTAATTAAAACCATTATTAAATAACTGCTATTAATATTAAATATTAATATATTTCATGAAAAAAATATCAAAAGTTATATTTTATAATTTAAAATATTTTATAACACTTAAATCATTTTTATATGATTTTTAAATTATTAATTCTATTTTTCCATAATTTATTTAATATATTTATTAAATAAATTAATTACCATTATTATTAATTAATTAGTGAAATTCATCACAAAATATTAAAAGTCATTTAAAATAACTTAAAATATTTTCTTATACCATAATATAATTTTTTATGATTTTTCACGTATTAAAATCATTTTTAAAAAGTTTATTTAATATTATAATTAAATAAATTAAATACCATTTATATTCCAAAAATATTAAATATATATAAAATATACTCAAAATAATTAAAAAATAATTTTTAGTAATTTATTATGTATTTTTAATAATTAAAAACTATTTTTTTCTATTTATTTAATAAAATAATTCATTTTCTGAAATTAACCGTCGCTAAAGGAGTTTTAGGCGACAAAACCGTCGCTGAAAGTGTTCTTCAGCAAAACCCAGAAACGCATGTCAGTGAACACCTGGTTTGACCAGCATTAAAACTTAGATCTTGTTGTTATCTGGGATCAATTATGTGTTAAAGTTATAGTATTGATGCAATTCTACAACCCTAAACAAACATCATGGCCACACTATATCAAATCATGTATATATTATTTTTCTGTGCAAGGCATGTGTTTAAGTGTTGGGATTTCATTGTTATATGAAATTCATTGTACGATTTTTGGAAAGAGAGTTCTTAGCCATTTGTTTTGGCTTAGCTCTATTGTTGAATTATTCTGAATAGAATATATATGGTTGGAGGAATTATAATTGTTAATTCTAGTAAGATAAGTTCTTAGTTCCAAATCAAATAATTTGGGCATAAGATAAATGTTAACTTGCACTCCATGCAAAAATGTATGTTATAAGAGCAAGATGTTGCTATATTTGTTATGTATGCTAGGTGACCAGATAAAGTTTTGATTGCACCATGTGTAATGGCATGGTTATTAATGGTTATATGTAAAAATCGTGTTGAACCAGTTTATGCACTTATGTGCAACGTTAAGAAGAAAAGTTCTAAGAAATGAAACTGTTAAAGATGGTAAGTTTTGCAAAATAGCGAATGATATGAATAAGTGAGTTGATATTGATAGTTTCGACTAGTTAAAGTTTCGGTGTTAACTAAGTTTAAGTTATGAGTGCACTCACATGCTTTTTAACCGTTGAAATGTAGCTAATGAGTAGAACAACTCCTTTGTATGGGTAGGGGATTTGTGACCACTCAGTTCACTACATTGATATCTGTTGAACACTTGTGATGTACTATTTTTATATATATGTTGAGAAGGTGATTCTTTTCACATGTATATAATTGTTTAGCATAAGTTGAGTCCTAGAAGAGTTTTATAAGAAGGTTATTCTTAGTAAGTAGGAGAAGACAGATGGTCTTAGGTGATTGTGATTAAGTACATAATGATGAACTTCTGGTGGAAGAATTAAAGAGGGGGTTCTCTTAGAATGGTAATGAAGGTGTTATATGATAGGAATCTGATTTAATTCCAATTTATTCAAGCTACTTCATAACTCTTGTTTGGTTATTGAAGTTTTCAAGTAATGATAATTTATTCATGACTTTGTTGTTTATTCAACTGTTTTCACTTGTTGGGCAATTAAATGTTCACTCCTGCAAATTCTAATATCATTGCAGCTAAGCCAGAGCAGACCGAAGAATTTGGTATTGTTCAAGAGCAGAAGAGGTTAATGATAGAAATGGTTGTAATATTAGTACAATTGTAAGTTGTATATTAATATCCATGATATAATAGTTAAGGTCTTTGCACCTAGGTGTAGAAGGTTAGATTCCGCATATGGTTTGTAAGAATATTATAATTATTCTTGTGATGTATTAAGATGTTTGTATGATAGCACCAGAATCTAGTATTGAAGATAAAACCGAGATTCGGGGTTATCACAATCTCTCTTGCAGTTGAAGTTGTTGTTGTTGTTGTTTCTTCTAGGATTACTGCTTATGACCTTTCTTATAAACTTTCTCTATTTTCTGGCAAGTAATGCCAGATCTTCATCATCATCTTCCAAGCCTAAATCATCTTCTAAAGGAGCTTTGGAAGAGTCTATGCTGCCTTGAGAACCACACCTTTATCTTTCCTTTTGGTGTTTGTTCTTGTTTCTGCTCTTTGATTCAGCTTTAGCTTATAGGTTAAAAGATTACCATAAAACTTCTGCATAGTCATTTCATGAATATTTTTCAACTCTCTGATTGAAGTGGTTTTAGCATCCCACTTGTTGTAGTGATGTCTTCTCCAGGAACATGAGTAAACATCTCAAATTATTGAGTAAGAAGTGATTGCTTATTTTCCCTCATTTCTTATGTCCCTTTGTGCATTACTAGGAGAGCTTCCAAGACTTTTTTTGCTATCTTGCAGTTGACAACATACTCAAACAGTTCATCTTCAAAAGCCATAAACAGGATCTTCTTAGCTCTCTTGTCCAATACCACCAGTTTCTTCTCGTTATCAGTCCACTTTATTCTTTGTTTGATAGTGACTTTGTTTGGATCATCAGTGGTGGAGCAAGCTTCATCAGAATGTAGGTGCCATTCAGCACAACATCAAATAACTCGTCATCAGTGGCATTCATGTATGCGTATTCGAACTTTCCAGTTAGCAAATTTATGTGATGTCCCGAAAAATTCTACTTAGTTGAAAATTAGGTAATTTGGAATATTATTGAATAAAATAAGATTTAATGAATACTAGTCTATTTGATGGGCTAAAAGTGGAAATTTTGTGGTGGAACGAAATTCTGTTATAGAATTTACGAGTTTTAGGATCGTATGAGAAAATAAAAAAAATTCGAGGAAAAAGCCAAAAAATTATTATTCATCCGAAAACGTAAAAGCATTTTTTTAATTATTCAAAGAATGTACCAAAGTTAATATAATGAAGAAATATGAAATAAAATTTTAAAAACGAAAAAAAAAATCGACTACGTAATGGATTTTGGGAAGTGAACGAAAGATAAAACCCGAAAGAATAATACAAGAATAAAGCTAAAGGTATCAAAAAGGAATATGCCTTGGCACCAATTATATGCCATGGGGGGCTAAGTATAATTATTCAAGCCACCAATTATATGCCTGGGGCTAAGTGTAATTATTCAATAAAAGCTAGGGAAAAGACTAAACTACCCGCACTCTTAATCTTCTATAAATACTAAGTTTCCTTCTTCATTTTTCTCACCAAGTTTCCAAAGAGAAACACTAGATAATTTAAGAGAGGAAGTGAGAGCTCGGGTTTTGTACGAGAAAAAGCGAAGAAACTCTACGAAATCATCAGTAAACTCAGAAAACGAAGATTTCATAGAGGTAAGAATGAAAATTCAATCTTTTAAATTATTTAAAGTTTTGTAGTATAAAGAGGATGAATTAATGGATTATAAATCACATTTAATTTATGAAGGATGAGAAATAATGGTTAAAGCGAAGAACGAATGAAATCGTATTATGAAACTATTTGATTTGTTGTTCGTGACTTAGATAATAAAATTCGAAGAGATGATATTGTGTTTAATTAAAATATATAATTGTTTCAAGTGGAACTGATTAAAAATGAGCTATAACAAAGTTATGGTGAAAAATTAAGTAAAAGACGATAAACGTTGAAATCGTAGTTTAGTACAATTTCCGATCAAATTATTAACGATTGGGATTAATGAAGATTTCATGGGGGAAATATAGACGTAAGAAAAACATAGTTATAGATTCGAGAATGAACACATTCTGACTTCGGATGAGTGAATTACGAAGAATTGAAAATTTGAAATTAACACAAAGTTGAAAAATTGAGCGGCGATGGATTTTTGAGCAAGTTTTAAGGCTTGTTAGAGAATCTAGAAAATTATTTTGTCAGAGGGGATTTGAAGTGTGTCATGAGAGCAATAAAACGCCTCAAGAACGGACTTGTTCCTAGGAGGGACGATGAAGTTAAAGGTTCGCAAAGTTGTCTCCAGGATCATTTGTGAAGAAAAATGACTTTGGCAATAAACACCTCAGTCGGCCGCAGCCTTTGATTTTAGTTCAAATCTGGTATTTAACGCAACTCTCAAGTAGCTCTGATGAGGTAGGTCTTGTGACACTAGTTGCAAAGGCAAAAAGCTGGTATTCGACACCGTGTCGATTATCGCGTAGAAAATTTTGTTTGCAAACGTAGAAAGAAGGGAATTGTAAAGAGAAATTAAGAACGTAAATGCTTAACTTAAGTATCGCGATAATAAGTGATTAAATTTTATGTAATGGTTGAGTAAAGATTAAAAAAATAAGCGTCACAACGTGAAATACGTTAAAGGATGCAAATGTTTGAAATACGCATAAGGAGAGGCATTTCGAGAAAAATGTTTCACAGGCATTGTTTATGTTTTGAAGGACGATACCAAGTCTTAAAGACATGATTTAGTATAATGTTTCAATTTTATTATCAATGAAACATTAAGAAGAATTAACAAAGATAATTTAATTACCAGGAATGGGGAGTATGATGGTCGATACGTTCTTGAACGACGTGATGCTAAGGAATAATCTTGGAGCTTAGTCATGTAAATAATTTATAAACGTGAACCATAAGAAATGAAATAAAGATAGAAAAGACCTAAAGAGTGACCTTGGGATTTAATTCTCAACTACAAACGATGTTAACAGAAGTGTTACGAGTCTAACGACGTGAGCGTAAAAAGAAATGAATAAGGTTAATGTAAGTCGATAACCAACATTTTTATGTGTCTAATTAAAGTGTTGTCCTTATATGAAATATAGGGCATTCAAAGAATGGTATAGCGTAAAGTTGTAAGCTGCGCTTAAGGAAAGTTTCCTAGCCTGTACATGATTTTACTCTGTGCAAGTTTCTTTAACTTACTCAAATGTGGTAACTACGCAAGTTGTTATATATGTGCAAATGTGTTATATTTGTACAAGATATTTATCAAAGTATTGTACTATGTACTTGTAAGATGAACTATTCCATTGTTGAATTGTTTAAGTTGTTATAGTGTTGAACTGTGTAAGAAGTCTATACTGATTATTTCAGTTGATTAAATGGTAAAATAATAAGTAAGTTTAAGGTATATTTGTGTTGTGTTTTTAATCATTAGCTTGTAGTAACTGAGTTAAACCACTCCTTTGTGTGGGCAGAAGCTTAAGATGAATCAGGAACCAATCTAACTCACTGCGAATACAGTGTAGACGAGACGGGATACTAATTAATTAGTTTTCGGTGGGGAGCCACTCAGTTTACTATCTTGATAACTATTGAAAACTTGATTGTGTTGTTTAGGTATATATGTCGAAAAGGTGATTTTTTTCACATATGTATTGGTGTATGATTAAGTTGAGTCTTAAAAGTGTTATAAGAAGTGTTATTATTTATGGTTATGAGAAGTTAAATGTTAGTGATGTGTTTAAATGTTAGGAATCTGGATTATTCATGTTTAATCAAGCTGCTTCATAACTATTGTATATGTTCGGGAGCATTTTATCGACCTCCAGGTGGGTTGAAGGCCTGATATCAGAAGGGGATTCTAAGCCCATTGGGCTGAAGCCCCCACGAACATTTATGGTGATCAGGATCGAGCACCCGAGCCCTTTGGGCCAGAGCCCAGATCCAGTTGATGGTGTTCGGGCTCGGGTATCTGAGTCCTTTGGGCCGGAACCCTGATTTAGCGTATGATATTCGGGGTCGGGCATCCGAGTCCTTTGGGTCGGAGCCCAGACCAGTATATGAGCTCGGTCAGAGTGGGCCTGTATAGTGGGCTAGCTCACGTACAGAGTCTGGAGTTGTAAGGGCTTTAAATGGTTAAGGATCCTAATCCTAGCCATATTCGGATAATAAACTCCAAAGGTAGCGTTTGGGTGGGATTCCACTTACACCTTTTAAGGAGATTGTGTTGGACCCAAATATTGGTAACTACCATATTTATGAGTCCTAAACCGATTCAGAGATGGGTTCTAAGGTAGTGGGAATGGCTATAAATACAAGGCTTGGGTTTCAACTAACAGGTAATACACTTTTGAGCACTAAACACTAAAGCCTCCATTGTTAACCTTGTGAATGGTCTGTACTTATTCTCACACCGGAGCTATCCCCCGGCGGCACAAGCCTTCAAGCTTCGTGTGATCTGTTATTATGCAGGATTCAGTGTGTGGACTTGGTGATTGGACGCGCCAGCAAAACTTGGCGTTAACATTGGCGCTAGAATGAGGGGTTTTAGTGTTTTTTACAATCACAACTAACTTTTCTGGTAGAAGGTTATAATAGTGAGTGGAGATAACAGTGCTTCTGTCCAGGAAAAGGAAAAGACCCACCAAACCACTCAGGTGAGGGGGTCGGTGAAAGACAGGTTGGGTTCCAAAACCCAGGGAGGTCATGTTGAACATATCCCATCTCTCCGGTGAAGACTCTTCTCAGACAGCCAACACACACCCATATCTGTTAGTCATGCTAATGACAACCAGTCTCGGGCACATGAAAGGCAAGGGAGAGATCAGGGAGAAGGTAGCCGAGATCAGCTTGAATTCATCCGGAAGAAAAAGATACAGCAAAATCAAGATGCCATGATGGCATTGCATCTTCAGTAGGAGGAGCTTGAAAAGCAGATGGCTAAGATGGCAGGAGAACAGGAAGCCTCTTCGAAGAGGCGCAGACATCGGAGCCGATCCCGGTCACCTCGACGAGGGGAGGCGGAAAGAGAAAAGAGTAGGCCAAGAAGTCTCTCTCGAGAAGGAAGAAGCCGAAGGAGGAGCCGTTCGGTGGATCGGAAGTCTAAGCACCCGGGTAGATCGGGGCAGAGGAGGATGATCGCGTCTCCTGAATACGAGAGGGACAGGCACAGATCGTCCCCTTGTAAGGAGGAGTCCGACCCACTCCCTCAAAGGGTTGCGGAGTTGGAGAAACTGCTGGCGGCAAAGAATCCAATGGGAACACCCTCGACCTACCTAGGCTCACATTTTTCACTAGAAATCAACCACGTCACAGTCGACCCTAAGAAGAAAATGCCCCCGATGGAGACGTATGACGGGTTGGGAGATCCCTATGATCATTCAGATGGGTATGACAGGTTGATGACCTATTACGGACATTCGAATGCTGCCAAGTGCCACATGTTCGCTACAACTTTGAAGAAGAGCGCTAGAGAATAGATGGGAACTTTGGCAGCGGGATTGATTAATTCATGGAACGACCTTCGGGAGAAGTTCCATGCTCGGTTTGGGAGTAACAGAAGACAGGGAAAAATCATTGCTTCCCTTATGCAGGTGAGGCAGCGTTCGGACGAGAGCCTCGACCAGTATGTTAAGATGTTTCGGGAGGCTGTGGGCTCGGTAGTAGAATTAAATTCCCCTCAAGCCTTGGGATTTTTCACGACTGGTCTAGATATAGGAAGGTCGAAGAAGCTGATGAAGGATCTGGTGATCAAACCTCCTGCAGATTTGACCGAAGCCTTTCATCGAGCCGAAGGGTTTATTGCGATAAAAGAGGCAATGGGAAATTTTAAACCGCACTCCCAGTCTTATGAGAAGTCTAAGGATCGGGACAAACAAAATTATCAGCGTTCCGACAACAATCAAGGCAGAACGGATAATTCCGAAAGGAAAAATTATAATGGAGGGGGATCGGGCAGTGGTCGACCACCTTTCCCAAGCCGAAACGTCAATAAAGTTTACACCACCCTCAACACAAATCAGGCGAAGATATTGGAAGAAATACGTAACAAGCCATTTTTTTAGCCTTGTTCGACGCATCCGAAGCCCGGGAAGAGGGGTCAGGATAAGTTTTGCGAATATCATCAGAGTTCCGGGTATACAACGGAGATGTGTAATGATCTGAAAGACTTGATAGGGAAGAATATTCAGAACGGCCCACTAGTTCAGTATGTGGTTGGTCGGGAGAATTCGAAGGCACCACGGGAGGAGAATAGAGGGTCGGTTCGGGACACACAACCAAAATAGAACCGGCCAGCCCGAGGCATTATCAATGTGATTTCAGGTGGTTTTGTAGGGCGTGTGACTGGAAAGAAGAGAAGTGGGCACCTCGAGGCAGTGTTATCGGTCGCGGGTTCCTTACCAAGAAAGGATCGGGCTTACCTCGGGACATCTATTTCTTTCTCTGACGAAGATTATCCTACCGATCTCATAGAACCGCATGATGGGGCGATGGTGATAACAGCTCAGGTCGGACCTGTGGGCATGAAAAGGATGATGATAGATAACGGGTCCTCAATCGACATACTGTACACTCACGCCTATCAAAGGATGGACTTGGAAGGAAAGAAAATGGAGTTAGGAGGAGAGGGCCCATTATACGGATTCAGTGGAGACCCGATGCATGTGTCAGGAACCATCGAATTTCCTGTCAAGTTTGGCACAGCACCGCAGCAGGTGGAAATAATGGTTAGGCTTTTTATAGTCCAAGTTGATTCGGCAGACAATGCAATTTTGGGAAGTCTGACCCTGGCAGCCTTGCAAGCAGTAACATCCATACCACACTTCAAAATCAAGTTTTTGACACCGAACGGGATTGGGGAGGTAAAAGGCAATCTTGACATTACCCGAAGGTGCTATCGGAACACTTTAATTTCTTCGGGGGTCGGGGTCAGCAAGTAGAAGCATACAATGGCCATTGAAATAAAGCCATTCATTGAGAGTAGCACAGAACCGCTGGCCCTCCCTGCCGAAGAGACAGAGGATGTGGAGTTAGTCCCAAGGAATACAGAGAAGTTGATCAATATTGGATCGGGGCTGACAAAATCGTTCTGGACGGGACTGATAGATCTTCTTCGGGTATATGTTGACATCTTTACATGGGAACCTAGTGACATGCCTGGGGTAAGTGAGTCGGTGGCCCTGCATAGATTACATGTGGACCCGAAGAGAAAATCAGTTATACAGAAAAGAAGGATTTTTGCTCTAGAAAGGCAGAGAATCATAGACGAAGAAATTGCCAAACTACTGGAAGCAGAGTTCATCTTCGAGATTGACTACCCCGAGTGGCTGGCTAATGTGGTACTAGTTCAAAAACAGAACGGGAAGTGGAGGTTATACATCGATTATAAGGACCTGAACAAGGCGTGCCCAAAAGATTTCTATCCTTTGCCCAACATAGACCAGCTGATCGATGCCACTTCGGGGTATGGTATGTTAAGTTTCATGGATGCCTTCTCTGGATACCATCAAATCTAGATGAGTAAGGAGGACATCCCGAAGACCAGTTTCATTACTCATCGGGCCATCTATACATATCGAAAGATGACCTTCGGGTTGTTAAATGTCGGGGAGACATATCAGTGAATGATGAATTTCGTGTTCACGAAGCAGTTAGGCCGAAGCATGGAAGTCTATGTGGACAACATGATTGTGAAAAGCATGTCAGTCTGGGATCATCTGGAGGACCTAGAAAACTACTTTGAAACAGTAAGAAGACATAAGTTTCGTTTGAATCCGACCAAGTGTACTTTCGGGTTGGGGTCTGGAAAATTTATGGGATATCTGATCAGCAAGAGGGGAATCGAAGAGAATCCAAAAAAGATCCAGGTGATCTTAGACATGAAATCTCCGAAGACATACAAATATGTGCAAAGGTTGACGGGCCGGATAGCTGCCTTTCGGAGATTTGTGTCGAGATCAGCCGAAAGGTGTTTGCCATTTTTTGACACTCTCAAGGGGCCTAAGAATGAGAAGAGTTTCCAGTGGACCTCAAAGTGTGAAGATGCGTTCCAAGGGATCAAGAAATATTTATCTTCAGCACCATTATTGATGATGCCGATCCCTTTGAAACCCTTATATATATACTTGGTTGCAAGCTCGATGGAAGTGGGGGCGGCACTGGTGAGGGACAAGGGGGAAAACAGTTCTCGGTATACTATGTCAGCCATGTTCTTTGGGATGCAGAGACAAGGTACCCAAACCTAGAAAAGTTCACCTACGCCTTGTTCATCGTAAGTAGAAAGCTTCGGCACTATTTCCAAGGTCGGTTGGTGGTGGTGTATACAGATCATCCATTAAAGAAGGTTCTGCATAGGCCAGAAGTATCAGGTTGGCTGGCTGCGTGGGCGATGGAATTGACTCAATTTGCTTTAGAATACCATACCCGAACGTCAATCAAAGGATAGGCTCTGGCAGACTTCGTAGTAGAATTTTCGTTCATAGAACCGGATGTGGGGTCGGTTACAGATACACCACAGGTGCAGGCGTCATGGATTCTCTATGTGGATGGGTCATCAACTTCGGACATCAGCGGAACAGGGGTTATTCTGACAAGTCCCGAAGGTTTCAAGGTCCAACAAGCTATTCAGTTTCAATTCAAAACCACCAACAATGAAGCAGAATATGAAGCCATACTAACAGGACTTCGGTTGGCCTGAAGCTTGGAGGTGCAGAAGTTAGTCGTCTACGGCGATTCGCAACTGGTTGTCAAACAGATATTTGGGGAGTATGAGGCTCGGGGGGCAAGGATGACAAAGTATATGGCCAAAGTGAAAGAAAAACTCATGTACTTCAGCTCATATAGTTGTCAAGGAATCAATCGGTCAGACAATACGGTAGCAGATACTTTAGCCCGATTGGCAACGACTGAAGCAAGCTCTTTCAGCGGTTCAGTGTATTTGGAGGTGTTGGAACAACCAAGCGTCCCGAAGGTGGATGTATTAGCTTTAGATCGGCTCGACTGCTGGCTTACGCCTTACATCTCTTATTTAGTCGATGGGGTTTTACCTTCGGATCGCATCTTGGCAAGAAAGATCAAGCACAAGAGTTCAAATTTTATTCTTATTGATGGAGATTTATACCGAAGGGCTTTTAGTTCACCACTAATCAAGTGCTTGACACCATCGAAAGCAGATTACACACTTCGGGAAGTGCACGAAGGCATCTGTGGAGATCACATGGGGGCCAAGTCACTGGCACATAAGATTTTAAGGCAGGGGTACTATTGGCCGACCATCTATCAGGAGGCCAAAGAGTTCGTCAGAAAATGTCCCAAGTGTCAGCTGAACAGTGTCATCCTTCATCAGCCTCCCGAGGAGCTGTATTCGGTTTTATCCCCGATTCCATTTTCCATATGGGGGATCGACATCTTGGGACCTCTACCGAAGGCCAAGGGTTAAGTCAGTTTTGTGATCGTGGCCATCGACTACATGACCAAATGGGTCGAAGCCAAACCTCTACAGAAGATCACCGAACAAGAATGTCTCAAATTTTTTAAAGAAGGTGTTGTTTATCGGTTCGGTATCCCAATGGAATTGGTCTCGGAAAATGGCAGACAATTTGTGGGATCAAAATTTGAAGCCTTTTTGAAGGAGTTAGGAATTCAGCACCGAAAGACTCCAGTTCCTCACCCTCAGTCGAACGGGCAAGTGGAAGTCACCAACCGAACTCTACTTAACGGCATCAAGAGAAGGTTGGATAAATTAAAGGGTCGGTGGCCCAAAGAATTGCTCAGTGTTTTGTGGGCCTACCGGACTGGCCCTAGAACAACAACTAAGGATTCACCATTCAGATTGGCATATGGGACCGATGCACTCATATCGGTCGAGATTGGATCTCCAACACTTCGGGTCAGTCAATACAAGGAGTTGTATAATGATGACAGCCTACGACTTAATTTGGATCTATTGGAAGAGGTTCGGGACTCAGCTCTAATAAGGTTGGCAATTTACCAAAAGCGAATGACCCGACACTTTAATCAAAAAGTGAAGCAAAGAAGGTTCAAAGTTGGGGATTTGGTCCTTCGGGAATCAGAGGCATCAACCCCCCAGAACACTGGCAAGCTGATGCCGAACTGGGAGGGGCCCTATGAAGTGGTAGAAGTGCCGAAGCCAGGTACTTACCGGCTTCGAGCAATGGATGGCTCAGAAGTGAAGAATACATGGCATGCTGGAAGACTTAGAAAATATTACCAGTAAAAGTTATGTCATCCTTTCCTTTATTTATGTAAGTCAATTTATCCATCAAAGAAATAAATGAGATTTCTCTTCGAAAATGTTCTGTACTTCATTTATATTCATAAGCTTTTACAAATTCGATCAGACAAACTTCGGACATAAACCGATCAGAAAGTCAGAAATGACATAACTGATCGATAAAAGCACAAGTATAACTGATCGGGAAAATCATGAATTTGATCTGATAAGCTTCAGGCGTAAACTGATTAAAAAGTTAAAAACAAATGTAACTGGTCGGTAAAAGTCATAAGTGTAACGGGTCGAGAAAATTACAAAGAAAAATTGTGTACTTCATTCATATATCCATAAGTTTTTACAATTTCGATTAGATAAGCTTCGAACAAAACCAATCAAAAAGTTAGAAACGACATAACTGATCGGTAAAGTTTTGAAGCATAACTAATCGAGAAAATTACAAACATGGGATTGAAAAAAGATTACAAAGAAAAGTATAAGTCCTAAAAGAAACTATTCTTGAGGAGCATCATCTCCGGCTTCAGATTCCTCGTTGGAAGAATCAAGGACAGAAGCATCGTGTCCAACGGCTGTAATCTTGACCCGAGCCTTTTCCCGATAGGTCTCATAGCCTTCAGCAAATTGAGCCATGATCTACTCGGTCAGGGCAGGGGATTCTTCATACTCTTCGATCGCGCGCTGCTTGACCTCAGCACGTTCTTCCTTTAAGGTATTATTTTCCCAAATCAAGTGCATCATCTTCTTATGAATCCTAGAAAACTGCTCCTCAAGGGAATGTAGAGCCTGCACCCAATCCTTATTCTCCTCCAACAGATGATCCCTCTCCTCAAGGAGCTTCTTGGCGTGATTGTCGAGGCCGATGAACTCTTGCTGAAGTAGAGAATATTGACCCTTGAGCTTATCAGCCTGACGTTCGGCCCTCGTAACTTGGTTTTGGGTCTCGGCATGAAGATCTTTCTCCTTCTTCAGCTCCGATTGAAGACCCCAAACCTCAGCCCCGAGCAATTCCACATCTGTCTTTGTCTGAGCTTCCTTTTTAGTGGCATAGGCCAGAGGCGAAACGGCTCGGGCGAGGATAGCATTGGCCTAAGGCACAGTGAAGACATACATTAGCTAGGAAAAACACAGCATCAATAAAGAAGACATCTTAAGTTATCCGACTTACCTGACATTGGGCCTTGATGTATGCCACTAAGTATTCTTCAAAGGTGAATCCCATAAATCGCTCGTCGTCCCCACGAAGCTTGAAGTTCTTGAGCTAATTGTACGGAAACACCTCAGAAGGACTCCTCGGACAGAACGTAGTTGGCGTCCCCTGAGAGGAGCTCGCCTCGGTGTGCGGCCTCAAGGTATGAGTTAATGTTGGTGGTGGGTTGGCCTCCACGACTTGCAGTTCGGGACCTTCAACCAGTCGAGGTTGATTTGATCGAGGTACGAGAGGAATGTCTTCGGTTTCCTCCGAATCCTCGATCACTACAACTGGCGTAGGAGGTGGAGGAGTCGGCTTCGGCAGGGCTAAAGAAGTGGCCTTGGGAGGGGCTTTGGTGGAAGACCTCTTCATTTTCTTTAACAAGGCCATCTTCTCATCTCGGTTCATCTTCAGTAGGTTTTTGTTGGCGGAATCGACAATAGTGGTCGGAGGAGCTGGACCCGAAGCAGAACTGGTTGAGAGTTCCGCAATTGGGATGGTCTCCTTTTCGGCAACTTCATCGATGATTGGAAGGAGGATTGGTTCAGTTGTGATCGGTAGTGGCACCAGTGAAGCATCGGCCCCCTCAGGCTTGAAGATTGTCACTACACAAAGGGAAATGAGTCAGAGAAAGGGTTATGGAAGCGAGACGAAAGATAAAGGGATTACGGAGAGGTTCGAGATAGGACACTTACGCCCGTGTTTGTACAGCCAGGTTTCATTGGACAAAACTCCTAGACTCCACTCAGTCTTACTCAACTTTTTGTAAAATTCCTTGAAAGCACCCACCCGATCCTTCGGGAACTTGGACACCTTGGCAATGGGATCGTTGGGATGGGCCCAGTTCGGCAGAAGTTAGAGGTCTGTCCCCCTAACATAAATCCACTGTGGGTGCCACCCCTTATTGCTCGAGGGAGTCTTGATGAGGATGGCTCGGTTGGCTTGTTTGTTTAATTGCCGAAGGCCAAGTATTTTTGACCTGCCAACGGTGAATAAGGCGAAGAAGAAGTCGAGACCAGGAGTGATCCTGATCTCCTGGCACAAGGCTATAAAAGAGATCAAATGGATGTACGAGATCAAATTTTTATAGTGATACAGCACGAAACCCCAGGGCAGCTATTTATGGCAGGTGGGGCCCGGTCCCAGGGAAACGTGTAGCATTTCAAAAAATGAAGAAGAACCGTTTAGGTTCCCTAGGTAACTCATCATTTGCTGTCGTGACTCTTCGAATTCGTGTCTTTTCAAGTCTCTAATTATAAATATATTATAACAAGAGACTGGGGGCAATGTTCAGGAGCATTTTACCGACCTCCAGGTAGGCCAAAGGCCTGATATCAGAATAGGATTCTAAGCCCATTGGGCTGAAGCCCCCACGAACGTTTGTGGTGATTGGGATCGAGCACCCGATCCCGTTGGGCCGGAGCCCAGATCTAGTTGATGGTGTTCGGGTTCGGGTATCTGAGTTCTTTGGGCCGAAACCCTTATTTAGCGTATGATGTTCAGGGTCGGGCATCCGAGTCCTTTGGGCCGAAGCCCAGACCAGTATATGAGCTCGATCAGAGTAGGCCTATACAGTGGACTAGCTCACGTACAGAGTCCGAAGTCGTAAGGGCTCTAAATGGTTAAGGATCCTAATCCTAGCCATATTCGGATAATAAACTCCAAAGGTAGTGTTTGGGTGGGATTCCACTTGCACCTTTTAAGGAGATTGTGTTTGACCCAAATATTGGTAACTACCATATTTAGGAGTCCTAAACCGATTCGGAGATGGGTTCTAAGGTAGTGGGAAAGGCTATAAATACAAGGCTTGGGTTTCAACTAACAGCTAATACACTTTTGAGCACTAAACACTAAAACCTCCATTGTTAACCTTGTGAACGGCCTGTACTTATTCTTACACCGGAGCTATCCCCCGGCGGCACAAGCCGTCAAGCTTCGTGTGATCTGTTATTGTGCAGGATTTAGTGCATAGACTTGGTGATTGGACGCGCCGACAAAAATTGGCGTTAACAGTATAGTTATTGAAGTTTTTTAAAGAAAGAATATTTGATTCTTGATCATGTTGTTTTTCAACTGCTATAACTTGTTGGGCAATTGAATGCTCACCTTGCTTTTAAAAATAAAAATGTTTTCAGCGAAGCTATAAAGAACTGAAGGATCTATTGAAGATTAAAGGAAGAAATCAAGTCATGGAATTGAAGTGTAATTAATTATACCTTTATGTATCTGTTGTGGTGGATAGAAGTCACACTCGTAAATAAAGAATAATGTTGTTATCATTATTTATAATGTATTGAAGATTTTAAGGTAATAGAATTTAGGATTTGAGGAAATATATTGTTATATTTTAAAGGTTTATTTATATCTTCAGGATATAGATATGAATGTATGGAATGAAAAGCACCGTAAGGCACCGGACTCAGGTTTTCAGGTAGAATCGAATTTGGGGGCGTTACAATTTATCTTTATTACACAAAGGTGATTTTTTTCACCACCAAGCTCAGAACTGTTTTTGGTAAGTGTCATGGATCTACTCAAGCTATAAAGTTAGTTCAAGAGAACCAGACTCTGATACCATGTGTTTATTCCCAAAGGCACAAAGAGATCTAGAAGGGAGGTTGAACAAATCCTTTAAATTTTTATTTTAATGAATGATTACCAAATTAGTTAAGCAAGTTAATTAATTTAATTTAGAACAATGGAGAATATTTTTTTAATATCCCTTCAAAGATTAAAAGAAAATCTCAGTTCTAAATTTAGTGCACTGTGTGGAAAGAAGTCACAAAAATAAAACATTGAGTAACAGAAAAGTAAATGTGCAGAAAGTAAAGAACACTGAAAATTTTATGAGGTTATGAGCACAAAAGTCTCCTAGTCAACTCTTTTACTCTACAAGTAGGATATTCCACTAAGGAGAGGTAATCACTAAGATTACAGTTTACTCAGAACTATTACACAATTGATTCATAAAGAATCCTTCATCAAAATATTCAAGATCACTTAGATGTAAGACTCCAACTTATTATATATAAAATTAAATTTTCTCTATTTATTATCTTGAAATAATAAGGTAATAATTTGATATAATGCTTTGGTTATGGGTGAAATGTGCAAATTTTGTAAAATAAGCAAGTGGTTATAAAATATTTATTTTTTGTCGTGGGAATATTCGTTGGTGGTGGATATTCTTGTTGTTTTCGGAATATTAAATGCGATGGCAACCCATTGATAATAGAATAACTGTCAGATGAAAAAAACGACAAGTTTGAGTTTTTATAAATAACGATGTAGTTGTTACCGTTAACACTGTTAGAATACCCGATGGTTAAAATATAGTAATAAGCGTGTTAGTTGCATAATAGCACACGGTATTACACAAAAGATTTTTTTGAATTATTGATTCTTACGTGAGAATGCACTACTCAATAATTGTTATAGTAATTCTTTATTCAATATTTTATTTTATTGATTCAATAATTGTTGCGTTAATATTTTATATTATTGTTGTTTCAATAATTGTCATTACAATATTTCCATTATCGGATAAATAATTCATATTATTTGAATAATATTATTAGATAGCATTATTGGCAATGTCTAAAAGTTACATCGAGGAGAGGTTTGGTCACCTAATTGCGCTAGCGATGAGGAGAAATCCTTATCGGAAAGCCCCTCTTTCACAGGAGCGGCTTTGGTTGTCATTATTGTGATTCTGTAATATTATTTGTGAATAATTAATTACTAAATTATATGATAAGAAATATTTATTTAATGTGGATATAAATGAAGGATAGGGAAATATTTATTTTATGTGATTATAAATGAAGGAATTAATGCCGAGGTGTTTTATCAATATTTTGTAGGAATGGAGGTATTGAAAATCATTCGTTTATGGATTTCGGATATTTTCGATTTGGAATTTGGAAAAACTTAAAGCTACAAAGTTGTAGAGAATTCGATTTCATATGGAATGGACATAAAATTTGTATTTTTATGATAAAAGGGCTATTTATTATGAATTATTGAAGTTTCTGATTATTGTTTAAAATAATAAAACATTTTGGAAATTTCTAGAATTGGTGGGCCCCACTTTTGGTTGGTGAGAAATATGCTCAAATTTTATTTCAAATGTGGTGGGTGGCAATAGTAGCGAGGTAAAAGCCATCGGTAGCAAGTCGTCAGTCTGCTTGACGTCTTTAGCATTTTCTATAAATAGGTGCTTAGGTTAAAATTGAAAATCACACGAAAACATAAGCTTTCTCTCTATATTATATATATTATATTTTGTGAGTGATATTTAGATACTTTGAGAGTTGCTATTATTACAAGTTTCATTGACATCATCCAGATATTCCATTCCAATCTATTGTTTTTTGAGGTAAGGATGTTATTTTTTTTAAATGATATTATTTTCTTCAATATCATTATATATTCATTCCTAAGTATTGTTCCTTTTCACGTTCACACTAAGGGATGTTATTTTTTTTTGTAATGATGTTATTCTTTGATTGTATCCATGTTTTGATCTTTATTTTTGAATTCTACTTCACAATTGGTTATTATAGAGTATTATTGAATTTGGATAAACCGAAATACGAATCCCTAATATTTGTCTATCTCACTGGATTCGTTCTCTAAAATATTTTTCATTATCCTCAGTCCTTAATGGTGATACTTGATGAATATCTTTGGCCTGTAGTGCAAAGATGAATGATTATTTAATGAATATCTTTGGCTCATAGTGCAAAGATGAACAGGTGTTGAGATGAACATAACCAACTGGTGATACAAATGAATATCTTTGGCCCGTAGTGCAAAGATGAATATTTGATTCAAGATGTATATTGATTTATGTTACAGGGATAAAATATTGATGATGGACTTTTAAATTCATAGATGATAGTAGATTTCATTCTCTACTTAACTCTTCTAATAAATTGTTATTTTCATTGCGATTATTGATCTAAAACTTGTTGTCTATTATATTCTATCGATTTTTCTGTTGAAGACTAAGGATAATTTGTTGTATATTATCTTAGTCATAATATTCTTTCTTTGGGCTAGTTGAGCTCACCCTTTTCCTTTTTGTTCCATTTTTCTTCTCGAGAAGCGAGAACATAGCGAGGAACGATCGGGGTATAGAGTGATGGTCTGAGACAGTTGTTTTAGCGATCCTCACTATTTTTTGTAAAATAGTGCATCAATAATTGTAATGAGGACTTTTATTTGAGTGTGGATATTGTCTAGAAGACAATATTTATATTTAAACTCACATTATGTGTTTGTCGTATTTTGCACGACAATTGTAATAATAAAGTTGTAGTTGTTTTTACGTACCATGTATTTGGCGACTCGAAATGGGTGATGTATACCTATTTTGGGGGCGTCACACGGTTAATATCGAGCTTAGGGATATGGTCTCTGGCGGAGATCGGGGAATAGAACTAGGAGGGAGAGCGAGTAAATCCTTATTTAGTGTGTCCTACTAAGCTTATTTGTTGGTGATCATAATATAGGGATATTATGTGATATGTTAATTTGTTTAATTAACCCTTGTTTTATGGCGATTTTTAAGAATGGCGGTGAGAACGTTAACAATGGAGTGTATGAGGCCGTGGAACAACCTTGAATCACCAAACTAGAAAACGTCTGCACGGGAGGCAATATTCCTCTCCTAAAAACACTTACCGAGCAAGCGATGAATGATGGAATGTTTAGAAGCTTTTTGCGAGTTCATGTAAAATCGGATGAGGGAGACTTCGTGTACAAAATACTGGTGGAAATGATAATGCAGCGCGGTTTATCACTACCAAGCGATTCGAGGAGTTGGGACCACCAGTTTACGGGAAAGCGGGATCCGATTAAAGGCGGAAACATGGGTTAAGCAAATTACCAAGATATTCGATGTCTTGGGATGCGGAAGAACAAAAAGGTTCCATTCGCCACCTTTATGTTCCGTGGTGAGAAGCATTCTTGGTGGGAATCTATGAAGCGTACCAATGGTTACACTCAACATGTCTTGGGAAAGATTTGAAAAGCGTTCAATGATAAGTACTTTCACGAAAGTATTAAATCATATGAAGGAGGTAGAGTTTATTAGATTGGAGCGAACAACATGGCGGTGTCCCGATGCGAGGCGAAGTTCGCGAGTTATCTAGGTTTGCACCTCATTTGGTAGAGAATGAGGAGCGTGTATGGCGGATGTTTACGAGAGGTCTAAAACCACGAGATTAAATCGATACCTTATCTCTCACAAATTTTCTATGTATTCAGATGTTGTCAACATGGCTCAATTATTAGGCGAGATAATGAGTATGTTCAACGAGGGGACCACGACCGAGGTCATCTGGGTGACAGCGATCATCGGAGCGATGATAACCGGCGAGGAGGAAAATGCGGACAAAAGCGGTAACCACTCGGGTGGTAATCGTGGCCATGATAATAGGAGAGGTGGTCAGTGGAAATTTCAAAAGAGAGATTCAATAATGATGGGAAGACATCGGCGCACACCAACCAACAACAAATTCTAGGGGAGGAGAACGATCGCCGATTAGATCTTCTGAAATCACGGAGAGGAGGGACACATAAGTCCAAATTGTTCACAACCTTCAAGGTGTGTTTTCAATTGTGGAAAAGATGGTCATATAGCCCAATTTTTGTCCGATGTAGCAAATCAAGTCCAAGCTGGGATGGCGGCACCAAAAGCGAATACGGACAAAACAAAATCGGTGGTTCAAGGAGGCGTTTTGTCGTGGTGGTAGCCAAAATCTGAGAAACCCGAATGAGGTGATCACGGGTAAGCTAATCTTGAACTCTTGTGAAGTTTATACCTTACTGAATCTGGGTTCTACCCATTCTTTTATCTCTCTCTGCTTGTGCTCAGCGTTTAAACTTGACTCCGGAGAAATTAGACTTTGACTTATCTGTGGAGACTCCGTTAGGAGAAACCTTTATCACATCCACTTTTATAAATCTTGCTTGATCCAAGTTGTCACTATCACATTACCTGTTGATATTATCTCTTTAAAGATACTTGCATTTGATGTGATTTTAGGGATTGATTGGTTAACTACTCATCATGCCAAAATTGATTGTTTTAAATAAGGTTGTTAGTTTTCATATTCTAACCAACTTTGTTATCACGAATTCAAACAACTAAACCACTAAAATCGATCATTTGTCATATCAAGCCATAAAGCTATTCGTTTATTGAAAAATGGATGTCAAGCTTTCTTAGCCCATATTATGGACTTGAACAAAAACACGTCGATTTGAATAATATTTACATTGTTAGTGAATTTCTGGCGTATTTCTGAAGAACTTCTGGTCTACCCCGAGCGTGAAGTTGAATTCTTTATTGATCTTGAGCAAGAATTACAAAGCCCATTTCTAAAACCCCATATCGAATGGCTCTATTGAACTTGAGGAGTTAAAAGTCCAACTATAGGAATTGTTAGACATCGGTTTCATTCGTCCTAGTACATCTCCTTGGGGTGCTCTGTTTTTATTTGTAAAGAAGAAAGAAAGCGGGGAGTATGCGACTTTGTATTGACTACTAGGGAATTAAACCATGTCACCATCAAGAATAGGTATCCCCTACCTCGCATTGATGACTGTTTTGACCCGATTGCAAGGAGCACAATTCTTTTCAAAGATCGATCTTAGTTACGGATATCATCAATTTGAAGATTAAAAGCGAGGATATTCAAAAGCGCCTTGAAACTTCGATGCGGGCATTATGAATTCTTAGTCATGTCTTTTGGATTGACTAATGCTCCTGCTTCTTTTTCATGGATATGATGAACCGTGTATTCAAGGAATATTTGGATCAGTTCGTTGTTGTCTTTATTGATGACATCCTCATCTATTCCAAAAGCCGTGAAGATCATGAGCACCATTTGAAGTTGGTACTTCAAAGACTTCGTGACAACAAGCTATATGCCAAAATTTGAAGAAATGCGAGTTACGGCTTGAGGAAGTAGCATTCCTTGGGCGCGTGGTGTCAAAACATGGAGTATCTGTTGACGGACGAAGATTGAAGCAATACAAAGTTAGGAGCAACCAAAGTCGATGGCCAAAGTCGTAGCTTTTGGGCTTAAATTGGTTATTATCGGAGATTCGTGGAAGGATTTTCTCGAATCGCTACTCAGTTAACTTCGGTGACTCGGAAATATACAAAATTAGTATGGAGGAGGGAATGAGAGAAGAGTTTCCAAGAGCTCGAGAGGAGACTCATTTGGCTTTGTTACGAACAATACCATCTGGTTCGGATGGATTTGTTATCTCTGATGATGCTTGAGGCAAAAGGGTTAGGATGTGTTCTCATGCAACATGGGAAAGTCATAGCCTATGCCTCACGATGACTCAAAGAATATGAGAGGAATTATCCTACTCATGATCTGGAGTTGGCAGCAATCATTTTTTCGTTGAAAATCTGGAGACACTGAAAGTGGAGATTTATACGGATCATAAAAGCCTCAAATATTTCTTCACCCAAAAGGAACTCAACATGCGGCAACGACGTTGGCTCGAGTTGTTGAAGGATTACGACCATAGCATTCAATATCATCCTGGAAAAGCAAACATTGTGGTAGCGCATTGAGTAGAAGATCATATCATGATGTACGAGTGCGATGTTGTTAACATAAAGGCCCATTTTGTACGACTTACAAAGGATGGAGATAGAGTTAAAGGCTCCATGTACCCACATGATGATGGCAAATATTTGAGTAGAACCGACTTTAATTGATAAAGTTAAAATTTGCTCAAACTACGGACACGGGTGATGCGTATGAAGAAAAAGTGCAAGAAGGTGCTATTCCAGAAGCAAGAATCGATGAAGAAGGAATACTTCGAGTCAACTCCAGACTTTGCGTTCCTAATGATTATGACTTGAAGCATAAGCATAGAATCATGATGGAGGCACACAACACACCATTTGCAATCCATCCTGGGAGTACCAAAATATATCACGATCTTCGACATAAATTTTGGTGGAGCAATATGAAGAGAGAGATCGCGGAGTTTATCTCGAGGTGTTTAACCTATCAACATGTAAAGGTGGAGCATCAAGTGCCAAAGGGTCCATTGCAACCACTTGAGATTCCGAAATGGAAGTGGGAACACATTACCATGGATTTCGTTACAGGTCTTCCCAAAGTTTCTCAAGGCATAGATGCGATTTGGGTTATTATTGATAGATTAACCAAGTCTGCTCATTTCTTGCCTATCGTGAGACTTATTCCTTGAGCGTCTTGCTCGTATATATACGTAAATGAGATTGTGAGATTGCATGGCATGCCAATATCCATAGTTTGGATCGTGACCCAAGATTCACTTCACGATTTTGGGTTAGCTTGCAGAAAGCTATGGGCACGGATTTACGATTCAGTTCGGCATACCATCCTCAAACGGACGGGCAATCGGAAAGGACTATTCAAACCCTTGAAGATCTATTAAGACTCTGTGTCCTAGATTTCAAAGGAAGTTGGGATAAGTACTTGCCATTGGTGGAATTCTCCTACAACAACAGTTATCAAGCAAGTATAGGCATGGCTCCATTCGAGGGCGTTGTATGGGCGAAAATGTCGTTCTCCGATATCTTTGGGGCGAGGTGGGTGAAACAACGTTGGGGACCGGAATTAAATATGCATGACTACTGAGAAAAGATTCAAATGATTCGACAGCGTATAAAGACCTCACAAGATCGACAAAAGAGTTATGCGGATCTTCATCGAAAGGGCGTGGAATTTAATATTGGAGATCATGTATCTTTATTATGTATTGCTCCATGGAAGGGAGTTACAAGATTTGGGAAGAGAGAAAAACTCAATCCACGATTTGTTGGTCCATTTGAGATTCTTGATCCGAATAGGAAATGTGGCCTATAGACTCGCGTTACCTCGAAGCATGTCTCGTGTTCATAATGTTTTTCATATATCTATGCTTCGTAAATATGTGAAAGACCCAAACCACATTATTGCGTTAGAACCCGGACGAGATAGCGAAAGATTTAACGTCACGAGGAGGTACTGTCAAGATATTGGATAGGAAAGAGCATATCCTCTGACAAAGGTTATACCACAAGTCGAGGTTTTGTGGAGAAACCATGCTATTGAAGAAATGACTTGGGAGTTGGAATCGAAAATGAAAGCGAGGTACCCTCACCTTTTGAAACACAGTCGTCGTCGATTTGAGGGATGAAATTTCATAAGGAGGGAGGTTGTAAGACCCCAACTTATTATAAATAAAATTAAATTTCCTCTATTTATTATCTTGAAATAATAAGGTGATAATTTGATATAATGCTTTGGTTATGGGTGAAATGTGCAAATTTTTGCAAAATAAGCAAGTGGTTATAAAATATTCATTTTGTCGGGGAATATTAGTTTGGTGGTGGAATATTCTTGTTGTCGGGGAATATTAAATGCGGCCAGTACTTGACCATTTGTGGGCCCCATAATAGAATAATTGTCGGATGAAGAAAATGACAAGTTTGAGTTTTTATAAATAACGGCGTAATTGTTCTGAATTAACAATATTGGAATACCCGGTGGTTAAAATACAGTAATACGCGTGGTTGCACAGTAGCACATGGTATTACACAGTATTTTTGAATTATTGATTCTTACGTAAGAAGGCACTTTACTCGATAATTATTACGATAATTCTTGTTCAATATTTTATTTTATTGATTCAATAATTGTTGCGTTGATATTTTATATTATTATTGTTTCAATAATTATCATTGCATGATATTTCCATTATCGGATCAATAATTCATATTATTTGAATAATATTATTAGATAGCATTATTGGCAATGTCTAGAAAGTTACATCGAGGAGAGGTTTGGTCACCTAATTGCGGCCCGATGAGAGAAATCCTTATCGGAAAGCCCCTCTTTCACAGAAGCGGCTTTGGTTGTCATTATTGTGATTACATAATATTATTTGTGAATAATTAATTATTAATTTATATGATAAGAAATATTTATTTTATGTGGATATAAATGAAGGATAGGAAATATTTATTTTATGTGATTATAAATGAAGGAATTAATCTTTGAGGTGTTTTATCAATATTTTGTCGGAATGGAGGTATTAAAATCATCATTTTATTATGGATTTTGGATATTTTTGATTTGGAATTTGGAAAAACTTAAAGCTACAAAGTTGTAGAGAATTCGATTTCATATGGAATGGACATAAAATTTGTATTTTTATGATAAAAGGGCTATTTATTATGAATTATTGAAGTTTCTGATTATTGTTTAAAATAATAAAACATTTTGGAAATTTCTAGAATTGGTGGGCCCCACTTTTGGTTGGTGAGAAATGTGCTCAAATTTTATTTCAAATGTGGTAGGTGGCAATAGTAGCGAGTAAAAAAATATCATTTTATTAATTCAGTCAAGTCTGCTTGACGTCTTTAGCATTTTCCTATAAATAGGTGCTTAGGTTAGAATTGAAAATCAGACCAGAAGTATAAGCTTTCTCTCTCTATATTATCAAGCATATTTTGTGAGTATTTAGATACTTTGAGAGTTGTTATTTAATACAAGTTTCATTCAGCATCATATCCGATATTCCATTCCTAAGTACTGTTTCTTTGAGGTAAGGGATGTTATTTTTTTTGTAATGATGTTATTCTTTCAATATCATTATACCGAAATATTGATATGGATATTATTGTGGAATTTCTACCTTTTTGTGTCGGGGTTATATTCATTATTGACGTTATTCACATTATCTGACTTTATTCACCAAAAATTCAAAAAAATTTTTCTCTTTTTTGTCTCGGATGTCTTTTATGGTTACTATCTTTGATTGTATCCATGTTTTGATCTTTATTTTTGAATTCTACTTCACAATTGGTTATTATTATGAGTATTATTGAATTTGGATAAATGTAAAATACGAATCCTAATATTTGTCCTTTTATCTCTCTTTGGATTTGTTCTCTAAAATATTTTTCATCATCCTCGGTCCTTAATGGTGATTCTTGATGAATATCTTTGGCTGTGTAGTGCAAAGATGAATGATTACTGATGAATATCTTTGGCCCATAGTGCAAAGATGAGCAGTGTTGAGATGAACATGACCAATTGGTGATACTGAAATGAATATCTTTGGCCCGTAGTGCAAAGATGAATATTTGATTCAAGATGTATATTGATTGATGTTACGAGGATAAAATATTGATGATGGACTTTTAAATTCATAGATGATAGTAGATTTCATTCTCTACTTAACTCTTCTAATGAATTGTTGTTTCACTGCTGAGTTATTGATCTAAAACTTGTTGTCTATTATATTACATCAGATTTTCCTGTTGAAGACTAAGGATAATTTGTTGTATATTATCTTAGTCATAATATTCTTTTCTTGGGCTAGTTGAGCTCACCCTTTTCCTTTTGTTCCATTTTTTCTTCTCGAGAAGCGAGAACATAAAATAATTGCGAGGAATTTGAATGTTGATATTGTCTAGGATATATTTGTAGTGTGATGGTCCTAGCGAGTTGTTTAATAAATTTGTAGTCCTCACTATTTTTCGTAAAATAGTGCATCAATAATGTTTAATGAGGACTTTATTTGGTGTAGAGGGATATTGTTGACTACTTGTGAAGACATATTTGTATTTAAACTCATTCTTCAATTGTTATGTGTTGTTTAACGTATTTTGCAAACACTTGACAATTGTAATTAATAAAGTTGTAGTTGTTTCTCTCCGACATACCATGTATTTGGCTTTGCGATTCTCGAGCAATGGGTGATGTATACCTATTTTGGGGGCTCTACGATTTACAACTTAACTATTATAAAGATTTACTCTATAATTTAGATTAACCTAACAATTTTAATCCCTAAATTAAATCATTTTACATAAAACTCTTTTCATAAGTACTTTACAAAAACTACTTGGTTGAATAGATATTAAAAAAGTACAAAATTTTAATTTTAAAATTGTGATTTGTAAAATTAAGTTCAGGAGGCACAATAGTTTGATAAAGATCTTAATTAAAGACAGCTTTTGATAAAGATCTTAAGTACAATGAATTAAGGTTTCTTTTGAAATCCTCTTTTGGATAGTGAGTTAAAGAGAGTGAGGCAGTTATAACAGTTATATCAGTTATAGCAAAAATGAAATAGACGCAGTTATTTTTAAGTTGTTCAGAGCACTTAAAGCTCCTAGTCCACTCTTTTACTCTTCGAGTAGGAAATCCACTAAGGATGTCTTTTACACTTTCTGAATCTCACAGATTCCTTCTAGACCAGCAGTCTAGGTACTTCTTAGTTCACTCTTGAACTCTTCAAGTCCAGCAGACTTGGTTCTTCACAGTTCACTTAGAACTCTTCAAGTCCTTCAGACTTGGAACTCTTACTTCAGTTGATTGGTTTTTGTTGAGATCGTGATTGGTGCTACTCAATTGTTATTAAGCACTTGTTCGAAAGAACTGAGTAGCTGAGCAAGCTTCCTCTTTTTCTCAGATCGTAGAGTTGAGCGTTGAGTGTTCTTGTGCGTTTTTGTTCAATGTTTGAATACCTCTCTCATCTGTCTGTGGTCTGTATATATGTGATCTTTTTAAATCTATCCGTTGAAGTCATCTGATGAGGCATTAAATGCATTTGATATTTCTTAGCTTTGATAGAGACTTTTCTGCACATCTCCTGAATTGCAATCTGGCCCACTGACACAGCAGACTGCTTTCTCACCTAACACCTGAAAAAGGTGTTTTCCTCTGCCCAATGGTCCTTTTCTTAGCTTCTTGAATATGTTCCTTTTGATCAATACTAAGGATATCTTTTGTACCGTTGGGACTGGTGAGTGCTTCAACGTTCAAAACTCATTCAATATTTGTTGGAATTCGTCTCCAAACAAAAGATAGGGCTCGATGCTTCTGACACAAGACAGATGATACTCTACGATGCATATCGTGGTGTCTTGTCATATTTGTGCTTGGTCTGAATAGAACACTATAATTTCTTTCAAGGGTTTTCAAGCTACGATCTTTGCACTTGCTGATCTTTGAGTTAGCTTCGTTTACGTCTGGACCACTCTACGATTTCGAAAGAGGTCCTTGACCAGCGGATACATCTTCTAATCTTCTAAGCTCTACGATCGACTTGGCTATGATTCTTCAATCTATTTCTTTCAAGTTGATCGACTTGGTAGACTACGATTCTTGTTGAAGATCAACCTAACAATTTTGATCTATCACTAAGTCCTTGTACATATATTCCTTGAAGGACTTTACATATAATCATGAGCATTTACTTTAAACATCAAATCAAAACATGCATTCTTCCAACAATCTTCCCCTATTTGATGTTGACATAACCAAGGAGATTTGTTGTCATGATTATCAATTTCTATATGCAGTTACAGCAAAGTAAATATAACTTAATATTTCAGTGAGAAGCTAAAATTTCTAGAGAATAAGCATGAATTTATTGATCTATAAAGACAGATATTACATTTAAGTTTGACTACATTAATACGAATTAAAATTCAACTTATCTCTATTTCTTCGGCCTTTTGCTTCTTGGAGGATTTGCATTTTCCTTAGCTCTCCTTTTTCTGCTTGCTTCGTCTCTCCTGGCTAGATCTTCTAGCTCACTTGGGCTTAGTCTTGGATTGTGATCGTGCCTATTCATAAATGCAGGATCTCCAATTGGCATTCTTAGGCATGTTGTTGTTACCTCATGAGAGATGGTAGTTGGCCCTAGACTCCTTAATGGTTGAACCATTAAACTTCTTGCTGATCAGATCTTTGGGTCTGATGGCTAGATCGTGGAGTCTGCTGGTGGATTTGCCTTGCAGGAGGATTCCTTAAGGATTGAGGTTGGAATTGACCTCTGCCTTTTCCCTTGCCTCCTTGATCTCCTTTCCCTTTATTCTCCCCCTTTATGTCAGCATCAAGGGTGTAAATGTCTTCGGAGAGACGAGTTACTCCTTAGACAAGCTCGTTGAGTTGACTTTGAGTTTGAGCAATGTCTTCGCAATTTTCTTGGATTAAACATCAGATCGAGTTTCACGTCGTTTAAGGATGTTCAGGACATTTTCAGTCTGCTGCATTTGACCCATAGAGAAGTCTTGAAATTCCTTAACTGTAGTTTGGAGACTTGTGATTTTCTTTATCATTAGTTCGTTCTGAGATTCTTGAGTCTTTTGTAAGATCAAGACAGCATCCCTATGTCTTTTAGCTGGGAGAAAGTGGATGTCATCCCTGTCTTTTATGCTTTGAAGCATATCTTTGATGATCTCTGTAAGCGCTTTAGAGAGCTCAGAGCTTAGGGAGCTTGGGAGATTATTTGCAGCATTGATCATTGATGTTAATCTCAGCTGAATAAGTGCAGTGTGATCTTCAAGACTCACATTGAGTTCCTTGATCACTTTCACAGACATTGCTGACAAATCAGCCTTTGTGGACAACTCTGAAAGAATTTCATTTAGTTGGGGAATTTGTAAAGGAGGTGGTGTGTTCTTGAATTAATCTTGCAATGAATAGAGGGCAAGATCAAGATTAAAGTATTCGTTGCTGGATGAGGAGGGAATATCTGATGGAGGGGCCTGAGTTTGGATGTTTAAGTTTGGTGGCTCTACGATTTGAGGTGGAGACTCTACAATGGGGCTAGAGTCAGTGATCGTAGAGATGATGGGATGTGGGAGCATTATGAAGTTGATCACATTTGGTTCCTCAGTTATAGAATTTTGGGGTTCTGCAACTGGAAATTGATTTAGTGGATAAAGAATTACTTCCAACCATCGTGGGAATTCATAAAATTGATTAAATGAGGATGATGGCAAGTGATTAACTCTGAAGAGGGTTGGGATAGACAGTACCTCAGGTTTATTCTTTGAGGAAGAGTTGTTTGTGAGTAACTTCTTGGCAAAGTTGAATCTTCCTGGGAATCCATTAGCTAGCACTGAGATGCCCGGATACTCTTTGAAGCTCCAAAACATGTGACTCCAATAGTTTAGAATTTGAGCTTGATGGAAAGGCATCATGGGTAGATATGAAAATAGTTGCTCATAGTTGGCTCTTCTGTACCCATCAATGCCCACAGCTATGATCTCGATCGCGTCACCTTCATCCTCTTCTCTATTTTTGTTGGAGGATTCCATTATCTCAATAGCGTCATGATGTTCTTGCATTGGTTCTTCTTCATTTCTTGCAGGGACCTCTTCTTCTGCCATGGAGATGTCATGAGCCTCCCCCTCAACTTGATCATCTTCTTGTAAGATCAATAGTTCCCCCTTAACTGGAGCACCTTCTAAGATGGGAGCTTCAGGCATCTCCCCCTCAGCAGGTTTATTCTCTATCATCAGAGCTTCAGGTGTCTCCCCCTCAGTTTGAGCTTTGACTTTTTGGCTTTCATTTGCTGCGATCAGTAGAGACTCTACGATCGAAGAGATTGATGGCCTTTTGGACTTGTGGCTGATTTTATTCTTCTTCAACAACTGAGATATGGTAGCTCTATCTTCTTCTGCCTCAGCCTGTTGTTGCTTCCTTCTTAGGATCCTTAGAGTCTCAATGTCTGAGGACTCTACAGGCTTATCGGTAGTGGATCCTTGAGGCTCTTACATAGTTACGGCTTTCGACTTTCTTTTTGCCCTTGCTTTTTACGATCAAAGCAATGGGTTCTTCCTTGTTATTGTTAGCTTCTTCTTCTTCTTCTTCTTGATTTCTCGACAACCCACATATTTCCCGGCACTCTCGATTCCTTTATTTCACCATTCTTCCACTTTGGATTCGGACATCATCCGCACATTTTCAGCTGGATTCCTATTCCAGTTTTCGAATAGTTGTTAGGTCATTTGCCTGTTTGGATTAATGGCTTCTCCTTCGTCGTCCTCAATCTTATCACCTAAAGCAGCCTGTAGGATGATGCTTGTAAATTGCCTGTAGAGCATCTTTTGAGAGCTCTTTGTCTTCTTTGAGCTGATTAACCACTTTCCAATCCATTCAAGCAATAGAGCCCCATAGTTAAGTTGTATTTCATAACATATAGCGATCATGAGCTTGAGTTGCACCTCATTCTGAGTCATGACCAGAGCTCTTGTAACATATACATTTTCCAATAATATCAGCTAGAAATTCATACCTCTGTGGAAACTCCTTCTTCTTGTATCCTTTGACAGAGGGTGATTTCTTGTGATGCATCTTTTGAGTCCCTTATGGAAGTCTATGCCATCTATGGATGGATACCCTTGAGTTTGAGACCTAGGGCTAGATTGATGTCCTCGACCTTTGAGTCGATTTTTCGTTCTTGACTTTCGCAGTGATGATGGTGTTGTTTACAAATACACCATTATTGTAGAATTCTTTTACCAGCTTCGGGTAGATCAATGTGTCTGTACCCAAAGCTTCTTTGAGACCCGCCTTCTTCAGTAACGACAGAGTCTTGTGAAATTTGGGTTCAGCTGTTTTGAACTCATCAAAGCAGAGTCTGTAGCCGGAGATAACACTAGAAGCCGCCATTGATTTTCTTGCAAGAAGTGTGATTGACTGAGCTTTCTTCTGATTTAGGGTTTCTGTTTTGAGAGAGGATGAGAGAGATAATCTTTTGAACTTCTGATTTTAAAAAGACGATTTCAATTTATACTTGTAGCTTCCCTCTCTCCATTTTTCTTAGTGGGACAGGTGTCGAATTCTGCTTGGCTCTACGAATTTGACTGAGAAGAATTGTACTGAATTGCCCTTAACTCCTTCTGAGCTGACATATTCTTCAGGAGGACTACGATCGTTGAGATGGTCCTTGGAATCGTCGAGTCTGTTCTACCATCATTGAGTCTGTTCAGCAGTCGTCGTGTCTGAGCTACAATCGTAGAGTCTAAACTGCAATCATCGAGTCTGACCGAGTCCTTGTGATGAACTTTTGACTTAGCATTCCTCTTGGTTCAAGATAACTCAAGAAGGGCCAACCTCATAGAGTGAATCAAGGGTTAGGTTTGTTCCTAAGGTGCTTGTTTGGAGAGATTGCTTTGTTTTGAATTTCATCATCACAAGATGCTCCTTTGCTTTGATGGAACATTTATATCTTTGGAACTCCTTGATATCTTTGATGTCTCCTTGATACACTTATCGCGTGATCGTTCGATATTGAAGAAAATATCATTTAAGAAGAAAATAATACCCACACCTCAAAATAATAAATGCTTATTTGATCTCGTTGAGTCTTATTCGATAGTTGTCTTTTATGACACTTGCCTCTCTGATCGTGGACTTCCTTTGATCATGTCTATGATTTCGAAAATAGCCTTTAAACCTGTATGGTTAGCACATACTATAGCATATTTTTCATGGTTGTAAGTTAAGCATGCCTAGCTCACTTATTAACTTGTTAAATCTGGGTTCATCTAGAGGCTTTGTAAAGACATCAGCAAGTTGATTTTCAGTAGGGATATATTGTAAAGATATGGTTCCATTTTGCACATGATCCCTAATGAAGTGATACCTTATTTCTATATGCTTAGTCCTAGAATGCATGACAGGATTATGAGTTATAGCAATTGCACTTTTGTTGTTACAGTGAATAGGTATGGATTTAAATTCAAACTCATAATCTGCTAGTTGATTTTTCATCCATAAGATCCGAGCACAGTAACTGCCAGCAGCAATGTATTCAGCTTCTGCAGTTGAAGTAGATACTGAATTTTGCTTCTTGCTAAACCAGGACACAAGTCTGTTTCCTAGCAATTGACAGGTGCCACTGGTACTTTTTCTATCAATTTTGCAGCCTGCAAAATCACCATCTATGTATCTGTTAGCTCAAATGAGGACTCCTTGGGATACCAAAGCCCCAAATGGGGTGTACCTTTGAGATACCTAAAAATCCTCTTTACAGCAGTTAAATGAGATTCTTTAGGACTAGCCTGAAATCTAGCACAAATGCATGTTGCAAACATTATATCTGGTGTACTGGTAGTTAGATATAAAAGAGAGCCTATCATACCTCTGTATTGAGTTATATCAATACTTTTACCTTTTCATCTTTGTCGAGCTTGGTTGCGAGGAGCAATTGGGGTTTTTTCATGGGAGAGGTGACTCCATGCCATACTTCTTAAGTAAGTCTTTAATGTACTTGGCTTGGTTGATGAAGATTCCTTCATCGATCTGCTTTACTTAGTCGAGGAAGAAGTTCAGCTCACCCATCATGCTCATTTCAAACTTGCTCTGCATAATCTTGGAGAATCTCTTGCATAGCTTTTCATCAGTAGATCCAAAGATAATATCATTAACATATATTTGAACTAATAGGACTTTATCTTTATGCTTTCTAAGAAATAGTATGGTATCTACTCTACCTCTAGTGAATCAATTTTCAATAAGAAAGTTAGTTAGTGTTTCATACCATGCTCAAGGTGCTTGTTTAAGGCCATATAAGGCTTTGTCTAATCTAAAGACATAATTAGAAAAAGATGGATTGATGAAACCTGGAGGTTGTTCTACATAGACTTCTTCTTGAAGTTCACCATTCAAGAATGCACTTTTGACATCCATCTGAAAGACCTTGAATTTCATGTGAGCAGCAAAGGCAAGAAATATTCTGATGGCTTCTAGTCTGGCAACAGGTGCAAATGTCTCATCGTAGTCAATGCCTTCTTCTTGAGAGTAACCTTTGGCCACTAGTCTAGCCTTATTCCTGGTTATCACTCCATCTTCATCCATCTTGTTTCTGAAGACCCACTTGGTTCCAATAACAGGATGATTCTTTGGTCTTGGAACCAATGTCCATACTTTTGCTTCTTTCAATCGATTAAGTTCTTCTGCATAGCCTCTATCCATTTTGGAGTCTTCCATAGCATCCTCTATTTTCTTTTGTTCCATTTGTGATAGGAAGCTTAGACAAAAGCATTCATTTTGGGTGGCAGCTCTTGTTTTGACTCTTGCACTCATATCTCCAATGATTAGATCTTGAGTGTGATCTCTTACCCATCTGCTTCCTGTTGGGACATCTGTTCTTATGCCTTCTTGTCTTAGATCTTCAAGATCTATTTCTTCTTCTTGGTTTAGAGGTTCGTTGTCTGGTATAGGTCTCTCTACAATCTCATTTCCTTGCTCAATGATTTCACTGTCTGGTACTACGATCGTAGTGTTGAGCTCGACGACCTCGTTCGTAGTTCCTGAACTATTGGTCGTAGTGTCTTGGGGCACTGATTTGTCTAAGTCTGTCTCATCAAAGATGATGTGAATCGAGATTTCAACACTCAGTGTCTTCTTGTTGAACACTCTGTAGGCCTTACTATTTGTGGCATATCCAAGAAAGATTCCTTCGTCTGATTTTGGTTGAAACTTTGTCAAGTACTGCTTTCCATTGTTGAGTATGTAGCATGCACAGCCGAAAACATGAAAGTAGCTGACACTTGGCTTTCTTCCTTTCCACAGTTCATAAGGAGTCTTTTTAATCGTAGTGTATGAGTGATCTGTTCTGAGTGTAGCATGCAGTGTTGACAGCTTCTATCCAGAAGTATTTAGGCAGATGGGCTGCTGCTAGCAGAGTTCTTCCAGCTTCTATCAATGTCCTGTTCTTTCTCTCGGCTACTCCATTTTATTGGGGAGTTCGTGGAGCTGAGAAATTGTGATTAATGCCATTGTCTGTGCAGAACTGATCCATTTCTGAGAAATCGAATTCTCTACCATGATCACTTCTTATGGCCTTGATTTTCTCTCCTTTCTCGTTCATCACCAGCTTGAACATCTAGATCAGTTGGGAGCTTGTTTCATCCTTTGAGGTTAGAAAGAACATCCATATAAATCTGGTGTAGTCGTCGACTACGACCAGAGAGTATCTCTTTCCCCAAGGCTCGTTGTTGGAATTGACCCAAAAGATCCATATGTAGCAATTGCGAGAGGCTTGTCAATTGAGTTGATGGTTTTGCTCTTGAATGAGCTTACAGTGCCTTTCCAAGTTGGCGGGCATTGCCTGACCTTTCTTTGACGAAGTTAAACTTGGGTAAGCTTCTGCAACTAGATCTTTTGAAGCTAATTTGGACATGCTTTTAAAGTTGAGATGAGATAATCTTGATGCCATAGCCAACTCATTTCTTGATGCTTTAGCCAAAAACATATAGTCTCGTCGAGCTTAGTTTTCCAAGGTTTCTTGTGTAGACATTTCCTTCTCTTGTTAGGTTAACTTTCTGACGAGATGTCTTGGTCTCGGACTTGTCTTGATTGTTGGTCTCTTGATGACTTGACATTGATTGTTGAGAAATGTTACTTGATGACCCTTGTCGCAGAGTTGTCTCTTGTCTTGCTAGAGCCGTTGTCTCCAAAGATGACCGAGGGACCCTCCTTCTCTATGTAGTCAGACAGAAGGGCTTTGTTCCTTGTCATGTGCCTTGAGCATCCACTATCTAGATACCAGGTTGTGATCGTGGAGCTCTTTTCCTGTAATAACATTAAACCTTCATTTTGGTACTCATACTTGCATGGGTCCTACATTGTTAGTGCCCTTGGGGACCCAAATCTGCTTGATTTTGGGTCTCACGTGCATGGAATTGTAATAATATTTTGCAGCCTTGTGGCTAGCTCTGTAGCACACAAAACATTTGATATGATGCATGTTTGTGTGTGTGTGTGAAAGTTCTTCCTCCATTTGGACTTTTGTGGGTTATTGGTCATCTTCCTGATAGGCTGATATTCCTTCTTCCATGTGTTCTCTTGTTTCATGATTTGTGAAGAGTCTATCTTACTTCTACTGTACCTTCCCGGTTGGTTCGTAGAGTTGATCTCATTGGACTCTACGATCCTTCGAGGTTGGTGAGTAGTAATTAGATTACTCTTCTCTTTTTGAAACCCAGAATGAAACATGAGATCCCTTACTCACAGGAATATGAATTGAATCAAATTTGAAGCGGGGTTTGATGAGGCTCGACCTTACATGAGATTTCACAAATGTAATGCCTCTACTAAAACCTGAGGCATTACTAGTGCTAATTTCCTTTGCTTTTTCCACACATGACTCTGAGGTAGATTCCCCAAAGCCTAACCATGTTTTATCAGAGACACTTCTCTAGTTAGAGATTAAGGAGTCAATGGATGAAGAGGATTTATTCTATGTAGAGATTGTCTTTTCTAGATCCTCAATCTTAGAGGTTAGACTAGACTCTCTTTTTTCACTGAGCTCATTTGTTTGTCTTAAGAGCTTATTCTCAGCTTCAAACTCGGAGAGAGAATCAGTACTAAGAAGGGATTTTTTCAGTTCTTCTTGAACCTTTTCTTTCTCCTTTTGAAGAAGTGAATAATCCTTAGACAGAACTCTAAACCACTTCATGTATTGGTGTAGATCAGATGTTATACCATGTAGTGCAGTCCTAAGGTCATCAATGTCTACATCAGGAGAGTTGAAGTCAAATACCTCATCGATACTTACTTCATGTATGTTGGAGTTCTGTTTGTCCCTTGCATTTTTTGCCATCGAGCGATAGATTTTTGCCATTTGAGGATCTTCATCATCTCCAGTTAGGAGTTGAGTCATTGTTTGAGTCACTCCACGATCCTCGACTCTGAAGGCTTTGTCTTTCTTACGTGGCCTTTTGTTGCCTTTGTATTCCTTCTTTGAATGTGATTTCTTCTTGAGTTCTTCTCTGAGAGGTTTGTTGCAGTTAGCAATGAAGTGGCTCGGTTTCTTGCAATTGTAGCATAGGTCATTCATTTGCTCCTGGCTGCTGTAGTTGCTGACTTTCTTTGGCTTGCTGGTTTTTCCTTGTCGCATGAACCTTCTTAGTCTTTTCACCAGCATTGCAAGGTCCTCATCATCATCTTCATCGTAGTCAGAATCAACTTCAGTGCTGACTTTGGAGGTGTTATCAGTTGCTTTGAGAGCAACACCTTTATCCTTCTTTCTTCCTTGAACAAGGTTTTACGCTTTCGTTGAGTCGGCTCCGGTTAAATATGTGAGAAGATTGTCATACAACTGTTGGATAGTCATTTCATGTAAATTCTTCGATTCTCTAATGGCAGTGGTTTTGGCATCCCACTTGCTTGACAAGGCTCTCATGAACTTTATGATTAGATCTTTGTTTGGATAGATCTTTCCATAGGCTCGGAGAGAGTTGCGCAGAACATTAAATCTTTCGTAGGTGGCAGTGACGTTCTCTCCTTGAACATGAGCAAACATCTCATATTGTTGAGTCAAGAGAGATTGTTTGTTTTCTCTGACTTCTTCTGTTCCTTCATGCATAATGAGTAGTGCTTCCCAAACCTCCTTTGTTGTTTTGCTGTTGACCACGTTTTCAAACAGATCATCTTCTAAGGATTGGAACAAGATGTTCTTGGCCTTTTTGTCGAGCTGGACAGCTCTCTTCTCATTCTCTGTCCATTCTCCTTTGACCTTGATCTATACTCTGTCTGGGTCATCTGTAGTTGGTGCAAGCTTTGTAGGAACATAGGGCCCATTCTGAACAATTTCAAATAGATCTTCATCTATTGAATCCATGTAAGCTTACATCCTAACCTTCCAGTTAGAAAATTTATCTTTGTTGCACATAGGTGGCTTGCTGCCTCCTCCAGTCTTTGATTTGCTTGGTAAGTGTGCCATTGGATCTACTCAAGCTTTGTAGGCTATTTATAGAACCTGCTCTGATACCAATTGTTAGTTCCCGGAGGCACAATAGTTATTTAGAAGGGGGGTTGAATAGATATTAAAAACTTTTCTTTGTATTAAGAAAGTTTTGATAAAGATCTTAAGCACATCAGAATTAAGGTTTCTTTGAAATCCTCTTTTGGATAGTGAGTTAAAGAGAGTGAGGCAGTTATAACAGTTATAGCAGTTATAGCAAGAATGAAATAGACACAGTTGTTTTTAAGTGGTTCAGAGCACTTAAAGCTCCTAGTCCACTCTTCTACTCTTCGAGTAGGAAATCCACTAAGGATATCTTTTACACTTTCTAAATCTCACAGATTCCTTCTGACTGGCGATCTAGATACTTCTTAGTTCACTCTTGAACTCTTCAAGTCCAATGAGACTTGGTTCTTCACAGATTCACTTAGAACTCTTCAAGTCCTTGGACTTGGAACTCTTACTTCAGTTGATTGGTTTTTGTTGAGATCGTGGTTGGTGCTACTCAGTTGTTATTAAGCACTTGTTCGAAAGAACTGAATAGCTGAGCAAGCTTCTTCTTTTTCTCAAATCGTAGAGTTGAGCATTGAGTGTTCTTGTGCGTTTTTGTTCAATGCTTGCATACCTCTCTCAATTGTCTGTGTTCTGTATATATGTGATCTTTTTAAATCTATACGTTGAAGTCATCTGATGAGACATAAAATGCGTTTGACATTTCTGAGCTTTGATGGAGACTTTTCTGCACATCTCCTGAATTGCAATCTGGCCCACTTACACAACAGACTGCTTTCTCACCTAACACCTGAAAAGGTGTTTTCCTCTGCCCAATGGTCCTTTTCTTAGCTTCTTGAATACGTTCCTTTTGATCAATACTAAGGATATCTTTTGTACCGTTGGGACTGGTGAGTACTTCAACGTTCAAAACTCATTCCACATTTGTTGGAATTCGTCTCCAAACAAAAGATAGGGCTCGATGCTTCTGACACAAGACAGATACTCTACGATGCATATCGTGGTGTCTTGTCATATTTGTGATTGATGCGAATAGAACACTACGATTTCTTTCAAGGGTTTTCAAGCTACGATCTTTGCACACTCGATCTTTGATCTTTAAGTTAGTCTTGCGGACTCTACGTTTCCGACCACTCTACGATTTCTGAAGAGGTCCTTCAAGGCAAATACGCTACGATCTTCTAAGCTCTATGATCCTGCCTTGGCTTCTGCAATCTGTTGATCAGCTTGGTAGACTACGATTCTTGTTGAAGCCTATCTATTTCTTTCAAGTCATAGATCAACCTAACATCTTTGATCTCTTTATCTATACATTCGTTTATAGAATGATGAACATTAAAAGTTAAGATCAACCTAACAATTTTGATCTATCACTAAGTCCTTGTACATATATTCCTTGAAGGACTTTACATATAATCATGAGCATTTATTTTAAACATCAAATCAAAACAATGCATTCTTCCAACATATAGTTATGATGAAACTTTTGTTACCAATTTTATTTTAAATAGGAGATCTTTAATTAATTAATGTAAAAAAAAATCTCACTCATATATTAGTAATAAAAATTTAGTTATCTCTTAAAACTAAAAAGAAATCGGTAATAATTTTATTTTATATAGAATTCTTTAAACACCATGGTACCTTTTATCCCTACCTTTCTCCCACCGATCGAAGAAGCAAGTTATCACCAATCTCGTTCTCATATCCAATTGATCGAGCAAATCGCTGAAGGAGAATAAAGGTATTATCAATCTGGTTCTCTTCATCATTCTCGTTCAATATCTCCACCAATCTCGTTCTCATACCTAATTGATCTACATACCATAATTAGCACTTGAATCTAGCTTTAAATTCTCAGAATGGACTGTTTGAATATCGATTTATCATTTTCATTCCATGTGTATATGTATGTATGCTCTACTCTTTCAATTCCATGTTTAATTTCATTAATTGCTTGGGTTTTTGTTTGCTTTGCTAGAGTATCCTCCATTTTTGTCTTCTAAATGTTTGATAATTTGACTCAAAGATAACTAACAAGTATATAATTGTACTCCTTTTATTTTCTGTTTTGGTTTTTCCTTTCCATTCTCCGATGTAATTTTAGTGAATTTTGTTTTTGGGATATCACCTTAAATGTATTTGTGTGACTGAATTATTACCATTTGAACTTGTAATGATAAAAGACTGCTTTGATGTTTCTGTTTGATGGTTTTATGCTAAAAATGTCTTTTTGGTATTTGATTAAGTTTTGTATTTACAACATAAATTGGTAATGTCAAAGGTGGAACCTTATGTATTGAGCACTTCATTAGCATTGATGTCAGTGGTTAATATGCTGCTATGTTATATAGTTATTGCTTCTGTTTTGGTGGAGTTTTCCTTATGATAAGAATCATTTATGATACGTTGTTATTTCTGTCAATATTTGTTTACTCTGTGTTAAGATGTTTTGTCTTCTTCTTCTGATCTTTTTTTCTGTCAATATTTGCTTTAGTTGTTTTTGTTCAGCTTCTGCTATGTGAACTTTTGTTAAGCTGCTGCTCTGTTTGGTGAGGTACTATCATTTTGAATTAAGTGCACTTTGGAACTCTGCTCTGCTTATATTGTTTGCAGTATTGCTGAAATTTGATCTCCTGATCATTGTGGTGCAAAGTTAAAGTGATATCATCTCTTTTTTTGTTGAAGGGATGATACCATCTAGATCAGCTCATGGTTGGTGGTGCCTTATGATGTACAAATCAGATTTTTATCCACAAATAAACAACTTAATTTGTACACAAATAATTGATCATTTATGTATGACATTCTAATTTGCACACATAAATAATTGAGCCTTTTTCCTCTTCAAAAAAAAAGAAAGTAAAAGTGTGTAATCAATTTGTATTGAGCCATATATAGTTATTATTAACTTGTGGATGAAATTTTTTATTTTACACTGATAATTGAGCCGCCTTTTATTGTTTGTATATTCCGTAGTATTTTGTGCTTGTTCATGGGTAATTTGAACCGCCTTATGGTGTTGGACTTGGACCTGTATAAGGATAGCTAGCGGAGGTGGTTTGTGTTACCTTGCGCCATATGTATGTATTTGCAGACCATAAATTAGACTCGTTTATTTTTAGAGTTATACAGGTTCATGAAAAGGCTGCTAAGTGAAGATATAATCGTTTTTCATGGTTTGATGATCTTAGTATAATTTTTGGAAAAGATAGGACAACTGGTCATGATGCCCAAACTGCAGCTGTTGTGCGTTAGGAACTTGATAAAGAAGATGTTATTCTTCAAGGTGCTGAAGATGGGCTTCAGGATCTTAATTTTGATAGTTCATCCATGATACATGACATTAATTCTGATGAGTCTACAAGCAAGAAATCTTCAAAGAAAAGAAGTAGAAGTATGGATTGCAGAGGCTATTTGTGCTTCAAGGATGATAGCTACTCAATTTCATGAAACTGCCAAAATGTTCAGTCAAGCAATTTGTGAGGACAATCTGATGGAGCAAAAAAAGAAACTCAATGAGACGCTTTCCAATATTTCTGGAATTTCTAAAGTGCAAAAGTATCAAGCTGCGAAGAAGATGGCCGATAATGAGAATCTCATGATATTGTTCTTTTTTTTTTTTTTTTTTTTTTTTTTGCTAAATAAAAGTGTTAAAAAATAAATATTACATTAATGCAATGATTTTGTACAAACTTTACTTCGTGGAGACATTTGAAAATATAGTGAATTTAAACTTTTAGGCCCCTATTATATGAATGGTAATAATTGCCTCTCATAGGACATATCATGTAATTGTATTATATAGAATCTTGGTATTATATAGAATTTATTATTACGTGAATACTTCAAAAATCATTCTCAAAAGTGTGGTGTTCGGTTCAAAATTATATATATATATATATATACTTTAGCTTGAATAATTGTTTGTTAGTGCATGTTGTATTACTTATTACTTTTTGTTTATTTCTATATATGATTTGTATTGGCTTTAAAGTTGTTTTTTTTCAGTATTTATTTGAATTTTAAATACATAAAATATAAAAAATTATTTTTCTAATTCATTCATAAGTTTGAAGTATATAAAAATGAAATGAAGTATATAAAATAATTTTCATTCATTTTATAAGTTTGAAGTATATAAAAAATGAAAAAGATTATTTTTCATTCCATTCATAATATAATTCATATAAACTAAACACTTAAAATAAAATAGTGATTTTATTCCTAACGAAATGAATGGACAAACTAAATATGAAAATGAGAATGACCATTCTCATTACCATCCCATTCTTTAAGCCATTCTATTCCTTAAGTCATTTCATTTCATACATGCCAAGAAATGGGAACCACCTTAAGTCATTTCATTTTATACATGTTAAGAAATGGGAACCAAACATATTAAATTTAAACGCTAAATTTTAACACTCAATTGTGAGTCTTCGATAATTATTTGTTCAAGTAAAACTTGTAATCATTCTAATAGTAATAATAGGTTAATTTGAATTTGAATAAAAATATTTTCTAATCATCATATACATGGAATAAATAAGAAATTAAAAATAATTTTTTTAAAAAATAAACCCTGTGAATTGACTAAACTAAATATTAAATTGAAAATAACAAGAAAAAAATACTAGAACTCAATTGTAAGTCGGAGCAAAACTTGTAATCATTCTAATAGTAATAATAGGTTAATTTGAACTTGAATAAAAATATTTTCTAATCATCGCATACATAGAATAAATAAGAAATTAAAAAAAATTTATTTAAAAATAAACCCGTGTGAATTGTCTAAACTGAATACTAAACTAAAAGAATTTTACACTCAATTGTGTGAGTTTATTACGACTCTAGTCACTCTTCCTCAGAACTGTCCGATTCCTCTTCAGAATCAGATGCCTTGTTATTTGTTTCATCTTCTGTTTCTAATTCAACATCTTTAATGAAAACTCTAAAAGTGTCTTTTAGCCCTTCCACTGCTTCTTTACTTTCAATAGTTGACGTTGAAGAAATTAAACTTCTTATATTTTGAAACGAAAGAGTATTTAACAACTTATTGGATCAAAAAGAAAACATGCTTCCTGCCGCAACTAAGTTGATCACTAAGGTTTTATTGAAGAATTCAAAATAAGAACCAACAGTAAATAAAAGTTCAAGATTTAAAAAGTATATATGAGAGGAAATTTAAAAGAGTTCAACACAAGTTCAGCAATACCCGGTAGACCAATTATTTTGCTGCACCAACAAAATCCACCTTTTTATCTGGAGAAGGGGGCTCGCAGATGATGATTCACTTAAAGATCATATGGAACCATGAAAATGTCAAACAAATAATTAACACATTTACTAGATTTCAAATGAAGTTGAATATATGATACAAATTACACTAGAGAAATAGAATATTTCAAATACCATGTACACAAATTTAGACAGAGAAACCTAATCCAGAAATTTCATTAAATTAGTAAGCAATGTAAAGAACTCTATGGATTCCAGTAAGCAACTAAAAAACTAGGGGAGGAGAGGGTCAACGACCTACTGAGTTCCATAAGGATTGTACGGTGGTCCATGCCTTGGATTTTGTTTAATGTATTGTGCTGGAACCACCTCATTTATACTACGCAACTGATCAAATCCCAGAGCTTGATGTTGAGAAACAAAGTTTGGTTGCAGAAGACTACCATATGAAGTTTCAGGGTTCTCGGAAAGAGTGTAATGCTTCAGTGATGCACGAGACACCTGATTACCTATACTAGAAATTAGACTAGCTTGTCGTGTACCTCCCCATATAGGGCCAGCAGAAATAGCTGGCTGCATTCCACTCAAATCTAATCTACATTGCCAGCCTACTGTAGGCAACATATATCCGATTCTCATAGGGTCAAGAGTAACAGGATGTTGAGTTTCTCCCCTGTGTCCTGTTGTTGTTCCTCCCCAACTTTCTGAAGGCACTCCTCCCCAGCCTTCGGTAGCTCGCATCTTTTTGGTCAAGGTAGGATCAGAAAGAATAACCTGCCGGGTATCCGCCAACCCTTCGCTAGTTGTTCTTCCCCGGCGTTTTTCTCCTGAACGTACTGTAGGCGCGTATTTTGACGTATGGTTATAAGACATAGCATGCTGTGTTCCTCTCCAACCATCTAGAGGTTGCACCCTTGGTGCCAGAATAAGAGGCAACTTTGGGTTCTCTTCATAATTTGTTGTGCCTGTATCAACTAGAGGAGGTATAGTAGCATCAGGGCCAAACAAAAATCCCCTTAATTTAGGTTCTTGAATCGAACCATTCATGAAATCAAAAAGATAACGAATAGAATGTTGAATGCACTGATTGATTTTTTGAACTTGCACTGCTCCTACTGCCCTTGCAACATTCTGAGACCGGTCTGTAAAATCCTCTATCTGGAAAAAGATAAATAATTAGCACAGACACCACAATCTGATTTTACATTTTGATAAAAGAAGTTAAAATTACACTTATGCAGCCAACTTTAGAGTCCCAAACTTTAGAAATCCATGCTCCTAGATACGTGCTGGCACATAGACCTTTGGACCAAAGCGTTGAAACAGAGGATAGCTGCATGGCATTGAAAATCTCAAAACTTACCATAATTTACCCCAGAAATAAGAATGTAAACTACTAATATATGAAAAATTATTATCATGTCCTCGGTAACTTGCAGGTATCATGACACGAATTTTGTTCTAATTAAATTAACAATTACCTTGATTAGCAGAGTTACGAAAAGCTTGGCCAGTGACTCTTTATTTCCTTTTCCATAGTTCAAAAAATTGTTTACCAACTTCAAAACCGATGCAGGATCAGGGCCATCTAGAAAATGCCAAGAATACTTAAATGTTAATAATGACCATTATAACCAAGGTTGGTTACTGCTACATCACAACTAGTAAATACAACTTAAAAATCAAAAGGATCGTGAAAAAGTGAAATTAGTAGTGGGAAAGGAGGAGAGTACATATTAAGGTCTTCATCCACCAAATATAATTAACAGACAAGGAGAAATAGTATTTACAATTTGGACATCATCAAGAAGTAATTTTTTTTTTTTTTGGATCAGTGGGTGGAGTATAATTTCCCAGATTTTCTATAGTTGGGAAAGTAAGAGCAGTAAGACTTCTATAATAGTATACACCATGGAACAGCAAATACTCTGGTAGTTATCGGTATTAAAAAGCTAAAGAATGTATCAGTTAATCTTCATTGCACTTCTGATTTAAGTGAGTATAGTGCCCCACTGCCACCAATACATGGGAGCTCTTTCTATGAACAATATCTATCTTACTTACAAATGGTTGGATGAATGAATACAGATTTAGATGTCACATAACTATCTTAAAAATAATGCAACATGCCGAATAAGGGAGTCAAATTTGACTTAGCCTGCTATTTCAATCACAATGACCTGGTCTCCACCCTTTAGAATAGCCAGAATTTCAATTTATATCAATCTTTTTAATTCTCTAGAGCAAGGAGACGACTGCCTGCAGGATCCAGTTCAGAGACCACCGTACAAAGTTTGCTCCCTATCACTTTTCCAGAAACACTTAAACCTTCGCTCAAAATTTCTTTTTATGATTGCTTAACTCTTAAACCTATGCGATTTCCATTTATCAATTCAATTTACAAACTCTATAATCAGTGAAGTTATGGCTACCAACTATTAACATTAGTAGATAATATTCATCTGGTCATTCATGTTTAAATCCAAAATATCATCAAGTATTTTCACTGATACATAAAAGATTAAAAGTGCAATACTTCATATAAGAACCTAGGGACATAAGTCCATTCAACGTCAGTTCCTATCAACACCGTTGGTGGTTTCCAGATTTCACACACACACACAAAAAAAAAAAGTAATACAATAATATTCCGCAAATAAAGTATTATTGTATCTAACAAAAAGGTAAGTCAACTCAGTTACCAGAGGTGAGGAAAACTGAAAATGAAATAACAAGTAATACCAAGGTTCTTTTAATAAAAAGTTCACACTTCGTGCACCTGAACAGATACTAATCTTTCTCGAGGTGTAAAATTAAGCACTTGTCTATAAGCTATATAATCCATCTTTAAAAGTTAAATAGTACGCCTATCCCTTCTGTGGCAGCTAAGGTTATTACCTTTAAATATGGCAGAAAATGGTGGTAATATTGGAGGATCTCGAGTCTGCAACATATCCAAAAATAGAGAGTAACGATTAGACAAAAAGAGCCCGCAATAGCAGCATGGAAAAAGGCCAATTATATCAATGAATAGAAATGTACAGTATCAACAGTGATTTTCTAATATCCCAGGGATAAGTTTTTGTTGTTTTTTAATAATATCCCAGTGATAGTTCGCAGGTTCAAGTCCTGGTAGGAACAGTACATAACACGTGCAAATAGAAAATGAATGGGCATGCAGAGTTACTTTCCACAAAACTACATCTTAAAATTGGTCATGAAGTAATATGACAGTGATCCGGATATTAAATTGTATACTGGAAGAAGAAATTTAATGCGAGTCACATAACAGATTGATGAATCCAACCATTGGTGTTACATGAATGAGACTACAATTAGATGGTTCCGCCCATATACTTGTAACTCCTTTTGAATCAACAAAAGGAAATTATGTCTTTAGACGAGGCTCTGTTCTTTTTGTAGGATCTGATAGGCGAGAAACCCACAAATAAGAATTTAAAATTTTGGATTTTTGTGTGTGGGTCAGATTTGAATCCTTACCCAGGCTATAAATCACAGAAAATTAGGTGATCAAGATGCCGTCACAAAGCACGCCATTTATGACTCATGCTTACCTGTTACCTATTCAAGTAATCTTTGCATATGCAGACATGAGTTTCAACGGTGTTAAGAACATTATTGTTGTAAAGTTGCAAGACATTAAAATTTGTGTTACATGGACTCTTCAATTAAGCGTAAAGAGTATGTGTCTATACAAGTCAACATGGGATTGGGTCTGGCAGCTGGACACTCCAAATCCAAAATAGTGTTAAATACTGAAAAATATTATTTAAAAGGGAGGGGGAGGGGGGGGATATTGTCAAACACTTCCTTGCACTCGACAAAGATACCGAGTCCATTTCGTATATGTAACATAGCTTGTAATATTTTTGATAAACTTTAGGGGAAAAAACCCTTATTTACATCTTAATAAAAAAGAAGAAAGCCCGCCCGCAAACAATCTTTCACCATATCTGCAACTCCTAAGAGAGAATCAATTTTTTGGCGTACGCACATTCTTGGGTATGGGTGAAGTCCACTTAAGGGAAAAAAACACTAGTGTACTTGGTCCATTGTGGGTAAAATTAGAACTTATTTATAATATTTTCTCTACTTTTAATATTCTTAATTTGTGGGAAAAGTATACTTAAAAGACATTTATTATGGGACAAAGCGAGAATATTATTATTAGTTAGCTTATTTTTGTCACAAGTACAATTAATAGTTGGTTAATTTTATCTAATAAAAAAAGTAGCTACTTAAATTTTTTATTGTTTTTTTGGTTGAAAGATAAATTTATTAACATATGAAAACCACCCCCACACAGCAAAAAAGGAATACTGAAAATTCATCATAACTTTTGAATTTATTGTATGTTGGGAATATCTTATCTATCTATATATATTATAAAGTGGGAGGAGAGTTGGTGTAAACAAAATAGTGAAGCTTTTTACTTTTTCATTTTACCGTTAAAAAGATTGGAGCAATCAGTTCTTTAATTTAAAAACTTTTATTTTCTCTCTCCCCACTCCTTTATTAATTCATATTTTCTCTCCAACACTTTCTCATTTATTCTACGTGTGTCCAGGATACTAGTGACTTAATAATACACACCTGAAACCTGACGAAAGAAAAATGTTTAAAGTCTTAGTTTTAACCAAATCACTTTTTCCCAACATTTATAAATCTCAGAAAAATCATAGGCAATATCTCAAGCTTAGAGAAGAAAATATTTCATATAATGGGCTTGTAAAATCTTGAGTACCCAAAGCTCAAGCTTTGCTAATTCCCACCAATTTTAAGTTACATAAACATACATATATATAATAAAAAAAATGAAAAATGAAAAAAACAGGCAAAAAGAAGAATTTACTAAAAGGAATACAGAGAGATGGACAATAAGTCTCCCTAGCAAAACAAAAGGTCGGAGAAAAACAAAATTCTTAAGAAAATGACAGCTTGCCAATAAAGAAGCAAATCACAAATTCCTATTTTCTCTCCAACACTTTCTCATTTATTCTACACACACGTAGTGTGTGCCCAGGATACTAGTGACTTAATAATGCACACCTGAAACCTGGCGAGTGAAAAATGTTTAAAGTCTTAGTTTTAACCAATTCACTTTTTCCCAACATTTATAAATCTCAGAAAATCATACGCAATATCTCAAACTTAGAGAAGAAAATATTTCATTTAATGGGATTGTAAAATCTTGAGTACTCAAAGCTCAAGCTTTGCTAATTCCCACCAATTTTAAGCTACATAAACATACATATATATATATATATATATATATATATATATATATATATATATATATATATATATATATATATATATAAAAAAAAACAGGCAAAAAGAAGAATTTACTAGAAAGGAATACAGAGAGGTGGACAATAAGTTTCCTAGTAAAACAAAAGGTCGGAGAAAAAACAAAATTCTTAAGAAAATGACAGTCTGCCAATCAAGAAGCAAATCACAAATTGCTACCCCACTAAAGGCTCCTAGGACAAAGACCCATAGAAAAAGTAAATAACACGCCCTATTCCAGAAAAGATATAGAGGAAGAAACTTTCTCCGAAAGTTCCAAAATTCCTCAATCCTAACCGAATGGCAATACATGAACACGGCCACAAGAGTCTGGCATCCCTTCATCCACTGAGCCCTTTAAATCAAGAAAAGAGTTCTCTCGACCAGGAGTACTCTTGACTTCTAGTCTATTTCTAGTGTATGCCACTTGGTTGGTCTACATTATTTTAATCATTTTCTTGTTCAGAATTGGTTAGTTCTAAATTTAAATCTATTCCTTTGTCTATCAGGATTCAGGGATTTCAAAGTTGAATAGTTTTTATTCTATAACTACAAGTCTATAAGTGAAAAATGCTACATAAATGAAGTCTTAAGAATATTTTTTCCCTAGCAAACTACTTTGTCTTCTGCTTATGGTGAAGATCCATTTAATTCTTCTAGGTGAGACTCTTGCATGAAAACTTAGCAGATTGTATCTGTTTCTATATTTTTAATAAATATTCTCTATTGACTAAATACAACATCATAAATATAAAGAACTAACATTTGCAATTACATCGACTGTATAATAAAGAATATTGTAGTTGCATATGAAAGCAACTAATAGTTTTGAGAACAAAGAGTTTGTGTCATACCTGTAAATGGAAAGTCACCAGAAGTATTATGGATAAAGAGTTCAGTGTTCGATCTTTTGAACTGTTAATATCATGTGCTTTTGCCCAAGCTTTCATCTGTGAGTTGGGTAAAAGTTGGGTAAATGTATGTGTCCATGAGTTCCCAAAGGTCATAGTTTAATCAAGAAAAGAAGCTCAAGCTCACTACAGCAAAAAATTCACATCTAGAATTGTCCATCCAGATTGCATGGCCATGATTTAGAGTTTAAACATTCACCAATAATATTTCCACGAGAACTACAGAAATATTATTGGTGGAGCGTTAACAGTAATGCTCTTCTTTTCACAAATTATACAGACATACAGTCCGTGATGCGTGACACGATACTTATAGTTTTGTAGTTCGGATTTTATTCAATTACGGAGGAAAAGATGATGCTTTATTGTATCTAATTGTAATTTTCTGATTTTTAGTTAGGATTTTCTAGCCTTAAATTAAGTTTGTCTTGGCATGAATGGAGGACTTTAAGTTGATATATCAATTAGGAATATTTTAGGCCTGCTTTTAGGGATTTTAACAATGCATTTAATTTCTAGTTGACTTTCCTTTTCAAATGTAATCGTCTGTTACAAAAGGGAATCAAATATTGGATTGTAAGAGACTTTGATTATTAAATTTTATTGAGAATTATTTCCTCTCTTATTGTGGATTCAAGGAACCCTCGTGGATTTGAGGCTTATCAATTCATTAATGTAGAACGATATTTAGGTCTACTCGGGTACTCCGTCATGCGTCAGTTAGTATCAGAGCTTATAGTATCCTGATATTGCATCGCAGAAATTCGAGAAGTTTTGGTGGATACCGAGAATACTAGCTATTCATTTTCTATTTCAAAAATAAATAAAATAAATCACAGCCTTAATTTCCCCTATCGTCTCTGTTCAAGAACCACCAACAATAGAACCGCCATCATCACTGGCTGAATCCTAGCCATCGCAATCCATTACAACATTATCGTGAAAAAAAAAAGTTACCATCAATTTTTGAATTTGCAGCAACAATATCGTGCCGCCTCACCGTTTTAATTACTCATGTTCTTCCATGACTACACATTTAGAAGGTAAAAGTGACGTGGGTATAGAATTTTGATTTGTCTTGGCAAATTACTGATTAGTGCCTTTAAAATTCAGTTCATGATACTTCAAACTTAGTACTTTGCTTGTTGATCCTTCAGTCCTTTATCTATATTGATAACCAACCCCATAAGTTACTAAGTTTATAAATTCAAGCACTAAACCTTAGTTTTGTGGCAGAACAGTCCGTTTAACCATCACACTTGACAATTTGGTACTTGAAAAAAAAATTGCTTGGTGAAATTACAACCTTATCATGGTGTTGAATACTTTTCTTCCCAAAGTTTGATACAAGACCCACATCTACGTGCATTACAAGTCAAAAATGTGTAGACATGTTATTAACAGGAAGAGTGAGTTTGATATAGTTTCTTCTACACTTGTGGAAAAAGTTAAACCTCCGACTTGAACTAGTTCCTTATCCTTATAAGATACATTGCTTCCAGTTAGTTACACATTCATGTGTTGTTCCACTCGCGTTTGGGAAATATAAAATTTTTGTGAGATGTGATGTTTTGCATATGGATTTAGCCAATATCTTGCTAGGTCAACCGTGGATGAATCCTATTCAAGGTCAATATTTTGAAGCCGATAATGTTTATAGTTATTTCTTATGAAAAGAAACAGATATGTTTGCTTCCTCGACAACCCAAAAGACACACTACTGAGATATCTCTAACACTAAAAATTGAAGTAGAGTACATAATTGAAGGTCATGAACAAGTTGAGTATAAGGTTACCATTTGTGAGCTTGAGAAGCTCATTGATACACCGCGGGTTGAAAAAAAAATTCATGCTTAGATGTTCAAGAGGGTCATGAATTGATAGAGATTGTGAACATTTCACCACAACCTATATAGAGGATGGCACAACAGACAAGATTGGCCATGGGATTGATCATGTTCATGTGTTCGACAAGAAGGAAAAATTTGATGTCATCATTCTAGATAATATATTTCAAGTGCAGGTTAACATGATGATGTTAATATTTTCTTCTCTCTTTCCAAAATTATTTTTTGAGAAGCGCAGCTTTGGTCCAACGTAAATTGATGCAAAACTCTTGTTTTTTGATACTTCAATAGTTTCAAAATTCGAGGCCAAATTTTCTCTAAGAAAGGGAGAATGATGCGAAACAAAATACTTATATTTTATATTTTGAATTTTATTCAATTATGGAGGAATATATGATGTTTTATTGTATCCAATTGTAATTTTCAGATTTTTAGTTGTTAGGATTTTCTACCCTTAAATTAGTTTTGTTTGGGCATGAATAAGGGACTTTCAGTTGGTAAATCAATTAGGAATATTCACGCATTCTTTCAGGGATTTTAACTATGCATTTGATTTCTAGTCGACTTTCCATTTCAAATGTAATCCTCCCTTATTATAAAAGGGAATCAAATATTAGATTGCAAGGGAGACTTTGACTATTAAAGTTTATTAAGAATTACTTTCTGTCTTCTTGTGGATTCAAGAAACCCTCGTGGATTCGAGGCTTATCAAATCGTCAACCTAAAACGATGTCTAGACCTACTACAAGAATTTCGTCTTGCGTCAGTCCGCCAATATTATTGGCAAATCCTTCTTTCTCATATTTCGTTCTCTCTCTTCCTACTCTTTCTTCTCCTGCTTTTTCTCTCTTCTTCAAACCAACTTTTAAAACACCAATGTTTTTGTTAAAAACTGTCAATCTATACATCATTGGAAAGAAAGATCTTCAAAACAATAGATCATGTTGACATATTTTCGTGTATTCGTGTATTTAAAATGGTGAGAAATGCTGTCAAAGTTATTTATTCTGAAATACACCATTGTTTTATATATGTCTACATACAGAATATCAACTGCATTTTATGTCATTTTAACTACACCGAAACATACCAACATAACTCATTGTTTTAAATATATTTTTAAGAGTTTTTCAACAATATATAGATCAGTATTTTATGTTTTGTAACGAAGGATTGATGAAAATTAAAAATTTAGAAAATTTGGATCAGGAGATAGAAAGTTAAAAATTATAAAACAGACCATTAGATAGTATTTTTCGTGGATGGTCTGTTCTTCATTTTTTACGTTCTCTCTCCAACTCCAATTTCTCCAAATAACAAATATTCATACCTCATTCGTTACAAATCATATATTGTCAATCTATATAACGTTCAAAAATTCTCACAAAAGATCTTCAAACCAAGCCATGTTGATAATGTTTTGGTGTAGTTAAAAATAACAAAAAATGTGTATATATATGTGTATCAAAAAATTCTAGCAAAATTTCTTTTTATCAAATATACATGTATATATATACACATATAGAAGTTTTAGTACATTCCTTTTTGTCATTTTTTAACTATACCAAAACATATTAACATGGCCTACTTTTGGTGTGACTTTCATTTTTTGTTAACAAGCATAATCTAATGGGTCATTATTCTGTAAAAAAAGGATCTTCACAAATGGCAGTGTTAGAACAACCAGGCACGCCTATTGTAAGTGATGTGTGCACGCAGGTTTTCTAGTGATGAAGGTGAAGTGTAAGAAAATATTTGAGCAATAAATAGTTGTGCATTACCAGGAAACATAACTTCTGGAACCTTTCGTCGATTGAAGAAATTATTTGAACAATTTGGGATTTCAAAATTCCATCCCTGTTCTCAACTGAAATATCGCATTCAATCCCTGTTCCAGTATCTACAACTTTCAGAATTGGAACCCTGGCAGTCAATATAGGCTGGACACCAAAAACATGCCCTTTCCCTGAAGCAAAAAAACAAGCAGAGATAAAAAGAATATATCACACAATGTCAAATAATTGGAAACTAATTATATCAAGTACAGAAACCATAATACTGATACACCCACAAATTACAACTAAAGATTCTGTAGAGGTCAAACACTAAGTAAGCTTGTGACATAGAGGGGAAGAAAAGGTAAGCTATTTTTTTCAACTATGCTTTACGGTCAGAAGTTTCTGGAATATTTATAGATTGGTTTATTTGCTTGGCACAATGTATTTGCTTTACCCAGGGCGCTAGAACCATATGTAGTCCCCAATCGTTTCCATTCTGCGTGAAACCGAGAAAATATTATTTAAGATGGTAGCATTCTTTACTGTCTTTTTTCCTCTATTTCCCCTAGTCTGATAACTTTTAATTATTAAAATGTACCTAGTTAATCCAAGGTTGAAATTCATTCTTCTAAAATTATTAACTTTAACTTATGATCTTCTATTTGAAAGATAATTAGGAGCCCTCCCTTTCAGTTTAACCTAGAATACAAGAAATTTAGGAACTGCAGTGGATAAAGCTTATCAACAATTAAATATATGTCACGAAGTCCCTAAAACACCCATGTCAACAAGCACATATACCAATGTAAAAATGGACTGTAGTACTGCTGAAGGCTAAAGCATCTATAACAAGTGGCTTGATTCAAATTAAAAATACACCAAGTGCATGCGATTAATCAATAAACAGAAGCTACAAACTATAAATTTAGAACATAAAGCGAATTTGAAGCTCTGAAAAAAAAAAATAAGATTATAAGTTTAAAATTACTTTGAAGGGCATAGAACTTTTTTGCAAACTTTCTAAGTGTTTTAATCTTCTTATCCCGAGAGAACTCAGCTGCATCGCTGCTGAAATTCACAGAGAGATCTAGATCACTTTTAGAACTAAATAAATCCATCAAGAAAGAACCAAATTCCTTCACAGCAGGAAAGTTTCCACAATCACCTGAAAATAATAAAAACCATCATTATTTATTTTGATAAAAGAAGAAATTTTATTAGTGGAAAAGAGAGAGTACTATAAATTGGGTGGACAAGAAGACCACCCTCACCAACTTGTGAAAAGCAAAACCAAAATAGCACTTAAGAAATTGCAGCCCTCCAATCTCTACAGAGATCCTTCATAGATACCCCTAAATACCGTCATCATTATTAGAATTTTTAAAATTACATTGTTTACATTTTTTATTGCATAGGTCAATGAAAGTCTTAGGGGATGTTTGATAAAACTGAATGAAGCAGAATTCTGAATACTGAATGAAAAAAGTTGTTTGATAATTGATATGTCTGAAACATCTGAATAATATTCTTTTTACTATTTTAACGCTCTGAACTATGCTGAACAAATATACAAGTATGAACGTACTAAAAAATAAGTTTACTACAATATTAATATATAAATACTCTCTTCGTTGCTAAATATAAAATTCATATCAACTTTTTAAAATCAATTTAAAATATTTTTAAATTCAAAACTAGCACAAATATTTTTAATTTAAGATTAATATAATTATAAACTTTATAAACTATGCAAAAGAATTAATAATTGAAAACCCCATAGCCCCATCATAATTATTCCCCAAATTTCAAAACCTCGCATAAAGAAGGCATGCTTCCCAAACCCTAATTCATCATCTTCTACACAATCTACCTCCATTTTCAGCTCCTCTTCCCCTTCCCCATTTTCATCTTCATCGTCTTCTGTATTCTCAAACCCTAATTCATCATCTTCAACTCAATCTTCCCCCATTTCCGGCTCCTCTTTCCCTTCCCCATTCTCATCTTCATCTTCTTCCACAGTATTCTCAAGTACTTTGATCCCTTCGTTTTCCATTTCTGCTCCGCCATTTCCATTCAAATTCGGCGGTTCTTCAACTCCGACCAGTTCGCCTCTATTTGGAATGTCCATCACCACCGCTGCTCCTGCTTCTCCGATTATGATAATTCTCAATCAATTGGAGTGAAAGAGGGGCAGCATGTGTAAAAAATCCATTCAATGGGTTTAGGGTTGATTCAAATAAAAAATGGCAGCTTATTCGGTCAGTCAGTTGGACTTATTGATTCAGCCATTAATATCATTTTTATTCAAACCAAATGGATTGAATGACTGGCCGATTCAGACCACAAGTCATCCAGATGCATTAAGTCGTAAAAAAACAACCCCTTAGTGCATCATAATTTAGTGGAGATAAACAGTTATAAACTTTATGCTAAGAACTTGTATCACAAACATAACTAATAACCCCATTCAGAACCTTTTGTAAACCAAATGAAATTGCAGTAATGTTACAAGAACAGTTTTCTAGATGTGGATGTGTGCATTGGAAAGGGCGACCAAAAGTTTAAATGGAAAAATTACCATAGAGCTCCTTTGCTATTGCATTAAAGACTCGAACCAAATCCCTTCGGTTGTTATAATCACTTGGTTTCGGTTGACGGGTGAGAAAAACATCATGAAGTAGTTTCTCAAGTCCATATAAATGTTCCGGAATAACTTTATTATTTTGCAATCCCTTTAATTCAAGCTTCTCAACCTTCTTACGCAAGACTGAATCAAAGCCAAACCAAGTTGCAGAATCATAAAATCAGTAATGCAAGCATTATTCATAAATGATCAAGTATAAATATGAGCCTAAACATACAAGATAGATCATCAACTTAAGACTCAAATCTAACAAGTTAGAAAATAATCGAGTATGAATTAATGCAGAGCCCTAAAGAGGAATAAATTATGAAAGATTACAACAAGTTAATTGCATAGTTATATTGGCATGAAAGCACCTTGTAGTTTCACGTCAAGAATCTCTAATGATAGCAGCTCATGAACTAGGTTTCCCTCCCCTCCCCTCCCCTCCCCTCCCCTTGAAAAAAATAATATATTTCTATAGAGAGAATTAGTGACACTGTGACGCCCCAAATCCGGATCCCTTGAACCTCGAATTTGATGCTCACGATACAATATACACATCACATCTATCTACCCATTTATTATGAATTACATCATTCATTACATTGCCTTAATACAAAACATATCATTATTCCAGGTCTAACTAACCTTTACAATACATGTCTAATAATACAAAAGATTTATATCAATATATAACAATATAAACAGTACACAAATGACACTATTCAGTCCCTTCACTTTGCCTTTGTCCTTCCTAGAACCTTCGACTACCTCGACTTTAGCTAAAAAGTTTTATTTTAAGCCAGGGTGAGCAACTTAGCAAAAATTTTCAATTCCCTTTAGTATTTTTCAAAAGCTCGTTTTTAGTTCGTAACTTAGCAAAATTATATATATCGTGCTTTAACTCTGAAAATTCCCAAATCTTGGCATAATCTTAAACATGTTAACATGAAGTTCCAGTTTAAATTTCAGGATCATCGGAGTTATAGAACTCAAGTTATTAAAGTTTTCGTGTTAAAAACCATAAAATTAAAATGGTCATAACTCAATTGTCCAGAGTCGGAGTTCATCATCGGACCAGGACTTCCTTATATCATATATTTTCATGTCCCAAAAGGACATAATTTATTTCATTGTCTAAGTGGTCCAAATAGGGCACGAAAAAAAGTTTTGTTTGTTTTTCGGGTCTGGACTGTTTTGGTAGAATTTGTCCCCAGAAAAATCTACAAGGGATAATCTGGACATTCCAATTGGAGGTGTTAAGGGACTCATAGATCTAACTCTAGAAGTTGACTACACTCCCAAATTCAAAATAGGTTGAGAGATATGATCCTTCAAATTTCAATCTCCATTTTAGGTTAAAACAGTTTTTCCGCCGGTTTAGTTTTCTTAGAAAGCTTTGATGTTTTCATGGTTTTTCATAGACAAAACATATAACAAACATATATAATCCATCATAACCTCCCTTATAACAGAGGATCCACCATGATCCTCCATACAAGTAAATCTCCCACAACAATCAAGCAAAACATAACTTAAACTAAGAAATTTAAAGCTAGGGTTAGAAAACTTTTAAACCTTCCAAGTTCTTCCTTCTTTATTAGGCTTGGATGATGTTCTTCTTACCAAGTTGAACTTGCTAGAGCTCCTCTTCTTCTTGCCTCCCCCAACCATGGACTCCCTTTTCCCTGTACTTCTCAAAACTCTCTCTAATTTTACAAATTGAAAAGTGGTGAAAAATGAACAAAGGCTCCCACTTTGTAATGTCTTCTATTTATAGACATTTGCTAACCTCACTTAGCCATCCTTAATCATCCAACACTGAGGTTAAGCTAGCTTAAGAGCCTAATACAAGACTTACTATGCCAATACTTGTCAACCACAATGATAGCCTTTATAGACATTACGTAAAGAAATGAACAAAGAAAATTTTCGAAGCAAGCTATCATCTCATTTTTTCTTCATGTGGGCCCACCATTTGACAAACTTACCACCCATGAGGGGCCCACAATTTGACAAAGTTTTACCCCATATGTGGGGCCCATAAGGGGCCGGACCCCCCCCCCCCCAATATATCCTCCATTTTTTCTTTTCTTTTTTCTCATTTATTGCATCATTGTCCTTTTGAGGACTTATGTCATCATCCTCATTTTGGGCCACCCATTGGGCCATGATTTGGGCTTGGTCTTGGGCTTCCTACAAAGTTTGTTGGGGCTTGATATGGACTTGGGTTTGGGCCTTAATAACCCCCATCTTGGACTCTCCCAAATAGCAATGTATTAGGGTTTGTCGACTAGGTCATTTACTTAACTTCTTTTCGACCCTTAACAAAATTTACTAACTTTTTTTGGCTTCCTTTTTGATCAACCAATTCCTTAACTCAATTAACCTATTTATTGAACTTCTTTCCAGTAATCGTACCATTTGCCATTCAAGGCCAACATTCAAGTTATGTTAATTCATAACATAAGTTTATCTTGATCTCCTCAATTAACTTGGTTAATTATTCATCCTGGCTTTCCTTTTCATTCCTTAGTTAACTAAATTAACTAACCTGCTTAATTCTCAACACACAGCACATATTCACACATGTTCAAAATAATTACTCAAAAAAATGTTTATTCTATTAATGTTTTAACTTAAAATAACCTTTATTATGACCCTTAGTATTCTCGATCATCACATTCTCCCCCTCCCCCCTATAAGGATTCCGTTCCCGATATTGCCATTACCGTACACTTAAATTCTCTACATATTTCTAGGTCCTTCTCTTTTCGTCAATTAATTTTTATTGAATTACTTTAACATAGGTATTACCTTATTTCTTCATTAACTTTCATATCCCATTCATGGGCAGGAAATCTTTGCTTAGCCCAAGTCTTATTGGACTTGGTTTGGCTCACGACTACCTGCTACACTCAGGTATCAACATCTTTAACATAATAATATTGATTTATCATAGTAATCAACTTCTGCTTTCTCTCGCTCTATTCGGGACCAACAACCCTTTAACTTATTCTTACTAGCAAAATCCTTTGCTATACCTTAATCATTATTGTATAATCAACATATATTGTAATCTTTACTTTCATGGTTCCGGACATAATACGCCATATCTTCATAAGATTAAAATGATTTCTACGAACATCTTTTTACCTTTTGCTTCATAACATTCCTATCGCCATCTTACTCCCTGCTTTTCACTTATGAAAAGATCTAAAATTTATACAAGAGTTAGAAACTTGCACAAAGTAATAATTTGTATATGTTAGGAAACTTGCACAGAATAATATAATATCTGAGAAAGTTCAAGAAATTTGCCTACTCGTTGTTTACGATTAACGTTAGTACGTCGTTACTCAGATAACCTACAACATTCATAAAAATTTGCTTCAGTATTACCCTTTTAATAACATCGCTGGTAATTATCGTAACCTAACTCAATAATCATAATAATCATTCTATTGACTTAATCCGAACATAAACGTTCCTTTACATTATATTTACAATACTTTCATAAAAATATGCAATTAGCATCTATATAGGATATACGCCACAAATCAACCTTTAAGTCGGTAGGAATTATTTCGATAATTCCCGACTTCCCCATAATTAATTGTTTTTAATATTTAGTACCTCTATTTTCCTCATTAAGCCTCCTTAACCACTTTATTATTTTTTTTCTCTTTTGGCCATACATACTTGCATATATACAACACACAAAAATATTTTTGTTGCAATTTTTCAATTTCCTTTAGTATTTTTCAAAAGCCCGTTTTTAGTTCGTAACTTAGCAAAATGATCAATATTGTGCTAAACTCCAAAAATTCTCAAATCTTGGTAAAATCTTAAACATGTTAACATAAAATTCCAGTTTAAATTTCATGAACATCGGAGTTGTAGAACTCAGTTTATTAAAGTTTTTGTGTTAAAAACCCTAAAATTAAAATGGTCATAACTCAGTTGTCCGAAGTCGGAATACGTTCATCTTCGAACCAGGGCTTTATTATATCATATATTTTCATGTCCCAAAAGGCCTGAATTTATTTCATTGTCTAAGTGGTCCAAACAGGGCACGAAAGAAACTGGGCAGGAGGTTTCGTTCGTTTTTCGGATCTGGACTATTTTGGTAAATTTGTCCCCAAGAAAATCTACAAGGGATAATCCAGAAATTCTAATTGGAGGTGTTAGGGGACTCATAGATCTAACTCTAGAAGTTGACCACATTCCCAAATTCAAATAGATTGAGAGATATGATACTTCAAATTTTAATTTTTCCATCGGTTAAGTTTTCTTAGAAAGCTTTGATGTTTTCATGGTTTTAGACAAAACATATAGTAAGCATAGATACTCCATCATAACCTCCCTTGTAATATAGGATCCACCATGATCCTCCATACAAGCAAATCTCCCAGAACAATCAAGAAAAACATAACTTAAGCTAAGAAATTTAAAACTATGATCAGAAAACTTTTAAACCTTCCAAGTTCTTCCTTCTTTGCTAGGCTTGGATGATGTTCTTCTTACCAAGTTGAACTTGCTAGAGCTCCTCTTCTTCTTGCCTCTCCCCAACCATGGACTCCCTTTTCCCTTTACTTCTCAAAACTCTCTCTCTAATTTTACAAATTGAAAAGTGGTGAAAAATGAACAAAGAATCCCACTTTGTAATGTCTTTTATTTATAGACATTTGCTAACCTCACTTGGCCTTCCTTAATCATTCAATACTTAGGTTAAGCTAGCTTAAGAGCCTAATACAAGACTTACTATGCCAATACTTGTCAACCACAATGATAGACTATGCCAATACTTGTCAACCACAATGATAGCCTCTATAGACATTACGTAAAGAAATGAACAAAGAAAATTTTCCAAGTAAGCTATCATCTCATTATTCTTCATGTGGGGCCCACCAGTTGACAAACATACTACCCATGTGGGGCCCACAATTTGACAAAGTTTTACCCCTTATGTGGGGCTCACAAGGGGCCGGATCCCCCCCCCCCCCATTTATCCTCCATTTTTGCTTTTCTTTTTCCTCATTTATTGCATCATTGTCCTTTTGAGGGCTTATGTCATCATCCTCAGTTTGGGCCACCCATTGGGCCATTATTTGGGCTTGCTCTTGGGTCTCCTACAAAGTTTGTTAGGGTTTGATATGAGCTTGGTTTGGGCCTTAATAACCTCCCTCTTGGACTCCCAAACAGCAATGTACTAGGGTCTGTCAACTAGGGGGTTAAATGTTTTCTAGGTCACTGTACTATAGGTCGACTTACAAATGGGTCACTGAACTTTTCTTTCTTACAGTCAACTCACTGAACTTCAGTTTACTAACAAAATGTTTGCAATTCCGTCAAATCTGCTGACTTTTAACAGAATTTGACACACAAGCAGCTGAGTTGGAAAAAAAAAACTTATATGTCAATAATTATCCCACGTGGCCTTGATTATGTGGATCTAAAAGGCAAAATTTATACCAAATGAATTTTTATTTAATTCTTTACAAATAATAATATAAACTAGAAAAGTTTGTCAAAAATAAAAATAAAAAAAATAATATATTTAAATATTTTTGTAATTAATATCAAATGAATTTTTTTATTATTTACAAATATAATAATATAAATTAGAAAAATTAGCCACGAAACAAGAAAATAAATAAAAAATATATTTAATTATTTTTGTAATTCATATCAAATGAAATTTTATTTAATTCTTTACAAATATAATAATATAAATTAGAAATAATATATTTAATATATTGTATTGTATCTTACTTTTTGGGTAAGTCTTGAATTACTAATTAATTATAATATTAAAGAAGAATTTGGTATGAGTGATTTATGTTTTTCCAGTTTGTTTTTTATTTTTCTTTTTGTTATACCTCCTTCCTCCCTCCTTCCTAAAAGAGTGACCACAGAGATTCAATCAAAGATCACATAGATCGAGATCACAAGCACCGAAGCAGCAATGACAAATCCAGAAACTCCGCCGCCGCCGCCGATGAGCATCACCACCGTTCGAAAAACGATATGCATATCGAGGATAGATACGATCGAGAGATGAGAGGGAGGGAAGTAGAGACAAAGAAAACGATCGAGGCAAGCGAGAAATCGTATGAGTTGAGGAGGAGAGAGAAAGGAGTAGAGATAGGGTTTCGAGGAGAATGTTAATGCTTCTTCAATAAGAGGAAAGAGGTATAACAAAAATAAAAATAAAAAACAAAAAGAAAAATAAAAATAAAAAATAAATTGAAAAACATAAATCACCCATACCAAATTCTTCTTTAATATTACAATTAATTAGTAATTCAAGACTTACCCAAAAAGTAAGATACAATACAATATATTAAATATATTATTTCTAATTTATATTATTATATTTGTAAAGAATTAAATAAAAATTCATTTGATATTAATTACAAAATAATTAAATATGTTTTTTATTTATTTTCTTGTTTTTTTTGACTAACTTTTCTAATTTATATTATTATATTTGTAAATAATTAAAAAATTCATTTGATATTAATTACAAAAATATTTAAATATATTTTTTATTTATTTTCTTATTTGTTGGCAAACTTTTCTAATTTATACTATTATTTGTAAAGAATTAAATAAAAATTCATTTGGTATAAATTTTCCATTTTAGATCCACATAATCAAAGTCACGTGGGATAATTATTGACACATAAGCTTTTTTTTCCAACTCAGCTGTTTGTGTGTCAAATTCTGTTAAAAGTCAACAAACATAACGGAATTGCAAACGTTTTGTTAGTAAACTAAAGTTCAGTGAGTTGACTGTAAGAAAAAAAAGTTCAGCGACCCATTTGTAAGTTGACCTATAGTACAGTGACCTAAAAAGCATTTAACCCGTCAACTAGGTCATTTACTTCACTTCTTTTCGACCCTTAACAAAATTTACCAACTTTTTAACATAATTCATTTAAGTGCTATCATTTCAAGTTTAGTTAGTTAGTAACAATAAGTTTAACTTGATAAATTCATGTCTCTTGGCTTCCCTTTTTGATCCACCAATTCCTTAACTCAATTAACAACTTCTTTCCAGTAATCGTACTAATTAATCACTTAATGATATTTAATATTTTCATTTGACATTCAAGGCCAACATTCAAGCTATGTTAATTCATAACATAAGCTTATCTTGACCTCCTCAATTAACTTGGTTAATTATTCATCCTGGCTTTCCTTTTCATTCCTTAGTTAACTAAATTAACTAACCTGCTTAATTCTCAGTACATATTCACACATATGTTCAAAATAATTCCTCAAAAAAAATAGTTTATTCTTTTAATGTTTTAACTTAAAATAACCTTTAGTATGACCCTTAGTATTCTCGGTCATCACAGACACAATCACGACCTTGACTGTTCCTGTAGAGCATATAAGGAAATAGTAACAATTGCTGTCAATTCTAAGAGGCTCAACACCTAGTATGAAATTTTGCATGTCCTTGGAACAAAATGCAAGGAATAATAACTTAATCTCCGAATGCATTATTGAGGCCAAGATAGTCTGCTGCCATTTGGGTTTTGGTGTGAGTAATCTGCCAGATTCCTATCCAGGGATATGCTTGGAACTTTCACCATGGCAAATCCACGTGAGATTTGGCTACCTGTCAAGAGAGTTTGCTGCCAGTTGGGGATTTGGTAAGAGTAGTCTGCCAGATACCTATCTGGGGATAGGCGTGGAACTTCCACCATGGCAAGACCACATGGAATTTAGCCTCTTATTCTATGAAAATATTTTCAAACTCCATGGCAATTCCCAACTCCATAATCAGTGAGATAAACCCCTTATCCCTAAGTGAATTTTGGTAAACCCTCTTCAAACTTATACATACCAGGTTGCATCTTAGTATCTCTTATCCTCACCACTCAAATGGCAGTACGATCAATCATTTCCTAGAGCAGTACTTAAGGTGTATATGTTGTCACGCACCTAAGCAATGAAGTTCTTGGCTGCCCTTAGGAGAATAGTGGTTCAATACCACCTATCACTCTTCTCTCAAGACTACTCCCTATCAGGTGATGTAATGTGTACCTCCTAGTCATCTTGTCATCAAACCATGGCTCAACACAAATTTGGCTACAATAGAAGAACTCCTACTTGTCAAACAGTAACAACTGGAGGTCATTGAAGAGAACCTGGAAAAGGCTCAACTGAGGATGAAAAACTATGCTGATAAGAAGAGGACACGAAAGACATTTGAAGTCAATGACTTAATTTATCTTGAGCCTCAACCCTATAGACAGAGGTCTGTAACACAACACTCGGGAAAAGCATGAAGCTGGCTCCAAGGTTTTATGGGCCCTATATAAGGTACTGGAAAAGGTGAGAACAGTAGCGTACATACTACATTACATGTATCCCAACTTAAAAGGCACATTGGTGCAGCTAAAGTAGGTTTTCAACTCCCTAGAACAACCCCATATGGCTTCTTTGATATGGGACCCTTAAGGATTCTTGAGCAAAGGCTGTGCATAAAGATACTATAGAAGTATATCCATATCTGTCAGATTAGCATATAAAGGAGTTAGTTAATATGAGTAGTTCTTAAGGTGTAGGTTAAGAGATAAGTGGCCTAGTTTAAGCTCCTGTTTACAGTATGGTTATAAGTCCTATAAATAGGTACTCGAGTCTGTTATTTTATTTCTTATGCATTTAATGACAATAGAAAACTGAGAAGCATGTTTGCTCTCAATCTCTATCTCTCTCTCACTTCTCTCTTCTCTATATGTCCATCTCTTCTCTGTTTCTCAACATAATTTATATTCTCTTCCTCTCTAAAACTCTGAAACCTCTCTCTTCCCTCTAATATCTCAGAAACCCTAGTAGATCAGAGCCTCTAAGGCCTGACAAATTTGGTATCAAAGCTCGGTCGAGTCCTGAAAACTTCTTCCTCAGAATTGTTCTCTCTTCCTCAATCTCAATTCTCAAATTCCTAGTCCTAAATTGTTTTCAGCTCCTATAGGTCTTTTCTACATCTACAGAACCTGTAAAAAATATTCAAAAAACAAGCAGAATCATCTCCAAAACATTACAGAAATGCAGCAGAAATTGGAAGTTCGATGCTCTGTTTTTGCGATCACCTGCAATTGAGCAAATTACAGTCATAAACAGCTTGGATAAGGTATTAAGTAGTCTTATTACACTCAACTAAGATCTCTAGTACTTTCCTAAGCATCAGTTACAACAAAAAATTAAATTGAAACGGTTTTGAATTCAAAATTTTAGTTTTCTTCTTTGTTGGAAAAAATTCCAGAAAAATTCTAATTCTTCTTCTGTAATTACAACTTCTAGTTAGTTTGTGATTGTTCATCCTTTTATATCATTTCTTATCTAGTTATGTCGTTAGAATTGATCCAGATTCAAGTTTGAATTTCTCAGTTCTAAAAAATCCAAAACTATACACCAACTGTTTGTGAAAAGTCCTGAACTAGCTGTTAATACATTGTTAGCTGCTTGTTCTGGTGCTATTGGATCCTTGTGTGCTTAGCTTTTGTTCGCAGCTCATTTACTCTAGTAATCTCAACTAAGCTTTAAGCTAGTAGAGATTAGTCAATTGATCAAATTTCGAATACTTGTATTGTTCACAGGGAAGTCCATTTCAACACCAAAATTAACTGTTCAAGTTCATTTACTCAAAAATCTGGTATTATTGTTACTACTAGGTCAATTTTAAAAACTCAGATTCTTATTTGATTTTAAGGATCACTTTCCTTCCTATTTCATGAGAGAGATGGCAGGAACTTCTCAATACATGTCCAACCAAATGTTACAGCAAGATTTCCTTAGTTACAGAGAGTACACTAATGAAAAACTGCAGCTCATAGATGAGAAAATGGACTATTTTATGAGTGGAATGAATGAGTTACTCAGGCAGAGAAGCTCAGATAGTGAGGAAGGCTTTGTAAATCCTTTTGGTGACAAGAGAAGAGGCAAGAAGCCAGTACATGTCGGACACCAGCTAGAGGATTTTTAGAGATCCTACTTATGCTGAGAGAGAAAGGTCTAGAAATAATGAGGAAGATGAAGCTCCATGGAGGAAGAGGAACATGTACAGTGAGGAAAATGAGGAGGATAAGGAACTTAAACACTTGAAACTTGTGTTTCCTTCATTCACTGATGGAGATGATGCTAGAAGCTGGATACAAGATTGTGAGGAATACTTTGAGATTTATGGGATTCAATCTCAAAGGAGGATTGCTATTGCTGCTATGCACTTACATGAACCACCAAAGTATTGGTGTAAGGCATATATATGTGGCAAACATGACCTGACCTGGAGGTTTTTTTGCTGAGGAATTCATAACCAGATTCAAAGAGGCAGGGACTGATAACATCTATAAACAGTTTAAACTACTGAAACAGCAAGGAAGTGTTAATGTCTATTATGACGCTTTTGAAAAGCAAAAGGGAAGGTTGCTGGAAAAGATTCCTCAACTCTGAGGAATTCTTTGTGGGATGTTTCATTGGAGGTCTAAATGATGAGACTAAGAAAATTGTAAAGCTTCTTGATTCTAGAACACTTTCCCAAGCTTTTAAGCAAGCCAAGTATTATGAGACTCCAGTTCCTAGACACCCAAGCAATTATTCCAGAACTTTGCAGCCTCCTATGAATTCTCAGTCCCATTCAAACTCACAATTCCATTCCAATACTCAGAAAAAAAGACTTAATCTTACCTGCTAGGCTGCTACTACTAAAGCTCCTTTACTCACCTATCCAAAGTCTGATTTAAATAAACCAAAACCAATTACAGCAGCTTTTATAAATATTATTAGTACTGAAAATGAAAATGTCTGTATATTTATATTAAATACATATATATTTGTGTCATAAAATGTGGTAGTTCAATTTAAACTGAATTAAGTATATGATATTTGAGGAATGTGTTGGAAATAATAATGAGCTTAATTAAGCTTATGAGATATGCCTAGTGTGGCAAAGTGATGGAATAAATAATTCATTAATTAAATTAATGAGAGGATGATTAAATAATGTGATGGACTAATTATTATTATTATTAATTATTTATTATGTGCATTTGTGTGTAATATGTGATCCTATAATTAATTAACGCAATGAAATTGGATTCTGAAGGGATTTTGAGAGGGATTTTGAGAGGAAGCCTAGTGTGGTCAAAAGATTCATGGTGAATCAATTAAAAGTATGAAATAAAGAGAAGTTAATATTGCCAAAGTTAAGTGATTAGAGATTTAATGTGATTCTCTAGACTTAATACTGAATTATAGAAGAATTAATAAATCTGATGGAATAGAAGTGGTGGGCTGAAGTGGGTAATTAATTTAGCTGAGTCCAACCAATTGGTATTTCTAGCCCAAACTGATGGACGTGCAAATTAAGCTATTAGAGCACCACGAATTTTGCAAATGGTAATGAGCAAAACCCAAGGATGCTAGGCAGTCTGTGAAACCCATAGGGTTCGGGTCAGTAAGTCGAAAGAAGGGAAATCAGATTGCTGAGTTGTTGTTCACTTGTGAAGTTAGAATTTTAATTATAGATTTTTGTTGGCTGCTTGTTCTTAGCAGAGCTAAACCAATGGTCTATAGTTACCCTATGTTACTTTAGATTAAAATTAATCCCATGTGGGCTAGTAGTGAGTTGGTAATAAACTTTTTCACCAAACCCTTATTAACCAACCGATGATTCAGTTAGAGCCAGTCCAAATATCTGAGTAATGACCAATGATTAGACAAAAGGTTTCCTATAAATAGAGACCCTTATTCATCTCATAAGGCTTACTAAAATCGTAAACTCTGCATTAGAAAGAGAGATATAGTGAGTTGAGAGATAAAAAGGAGAGCCCACGAAGAACTCTGCAGTTCGGTAACTCAGAGGAGTCTAGGAAAGAAGAAGGCAACAAGAAGCTTGCATCATTTCCTTACTTCAAGAAGGTACACAAACCCCTTAACCTTAAAATCCTTAAACTAAAGTACGTTATAATGTAATAATGCATGACATGCGTCTAACAGAGTAATAACTTGAATCAGATTTAGAAATAATGAACTTAGTCGCCTTGCTCAGATGGTATCAAGAGTCAGACTAGTAAATTAAAAGAGCCCAGAGTGTTGTGTTTATATCATGTGCAGGTCATAAGTATTGGTAGAGGAAAGATTATACTTCAAAATTGAATAAGACCAACGTAATGTGTAACTGTATCTTCCACAGTGATTCCTTAACGAAAACAGTTCTAGACATCTGTCAAAATGACCAATACCTTGTTAAAAGAACTAATGTTAAGCCACACTCCAACTCTCGCATGTATCAGACTCAATCCAGGTGGTAAATTGGTTTGAATATAAAAGCACAGCCTCAGCTCAGTCAGCCATAGATTATCTTGAACTGGAATGCCAATGTATACCTTAGCTTTAAATCGTAGCAGTAGCACTACGATCGTAGTCTACCTCCGACGATCGTAAAGCTTCTTTGAGTAAACCATGGAATGAACTCTACAATCATAGACTGACTCTACTGATCGTGGAGCTCTGTTCCAGACCAAGACTTTATAGTTGAACTAGTTTCAGGAATCGCGAAGCGCACCCCACGATTGTAGTGTGGCTTCACTTAAATCGTTGAACGCTCTCGTAGATCGTAGAACTTCACCCAGTCAATTCGTAGAGCCACTTCACAAATCGTAGAGTAACCTCTCCGACCATAGTATAGCATATGCAATTCGTAGAGTGATTGTGAATCGTAGGTCATTTCTGTAGAATGACTAAACACTGAAATTCCTACACCGGTCTTGTTAATCACTTTCAAATCCTTACAGAAACTTATTAAAGTATGTCCATAGTATGATTGATCCATGGAAATGTTAATAATGGATTGAGAGAACTAAAAGAAAATAATCATGGTAGGATCCAACGACTATCATACACGGCTAGGAACTAACATGGCGTAAGTAATTCAGGTGTATTAACCGAACTAAGGAAAACTGGACAAAAGAGTCATCTTGACAATAAAAGATAATTACATAAATAATTCAACTGGACTTATAAATTCTAAATGTGAGAGTATTGCAGTTAAGCCTACATTGATTATTATGTAAATTCAACAGGGATTAATTATTAGGATGGTGTATGGATAATGTTGGTTATCCAAAGAGCAGAATCGTAGAGTTAAGTAAGCAGCAGATCAAGCAAGTTTCCTTAACTCTCGAGTTATTATTTTTCAAAGTATGTTAGTGGATAATTATTGTTGATTATTCCACATTCACTGATTATTATTGAATATTCGCAGTTATTGAAAGTTTCCCCAACTCAACTCGAGTTATTATTTTTCCAGCATGTTGGTGGATAATTATTGTTGATTATTCCACATCTATGATTATTATAGATTATTATTGAATATTCACAGTTATTGCAAGTTCCCTAACTCTCCTAACTTTACATATTGTGTAAATCTGAATTGTAGCAATATCGACCATATTTACATCGAACAAATACCTATTACTATTCGGAAGTTGATTTTATATCTTGATTTTGTTGCAGGTATTGAACTTATTGTTCCTAAATGCATTATAAAAGTTGTCTAAACCATTTGACTCATTTGACTCGGATAGATTAATATCATGTGTTAGAAAACTATCCAAACCAATTGTCTTGGTGCGGACTCTTATAAATCTATGAGATGAACAACTCTCATTGAAGGGGAAATTATATAACTGTCGGGGAACCGACGTGCGCATATACAAGCATGATTAAATGTTATGCATAACGTAAGGTACTTTTAGGTCGATCACTGAACTGCAAAATTGGCCCAAAGCTCATGGTAAATGGCTACCATTACCAAGTAAAAATTGAGCTTTGGGCTTAACTTTTTTAGCCCATGGAAACTTGGGCGTTTGGCCTGCCTTCTGCTTTTTGGTCTTACCATGACGATCTTACCAAAGACGCCACGTGGTCTGTAAGTTTTTTTTTTTTTTTTAAATAAAATTTTGCTACTTGTAGGGCTTGAACACAAGACTTGTAAGTAAATAAATAAGAGTTCAAACCAACTAAGCTACAACAACTATTTGTTTTTAATGCAATCCTAAATAAATTTTAACTATATTTGAAAATTATAATTAAGATATGTAGTTAATGTAGGTAATTAATTAATAATACTAATTTATAATACTATTAAAATTTTAATCGATTGAGATATGTAGTTAATAATTTCAAAAGTATAAAACTATTAAACTAACAATTATTAGTTTAAGTTAGATAATATAATTATAAAATTTAAAATTATCTATATATTAGTATTAATTACAAAGATTTATTATTTTTAAAAGTTAAATAAATTATATTAATTTTAAAGAATCAAATTTGATTATATACTTTGAATTACTAGCAATATATAATCCTAATCAACCACTAATTTTTAGATCAGTAAGTCCAAAATCTATACACAATAATATAGATAATTTTATCCCTTAATTATGCAATCCCCTACTTATCAGAAAGTACATTTGGAAAGTAAATCAATCATTATCCCTTAATTATGCATTCCCCTACTTATTTGGAAAGTAAATCAATCATTATCCCAAATCATGCCTTTAGAATAATATCTAAAATTATAATACTATTAAAATTTTAATTGATTGAGATATGTAGTTAATTTAAGTAATTAAAATTATTATTAATATTTATTATTATTACTATTTTTGGTGTATCAAGATTTTAAAAAAAAAGGAAAAAGCCATGGTTACGGGCTTACCGCCATGCAACCGCCACTTGCCTCACTTTTTCAAATTTTCGCCAAAAACCGGCCATTTTTAGTCTGCCCGCTTTTTATTCACTTGAACTACACACTCGCCTGCTTGCCGTGTCTCATCGATCACATATTGTACTTGTTTAAATTGGAATTTCAGTATAATATTGTTAATTCTAGCAGGAGTTCTCAGTCCATAGTGACTACTCGGTGTTCATTCTTCTTGAACTTTGAAATGATTAAACTTTTGAATCTTGATGATACTTTCAGTCCATAGCGACTCTTATTTAGAACAATTGATATTTCTTGTTATTCTTGAACTATCATTTACTGTTATACCCTTGAAATTCGAACTTCATACTTGTTCACCCTTATTGCTATATTACTTGCTGGACAAATTTGTAGCTTATTCTTGCTTTCTTTACACCTTTCAGTAAAGACAGAACATGGTGAAACATCAGGCAAGGATAAGGATAAGGGTAAGGGTAAGGGCAAGGCTATGGAGTAGCTTTGTTCCTTTAAGTTAGAAGTTTATTATTATTCGATTGTAATAAGACTTGTTTAATATTATGTATTAAGTTATTTTTGAACTTATGTAATATTACTAATAATGGTTGCAAAACCTTGGGACAAGAATAATTATAATAAATCAATGTAAGTTATTCTATTATTCCGTTGTATGAGTTATTAGTGCATTATTAGAATTAGATCATGAAGCACTGAATTCAAGATATTAGTGTCTGAATTTGGGGGCGTCACAGCAGCTCAACGAGAGGTAAGGAGAGCCAAAGGACTTTGCTACTATTGTGATGACAAGTTTACCTTGGGGCACCTATGTAAAAACCCTAGGTCATTCATGATAGTCGGGGAGGATCAAGTAAAGGAAGGCCATGAAGAACCACCTAAGTTTGATGAGGAACCATCTGAACACCACTGTACCACCACTTATGGAAGATAAGAATATGGCTGTCTTGCATGCTATTGAAGGCCAACCTAGTCCCAAGACCATCATGATGACAGGATTTGTGGGAAAAAGGGCTGTGAATTTCTTATAGATGGAGGGAGTACACATAATTTCCTAGACCCTAGACCCTAGTGCAGCCAAAAGGCTAGGGTGTTTATTGGAGTCCACACCTTCCTCCTTCCATGGAAGTAACTGCAGCAGATGGCAGCAAGCTTACAAGCAATCTTCAGTGTAAGGTATTTCAATGGAAAATGGGAGATTTTTCTTCAAGGACAGAGTTAAAATTTTACCACTAGGAGGATGTGATTTGGTATTGGGGGTACAATGGTAGAGGAAACAGGGCCCTATTACTTTTGATTATGAACTGCTCACTTTAAAATTCCAGTATGGAGGTGAGGAAGTTCAATTACAAGGCAAAGGCACACCTACTACTCCTACTTTAAATATGATTATTGTAGAAGGATTATGGAAAGAATTACATGAACAATAGCATGGATTGATGGTAGTTATCCATTCCTTACCATGTGAGCAAACTCTGAAGGAGGATTTAAACCTCACTGGTTTTGCTATAGAGGGAAAGCCAACTATGCAGGCCCTTCTAGAGGCTTATTCAGACATTTTTCAGGAACCAAACAGCATGCCACCAAAGAGGAGTCTTGATCATAGTATTTCCATTAAAGGCTAATTCATCTCCATTTTCTTTAAGACCTTATAAATGTTCTTATGACCAGAAAAATGAAGTGGAGAAGTTAGTAGTAGAAATGCTACAATCTGGAGTCAATAAGACCTAGCCTGTAACACCCCAGTCCCACATCGAAAGATAGGGGAAAAATTTGTCAGCATATAAGGAAATAAGTTACTACCAATAGTACCTTCAAGTCATGACCGTTTGGGTGAGCCTGTAGTGGACTAAGATGACCCAAGAAGATACTATTGGGTCAGTGGTTTGAGACCTTATTTTGATGGATTTGATTCGATTCGAACTTGAGATTTGATCCGAGATTTGTTCCGGACTCGAGATTTGAACCGGGTTGTAATTATCGTGCGATTCAACGGACGTATCGTGATAATTATCGTGCAATTCGACGTGATAATTATCGTGCAATTCGACGTGATACATATCTTGCGATTCGACGCAATACGTATCGTGCAATTCGACACGATAAGTATCACGTGATTCGATGTGTATACTATGATTAGACACAATACAAGAGGAAATCGATTCATAACCGTAGCGGTATCAATCTTTGTACAAGAATCATACAAATTGCAGTCGTATCACCACTTGTACTTCCTCACTCCACCAACATGTTTCCCTAGTTGCAGCTCTATTTCTTTTGCTTTCTCCCAACAACTTCCTAGCTACTTTCTGTGTATAACTAGATTATATGAAACATTTAACCAAAGGAAAAAGATAAGGGAAGCATATATTTCTAATTTGTGGTCATACTTAACATATATAGAGAGAGATATGTTTGGTTGTGTAATTTAATTATCTTCAGTTGTGCAGCAAAAAATGGCTCCTTTTATGGAAAATGTTATATTTTAGTGTATCAGTGGTAGCCATGCTTCTCAAATGAAAATAGGTCTTAATATGGGTTTCACATAAATCATGCTGAGATTTCAAAAAACACCTGTCAACTACTATTTGTAAAAATTTAACAAGATATGTATTAACCAGATAAGATCTATGGAAACAAACCTTTTTCACGATATGCCATGATTTGCAACCGTCCAAAGTAATCGAGGAAGTTCTCAACTTAAGGGTCTATTGTAGTGTGCCCTAATACCTCTACAAAAGTAAGATGGACACAAAATCTATCACTAAATCATGTCTTCAAGCCTACAAAGAAAAAACTAAATAAAGTAACCATAGATCTTACGAAGGTACGAGTCCTTTGACAAAAAAAAATTAATAAAATAAAAAAAGACGAAATAAAAAAAATAACAGCATCACAAAAGCTTCATCAATACAATAGTGCTGATAAGCTGATCATGCAAAAAAAAAATACTTCTAATTATAAGATAGGAATGACCTAGAACAATTAAGATGAGATTTGACCAACAAAGTTACTCTTTTAGAACCAATAAGAATGTCAACCTCTTATAAGGAAACTGAGGCTAAAATAATATCACGTCCACTGCCAGGAAATTCTCCAACTTGTCTTATATCTCTATCTTCCAAAGAAATTATTGGCAGTAGCCTACTCTCATACCATTTTAGTAACCAAGAAAGTACGGTTAAATAAACTTGCCTAACTAAGAAATTGTTTCACTCAAATTTTTCCTACTTTAGTTTCTCAATCAACGACATTCGTAATTTTTATTTATTTATTAATAGAAGAATCTATATTTGATGCAGGACAAGCCCAACAGACCCGCCCAACTTGGTTGGATCAATATTATTTTTGGTGGAATAGGAATTCTAATTAATAGTCCAACAAGTAGAATAATCTAGAATAGTCCAACAAGTAGATTATTTAGATTTAAATAAAGCTATTCCAGAATAATCTACTTGTTTGACTATTTATTAGAATTCCTATTCCATCAAAAATAATATTGATCCAACTAAGTTGGGCGGGTCCGTTCGGCTTGTCCTGCATCAATATTACTTCAAATTCTAGTGCTTGTCTACATGGTTGTTCAATGTTGTGCCCCTCTGTGTTTCTTACATTACATTGTACTTCCTCCATTACCATCTTCTTTGGAATTTGACAATACCATCTCCTCATATAACCAGTTCCTTTCATTGAAAATCTCCTTAACGCAGACTTTTTATACGTCATGGTTATAACATAAAACAATCATATATTAACTTAAATACACAACAAAAGAAATTAAAAGAATGCTTAAATATAAAGTACTATCCTAAACTATTCACCATTTTTCACTTAGGTGATCGTCTTTTCAATTTTTTCAATTATAGATGATTCAACTATCAATTTTTTCCAATTACGTTTGATTAAAATGCCACCTCAAAAATTGATGATGTGGCCCTGCATACATGGAAAATTGATGCTTATTTGTAAAAGAAAACATGTTATAAAATGAGATTTCACTATTTTAATAAATGAAAAGGGCAAAACCTTGAAAGAACAAAAAAAAGTTATCATTAATTCATATTCTATTATTCTCCAACAGCTTCATTAAAGGCTCCCGATCACCATCACCAAACATATTCATCTTCATCCTTTCTTCTTTCTAAATCCAAAACATGACATTTATATCAATCCAAGTGAGTAACAAAATTTATGGGTTTTTTTATCCACCATCAATTTCAAACCAAAATCAACCATTAATAACAACAAAATAAACTCAAACTTCAGCAAAAATTTAAATGTATCAATCACTATGTCCAGATAGTGGGAAGAATATGGCAAAAATTACCTTTAACACCCCTAAATCTCATTGTTTGAATTCAAAAATTATTGGGCTTAGTTCTCTCACAATTTTTCGAGCATCAATGGAATGGAATCATCATCCATTCATCTCCAAATTAACATCAGTACTCAAAAAATTTCAAAAATTCGCAGTATTGTCCAAACCCTAGGAAAACCAATTTAAAACCACCCAAATCTACCCATTTAGGTTTGAAAACTACTGGGCATTGTTCCTTAAAAATTTCCGAGTCAAATAAAGATGAAATTACCCACAAAAAACACCAAAAGGTGCAATAATCTCACCTATATACGCTTGGTCGTGGCTCATACTTTCTTGTAAATTTTTGGCTTGTTTCTTTGACCAAAATAACTACGCGATGACTCTGATGAAGGTGTCGGACGATGGTGATGAAGCTCGCTGGAGATTCGAGGATGAGGAAATGGAATCGGAATCGATGGATGTAGATTTAGATGAGCCTGGTCGGCAGTGACTCATTGACCATCTTATAAGTCATTTTGACAGAATTCTTTGACAATGACTTATTTTTGTATTTATAAATAAGTATTTGTAATTTATTTTAAAATAATTTATAAGTCATTTTAAAATAAATTAATTTGATTAAATATAATAATTATTTTGTTTCTATTCTATTTTGTTCATCTTTTTTATTAATATCATGTTTAGTAATTTTTATATTTTATTTTGTTTTTAACTTAAGGATGAGTCATAAGAAGTCACCACAGCAATCCCCAAACCGCGAACTATTAGGTTTGTATATAACGCGATCATGCAATCATATTACATAAAAGTAGCGAAAGCACGATAAAATGGAATTTAAAATTTTTCATAAAAATCATTGTAGACACTCGAAATTTCGTTTTCCTACTACTAACTATGCAGGAGGACAAAAACGTCTTTTTCACACACCAGAGATAACCCTGAAGGACCACAACATCAGTTCCAACCCCAAGAGATCCAGTTTCTAACCCCGGAGATAACCCCGAGAAATCGGCCAACAACCCGTAGATAACCCCTTAAAAATCGGCCCAACCCCGAGATAAGCCCACGATATTAAGTTCAATGCCAGAGTCAACCTCGGGAGGTCAAGTCAACCTAAGAGATAACCCTGAGGACAGTCAAAGTCAACAGCAGACCAATCTCATAAATAATCTGGGAAAAGACTGCTACAACTGTGCCAAAGCCTGATACAACCCCGGAGGGCAAAATAATCATTTTGCCAACTCAACTGTAACGACCGAGAAAATCGGATTATTTGAAAAATAATTTTATTTGATTAGATAATGAATAAGATTATATTATTATAGACACTCAAAATTTTCTTTTTAATTCAGTCTAAATTTAGCAATAAAATAAAATAAAAATAAATCTGCACACCTATTACTAACATTTGCAGAGAGGCGATTCGCTTTCTAGATAACCCCGAAAGACAACACATCCATTCCTGGATACTATCAAAGTTCGGGCCTCAACCTTTACACACATCGGGTGTGAGACCACAATTTTATGAAATAAAAGTATTCAATTTTTCTATTTTGGTGAATAGTTAAATTAATAAAAGTTTAAAGTTAAGAGTGACATTTGAAAATTTTTCAAAGTAAGCAAGTTGTCATAAAATAATCTATTGGTAAAATACGCTGTAGGTAGCATAAGAAAGACACAATATTGATTATTAATGCTTACGTGAGAAGTCACTCATTTGATTCAATTATTATCGATATTTTTTATATTATTAAATTAATAATTGAGATAACAAAGTTATTAATATTATTATTTGCAATATTAACGATGTCTAGTAAGTTCTGCCAATGAGAGGTTTGGTCACCTAATCAGCACGCCAATAGGAGAAAAATCCTTATTAGAAAGCCCCTCTTCCCGGGAACGACTTGGTCGATTAATAGTGTGAATTATAATAATGATGATGAAGTTTTGTTTTATTAGTATTATTAATGTAATAAAATGGTAAAATCTTTTTATATAAAAAAATGTAATACTTTTATAAAGTTATTCGTTTATTAGACTATAAATAGAATATATTATATTCTATTACGCATAAGTAAAAAATCTTTTTATATAAAAAATGTAATACTTTTATAAAGTTATTTGTTTTATTAGACAATAATTAGAATATATTATATTTTATTATGCATAGTGTTTGCAGATAATGCTCGATAGTGTTTGCAGATAGTAAAATCTTTTTATATAAAAAAGTAATACTTTTATAAAGTTATTCGCTTTTATTAGATTATAAATAGAATATATTATATTTTATTTAAAAGATTTTGTTTTATTATAATATTTTATAGTAAACCAACTGACCGTCTGCTTAAAAATAAATTAATTTGGACCGCTTCAGAATTAGTTACTATTCAGTCCATTCTCCTATAAATAGAAGCTCATTCCTTCATTATTTCTTACGAATTCACTGAAACTCTAGAGAGAGAAACTATAGAGAGAAAGAAGAAAATTATTCTGCTACTTCACTACTCCTAAATTCAGTTTGTTCTAAGGTAAGGGATATTATTTGTTGTACTCGTAAGGGGTATTATTTCTTTTGTATTCATGAAGAGAACTTCTATTATTCTATTCTTTATTATTTTGTTGGAATAACCTGTATACGTGGACTACCCTATACTTGGTGAAATTCTTATGTTATTCCATTCCTTATTATTATGTTGGAATAACCTGTATATGCGAAGTACCGCATACATGGTGAAATTCTTCTGTTATTCAATTTTTTATTATTCGTCGAATATCCTCCGCCTATGCGCCACGCATTTACCGATTCCATTATTTATTATTTTGTTTGAATATCCTATCGGCAAGTGCAATTACGCCGACCGGTTCTCGCTTTTTATTATTCGCTTGAGAATAACCTATCTGTGAGATCTATCGCATGCATGGTGAATTCTTCAGTTATTCAATTCTTTATTATTCTTTTGGAATAACCTGTCTATGTGGATTACCACATGCATGGTGAATGATCCTTTGTATTAATTCCTTATTAAATTGTGGAAATGATCTGTTTACGTGGATTATGATGAAAGTCATAATAAAAGCATTGGACTGATGAAAATCATGGGTATATGTAGTATTAGTAAGTGTTATGATGAGTTATGTTGGTTATTATGTGAAAACATGATAGTTTCTTAGAAATCATAAAGGGTTGAAAATCAGATTTTGGGAGAAAATGGAACATGAAATTCAATTGACCATATCTCCTATTATATTTCGAGTTTTTGAGTGTGGTCAAGTTCTAAAGTTAGATCTATGAGTTTTCTAACTTATCCAGGTGGAATCACTGGAAAAGGTGTTGTAAATTTTCGTGTGGACTGATTTTAGCAAAGGAGTCAAAAGCTGCAAATTATGAAAAAATTACTGCCCAGAAATTTAAAAGGGCATTTTCGGCCACTTAATTTGTGAGAAAAATTCCGGCCTTTTAGAACATGGAAATTTATGGTATAAAGTACCTCCTGTCCAAAAATGAGCTCATTTCGACTTAAAATGAGCAAGTTATGACTATTTCAATATTTAGGTTTTTTCGATGAAAATGCTATAACCGAGTTCTATAACTCAGATGACCATGAAATTTAAACTGAAGCTCACGTTAACATGTGTAAGTTCCTCGCCAAGATTTGGGAATTTCTGGAGTTAAACTTGAGGTAGCTAATTTCTTAAGGAATTAATTAGAAATTGATTTTTGAAAAATAGTAAATGAATTTTAAAAATTCTGAGAAAAATATATGTTCAATATGGGACTATATTCTGCTAAATCCCAGAAAAGAAATATTTTTGGGACTGATTTGGTATTTTTCATAAAAATGCACTAGTTGTGAGTAAATGAGTTAATATGTTATGTGAAGTAACAAAGTTGGAAAATATGATTTTATGGCTTGAGAATCTTATATAGAGTATATGCAGATTTTTGATGAGGGATTTGATCATTGGTGATGAAATCTTATGAGTATGGCATTTTTTGAATGATTAAATGCATTATTTGATAAAGTGTAAACAATTGAAATAAATTATTTATAAGTTTAAGAAGTGATTAAAATATTGTTATAATATTAATAATATTAGATTATGAGTTTATTAAGTGATTGATAATATTTGGATAAATTTAAAGTCTTTAATATTTATCCTTATTTTCGTTTGATTAATGCTTATATCATTTCATCATTCTCATGCTTGTGTTGTGTTGAAAGTCATTTGTGGCCTGTAGTGCATAGAAGGACTTGGTATGATTATGACCAGGAATTATTCGGTATAATCATGACCGTAATGTTATAAATGATGTGGTAAAAGTCATATTTGGCCCTTAGTGCATAGATGGACTTGGTATGATTATGACTGTGGATTATTCTAAGATAATCATGACCATAATTGAAAACACGAATACCATCGGCCGTAGGTATGGGATAATTCGTGGTCGTGATACTATTGTCGAGTCTCAAAGATTATTGGTTTTACAATTGTATATCTTCGCTTTGTAGTAAAGTTGACCGCTGATTTACTTGATTATAAATATGAATTGTGATTTAATTATAATATGTGGTGGTTCAGGTGAAGACGGGTGATGAGAGTTCTCTTTGTCTTGGGTATAACCAAGAACTGTTGATGAGTATTACAGGAATGAAATATTAACGATGGACTTTTAATCTAGGGGAGATAGTAGACATTATGTTCTACTTGATTCTTCTAATGGATTGTTGATTCCGCTGCTATCATGGTTGAAAACTTTTATCTTTTACCATATGTTTTAAATATCTGAATTCTTTTAATAATTTAATTATCTTAAGTCATGATATTCTTTACTGGGGCTATTTGTGCTCACCCTTTTACTTCACCACCCCTTTCGGGTAATAAAAGTGTAGCTGGGACTAGCAGAGAGAACATGGGTATAAAGTGGTGATACAAATTAGTCACAAGCCTAATCAAATTATAAAACGGTGTGACATAATAATAGTATTGAGAACTTAAAATGTGTGTGACATGTTTTATACATCTTTTGATATTTAATTTTGGTGAACTATAATAGGGTGAGGCGAATCAAGATTTGGAAACGTCAAAGGTGCACTCCATTAGAATGAGGAGAACATAAATCTTCTCGTGTCCCTTCAGGGACTTGATATATTTATTATTGTACTTTATATGTCATTGTAATAATTTAAATATAAATATTATCGTATTATATACGTAACAATATTTGTATTGAAACTCACAGTATATGAGTCGTCGTATTTTGTACGACAGTATAAATGGAGTTGTAAGTAATGTATTTTCTGGCGACCCAAGATTGGTGATGTATACCTATTTTGGGGGCGTCACATTTGGTATCAGAGCTTAGGGATATGGTCGATGGACGAGATATGAGTCTAGAACTAGGAGGGGAGAGACGAGTAATATACTTCGCTAGTGTGTGACTTACCTAAGCTGAAATTGTTTACTTGATAAGTTGACAAATTATGATATATAAATTAACCTTATTTTGAAGTATATTCTAGAATAATATCTGAAACACAGGAGATGAGCAATGGGAAAATCATGATACAGAGGAAATAACTGGGAAGGTACAATCCGAAAAGAAAGCAAGGTATTCTCATCTCTTCGAAATACTAGGTGCGTACGTAAATTTCGAGGGCGAAATTTCATAAGGAGGGGAGATTGTGAGACCCCGAATTTTATGAAATAAAAGTATTCAATTTTTCTATTTTGGTGAATAGTTAAATTAATAAAAGTTTAAAGTTAAGGGTGACATTTGAAAATTTTTCAAAATAAGCAAGTTGTCATAAAATAATCGGTGGTAAAATACGCGTGGTAGCATAGTAGCACACAATATTGATTATTAATGCTTACGTGAAAAGTCACTCAGTTTGATTCAATTATTGTCAATTTTTTTATATTATTAAATCAATAATTGAGATAACAAAGTTATTAATATTATTATTTGCAATATTAACGATGTCTAGAAGTTCCGCCAAGGAGAGGTTCGATCATCTAATCATGCTAATATATGAAGAAATCCTTATTGAAAGCCCCTTTTCCGAAACGACTTGGTTGATTAATAGTGTGAATTATAATAATGATGATGAAGTTTTGTTTTATTAGTATTATTAATGTAATAAAATGTAAAAAACTTTTATATAAAATAGAATACTTTTATAAGGTTATTCGCTTTTATTAGACTATAAATAGAATATATTATATTCTATTATGCATAGTATTTTGCATAGTAAAATCTTTTTATATAAAATAAAATACTTTTATAAAGTTATTTGTTTTATTAGACAATAATTAGAATATATTATATTTTATTATGCATAGTGTTTCAGATAAGGTTGCATAGTATTTGCATAGTAAAATCTTTTTATATAAAATGTAATATTTTTATAAAGTTATTCGCTTTTTTAGATTATAAATAGAATATATTATATTTTATTTAAAAGATTTTGTTTTATTAGAATATTTTATAGTAAACCAATCTGGACCATCCGCTTAAAAGTAAATCAATACTGACCGCTCAGAATTAGTTACTATTCAAATCCATTCTCCTATAAATAGAAGCTCATTCCTTCATTATTTCTTACGAATTCAATTTAAACTCTAGAGAGAAACTATAGAGAGAAAGAAGAAAATTATTCTGCTACTTCACTACTCCTAAATTCAGTTTGTTCTAAGGTAAGGGATATTATTTGTTGTACTCGTAAGGGGTATTATTTCTTTTGTATTCATGAAGAGAACTTCTATTATTCTATTCTTTATTATTTTGTTGGAATAATCTGTATACGTGGACTACCCTATACTTGGTGAAATTCTTATGTTATTCCATTCCTTATTATTATGTTGGAATAACCTGTATATGCGAAGTACCGCAGACATGGTGAAATTCTTCTGTTATTTAATTCTTTATTATTCTGTTTAATATCCTCATTCTGTAAGCTTACGCATGACCGTTTTTCATTATTTATTATTTTGTTGAATATTCTATCTTGCAAGTAATTACGCCTCGACCGGTTTCGCTTTTTATTATTCTTTTGAGAATAACTCGTCTGCATGAGATCTATCGCATGCATGGTGGATTCTTCATTATTCCATTCTTTATTATTCTTTTGAATAACTCGCTCTATGTGATTACCACATGCATGGTGAATGATCCTTTGTATTCATTCCTTATTAAATCAGGGAAATGATCTGCTTACGTGGATTATGATGAAAGTCATAATAAAAGCATTGACCGATGAAAATCATGGGTATATGTAGTATTAGTAAGTGTTATGATGAGTTATGTTGGTTATTATGTGAAAACATGAAAGTTTCTTAGAAATCATAAAGGGTTGAAAATTAGATTTTGGGAGAAAATGGAACATGAAATTCAATTGACCATATCTCCTATTATATTTCGAGTTTTTGAGTGTGGTCAAGTTCTAAAGTTAGATCTATGAGTTTTCTAACTTATCCAGGTGGAATCATTGGAAAAGGTGTTGTAGATTTTCGTGTGGACTGATTTTAGCAAAGGAGTCAAAAGCTGCAAATTATGAAAAAGCTACTGGCCAGAAATTTAAAAGGGCATTTTTGGCCACTTAACTTGTGAGAAAAATTTCGGCCTTTTGGAACATGGAAATTTATGGTATAAAGTACCTCTTGTCCAAAAATGAGCTCATTCCGACTTAAAATGAGCAAGTTATGACTATTTCAATATTTAGATTTTTCTAATGAAAAACGCTATAACCGGAGTTCTATAACTCCGATGACCATGAAATTTAAACGGAAGCTCACGTTAACATGTGTAAAATCCTGCCAAGATTTGGGAATTTCTGGAGTTAAACTTGAGGTAGCTAATTTCTTAAGGAATTAATTAGAAATTGATTTTTGAAAAATAGTAAATGAATTTTAAAAATTCCGAGAAAAATATATGTTTAATATTGGACTATATTCTGCTAAATCCCAGAAAAGAAATATTTTTGGGACTGATTTGGTATTTTTCATGAAAATGCACTAGTTATGAGTATATGAGTTAAATATGTTATGTGAAATAACAAAGTTGGAAAATAGGATTTTATGGCTTGAGAATCCTATATAGGGTATATGCAGATTTTTGATGAGGGATTTGATCATTGTTGATGAAATCTTATGAGTATGGCATTTTTTGAATGATTAAATGCATTATTTGGTAAAGTGTAAACAATTGAAATAAATTATTTATAAGTTTAAGAAGTGATTAAAATATTGTTATAATATTAATAATATTAGATTATGAGTTTATTAAGTAATTGATAATATTTGGATAAATTTAAAGTCTTTAATATTTATCCTTGTTTTCGCTTGATTAATGCTTATATCATAGTCATCATTCTCATACTTGTGTTGTGTTGAAAGTCATCTCGTGGCAGTGGTGTATAGATGGACTTGGTATGATTATGACTGTGGATTATTCTAAGTATAATCATGACCGTAATGTTATAAATGATGTGGTAAAAGCCATCTTTGGCCCTTAGTGCATAGATGGACTTGGTATGATTATGACTGTGGATTATTCTAAGATAATCATGATCAGATTGAAAACACGTAATATCCTTGGCCGTAGTGTATGGATAATTCGTGGTCGTGATACTATTAAGTCGAGTCTCAAAGATTATTGGTTTTATAAGCTTGTATATCTTTGGCCCGTGGTAGTGCAAGATGGACTGTTGGTTATTGATTTTATAGCAGTATATCTTTGGCCCAGTAGTAAAAAGATGAACTGTTGGTTAATGGTTATACAGTTGTATATCTTTGGTCGTAGTGCAAAGATGAATTTATTAGTATGATTATGAGCAGGAATTGTGATTTGGTATAACCATAATTTTTGATGTTTCAGGTGAAGATAGGTGATGAAAATTATCTTCGTCCTGGGTGCGAAAAGGAATTCAGAATCACAATTATGATTATGAGTTATTCATATGATTGTGGACAGGAATTGTTGATTGATGTTACAGGGATAAAATATTTTTGGTGGACTTTTAACATGGAGAAGATAATAGACCCTATGGTCTATTTGACTCTTTTAATGGATTGCTCGTTCCGCTGCAACTATGGTTGAAAAGTTTTATCATCTACCATATGTTCTAAATCTCTGATTTATTATTGACGAAAGCTATTGATAATTTAATTATCTTTAGTTATGATATTCTTTACTAGGCTAGTTGTACTCACCTTTTTGCTTCATAATTCCTTTCAGGTAATAAGAGTGTTGCTGAGTCGAGCGAGGATAACAGGGGAATAGAACGGTGGTCTATAGTTGTTGAGGTTCTCCCTAAATAGTATGAAAATAATTTTATTGAGAACTTTAGATAAGTGTGTCGTATTGTATACATCATTTGATATTTAATTTTGGTGAACCGAATAGGGTGAGGTGAACCCAACTTTGGAAGGGTGATTTGCCACTATCATACAAGATGTCTAATGACATACAACCTCATGTTATCATAAGACAGGGTTGTGCACATCCACTTGCTGAGTATATCTACGAGCACTACTTATATGATCTTGGAGTATATTTGAAATATAATTTTCACTTAGAGACAGTGGAGATAGTTATATGTCAAGAGAAGACTCACCATTGGAAGGAACATGATAGTAATCTTCTCATTCTTTTGGGGGTCTATTGGGTCAACCAAGGATAATTCTCTGGACATATGATATCTATCATAACTTAGATTCATGGCCTCCTATGTATGAAGGTTTCTTGAGCACTTCCCAAAGATTTTAATTTCTAAAACAGGTTTTTGACTATACTTTTATGTAAAGTACCATTGTAAGGTTGTGGTCGAGGCACCATGAGAGTTACATACATTTGTATTAAAACTCACAGTATACTTGTCCTCGTATTTTGCACAACAGTTGTATAAATGAAGTTGTTAGTAGTGTATTTTCTGGCGACTCAAGATGGGTAATGTATACCTATTTTGGGGCGTCACACCGGGAGTATCAATTCCAACCTCGGAGATAACCCCGAGTTTCATCCTTGAAGATAACCCCAAGAAATGTCGTTGTAGTTCCGGCGATAACTCCGGAAATGATTGTTTCAAATGCATGCAATCAGCTTTAATCTCAGACCTCCTACCGAGGCACTCATTCCTAAGACCCGGAGATAACATCGGGGAGACGGGCACACTTGAAGATGACTCTATGGAATTCAAACACTTGCAGCAGTCCAATCTCAAATATAGCCCTGAGCAACGTCTGCTATCAGTCCAAACCAGAGATAACCCCGGTGAGGAGTCGTCTCAACATTTCATACATACATTTCTACACAACAATGTCCCACAAGAACCAAGGAGTTCCAATCCCGAGTGACTATTACGCGTGGCAGCACACTAGATAGAATTTGAAGATTGAATACCATGGGCATGGTCCCATCTTTCTAACTTTGTACAACCTCTAATCCCATGTCATTGCGTAACTCTCGACAAAAGCGGTTCAAAGAAGGTCTTGTACACCTCGTTCGGATGCTCAGATTGAAGTTCTGCAAGTTCGAGCAGACATCACAATGCACGAGTGCACGCGTTTTGAGACAATCGGACCCACACGAAACCCGGCACCTCGCAATCATAGTGCATCTCATGGCCACTGGCATAGGACACTGGTGGCCACCAGCTCTATAAATATAGAGCTTGGGGTGGCCATTTGTAAGAGAAAAAGAGGCGAGGAAGCCCTGTCCAATTTGCTCTGTACACATCCCATATTTTTTTTTTTGCTAAATTTAAACTGTATATAAAAAAAGGAGAGAACAAAAGATTGGAAAACCCCAATCAAAATATAGCAAAGACATCATAGGACATGCCCTATGATGTCATGACTATATAAAATTGCAGGCCCATAGCCAAACAAAACTAGACCTGTCAATACAGACTATTACAATGAGAAAACACTCAATATGGGGTCCGTGTTCTCACCCCATATTGAGTGCTTTCTCATTTTAAACACCTGTTAGCTCACATATAGCTATATTTTTACTGCATGGAGTCGAGTGTTCATCCATTTATAGTCATAGAAGTCTTCTTTTGACCACCGTAAGCCTTTCTTACACATTATAAAGCCTTTCTTTCATCTTTGCACACACTATTCTTCACACCGAGAGTCGTGTTGTGTGTGTATGCCCAAACTTCTATCCCGTGGTTTTCATATCATGCGTATATATATACTTATATATGTATATATTTTATATATGGACTAACATTATCGAAGTTATGCCTCGATTGAGCCTGAACTTATGTCTCGAGCGCTTCTCGCTTATATATATATATATATATATATATAAACTCATTGTCGAACTCGCTCGATGAGCTCAATTTTATATCCGGTGGATTTATTGCTTTTATATATATATATATATAGCGACAAATCAATGAAATGATAAACCGATCCGGATTGAGAAACATCCTCGTATAAGCATAGCTTGTATATATATATATATATATATATATATATATATATATATATATATATTTACATTTCGCCAGTTCGAGTTTTACTTACGTGGCCTTTTACGCTTTCTTTACATTTAGTCCCTTTGAGTTTACTTGGCGGTTAATAATCGCTTCTTGCTTTTTTACATTTAGTCCTCGCCTGGAGTTTACTTACAGTATGTTGATCGATTCTTCGCTTTATTTACATTTCGATCCCCCATGGAGGTGCTTCGTGGTGGTTGATCATGTATATATATATATATATATATATATATATTTCCGCTTTTATATATTTACATTTCGATCCCCCATGGAGGTGCTTTGTGGTGGTGATCATGTATATATATATATATATATTTACCGCTTTTATATATTTACATTTCCGACCCCACGGAGGTGCTTCGTGGTGGTTGATCATGTCTCAGATATATATATTTACAAACTTATATATATATATATAATCGCTAATGCTTTTCATATAAATCGGCATCATGTGAGCCTAGAATCATGTGATCACAGATTCACCATCAATCTAGATTCTTCTCGTGATGGACATTTTTAGTCATGGCGACTTGTACATTATTCTCGGTGTTCGAATTTCCTCAGATGGCTTTCATGCCCATGAGGAGTTCGGCATTGTTGTATATTATTTTCTCGAAGATGCTTCGCTCAAGCCGAACATTTAATAATAAAATTGAAGTATCGAAGACCTCAATTACTATTGAGCACAGGGTTTGAAAAACCTCTTTTGCAAAACCTCATTGCTATATCTTGTTTAAAACTGAATTTTTGTATAAATTCAAACCTTTTGTATATAGGTGCGAACGAGGCATAGCACTACTTCCAACTAAATTGCACATTGATCCACACACACACATTCATATAATAGTTTCTTGTAAAGTGGCGGTCACCGTGGCAACACAAATGTCGAGGGGTGCTTAACACCTTCCCTCCGCATAATCAAACCCCTGAACCCAAATGAATCTCGGTTTCCACACAGACCTGCTTTAGCGATGTCACATCATCGGGTCAATGTGCAAACTGCTTTCTCGGCCAACGTTAGTGCAACCAGTTAAAAACACCAACTGACGACTCTTATAGTCAAATCGTCGACATTATACATGTCAGACCTTTTTCACTTGTTTTTTCAAACAAATCTCACATAACATGAGAACACCAAAAAACAAGAATAGAAAAGGGACAAATAAAAATCCCGACGTTGACAGGTGGCGACTCTGCTGGGGACACCAGTAAGAGGGTTTAAGCCGCTACTATAAGCTTTTCAAAACTGTTATATGTTTGTGTGTGAATGTTGCATTTACATTTATGATGAATGTGTACGAATGCATTTTAATTACTGCACTGCAATATATCTATTTGTGATATTAGTGCTTCGCACATGTCATCATTTTCATAAACGGTGAGACACGTTGTATGTGAATGTATGTTGTGTGGTTCCTCCACTAGGAGGCTATCCTGTCGGTGTTTGATTACTGGACTCGTAGGGAGACTAATTCCAACGAGGCTCAGGAAAGGCACCACCCAGATTCGCTCCAGTTGAAAGACCGGATTAACTTCCCTTCAAGTAGATTGCGATGATCTGAGAACCTTTATGCCAAAAAGCCGCGAGAGTAACCCTAAGATAGGTCAGCCTCTGATAAACCAAATGCGGAGGAAAGTCTCTTCATGCTTTCCATTTTCTATTAGTTGTAAAAGCATTTACTTGTAATTTTATTCCATGTTCATCTTTATGTAATGGAAAATATAAAGAATATTTGCACATACATGACATGCTATCAATTAACATCTGTTTTGCAGGATAATATTCCTAACACGGGTATATTACATAGCATGTAAATATTTACATTATCCCTAAGACTAAACTACATAAGTCTTTTATAGGGAAACAATTGGGCCTGTTACCCGCTCAAAATTCAAAAAGGCCATGAGCCTGAGCTACGACCAATCATGTCTTTTTCTCGACGACCTAATCCTGCTTTCTCGAGAAGAATTTGTGGATTAAGTAAACAAATTACGATTTGGGTTGCTCGCTTAAAGATTACACATCACCTACTCAGGCTAAAAGATGCCTACATATATAGAATCCTCTACACAAGGAGGAACACAAGGTTTGGATAAAATAAATCTAGAGCTTCAGTTGGATACGAGCAACAAAGACCCTGAAAACACCCATCTCAAAGGAGATCCAGACACCGGTGATATCAGGAAGAAGGTCCTTCAAATGGAAGAAACTATCCATTCTCTCAAAGGGATTGGAACACATGGAAGTGTTTCATGTGCCGACCTTTGTATATTCCCTCGTGTTCATTATCCAGAGAAATTCAAAACCCCTGACTTTGAAAAATATGACGGATTAGGGGATCCTTACACACATTTAAAGGTGTTTATTGGAGAACTTAGATTTTATGCGGAAAACGAGAAGCTCAAAATGCAGTTGTTCTAGAATAGTCTGACTGGAGAAGCCCGTTCATGGTATACCAAATTAGACAACTCAAAGGTCTATAGCTGGGAAGAGTTAGCTCATGCCTTCCTTACTTAGTACAGTTTTCAATCTCAAATGGCTCCTGATCGGTACTAGATTACCAAGGTCAAGAAACAATCTAATGAGTCTTTTAGAGAGTATGCTCAAAGGTGGAGGCGCCTTGCTGCTCAAGTTATTCCTTCTATGACAGAGTAAGAAATGGTCATGACTTTCATAGACATACAAGAAGCTCCTTTCTATGAAAGAGTTTTAGCTGGTATTGGCAAACCATTTTCTGAAATGATCAAGCACGGAGAGATGGCTGAGATGGGGTTGAAGTCAGGAAAGATTCAAGACCTAGCCTCTCTTAAAGCAGTTGCTGAGCACATCCAATCCGGATCTTATGGAAACAACCCCTGGAGGGTCCATTAAAAAGAAAGAGGAGGATGTTTCCTTGATACTACAAGGTCAAAAAGGCAGTCAGAACATGCCTATATAGAGGAGAAACTACTACCCTTTTCAAGCACAGTCTTCAAACCCTCCATTACCTAAAGGTGGAGAAACAAAGCGCCCTCGAACGTTCACACCCTTAGGGGACTCGCTCGAGAATATTCTTGCTCTTCTGATTACTCAAAAGAAAATCACGCATCTTCTTCCACCAGCCAACCCTAATGGGAGGGGTTTCAATGCTACTCAGAAGTGTGCTTATCATGCCTGGGCACCTGGACATGATACTCAAGATTGTTGGGCCTTGAAACACAAGATCCAAGATTTAATAGACAATAGTGAGATCGTGGTTATTAAACCAGATCAACCTCATATGCAAGACAACCCTCTTCTTCAACACAAAGAAGAAGAGGTCAACATGATTAGTTGGAGCGCTGGACAGAGTTTCAATTTTAATAGTGAATCATCCCAAACCATCAAAGAAGGTGTTGACAGATGGGATTACGCAAAGTTCCAATTTGCTATGGAACGAAAGATGAAAGCTCTTTATAAGCAAATTAAACAATTGGCAGAACTGGTGACCCATCAGCATCAAGTCACACGCCAGTTAGTCAGCCAGGAGCATGCATGTCTCCTTCCTTTTGTTTTGAATGCTCCATCATCACCTATAGAAAGCGAAGCTATGGAGGATAGGGTTGCAAAGAGAGAAATTGCTAAAGCCCGTCGGGATTTTGCCAATAAAAGGGAATTTACATACCTGGGCCAACCTATGGAGGAGATATTTCAGATGCTAATCAACGAAGGAAGAATCACCTCCCTTCTACCTCCAATTAATCCTCGTTCAAGACTGTTCAACTCCGATGGAGTGTGTCAGTATCATTCACATTCTTGTGGTCACAACACAGAAGAATGCTGGGCACTCCGCCACCTTATTCAGAATCTAATTGACAAATGTGTCCTCCGCGAATCGGCGTATTGATGACATCAGATTACTCGAGAGTGGGAATACCTGTCCTACCAAATAGAAGGGATTAGTAGCAGTTATATCCGCTGAGGCTATTGAGACTGTCAAACCATTTTCCATATAAATAATTCAACTCAAAGGAGCTGACAATCCTTTGAAAGTGGCTGCACCAAAACCAATTTCTTTACCCTTCAAACCACAGTATCCTATTATCAGCTTAAATAAAGTCCCATGGAATTATGGAGAAGCTGATGGATCCACGTCTCATACTACTGCTACAGTGTCGAAGGAAAATCCACTGTACCTTCCTCAGAGGGTGATGAAGCTCGCCATAAAAGCAAAGGGGAAGATTCCCATGGAGAAAATTGAGAAATTCCTCTACATTATGGGCCATAATGAAGCCAAGGTGGTTCTAAGCTTAAGAAAAGCTCCACATCAGATCTCAATACTAGACTTGGTTTTTCTTTTGAGGACCATAGGAAGATCTTATTGAAGGTTTTGGAAGAAGCCTACTTGCCAAAATCAGTGGATGTGGAAAAATTTCAACATTTAGTTGATCACATTTTTAACAACAATGTGATATCCTTCACTGATGACGATATACCGCCCGAAGGGACCGGTCATTGCAAGCCATTGTAATTGCAGTTTTGTCCTCCGGGTATATGTTAGCTGGAGTTCTGATAGACGGAGGTTCATCTCTGAATATTTGTCCTTATGCCACCTTGGTGAAGATGAACGTCAATCTCAAATGGATCCGAAGTAACCATACGGTAATCAAAGCTTTTGATGGATCCCGACGAAATTCTGTTGGAGAGATTAAACTGTCAATTGAGATTGGTCCAAATACATTCAATGTATCCTTTCACGTCCTCAAGATAGATTCAGGATACAACCTGCTATTGGGGAGACCATAGATCCACATGGCTGGAGCCGTCCCTTCTACACTACATCAACAACTTAAATACATTGTCAAAAATAGCCTAGTCACTGTCAAAGCTGAGCCGGAATGTCCTGAACAAGGAGACATACCCATCAACAGCTTCAATTCAGAAGTTGAGCCAGCCAGTTTTCATACTTTGGAAGTGAGCAACACGCGATACCGTCCTATTGGAGCGCCACTTCTCGTACCCAAGATTTCTGCCTAGGTTATGTCTATCACTCAAGAAATGATGTCATTGGGTCATCAGCCTGGACAAGGGCTTGGTAAAAATCAGCAGGGTATTAAGCACCCAATTCAAGTGTCCAGTCAAACTGGGACAACCGGACTAGGCTATTCTGCTAGTTCCAGTCACAGGAATCCTCATAAGCACAAGCAGGTTCCTCAAGCTTCCGCCACACGACGATTTTCTCCACTCGCACCTCATGAGCTGATACAGTCTCCGGTAAAGGTGCCAACCCATGTTATGGCTATGCTGTTTCCCAAACTAGTACCCTTTAAAGCAAAAGAGGTCCTGATCCCTGATCCTGAAGTGGAAGAGAGGGAACGAAAACGTAAACATGACATCACCTTGATGATGTTAGGCATGCGCATCATTGTCCATGATGAACATACAAACAGATACACCCCAGAAGATGATTGCCCAGATGTTATGGTCATCATTCGGAAAAGGAGGACGATAGCGGCCCTCCATCACTGCGATCCATCGAGGACTTTATCCTCGATAATTGGAGCAAAGACTCCATGCATTGGTCTACGAGGGTAAAAGGCGCGTAAATCCTCTACCCCAGAGATAACTTTAATTGCTTACTTTTCTCCATGCAAGATTAGCGGTTATTTTATCAAGACATGCTAACACTTTTGTATGATTAAACAGCTTTCATATATTAAGTGAAAGCATATTTTGTTTCGTGAGACCTTTGAATTTAGATGTGCTGTACTTGCGATGAGGTGCCTTTTCTCCACAAGGACTGTAACTTTGATGAAAAGTTAGACTCAGACTTGATGGAAATCCAAGAGGACATTGAGATACCTCAAGAGATTAAGGAATGGGTGAAGACAAACCTAAACCTAATCTTGATCAAACTATTCCTTTCAATCTTGGAACCTTAGAAAGTCCTAAGCTAATCCAGATTGGTTTCGACCTAACCCCAAACCAACGGAATGACATGGTTGCTGTAATACCCCAAAATAAATAAATAAATAAATAAATTACATTTAAAATTATATTTTAATTGGGCTTTTCTTATATTTGGGCCAAATTGTATTTAATTTGTATGGACAATAATAAGTAAGGGATTCCATTAATTTGGGCCTTTAAAACTTATTGGGTCTAATTTATATTTGTGTAATATTAAAATCCTATTAAAATTAGGAGACACAAAAAGATATATAAACAAGCTAGTAAAACCTAATCTTCCTTGCATACAATTGTTACGAACTGGCTGAGGAAAAGAAGTGAGAAGGCGGCTGAAGGAACAAGATGAATTGTTATTCAGGTGAGTTATTCCATTAAATTTTTTTTTAGCCGACATATAGTAATTAAAGAGTATCAAATTCAATAAGAATAAAAAAAACTCATGGGATGAAAAGGGTAAAATTTTTATTTCGATTGTAGCTTTTGTCATGACATCATATAGAGAAGAGAAGTAACTTCATAATTTAAATAATAAAATAGCATGTGAGTATGGCTTTTGATCTGAATATATTCAAAGTTTATGAATTGAATTATCACTACTTTGATTGAAACGGAGGTTACTTTATTCTTATATATATATATATATATATATATAAAAGGTTTTTACCTAGAATAAACTTATAATTCGTATTTTTTAAAGACTATTTCAAGAAATCAATTGTTATAATGTTATGGTATTATATTAAACTATTTGGAAGTTTACATTGAGAATTTATGTGAATATAATAATAATAAAAAAATACTAATAATAATAAAAATAACATGAATAAAAAAAACAGAAGAAGAAATTGGTAATTAGCCACAAAGTTTATTAATTTGTGTAATTAATTCGAACGAAGGGGATTTAAAGAGTTATACTTGGAATATAAATTTTGGAGTATTAATAATTGATATAAGGCGATGATTAAAGGCATATTAAATAGATTATGAATTATTTTGGAAATTATTAGTTTGGATTATTTTAATTTGAGGTGAATATGTTTAGGTTGTGAATGACGTTTCGTATTTGATATCGTTGGCATTTGAGGGTAAGATTTGGTGGAGTGTGTTATAAATGGTTTGGAAGTATCAGGTACGGATTTCGTACTACATTCCTTTGATTATTGTTGCATTCTTTATATCTCACGATATCTTGTCATTCGTTTCATTTTTTTATAATCCTATTGGCATGCTTAAATAGAAATTTGATCTTTAATACTTTGGCTTTATTAAGTAATTTAAACTCTTTTTCTTCAATTACAATTTGTACATATTCTATAATTTTTCAGCGATACTCTTATTAAATTTGATTTGTTCGTTTGTTTTCTCATTTCGAATTCTGTTATGATTTCACATAATTGTTTCCTGTGAAATAAATATATTAGTTTCATTTTAGAGTTGATACATATGACTCTTATTTGTACTCTTTGAATTAGGTTATCATGTTTAGTACTATTTATTTTGATAATTGTAGAGCGGTACATGTTGCTACCTTCTTTTTGAAACCTTGTGACTATAATTTGATTTGGTTCAACAAGTACATATAGAACTCTTTTGTTGTTATTATGTCGCATGTGTTGTGACATGATATTTTTGTTAGAATATACCGTAGGGTATACCTGAGATATAACCACCTGTGGGGGTACCACAGGCATGCCATCTTGGCACGAGAGGCATGACACTCTCCGTGGCGGTGTGATTAGTCCACGGCGTCTCCGTTTGGGCTCCTTAGGAAGTGGGCCATTTGGTGTTTTATTGTGGGAGGCGTATGGGTTAACCCTAGTTTTCTGTTCTGCGGATTGGTGATGTTGTGCCAAACACACCTATCCAATTTGCATACATTTAAATTCGCGGTCTAATGTATGATTTGCCTGTGTGGCATTATTTTGGTTGCCTGTGTGACATTATTTTGGCTTGCCTATGTGGCATTGTTTTGATATGCCTGTGTGGCGTTGTTTTGACTTGCCTGTGTGGCAATGTATATTTCTGAGCTCATTCGGTATTAAATAACACCCAACCATTTGATTCAGCCTATTATTTCATTGTATTAGTTTTGTTTGTTTCTGTTTAGTTCAATTCATTGAGTTAGTTACTTCAGTTCGTTATTTCTTTACTCTTTTATTGGTTTCATTAAATCTGTTGATTTGGATATATTCTATCCAAACTTTGGATATCATATTTTCTTCGGTCTTTAAGCTTGAGGCTTTGTTAAGTATGTTGCTTCAGTTATTTTTGTATTTCAGTTATACATCTTTGTATTATCTCAGATCCGTCTTTGGCAATTGGCTCATCTTCGTGTTTTTCTTCCCAAGCGGGTTTCATAGGGTGATTCAAGGCTAGTGTGATGAGAGAGTTGCCTTTAACTATCTAGGTTGATTCGAATTTTAAGTTTTGATTATTTTGACTTTGTTTGGAGAATTGTATTTAGTACTTTATTAATGGATCACCACTATTAATATCTTGAGGTTGTAAGTGCTCTGTTTTTTTTTTTTTGAGGTTCGTTGTGCTTTGCACGTGACCTCCCTTTTCTGTTCGGGAAGGGGGTAATTAATTCGAACGAAGGGGATTTAAAGAGTTATACTTGGAATATAAATTTTGGAGTATTAATAATTGATATAAGGCGATGATTAAAGGCATATTAAATAGATTATGAATTATTTTGGGAATTATTAGTTTGGATTATTTTAATTTGAGGTGAATATGTTTAGGTTGTGAATGACGTTTCGTATTTGATATCGTTGACATTTGAGGCTAAGATTTGGTGGAGTGTGCTATAAATGGTTTGGAAGTATCAGGTATGGATTTCGTACTACATTCCTTTGATTATTGTTGCATTCTTTATATCTCATGATATCTTGTCATTCGTTTCATTTTCTTATAATCCTATTGGCATGCTTAAATAGAAATTTGATCTTTAATACTTTGGCTTTATTCAGTAATTTATACTCTTTTTCTTCTATTACAATTTGTACATATTCTATAATTTTTCAGCGATACTCTTGTTAAATTTGATTTGTTCGTTTGTTTTCTCATTTCGAATTTTGTTATGATTTCACATAATTGTTTCCTGTGAAATAAATATATTAGTTTCATTTTAGAGTTGATACATATGACTCTTATTTGTACTCTTTGAATTAGGTTATCATGTTTAGTACTATTTATTTTGATAATTGTAGAGCGGTACATGTTACTACCTTCTTTTTGAAACCTTGTGACTATAATTTGATTTGGTTCAACAAGTACATATAGAACTCTTTTGTTGTTATTATGTTGCATGTGTTGTGACATGGTATTTTTGTTAGAATATACCGTAGGGTATACCTGAGCTATAACCATGGCGGGGGGTACCACAGCATGCTTGCCTCTTACACGAGAGGCATGACACTCTCCGTGGCGGTGATTAGTCCACTCACGCTCCGTTTGGGCTCCTTAGGAAGTGGGCCATTTGGTGTTTTATTGTGGGAGGCGTATGGGTTAACCCTAGTTTTCTGTTCTGCGGATTGGTGATGTTGTGTCAAACACACCTATCCGATTTGCATACATTTGGATTCGCGGTCCAATGTATGATTTGCTTGTGTGACATTATTTTGGTGGCTTGTGTGGCATTATTTTGGCTTGCCTATGTGGCATTGTTTTGATGTGCCTGTGTGGCATTATTTTGACTTGCATGTGTGGCAATGTATATTTCTGAGCTCATTCGGTATGAAATAACACCCAACCATTTGATTTAGCCTATTATTTCATTGTATTAGTTTTGTTTGTTTCTGTTTAGTTTAATTCATTGAGTTAGTTACTTCAGTTCGTTATTTCTTTACTCTTCCATTGGTTTTATTAAATCTGTTGATTTGGATATATTCTATTCAGACTTTGGATATCATATTTTCTTCGGTCTTTAAGCTTGAGGCTTTGTTAAGTATGTTGCTTCAGTTGTTTTCGTATTTCAGTTATACATCTTTGTATTATCTGTATCAGTACTGGGCAATTGGCTAATGCTTTGTTTTTCTTCCGGCAGGTTTACAGGGGTGATTCAGGGCTAGTGTGATGAGAGAGTTGTCTTTGACCATCTAGGTTGATTCGAATTTTAAGTTTTGATTATTTTAACTCTATTTGGAGAATTTTATTTAGTACTTTATTAATGGATCACCACTATTAATATCTTGAGGTTGTAAGTGCTCTGTTTATTTATTTTGAGGTTCGTTGTTCTTTGCACGTGACCTCCCTTTCCTTTTCGGGAAGGGGGTGTTAGAGAGATGGTATCAAAACTTAGGTTCTTTCTTGTAGAAAACCTATTTAGGTTTTACATGTGAGTTGTGGGTAAATCACTGGGTAGACGTAGGAGTTTGATTTGATTTTGTTCTCTGTTTGGTTGGTCTTATTTTGACCAAGTGTTTTTAGCTCTCTAAGTTGTAGTTGATTTGAGAAAGACGAGATAATTTGTTAAGATTATTATTGTAATATACATTGGAACAATAATATTAGTTAAGGATTGTGATTTGATCATTAAGGAGAATAATGTCATATTTTGTTCAGTTAAAAAATGATTATACGATTATGATATGAGCATTTGTATCAGTAAGTTTTGATATTGGAGAATTATTTGTTAAGAGTTATTTAAGGTAATTACAAATTATTATGATTTTGGAATTAAGGATTTTATTTGGGTTAAATTCTGATTTTTGTTAAGTTGTGAATAATTTGAAGTATGTGAATCGGTGGGATAATATGATAAAGTGAAAACTATTAAGTACAAAGGATCTCTTGTAATTTTGAGTTGTTGTAAAGATTCTAGGTAATTAGATTAATCTTTTGGAGTAAATGAATTTTGCGATTATTTCCTAGTAGAATATTGGAGTTATCTTATATGAAATTTTGAGTGATAGTACGAGGAGATCTTGGAATTTGTTGGGTTAAGGTTTGCACTAAGAGAATGATTGATTTATTGAATGATTAGATATACAATAAGTGATGAATCTTTAAGAGATTTTGAAAGCTATAGTTTGCTTATTCAGATAGTATGATATATGATTTGGAGTTTGGTATGGTGATGAAGAGATCTTAGTAGAAATATATTTTTGGTATTATAATATTTGAGAACTAATTTGATTTGAGGTTATGATATTTTGAAATTCTTGAGGACTTAGTGAGAGTTGGTGATATAATTTAAGTTGTTTTGTTTATTTGATGCCCTTAGAGCTTTGCATGAATTTATGTAAAATTTAATAAAAATAATTTGTTAAATTGTTGTCATGTGTGGAACATAAACATTTTACGAGTTAAAAATAATTCTAAATATTTTGGGTATTCGAATCGTATTTAGAGGAAGAAATTTTTTTGTGATTTCGAATTATGTTCCAAAGGGTACGTTTACAAGAATTAAACTCAAAATATATTAGGGACGACCTGCACCAACAGTGGATCATGTGATTTAACGCGAAGAACCTTACCAAGGCTTGACACGATAGCTGATGAATCTTTTACGAGTACATGGATAATTGTGTGGACCGATGGACTTACCAGGCTTGTTCGTTACAAATGGCGGCGCTACATCTTAATTAAAGTTTATGAATAATTATGTAATTTAAATAAAAACTGAAATAAAAATTTATGTAACTTATTTGAATTCCGAGGACGAAATTATTTTTAAGGAAGGAAAAATGTAATAATACGATTATTTTTTTTGTTAATAATTAAATATTAATTTTATTTTTCTTAAAATTATCCGTAGCGCAAAGTTACTTAGGAGATGGAGGAGTCTATTCGAGCGGAGTATCTGCATCTTTTTGATAATTAGGTACATTCATTCTTTTGATTCCGGAGACGGAGTCCTTTTTAAGAGGGAGGTAATGTAATACCCCAAAAAAATAAAAAAATAAATTACATTTAAAATGATATTTTAATTGGGCTTTTCTTATATTTGGGCCAAATTGTATTTAATTTGTATGGACAATAATAAGTAAGGGATTCCATTAATTTGGGCCTTTAAAACTAATTGGGTCTAATTTATATTTGTGTAATATTAAAATCCTATTAAAATTAGGAGACACAAAAAGATATATAAATAAACAAGTAAAACCTAATCTTCCTTGCATACAATTATTACTGAATCATTGAGGTAAAGAAGTGAGAAAGTAATTTGAAGGAACAAGATGAATTGTTATTCAGGTGAGTTATTCCATTAAATTTTTTTTAGTCGACATATAGTAATTAAAGAGTATCAAATTCAATAAGAATAATAAAAAAAACTCATGGGATGAAAAGGGTAAAATTTTTATTCCGATTGTAGCTTTTGTCATGACATCATATAGAGAATAGAAGTAACTTCATAATTTAAATAATAAAACAACATGTCAAATTATGACTTTTGATCCGAATATATTCAAAGTTTATGAATTGAATTATCACTACTTTGTTTGAAATGGAAGTTACTTTATTCTTATATATATATATATATATATATATATATATATATATATATATATATATATATATAAAAAGGTTTGTACCTAGAATAAACTTATAATTGATTTTTTTAAGACTATTTCAAGAAATCAATTGTTATAATATTTGTTATGGTATTATATTAAACTATTTGAAGTTTAAATTGAGAATTTATGTGAATATAATAATAATAAAAATAACATAAATAAAAAAATTAGAAGAAGAAATTGGTAATTAGCAATTTAACACAAAGTTTATTAATTTATTTTATTAATTTGTATAATTAATTCGAACGAAGGGGATTTAAAGAGTTATACTTGGAATATAAATTTTGGAGTATTAATAATTGATATAAGGCGATGATTAAAGGCATATTAAATAGATTATGAATTATTTTGGGAATTATTAGTTTGGATTATTTTAATTTGAGGTGAATATGTTTAGGTTGTGAATGACGTTTAAATATTTGATATCGTTGACATTTGAGGCTAAGATTTGGTGGAGTGTCTATAAATGGTTTGGAAGTATCGGTATGGATTTAATTACTACATTCTTTTTCGATTATTGTTGCATTCTTTATATCTCATGATATCTTGTCATTCGTTTCATTTTCTTATAATCCTATTGGCATGCTTAAATAGAAATTTGATCTTTAATACTTTGGCTTTATTCAAGAATTTAAACTCTTTTCTTATTACAATTTGTACATATTCTATAATTTTTCAAATGATACTCTTGTTAAATTTGATTTGTTCGTTTGTTTTCTCATTTCAATTACATTATGATTTCACATAATTGTTTCTGTGAAATAAATATATTAGTTTCATTTTAGAGTTGATACATATGACTCTTATTTGTATTCTTTGAATTAGGTTATCATGTTTAGTACTATTTATTTTGATAATTGTAGAGCGGTACATGTTGCTACCTTCTTTTTGAAACCTTGTGACTATAATTTGATTTGGTTCAACAAGTACATATAGAACTCTTTTGTTGTTATTATGTCGCATGTGTTGTGACATGGTATTTTTGTTAGAATATACCGTAGGGTATACCTGAGCTATAACCACCTGTGGGGGTACCACAGGCATGTCGTCTTGGCACGAGAGGTATGACACTCTCCGTGGCGGTGTGATTAGTCCATGGCGTCTCCGTTTGGGCTCTAGAGGATGTGGGGCATTTGGTATTTTGTTGTGGGAGGCGTATGAGTTAACCCTAGTTTTCTGTTCCGCGGATTGGTGATGTTGTGCCAAACACACCTATCCGATTTGCATACATTTGGATTCGCGGTCCAATGTATGATTTACCTGTGTGGCATTATTTTGGTTGCCAGTGTGACATTATTTTGGCTTGCCTATGTGGCATTGTTTTAATGTGCCTGTGTGGCATTGTTTTAACTTGCCTGTGTGGCAATGTATATTTCTGAGCTCATTCGGTATGAAATAACACCCAACTATTTGATTTAGCCTATTATTTCATTGTATTAGTTTTGTTTGTTTCTGTTTAGTTCAATTCATTGAGTTAGTTACTTCAGTTCGTTATTTCTTTACTCTTCCATTGGTTTCGTTAAATATGTTGATTTGGATATATTCTATTCAGACTTTGGATATCATATTTTCTTTGGTCTTTAAGCTTGAGGCTTTGTTAATTATGTTACTTCAGTTGTTTTCGTATTTCAGTTATACATCTTTGTATTATCTCAGATCAGACTTTGAGCAATTGCTCATGTTTGTGTTTTTCTTCCTGCAGGTTTGCAGGGGTGATTCAGGGCTAGTGTGATGAGAGAGTTGCCTTTGACCATCTAGGTTGATTTGAATTTTATGTTTTGATTATTTTGACTTTGTTTGGAGAATTGTATTTAGTACTTTATTAATGGATCACCACTATTAATATCTTGAGGTTGTAAGTGCTCTGTTTATTTATTTTGAGGTTCGTTGTGCTTTGCACGTGACCTCCCTTTCCTTTTCGGGAAGGGGGTGTTACAGTTGCGCTATTAACCCATTTCCAGGATGTGTTTGCATGGTCTCACGAAGACATGGTGGGTTTGTCCACTGACATTGTCCTTCATCGCCTTCCCATTAAAGATGGATTTAAGCCGCCAAGCGTAAGCTCAAAGATTGAAACTTTGAGTGGAGTTTAAAGGTGAAAGAAGAAATTGTGAAACAATTTCAAGCTGGCATTATCATGGTGTCCACATATCCGGAATGGATATCCATCATTGTTCCCGTGCCTAAACCAGGTGGAAAGGTGCGAGTTTGCGTGGATTACCGGGATCTGAACAAAGCTTGCCTTAAAGATAGCTTTCCCGTGCCCTTCATCCACATTCTTATTGATAATACTGCTCAATACGGCTTGTACTCTTTTGCTGATTGCTTTGCAAGGTATCATCAGATTATGGTCGTTGAGGAGGATCATGAGAAAACTACTTTCATCACGCCTTGGGGAACCTTCTGCTATAGACGGTTGTCATTCGGCCTTATCAATGCTGGGGCAACCTATCAGCGAGCTATGATGTCTCTTTTCCACGATTTAATGCATAAAGAGATAGAGATCTACGTGGATGACATCATTGTCAAGTCCCGAAGGGAAAAAGACCACTTAGACCATCTCAAAAAGCTATTCAACAGGTTGCATAAGTACAACTTGAAGTTGAATCCAGCCAAGTGCGCCTTTGGCGTTAAATCAGGCAAGTTGCTAGGTTTCCTAGTTAGCCACAAAGGGATTGAGCTGGATCCCACCAAAATCCAGGCCATCAAGGAAATGCCCATTCCTCTGACAGAGAAGGAAATACGGGGATTTTTGGGAAGAATCAACTTGATTAGTAGGTTTATTTCTCAACTCACAACAACCTGTGAGCCCATTTTCAAATGGTTAAGGAAGAACTCCTCCATGAAATAGAACGATGAGTGTCAGAAAGCCTTCCTTACAATCAAATAGCAGATAGTTAACGCTCCTGTTTTGGTACCTCCCAGGGATGACGTTCCCCTGTTTATGTACCTGTCCATTAATGACAATGCTATGAGCTGCATGCTGGGGCAAAAAGACGATAGAGGCCAAGAACGAGCTATCTATTACCTTAGTAAAAGATTCAACAGCAGTGAACACAAGTACACTCTTATTGAGAAGACTTGTTATGCTTTAGCATGGGCTTCCATGAGGTTACAACATTACCTCCATGGTCACACAACCCATCTCATATCCCGCATGGATCCTCTCAAGTATGTGTTGATGGCCCATACTAAATTGTCAACCGTCGGGATGGCGATTGATCCTCTGATGGTTTGACATCGTTTATGTGACGCAAAATTCTATCAAAGGTCAAGGAATTGCGGATCAACTGGCCGCCGCACCTGCAGGGGGATTATAAACCCTTAGAAACATATTTTCCCAATGAAGGGTAATGGCGATTCAAAGCAACACCATCGATCGATGCGATGCATGCCACATGGAAAATGTATTTTGATGGAGTATTAACACGAAGGGTTACGGAGCTGGAGCAGTTCTAGTATCCGATACGGGGGAGCAATATCCCGTCGTCATCAAATTGCAGTTTGTCAACACCAATAACACAACTGAGTATGAAGGCTGTATCATGGGGCTAAAACTTGCCCATTCAATGGGCATCAGGCGGTTAACTGTCTTTGGGGATTCAGAGTTGGTAATCAAACAATCCACAAGAATCTATCAAACCGAAGAACTACATTTGCTTCCTTACCATCGGCAAGTTTTACAGATGGCTTTGGAGTTCGAAGAAATCTCCTTTCTACACATTCCTCATAATAAGAATGATTTTGCGGATGCACTAGCAACGTTGGCCTCCTTGATTCACATACCTGACAAGGAAAACATGCCAAACATTACATTTGCCCTGCAAAAGGCCCCAGCTTATGGGAACTATGTTGGAGAAGTATCGGATGAGCTACCTCCCATCCACAACCCTTGGTATCAACATATCAAGGAGTATCTTAGAGATGGATCTACACCCATTGGCGAGCTTTGGCCGAAAAGAGGCGGATCCATCGAATTGCTATGAAAATTCTACTGAAATGAGATGCACTCTACAAAGAGATGCAGGATTAGGTCTCCTCAGATGTCTGGACAAAGACCAAGCTCAGAGGCTCATGAATGAGATCCATGGTGGAGTATGTGGCCCATACATTAGCGGACCCCTACTTGTTAAGAAGATCCTCAGAACAGGGCATTATTGGCTTATGCTCAAAGCTGACTATGATGATCACGTCAATAGGTGCTATCAATGCCAAATTCATGGAAATACTATCCACGCCCCTCTAAGGGAACTCTACAATATGAGTTCGCCATGGCCCTTCTCAATGTGGGGAATGGACATGATCGGGCCCATCGAGCCCAAAGCCAGTAATGGACATCGATTCATATTCACCATGATCGACTACTTCACCAAATGGGTAGAAGCAACCTCCTTCCCCAGGGTTACCAAAGAAGTCATCATTGCTTTCATCAGAAACAATATCGTTTGTCGATATGGACAACCAGAGGTCATTATGTCAGACAATGCTAAAAACCTCAACAACAAAATGATGGAGGAGTTATGCAGTAAATTCCACATCAAACACCTTAACTTTGTCATCTACCATCCAAAGAGGAATGGTACTGTTGAAGCGGCTAATTAAAACATCAAGAAGATCATGCAGAAAATGTCTGCCAATCACAAAGGATGGCCTGACCTCTTGCCTTTGACTTTATTAGCCTACAAAACTTCAATGCGTACTTCCACTGGGGCAATCCCCTACTCATTAGCCTATAGGATGTAAACAGTGCTCCCCATAGAGGTGGAAATGGAATCCCTCCGAGTGTTGATGGATGCTCAGCTGGATGAAGACCAATGGTTACAAGACAGGTATCACCAATTGTCTCTAATAGACGAAAGGCGAACTGCAACTATCTTCCATGGTCAGTTATATCAGCAAATGATCGCAAGATCCTACAACAGGAAAGTCCGACTACGGCAGTTTAAATAACACGACTTGGTTTTGAAGAAGATCATTGACAACCAAGATCAATCTAAGATAAAATTCCCTCCTAACTGGGAAGGCCCGTTTGTTGTCAAGGAGGTATTGACAGGAGGTGCTCTTAGACTACAGGAAATGGATGGCGATGAATTTCCATAACTCATCAACTCGGACACCGTGAAACGGTATTATGTCTGAGGATATCATTAAGCAAACATCCTGGTTTTGGATCATCAGATCACCAGTCATTTTGGTTTTCTAACCCTTTTTACATACTCTTCTGCCCCTCAGGGAAACATACACTTCAAACCAGCAGCCTGGTTTCACTTCATTTTAAACCTTTCACACAATTTCTATTATCCCCCGAGTTGGACCTTTCACACTGCAGTTTATCACGAAGACGGATTAAACTTTTCTACACTTGCGATTTGTCTTGAAGACGGGATCAAACTTTTTCACACCGCAGTTTGTCCCAATCATGGGATCAAACTTTCTTCTCCTCCATGATATAGCTGCGTATAGGGATTCATACTTCTCTTGGTACCGCAATTAGTCACGAGGGGCGAATTACGTCGACCTGATCTCCTTGATACCCGGGAGTACGTAGGCAACCATATTCTATATGGCCCGGTCGTAATAAAAAAAACAAAAACATTTCTGCCCTTTTCTACAAAAACAAAAGCCACAAAAACACTTCTACACCCTTCTTCATCAATAAAGCTTCTACTCCCATTTACCTTTCACATTTAGCGTTGAACCTCTTACACCAGGTTCGAACTACGCAGACCTGATCTCCTCTTCAATAGGAGTACGTAGACAACCATTTATGGTTCGATTTAACCCCCTACCAGAACAAAAAATACTTGTCAAACGGTACTAAGATCAAACTTCAATCCACCACATTTCATCGGCTTCAGACCAAAGGGATGGAACTACCTAACATCTCCTCACAAATAAGAGATTCGACGACCATCTAAGCTGCGGTTGTGCCTCAAAGAGAAACACCAATCCATAAGAGATGGAATTAACTAGGCTTCTCACAAATAGGAGTACTGACGACCATCTGTGGTGCGGTCAATCTCAGAGAGGAAAAGCCACTCTCCACATCTACATACAGAAGCCAGTCCCAAGACACCAAAGATGGTAGGGATACACACAGATCAATGATCCGTTCTGAAAGATCCTGCGAAATCTCAATGTCCACACATCAAGGATGAGTTCAGAATGCATCAAGATCACAAACCCTGAAGAAATAGGCAAATATCAAGCAAGTATTAAGGCACAACTGAAAGGGAAGTGAATCAAAATATATTTCCTTGCCATATATAATACTGTTTGATATATACAATATGTGCTATATATGACAAAATGGCTAAGCTAGTTTATGCAGGAAAAATACAAGTCTATCTACGGATCTGTGTGTATGCGGACTATCAGATCTAACATAGCATCCCTCTCCGAAGAAGGAGGTAGCAGGCGTAGCTCACTTGAATGGTATCTACACGAGCTAGCGAGATCCGAGGCTAAGCGCATGGTGGCACGATGCTCATCAATGTATGCACTCATATCGGCAATGATGCCGGTCGTGAGGGATCTCAACCGGCATCTTTCTGTGATGGCCACATCCGGGGCGGAGATAGGCGATATCCCGCTCTACAATCAATATATCTCTAGCTGATCTAGCCTCGTCTCTCTCTAATAGAGCTGCGTCTCTCCCATCAAGAGCTGTTAACATCAAGGCCTTAGCCTGATCTCTCTCAAAGGTCATCAGATGTAGGCTCTGCTCCAAATACCGTGCTGAATGCTGAATCATAGTAGCACTCGTAGTGGGAGAATCCATCACAAATGCTGGCAACCCAGTAGTAAAATCCTCATCGATAAGAATATCATCCTCCTCCATAGGCTCCTCATCGCTTGAATCAGGTCCCCCGCTTGACATGGATACTACTGCGTTGGATGTAGTCTCTGTCTCCATCCATGCAGAATACTCTGCAGAACAACCCGGATGACTGACAGAAAACTCAGCTAGCTCTCGCTGATCCCAACAGGCATACAACCTGGATCTATCCTCTGCTGATAAGTGGCGAAAAGTGAAGCGCTGACTCGATGCCCCCTCAAAAGGATGGAAATCCTGGAACTGGTCAAACTGACACATCACGACCAGTGGGTGGTAAGTAATCATGCCCCTCAAACTAGCTAGAGGGAGATAATCCATGCCCGGAGCATGAGTGATGAAGATATAGGGTGAGCTGAGCCCTGTACACGACAATATATCAAACGGATCTCTGATCCCTGCTAGGAAAGCTGACCAAGATGCAGCGTCTATACACTCCGCAGGCTGAAAGGAGTATGACATGGCTATATCATGGGTGAAACAATACCCATGCCGTCTAAAAGTAACAATCAGTCTCAAGTGTGACATAAACCACACGTACAGCATGACCAAGCTGCCTGTAAACACTCCCGTTAGATAAGTGCTACAATATGTGGCTAATCTCAGAGTCTTTACTACAATCATCGGTATGATGGTGTGACCTTCCCTGAGAGCTCTCACTGCCATGATGACTCATATGTCCAACTTGTCCATGTACTGTGGAATATAGACATACGACAGTACGCACAATAGCAGTACATCCACTCTGGCCAAACGCCAATTATCCTCCGGTGTGGTGAAATCCCCAGAATGCCGTGCATAACTATCCTCTGAGCCAAATCTATCAAATAGAAAACACTAGGATATAACGTGGCCAGATGTGAGCTCATCATGCACCACCCTACGCCTCAATCCAGTGAGGGTCATGAACTGCCTACTCATGTGTCCAATCGCCATATGCACGCAAGGTCTGTCCAATGGCAGCATCGTCAAACGTGCATGCTCCTCCAGAGTAGGAGTCAACTCCTGGGTCCCAAATCGAAAAACCTGTCTCTCCGATACCCAGTGCTCCAGCATGCCCTCCAGAATCCAATGGAACACAAATATTAACAAATCATAAGTATGTCTTTAATGATAGATATATATCTGACCCTGCATCGTGGTAACATGCTATCATACCACGATTGCATACCAGATGTGACGCCCCCAAAACAGGTATACGTCACCCATCTTGGGTCGCCAAATACATGGTACAAAATTCAAATTTAACTTAATTATACAACAGTAGTGTAAAATACGACAAAACATAATCTAAGAGTTTTAATAATATTGTCATCTAGACAATATACACACTCAAAGGAGCCCTCATTACATTTATTATCATACTATTCTATAGAATAATGAGGACTACTATGACACCATCTCGGACCATCACTCCATTCCCCGACTAGTCCCGGCTACGTTCTAATTTCCTGAAGAGAACAATGAAAGCAAAAGGGTGAGCTCAACTAGCCCAGTAAGAAATATTATGACTAAGATAATGCAGAATAAATTATCATTAGCCTTCAATAGTATAACAACTGATAGAATATAATATATAACAAGTTTAACTGCAGCGGAACAAGCAATCCATTAGAAGAGTCAAGTAGAGCATAAAATCTACTATCTTCTATGATTTAAAAAGTTTTTCATCAACTTTATCGATGAGACTCAACAATAAATAAAATCAAATCATCCTCGCACTACGCCCAAGGATATTCATGTAATCATCAATGGTCATGATTATACCGAATAATCCCTGGTCATAATCATACCAACAACTGTCCATCAATGAACTACAGGCCAATGAGGACTTTCACCACATCATTCGTCACATTACGGTCATGATTATACCGAATAATTCCTGTTCATAATCATACCAAGTCCATCTATGCATGTAAGCCAAAGTTGACTTTCATCACAATATAAACATGAGGATGATGACAATGACATAATTATTCAATAAAACAAGTTCAAGGATAAATTTTAAAGATTTATAATTTAATTTATCCAGAAATTAATAACGTCTAAATTGTCAACATGATACTGCTTTGTGGAGTAAAATTCAAGAATGCTCAGAAGTATATTTCCATGAAAAGATACTGGATGAAGCGCAAATATCCAGGATATTCTACTAATTTCATGGAGTATAGAAGCCAAAACTTTAACCAACTGAGTATAATAGAATATATGAAACTGTAAATAGATTTTTGCTCGCCATGCGGTAATCCACATAGACAGATCATTTCCACAATTTAATAAGGAATGAATACAAAGGATTATTCACTATGCATGCGGTAATCCACATAGACAGGTTATTCCAATGAATAATAAAGATGAAATAATGTAAGAATTCACCGTGAATGCGATAGACCGCGCAGACGAGTTATTCCCAGCAATGTAATAAAGAATGTAACTAGGTCATGCGCGTAATCCGCACGAACATGCGGGATATTCCAATGAATAATAAAGAATGGAACCGGTCGCGCGTAATCCATACAGACGTGATATTCCAACGAATAATAAAGAATCGAAATCGGGTCATGCATAATCTGCACAGATAGGATATTCCAACAGAATAATAAAGAATAAAATAACAACAAAAATCACCAGGCATGCGATAGACCGCACAGACAGGTTATTCCAATAGAATAATAAAGAATGGAATAACAGAAGAATTTCACCATGTATGCGATATTGGCATGAGCAAAGTTATTCCAACATAATAATAAAGAATGGAATAACAACCCTTATGAGTATTGAAAGAAAATAACTCTCTTCATGAATACGAAGGAATAATACCCCTTACCTTTGAAAAAACTGGATATTGAAATAGTGATGTAGCAGACTTCTCTTCTTCTTTCTCTCTATAATAATTGCTCTATAGCTTTTGTAAATTGGTGAGAAATGAAGGAAGAATGAGCATCTATTTATAGGAAAATATAGTTTCGATAATTGCACATTTTGGGGCTCAAAATATTACAGTATAATACCTTCCTCTTTTTCTTCATTTTTAATTTAGTCCTGCAAGTATTATCAAACTTGCACCACCTCCCCTAATAGTAAATAATGTGAATCAATAGTAAATCATGTGAATCAATAGTTCTAGACATGTGAAAATACGAATTATAGTATAGCACCTCCATCTATACCTCCATTTTTAACTTAGTCATGCAAGCATTATCAATCTTGCACCAACTCCCCTAATAGTACAAGAATGTGAATTAATAGTACACACATGTGAACAAATAGTTATAATCATATGAATTAATAGCAATTAATTGCTCATTTATCCGGTTAATTACCCGACTGGTCAGTATAACTTCCAGACATCAATTAATATCGAAATAAATATCGATTTCCACTAACACTAATAATTCCAAAACAATGGAACTATCAATTTCATCTTTAATCAACACGAACTTATTCATCATTAATATTATAATTCACAATATTTAACAACCGTGTCGTTCCTGGAAAGAGGGGCTTTCCGATAAGGATTTCTCCTTATTGGCGCGCAATTAGATGACCAAACCTCTCCTTGACAGAACTTCTAGACATTATCAATATTGTAAATAATAATATGAATAACTTTTCCGTCTAAATTATTGATTTAATAATATAACATATTATACAGATGATACTGTGACAATAATTGAATCAATAATATGAGAGATATGATGCATCAATTACTGTAGTAATAATTGAGTATAACTGAGTGACTTCTCACGTAAGCATCAATAACCAATACCGTGTACTACTATGCAACCACGCGTATTACTGTACTTTTATTACCGGGTAGTTCAACAGTTTTAACGGTAACACTTTTGCCGTTATTTTTAATAAAAGATAATTATGTCGTTTTCTTACTACGACAATACTTCCGTTGTGGGGTCCACCAATGATTGTGGCATCGTACGAATATTCCCTGCTAAAACGAATATTCCCCGACCAATCAAATATTATATAACCACTTGCTTACTTTACAAAATTTGTAAATATTATCCACAACTATAACATTATATCAAATCCACACCATAATATTCAAAAAAAATATTTCGAGAAATTTAAATCTTTATTCATAAAATCTGGGGTCTCACAATCTCCCCTCCTTATGAAATTTTGCCCTCGAAATTTACGTACGTACCTGGTATGCCGAAGAGGTGAGGATACCTTGAATACCTTTATCGTCGAAAACATTGCACGTTGCATACGTGCATGCCCGATGTCCTCCGATTGCCTCTAAATGCACATCAGTCCCTAAAATAGCCATTTTAGGCCTTGATACCGATCTCAAATCTCAAAATATAAAGAATGAAAGTTTTAGTTCTACTCGTTATCTTTCCGAATCATCCTGAATTACCTCAATCGGAGTTTGTATGAAAAAGTTATGCCCAATTTACTAAAGGATGTCCGGACAGATTTTGGCTTAACACTTGACCAGCGCCTAGGCGACCAAATTTGGCCTTGGGCAAGCGCCTAGGCGCCCAAGAACAGATTCTAAGCGCCGAGCCTAGTGCCTAGGCGCTCGACATTTGGCACTTAACTCTAATTTTCCAGATTTTGCAACTTTTGACACACATACTTCAAATCTTCATAACTTCTTCATCCGTTATCGGAATTAGTCCGTTTTCGAGGCTATGGAAAGCTTGTAACATGCTCTATAAAACCCCCATGATTTATAATTTTTTAGATTCATTAATTATTCCAAAATTTGGCTCCAAAGTCCCCCAAGACTAAGTTTTTATTAACAATGATACGAGAAAAACGTTATGAACACGCGACATACTTGGCGGTAAAACTAGTCTATAGGCCATAGTTCCTACTTGATCGAGGATTTCAAATGGGCCAATTAAATTGAGGGTTGAGATAACGCCTTCTTGAACCTTCTTTCACGGTCATCAGATTTGGGTGTGTAGCTTGAGCGGCTTTAACTTTATCGATTAAAGTCGATTCTTCTCGTATATTCGTTATCTTCACGTGGGTCCCTAGAGTCTTTAACTCTATCTTCATCATTTGTAAGTTATACGAAATGGGTTTTTGTGTTAACAACATCGCACACGTAAACGCATACGATCTTCTACTCAACGCGTCAGCTACCACGTTTGCTCTTCCACGATTATATTGAATGGTATAGTCGTAATCTACAACAGCTCGAGCCAACGTCTTTGGCGCATAATACGTTCGTTCTAGGTGAAGAAATATTTAAGGGTTTTAGAAATGGGTTTTGTACTGAGGTCAATATAAAATTCGATTTCACGCTCTAGGGGTAGGCTAGGAAGTTCTTTAAGAATATGTCAGGAAATTTATTAACAATAAAAATATCATTCAAAACTATGACTCTCATCCAAGACTTGGATAGTACGTCACATTGATACCTATCAACTTGCCATCGTCATTCACAACGTCCACTACGGATAGTCTGGCTTCAGTGCCTTCAACACAAGGAAGTCACCAGCGAAAGGCTCGGGGCTCTTTACTTATGGATTGATATGATAGTGATTGACTTTAGTGGTTTGCTTGCTTGAATTCGCATAATAGGTTGGTTAAGAATATAAAAGCTAACAACCTTATAAAAAGCTTGATGAGTAGTTAACCAATCAATCCCTAAAATCACATCAAATGCAAGTATTTTCAAAGAGATAAGATCGACAGGTAACGTGAAAGTGTTGATTTGAATCAAACAAGATTTATAAATAATGGAGGTAACGAAGGTTTTCCCCCAACGGAGTTTCAACAGATAAATCAAAGTCTAATTTCTCTGGAGTCAAATTTAAACATTGAGCGCAAGTAGGAGAAATAAAAGAGTGGGTAGAACTGGTATCGAATAAGGTATAGACTTCGCAAGAGTTTATAATTAACTTACCCGTAATAACTTCGTTCGGGTTTCTCGAAAAACGCTCTCACTTAAACTACCAGATTTGACTTGTACATTCCACCCTTAATTGCTTCGTCACATTCCTGATCCATGATTCGAATCATTACTCTCCGATCTATATTGAATTGGGGTTGACCGCTCTACATAGGGTAATTTCGAACTCAATGTTGGATTCTCGCAATTGTTGTCCAAAAAGCGAAATCTATTTCATCTATTTTGACCTTATTAGATTGGACGTCTTTTTCTACAATATCAACACGTCGTGCGGCTTTTACCTATGCATCATCTATTCTCATTCGTTTAGTTGCTTCTTCTTTCATCAGAAGTTTGATCATAGCATTCTCAGATTCCAGCTCTAATATCTTATAATCTGCCAAAGAGTGCTTCTGTTCAAGCATCGCATATCGGGTAACACAATTTTGAATTGTTACATCTCTTTGCTCAACGACCGCCTGCCGTTCCTCAGCCTGCTCTTCCAACTCATGAATACGATTTTGTAATTCTAAATTTCGATCATAAAATTCTTCTAATAAATTCTCCTCAGGTTCCTTTTCTTCCTCACTCTCTCACTCAAATTACCTCTACAAGAAACTAGCTCTTGATGTAACTATTAGTTCTTCACTCACCACGTAGATATCTCTAATTTCTTCTTCGTCTGATGTCACATTAACCTGGTTAGTGATTAAAGGTGTCTCAACGGTCTCATTCACTCCATTGTTAACATTTTCAGCTGCCATTTTCAAACACTGCCACAAAACAAGGGTTAATTAACATATCACATATTATCTCTATACTCTGACCGACCAATTAAATACTAAATAAACTTAGGTAGGTCATACTAGCGCAGGAATTCCCCGTCTCTCCCCTCCTTGTTCCTGTCTCACATCTCAGCCAGGGATCACATCCCTAAGCTTTGATACCAACTGTGACGCCCCCAAAATAGGCATACATCACTCATCTTGGGTCGCCAGATACATGGTACATAAATCAAATACAACTTAATTATACAACAGTCGTATAAAATAAGACAAAACATAATCTAAGAGTTTTAATAAGAATATTGTCATCTAGACAATATCCACACTCAATGGAGTCCTCATTATATTTATTATCACACTATTCTATAGAATAATGAGGACTACTACGACACCATCTCTCTAACCATCACTCCATTCCCACTACTAGTCCATTTACATTCTCATTTCAAGAGAACAATGAAAGCAAAAGGTGAGCTCAACTAGCCCAAGAAAAATATTATGACTAAGATAATGCGAGATAAATTATCATTAGCCTTCAACAATATAACAACCGATAGAATATAATATATAACAAGTTTAATCTGCGATTGGAAACAAGCAATCCATTAGAAGAGTCAAGTAGAGAATAAAATCTACTATCTTCTATGATTTAAAAAGTTTTTCATCAACTTTATCATTGAGACTCAACTTAATAAATAAAATCAAATCATCCTCGCACTACGGCCAAGGATATTCATGTAATCATCAATGGTCATGATTATACCGAAATAATCCACGGTAATAATCATACCAACAACTCATCCATCAATGAACTACAGCCAATGAGGACTTTCACCACATCATTCGTCACATTACGGTCATGATTATACTTAGAATAATCCTCGGTCATAATCATACCAAGTCCATCTATGCACGTAAGCCAAAGATGACTTTCATCACAATATAAGCATGAGGATGATGACAATGACATAATTATTCAATAAAACAAGTTCAAGGATAAATTTTAAAGATTTATAATTTAATTTATCCAGAAATTAATAACGTCTAAATTGTCAACATGATACTGCTTTGTGGAGTAAAATTTAAGAATGCTCAGAAGAATATTTTCATGAAAAGATACTGGATGAAGCGCAAATATCCAGGATATTCTACTAATTTCATGGAGTATATAAGCCAAAACTTTAACCAACTGAGTATAATAGAATATATAAAACTGCAAATGGATTTTTGTTCGCCATGCGGTAATCCACGTAAACAGATCATTTCCACAATTTAATAAGGAATGAATACAAAGGATCATTCACCATGCATGTGGTAATCCACATAGACAGTTATTCAACGAATGTAATAATAAAGAATGGAATAACGAAGAATTCACCATGCATGCGATAGACAGCATGCATGTTATTCCCAACGAAATAATAAAGAATGTAATCGGTCATGCGTAATTTTACATGATGTGATATATTCCAATGTAATAATAAAGAATGGAACCAGTCATGCGTAATCCACATGCACGGGATATTCCAACGAATAATAAAGAAGCGAATCGGTCATGCATAATGCATGACGATACATGATATTCCAATGTAATAATAAAGAATGGAATAATAACAAATTCACCGGGCATGTGATAGATCGCATTACAGACGGGTTATTCCAACGAGAATAATAAAGAAATGGAATAACGTAAGAATTTCACCATGTATGCGGTATTTGGCATATGCAGTTATTCAACATAATAATAAAGAATGGAATAACAACCCTTATGAGTATTGAAAGAAAATAACTCTCTTCATGAATACGAAGGAATAATACCCCTTACCTTTGAAAAAACTGGATATTGAAATAGTGATGTAGCAGACTTCTCTTCTTCTTTCTCGCTATAATTTCTCTCTATAATAATTGCTCTATAGCTTTTGTGAATTGGTGAGAAGTGAATGAAGAATGAGCTTCTATTTATAGGAAAATATAGTTTCGATAATTGCACGTTTTGGGACTCGAAATATTACAGTATAATATCTTCCTCTTTTTCTTCATTTTTAATTTAGTCCTGCAAGTATTATCAATCTTGCACCACCTCCCCTAATAGTAAATAATGTGAATCAATGATTCATGTTCAATAGTTACAGACATGTGAAAATATGAATTACAAATATAGTACCTCCATCTATACCTCTATTTTTAACTTAATCATGGAAGTATTATCAATCTTGCACCAACTCCCCTAATAGTACAAGAATGTGAATCAGTAGTACACACATGTGAACAAATAGTTATAATCATGTGAATTAATAGCAATTAATTACTCATTTATCCAGGTTAATTACCGGTAGTCAAATATAACTTCCGGACATCAATTAATATCGAAATAAATGTCGATTTCCACTAACACTAATAATTTCAACACAATGGAACTATCAATTTCATCTTTAATCAACACGAACTTATTCATCATTAATATTATAATTCACAATATTTAACAACCGTGTCGTTCCCGGAAAGAAGGGCTTTCAGATAAGGATTTCTCCTTATTGGCGCGCAATTAGATGACCAAACCTCTCCTTGATGAACTTCTAGACATTGTCGATATTGCAAATAATAATATGAATAACTTTATCGATTATTTATTTAATAATATAACATATTATACGGATGATCTTGTGATAATAATTGAATCAATACGTAAAGCATCAATAACCAATACTGTATAACTACTATGCAACCACGCGACATTCTTGTACTTTTTTACTCTATGGGTAGTTCAACGGTTTTAACGGTAACACTTTTGCGTTATTTTAATAAAAGATAATTACATGCTTTTTTACTACAACAATACTTCCGTTGTGGGGTCCACCAATGATTGTGCCGTCGCACGAATACTCCCTGTTAAAACGAATATTCCCTGACCAATCGAATATTATATAACCACTTGCTTACTTTGCAAAATTTGTAAATATTACCCACAACTATAAAATTATATCAAATCCACACCATAATATTCAAAAAAAATATTTTGAGAAATTTAAATCTTTATTCATAAAATCTGGGTCTCACATCGATGCCACCAATAATGGTGGGTATGATCAATGCGGCTAACCTGTCGAAAGACATACATCCGACGGTAGTGTCATATAAGACCATCCAGGGTCAATCTTTGAATATCTCTAGACATACATACATATGCATAACATAATAACATCGTAATACAATAGATGGCAATATGATATAGGGAATGAAAACTGTACATACATTCCTAAGTATATCATCATCTAATACATCTCTGTACAACTAAAATACACGGAAATGGGGCAAAACTGCCCTACAACTAACAGAGGCCCATCAAAAAATATTGTAACAATCCAGAATTTTATTTATAATTTCAAATATTTATTGAATTAAATAAATATTTTAATTGATATGTTTGTTGTTTAGTAGATATTTGTTAGATTATTTATTAGTAAGTAAATAATTCGTGAGTTATAGAAATTAACTTAATTAAGATAAAGAGTGATGAATTAAATTTATGAGATAATACTCTAATTTAACTCAATAACTAAATTAGAGAGTTATTAAGGATTATATGGTTTGTTATAATGTATTTAATTTGATTTTTGTAATTTAAGTGATGTGTTAATTTATTAAATAAAATTATAATTATAATGAAAATTATAATTTTATTGTATTTGTTTATGTGGTAAATGGATTTAATAAATTGTTATTAGATTTAATTTAATTTGAATATGGGAATTTATTTAAATAAAGTGTAATAATAAATATGACTTATGAAAATAGATTAAAAGAGTTTTAATTTGGTTTTACCAAACAAAGCCTTAGAGTTTGTTTTTATTCTTATTTTAATCTTGTTTTGCCAAATAAGGCTTAAGGAATGATTAAGTCATTATTTTAATTAGTTTCGCCAAACAAGGCCTTATGGCTTTTAAGTTTAAAAAAAAAACTGATAAGTATTTAGTAGCCTTATTATATTATACGTCAGTTTTATTTTTATGTTAGCGTCTGTTTTAGTTTACGTGAAAAGGGTTTGACCTAAGCCTAAGAAGAAGAGAGAAGAGAGAGTTTACAGAGAAGTTTGAGATAGTCATATTCTCAAAGAAATTGAAACAAAAGAGGTGATTATAAGAATCAAAGAAGGGAGATGGAGGATAATCAAGCCATTCTCATCATCTAATTAAGCTTAAGGAGAAATTAAAAGGTAATATTATAGCCCTAGTTTTTAGTTATGTTTTATCAAAACTTCTTCTCTTTAATTGGTTGTGGTGCATGATTTGAGTAAGGAATTGGTTTATAAAGATTATTGGGTATGCATAATCTGTTAATTATCTTTTTAAAATAGTTTTTAGTAAACAAGTCCATGGAAACATGTTTTAGAATGAAGAAATTGAGTTTTACTGTATATATACAAACACAGTGTACTCTTTAAGTATGGTGCAATTGTACTCTTTAATAGTTGATGTATGGTATCTGGGCTAAACGATTCCTTCATAGAGCGGAGGTATATCTGAACCAAAGCAACTCTAAAACTAGTTTGTTGGTTGTTTGTGGAAACCACTCAGCGTACCATATTGAAACTATTAGTGACTCAATGTGTACCAAGTATAGAAAATGGATACGTATGATGAAAAAGGAAAAAAAGAGGATCGTAAAACAAAACGATCATGAGTTAAGAAAATAATTTTAAAGAAGATGATTATAGAATAAGATCACGACGTGATCTGTTTAAGTTATAAAGGAAAGATGGTCTGTAATATACACATTAGGGATTGTTTTATATATGTTGTTAGTATGATGAAAAAACGAAAACAACCCAAGTTGAACGAGACAAAACGGATGTAAAACGAATTCGTAGTGAATGAATTCGCTAGAGATGTTAAAACATGAAAATAGAGTATGAACATATGTTTTGGGTCAAATTTTAGGTTGGTTAATGTTTTTATAAATTGTTAGAATTCTAGTATGTTGTAGTTCTATGAATTACGAACCCATAGAATCGAAAATGGATTGATTTAGATGAGTATAACGCATGTTATGAAAATCGGAAGGAGAGGAGGTCTGTAAAATCGCGAAGTGCAGAACTTGAAGGGCCATTCTGCCTCCCAGGGCGCAGCTGCGCTGCCCCCAAGGCCAATTGGGGCGCAGTTGCGCCGTGCTTCAGTGTTGGGTAGACTGTTTTGACCTTCTGTAGTAAATTAGGCATAACGTTTTCATACAAACTCCGATTGAGGTGATTCAAGATGATCCAGAACGAGGACGAATAAACTTACAACTTTTATTCTTTAAGTTTTTAAATTTGAGGTCTGGAACAGGGGTAAAAATTGTCATCTTTAGGACTGTTATGTTTTCGGAGGCAATCGGAGGGCATCGGGCATGCACGTATGCAAGTGTAGTGCTCTTGATGATAAAAGATGTTGATCTAAGTTATATAACATGAATGCTATGAAGTATAATGATGCTTAACATTAATAAATGATATATTAGATAAGTTGAATACGCATACTAAGCACATACAAGAGAGACAAATTGGGCGTGTGACGAATAAACGTCGAAACAACGTACTAAGTGTTAATGAACGTAAAGAGTGTTTTAAATCAAATGAAATGAATATTATAAGATATTGAATAGGGTTAATATAAAACCAATAAGTAGTCCTAGCAAGACTTAAACACTTGAATGAACTTCAAATATGAAATATAGTGAGATATAAGTCGAAAGTTAACACAATCAAATTGAACATTGTGTATCTATGATAGGAAGGGTTATGAGGCGTAAATTAAAGTTTACATTACAACTACTATGCATTTCTATGTGACTAATAGTTAATGTGAATGATTATATAATTGTGTAGGGCACGTGAAGTGTAGATATCTGTAAGCTGTTAAACTGTTATTGGTAAACAACGATCAAGGCAAGTCTTTCAGTTCCTATTTGTTATGTGAATTGGTGATTAACTGTTTTAAATCTTTATTGCGAAGAGCATGATCTGTTATATATATGTTGAATGTATGAAATGTTAAAGTCAACTTATGACTACGTTGATTGAGTAAAGCATGCTGATTGAGTAAGGAACTCAATCTTTACACTTGATTATATGAACTGTAACATGTATGTTATGTTAGTTTAATGTTTATGAGATATATGTTGAGCATGTTATTATGTGCTATGTGATGCATTAAAATCATTAGATTTTCTTTGGGTTTTGTCGAGCTCAACCTTGCAAATAACCACTTTTGCAGGTTCAAGATTCAAGGTAAAGTTATGTGTTACTTGTAAGACATGAACCAGATGTGATACTTGAAGATTTATACACTTTAGTTGTGTTATTATTATTGGAACCATGTTTAAGGTTCTGAATAATGTATAAATTTTGAATTGTAATATCGTTTTGCGATGTAAACCATTGTAGTATTGAAATGATTCTGAGATATTTATATGTAAAGGTTGAAGGTTTTGGGAACGAGGATAGTTGTAATAGAAAATTTTAATTATTCCGAAAATTTCAATGTTTGTATTATCGTTTAATGATGAAAAATTAGAGGTTGATTGTATTATTAACAACCGAAGTCGAGAATTAAATTGTATGAATTTTGGGGTCGTTACAATGAAATGAATATTATAAGATATTGAATAGGGTTAATATAAAACCAATAAGTAGTCCTATCAAGACTTAAACACTTGAATGAACTTCGAATATGAAATATAGTGAGATATAAGTCGAAAGTTAACACAATCAAATTGAACATTGTGTATCTATGATAGGAAGGGTTATGAGGCGTAAATTAAAGTTTACATTACAACTACTATGCATTTCTATGTGACTAATAGTTAATGTGAATGATTATATAATTGTGTAGGGCACGTGAATTGTGTAGGGCACGTGAAGTGTAGATATCTGTAAGCTGTTAAACTGTTGCTGTTAAACAACGATCAAGGAAAGTCTTTCAGTTCCTATTTGTTATGTGAATTGGTGATTAACTGTTTTAAATCTTTATTGCAAAGAGCATGATCTGTTATATATATGTTGAATGTATGAAATGTTAAAGTCAACTTATGACTATGTTGATTGAGTAAAGCATGCTGATTGAGTAAGAAACTCAATCTTTACACTTGATTATATGAACTGTAACATGTATGTTATGTTAGTCTAATGTTTATGAGATATATGGTGAACATGTTATTATGTGCTATGTGATGCATGAAAACTATTTGATTTTGCTGGGCTGTCGAGCTCGACCTTGCAAATAACCACTTTTGCAGGTTCAAAATTCAAGGTAAAGTTATGTGTTACTTGTAAGACATGAACCAGATGTGATACTTGAAGATTTATACACTTTAGTTGTGTTATTATTATTGGAACCATGTTTAAGGTTCTGAATAATGTATAAATTTTGAATTGTAATATCGTTTTGCGATGTAAACTATTATAGTATTAAAATGATTCTGAGATATTTATATGTAAAGGTTGAAGGTTTTGGGAACGAGGATAGTTGTAATAGAAAATTTTAATTATTCTGCAAATTTCAATGTTTGTATTATCATTTAATGATGCAAAATTAGAGGTTGATTGTATTATTAACAATCGAAGTCGAGAATTAAATTGTATGAATTTTGGGGTCGTTACAGTTGGTATCAAAGCCGTAGGTTATAAACCTTAGGTAGGAGTACCGTAGGCTATAACCTTAGAGAAGGAAGATGAAGATAATGTAAGAATACGCTCAAATAGAGTTTGAACAATAAGAAGTACTTTAAGAAATTTATATAGAAGGGATTAAAACATGCGTGAGAGGATTCAAAGAAGAATCTCGCTTAGTTATAAGGAATATGAATGTGGGGGTTACCCAACTCCAATAATAAGAATGTAAGGTGATAATAAATAGACAATGTCTATAAGAAGAGAGTGATAAAGAAGTTAAGAATAAGAAGTTATATTTAAGTATGGTGCAATTGTACTCTTTAATAGTTGATGTATGGTATCTGGGCTAAACGATTCCTTCATAGAGCGGAGGTATATACGAACTAGCAACTCAGAACATAGTTTGTTGGTTGTTTGTGGGAAACCACTCAGCGTACCATATTGAAACTATTAGTGACTCAATGTGTACCATGTATAGAAAATGGATACGTATGATGAAAAAGGAAAGAAAGAGGATAGTAAAACAAAACGATCATGAGTTAAGAAAATAATTTTAAGGAAGATGATTATAGAATAAGATCACGACGTGATCTGTTTAAGTTATAAAGGAAAGATGGTCTGTAATGTTTGAATAATTATAGCTTGATGCTATGAAATTGATGTACTATGAAATAGTACGAGATAACTCAAGAGGAGTTATAGATAATGTGGTACTGAGCAAAGAGCAAGTTAAGAGTAAGATAGAGTTAGATGGGATTTCAATTGAGGACTCATGTGGTGGCGGGTCTGGGCTCCAATGGTACAAGGGAACCACCAATACTGGAACATCTCCTGAGTGTAGGGACCCTCTGATAATGTGAAATTGTCAATCCCCAACAATGGGATATCAATGACGGGTGACTACGAAATAGGCCAGTAACGCCTGGCAGGAGGCAAGATCGGCATACGAATTTCTCCTGTAGTGCTCCTGATAGCACGCTCTCCTAAATAGAGCTCCCATCCCCCATCTATGAAGAGAGGAATCCTACAGGTGGAAATCACATGCTCGACACCAGTCAAGTACCCATCCTCAAATCCAATGCTTAAATGCTCCCCGGAATAGGGAATCCAAGTGATGACATCCGTTGTCAACAACTCCAACTGTAGGCAGCAATGAGTGAAACCCTCAGCAACAGGGACCTCCGCCAGTATGGAATGATGCCATCTCCGTCCTCGTGGATAGGTGTCTAAACCTAACACACTCACAGGACGCAAACATGGAAGCCTCTCATAGGCCCAAAACTGCCAACACAAAGGCAAACATCTGCTATCAGTCAACACTCTTAACCTATACATGGGAAAAGACAAGAGAAATACTCACCAGCAGAAACGGGTAGAATCCTAACCAAGCTTCGGTCAAGCCCTGCGATCGCATGCACATTCCCCTAAGGAAATAGGCGAAGGTGTAGAAACCCCAATCATACTCTCCTATACGGTCCACATGTCGAGTGACGCTGATCAAAGCGAAGGACACCGTAGAAGAGTTATCTACTACTTAGAAATATCTCATCAATATTTCCCTGACTCTCATATCATCGGGTATGGGCTCACTCAGTAGCCCGCTTATAGCATCTACGATCAAATGACCTGTACGAACAGTCCTGCCCTTGAGAACCTCCGTCGGAACTCCTAACAAGGATTTGATGGCAGTCGGGGTGATATCCGCCATACAAGGCACTGGCGCCCCTCCAAACTCCATACCTGTGATAAATCGCCAATCCATCGGCGTCATCATTGCCTCACAGTCCAACAAATGGAGTGACTCGAGTGCAGTGAAACCAAATATTCGAATAATGCCTGAAGTAACCCCAGGGACAACGGAGGGGAAGAATGGAAAAGAACGTCCCGAATCCCCAGCCATGTACAATCGCTCTATAGTCATCATGTAAAGCCTGATACATAGAGTGGATGCTGAACCAATTCCCTCGAGGCTGTGTAAAGCCGGGAACCTACATCAAATGCAGATCAACATCAGAATCCTTGACTCCTCATCAATAGGAAAGAAGGAAGATTAAGATCTAACTTTATACCTTGTTTGCGTGCAGGTAAACTAATGGGTGTCGACTTAAGTCACCCAGAAGCTCTGGGTTCACCACCTGAATGCCTGGCAAATCCCTACAGGGAACACGTGTAGCAGGAGTGGGGTCTACAACTGGAACATCCTCCTCCTCGTCCTCAACGTCCGACATTTCAACCTAGACAGGATGTATCACCGCCTCCACCAAACGATGAGGCTGTCTAACAGAGCGGGGTCGAGGCACTTCAGAAGCCCTTCTCCGTACACCAGAAGTGGTCCTGCGAGAACTACTCGGCTGATCCGGATCCATAATATCTGGACAAAAAGTCTCTAAATCAACTCAGAAAAGGGTGTGGTAATGTTTAACCTGGAGCTTGTCAAAATGCATTTTTATGACTACATGCATGCATGCATTATTTTAACATACGTCTACAGTAGAGTTAAAATGCATGACTACCCAATGCCTACTTTTTGGAAAATTTTTCCATAGTCCCCTTTGTAAATAGAACTATCCACATGCACATAGGCATGACTACTTATTTGTCCTCAAATAGGATAAGAAATGACAGTAAAAGGTGCCAATTTGACAATTTTAAAAGTCAAATTTTTTCACATCATTATGTTCAACATGGTTTAATACTAACATTTACTATGTTGAATATTTTTTATCAAGTCATATCAGCATGCATATTCACTACTATGTGTCTAAATGCATTTCATGTGATAAGTCATTTTCCAACGGATAGAAACTGGAAAAGAATACATGCATATGTTACCAGGACAGTGAAGAACACTTGTACGATAGTAGAATTTGCAAAAAGTCACCCGAACTCAGCAGATCTGAAGAAGAGCTCTCGGATTTCATTCGTGGTGCAGTTTGAAAATGACTAATAAAAGCAACCTGCAGGCTTTACATAGCCACGGTTGGCCGTAGGTCCACCTATGACTACTGCAGGTGTACCTGCGGCACCCTACATGGGTCTCACACCTCCGGCTCAGTTCAGTTTGAGTTGCAAAGGAGGTTTCACAAGCTGAAAAGGCCAAATCAGGAATAAAAACGCTACGCGATTGAGCGGAATAGCCTGAAATCCTGGTTTTCATGGGCCAAACTCTGGCTTCACATATCACTCATTGGTATTCACCTGAATTCAAGGTATACTATACCATTGACCTCAGCTTTTGCAAATCATGCTTGGCAATACCTCACACAGGTCCGATGCCGCCAAATACGGGGGGTCACAACGCCGATTTCGATCATTAATAAAATCTCCCCGGCGGGGATCACAACACAATTCAACCATTGATGTATGTGTCAATGAAGGTCAAGCAGCCTTGACGTCATTTCAACCGATGGCAAGTAAACCCATCAAAGCATCGGAGGCCATTTGATGATCTCATCCATCAGTGCACTTATCCACAACCTTCCCCGGCGGGGGTCACAACACAATTCAACCATTGATATACGTATCAATGAAGGTCAAGAAACCTTGACATGTTCCCCGGCGGGGGGTCACAACGTAATACAACCATTGATACACATATCAATGAATGTCAAACATCTTTGACAGTTTGCCCAATAGGGATTTATCCGGTGATACACATATCAGCGAAGGTCAAGCAGCTCTGACAATACATATTGTTGGCAGTAACTCCGACAGGATCGTGGAATATGTTATACACATCCTCAAACAGACAAAGCTTTATCCTCACAGATCTCTTACATACAAGAGGCACATCTTCGGAGCAAAGTCTGTATCAAGGATCCAGGAGTTTGGTGATAACCCCAATGTCAACATCCTTGAAGACTTGGATCACATTTCTAAGACATCACTGATTGTCATCCCTGATAGGATTAACAGGGAATCGACAATTATCCCATCATGTTGGAAAATAATCCAACAAAATACATGCATCATGTATTTTACATCATGTTGCTTCATATAACATCATATTTATCTTGTTGCATTTCAAGTGTCTAGGATTCTTTATCCTATCCATGCCTTGCATTGCATGAATATGATAAAGAGGGGCATCTGTAGAAACTCAAAATTTTTTGCACACCTGTTACTAACATTAAGGAGGCGATTAAATTTTCTGAGATAACCACGGAAGGCGGTGACATCCATTCCGGATACTACCGGAAGTTCAGTCTCAACCCCGGAACACACATCGGGAGTATCAATTCCAACCTCGGAGATAACCCTGAGTTTCATCCTTGGAGATAACCCCAAGGAATGTCGTTGCAGTTCCGGCGATAACTCCAGAAATGCTTGTTTCAAATGCATGCAATCAGCTTCAATCTCAAACCTCCTGCCGAGGCACTCATTCCTAAGACCCGGAGATAACACCGGGAAGATAGGCACACTTGAAGATGACCCTGCAGAATTCAAACACTTGCAGCAGTCCAATCTCATATATAGCCCTGAGCAACGTCTGCTATCAGCCCAAACCAGAGATAACTTCGGTGAGGGGCAAAATCATCATCCTGCCACCTCAACCCCAGCGCGCCGTCTCAATATTTCATACATACATTTCTGCACAACAATATCCCACAAGAGCCAAGGAGTTCCAATCCCGAGTGACTATTACACGTGGCAGCACACCGGATAGAATTTGAAGCTTGAAGAGCATGGGCATGGTCCCCTCTTCCTGACTTCGTACAACCTCTAATCCCATGTAATTGCGTAACTCTTGACAAAAGCGGTCTGAAGAAGGTCTTGTACACCTCGTTCGGATGCTCGGATTGAAATTCTGCAAGTTCGAGCGTACATCACAGTGCATAAGTGCACGTACTTCGAGATAGTGGGACCCATGGCTCGGGGTACCGGGCGATTCTGAGTGCATCTGTGGTCGCCTCGGTACACTACCACCAAACTCTATAAATATAAAGCTTGGGGTGGCCATTTGTAAGAGAAAAAGAGGCGAGGAAGCCCTGTCCAATTTGCTTTGTACACACCCCATATTGAGTGCTTTCTCATTTTAAACACCTGTTAGCTCACATATAGCTATATTTTTATCGGCGGGAGCTGAGTGTTCATCCATTTATAGTCATAGAAGTCTTCTTTGGCAGCCCACTGTAAGCCTTCTTACACATTATAAAGCCTTTCTCTTCATCTTTGCACACATTATTCTTCACATTGAGAGTCGTGTTGTGTGTGTATGCCCGGACTTTGGTCCGTGGTTTTCATTTCTGTCTATATATATATATATACTTTTATATGTATATATTTTTATATATGGACTAACATTATCGTGTTATGCACGATTGAGCCTGACTTTAATGTCTGGGGCGTTTCTCGCTATATATATATATATATATATATATATATATATATATATATATATATATATAGCGATAAGTTATTCGACAACGATTCATATATATATATATATATATATATATATATATATATATATATCAACTGTTGTGAACTCGCTCGATGAGCTTTAATTTTATATCGGTGCTTATATATATATATATATATATATATATATATATATATATATAGAAACAAATCGTTGAAATGATAAACCAAGTCGGGATTGAGAAACATCCTGTGCGTTTGCCGCTTTTATATATTTACATTTCCGATCCCCCATGAAGGTGCTTCGTGGTGGTTGATCATGTCTATATATATATATATTTATAGCTTTTATATATATAACTGCTTACTGCTTTTCATATAAACTGCGGAATCACGTGAGCCTAGGAATCATGTGATCACAGATTCAGTCTACTGAATCTAGATTCGGTTCCTGTGATGGACATTTTCAGCTGTAAGCAGTTTGTACATTATTCACGGTGTTCGAATTTCCTTAGATGGCTTTTATGCCCATGAGGAGTTCGGCATTGCTGCATATTATTTTCTCGAAGATGCTTCGCATCTCGAAAATAAAAGCAAACAAGCCGAACATTTAATAATAAAATGGAAGTATCAAAGGCCTCAATTACTATTGAGCACAAGGTTTGAAAAACCTCTTTTGCAAAACCTCACTGCTATATCTTGTTTAAAACTGAATTTTTGTATAAATTCAAACCCTTTGTATATAGGTGCGAACGAGGCATAACACTACTTTCAACTAAATTGCACATTGATCCACACACACACACATTCATATAATAGTTTCTTGAAAAGTTACAGTCACCGTGGCAACACGGATGTCGGGGGGTGCCTAACACCTTCCCTCTGCATAATCAAACCCCTGAAACCAAATGAATCTCGGTTTCACAGACCTGTTTGGCAGTGTCACATCATTGGGTTAATGTGCAAACCTTTTCTCGGTTGTATTGGTGCAACCAGTTAAAAACACCAACTGGCGACTCTTACAGTCAAATCGTCGACATTATACATGTTAGACCTTTTCTACTTATTTTTCCAAACAAATCTCACATAACATGAGAACACCAAGAAATAAGAATAGAAAAGGGACAAATAAAAATCCCGACGTCGACAATTATAATGAGTAAGCAAGCGAGGCGGACCGCCTTAGAAGCGAGGGGCACTGACCCCAAATTCGAGGGGTCAGGGGTCATATTAGGAGGAAAAAAAAATTAAGAGGGTCATATTAGGAAAAAAAAATTAAGAGGGTCTAAAGTGAACATGTATACTAAGAAACATGACCCCACTGTATTATGTTATATATATACTAAGTGAGCAGACACCAGGCAACAATCCCTAATTCCCAAATCCCACTAAGTCATTAAGCCAACTTTTCTATTCTTCTATATTGTGGATATAGAGAAACGATTCCAATTTTTCGAGTATAGAAGGAATTGGAGAATTGGCTCAAATGTTGGTTCAGAGAAGAAAGGATGATGTGTATCCCAAGTCTATTTGTTCTTTGAAATTGGCTCTACTTTTGCTGTTGCTACTTACTTGAATCGTTGAAAGGACATTTTCAGCTATAAATATCGTGAAGAATGAACTCCGTAACCAAATGAGAGGTGAATGGATGAATGACTGTTTAGTAACATACATTGAGCATTATATTTTTGTAACTATTAAAAATAAGGCTATATCATACAACAATTTTAAGCAATGAAACCTCGAAAAATGTCATTATAAATAATATTTGAGGATTGTTTAGTTTTGTAAGTTATTTGTAAGAAATTTTTTTTCCGAGTTTGACCCCACTGAACAATCCGTCTGGATCTGCCCCTGTAAGCAAGATGAATGTTATTCTATAACCTAAACATATTGGAATATCGTAGTATTTTGGCTACGTGGTAGAATTAAAGTGTTTGAATTTTCAAGACAAAAATAAAAGTTTTTCGAGAAATTTTCCAAAAAACACTATTCATCAATATATGCTCGGGAATTATTTTTGAACTTCCGAGAAATACGTAATGATAGAATAACAAGGAAGGATGGATTATGTAATAATAATTCAAGTATGACAAACGCAGTTTTTCGCATGCATACTAAATTCGAGAACGTTAGGGAAAGTAAAGCGTTAATGAATAAACGATGATCGTATGATACGTAAGTATTGTATGAGGTAATGAATACGAGTATGATACGAGGTATTATAAGAGTATGTATGAATGATGGTATGTCGTATATGATGAATGAGTATACGAATTAGCATACGAGAAGAATACATAGACTATACGTTATAAGTATTAAGCTAATGGTATTGGACTTGTAGGATTTGAGTAGGAATTGTACAAGCCCAAAGGAAATAATGTTAAAGCCCAATGTTTGATAATGCAAGCCCAAAGGTTAAGTAAAAGTTATTAAAACTTAAGCCCAAACTAAAGAACCGGATCCGTGGATCAAATCGATGGGTAAACGGGTAAGAAAAACCCATGGGGCAACCCATGTGGGCCCCATGGATCACATGACAACCATCTTGGTGACCAAGTAAAGTGATTTACTTGGTGACCAAGGATGGAATAGTAAGGAGGTGGAGAAAGGAGGTGGGATGATTTAATGACTAAATTTCCCTAACCTTGGATTTCCTATAAATATGAGAGCTTGGTTTTCATTTGTTGGTTGTTTATTTCCACCAACATCTAGAGCTTATATTGAGGGAAAAAAGTAAGAGCTAGTTTTGCTAGAACAAGAGGAAGAAGAAGAATCAATCTAGAACATCAAGGGTAAGCATCCTTAACCATGATTCTCCCTCTCTTCATTTGATAGAGAAGTGAGTAGTGGTAGAGCATGTTTGATAAGGAGTGATAAGGATGGTTATTAATGGATGAAACCTTAATAAACCATGTGAAAGTGAAATTATAAGTATAAAATTTATAAACCATTGAAAGTCATTGAAGAATTGTAATATTGTTGTTAATGGATAAGTTTAAAACCATCATTTGTAGGCTTAGATAATACATGTTGTGATAATGGAATGAATCCATTTGGAACGGTGTAAAAATCTTAAGTAACAAAGTTATGACAAAATTTACGAGATTAGACGATAATCGTCGAAATCGTTAAATTCTTGGAATGGAAGTTAAAAGTTAACATTGAACTCGAAAACATTGGTTTTCGATGGAGAATTGTCTAAGTTTGCATTTTAGAGTTGCGGACTCAAAAATGGTCAAATTCTGACTTAGAACGAAGAAACGAGTTATGAACGTTCACGAATGTTTATCATTTTTGTAATAATGAACTTAAACGGTGAATTCTATGTTAACGGGTTCGAAAATGTAAAATTTTTATATAAACACTTAGTTCATGTGATTTGTTAGCTAATGGCTTTTAAATGAGCCAATTCGGACTTAAAATGAACAATTTAGGAGTCTGGGAAGTTCGCTAAGTAAGAAAACTGTCAAAGCTATTTGGTGCACAGATCTGGCATTGCAGCGCCAACCAAGGCTTGAAAAGTAAAGCGCAGGCATGTGCCAATTTGTCTTGAGGGATGGCACCGCAACACCGTGTCCGGTGATAGACATCTAACTCACAGCGCCGCAACATGAAGTCCAAGAAGGAAAATTCAGCCATGGCCATGACAACATTAGGGAAGAGATAGACAAGAATGTTTATGAATGAAAAGAAGCTAGAAGTTAATTAATGATGAGTTATAACATTAATAAACTTGAAGTAACATCATTAAAGATGTTAATAACCTTAAGAATTATAAAGGTTAACGAAAGATTACTTAAATGTAAAACAATGCGATAAACGTAACCAATGTTAACAAATCTAATGGACGATTAGATTGAGAAGAAGGGTAAGATAAGTTAGATACCATACATGTCTGATTATGACCTAATGTGGTATGTTACATGGTTATGTATTGTAGAGACCTTAAAGACTCAAAAAGAAAATTATTTAATATGTAGAAGACACTGAAGGCAAGTGTTCTAACCCTTGTCTATGTTCATTCTGGACAAGCTTTGTGATTCATGTCTCTTACGCATGAGTTAATGTATGATGAGGTCGAAGCCAATTTCTTCTGTTAGACTTACTGTATTCATTGGATTTCTTATAATCTATCAAAATGTTGTCAAAGTTGCTATCTTTTGCCAAACTGTTTTGGTATGGATTTCAAAGAAAGATTGAGTATGAATAAACAAACGTTTTGTCGTCAAACGACAGGCACGTGAGGTTGCCAAAATTTAAACGTAAATACATTTACCAGAATAAGTGTTGTACAACATAGAGTACTATAGGCTGATCACCTAGACGTGCTTGTAAGTAATACCGGACTTACGGACTTAGTGCCGGGTTGTCCTTTTCAAAGAAAGAACGAAATGCTCAAGGTCTTGGACCAAAATTGATATTTGATGAACATGGTTCATTGTGAAAAGTTTTAAAGGAAAAGAAATGCTATTTTGATTTATCTATAGTACTTCATAACTATTGCTTTAGTTATAGAAGATATACAATTCGTATGATTCAAGCATGTTGTTTAATACTTATATATATATATATATTGTTATCGAACTCTGTTCGGTGGAGCCTGAATATAATATCCGGTGCGTTTACAACTTTTATATATATATAGCAAGGATCAAGAACATTCCCATTAAATAGCATTCCTCCTTAAATAGCACTCCTTTATTAAAACTACGTCATTTTGGAGTCTTTTAAAAGAGAGTGGTCCCACTTGCTTTCCTTTTATTTACAAAAATGTCACCCACGACCCCACTTATTTTTTAAAAAGACTACAAAATAACGTAGTTTTAATAAAAGAGTGCTATTTAAGGAAGAATGCTATTTAAGGGGAATGCTCTTGATCCTTGCTCTCTCTCTATATATATATTTATATTTCTATCAGGCCTGGAATTTATGATAAGTATATTTTATACCTACTTATTCGGTATCTGTTACTTGAATTAGTTGCTTAATCTCATGTTTCTTAGTTACTTTTCATGCATTTTGTAGATTATATGCTTGGGAGCTGTGATTGAAAAGAATTGGGATGAAATCACAAAGAAAAGCAATCCGGACATCGTTTGGGCTTTCATGTTTTTTCATGTTCTTGGCTTGGAACTTGGATTATATTTTAGAGCTTCTTCTTAGCTTTCCGGAACATCTTGAATCATTCCGATCGGAGTTTGGATGCATGAGTTATGACCTTTGTACCAACGGACGTTGAACTTCATTGTTTTGGGTGACCATTTACATAGCAGCCACTTCAGAGCCAATTTCAACATTGTTCCATTCCTTATTTCGAAAAACTTAAAGAATGAAAGTTGTAGATCTACGTCTCCTCTTTTCGGAATATTTTGAATCATCGAAATCGGAGTTCAGGCGAAGACGTTATGGCTATTTTCCAAAAGGACGTCAAAGCAGAAAAAGGACCGCCGCTGGGGCGGGCTTTCTCTTCACAAAACCCCCACCGGGGTGGGAGTACAAGCTACAAAATGAAGCCTATTCTGGGCGGGCCCTAGTTAGTGTATAAACTTCGTCGGGAAGGTCTGTATGCTGAAAAGTCATTTTTTGTCCGAATTTGAGTCCAAGAAGAATTGGTTCGATCTGATTAAGTCAAGGACATCCAAGAGGACTTAAAGAAATATAAAAAGGCTTATAAAAGGAGGAGAGAATACATAGATTAGATGAGGGAGAGAGGATTCCATTAGATTAGATTAGAGTAGAATAGGAGAAAACACTAGTTTTTATGAGATTTGGAGATTGAAGCACTTGGAAGCCATTGGAGATCCAGATCAAGAGCGAGACGGAGGACGAATTTGCCGACAACAGATTCACTTCTTTTCCTTAATCTTATTCTTATCTTTTAATGTGTATTCAAGTGTGGATTCTTAGTTTTAATTCAATGAACTAATTCTTTCTTTGATATTACAATGGATCTTATTTTGTAGTTTATTTCAATATGCTTCGCTATCAATTATTATGTTCTATTATGAGGATTGTCTATTGTGATTTGGACTTAATTGTTTAATTGATTGGCCATCAATTATCGAGATAATCTATATGAACTCGAGAGATGAAGTTTAGATTTAGATCTGATCATGATAGCATGTGTTTGTGATTTCTGCATAGATGGAATTCATGATTCGTGTTTAGGATAGAGATATGCCTTACGCCATATGTAATCTTATAGAGAACTTGTGCTTTAAATCTTTTTTAATTGTAATTCACATAGAGATATAGTGGATTAGTTAATTAGGGTGTCTTGCTTAATTCTATCATCTGTGGATTTAAGTGAGTATGAGTATTATGCATCGAGAGGTGGTTTTATCTCGCTTTAGTGTTCTTGATTAACAATTCGAGATAGAGAATAATTGATGAGAAGTGTGTTAACTTAAATGAAGCAATAAGTGAAGTTGTGATCTTAAATCTACGTAATCTTAATTTAACCGATTGGAATTTAATAGTAGTTTAATTATATAATTTGAAATTCATTCGTTTAAATAAGATTGAGTTGGTTACGGGTTAGTACTTAGTGATTTTTATTAAATAATTCCTCGTGGGAGCGATACTCTACTTTCACTTTATTACTTGTTGACCACGTATACTTGCGTGTTGTGCGTAATTAGATTTTACCCAACAAGTTTTTGGCGCCGTTGTCGGGGAATTAGTTTAATATTTTTTACCAATATTAATTTCAATCAAATTATTATTAATTTAAACATTTTTATTTTTAATTATCTTCCTATATTTCTATCTTTTCAGGTACCATGGATGACTTTGCGTATCAATGGCCATACACGAACATGACTCAACCAAGGAAAACATGGATTGATGGACTTAATACATTTTCTCTAGATTCAGTACAAATTTAGGCAAATTCGAAGACGTTGGAGGTTATCGCAGCCCAACGGAGTCGAAGGATGGCAAACATGACTCAACCAAGGGAAACAGGGATTGATGGACTTAATGCATTTTCTGAAATATCAACACAGATTGAAGAACTTTCGAGGACGTTGGACGTTATTGTAGCCCAAAGGAGTCGAAGGATGGCAGTTACATGTGACTATTGTGCTGGCAACCACCAAAGTCATCAATGCATCGTCAGTTTTGAACCAGTACAATATAGTGGTGATTACCTCAACAACAATGTTGATCCTAACTATCACCAAAATTGGGGGTATCACCCAAATTTTTCATAGAGCTACAATTATGATGACCAACATTACGCTCTAAATTCATCATACACACTGGAATTTTCATGTCCACCTCCATTGCCACAAGAAGAAAAGCCAAATCCGATGGATGTAATATTGAAGGGCATAACAGACCTAGAGGAGATGAGGATTAGCCAAGAGCCGTCAACCCAAAATTTTAATAATCGGATGGAACAACTCGTCACTACCTCAACTAATGGTCCTCAATACATGGCTTCCAAGACTGAAATAGAAAATTCAAGGCTGGGGGAATTATTGTCCAAGTTCATAGCAGATGAGGAGAAGATGAGTAATCAAGCGAGGTCAATTCAAAATCTTGCGGATCAGATAGAGCAAATGACCAAAGCCATAAACAACCTTCCTCCAAATACTTGGCTTTATGACATGGATGACGAAATTAACGGAGAACCTAAACCAAATCTGCGACTAGATGAGCCATAAGATATCGAAAGTGTGGAGACAATTGAGGATAATGAAATAGAAGTCGACGAAGATCTAAATGGGTCTCCACCAAAGATCAAAGAGTCAACCAGATTTGGAAAATCATGCCCACTTGGTAGTCATGTCATCGGCAAAGCTCTTGATGACATAAGAGCGAGTACAGTTTTGAATCCATGGTGGGACGAGAAAGAGAAGATAGATGAAGAGCCTATTGTGTGTGACAAGCTTCCATGCTCCAAAGTGATCACATACATAATGGAGAAAACACCTAGCTGTGGGACGTTCTTAATTGAGATCATACCAAATCAGAGCATGCTAGGTGACTTTGATGCATTAGCCAACACAAATGGGAACCTACCAAAAGTTATATTATTTTCGATGGATGGAGGGTTCCTCAATTATCGAAGAGGAATTGGATAGCGTTGACCAGACAAAGTCAAGCAGAAAGACTGTAATTCAAGCGCTAACTGGGAGGCAACCCATGAATTTTTATATTTATATGCTTTACTAGTTTATTTAGTAGATAGGAATTAATTTGCTTATTAAGTTCTCTTACCAATCCAAAGTGCTATTCTAATCCATGTTGTCTCTCTTAATTGCAGGTATTGGAGGTTCAATGGACAGGCAAAAGATTATGAAAAGGTTATTCAAGTCCAATTCAAGTGTGGTGCCCAATTTGTTCCATGTGCCTAATCTATTCTCCAAACTTAGCGGACAAGGACGAGGATTGAAGGTGCGATCATACTAGCACTAATGCACTGGATTCCATCAGAACTCTAAAGTTAAGCGTGCTTGGGCAAAATTAGTACTAGGATGGGTGACCAGGGAAGCCCTCGTGTTGCACCCTTTTTTACTTAGCAAAAAAAAAGGAGGAGGATTGCTATATTTTCAGGGAAGTCCTCTGCTTTACTTTTGTCTATTTCAGCCATTGAAGACAATGTCTAGTTTAAGTTTGGGGGCATTTTAGTCTCGTATTGCATATAGTTAGTTATTTACATTGTAGTTCGTTATGTTTATGGGTTATTTACATTTAGTTTTTTGTTTAAAATAAAAAGAATTATTAAAAAAGTAAAAATTAAAAATGTTCAAAAATAGTAGTTAATTTACTATGTTTATATAGCATTTAGTACATCTTGCATGAGTCCAGCTATTTGATATTTACAGTTTGTTTTGGCCAATGATGAGATTGGAATTGGGTAGACAAGTATAGTACTGAATATTAGAGCTTTGATGTGATTTCTTGTTGTGAATTGAATCTTTTTTTATTTGAAACTGGTATAATAAGGATAGCATAGTAAAATAACTTGTTGATTGATTGAGTTTAAATTGATACATAATGGGACTCTAAAGGATAATGCTAGTTTGAATGAAAGAATGACAAGAATAAGTAGTGATGACTAAAGTTAGACAAGAACCTAAGTTTGGGGGAATATTTGGGGTATATAAGCTATATAAAAAAAAAAAAAAAAAAAAAAAAGTATGAATAAACACCGTGGCGTGCTTGTCTAGTTTTGTGGCCTTTGTTACTTGAGTAAGTAAGCTCGAGGGGATTGTCTTTACACCTAGCGCCCTAAGGTCTTAATGGTCTGGGAGTCGTTGGTCGAAAGCTCATTAAGGTAGCATTGAAAAGCCTAAGAGAATAAGACATTGCATATCTATGTGTATATAAACCAATTTTTTTTGAATAAAATGGGAAATAAGAGCAAAAAGCCCCCGTAGATGAAAAATAAAGCATAAGTATCCCATGTTGACCCTCGATATTGGTAATTGTTTGATTTTAGTTGGATCTAGCTTATTTTTGGATTTCTTGAGTTTACACTATATGATGCCTTCGAAGAGACTTGTTATGTGTTAAATTTGATTTTATATCAGTTAACATTGTTGTGGAGCACACATACACTATATTAGTGATAACAGTCTAAGATTTGATGATTGATTGGGAAATTATTGATTTGTTTTGATATGATGTATTATCATGTTTACTTGATTACTCTAAGGCCAATTGATTAGACTTGTTTCTGTCATTACTGCTGGATTCTTAAGCATGTAGATTAGTTGCATTGCATAGCATTGTTGTTTTGTGTTTTTGCTTGAGGACAAACAAATGTTTAAGTTTGGGGGTATTTGATAAGTAGATTTTATACCTACTTATCCGGTATCTGTTACTTGAATTAGTTGCTTAATCTCATATTTCTTAGTTACTTTTCATGCATTTTGTGTTCGTTTTGTAGATTATATGCTTGGGAGCTGTGATTGCAAAGAATTGGGGTGAAATCGCAAAGAAAAGTAATGCGGACATCGTTTGGGCTTTCATATTTTTTTATGTTATTGGCTTGGAACTTGGATTATATTTTAGAGCTTCTTCTTAGCTTTCCGAAATATCTTGAATCATTCCAATAGGAGTTCGGATGCATGAGTTATGACCTTTGTACCAATGGACGTTGAACTTCACTATTTTGGGTGACCATTTACATAGCAGCCACTTTAGAGCCAATTTCAACATTGCTCCATTCCTTATTTCGAATAGCTTAAAGAATAAAAGTTGTAGATCTACGTCTCCTCTTTCCGGAATATTTTGAATCATCGTAATCGGAGTTCAGACGAAGAAGTTATGGCTATTTTCCCAAAGGACGTCAGAGCAGAAAAAGGACCCCACCGGAAATGGGCTTTCTTTACAAAACCACCATCAAGGGGCAGGGTACAAAGGCACAAAGGAAACCTAGCCTCGGGTGAGGGGGTACGCAGCAAAAAAAGTCATTTTTTGTCCGAATTTGAGTCCAAGAAGGATTGGTTCGATCCGATTAACTCAAGTACTTCCAAGAGGACTTAAAGACATATAAAAAGCCTTATAAAAGGAGGAGAGAATACATAGATTAGATTAGGGAGAGAGGATTCCATTAGATTAGATTAGAGTAGAATAGGAGAAAACACTAGTTTTTATGAGATTTGGAGATTGAAGCAGTTGGAAGCCATTGGAGATCCAGATCAAGAGCGAGACGGAGGATGAATTTGCCGACAAAAGATTCACTTCTTTTCCTTATCTTATTATTATCTTTTAATGTGTATTCAAGTGTGAATTCTTAGCTTTAATTCAATGAACTAATTCTTTGTTTGAGATTATAATGGATCTTATTGTGTAGTTTATTTTAATATGCTTCGCTATCAATTATTATGTTCTATTATGAGGATTGTCTATTGTGATTTGGACTTAATTGTTTAATTGATTGGCCATCAATTATCGAGATAATCTATATGAACTCGAGAGATGAAGTTTAGATTTAGATCTGATCATGATAACATGTGTTTGTGATTTCTGCATAGATGGAATTCATGATTCGTGTTTAGGATAGAGATATGCCTTTACGCCATATGTAATCTTATAGAGAACTTGTGCTTTAAATCCTTTTTAATTGTAATTCATATAGAGATATAGTGGATTAGTTAATTAGGGTGTCTTGCTTAATTCCATCATCTGTGGATTTAAGTGAGTATGGGTATTATGCATCGAGAGGTAGTTTTATCTGCTTTAGTGTTCTTGATTAACAATTCAGGATAGAGAATAATTGATGAGAAGTGTGTTAACTTAAATGAAGCAATAAATGAAGTTGTGATCTTAAATCTCCATAATCTTAATTTAACTAGTAGAATTTAATAGTAGTTTAATTATATAATTTGAAATTCATTCGTTTAAATAAGATTGAGTTGGTTACGGGTTAGTACTTGGTGATTTTTATTAAACAATTCCTCTTGGGAACGATACTCTACTTTCACTTTATTACTTGTTGACCACGTATACTTGCGTGTTGTGCGTAATTAGATTTTACCCAACAGTTTACTTCGTGGTCATTTATCGCTTATATATATACATATATATATATATATATATATATATATATTTACATTCATATCTGGCTTAGAGTTCACTTCGTGGTCTTTTGGTCCTTTTATATATATATGCACACACACACACACACACACACACACATATATATATATATATATATAAATATACAGCTTTCATATATAACTATTATTCAACCTGCAGGATAGATTTGCCTAAATCTGGCCATTTCTTACTTTGACCGGTTTATGGTGACTAAACTGGAACCGTTGAAGCTGGAATGCTTAGATTTACTCAAATCTAGTCAGTTTTTCTAGCTTTTGCACATATTGCTTTATCATGTGAGCCTAGGAATCATGTGGTCACATATTCAGTTTCTGAATCTAGATTCGGTTCCCGTGATGGACATTTTCAGCTGCAACCAGCTTGTAAATTATTCACGGTGTCTGAATTTCCTTAGATGGCTTTCATGCCCACAAGGAGTTCGTCACTGCTATGTATCTTATTTTCTCAAAGATGCCTCGCATCTCGAAAATAAAAGCAATCAAGTCAAACACATAATAAAATGGAAGTATCAAAGGCCTCAATTACTATTGAGCACAAGGGTTTGAAAAACCTGTTTTATAAAACATCAATGCTATATCTTGTTAAAATTGAACTTTTATACAAAAGTCAAACTCTTTGTATATAGGTGCGAACGAGGCGTAACACTATTTCCAAATAATTGTACATAGACCTAACTCACACACACATACACAGATAAAAGTTTAATGAAAAGTGGCGGTAACCGTGTTATCATGGAAGTCGGGGGGTGCCTAACACCTTCCCTCCACTTAATCAAGCCCCTGGACCCTAATGAATTTCGATTTTGTAGACCAGTTAAACAGTGTCACATCACTAGGTCTTTGTGCAAACATTTTCTCGGTTGAGTTGGTGCAACCATTTAAAAATAACCAACTAACGGCTCTAAAAGTCAAATCGTCGACATTTACATGTCGAACCTTTCAAACTTATTTTTTCAAACAAAACTCATCCAAAATGAGAACACCAAAAGACAAGCACAGAAAGGGACAAATAAAAATCCCGACGATGATAGGTGGCGACTCCGCTGGGGACACCAGTAAGAGGGCTTAAGCCGCTATTCAAAGCTTTTCAAAACTTTTATCTGCTTATGTGTGGATGCTGCATTTACATTTGAATGAATGTGTACTAATGCTTTATTTACTGCACTTAGTGCTTCGCACCATATCTGCCTGTGATATTAGTGCTTTGCACATGTCGTCATTTCCATACGCTGAGACGCGATGTATGTGAATGTATGTTGTGTGGTCCCTCTACTAGGAGGCTATGTCGTCGGTGTTTGATTACTGGACTCGTCGGGAGACTAATTCCACGAGGCTCAGGAAAGGCACCACCCAGATTCACTCCAGTTGAAAGATCGGATTAACTTCCCATTGAGTAAATTATGATGATCTGGGGACCTTCATGCCGAAAATCCGCGAGAGTAGCCTAAGATAGGTCAGCCTCTGATAAACCAAACGCGGAGGGAAGTCTCTTCATACCTTCCCATTTTAATTACTTGTAATTTCATTTTCATGTCAATCTCAATGTAGTGGAAAATATAAAGGAGTATGTGAACATGCGTTCCTGTTTCATATCAAGACATGTCATGCTATCCTGTCATCAAAACAACTGACATCCGTTTTGTAAGAGAACATTAAAACACTCCTAAACGGATACATTACATAGAATGTAACATTTCCCCGTTTTCCCAGACTAAATTATATAGTTTTTTTGTAGGGAAACAATTGGTCCCATTACCCGTTCAAAGTCCAAAAAGGCATTAAGCCCACAGTCAGACATGGATACAAGTGCCCAACCTGATCCTACTCTTGTCTCTTGAGAGGGGTTCGAAGGATTAAGGAATTAGATAGCAGAATTAGCTATCTTTCTAAAAGAACAAAGTAAAAACACTCGGGGCTAGACAATGCCTACTCAAATAGAGTCATTCACTCGAGGGGGCAGTCAGGGTATTAACAGAAAGATGGAAACCCAGATACCGGAACCTCATTCCAATAAAGGAACCAACAAAACCCTTGAAATCACAAAAGTCAAGGATGATCAAGAAACTGGTGATATCCTGACAAATTCCAATTCCAAGTCCTAGAGTTTAAAAAATACAATGGGGTAGGCGATCCCTATACGCACCTAAAAGTATACATTAGCGAGCTAGGGTCTTATGCTGAAGATGAAAGCCTCAGAATGTAGCTTTTTCAAAAGAGTCTTACTGGGGAGGCTAAATCCTGGTATGGTCGACTTGATAATGCCAAAATCCACATCTGGGAAGAATTGGCCCACACCTTTCTAAATCAATACAGTTTTCAGTCACAAATGGAACCAGATAGATACCATGTGACTAAAGTCAAAAAGCAGAGTACTGAGTCTTTCCGAGAATATGCCCAAAGGTGGAGACGTCTAGCAACGCAAGTCATTCCATCAATAACAGAAACTGAGATGGTAATGACATTTATTAATATCCAAGAGGCGCCTTACTATGAGAGAATCCTAGCAGGCATATGGAAGCCATTCTCGGAGATGATCAAACACGGCAAAATGGAAGAGATGGGCCTAAAGGCAGGCAAGATTAAAGACTTCACTGGCTTGGAAGCGGTCGCCAAGCATGTACAGACTGGCAAGTATGCGAGCGATCCCAAGTGGGTACCCGATAAAGGCAATGAAGATGTATCCCTCATTTCACAGGGGTAAGCTAGGAGACCAACCTACAGTTCCCCTATTTGGAAAAAGCAAGACAATCTGCCATTTCAACAACAGGCTGCATTTAACCAATGCTAGGACAGAAAAAGAAAATTCGAAAGAACGAAAAATTGGGTGTTCACTCCACTGGGAGATTCCCTTGAAAATGTATTGGCGATGTTAATGGATCACAAGAAAATTACAGAACTGGCTCCACCTTTGGAACCAGGGAGCAAAAGATACAATCCAAGCCAGAGATGCACTTACTACTCAGGGTCTCCGGGACACGATACACAAGATTGTTGGTCCTTAAAGCATAAAATTCAAAATCTGATCGAAAGTGGTAGTATTGTGGTCCAACGACCTGACTAGCAAAATGTTAACACCAACCTTCTATTGCAGTATGATACGGAGAGAGTAAACATAATCGGGTCAGGAAGCGCTGAAGTGTATCTAAATCGTAAGTACATACGAAGGATGGAGGAATACCCCCAAAGGCACAAAACCAATGTCCTAGAGTGGGAAAACTCGGAGGAGGGTATGACAGTAATGCAAAAATTCGAGACGATCCAGAATCAAGTAAATTTGCTGGCTAAGATGACAGTGTGCCAACATCAAGATACGAGGCAGTTTTTCACTTAACTATCAGAAAGCCAAGAGAAAAAAGTGGTTAACCATAATGCAAGCCCATATCTCTCCATGATGAGCCAACTAAATGAAAAAAATCAAAGCTGGCTGAAAGGACAAGAAAAGGGGGATGATAAAATTGCTAGAAGATCTTGCTAGAGGAAAGATCGCTCGGGGGAATGCGATTCTCAAAGAAGAAAGATCAAACAACCTCCAAAAGAGTTCGAAAATTCACCCCTCTAAGCAAATCAAATGAAGAAATGCTTTACTTTCTGATAAGCGAATGAAGGATTACTAAGTTGCTGCCTCCTATAAATCCCAAGATAAAGAGTGTAACGACCCCAAAATTCACACAATTCAACTATCGATTTTGGTCGTTAATAATACATCTAAGTTTTGATTTTACATCATTATTTGATGTTAAACTTAATAAAATGCGGAATAATTAAAACTTTTCTATCTTCTTACTTTAGTTCCCTGAATCAAAACCTTTATCATATACACATCTCTGAATCAAGTTATTTTATGTTTCATTTCATCAAAGTTATTATATAGAATCTTACATTTCAATCCAATAACCTTTACATATCAGATAACTCAAACTTTACAGTTTATTATTACATAATTATTGTGATTTATCAAGTACATTTCTCAAAACCTTTATCTTTACCTACCTTTGAACCATACTTAGCTTATTACTCACCTTATCAGAGTAAATAAATAAAACTTACATCCAGGTTCAATACCCTTTTATACAACAAAAAAAACTTAAACTTTATAACTTAACATCTATTAAACAACATACATTATTCGAAACCTTAAACATGGTTCAAATAATAATAACTCAGCCAAAGTGTATAAATCTTCAAGTAACACATCTGATTCATGTCTTTCAAGTAGCACATAACGTTACCTTGAATCCTTAACCTGCAAAAATGGTTATTTACAAGGTTGAGCTCGACAGCCCAGCAAAATCTAACAGTTTTTATGCATCACATATCACATAATAATATGCTCAACATACATCTTATAAACATTGGACTAACATAACATACATGCTGCAGTTCATATAACAAGTATAAAGATTGAGTTCCTTACTCAATCAACGTGGTCATATATTGACTTTAACATTTCATACTTTCAACATATATATAACACATCATGCTCTTTTCAATAAAGAGTTAAAGCAGCTAATAATCAAGTTCACTTATCAAATAGGAACTGAAAGACTTGCCTTGATTGTTGTTTACCAATAATAGTTTAATAGCTTACAGCTATCTGTACTTCACGTGCCCTACACAATTATATAATAATGCACATCAACTATTAGTCACATAGCAATGCATAGTAGTTATAATTTAAAGTTTACTCTATATCTCATAACCCTTCCTATTATTTATACATAATGTTCAATTTGATTGTGTTAACTTTCGACTTATATCTCACTATATTTCTTACTCGAAGTTCATTCAAGTGTTTAAGTCTTGCTAGGAATCATTATTGGTTTTATATTAACCCCATTTCATATCTTATAATATTCATTTTATTTGACTTAAAACGCTTTTTACGTTCGTTAACACTTGTCACGGCATTTTGACGTTTATTCGGTACACGCCCGATTTGTCTCTCTTGTGTGTGCTTAGTATGCTTATACAACTTATCTAATACATCATTTATTAATGTTAAGCATTATTATATTTACTAAAATTCATGTTTTATAACTTAGAACAACATCTTTAATCGTCAGAAGCACTACACTTGCATACGTGCATGCCCGACGCCCTCCGATTGTCCCCAAAAACACAATAGCCCTAAAGATGACCATTTTGACCCCTGCTAACGACCTCAAATTGAAAAACGTAAAAAATAAAAGTTGTAGGTCTATTCGTCCTCGTTCCGGATAATCTTGAATCGCCTTAATCAGAGTCCGTATGAAAATGTTATGGTTATTTTACTACAGAAGGTCAAAACAGTCACACCAGACAAACCTAGAGCGCAACTGCACCCAATTAAGCTTTGGACACAGCGCAGCTGTGCCCTAGAGGGCAGCTGCGCCCCAAAAGACTTAGGGCACAGCGCAGCTGCGCCCGTTAGCAGAATCGAGACTCTGTAGTTCACTGTTCTCACGATTTTTGAACCTTTTCTCCTTCTAATCTTCATAACTTGAGTTATACACATCCAAATTAGTCCGTTTTCAATTCTATGGATTCAAAATTCATAGAACTACAATATAATGGAATTATAACAATTTACAGAAATACTAACTAGCCTAAATCTTGACCCAAAACTCATGTTCATACTAAACTTTCATGTTTTAACATGTTTAGCGAATTCATTCACTACGAATTTGTTTTTAACCAAATTGATTCATTCAACTTGCGTTCTTTTCTTTTTTAAACATTTTAACAATATCCATCATCAATTTAAGATTTCCATCATGATTTCATAACTAATATTAGTCTCAAAATTGACCAAAAATTATATGTATTTCAACAAAACTCTAATTTCTCATCTTTAACATGTTCTTATGATTTTGATAACCCCAAAATCAATTATAGATTACTCATAATAGATTATGTATATATCTAATAATATATATAACCATCACAATCAAATTTCCCAACTTAACATTCATAGAAAACTTACAAAAATCAAGAAAACTCAAATAAGGGTTTTTACCTTTTAATTTCTTCTTGGATTAGTTAGAAGATAGGAATTGCTTGATTAATCCTCTTCTTCTCCTTTGAATTCTCAAATTTTCTCTCTAACTTCATAGAGAACTCTCACCCTCTCTCAATTTCTCTCTCCCTCTCTCTTCTCTGTTTTCTTAGACTTAAGGAAAAAGAACGTAAGAATAAAACTGATAAGAAGAGTTACGCACAATAAAACCTTCAATTTAAAAAAAACCAAAGAGTCTCATCAGTTACAATATCAAAGGTCACTAAGCCATGTTTGGCTAGCACCCAAAAACTCCTTTTTAATTTATTTTTATAACTTCCTTATTATATAGTAAATCATTGTCACATTTCATTTTATTGTTAAACTATTTAGCCACATTAAGTAATTACACAATTATAATATGTATAATTACTACACTATAAATTATGAAATTACATTTGTAACTAAAATAAACATCTTTAATAAAATAAGTATTTCCATTAAAATAGTTAATATTTAATCCACTAATTATTTTAGTTAACTCAAATGAATTATATAATTATTATATATAATCATTTCATTCTTTTTTCTTGCATAAATTGTCTCAAGACAATTTATTTAATCCATATATCTAATCACCACTTAATTATTAATTCAATTTTTTAATCTCTAACCAATAATTATTTATAGGTATATTGGTATTTCTTCTCTCACCATCAATTTATATTTTATTAACATCATTCAAGATACTAAACCTTTTCATATATTACCATGACATGTAATATATATTAAGAATACCAAATTTAATTAGCAAAACTCATATATTAACTCACTATTTTAATTAAGTGAATTAACCGTTTTATCCACTTTACTACAACACCACTACCAAGTAAGGTTTAAATATTCAAACAATATTACTCCATAATATAGTTTCAACTTAATTTAAATTACCCAATATTTATAGGGTTAATTTCTATTGCCACCAAATTCCTTATCATGACTAATTTCTTTTATTTCCTTTAATAGTTTAATCAACTATTAGATCTCATAAAAATTTAATTTCTTCACTCCAAAACACATAATTCAAAATATATACACCTCATAATAAGAATTTTAATTATTAAATTCTTATTTTAATAACTTATAAAATTTGGGTTATCACATTCTTCCCCCCTTATAAGGATTTGTTAGAGTTTATGCCCTAGAGGCCAATTATTTGATATAATTGCTTAACATTTTGATATTATATTTGATTGAATAAATGAATGATTTTATTTACTGCGTTATATAAATGTTAACATAATAAAAAATCCTTAGAATAGTGATACAAATTATATAGTTTCAAGTATGTGACTTGAACATGAGATTATATAAGTACAATTAGTATCATTGTTCTTAAATGTCCCTAGTCGAGTATCATTGTTGATGGGACAACAATGATGCATTAAGACTAGTATGTAGATTGACTGATGACCAAATCTCATTGGTTATAAATATATGAGATATTAAGTCAATGCACAGGTACATGTTGAAAACGATGTCTTTGGATGGACCCACCATCAGAATTCTATGTGGAGCATTATGCGAAGTGTCATTAGCAATTCTCATAGTGACAATGATTTAATGGTCCTCCGACTTGAAATCACTATATTACTACATGAGAATTTATGTACTTTGATATCATCAAATGTCACCTTTAATAGGGTGGACTATAAAGGTGATTATTGGGTACACCATAAATCGTGTAAGGAATATGAGTGATCTAGATGGAATTTAACCCTCCTATATATTAGGGGTGATATCCATAGGCCTCTTAATTGAGTAGGACTATGAAATGCATGGCCATCTTTGGACTAATTGGATCAATCTACTATATTGAAAGGTAGGTCCCTCTGGCAAATTTCTTCTCCCTTGGACTGCTCTTGGATATGGAAACAGGTCCTCAAACTTAAACCCCTTGCACTGCAACACTTAAGGTACTTTGTTGGTTCTTGGCACAATATTGATTTATTGTATGATCCTTGGCTTAATGGCATGACTATTAATCCTAGTCCCAGTCTCATCTCCAACTCTGGGCTTCCTCACTTGGCAAAGGTCTGCTCTATCCTTATCAACTCTGCATGGTCCCTTCCTCAGAGCAACCACCATGATGTTATCTTACTCAGAAGGCAAATTTCCTCCTTTCCCCCACCGAACAGCAGCAGCCCAGACTCCATTAAGTGGGGCACTTGGGACATCACAGCAACCAAAGCCAAGCATATATGGGAATGCATCAGATTAAGGTTACCATCTGTAGCGTGGCACAACATTATCTGGCATGGTTTGCATGTCCCTCGATACTCTTTCATCATGTGGCTCGGTATCTTAAAGCGTCTACCAACAAATGATCGTACGAGCCAATATTCCGGAAGTTACTATGTGAGACCCCAGATTTTATGAATAAAGATTTAAATTTCTCGAAATATTTTTTTTAATATTATGGTGTGGATTTGATATAATGTTATAAGTTGTGGGTGATATTTATAAATTTTGCAAAGTATGAAAGTTGTTATAAAATATTCGTTTGGTCGGGAAATATTCTTTTTGTCGGGAATATCCGTACGACGGCACAATCATTGATGGACCCCACAACGGAATTATTGTCGAATTGAAAAAACGACAAAAATATTTTTATGAAAATAACGGCGAAAGTTTTACCATTAACTGTTGAAACATGGGTGTTAAAAGTACGATGAATACGCGTGGTTGCATAGTAGCACCACGGTATTGATTATTGATCTTGACGTGAGAAGTCACTCGGTTTTGTTCAATTATTGCTTGATGGTTGTTGCATAGTATCTCACGTTAATTGATTCAATTATTGTCGATATTTTATATATTATTAAATAAATAATTGAGACGACGAAGTTATTAATATTATTATTTGCAATATTAACGATGTCAGAAGTTACGCGCCAATGAGAGGTTTGGTCACCTAATCAAGGCCAATGGGGAAAAATCCTTATTGAAAGCCCCTCTTCACGGAAATGACACGTCGATTAATATTGTGAATTATAATAATGATGATAAATTTTGTTTTATTAGTATTATTAATGTAATAAAACAGAAAATCTTTTATATAAAAATGTAATACTTTTATGAAGTTATTTATTTTATTAGACAATAATTAGAATATATTATATTCTATTATGCATAGTATTTTGCATAGTAAAATCTTTTTATATAAACCGAATACTTTTATAAAGTTATTTATTTTATTAGACAATAGTTAGAATATATTATATTTTATTATGCATAGTATTTGTATAGTGCTTGCATAGTGTTTGCATAGTAAAATCTTTTTATATAAAACAGAATACTTTTTAAAAGTTTTGTTTTATTTGATTATAAATTGAATATATTATATTTTATTGCATAGTGCAACATAGTATCCTTTCTATTTTCCTATAAATAGGATGCTTAGTTAGAATTGAAAATCACACCAGAAGTTCAGAGAATTCTTCTATAATCTTGAGCGTATTTCTTTAGAGTTTTAAGAAGCTTTGGCGTAGTCAAGTTTTCTTCAAAATATCCTCGCCTACCAGGTTGGAGTACTCTTCTTTTTTACGGTAAAATTATTATTTTTCTTTCTTTCGTCTTCATGAAGAGAACTTCTATTATTCCATTCTTTGTTATTATGTTGGAATAACCTGACTATGCGAAGTAACGCATACTTGGTGAAATTTCTTCTGTTATTCCATTCTTTATTATTATGTTGGAATAACCTGTCTATGCGAAGTACCGCATACATGGTGAAATTCTTCTGCTATTCTATTCTTTATTATTCTGTTGGAACATCCTGTCTGTGCATTATGCATGACCTGGTTCCGTTATTTATTATTCTGTTGGAACATCCTGTCTGTGCGTTTATGCATGACCTGGTTCCGTTGTTTATTATTCTGTTAGAATATCCTATCTGTGTGTTTACGCATTACCTGGTTCCATTATTTATTATTCTATTGGAATATCCTGTTTGTGCGTTTACGCATGACCTGGTTCCATTATTTATTATTCTGTTGGAATAACTCATCTGCAAGGATCGTCGCATGCACGATGATTTCTTTTGTTATTCCATTCTTTATTATACTTAGTTGGTTAAAGTTTTGGCTTTTATACTCCATGAAATTAGTGGAATATCCTTGATATTTGCGCTTTATCCAGTATCTTTTCATGGAAATATTCTTCTTGAGCATTCTTGAGTTTTACCTCACAAAGCAAAGATTGTGTTGATAATTGGACGTTTATTGGTTCTGGATAAATTAATTCTTGAACTTGTTTTATTGAATTCGTATATCATTGTCATCATCCTCATGTTTATATTATGTTGAAAGTCATCTGTGGCCTGTAGTGCATAGATGGACTTGGTATGATTGTGACCAGGGATTATGCGGTATAATCAAGATCGTAATATTACAAATGATGTGGTATAAGTCCTCATTGGCCCGTAGTACATTGATGGACAGTTGTTGGAGCACAGATTGCATACTTATTTATACTTGTAGATGCAATGTAAATTTCCGTAACTCCAATTCGATTTTGTCTCGGGCATGCGCAGCCCACGCCTTAATTATACTAGGGTGCGGTAGCAAATTGCTACTTTCCGCACCAATACGATGTTTTCTATTTTGTTTTTGTTTCATGCTAACTTGTTAGTACATGGTAGAGCAAGCTTGTAAACTGTTTAAACATGCACATGCATGCAGTATGAACAAGTATAGCAATGATGGACACAATACTTGTGGTCTGAGGTTTGTGATTTCAAAAGTGAACTTTGTCACGAACACATCATGTGAGCATTTTGACTTTATGAACATGATAATATGGTTTATATTGACATGAAATGCAAGAATAAAGTGATTAAACACTAGCATACATGATTGAAAGATTGGACTATTTCAAAGATAAGAAACTTAAGGCTTTTCAAAGAGAACTTGACCAAGACTTTATCTTATAAGATCTGACCATTTGCGCATGCATATGTGACTTGAATATATATTGTAAATGCATAAGAGTTACATGTTAAGATGCCTTGTATATGCTAAGTTGACTTAGTGTTAAATTCAAAGGAAGTTAGAATGAGGGAGCTAATATCATCAAGTAATGAGTAAAGTATGTTATGACCATTCAAGCATGTGTATTAGGATTCATTATGCCTATAGACATATTGACATTAACATCGTTTGGGCAGGATATGGTTTTCACTTATGCACACATAGTCCTAAAGAAAAGGAAATTTCTAGAATATGAATTGTGCGAGTAAAGTATACATGTGTTGCATGTATACAAGCATGACTACTGAGTATTGTATAACCAAGTTACAACCATGATGATTACATGACTTTTTATGTTTTAATGACATATAACGTGTAAGTTAAACTTGAAGTAATGAACTCAAGTATGATCATGTGTTATATGTGAAACTCTAGCATGAATGTATGTTAATATGTATGTATAGGTGTATGTTAGAGTTGGACTGAAGTTAGGAAATCTGAGAGCTCAATCTGAGAATGCGGCCAAGGGCGGTAGCAATTCTGTGATCCTAAGCTTTGAACCGACCTTATTCTGCTACTGCTTCTGCAAATCTTGCCAAGATTCTGCTTTTGGTTCTGAAATTGAAGGCATGATTACATGATCTCTTTATCTTGTAATATATGACCAATGTGCCATGTAATCTGTTGAGAAGCATGCTATGTGATGATTTGATTCTTTAAGTGTAGACTCGTACTAGTTTACACATACTAATTGAAAAGACCAACTTGTTAATATTAGGTCGTTTCAACGCAAGTAATTAAAGCTAGAATTATATTGTAGCTAAGCAAGCAGGCAAGTATCCTAAACCCTTGCATTACTTTATTCGACGCATGTCGTAAGCAAGTTTTCTTTGAACTTCACTCTTTGATTGTGCAAGTTCCTTAAACCCTACTTTTGTTAAGCAAGTTTACCTAAACTTACCCTAAATTATATTGAGCAAGTATCCGAATTTATTGTGTTGCAAGTTTCCAAACTTACACAACTTTGAGTTTGTGAAAGTTTTCCCATCCTTCTCATATTGCATTGAGCAAGATATTGTTGAATTGAAAGTTATTCATTTAAGCTTGAAATCTTGTTTCCAAGCACGCTATTAAGTGGTTTAATTACTTTACAATTATCCCACATCGATATTATTGATATTAGCACTTAGTGCACTTGAGTTTGTACAGTCTTGGACTTGTACATCATTAAAGTTCGATAATTCTTGAACTGTGTCAGATAGAGTCTGAATCTTTGTTCGGTCAGACAAATGTATGAAGTTTTATAAAAGCTATCCAAACCAATTGATGGTAAGGATTCTTAGACTGAAAGAACACCTCTCTTATGATAGGGGAGTATCCCAGGTATTTAATATAAGAAACAACAGAGCACATTTAAATGTTATGCATATACATAGAGTACGTGAGGCTGATCCCCTCAAGTACTTATTCTGTAGCCAGTAACCAAAGGGTCAATTAGCTATTGATTCCATTAGAGTGTTATAGTTCAAAGTCTACTTGACTAGCAGTTATTCTAAAAGCAATCATTATCCTTACTTATGATATTCATATTGTTGAATCCTTCAGATATTCATATTGTTGAATCCATTTCTAGATATTTTTCCATTCATCATGATATATCCTTATTGTTGTATTTAAACTTGTTGCTCATCCTTGCTATATCATGAATTATATTGCAGCTAAGCCCGAGACCTCAGGAAAGGACAAGGGTAAAGGGAAGATGTAGGATAATTATGAAAGCGAAATTTATCTTATGCTTAGTTTATATTACGATTATGTAATGTGAACCCTAATATTTATTTTAGGGTATGATTGTAAGATGTTATTAAGGTTATCGTATCTTGGGACTAGTAACACCTTTTGAATGAACGAAGTACTTTTATTATATTCTGTATTTTAGTTATCGTATGTTATTTACAGGTGGATGTTTGTATTTTATCATGATGACCGAACCGGGGTCAGAGAACCCGGATTCGGGGGCATCACAGATGAGGATCCTTAAGCAAATTTCCCCAGTGAATATTATCTCTCTTGTTAGCATTATATTTTATTATAGATGGCCTTTATCCCGGATCCGCAACAAGTTCCTCTTCAAAATCGAATTCAACTTGAGATTGAGAATTGATATTTTGAGATTGTTCTTGGATAGGGGTTCCATTTGAGAGATTTTGAGAAGTCTTATTAGCTAACAAGGATTATGATGTTGATGATTCAGTTTTGGAATGTTTGAATTTTAACCACATGTCATGAATGCCTAAATCAATCAAAATATAAGTACACAACAAACCCAAACAAATAATTATTTTATGCAATATAAATAGAATTCTATAATATACAACAAATAAATATTCATAAATCATAACCCAAAATAAAAAAGGAATTTCAAAATAAAAAAAACATTTAGATTGAATTTAGAAACTTACTTCGATTACTTGTCATAGTTTAATTTGAATGATTCTTCAAACAATTTCAATTTTAACCGTATACACAAAGTCTCAAATCAAATTTTTTTTTATATTCAAACAAAATCAAGTCATAACAGTCAAAATCAACTCATAATTCACAAACACAGCATATTCATTTAAGTTTTAAACCTAACCCACAACAAATTCAAATAAATATAAACTTTAAACTATCAAACAAAAAAAACTCTAATTAGTTCATCACATTTGAAAATAAGTTGTCGAAGCTCATCATAGAGATTTAGAGCCTCAAAAAGCATGACCTCATTATCATTCGTGCTCTCTGCAATTCTATGAACTATAAGGAGAGAATGCTTGCACTTCTCCAACACGCTCATTTTCATATCTTCCTGCAATTACACATGAATTTGTATTAATTGTCATTATATTATTTATAATCCATGAACATATTTGTTAACTTAATTGGAAATTAATAACAAATAAACTTTCAGGACAAAAATAAGAAACAAACCAACCCACAACAAATTAAAGTGCATAACAACATATTCATTTATGTTTTAACCCCAACCCATAACAAATTTAAATAAATATAAACTTTAAATTATCAAACAAAAAAGCCCTAATTAGCTACCTCTCAAGTCTAATACAACAAATACATAAAATAAATAGAATTTGGTTTAACCCTAAGTCCACAACCAACAAAAAATTCAAACAAACTACAAAATTTAAATTATCAAATAAAAAAACCCTAATTTTGTTACCTTCTAAATCTCAAATGCGCAAGGGGTGAGGGGTAAAGACAGCAATAGAATGAGAAGAGGAGTCGAGATCGCAGATGAGAGAAGAGAGAAATCATTGTCTTGCGGTGGTCATGATGGGCCAAAATGGTCGCGTTGCTTGCCAGCACAGATGAAAGCGAGCTGCGAAGAAGTGTTTTTTTTTTAATTTCAACTTTTTAAATCTTTGAGCTTTCGCCCCTCTCAACTCTCTGTAAGCCGTAAACATACTTTGAAGAATTATATTATAATAAAAAAAATCTTTTACACCACCTAATTTAATTTTTTATTAATTTTTCCTCTTAAATTTATTAATTTATAAATTATGGCCCTCTACTTACAAAAAAAAGAAGAAGAAGAAATATGTTAGTATAGGCTAGGGGTGTTCAACCGGTAAAAATCGGTTCGAATCGGATGAGTGTCGAACCGAACCCAGTTAAAATCGACCAATGTTGATATTGATCACAGAATTACCGATTGGATCGATATATCGAGCAGGCGATCTTGGGTTCGATCTGGATTTTTATCGAAAGCTAATATAATTATTATTTTTATTATTATTATTTATTAATATTATTATTAATAATAAATTCTTAATAATAAAAAAAAATTAGAAAACCGGTATATACCGGTCCGGTTCGGTAAAATCAACCATAAAAACGTCGAACCGAAATTGGTATCGAAAAATTAATATATACCGATTTTTTTATATCGAATCGGACTGATTTTTTTTGTATCAAACCGACCGATTCTACCCGAAAAACAAAAAAAAAAACAAAAAAAACTGGTCCATTTAAACGGCGTAGTATAGGCAGCCTATGGTGCCCTTATGCCCCATCCGCCCCTGTCGGGACTAAACCAGACTTCTTGTTTGTGCACCTTTACACCTTTACAGATCACCATGAGAACATTTCAATTATTGGGACCCAATACTACAAGTAAATTCCAAAGCAAATTCTTTCTTCTTTTTTTTTTTTTTCATTTTTCAAATAAATAGTACCTTGATTAACTCAAGTTATTACGTCAGTGAATTTGCAGTCCAGGCATTTGGTTTGTTTTTATTTGAAACCCAAATCCCCAAGGTACGAATATAACGTACTTTGTCAAACTTTATTAGTAGGCCAGTAGTATCTTAACGTTATTTGCTCAGTTCAGTGTTCGGTGCCCGGTGCCCAAAACATACACTTATGGGACTGTCGGTGATGCACCATTACCCAATGTCGCACTAACTTTCCTTTTATTTTCCATATTTGTGATATTTATCTATGTTTAGTTAGTAGTATTTTTTTTGTGCTTGTTGGTGTATCAAGTTATGAAATATTTAATGCGCTTGGAATTTTAAAAATATTTAAAAATTATTAATTAACAAATTTTTTTAAATGTAACTCACAAACGTTGTCAAGAGTTTAAATGTATTGCACGATTTTTGTATTTAAATAGTTTATTTATAAACAACTTATTATTGATAAACGATATATTAATAATAATTATTTTATTATTTAAATAACTTATTATTTAAAGAACTTATTATTTAAACAATAAATGGTAAACAACTTATTTTACATATGTCGATATCTAGATTTTTATTTGTCCTTTTTCTGTTCTTGTTTTTTGGTGTTCTCATGTTATGTGAGATTTATTTGAAAAAACAAGTGAAAAAAGTCTGACATGTATTATGTTGACGATTTGACTGTAAGAGTCGGCAGTTGGTGTTTTTAACTGGTTGCACCAACGTAACCGAGAAAAGGTTTGCACATTGACCCAGTGATATGACACTGCAAGACGGGTCGGTGAAACCGAGATTTATTTGGGTTCGGGTGCTTGATTATGCAGAGGAAAGGTGTTAGACACCCCCCGACATCCGTGTTATCACGGTGACCGCCACTTTTCAAGAAACTGTTATATGAATATGTGTGTGTGTGTGTGTGTGTGTGTGTGTGTGTGTGTGTGTGTGTGTGTGATCAATGTGCAATTTATTTGGAAGTAGTGTGAGGCCACGTTCGCACCTATATACAAAGGGTTTGATTTTATATAAAAATTCAGTTTTAAACATGATATAGCAGTGAAGTTTTGTAAAAGAGGGTTTTTCAAACCCTGTGCTCAATAGTAATTGAGACTTTTTCATATTTCTATTTTATTATTAAATTTTCGGCTTGATTGCTTTTATTTTCAAGAGGCGAAGCATCTTCGAGAAAATAATATATAGCAGTAGTGTCAAACTCCTCATGGGCATGAAAGCCATCTAAGAAAATTCAAGCAAAGCAGTGAATAATTTACAAAAGGCTAACATACAATTGAAAATGTCCATCACTTTAAAGCAATATAGATTCAAATTGAGATGAATCAGTGATCACATGATTCCTAGGCTCACATGATGTCGCAGATTTATATGAAAAACAATGGTAAGCAATTATATATAAAAGGCGTATATATATATATATATATATATATATATATATATATATATATATATATATATAGACATGATCAACCACCACGAAGCACCTCCATGGGGGATCAGAAATGTAAATATATAAAAGCGGTAAATATATATATATAGAGACATGATCAACCACCACGAAACACCTCCATGGGGGATCAGAAATGTAAATAAACCAATAAATGCGATCAACCGCCATGAAGTAAACTCCAGGCGGGACTAAATGTAAAGAAAGCAGTAAAAATGATCAACCGCCATGAAGTAAACTCCAGGCGGGACGAAATGTAAATAAAGCAGTAAAAGGCCAAGCGGTAAACGCACATGATGTTTTTCAATCCCGGCTCGGTTTATCATTTCAGTAATTTGTCGCTATTATATATATATATATATATATATATATATATATATATATAAGCAAATAAACGCTCGGACATAAATGCTAGGCTCAATCAAGGCATAACTTCGATAATGTTAGTCCATATATAAATATATACATATATAAGTATATATATACGATGAAATGAAAACCACGGATAGAAAGTGCAGTATACACACACACAACACGACTCTCAATGTGAAAAATAGTGTGTGCAAAGATGAAGAGAAAGGCTTTATAGAGTGTAAGAAGGCTTACAATGAGTTGCCAAAGAAGACTTTTATGACTTTAAATGAATGAACACTCGACTCCCGTCGGTAAAAATATAGCTATATGTGAGCTAACAAATGTTTAAAATGAGAAAGCCCTCAATATGGGGTGTGTACAGAGTAAATTTGACAGGGCTTCCTCGCCTTTTTTTCTTTTACAAATGGCCACCCCAAGCTCTATATTTATAGAGTGATGGTATGAAGATGCACTGTCGCTTTGCAGGGTGCCGAAAGACCAAATCTCAAAATTTTACCTTTGTGATGTCCGCTCGAACTTGCGAAAACAAAGTATCCAAATGAGGTGTACAAGACCTTTCTCTTATAATTATTAGAGGTTGTTAAGTCGGGGAAGAGGGGCCCGTGGGTCTAAATTCTATCCGAAAGTAATAGTTATTGTAATTCCTTAGTCTTGTGGGACATTCTTTGTGTAGAAATGATGGGATGTTGAAATTTTTTGGCAAGATAACAATTTTGCCCCTCAACAAGTTATCTCCGTTTGGCTTGATAAAGCGAATCGGGGTTATCTCTTAGATTAGAAAAGTGTTTGAATTCCTCAGGGTCATTTTTAAGTGTGTTTGTCTTCCCGGTGTTATCTACGGGTCTTTAGAATGAGTGCCTCGACATGAGTTCCGAGGTTGAAGCTGATTACATGTGTAAGACCCCAAATTTTTTTAAATGAAAGTATTCTTTTTCTTATAATTATTCTATTTAGTAAATGGTTAATTTGATAAAAGGTTAAAGTTAAGTGATATGTGAAATTTTTTCAAAGTAAACAAGTTGTTATAAAATAATTGGTGATAAAAGTATAATTTCATAGTAGCACACAATATATATCTTTGATTATATGCTTATTAAATCAATTTTATTCATTATTGTCACAATATGTTATATTATTAAATCATAATTGATATTATTCATATTATTATTTGTAATATTGACAATGTCTATAAGTTCTCACAAGGAGAGGTTTGGTCACCTAATTGCGCCAAATATGGAGAAATCCTTATCTAAAGCCCCTTTTCCGGGAACGACTGTTGTTAAATATTGCGAATTATAATAATAATGAATAAATGTTATTAAAAAAATTGAATTTGAGTTCGGAGTTGAATTTGGAGACGCGGACGTGATATTTGAATCCAAAACGATGAAATTAGTAAGAATAGACTATAAACACAAAATTTTCTGGGGTTGACTTTTTGGTCAAAAAGTTAATAGTTGACTTTTTTCAGAAAAAGTCAAACTTCGAAATTTCAAAAATAATTTTTTTGATAAAAATAGTTCCATTGTGTTAAGATTATTAGTGTTAGTGGAAATCGACATTTATTTCGATATTAATTGACGTCTGGAAGTTATATTGACCAATCGAGTAATTTACCGGATAAATGAGCATTTAATTGCTATTAATTCAAATGATTATAAGTATTTGTTCACATGTGTGTACTATTGATTCACATTCTTGTACTATTAGGGGAGGTGGTGCAAGATTGATAATACTTGCATGACTAAGTTAAAAAATGGAGGTATAGATAAAGGTACTACTGTAATTCATATTTTCACATGATTATAACTATTGATTCACATGATTGAACTATTGATTCACATTATTTACTATTAGGGGAGGTGGTGCAAGTTTGATAATACTTTCAGGACTAAATTAAAAATGAAGAAAAGAGGGAGGTATTATACTGTAATATTTTGAGCCCCAAAACATGCAATTATTGAAACTATATTTTTCTATAAATAGAAGCTCTTTCTTCCTTCATTTCTCACCAATTCACTAAAGCTTATTATAGAGAGAAATTATAGAGAGAAAGAAGAAGAGAAGTCTCGCTACCTCACTATTCCAAAGATCCAGCTTTTCTTCGAGGTAAGGGATATTATTCTTATAGTAAGGGGGTATTATTTCTTTCAGATTCATGAAGAGAGCTATTGTTATTCCATTCTTTATTATTATGTTGGAATAACTCGTACATGCCAAGTACGCATACATGGTGAAATTCTTCATTATTCCATTCTTTATTATTATGTTGGAATATCTCGTCTGCATCTTTATTACGTGATGACTACCATTCCATTCTTTATTATTATTCGCTGGAATATCCTCATTCATTATTATTCTTACGCATTTATGATTATGGTTCTATTCTTTATTTTATTATTCTGTTGAATAACATGTCCATGGCGGTACTATATCGCAGCTTCGCGAATTCATTGTTATTCCATTCTTTATTATTCTCGCTGGAATAACTCGTCTGCAAGGGCCTATCGCATGCACCGTGAATTCTTCCGTTATTTCATTCTTTATTATTCTGCTGAATAACTCCTGCCTCACGCGACTACCGCATGCATGGTGAATTCTTCCGTTATTCCATTCTTTATTATTCATTGGAATAACTCGCCTATGTGGATTACCACATGCATGGTGAATGATCCTTCGTATTCATTCCTTATTAAATTGTGGAAATGATTTGTCTACGTGATTACCGCATAGCGTAAAAATCCATTTGCGCTTTCGTAATTTTTCTCGACCCTCAAAAATTTCGAAAAATTGAAATGATAATTTGATGAGTTTTCTAGATTGTGTCCAAAATGACGATTTTTGGATGTATAGATTAGAGTTATGAATTTTACGGGAAAAGACTATTTTAAAAGTAAACCCTTATAACTCCTTGTGGTTAACTCCAAAATTAGTGAAATTTTATTGGGAGTACATATATATAACAAGAGTATACCTTGTAAATTTTGGAATTTTTGGACAGAAGTACAATTTATGATTAATGTCTAAATATTCGGCAGTTTTGGCCATATGAAAAATAATAAATGAATTTTAAAAATTCCAAGAAAAATATATGTTCAATATGGGACTATATTCTGCTAAATCCCAGAAAAGAAAACTTTTTGGGAATGATTTGTTATTTTTCATGAAAATGGTTTAGTTACGAACATATGAATTAAATATGTTATGTGAAGTTGAAAAATTGGTAAATAGGATTTTATGGCTTAGAAATCCTATATAAGGTATATGCAGATTTTTGATTAGGGATTTGATCATTGGTGATGAAATCTTATGAGTATGGCATTTTTGAATGATTAAATGCATTATTTGGTACAGTGTAAATAATTAAAATAATTTGTTTATAAGTTTAAGAAATGATTAAAATATTGTTATAATATTAATGATATTAGATTATGAGATTATTAAGTGATTGATAACATTTGGATATTTTAAACTCTGGATAAATTTAAAGTCTTTAATATTTATCCTTGATTTCGTTTGATTAATGTTTATATCATTGTCATCATCTTCATGCTTATATTATGATAAAAGTCATCTTTGGCTTACGTGCAAAGATGGACTGTTGATTATTGGTTTTACAAAAATGTATATCTTCGCTTACGCAAAGATGCAAAGATGGATTATCTTCGCTTACGCAAAGATTATTATTTTCTGATTACAACTTGTATATCTTTGGCTTACGTGCAAAGATGAACTATTAATTAATGAGTATCTTTTCGCTTATGTGTATAGATGAACTGCTTATTGGTATGATTATGACGTGGATCATTCTAAGATAATCATGACCCGTAATGTTATGTTATGATGATGTGGTAAAAGTCCTCATTGGCCCGTAGAGGCATCGATGGATAGTTATTGGTATGATTATAACCAGGGATTATTCGGTATAATCATGACCATTGATGATTACATGAATATCCTTGGCCGTAGTGTAGGGATGATTTGATGATGTGGATTATTTATTAAGCTGAGTCTCAATGATAAAATATACACTTTTAATTTGTAAAAGATAGTAGATATCATGCTCTACTTGACTCTTCTAAAATACAGTTTTATGTCTTTGACCTGTAGTGCAAAGATGAATTGTTAATGAATATCTTTGGCCATAGTGCAAAGATGAATTTATTAGTATGATTATGAGCAAGAATTGTGATTTGGTATAACCATAATTTTTGATGTTTCATGTGAAGATAGGTGATGAAAATTATCTTCGTCCTGGGTGCGAAGAGGAATTTAGAACCACAATTATGATTATGAGTTATTCATATGATTGTGGATGAATTGTTGATTGATGTTACAGGATAAAATATTGTTGGTGGACTTTTAACATGGAGAAGATAATAGACCTTATGGTCTATTCGACTCTTCTAATGGATTGCTTCGTTCACGCAACTATGGTTGAAAAGTTTTATCATCTACCATATGTTCTAAATCTCTTATTTATTATCGATGAAGGCTATTGATGATGTAAATTATCTTTAGTCATGATATTCTTTATCTAGGTTAGTTGTGCTCTCCCTTTTTGCTTCACAATTCCTTTTCTGTGTAATAAGAGTGTAGTCGGGTCGAAGCGGAGATAACAGGGAAATAGAACGATGGTCTATAGTCATTGAGGTTCTCCTAAATAGTATGGAAATAATTTTATTGAGAACTTTAGATAAGTGTGTCGATTGTATACGTCATTTGATATTTAATTTTGGTGAACCGAATAGGGTGAGGTGAACCCAACATTGGAAGGGTGTTTTGCCACTATCATACAAGATGTCTAATGACATACAACTTCGTGTTATCATAAGACAGGGTTGTGCACATCCACTTGCTAAGTATATCTATAAGCACTACCTATATGATCTTGGAGTTTATTTGAAATATAATTCTCAATTGGAGAAAATGGAGATAATTATATGTCAAGAGAAGACTCACCATTGGAGAGAAGATGATAGCAATCTTCTTATTTTTCTTTGGGGACTATTGGGTCAACCAAGGATAATTCTGTGGACATATGATATCTATCATAACCTGATTTACGGCCCCCATGTACGAAGGTTTCTTTGACCACTTCCCAAAGATTTTAATTTCTAAAACAGTTTTTGATTGTACTTTTATGTAAAGTACCATTGTAAGGTTGTGGTCAAGGCACCATGAGAGTTACATACATTTGTATTAAAACTCACAGTTTAACTGTGGTCGCATTTTGCACGATTTAGTTCAATAGTTGTATAATTGAAGTTTATATTTGATTTTTATAGTATAATATCTGGCGACTCAGAATGGGTCGTGTGGACCTATTTTGGGGGCGTCACACCATGCATTTGAAACAAGCATTTTCGGGGTTATCGCCGGAATTGCAACGGCATTCCTTGGGATTATCTCCAAGGATGAAACTCGGGGTTATCTTCGAGGTTGGAACTGATACTCCCGGTGTGTGTTCTGGGATTGAGACTGAACTTTCGGTGGTATCTGGAATGGATGTGTTGTCTTCGGGGTTATCTCGAAGACGAATCGCCTCCTCGCAATGTTAGTAGCAATTGTGCGAGAGAAAATTTTGAGTGTCTATAGATGCCCCTCTTTATCATATTCATGCAATACAAGGCATGGATAGGATAAAGAATCCTAGACACTTGAAATGCTACAAGATAAACATGATGTCGTGTGTAGCAATATAATGCAAATGCATGATGCGTGTGTTTTGTTGGATTGTTTTCCAACATGATGGAATGATTGCCGGTTCCCTGTTAATCCTGCCGGGGATGACAATCAATGATGTCTTGGACATGCGATCCAAGTCTTCCAGGATGTTGGCGTTGGGGTTATCACCAAAGTCACAATCCTTGATCACGATTTACTACGAAGATGTGCTTCTTGTGTGCAAGAGATCCGTGGGGATAAAGCTTTTTACGTTGAGGATGTGTATAACATATTCCATCATCGGTCCTCTCCGAAGTGAGGATGGTCTTCTGGTTTGTGTCACCAACATATACTACCACGATCTGTTGATTTGACAATGTGTATTATCGTAATGCCTTGACCTTTGTTGATGTGTGTATCACTGGATAGATCCCTGTTGGGTGACCTGTCAAGGCTGCTTGACCTTCATTAATGTGTGTATCAATGGTTGAATTGCGTTGTAACCCCCGCCGGGGAAGGTTGTGGACAAGTGCACTGATGGATGAGATCATTGAATGGCTTTCGATGCTTCGATGGGTTTACTTACCATCGGTTAAAATGACATCAAGGCTGCTTAACCTTCATTGACACGTACATCAATGGTTGAATTACGTTGTAACCCCCGTCGGGGATTCGTTCATAGACGAAGAATGCCTTGTAACCCCCACCGGGGATACGTGGATGAGTGAAAATCTGCGCTGTGACCCTCGCTGGGGACTTTATCAATGATATCGGCGTTGTGACCCCCACCGGGGGCTTATATCAATGGATGACAATGCATTGTAACCCCCGCAAGGGAGTTTACTTGCACGCAAACGAGGTATAAAGTTAGATCTTAATCTTCCTTCTTTCCTATTGATGAGGAGTTAAGAATTTTGATGTTGATCTGCATTTGATGTAGGTTCCCAGCTTTACACAGCCTCTAGGGAACTGATTCAGCATCCACTCTATGTATCAGGCTCTACATGATGACTATAGAGAGATTGTACATGGCTGGGGATTCAGGACGTTCTTTTCCATCCTTCCCCGTTGTTGTCCCTAGGGTTATCTCAGGGCATTGTCCGAGCGCTGGTTTCACCAGACTTAGTCACTCCATTTGCTGGACTATGAGGTTATGATGACGTCGATGGATTGGCGATTTATCATAGGTATGGAGTTTGGAGGGGTGCCAGTGCCTTGTACGGTGGATATTACCCCTACGGTAGTCGGATCCTTGCTTAGGAGTTTCATGGAGGCTCTCGGGGCGGGCCGTTCGTGCAGAGTCCTTTGAACGTAGATGATATGAGCGGGCTGTTGAGTGAGCCCATACCCGATGATGTGAGAGTCAGGGATCGCATTCTTCGGCGATTGTTCCTGATGATCATTACGGGCTGCTTCATTGTAGATAACTCTTCTACAGTGTCCTTCACTTTGATCAGCGCCACTCGACACGCGGACTGTATTGGAGATTATGATTGGGGTTCCTACACCTTTGCTTACTTCCTCAGGGAATGCGCATGTGCTCGCAGGGCTTGACTGAGGCTTGGTTAGGATTCTACCCATTTCTGTTGGTGAGTATTTCTCTTATCTTTTCCCATGTATAGGTTAAGAGTGTTAACTGACAGCAGTTGTTTGCCGTTGTGTTGGCATTTTTGGGCCTATGAGAGGTTCCCATGTTTACGTCCTGTGAGTGTGTTAGGCTTAGATACCTATCCACGAGGATGGAGATGGCATCATTCCATACTGGCGGAGGTCCCAGTTGCAGAGGGTTTCAATTATTGTCGCCATAAATTGAAGTTGTTGACGGGATGATGTTATCACGTGGGTTCCCTACTTTGGGAGCATTTGAGCATTGGATTTGAGGATGGGTACCCATTGAGTTGAGCACATGATTTCCACCAGAGATTCCTCTCTTCACAGTGAAGGATGGGAGCTCTACTTAGGAGAGCGTCTTATCGGGGAGCACCACAGAGAGATTCATATACCGATCTTGCCTCCCCGCCAGCGTTATTGGGCGTGTTCGCGATCACCGTCATTGATATCCCTTTGTTGGGTGTTGATGGTTTTACATTATCAGAGGGTCCCTGCACTCAGGAGATGTTCCAACATTGGTGGTTCCCTTGTACCATTGGAGACCAGACCCGCTCCACTTAGTTCATGAGGGATATGGTTCCAAGACCCGTGATGATGACGGATTGGCTGGCCTGTGTCAGAGATCCGACTCATGTGACACAGATAACCAGTTTGACCCGACAGTTAGACCGAGCACATTTCTTTATCCGGCACTTGGGCAGAGATCCTTCAGAGGCAGATACTTTTGATCCTTCCAGCTCTGGCGCTGGCCCCTCAAGTGACCCATATGGTTTTATCGGTGCAGATCCTCCCTTGTATAGGCCTGACATCCCTGTGGATAGAGATCCAGTGACTCAGGAGGAGTTACATCAGGTGGACAGGATTGATGATGTAGACATTGACACCATTGTCTTCTTCCTCGATGTATTCTCGTTATCTCTTTTGATAGGCCTCATTGAGACATTGGGTAACCTTCTTCCATTCTCGCTATATCTTTTGATAGGCCTCATTAGTTGTAGGCGCTTTGCCCGATTCATGTATTTTTAGTTTGTCACAGATGTATTAGATGATGATATACTTAGGAATGTATATACGATTTTCCATTCCCTATATCATATTGCCATCTATTGTATCATGCATGTTATTATGTTATACGTATATATGTATGTCCGAGATATTCAAAGATTGCCCCTGGATGGTCTTATGACATTACCAGTATGTAACAATCGAGAAATTTTTTAATTAATTTAAATATTTATTAAATTAAATAAATATTTTAAATAATTTATTTATTGAGGAAAATAAATAATTGATGAATTGTGGTGAATTAATTTAGTAACTAAATTGATTAATGTTACTTAAATTAAATAATGATAATTTTATCTTAAGGATTTAATTTAAGGAAATAATTAAATTAAATCAATTGCTTAATATTTAAGAAAATAATTAAATTAAATGAATTGTTTAATATTAAAGAAATAAATAAATTAAATAAAGTGATGTTTTTTAATTTATTAATTAAATTAGATATATAATTATTTATTATTTATAAGTATAATTATAATGAGATTATAATAATTATTATTAAAAGTTATTTAAATTAACTAAAGGTGTGACACATGAAACTATATAATATAATAATATAAAAATAATATAGTTTGAGGGAATAGTGGTAGCCAAACAAGGACTTTTGGCCTTTGGCTTATTCCAACCCGACGCCTTTTTAATTTTTTTAACTAAAAGAGAACGTGGGAGGATGGCCATATCAGTTATTTTACGCATATTATTTCCTAAGGCTAGCGCTCAGTTTTTCTTGTTCATGTATTTGGCTAAGGGGAATAATAGAGGTTTAGAGAGAGAGCCTGGAAGAAGAGAGAAAAACACTGAGTTTTTTTTGAGATTGGCAAGAGGAAGAAGGGAATTTCTAAGCCCTAACTCTATCTTTTGCTAGCATATAATCAAGGGTTTAAGGTATAAATTTCTTCTAACTTATATGTTTTGATTTCTTTGTGGTTATTCCCTAAAAGTTTATAGTTATGATTGGATTGATATATATACTTGTATATATGGATTATAAACTGATAATCATCATATATGGTTGATACTTATACATGATTGTAGTAAGAGAATTCATGAAAATTATATTGGTATTCTTGAGTTTTTAGGAAAAGGGAAGAAATTGGGTGGATGATTTTCTAGAATAATTGGTAATTGTGTTGTAAAGGGTTTATAATCTGTTATGTGTTGTCTTCAAGTGGTTTTAAAGTATCAAATTCGTGTAAATTGGTTGTAGGAAGAAAAGTATATAACAATGTTTATACATGAAAATTGGCTTTAGAAAGTATAAAATTTTATGCCCTATATGTGTTATAATCTGTAAATTAAGGTTGGATTGTGTTAGTATGTTAAGAAACAAAAGCGGCGTAGTTTAAATCATGTCAATTGGTTAAGAAACGAGTTCGTGACGATCGAATTCGCTAAATGTGTAAAAAAAAATGAAGAAATTTAGGAATTGGGGGTTTTGATTCCTCAAATTTGTGCATATGTGATGTTTATGTAGTTAGAATGGTGTATAACATGTGTAACTATGTTGTTACAAAGTTAAGTTGCTAGGTTCTATGAAATTCTGTGGAAATTGGGAGAATTGGTGTGGCTGATGCAATAACAGTATCTTGGGTTCACATGCAGGCATGGCATTGCCAAGACCATTGTGCAGTGACTAAGGCACTGCCATAATCGGTTTCTACAGACGAGCACCAACCAATGAATATGGGCGATGCAAAAGGCTCGGTAAGCCTTGAGGCCTGCGTGCTCGAGCTTTAAGCGAAAGTCTCGCTTATTTGTAGGACATACTAATGGACTTAATCTAGTTTGGCAAGCATGTTAATGATGTTACAACATAATGTGGACTATAATAACATATTTTAATGTGATGTAATACAAAGTGTAAAGATTTTTAAGTAATTATTTAAATAAGTTAGGAAATGAAACCAAATGTGTTGTTTTCAAAAGTTAAAGATAAATGATAAGATTTATGTTGAAAATTCTGTGATTTCAGATTCGTTAGGGTGTTAACCAATATGGCTAGATGTTAGGTTAGGGTTATGACCTAAATGATGGGTTAAACCTATAAAGCTAATATTAATACAACTAATGGTTGTTGCGATGTCAATGATATATGTAGGGTAATTGGAGAATATTTTACACCTGTGTAGCTTACATACAAGGCAAGTTTCTAAACCTTACCTCTTTACATTGAGAAAGCTTTCTAACTTCCTTCTTTTTATATTGAATGCAAGTTTCAATTCCTAAATTATCATTGTACAAGTTCCTAAAATTGTTTGTAAAGTTGAGCAAGCCTAATTTATCTTGCGTATGTTTGTACAAGCTCTTGTAACCTAATTTGTTACATCGAGCGAGTTTCACTTTCCTTATTATTATTCGAGGCATATATTGTTCTAATACATTGATTCAAGTGAGATTGTTCTAATTCTTTGAATATAGTACTTTGCATGTATATCATGTTTATTTAATTATATATTGTTGATATTCGATCTTTGACTTTGATAGCATTGTTCAATTACACATTCTTGTATTAGACCTTCAAGTAGTAAGCAAACTTTTATTGATTGAATTAATCCATAATTGAATAGTTTTCTAAAATTCTAGAAACACTGATAAGCTAGTTCCAAACTAAACTTTCTTTAGTGCGAAAATTCTAAAACCAAACTGAAACGAACAACCCTAACATAGGGGATTTTATACGTGTAACGTTTAGATGTTTGTGGACAATACATGGTACAAAGGACTGATCTCTCGAAGTACATTAAGAAGGGTCTGTATAGTCTAAATGATTGTAAGGTTGGGGTAATAATACCTAAATACCGGAGACATAGTTCGTGGTCTTAAGACCCTCAGATATTAAAATTCGAACTTCTTTTCTATTTTTGATTCGTATAACAAGTCCATTATTGTTCAGCACTCGTTGTTCATTCTCATGTTGTTATCATTACTACTCTCTATATCAGTGAGCAATTGTTTGCTCACTCTTCTAATTAACACTGCAGCTAAAGTGGAGAAAGTTGATGAGCCATCTATTAGCAAAGGAAAGGGCAAGATGTCCAAGTGTTGAAGACTTATGAGAAATTTATTTTAATTTTTTATGCTACCAGACTTATTTTATTTTATGATGTATTCCACAAAGTTATGTAATAATTTTAAGGTTAGATTACCTGGGATTATTCTGAGATGATGATGGTAACCCTTTAATGGGAAAGATTATTGTTTAAGTTATTTAAATTAAGTCTTTATCCTTTGATTATGGGTAGTTAGATGTAATGGTTTTGAATAGTGAGCACCAAATCCTGTGGGAATGGAGTACCTAGATTTGGGGGTGTCACAGGTTGGTATCAAAGCTTTAGGTTATGAACCTTAGGTGGGGAAACCTTAGGAAGTAACCTTTAAGGAAACAGAAAACATAGAGGTGTCCAATTCTTATCGAGTTTTAAGGAATGGATTAATGTATCCATTGAAGTTAAATAATAAAAGACATTATGTGCTATGTGTGAATAACTTATGTGCTTGCGAGTATTGAAAAGTAAAACTTAAAATATTTTGTTGTCAGGATGTCTAATGAAGGAGAATCCAGTCCAACTAGGGAAGTGATACCTCACGTACCTAGAGATGACGAACCCCGGGATATTCATGTTGTGCGGGAATAGTTGATCCAGGAGGATGAGCACCAATCCTGAGGAGGATAGTTCTGAGGAGATAGAGGAGGATGATGAGGAAGAGGATCCTGAGGAATTTCCACCAAACTCCATATCAACCGAGATGTATGACGCTCTGTACGACCATAACATAGAATTGCAGGACAAAGTTGAGGAGCTGAAGGAGTTAGTTGAGATGCATCACGCTTCGATGGAGCAGAAGGATGCAGAGATTCAGGAACTCGACTCACGCCTTGGAAACACAGATTAGGACCTGGTTCATACAAAGGGTCAGCATGAAGATCTGTTGGCGGTGAACGAGAAGATGAAGACTAACATGGAGAAAGTAAAAGATGATTTCAAAGAGGAATCGGCTAAGTGTGCAAGGGCAGAGGATGCTTAGATGAAGGCGACTCAACGTGGAGACTGTGCTGAGGCTAAGGTCCAAGTGAAGAAGGCCAAGATGAACAAGATGGATTACACCTTTAATTCGGCAATTGATAGGGCCCAGGATCGAGTCTTTTCTTACCCACCTCAGTTTGAGAATTCACCGTGGTTCGTGATGGATCGTAGAACGGCGTATCGTATCATGGAAGAAGAGCGTCGAGAAACCTTACGATGTCTTAATATGTCTAGATAGAGAGAATAGTAATAATAATAATTTGTGGTTAAGTAAGTAAGTAAATAAACTATGAATCCCTTATTTTGAGATGAATAAAGGGATTATATGAGTATGTAATCCTGAAACTTGTCTAGTTCAGGAAAGGGAATGTTAATAGCGGTATGCTATCTTTAATATGTTTTAAAATGTTATGAATGAATAAAATATCAAGGTTTATTTGAAATGTTACGTGTTATAGCTTTAATCTTAGAATGTTTAAGTTAAACTTCAAATACCCAAGAAGTTGAGTAATGAACTAATAAGCGTATATTTTAACAGAAAATTCCTCCTAGAAGAAGATAACCACGTCAACAACCACCTCCTGAGGGGTCTACAAATAATAATAGTGAGGCCAACGCTAATTCGGTTCAGCAGTTGATAGCTCTGTTGATGGGTGCACTTGCGAATCAACCGCAAGATCAAGTCATGACCTTTAAGGAATTCAAAGCGGTTGGAACGCCAGAGTTTCAAGGGTCTATGAATCAAGTGGAAGCCCCAACCTGGATCATAGAAATGGAGAAAGTGTTCAACGTTGCTAGAGTTAACGAAGATCAAAAGACTGCATTCGCAACGTTCATGTTGAAGTCTGAAGCTAGCTACTGGTGCCATGCAAAAAAGGTTCGTGGAGGACAAGGAGTGATAACGTGGGATAGATTTAAGGAGATGTTATTCGAAATATACTTTCCAGTGAGTTCTCGGAATCAGTTGGAGGTGCAATTTCTGGAGCTGAAACAAGAAACTATGACGGTGCTAGAATATGCTACGAAGTTTAACGAGTTAGCTAGATTTGCCACTTATCAAGTCAATGCCGACGAGCGAAAGGCGAGAAGGTTCGAACAAGGATTGAAACCCTAGCTATATAGCAAGGTTTCAATGTTCCAGTTAAAGACGTTTATGCTTATCTCGGAAAAACAATTATCATGGAAGGAGGAAGCGATGCTTTGACCAAGTACAATCAAGAACAGAAGAAGAGGAAGAATGAGAATGAAAATAAGGCTGGTGGAAGTAACGTTGGAAATAACAATCAAAGGAGGAAGTGGAGCGAGAATTCGACTGCGGGAGGACAACAAGGAATTCAACCAAAGAAGAAATTTGAAGCTTGTGCTACGTAAGGAAGAACCATCTTTGGGGTATGTTTGAAGGAAAGCGGGTGTGTTTCAAGCGTGGTCGAGGGACGACGCATTGCGCTGCATTTTACTCAAGAAAGGAGCATGTTTTACCTGCGGTTCAAAGGATCACATGCCTCGTGATTGACCTTAGAAGCCAGCGGGAAGTGAAAGTGGTGGAAAAGGAAACAACAACAGTGGTGGTGCATTGACTATCACTGGACCAGCACGGTCAAGCCGACCTACTGCGATGACTTTTAATATGACCGTGCAGGATGCTGTACAGTCTAAGGATGTGGTGTCAGGTATCATTTTGATTAATGGTATTAATGCTTATGTACTATTTGATTCGGGTGTTACTTGTTCATTTATATCCGATGAATTTGCTCAAAACTTAGATTTGCCTTAGGAAGAATTAGAATTTCCCTTAAGTATAGAGATTGCGAATAGGGAAGTGATTCTTGTTAAATTCATATATAGGAATTGTAGAGTGGATATAAAAGGTCACGAGTTGATGTTATACTGGGAATGGATTGGTTATTCAATTACGGAGCAGTAATTGATTGCCAAAGGAAGTGTGTTAACCTTATGACTCCATCAAAGGTTGTGTTTTTTTGGCAGCAAGTCACCTCGACAAGCAAGTTGTCTGACGGTGATGCAAGCCAAGAAGTTGTTGAGACAAGGATGTGTAGGATACTTAGCCTACATAGTCGATACACAGAAGAAGAGTGCAAAGCTAGAAGAGATACCGATCATAAGAGATTTTGCAGAAGTATTTCCAGACGATTTGTCCGGTCTTCCGCCAGATCGACAAATCGAGTTCGTGATTGACTTACTACCAGGAACGGCCCCGATATCTAAGGCACCATACTTGGCCCCGGTAGAAATGAAAGAGTTGATGGTGCAGTTGAAAGAATTGCTCGACAAGAAGTATATTTAGCCGAGTGTGTTGCCGGGAGAACCCTTGTTGTTTGTTAAGAAGAAAGATGGATCAATGCGGCTCTGTATTGACTATCGAGAATTGAATAAGGTCACGATCAAAATAAATATCCGTTACCTAGAATTGATGACCTATTCGATCAATTGAAGGGAGGGTGAGGTATTTCTCAAAGATGACTTGAGAAGTGGTTATCATCGATTTGAAGGTGAGGCCGAAGGATGTACCAAAAATAGCGTTCAGAACTCGATATGGTCATTACGAGTTTCTAGTTATGTCTTTTGGTTTAACCAATACACCTGCAATGTTCATGGATTTGATGAACAAGGTGTTTAAACCATTCTTAGACAAATTTATGGTGGTGTTTATTGATGATATATTGGTATATTCCAAAACCAAGGAGGAACATGTTGAACACTTAAGAGTGACGTTGGAGACATTGAGAAAAGACAAGTTGTACGCTAAGTTCTCAAAATGTGAATTTTGGTTGGAACGTGTACAGTTTCTCGGACGCGTTATTGATAAGGACAGAATTTCGGTAGATCCATCAAAGGTTGAAGCTGTAATAAACTATGATCAACCGAAGACACCGTCAGAAGTAAGGAGTTTCTTAGGATTGGCAGGTTACTACAGGCATTTTATTCAAGACTTTTCCAAGATCGCGACTCCATTAACGAACTTAACTAGGAAAGCGGTTAAGTTTGTTTGGACAGATAAGTGCGAGGAGAGTTTTCGAGAATTGAAGAAGAGGTTGAGTTCAGCACCTGTGTTTTCATTGCTTGATGATACAGGAAATTTTGTGGTGTATAGTGACGCATCACATAAAGGACTAGGCTGTGTGCTTATGCAAAATGACAGAGTTATTACGTATGCATCACGTCAGTTGAAAGATTACGAGAAAGGGTATCCGACTCATGACTTAGAGTTGGCGGCGATGGTGTTTGCCCTGAAAATTTGGAGACATTATCTTTATGGAGAGAGGTGTGAGATATATACTGACCATAAAAATCTGAAGTATATCTTTACACAAAAAGATTTGAATATGAGACAAAGAAGATGGTTGGAGCTGATCAAAGATTATGACTGCGAGATTTTCTATCATCCCGGAAAGGCGAAAGTTGTTTTTTTTTGTGCTAAATTTGTTATGTATTAAAAGAAAAAAAGATTACAAAAACATGGGAGACCCCAATCCGAGTATAGCAAAGACATCATATGATATGCCATATGAGGCCATGACTATAGCAGACTGCAGGAAAAAACCTAACAAACTATCACAAAAAGCTTGGAACAGACCAAGCCAGTACAAAACAGCTTAAACAAGCATTAAAACAAACAGACCAAAGCCATGTGACAGAACTAGAAATTTTAAGTTTCAAATCAAGTTAGTTTCGGGGGATCAGAACAAGGCTAGCCCCTTTTAGGTTAAGGAGCAGTCAAGGTTGTACAACTGCCTGACCAAAGGAAAACTCGTATAGACCCCAACAGGCCCAAGGTCCATCAACTAGATTCCACATCATAAGATCATGGAGCACTCGACCAAGGACTACCTCCTCGCCCACCTCCTACCCACCTCGCCCTCTTCATACTTTCCCACCTCCTGCTCGTCCACCTCCTCACTACCTCGCCCACCTGCTGCTCGCCCACCTGCTTACTACCTCATGTTCATGCTCGCCCAAATTCATGAGCAACACCTGCTCAAGCTCGCCCACACCAGCTTCCTGCTCATGCTCGTCCATCACTTAGATTCCTTCATTTAGATCCCACACCAACCTCATGCTCACCAGCTCGCCCAAAACATACCAACACCAAAACCCTGCCCGCCTCACATAGAATAGTGGCAGAAGCATCACAAACAATTATAATAGCCAGGTACAGAAATATTGACTGATATTGGTAGCCTTTAGGAAAGTATTACATGTTGACAGTCTAGATATAATAATGTTTATAACATCTTTTTGCCAGGGCTTGAGGGGGAATAATGGAATTTCTATGAAGCTTAGCATTACGTGCTTCCCAAATTTTGTAGAATTAGACTGCAAGAGTGAGACACATAATGTTTTTGGACATTTTTGTTCCTTGGAAGGAAGAAAGGTAATCCAAAATATCAGCCCAGGAGTTTGAGATACGATTCCACTGGCCTAAGTCCATAGCACTACGAAAGGGACGGGAGAAAGGGACGGGAGAAAGGGACGGGAGTTGCTGATGCTTTAAGTAGAAAGGGAAGGGAGAAGTTAATGTTGTTAACTGCTCAGGAGAAGCTAGTGTCGAAAATGGCTAAGATGGAGTTGGAAATTAAATATCCGACAGAATCCGATGAAAAGTTATTCCAGTTGGGAAATGGTTCAACGTTGGTAAATAAGGTGAAAAATGCACAACTTGAGGATGAAGACTACGAAAAGATAAAACAAAAAATATCTGAAGGTGAGGAAAACAAATTCAAAATCGATTCGGAAGGGTTACTTCGATTCGAATGGAGAATTTGGGTTCTGCCAGTACCAGAAGTTAAAGAGGAAATTCTGAATGAAACTCATAACTCAAGATATTCAATTCACCCTGGGAGTACAAAGATGTGCCAGGATCTTAGACATCATTTTTGGTGGTCGAATATGAAGAAGGATGTAGCCAAGTGCGTGACAAAGTGCTTAACGTGTCAGAAAGTTAAGGCTGAGCATCAAAGGCCAAGCGGATTATTGCAACCGTTGGAGATACCAGAATGGAAATGGGAGAATATCATAATGGATTTTGTGGTAGGTCTTCCAATAACCCAACAAGGTTACGATGCCATTTGGGTGATTGTCGATCGACTGAAGAAGTTGGCACACTTTTTGCCGATCAATCTTCGATTTAGCCTAGATCGGTTAGCAAAATTGTACGTTAAGGAAATTATTTCAAGACACAATGTACCTGTGTCAATTGTATCAGACAGAGATCCACGTTTCACATCTAATTTTTGGAAATGATTACAAGAATGCTTGGGAACACAGTTGAGAATGAGCACAATGTACCATCCTCAAACCGACGGATAGATTGAGAGAACCATCCAAACACTAGAAGATATGCTCAGAGCATGTATCATAGATTTTAAGGAAAATTGGGATGACCATCTACCATTAGTGGAATTTGTTTATAATAATAGTTATCACGCGAGTATTGGCATGCCGCCACGGGAAGCGTTATCTACAGAAATCTGAACTCCGCTTATCTTTGGGATGAGGTAGGTGAACGTCGCTTATTGGGTCCGAATTGGTACAATGAGTTGTTGAGATCATTAAGGTTATTTGAGCGGGATTGATAGCTACACAAGATAGACAGAAGAAATATGCCGATCAGCATCGACAAAATAGAGAATTTGATGTCGGTAGTTATGTTTTCTTGAAAGTGTCTCCCTGGAAGGGGAAAATTCGATTTGGCAAGAAGGAAAATTAAGCCCTAGGTTTATAGGACCTTTTGAAGTGCTTGACCAAGGTTGGTGAAATGGCGTCGAGGTAGCTTTACCTCCAGAGTTGGAGCATATTCATAATATTTTCCATGTCTAAAGTATTGAGACCATATAAGCCTGACTATAAGCATGTTATAGAATATGAGCCCTTACAGTTTAAGAAAGATTTGTCATATGAAGAAGTCCCTGTTCAAATTGTTGACAGAAAAGAGTAAATACCGAGGAACAAGGTGATACCTCCTGTTAAGATAATTTGGAGGAACCACAATGCTGAGGAAGCTACGTGGGAACTTGAAAGCGTTATGATGAAGAATTATCCTCAGTTATTTGTTTGATCTTGTGTAGCGATTCTGGGGACAAAATCTTGTTAAGGAGAGAAGAATATAACGAATAAATTTTTCGAGTTGTGATTCTGGGGACAGAATCCTTTTAAGGAGGGAAGGATGTAACGATCGAGTAATTTTTATAATTAATTTAAATATTTATTGAGAAAAATATTTATTGAATTAAATAAATATTTTAAATAATTTATTTATTGAGGAAAATAAATAATTGATGAATTGTGGTGAATTAGTTTACTAACTAAATTGATTAATGTTAATTAAATTGAATAATGATAATTTTATCTGAAGGATTTAATTTAAGAAAATAATTAAATTAAATCAATAACTTAATATTTAAGAAAATAATTAAATTAAATGAATTGTTTAATATTAAAGGAAATAAATAAATTAAATTAAGTGATGTTTCTAATTTATTAATTAAATTATATATATAATTATTTATGACTAAAAGATAAAATGCACCCCAAACTTTACACTCATGTTGACTTTTGCACCTGAAACTGAAAAATGTGTCTAAGTACACCAAAAACTTCACTTATGCTAAACAAAATGCACACTTTTATGACTTAACGGGTCAAAAATGACCGGAAAAGGCTGTAAATCTTATTATAGAGGGGTAAACTTGGTATTTTATATTTATTAACTAATCTCTTTCCCTTCTCTCTCTTTCCTACATAACCAACAGTCCTAGACGGTTGCCATGTAGTTGTTCCCTACTCGGGGACTAATTTTCACTTGCTTCTCCACCTTAAATGATTGTGACAAAAAGGTAGTAGTTCCTCTAAACAATCTCAGCTCCAGCTTCTCCTTGGCCTGAAGATACTCAAAAATGGTCGTGAAAGGGAGTTTCAACAAATGGCCTTCTATTACTGCCTACAACAAATGAATTGTTTCTGTGGTTAATTGTATGGCGGGCCTGTTTTCTACCATCCAAAAAAATATATGGAAGACCCCTTAATACATTACAGTAGCAATGATATATTACCACATGATGTTCACCAATAGCCTTCTTTCATCATCGATCCGAATGTGATCAAGCTAATGGATATGAAGCAAATATAGGATACATAGCAAACAACATCGATCAACAAATGTACGAACAAAGTGGTCAAAAATATCCAAAGCATAATTGATATCTTAATGTCATAACAAATCTGGCGAATACCAACTCCACCCCCAACCTCAACCCAAAGAAAAGACAAGGAAAAAAGAATTTGGTCCTCTACAATGGAATACTAAAATGTGCCAACTCAATTCTCAAGCTCTTTAGCATCTCTCAAATATATTGGTTGGGTAACTGAATAATATTTTGCTAATTGGGAATTAGTTTCAGAACTAGACATTAATAATGAGAAAAGGCCCTCACTCGTTAAAGTTTGCTCAAGGTAAAGCTAGTATGTTATAGCAATCCATCAAATGAATGCCCCCAATAATTCTTCTCTCTTCCAAATGCATGAAAACCAAAGGTATTTGGCTTAGATTGCAAACTAAATTAAATAGCCCAACAAAATGAAAAACTACAAACCTTGAATATTTGATTCATCATTCAACTCAAAACATTCAAGAAACATTCAAACATCTCACAACTTTTTTCCCTAAAACCCCCTCATCACAGTTAGTCAACCTCTTCAATCTTAGGCCCTGCACCAACGCTAGACCCACCAGAACCATCATAGCCACCACCAGGCATATTGTCACCGCCATCATAACCATCAATTTCAACTGTATTATCATAATTCATAAGTCTTCCTCCCCATCACCATTATTGAACTCAAGCCACTTCTTTGACTTGCAATACTTGATCAGAAAATACCATCCAATTTCCCCTAAAGTCATCAACCCACTGATCAAATAAACAATCTTTGTAATAATTTCCATTATCAAAGACTTTAAAACCCGAAGGAATCAAGCATATAATCACCAAATTTCGAAGCAACCTCATCTAACGTCGACACGACCGCTTCATTGTTGAAAACTTCCTCCTCAACCAAATAAAAAGAAGCAAATTCCAACAACATACCAAATCAGCACAAAATTAGATGCACCAATTATATCTCAGAAATTCCATATAGAAAACCCCAATGTGATCACGATGGCTAATAGTATCCCCACCCATGGAGTATTAAACCATTTCAATCTTAACCCAAAAAATTTAGGCAAAAATCCCAAATCACCATATACCCAAATTTTTTTGGCAAAATTTAGACAAAAAATCCCAAATCGCCATTTTTGGGATGAATATTGGGGATTACTCTGAGGATATGACGATAAAGGGAGGAAAGAGATTATCTGAGGAAAACACAAAGTATTTGACAATTGTCGGTAGGTGAAATTGAGAAAGCTAAGGAGTAAAGTGGAGAGAGAAATTACGAGGTTTCTCGGTGGTAGGAGGAGAAAATGGGAAGAGTTTTTGCGGGTAATTTATGCAGAGAAATTTGAAAGCGACGATGGGGAAGAGTGGCCGACGGCTTGATCAGGGTCCTCTCATGCAGTATGGGCCACCAACGACTTTGAAATAGATGAGGAAGATGAGTGGGATTAGTATAAATAAAGTGCAGATCGAGCGTGAGGATGATGAGTCTCCATTTTTACTGTGTCTCAGTTTGGATGATGAGTATAAATAAGATTGGCAAAATATTAGAGAAGATAAGAACGAAAAGACTTAAACACCCTTTAGATTCACAGGCATGTTTTAGCCTATCATTTTTGACTGGTTAAGTGAAGAAAGTGTGATTTTTGTTACCTGTAATTGAAGTTTAGGGTGTACTTAGACACTTTTTTCAGTTTGGGGTGCTAAAGTCAACATGGGTGTAAAGTTTGGGGTGCAAATTGTCTTTTAGTCATTATTTATTAATTATAAGTATAATTATAATGAGATTATAATTATTATTAATTATTATTATTATAAGTTATTTAAATTAACTAAAGGTATGACACATGAAACTATATAATATAATAATATAAAAATAATCTAGTTTGGGGGAATAGGTGGTAGCCAAACAAGGCCTTGTGGCCTTTGGCTTATTCTAACTGATGTCTTTTTAATTTTTTTTAACTGAAAGAGAACGTGGGAGGATGGCCATATCAATTATTTTACGCATATTATTTCCTAAGGCTAGCGCTCAGTTTTTCTTGTTCACATATTTTGCTAAGGGGAATAATAGAGGTTTAGAAAGAGAGAGAGCTTGGAAGAAGAGAGAAAAACACTGAGTTTTTTTTTTTGAGATTGGCACGAGGAAGAAGGGAATTTCTAAGCCCTAACTCTATCTTATGCTAGCATATAATCAAGGGTTTAAGGTATAAATTTCTTCTAACTTATATGTTTTGATTTCTTTATGGTTATTCCCTAAAAATTTATATATATGATTGGATTGATATATATACTTGTATATATGGATTATAAACTGATAATCATCATATATGGTTGATAATTATACATGATTGTAGTAAGAGAATTCATGAAAATTATGTTGGTATTCTTGAGTTTTGGGGAAAAGGGAAGAAATTGGGTGGATGATTTTCTAGAATAATTGGTAATTGTGTTGTAAAGGGTTTATAATCTGTTATGTGTTGTCTTCAAGTGGTTTTAAAGTATCAAATTCGTGAGGAAGAAAAGTATATAACAATGTTTATACATGAAAATTGGCTTTAGAAAGTACAAAATTTTATGCCTTATATGTATTATAATCTGTAAATTGAGGTTGGATTGTGTTAGTATGTTAAGAAACGAAAGCGACATAGTTTAAATCATGTCAATTGGTTAAGAAACGAGTTCGTGGTGATCGAATTCGCTAAATGTGTAAAAAAATAAGAAATTTTGAAATTGGGGGTTTTGATTCCTCAAATTTGTGCATTGTTTATGTAGTTAGAATGGTGTATAGCATGTATAACTATGTTGTTACAAAGTTTAGTTGCTAGGTTTCATGAAATTCTATGGAAATTGGGAGAGTTGGTGTGGCTGGTGCAATAATGAGTCATGCTGTTTACGTCTGGTGTGGCGCAAGACAAGACAGACTACCAAAAGCGTAAACGTAAGGCAATTGGTGTACACTGGTTTCTGCAGACGAGCACCAAATAAGTTCTGCTACAGTTCAAAGGCTCAGGATAAGCGCAGTACAACGCCATGCCTCCGAGCCTAAGCAGTGAAGTCTGCTTATTTGTATGACCTGACTAATGGGTTTAATCTAGTTTGGCAAGCATGTTAATGATGTTAAAACATAATATGGACTATAATAACAAATTTTAATGTGATGTAATACAAAGTGTAAAGAGTTTTAAGTAATTATTTAAATAAGTTAGGAAATGAAACCAAATGTGATGTTTTCAAAAGTTAAAGATAAATGATAAGGTTTATGTTGAATATTGTGTGATTTCAGATTCGTTAGGGTGTTAACTAATATGGTTAGATGTTAGGTTATGGTTATGACCTAAATGATGGGTTAAACCCATAAAGCTAATATTAATACAACTAATGGTTGTTGCGATTTCAATGATATATGTAGGGTAATTGGTGAATATTTTACACTTGTGTAGCTTACATACAAGGCAAGTTTCTAAACCTTACCTCTTTACATTGAGCAAGCTTTCTAACTTCATTCATTTTCATATTAAATGCAAGTTTCCATTCCTAAATTATCATTGTACAAGTTCCTAAAATTATTTGTAAAGTTGAGCAAGCCTAATCTATCTTGCGTATGTTTGTACAAGCTCTTGTAACCTAATTTGTTTAATCGAGCGAGTTTCACTTTCCTTATTATTATTTGAGGCATATATTGTTCTAATACATTGATTCAAGTTAGATTGTTCTAATTCTTTGAATATAGTACTTTGCATGTATATCATATTTATTCAATTATATATTGTTGATATTCGATCTTTGACGTTGATAGCCTTGTTCAGTTACACATTCTTATATTAGACCTTCAAGTTGTAAGCAAACTTTTATTGATTGAATTAATCCATAATTGAATTGTGTTCTAAAATTCTAGAAACACTGATAAGCTAGTTCCAAACTAAACTTTCTTTAGTACGGAAATTCTAAAACAAAACTGAGACGAATAACCCTAACATAGGGGATTTTGTACGTGTAACGTTTAGATGTTTGTGCACAATACATGGTACAAAGGGCTGATCCCCCTAAGTACGTTAAGAAGGGCTTGTACAGTCTAAATGACTTTTATGGTTGGGGTAATAATACCTAAATACCGGAGACATAGTTCATGGTCTTAAGACCCTCAAATATTAAAATTCGAACTTGTTTTCTATTTTTGATTCGTAGAACAAGTTCATTATTGTTCAGCACTCGTTGTTCATTCTCATGTTGTTATCATTACTACTATCTATATCAGTGAGTAATTGTTTGCTCACTCTTCCAATTAACACTGCAGCTAAAGTGGAGAAAGTCGATGAGCCATCTACTAGCAAAGGAAAGGGCAAGATGTCCAAGTGTTGAAGACTTATGAGAAATTTATTTTAATGTTTTATGCTACTAGACTTGTTTTATTTTTGATGTATTCCACAAACTTATGTAATAATTTTAAGGTTAGATTACCTGGGATTATTCTGAGATGATGATGTAACCCTTTAATGGGAAAGATTATTGTTTAAGTTATTTAAATTAAGTCTTTATCCTTTGATTATGGGTAGTTAGATGTAATGGTTTTGAATAGTGAGCACCAAATCCTGTGGAAATGGAGTACCTGGATTTGAGGGTGTCACACCGCATGAATGTATTCTTGACGCTTAGTCAGATTGATCATACCCCACCATTCTTTGGTGGCATCCGGTATCTGATCGTGGGTATGATAGTATGTCACCATCGCATGAGTGGCTTGTAGATCGCTTGTTGTAGCATACTATGACTCTCTTGATGTTTCAGGTTCTTGCAAGATTCGTGGAGGGCATGATGGAGCACTGGGTATCGGCGAGGCAGGTTTTCCGATTTGGGACCCAGGAGTTGACTCCTACTCTGGAGGAGTATGTACATTTGCCGATGCTGCCACTGGACAGACCTTGCGTGCATATGGCGATTGGAAACATGAGTCGGCAGTTCATGACCCTTACTGGCTTGAGGCGTAGGGTGGTGTAGGATGAGCTCACATCCGGCCACGTGATATCCCAACATTTCCTGTTTGACAGATTTGGCTCTGAGGATAGTTATACACGGCATTCCGGGGACTTCACCACACCGAAGGATCATTGGCGTTTGGCCAGAGTGGATGTGCTGCTATTACGCATACTATCGTATGTCTACATGCCATGGTACATGGATGAGTTGGATATAGGAGTTATCCTGGCAGTGAGAGCTCTCAGGGAGGGTCACACCATTTTACCGATGATTATAGCAGAGACTCTGAGGTCAGTCACATACTGCTGCACTTATCTGACGGGAGTGTTTACAGGTGAATTTCATTATCTTGTATGTGTGGTTTATGTCACACTTGAGACCGATTGGCACTTTCAGATGGCATGGGTATTGTTTCACCCATGATATAGCCATATCATACTCCTTTCAGCCTGCAGAGTGTATAGATGCTGCATCTTGGTCAGCTTTCCTGGCAGGGATAGGAGATTCGTTTGCTATATTACCGTGTTCAGGGCTTAGTTCACCCTACAGCTTCATCACTCATGCTTCGGGCATGGATTATCTCCCTCTAGCTGGTTTGAGAGGCATGATTACTTACCACTAGGGCTGAGAAAAAAACGGGTATAACCGAATTACAGAACTGAACTGAAATAATTTAACCAAAATTTTCTGATAATTCGATTATTTTTAACTATTCGGTTATATCTGAAATTTTTACGGTTTTTGGTTACATAATACGGATTTTAATTTTGAGTTATTCGGTTACACCGAAAAACTGAATAAAGCCTAAGTTAAAATAATAATAGTCCTTAAGTTACTAAGCAGTACGAACAGTCCATTGAGTCCAAGACTCCAAGGTCAGCCATATCTCTCAATCATTTCTCAGCACAGACTTCTCTCGATCTAGTCATCTCTGTTCGAACTCCCGATCTCACATCCGATCATCCCTCAAAATCTCAGATCTCTTTCTCGGTGGACGGTGGGCTTTGTACTACTGCTCCTCAAACTCACAAAGGCACACGATGTCTCCCCCAAAACTCAAATCCTAGCGCGCACCACTCGCCGCCTCATTCATATCATTGCAAAGTACAACAATTCATTCAACCTCCATACCACACTACTCAAATTCTCTCCGCCGTTAATGATAACATCCTTGAATCGGCCTTTAATCTCCAAATACCCATCTGGGTGCATCACACCAAGATCCCCAGTATAAAACCAATTCTCTTTCATACATTTGGAAGTTCTTTCTGGGTCTTTGAGATAACCCAACAGTATGCTTCCTCCTCTTAGCTTCACAGTGTGTCCTGACTCGGGATCCGGTATTGCAGCGATTGGGACTACTTAGGAGTTGGGTCATGTAGTTGAATACTCAATTGCTGTTAATTTGTTGTTAATTGCTAAGTTTTTCAATTCGGTTATAACCGAATAATCCATTCGATTATTCGGTTATTCGGTTATCGTAAATTTTGGTTAATTGTTCGGATACTCAAAATAGTATAATTTCTGTTTTCGGTTATAACCAAAATTCTTATTCGGTTCGGATAATAACCGAATGCTCACCCCTACTTACCACCCACTGGCCGTGATGTGTCAGTTTGACTAGTTCCAGGATTTTTATCCTTTTGAGGGGGCATTGAGTCAGCGCTTCGCTTCTCGCCACTTATCAGCAGAGGATAGATCCATGTTGTATGCCTGTTGGGATTAACGTGAGCTAGTTGAGTTTTTCGTCAGCCATCCGGGTTGTTCTGCAGAGTATTCCGCATGGATGGAGACAGAGACTGCATCGGCTGTGGTAGTATCCACAGTGCAAGGGTTTGATTCTGACGATGAGGAGCCTATGGAGGAGACTGATATTCCCATCAAGGAGGATTTGACTACTGGGTTGTCAGCATTTGTGATGGATTATCCCACTACGAGTGCTACTATGATTCAATATTTGGCACAGTATCTAGAGCAGAGTCTACATCTGATGACCTTTGAGAAGGATCAGGCTAGGGCCTTGATGTTGACAGCTCTTGATGGGAGAGACGCAGCTCTATTAGAGACGAGGCCATATCAGCCAGAGATGCATTGATTGTAGAGCGGGATGTCGCCTATCTTCCTGTGATGTGGCCGCCATGATGATTTGATGAGATCCCTCACGATCGCATCCTTGCCGATATGAGTGCATACATTGATGAGCATCATGCCACCATGCAGTTAGCCTTAGATCTGTTAGCTCATGTAGATACCATTGGGCAAGAGCTTGCAACGTTACCTCCTTCTTCGAAGAGGGATGCTATGTTAGATCTGATAGTCCACATGCACATAGATCCGTAGATAGACTTGTATTTTCCTGCACAAACTAGCTTAGGCATTTTGTCATGTACAACATATACTGTATATATCAAACAAAGATTATATATAGCGAGAAATATATTTTGATTCACTTCCTTTTCGGTTGTGCTCTTGATATCGGCTTGATATTTGCCTGTTTCTTTAGGGCTTGTGATCTTGATGCATTCTGAACTCATCCTTGATGTGTGGACATTGAGACATCGCAGGATTTCTCAGAACTGATCATTGATCTGTATATATCCCTACAATCTTTGGTGTCTTGGGACCGGGTTTACAGATGGAAATGTGGAGAGGAGTGTGGCTTTTCCTCTCTCGAGATTGACCTTTCTACGATGGTCGCCATGACTCTATTTAAGAATAACCCAGTTAGTTCCATCTCTTATGGATTGGTGTTGCTCTTTGAGGCACAACCGTAGCTTAGATGGTCGTCGAATCTCCTATTTGTGAGGAGAGGTTAGGTAGTTTCATCCCTTTGGTCCGGGTCCGATGAAATGTGGTGGATTGAAATTTGATCCCAAAGATTCATGTGACAAGTATTTTTTTATGGTAGGGGTTAGACCGAACCATAAATGGTCGCCACGTACTCTTATTGAAGAGGAGATCAGGTCTGCGTAGTTCGAACCTGGTGTAAGAGGTTCAACGCTAAATGTGAAGGGTGTAAGAATGTTTTTTTATTGTGATCGGGCCATATAGAATATGGTTGCCTATGTACTCCCGGGTATCAAGGAGATCAGGTCAACGTAGTTCGCCCCTCATGACGATTTGCAGCCGAAGAGAAGTTTAAATCCCATGTGCAGGCTATACTACGGGGAAAAGAAATTTTGATCCCATGCTTGGGACAAACTGCAGGTGTGAAAAAGTTTGATCCGTCTTGGTGACAAATCGCAAGCGTAGAAAAGTTTAATCCGCCTTCGTGATAAACTGCAGTGTGAAAGGTTCAATCCACGGGGGGATAATCGGAATTGTATGAATGGTTTGAAATGAGGTGAAACCAGGATGCTGGTTTGAAGTGTATGTATCCCTGAGGGGCAGAAGAGTATGTAAAAAGGGTTAGAAAATCGGAATGACTGGTGATCTAATGATCCAAAGCCAGGATGTTTGCTTGATGATATCCTCAGACATAGTACTGTTTCACGGTGTCTGAGTTGATGAGCTGTGGAAATTCATCGCCGTCCATTTCCTGTAGTCTGAGAGAACCTCCTGTCAATACTTCCTTGACAACAAACGGGCCTTCCCAGTTAGGAGTGAATTTTCCCTTGGATTGATCTTGGTTGTCAACGATCTTCTTTAAAACCAAGTAATAATTTTTAAACTGCCGTAGCCGGACTTTCCTGTTGTAGGATCTTGCGATCCTTTGCTGATATAACTGACCATAGAAGATAGCCACGGTTCGCCTTTCGTCTTTTAGAGACAATTGGTGATACCTGTCTTGTACCCATTGGTCTTCATCCAGCTGAGCATCCATCAACACTCTGAGGGATTCCATTTCCACCTCTATGGGGAGCACTGATACATCTATAGTAGAGTTAAAAATCATGACTACCCAATACCTACATTTTGGGAAAATTTTGCCATAGCCCCTTTGTAAATGGGACTATCCATATGCACATAGGCATGACTAGGTGTCCATTCAAGAAGACACCTATACACAATCATATACATCCTCAGATGCATCAATACATTGCAGTAAAAAATCCGTAAGTGTAGTCTAATTTCCAGGATTATTTTTCTTGTCTGCCTTTACTCATTTGTCCTCATATAGGATAAGAAATTACAGTAAAAGGTGCTAATTTGACTGTTTCAAAAGTCAAATTTTTTCACATCAATATGTTCAGCATGGTTTAATACTAACATTTACTATGTTAAATATTTTTTATCAAGTTATATCAGCATGCATATTCACTACTATGTGTCTAAATGCATTTTATGCGATAAGTCATTTTCCAACTATGTAAATTGGAAAAAATACATGCATGTGTTACTGTGATGAAAAGAACGCTTATACGGTGGCAGAATATGCGAAAGTTGCCTCAACTCAAAGAGATCCAAGAAAAATGACTCTCGAATTTCTTTTCATTGCAAGAACTTGAAAATGACTTATGAAGGTAACCACCGCCTTTATACATAGGCACTGGTTGGCATGAAAGCTAACTCATGGCTCTCTGCAGTACACCTGCGACACTCCTACATGGGTCCCACACCTCTGGCTAGCTCCAGTTAGAGTTTCAAAGGAGGTCTCATAAGCTGAAAAGGCCAAATCAGGAATAAAAGTGCTACGCGATGGAGCGAAATAGCCTGAAATGCTGGTTTCTCGTCGGTCAGAGTTAAACTCCTGTCGTCTCAAAGGTATTCGCCTGAATGCAGGGTATACTATACTAATGAGCTCAGCTTTCATAGATCTTGCTCGGCAATACCCCATAAAGGTCTGATGCCGTCATTTGTAGGGTCACAACCCTAAAACCTTCCCCGGCATGGGTTACAACGCAATGCAACCATTGATACACACATCAATGAAGGTCAAGCAGCCTTGACATCATCTCAGCCGATGGCAAGTAAACCCATCGAAACAACCTTCCCTGGCGGGGGTTACAACACAATACAACCATTGATACACACATCAATGAAGGTCAAGCAGCCTTGACATCATCTTAGCCAATGGCAAGTAAACCCGTCGAAATAACCTTCCCCGGCGGAGGTTACAACGCAATGCTACCATTGACATATACATCAATAAATGTCAAGCAGCATTGACAATACATCCAGCAGGGATTTATCCGGTGATACACACATCGTCAAGATCGCAACCCCACGAACAAACAAACTGTTGGCGAAGAATTCGACAAAATGAGGGAATATGTTATACACATCCTTAAATAGACAAAGCTTTATCCCCACAGATCTCTTACACATAAGAGGTACCTCTATGGAATATAAGCCAGTGTCTAGGATTCAAGACTTTGGTGATAGCCCCAATGTCGACATCCTTGGAGACTTGGATGACATGTCCAAGCCATCACTAATTGTCATCCCAACAGGATTACTTGACAATCATGCATCATACATTTGCATCATATTGCTGCATATAGCATCATGTTTATCTTGCTTGCATTTCAAGTGTCTAGGATTCTTTATCCTATCCATGCCTTGCATTGTATGAATATGATAAAGAGGGGCATCTGAGACACTCAAAATTTTCTCGCACTCTATTACTAACATTGCAAGAGGGTAGATTCGCTCTTTTGGAGATAACCACGAAGACGACTTACATCCATTCCTGGATACTACCGAAAGTTCACTCCAACCCGAACACAAACCGAACATCATCTCAAACCCGAACACACACTCGAATGTCATTTTCAATCTCTTGAGATAACCCCGAGATATGCAGATCAAAAGACCAAAGAACAACACCGAGAGTATAGTTCGTCTCTACGCGATAACACCGCGACGCTTAGTTTCAGATCCTAGAGATAACATCGAGTAAGAACCCCATCCTTGGTGATAGCCCCAAGAGATGTCATTGCAAGTTCCAGCGATAACCCCGAAAATGCTTATTTTAAACATATGCAATCACCTTCAACCACGTATATCCAATCGAGGCAAACACACCGGAACTGGAGATAACAACAGTGACATGTGAACATCCACAGATGACGATGAGACATACAAACTAGCAAGGTCAATCTCGATGTAACCCCGAGCAATGTCTCGCTTTCGCTTAAACCCATGCGATAACCCGGTGAGGAGTCAACACGCCGCTTTACTATCTCGACAAGATGATATCGCAAGATACCAACAGTAGTCCAATCTCACCAGAACCCTAAGCAACGCCTACTTTTAACTCAAACCGTGATAACCCCATGAGGAGTCAAGCGTCATCTTGTTCCTTCGATAATGGCACGTCGTCTCAACACTTCATACATACATACATCCAACAATGTCCCACAAGAGCCGAGGATTGACAATCCCGAGTGACTATTATGTGTGACAGTACTTTGGATAGAATTTGAAGCTTGAAGACAATGGGCATAGACCCCTCTTCCTGACTTCGTACAACCTCTAATCCATGTCATTGCGTAACTCTCGACACAAGCGGTCCGAAGAAGGTCAGATATACCTCGTTCGGATGCTTGGATTAAAGTTCTGCAAGTTTGAGCGGACATTACAGTGCACGATTGCACGTACTACGAGACGACGAGACCCGCGAGGCTCAGATGTATCACGACCAGCCGCAGGTGTACATGCGGCCATCTGTCTATATATACAAGCCTTGGGATCAGCCATTTGAGAAGAAGAAAAAGGAAAAAAGGCGAGGAAGCCCTGTCCATTTTACTCTGCATACACATCTTTTGAGTGTTTACTCACTTCTAAACACTAGTTAGCTCACATATAGCTATCTTTTATCCAGCGGGAGCTGAGTGTTTATCCATTTAAAGTCATAGAAGTCTACTTTGGCAGCCCACTATAAGCCTTCTTATATTCTATAAAGCCTTCTTCTCATATTAGAACACACTGTTGTACACGCTTGAGATCGTAGTGTGTTTGCAGAACTTCAAATCAGTAGTTTTCATTTCATACTCAGTATATATATACTTATATATACGTATATATTTCATATATGGACTAACATTATCGAAGTTATGCCTCGATTGAGCCTGAACTTGATGCGAGTGTTTAATTGCTTTTATATATATATATATATACTTATATATATAAACTGTGGTCAGACTCTATCTGATGAGCCTGGATTTTATATCCGGTGCGTTTAATTGCTTATATATATATATATATAACTGTTGTTAGACATATCTGATGAGCCTGGATTTACATCCAGTGCGTTTAATCGCTTATATATATATATACATATATATAATTGCTGTCGGACATATCCAATGATCCTGGATTTACATCCAGTGCATTTATTGCTTTTATATATATATATATATATATATATATATATCTCATATATATATATATATATATATATATTTATATTTCTGTCGAACTAGAGAGTTCACTTCGTGGCCTTTTACATTTTTATTTATATTCATCTCACTGGAGTTTACTTAAATGGCAGCTTGATCGCTTTTACAGCTTTATTTATATTTTGTCCCACCTGGAGTTTACTTCGTGGCGGTTAATCATGTTTATATATATATATATATATATTTACAACTTATATATATATATATATAACTGTTTACTGCTTTCCATACAAATTGCAGTATCATGTGAGCCTAGGAATCATGTGATCACAGGTTCAGTCTACTAAATCTAGATTCGGTTCCCATGATGGACATTTTTTAGCTGTAAGCAGCCTGTACATTATTTTATAGTTTCTGAATTTCCTTGGATGGCTGTTATGCCCATAAGGAGTTTGGCACTCCTGTATATTATTTCCTCGAGAATGCTTCGCATCTCGAAAATAAAAGCAAACAAGCCGAACATTTAACAATAAAATGGAAGTATGAAAAGGTCTCAATTCCTATTGAGCACAAGGTTTGAAAAAACCTCTTTTACAAAACTTCATTGATATATCTTGGTTAAAACTGAATTTTTCTTATAAAATTCAAACCTTGTGTATATAGGTGCGAACGAGGCCTCGCACTACTTTCAAATAATTGCACATTGATCCACACACACACACATTCATATAACAATTTCTTTGAAAAGTGGCGGTCACCATGGTAACACGGATGTCGGGGGGTGCCTAACACCTTCCCTACGTATAATCAAGCCCCCGGACCTAAAATGAATCTCGATTTCACTAACCCGTCTAGCAGTGTCAAATCACTGGGTCAATGTGCAAACCTTTTTCGGTTGCGTTGGTGAAACCAGTTAAATACACCAACTGGCGACTCTTAAAGTCCAATCGTTGACATTATACATGTCGGACCTTTTTCACTTGTTTTTTCAAACAAATATCACATTAACATGAGAACACCAAAGAACAAGTAACGAAAAGGGACACTCAAAAATCCCGACGTCGACAATCAACCACCATGAAGCAACTCCATGGGAGATTGGAAATGTGAATATATAAAAGCTGTAAATATATATAGAAACGATCAACTGCCACGGAATAAACTCCAGGCGAGACAAAATGTAAAAAAAGTAGTAAAAGGCCACGAAGTAAACTTCAGGCCTGACAAATATATATATATATATATAGCGTTGGATATATATCGATCCAGGCTCGGTTCGTCAACTCGAGGATACGTACACAACATGACTCTCAACGTGAATAACTGTGTGTGCTAGAAGTGGAGAAAGGCTTTAAGAAATGTAAGAAGTCTTACAGTGGGTTGCTAAGAAGACTTCAAATAGCTTTAATGGAATGAACACTGGGTTTTCACCGGTAACATATAGCACAGTATAAGCTCACAAGTGTTAAAATGAGAAAGCACTCAATTTATAGTGTGTATAGAGCAAAATGGATAGGGCTTCCTCGCCTTTTTTCTATGCAAAATGGCCACCCCAAGCCCTCTATTTATATAGGGGGGAGTCGCGGGTGTACCTGCGGCAACCACAGATGCACCTGTGACTGCCCGGGGTGCCCCGGGCCCCACAGGTCCTGCTGTCTTGAAGTACGTGCATGCATGTAATGCGATGTCTGTTCGAACTTTCAGAACTTCAATCTGGGCATCCGATTGAGGCGTATCGGACCTTTTTTGGAGTGCTGCTGTCGAGAGCTACACAATGACATGGGATAGGAGGTTGTACGAAGTCGGGAAGATAGGACCATGCCTAGATCTTCTGGTCTTCAAATTCCATCTGGTGTGCTGTCTTGTCGGAATGGGAACACGACAGAAATATCTTTTTATAAAAATAACGGTGAAAGTTTTACCGTTAAACTGTTGAAATACCCAGTGGTAAAAGTACAGTAATATGTGTGGTTACATAGTAGCACACGGTATTGATTATTGATGTTTACATGAGAAGTCACTCAGTTTTATTCAATTATTGCTACAGTAATTGCTGCATAGTATCTTACGTTATTTGATTCAATTATTGTTAATATTTTATATTATTAAATCAATAATTGAGATGACAAGCTATTCATATTATTATTTGTATAAATAACAATGTTTAAAAAATTTTGTCGAGGAAAGGGTTTTGGTCACCTAATTGCACGCCAATAGGGAGAAATCTTTATCGGAAAGCCCCATCTTTCCTGGGAACGATCTGGTTGTTAATATTACGGGTTATAATAATGATGAATAAATGTTGTTAAAAATATTGAGGGGATTTTTTATGAAGTATTTGTTGTAAATTTGCTTATTATTTGGACCCTCATTTACCCATTTTTCAAAATAATCGGTAGAAAGTTATTCAGTATATATATATATATATATATATATATAATAAAGGAAGGGGGCCACATATGGGGCCCACGTATGTTGAAAATGTAATTGTCAAGGGAGAAAAAATGAATGTCACGGGTGGTGGTGGAAAATTGTGGTGATGGTGATGTTTTATCCTTGATAGTTGCGCTTCATCCAGTATCTTTTCATGGAAATATTATTCTGAGCATTCTTGATAAGTTTTAACTTTTTCATGCTGGAATACTATTCACGGGGTACTATTCCCAAAGTACTATTTATGGGGTACTATTCAATTGGGGTACTATTCATGATAAAAATTAATTTCTTTTAGGTCCAAATCATTTTTGGTACAATATTATTCTTAAATTTTACTCCACAAAAGTAGTATCATGTTGACAATTTGGACGTTTTTGAATTCTGGATAAATTAAATTATAAATCTTTAAAATTTATCCTTTGTTTTCATTTAATTGAATTCTTATATCATTGTCATCATCCTCATGCTTATATTTTGATGAAAGTCATCTTTGGCCCATAGTGCATAGATGGACTGTTGATTGGTATGATTATGACCAAGGATTATTTGGTATAATCATGACCGTAATGTTACAAATGATGTGGTAAAAGTCCTCATTGACCCGTAGTGTATTGATGGACAGTTGTTGGCATGATCATGACCATTGATGATTACACGAATATCCTTGGCCTGTAGTGCATGGATAATTCGTGGACGTGATATTAATGAATATCCTTGGTCGTAGTGCAGGGATGATCCGATGATGTTGTTTATTTATTAAGCTGAGTCTCAGCGATAAAATTGATGATAAACTTTTTAAATCATATAAGATAGTAGATTTCATGCTCTACTTGACTCTTCTAATGGATTGCTCATTCCGCTGCAATTAAACTTGATGTTTATTGTATGTTATCAGTTTAACATTGTTTGAAGGCTAACGATAATTTATTCTGCATTATCTTAGTCATAATATTTCTTACTGGGCTAGTTGAGCTCACAGTTTTGCTTTCATTGTTCACTTAAGGAAATTAGAACGTAGCCGAGACTAGTCGGGGAACGGAGTGATGGTCTGAGATGGTTGTTTTAGTAGTCCTCACTATTTAGTGTGATAATAAATGTAATGAGGATTGAATTTGAGTTTGGGTATTGTCTAGAAGATAATATTCGTATTGAAACTCCCAGTTTATGTTTTGTTCTATTTTACACGACAGTTGTATAATTAAGTTATATTTGAATTATGTGCCATGTTTTTGGCAACTCAGAATGGGTGATGTATACCTATTTTGGGGGCGTCACAGTTGGTATCAAAGCAAGGATATGATCCCTGGCTGAGATGTGAGACTAGAACTAGGAGGGGAGAGATGGGTAATTCCTTCGCTAGTATGACCTACCTAAGCTTATTTGTTATTTAATTGGTCGGCCATAATATAGGGATAATAAGTGGCATGTCATTAACCCTTATTTTGTGGCAGTGTTTCAAAATGACATCCGAGAATGTTGAGATAAACAACGGAGCACAGGAGACCGTTGAGTCACCACGGATTAATAACCAGGATAACGTGCATCAGGAGGGCAATAATCGGGGAACGGAGAGATGGTCCAAGATGGTTGTTTTAGTAGTCCTCACTATTTAGTGTGATAATAAATTTAATGAGGATTGAATTTGAGTTTGGATATTTTCTAGAAGAAAATATTCATGTTGAAACTCCCAGCTTATGTTTTGTCGTATTTTACACGACAGTTGTATAATTAAGTTGTATTTGAATTCTGCACTGTATTTGGCGACTCGAATGGGTGATGTATACCTATTTTGGGGATTCATGTGTTTATCCAAATTATATCAATTTCAAACAGCAAAGGTTTAGGCCATGATATGAAATTACATCCAAGTTCTGTATGTCAATTCTAATTCTCATCTACGCAATTCCAATCTCATCATTGGCCAGAATACTTCAACCATCTAAAAGCTGAAATCATGCAAAAAATAACTAAATGAAACACAATAAACAACAAACTAACTATTATTTTTGTGATTTTCCATTTTTCCATTCTTTTTTTTAAAAACTTAAACAAAAACAAAAACTATTTACACAACTATTCTCAAAAACTAAAGACTACACTAACATGAATTTACACTAACATGAATTTCTACTATGCAATGCAATATTATACTAAACATGAACTAACAATGCAAAACTAACTAACAATACACAATTAAACTAGCACATGTACATACTCCCCCAAAATTAAAATGAACAATGTCCTCATTGTTAAAATATAGTACTAAAGCACAAGAGGACTTCCTCAACATCTGAATCTGATGGAGGGTACGCTGTCAATGAATGTGGACTTAGGAACTGGAACTGGTCAGCAACAGTGGGGTTCAATCTAGCAAATGCCTCTGCCAAAGATACATTAAAGGAGTTTTGGGTGGCAAAGGTGTGGTCTTATCGTGTTGCTATCCTTTTCAACTTTCTATCTTCAAGTCTATCCCTTGCATCAATATGGCGCTGCAGGCTTTGGAATTGTGTGCTAAACATGTATTTAGTTGGCCTCTAACCACCAAGCGCAGCCTCTTTGGCACCCTCAAACATCTCATCCATCCTAAACTCCTAATCCTCTGGACTTGATTCGGCCTCCTCCTCCTCCAGAGCATCGAGAAATATAAAACCTAGGCCACGAGGGTGTGACTCGCCTCCTTACTAGATCGAGTATCGAGCAATAAGTCTCGGGTCGAGCAACTATAAAGGCTACTGCACTGGCTCATCTATCGCCCATCTCACTACCGATTGACGATATAGTCCACATATCAATGATAGGTGAGGCAACCCTCCAGAGAACGGGCCTTCCAAGCATTGCCGAATACAGAAACTAATGATGACCCCAATAGCGATGTCGAAGTCTTTCACAATAGTATATAGGAGCAACACTTTCTCATTGGTCACCTCACTCGTATGTGTGGATGGGAACAACTTCGCACAGAGGAAGGTGTACCAAATCTTTCTGTACAGGCTCAAATCCTTGCTCATAAATAGAGTCCCTCCTTTCTTGCCCTTAATCCATGTTGTACCCGGCTTTAAAATTTCAGTCAAGATTTGGTCGTAGTCAAGGTTTCTATCGCGCAGCTGAGCATATTGGCATAGGGCTGGGGCTCGCACATTGTAAAACTCATTAATTACTTCAGGTCCAAATGGTACTTGTTTCCTAGAATGAATGCGACAAACGGTGCCTTGTCTTCCGCATTCATACAGAATTCTTTCACAACTGTTACCACTGTTGGGTCTGTGTGGTCTGTGAATGTGTCCCAACCTTGCTCATGAATTTGGTGCCTCATCTAACCATCGGATGACTCAAGCCTTAACCCACACTCTAGTGTCAATGCCTTAGGTGTAAAGTAATCAAATTTATCCACCGCTAAAGCACTAACAAATTTCCTTTTATCGAAGCTTCGTGCGGGCAGTGTACCAAGTACCTACTTTGTATCGCTAAAGTCTTATTCGAACAGCAATAAATGGAAGTGTGATTAATCTAAGCATAACTAATTATCAAAGCAAATAAATGGATAACGAATGGTAATCGAAGGAATTACAAGCTAAGGCTACAACTTCAACCCACACAGGCATTTTGTCGAACACCTGGCGTGCTATGCTTCATCAAACTTCCTACCCTTCTCTTTGGTCTTAATGGTCATGACAATTTGTCGACCGAGAACACATATGTGCTCGTACACCTCTGTTGAGGTATGCACAAACATATCCTTTCCAAATCCACTCGATAGGGAATAGAACAGAAAAAACGTCCAAGCTAGATACAATCCAACATATGTCTATATGAATTGATCATAACAAGGATTTAAGCATAAGTTCTCAAATAGGTCGCACGTGGCGTATAGATATATGTCTATTCTACGCAAAACTTATGCAGTCGAAACCCACAATCACATGCCAATATATTTAGGTGTAAATCTACATTCCTTCTGTCGATATCATGTAAATTACCAAAATCATCACTAATGTCTTAGCGAGAATCATTAAGCATAAATACATTAAACCAAATCATATGGTGCCAACCAAAGAGATAAGACAGTCGATTTAAATAACAAAGGGTTCCATTATAACCTTAGAGCAAATACTCAGTTCATAGCTATTGAACAAAATATAAGTAGCAATAAAGACAAAATTTATGGATTACAAAATCAGAGGGAATAAATGGATAAGAATAAACTGTGTCAAAGCCCGTCAGTCTCCAAACATTCTGCTCAAATCAAGCTTTCCACCGTGTAGCTCACTGCTCGTGTTGCTCCAAGGAAATCCCAAACTTCTCCCTAATCTATATTTACATATATTAACTAAGAGCTAGAAAGAGAAAATACAGAACTAAACTAAGCTAAGCTATCCTATTCTCTGATATGAGATATCAGATATCTCATCTACAGAGGCTTCCTTTTGTTATATATCTGTGTCTGTCATTTGCTAGGTCAAACCAAGGCCTTCTCTGCCTGGGCACCGGAGGTGGCTCCGCGGTGCGGACAAATAACATGTGGTTGGTGCTGTAGCGCCACTTTAGTATGGAAGACACGAGCTTTCATGCCGCAAATACGAGTCCAAGAAGGGTCGATTATGTTGGTAACGCCATGGTGACGTCAGTCAATCGGTAATGCGCATGCTTGAGAATAACACTGGGCATTGGCAATATGGTGCCAGTATATTTGAAATGTCCGATTTGTCCCCTGAAAGCTTGGAAAAGACCTAATAAGCCCTGCATTGCATCAGTTAAGCGCAATAACACTATAATCATATAAAACTATATAAAATCTACGAATTCAGGCAATTATTTAAGTCATAAAGTATCTGATTCGCGGGTAGAAATCCCACTCATCAAATACCCCCAAACTTAAGTCTTTGCTTGACTTCGAGCAAACTGTCTAACACAAAAATAACAGTAGTAAATTAACACGCGAAAGGAATATAAAACTATATACTAGCATAGTGGCTATAAATCTCAATCATAGCTACTCCTAGAGAACAAGGCAAACACAGACATGAGTAAGGGTTCATTCTATTTTAAGCATAAGACTGTATTCGATCCATTCTATGTGTGTGTGTGGAGACCAACCACCCTAACTAATCATAACTCAAATAAGTTTGCACAGTCGAATGCACACTCCGTAACTTAAACATTCAACAAGCATTAAGAATAAGACACAAGTGGTCTGATTTTGGCTGCTCTAGCAATGTTAAAAGTGCTGGTTTGTGGTCGTGGGCTGGGTAGATGGTCTTGTTCTGTAGATTTTTGGTTCTGCTATTTGATATAGTCTGCTAGTTCTCTGTTGGTTCCAGTTTCTGTTTGGTGTGGTGCTGCTCCGACTGCTGTCCATTATCAAGTTTATGTTGTTATGGGTTTTGTTGTTATGATCTTGTTTGGCAGAGATATGCGAGTGGTTCTGGTTTTAGTGCTCCAATGTTTGGGTCCTACTAGCTCAAGATGACGGGTCCTCCAATTTTATGGATGGAATGTTGGTTGCTATGGGCTGCTGTCTATTGGGCGTGTGTTGCTGTGGAAGGCAAAGTGCTGTGTTATGTTTGGTGAATTAGTCTGTCAGCTACTGGCCTAGTGAAGTTTGTGTGCTGCTGGGTGCTGCTGAGCTGTTGTGTGCTACTGGCTAAGCACATTTCCTCCACTGTTCATTATGTTTTTGCAGTTATTTTATTATGAAGTTGTTGATGTTGTTTTGAGTTTGGCTGGTCTAGGGGCTGCTGCGAAGTCCCTCGACAGATCGAGATGTGCTGCAGCTATACATTCTGTAGGCAGAAAGGGTTGTGCATTCTGGGGCTACATTCTGCTGCTGCTGGAATGTGCGTATTTTGGGTTTGGTAGCTCCTTCTTTGGTTTCTGCTGCTTAAGGGGGTTTATGCAGGGCATGTGCTTTCTTGTTGCTTGTTGATTCATCAATGCTGGTCTCATGTGTGTATGGGCATGGTCTGTTGGTACAGGGGCTGCTGCTGCAGATGGTTGGTTTGGCTATGGACTGATTGTGGGCCCTGCTGCGGACTGGTGAGCTGCTGCTGTTGTTCAAGGTTGCTGGAAGCTATAGATTGAAATCGGATATTGCTATGGACTGATTTTGGTTGAGTCCTCAGTAGTGTGTCCTTCTATGGACTAGGTTCTTTGTTGGGCTGCAGTGAGCTGGTACATGGGTTGATGTTGCACTCGGTAGTTGTTGGTCATTTAGATGCTTTGTGCTGTGCTGGAGGATGGTCATTTAGATGCTTTATGATGTGTTTGTGTTTGTGCTGTGTTTGAAGGATGGGTTGATGCTTTATGCTGTGTTGGTTTGTGCTTTATGCTCTGTGTTGTTGATTTGGTCTGCTATGAGATGTGGGTCTGCTACATTTTTAGTTTGCAGTTGCATTAACGGATTCCAAGCCAATTGCTGGTTGTTTGATGTAGTTTGTTCTTTATTGGATCATGTTTGCTAGTGTCTAGTTTTGGTTTACTTCAGCCATCATAGGGCATGTCCTATGATGGCTATGGTATACAGCTTGGGGTTTTGACCCATGTACTTTGTTCTTTTTCTTTCTTTTAATACAGTCTAAATTTAACAAAAATATATATATATAAATAAGACGCAAGTGCAGGAAAAGATCAAAAGACTGAAGATAGTAAAATCTTACTCAGACAGTCCTTATTTATCTTAGGCTAATCAGAACTACCCATGTGACGCCCCCAAATTCAGGTACTTGAAACCCGAACTCAGTGCTTCACGATACCATTTCTATGAGCGGAATAATACTAATAATAATAACAATAATATACATTATCAAATTTAATTTACATATTATCGGATTTTAGTTCCCAAGTACGAAACCTTTAAACATTCGTTACATGATAATAATATTATATATCATCCTTAACCTAAAGTCAAACTATTACAATAAGATAGCATAAACTTTTATTCTGCGACCTTCCCTTTTCCCTTGTTCTTGGCAGATCCTTCAGGTTGTTCACACTTAGCTGAAAATATTTAAATTAAGCAAGGATGAGCATTTGAGTGCCCAGCAAGTAATAGCAAAAAATAACAATTAGCTGAAAGGATTAAATATTTTCTTTGAACGATACTTCTACAACGAATCAACAGTTGTGAAGTAAGCTGAACCATTAATAAACAACATGTCATTTCGATTTCAAACTTTTGAAACTACGATTTACTATATATGAAGATCACTTATGTACTATGAACATTGTTTTCTATTTTCAAAAGGTTAAATGAACTTCATCTCAGAAACCGTCATAACTTACGGACACGTGGGTGATCAGCCCGTTATGCCCTGTATTGATCAATACTACATTGCTAGAACGATATTATCGTTCATCCTTTGTCCGCCTTAGCGCATAAAATTTTCCCATAATTGGGATGTTAATAACAGTCTTGAATCCAAACCAAAATAATTCGGTTGGATAAGTTTTATCTTGTTCAACAACAACTTTAAATTTATGTCTAGCTGGATCAAATAGCTTAGACGACTTTTAATTCAACTTATACATACTTGACACCGATAAGTATGTATCAACATGTGATAAAATATAATGATTATCCAAGTGAGGACACTTGTATAACCATGTTTTAGAAATTAACGAATGTAATATATATCTTGATCATCAATAATGTAATATAGGAATTTGTACAACAATTATAATTTAATAACCTACTTATACGTAATCATTGCATAAGTATATACAAAGGTTGGAATATTTGAACAATTGAAATGAAATAGCCGAGATATTATCTTACGCATGTCCGTTGCATAAAGTAAATGCAAAGGGTTAGATACTTGCCTTATTCTGCTACTTACACAACTTAGATTTATCTTTTATATCAAGCCCTATCATTAAATAGATCATTCGCTTTGATTAGAATAACATATCATATCATATTGTCTTCGCTATTTGCGCGAGTTAGCACATAACCTAAACACATTGTAATGTAAGTTTAACAACCATTGAATCACAAATAAACATTCATCAAACTAATTTTTCTAAGTCCAGATCAATTTCTCAAATATGCCGGTAGATATTGACAACTTTATCGCATCTATCGAGTCTAAGACTCTATACAATAATTTATTATCCATTTAGATAACTTAAACACCGATGCCTACTATTTTTCATGGCCTTATAATAATTTTAAAATAATTATTACCATTTATCATAATTTTAAAAATATCGAATCATTATTAAATGATTTAAATATTAAACAATTCTATTATCATTAATATTCAATTAATATTAAACTATTAATGAAACCATTGCCAAAATATTAAAGTTATTTATAATAACTAAAAATATTTTTAAAATGCAGTTATATTACCCTTAAATGATTTTTAAAACATTTAAAATCATTTTTAAATAATTACCATTAATATTAAAATATTAATATACTATTTATCTAAATATTAAAAGTCATTAATTTAACTTAAAATATTTTTAATTCATTTATATCTCTTTTAAATGATTTTTAAATTAATAAAACCATTTTTAACTATTTATTTAATGTAATTACTAAATAAATTTAATATCATTAATATTAAATTATTAATGAAATTATCCTTTAAATATTAAAAGTTATATTTTATAACTTAAAATATCTTTAAACACTTTATTTTCATTTAAAATGATTTTATAATATTAAAATCATTTTTAAACTAATTTATTTAATATAATTATTAAATAACTTTAATTATCATTAATATTAATTTATTAATGAAATTTATCACAAAAATATTAAAAGTCATTAAAAATAACTTAAAATATTTTCTTATATCATAATATAATTTTAAATGATTTTTCATGTATTAAAATCATTTTAAATAATTTATTTAATATTATAATTAAATAAATTAAATACTTTTAATATTTCAAAATATTAAATATTTATGAAATATATTCAAAATAATTAAAATATAATTTTCGTATTAAAAATAAATTTTACTAATTTAATTTTTATTTTTAATAACTTAAAACTAATTTTCTATAATTATTTAATAAAAATCTAATTTTTATAATTAATCATTCTAAAGACCACCTATAGCAGCGGCTGTAACCGTCATATATAGGTGTTCTTCATGAAACCCGGATCATCAAGCCAAGAATCGAGTGACCACGTTTGACCAAGATTCCAGATCGATATAGTGATGTTTAAGTGAATGTTTCTGGTCCGATCGTGTAAAGATAATCCTAACACAATAGTCGGTCTAAATACTACGCATTGTGTTCACCATTCTCACCTGTATCTTGCATAGAAATGTCATGCCTCTGCGCCACTGCTGCAATGTGCCTCTGCTGCCTCCGAGCCTCGGTGTCGTGCTTTTGATGCAGCAAGGTGAGGGATGCAATGATGTCTACCAGTAGTCCCTAAGCGGTGGTAGATGTTCAGAGACTCGCAAGGGCTCGGGCCTCATTGTAGGAGGTGGCACAGTCTGTGGCCCGTATCCTTCACCTCTAACATGATAATCTACCGCGTCCCACACAGTATAGCGCGCGATAGTTTGATGGTCAACGACTGCCATGGGTGGCAAGGCTATCTCCTCTAGGCCCCACTGAATACCTGTTTGCTTGCATAAGTAGGTGATCAATGATGGATGTGGAAGTCCAGCAGCGACGTTACTCTTGATTGCCTTCAGAATTGAGTCGTGAATAAGAACTCCAATATCCACATTCAGACCCATGACAATGGCAAATAACATAATCGCCCTATCCTTAGTCACGTCGCTCAAATGACGGGTTGGGATCATGTTGGCACAAATGAAGCTGAACCACGCCTTCCCATAGCGACTGAGTGCTGAAGACGGGAAACTGGTCTTTTCACCCGTGTAGTCATTTTTCTTCCACGTAGCCCCGGGCTTGTAGAGCCTCCTAATGATATCCTCTAGGTCATAATTGCGGAGTCCCGGCTCCATATAATCCCTGCACTCATATTTTGGTGCTGTGAACAGTTCATTGATGGCTTGGTTTCCAAAAGCCACTAACTTCCCCCTAACTTGGACAACAGTAGGACCTTCGGGATTGGCGTTTGCGTAAAACTCCCAAACCACAGATACAATGGCTGACCCAGGTGGTTTTGTGAAATGGATCCAATTACGTTCAAGTATCATGGTTGTTAGCTCACCATCCTTTTTGTCCGGCCTGAACCCCCGCTCAGGAATCAAATTTTGCGCTGCAAAGGAGTTTTTATACCTTTTCCAGGAATCCTCATTGATGAAATATTATCCCAAGTCGTTGGTGGTGCTGCAGACGATGATCCTCCCATACTAAGGTGTTGCCTTTTTTGTGCCATGTCAAAATTTTAGTTGGTTTGGTTAAAACTCAATCCCTAAGCAGTTCCACTCTATTTAGAAACGACCCTTGAATCAATGCACAACAAATCCCCAATGAAATCCCAGTGATTTTAAGCCAAAACAGTCAAACTTTTCTCTCAGGCAAATTATCGAACACCTTGTGTGCGCTCTAAAAACCCAACTAGACAAACCTTGTTTGAAAGAGCTCTAACTAGATTTTCGACATGGAAATCACACCAATACACAGCAAGAAATGCACAAATCCAAATAATTAACCCACAATAGTGTCTGATTGACTGAAATCAAAAATTACCTTGAGTTGTAAACCCTAGTTTGATTCTGCCACCTTTGTCTGCGTGCACTGGCTTGGGGCTTTTGGGAAGGATGTAAGAATTTCTTTTTTGCAGGTAGATTGATCGAAGGCTAGGGGTGTTTAGGAGTTAGGAAACTGATGGGCGATCGACTGTCGAGCAGGGCTGATAAGGAGGCGTTATGTGCATAAGATGGGAAATAATTAACTGCCGATGCTGAGTGATGCCTAATCAAGGCAACTAAAATTCGCCTGTGGCGGCGCGGGCAATCCTTTTTTGCTTGGCGCTGTGGCGTGAGTTAGCAGTAGGTGAAGTTCAATGGTGGCGTCATGGCACACGCCTTGCCTTTTGTTCCTTAGTATGCTGTATGAGAGTGAAATTTTGGATTTTGAGCATGGCATAAGCCAAGTCTAGTCTAGTGCATATGTTGGTATATTATTTCAATGTTAATATCTGAGTTTTTTTTCTGCACAAAAGCCATGTATTAACACTTATAATAAAAACTACATATATGTAATATAACCCACAAGATAACTAGCTGACTGTATGCTCTAGCCACAAAAACATGCATAAGAGATACGACATTGCTGTATAATTAAACTGGCAGCTATGTTGACCAACTAACAGGAAAAGATACACAGTAAACTAAACATAAGTAAGAAAAACAGAGAACATTGATACTAAGATGTGCCTCCCCACCAAGCGCTTGTTTAAAAGTCGTCGGCTTGACTGTACCGATGCCGCTCAATCCGGCTCATAAGCGAAAATGACCATCTCATGCCGCCTATTTGTTAATTCCTTTAAATTTTTGGCTGACTTGGATGATTGGCCATTCTCTCTTTCTTCACCTATCGGCACGAAGAATCTTTCACCACTGGAATTATCCACTAATTCACCTTGTTCGTCAATTTAAAAGCATTCTTTGTGCGCTAGCGGGCCCTCCAGGGTTTCCACAGTCGGGAGCATGGTTTCTTGTTGTTGATCAGTCTTGACTATACAACCACTCTTGATCTTTTTGTCTCCAACTTCAGACTCCACCGGTTGGATAATTTGCACCATGATGTCTCCCTCAACAACTTTGTGAGACTCATCGCCTTCTCCTTGCGTATCCACCATTCCATGCTCTACTACTTCATCGTCAAGATCAATTATGACCGGTAGATTGCCTTGTGGTGGATTTGTGATGGCATTAACGAGTTGCCCCAATTGATTTCAAGGTTTTGCAATGCGGCTTCTTGGCTTGCCATCCGAACCTCATTTCTCCCAATAAAGTTGGTGAGAAGCTCTCCAAGCCTATTCTTTTCTTCTCGTGTTGAGTACTCAGACACGCTCTCATTGGGTCGAGACGTCACCTCATATTGCGACAGAGACTGATAGTCAAAATGATTTGGATAAGAGTAATTCGGATCATGATATTGCTCTTAACTGTAGTCCCAAGAGTTTGGATAACCCTGACAGTTTGGATGATAGGAGATCGGTTCAATGTTAGCTCATTCCTGACAGTAGGCATTCTGAGTGGACTGACACTCAAGATTGTCAGAAATCCTTAAGACATTTGTAATTTGAAATTGCAATTGCTCGAGTACTTCTTCTGAGCTTGGTTGTGTCTTCCTCTCATAAGGCCATTGATAACAATGATCGTCCATAACCTGTAAACTAAAAATCAAAAAGGAAGATCAAACAAATAAAAGTAATATATATACGTTCAAATTAAGACTAAATTGATTTAAATCAATATTGGACAATATTAAAATAATAGTTCCCCGGCAACGGCGCCAAAAACTTGTTGGTCGAAAAACCGATCACTAAACACGCGCAAGTATACGCGGTCTAACAAGTAATACAGTGATAAGGAAAGTGTCGAACCCACGAGGAACCATCACTAATATTTACCAAGTACCGACTTTGTATCGCTAAAGTCTTATTCGAACAACAATAAATGGAAGTGTGATTAATCTAAGCATAACTAATTATCAAAGCAAATAAATGGATAATGAATGGTAATCGAAGGGATTATAAGCTAAGGCTACAACTTCACCCCACACAGGCATTTTGTCGAACACCTGGCGTGCTATGCTTCATCAAACTTATTACCCTTCTCTCTTTGGTCTTAATGGTCATGACAATTTGTCGACCGAGAACACATATGTGCTCGTACACCTCTGTTGAGGTATGCACAAACATATCCTTTCCAAATCCACTCGATAGGGAATATAACAGAAAAAACGTCCAAGCTAAATACAATCCAATATATGTCTATGTGAATTGATCATAACAAGGATTTAAGCATAAGTTCTCAAATAGGTCGCACGTGGCGTATAGATATATGTCTATTCTACGCATAACTTATGCAGTCGAAACCCACAATCACATGCCAATATATTTAGGTGTAAATCTACAATCCTTCTATCGATATCTTGTAAATTACCAAAATCATCACTAATGTCTTAGCGAGAATCATTAAGCATAAATACATTAAACCAAATCATATGGTGCCAACCAAAGAGATAAGACAGTCAATTTAAATAACAAAGGGTTCCATTATAACCTGAGAGCAAATACTCAGTTCATAGCTATTGAACAAAATATAAGTAGCAATAAAGACAACATTTATGGATTACAAAATCAGAGGGAATAAATGGATAAGAATAAATTGTGTCAAAGCCCGTCAGTCTCCAAGCATTCTGCTGAAATCAAACTTTACAATCCGTGTAGCTCACTGCTCGTGTTGCTCCAAGGAAATCCCAAACTTCTCCCAAATCTATATTTACAGATATTAAATAAGAGCTAGAAAGAGAAAATATAGAACTAAACAAAACTAAGCTATCCTATTCTCTGATATGAGATATCAGATATCTCATCTACAGAGGCTTGCTTTTGTTATATATCCGTGTTTGTCCTTTGCTAGGTCAAACCAAGGCCTTCTCTGCCTGGGCACCGGATGTGGCACCGCGGCGCAGACAAATAACATGTGGTTGGCGCTATAGCGCGACATTGGTATGGAAGACACGGAGGTCGTATTGCACAGTTACATGAGTCCAAAAGGGTCGATGGTCTTCAGCCGCAGCCACGGTGGTGACGGCAAGTAAGCTAGATCGGGCGGTGTCATTGAAATAGAATAACACTAGTAATCGGGCGTTAAGTGGTGCAGTGTTTGAAATGTCTGATTTGTCCCCTGAAAGCTTGGAAAAAATCTAATAAGCCCTGCATTGCATCAGTTAAGCGCAATAACACTATAATCATATAAAATTATATAAAATCTATGAATTCAGACAATTATTTAAGTCATAAAGTATCTGATTCGCTAGTATAAATCCCACTCATCATGAGGACCCTTTACCTCTTTGGTGTTTAACGGGTGTCTTCGGTGCCATAGTGTATCAATACAAGTCAAACTCCCCCAAACTTTTCACTTTGGAAATTTATCGAGCAGTTGGCGTGTGTGACTCTAAAGCAAACCAAAATCCACCCCAAATCTCAGTCTTCAAGCACAAAAGCTAGGATTTTCACCATTCAATTGATGTAGATTGCAGTTAATGTTTATATAGGAGTGTATTAGAGAGCCAAAACTGATGGGAAGTGGAAGACTTAGAAGGAATTCGTGGGTGTTGATGAGTGTTGGTTTCAGTTTTATAAGAGAGAAGTGGGGGAGGCACAACTGCAGAAGGGTTTTTAAAAAAACTGATCTCGTGACCCCCCGCCGATGCGGGCTTCTTTTGAACTGCAAACCCCATCGAGACAGACATGGACGGAGGACCCGCTTAGAGCGGGGTTTTTTTGCTGAGGCGCTCTAGGAAGGTAGGAATAGAGAGCACCCCCGTCGGGGCGGGTGTGCCAGGCTTGGATTTGGTCCACTGGGTGGGGTACTACTTTCTGTCAAAAATTCTTAACTTCTACTATTTTGTCCGCATGCATGTAAAACTCATTCTCAGTACCTGAAATCCAATAAAACCCAATTTTAAAGTTAGTTCCATAGAAATTGAGCAAGGAAGCGATGAGTAATATACAATGACTAATTCGTGATCTAATTATCCTATTAATTGCTAAAAATTGAACTACAAAGTAACAACACTAATAACTAAACTACTGAGTTGTATAATATGAAACTAAATACTGCAAATAACATAAAAATTGGGTTGCCTCCCAATGAGCGCTTATTTTTAAGTCTTTTCAGTCTGACTACTCCATGTTTCTAATCTGGATCGGTCAGGATATTTTTAACATGTTGTTTGTGTACTGCACATAACCAATAAGCGCTCTGGGAAAAATTGACTTTATATCCTCAATAAGCGCTTTTAGACCACCAACCTCTCTACAATCCTTATGTTTGACATGTGCAGACGCCTCAATAAAATCGGTCTCTTCCTTATCATTAGGAATTGAAATTTCCTTGAATACTTTAACTTTCACTACCTGATCGAACACTTTCATGGTCAATTCTCCATTAGGCACGCCGATTAGTGTTCGTCCCATTGCAAGGAATGGTCATCCCAAGATGATCGGGGTATTCTTATCCTCTTCAAAGTCTAACACCACAAAGTCAGTTGGAAATATCAATGGGTCAACCTTTACCGGCACGTCTTCTACCACCCCCAATGGATAAGTTATTGATCTATCTACTAGTTATAGAATGATATTTATTGTCTTTACTTCCTTTAAGCCCAACTTTCTTTATATGGACAGTGGCATAAGGTTTATACTTGCTCCTAGATCACATAGGGCTCTTTCTATATCTTGATTACCAATTACACAAGGAATAGTAAATCTCCCCGGATCTTTCAACTTAGGAGGGAGCTTTTTCTGCAGAACTGCACTACACTTTTTCGTTAAAGCCACTATTTCGAATTCATTAAGCTTGCGTTTCTTTGAAAGAATCTCTTTCATGAACTTGACATAGCGTGACATCTGCTATAGTGTTTCAGCGAACAAAATGTTAATGTGAAACTATTTGAAGATGTCCATAAATTTAGAAAACTGATTCTTGAGCTTTTGATGTGATGCCCTCAAATTCGGACACTCATATCTCAAATTCGGTGCATCACGTGCAACTTCTAATATCATACTAAAATCATTAATAATGGAATAATAGAATAATTTACATTGTTATAACATAAATATTCCTATCCCAAAATTATTCTTTCCCCGACTTCATCCCAACACAACGGTGTTCTTCACTTCGAGTAAAGAGCTTCATACGGTGGCATGCCGATACTCGTATGATAACTATTGTTTTAATCAAATTCAACTAAGGGTAAGAGGTCATCCCAGTTTCCCTTGAAGTCCATCACGTAAGCTCTAAGCATGTCTTTTAATGTTTGTATGGTTCGCTCATTCTGCCCATCAGTTTGTGGATGATAAGCGGTACTCAATATTAATGGGGTTCCCATCCTTGCTTGCAAACTTTTCCAAAAATTCGACGTGAAAAGCGGATCTCGATCGGAGACAATCGACATCGGCACTCCATGTCGTGATACGATTTCCTTTACATATAAATTTGCTAACTGATTGAGATTGAATTGGATCTTGATGGGTAGAAAATGATTTATCTTTGTTAGTCGGTCCACAATAACCCAAATGGCATCATAACCCTTCTGTGTAATCGGAAGTCCAACCACGAAGTCCATCGTAATATGCTCTCATTTCCACTCTGGTATTTCCAACGGTTGAAGTAGTCCACTTGGCCTATAGTGTTCTGCTTTGACTCTTTGATAAGTAAGACATCTACTAACGCATTCTACCACAGATTGGGCCACCAAAAGTGTTTTCGAAGATCCTGGTACATTTTCGTGCCTTCTAGATGAACAGAATATGTCGTATTGTGTGCCTCATGCAAGATTTCTTCTCTCAGTTCGGTTACAGCTGGAACCCATACTTGACCCACAAATCTTAATATACCGTCTTTATCCATCTTGAACTTTTCTTCTTCATTTTCTACTATTCTCTTCCTTATCTTCTCGCATTCTTCATCTCTTTCTTGTGATTCCTTTATTCTATCTAATAATGTCGGGTGAGCTTCCATCACAAATAACCCTCAGACTTTCTTGGTCCCTTTACTTCTATTTCCAATTTCTCTATTTCTTTTATTAACTCCTCTTGAGTTGTTAATCTAACCAAGTTCTCCCTTCCTTTTCTACTTAAAGCGTCGGCTACTACGTTAGCCTTTCCCTGGTGATAAAGAATCTCGCAGTCATAATCCTTGATTAATTCCAACTACCTTCTTTGCCGCATGTTCAACTCCTTTTATGTGAAAATATATTTCACACTCTTGTGGTCCGTGTATATCTCACATTTTTCTCCATATAAGTAAGGCCTCCAAATCTTCCATGCAAAAATCACAACCGCTAACTCCAAGTCATGGGTAGGGTATCGTTTTTCAAAATCATTCAACTATCGCGACGTGTACGCAATGACATTTCCATGTGCATTAGCACACAACTAAGTCCTCTGTGTGACGCATCACTATACACCACAAATCCTCCTGTATCATTTCATAATGATAATACAGGCGCCTCACCCAACCTCATCTTCAACTCTTGGAAACTCTCTTCACATTTGTCCATCCACACGAACTTCACCATCTTCCTCGTCTTATTGTCAGCGGGTTCGCTATCTTAGAAAAGTCTTAGATAAATCTTCGATAGTATCCGGCTAACCCAAAGAAAATTCTTACTTTTGTTGGCGTCTTTGGTTGTTCCCAGTTACTTACCGCCTCCACTTTTGCAGGATCCACTGAATCCCATTTTGATCTATCACGTGTCCTAAAAATTGAACCTTCTCCATCCAAAATTCATATTTCAAAAATTTTGCGTCCATCTTTTCCCTTCTCACCCTCATCATCGATAGGAGTCACTACCAAAATTGGCTCAGCTATCAATGGTGCTCCATACACCACGTGTATGTCACATGGCTCCTCCTCTACTACTCTACTATGTCCTCCCAAGTCCGTCATCCTAGAACCACAAACATAAGACAACAAACAACAAATTCCATTAGACCATAAATTCATTGCATGGAATGAAAATATATTTCATAATACCACTAAACCGCTAGGAAAACTCTATATGAGTTTTACCTCCTTCTATCCTGTAAGTTCTTCTAAGGTTATAGTCTAAGGATTCTTGCTCCTATGGTTTATAACTTAATGCTTTGATACCAACCTGTGACTAAAATCATACTAAAATAATATAAATATTTATATTATCTAATATCATACTAATTCTAAACTAATATCATACTAAAATCATTATAAAATAATATAAATATTTATATTAACTAATAATAATATCATACTAATTCTAATATCATACTAAAATAGTTAACAACAGAATAATAGAATAATAGAATAATTTACATTGATATAATATAAATATTCGCATCCCAAGGTCTCGTGACCGTTACTACAACATTCCAGTAATATAAACTGAACATGACTTAAACATAATTTAATCATCCCTTAATACATCATTATAATCACATTAATAATAATAATTCTCCTACACTCAAAGGACTAAGCTATTCCGTAGCCTTGTCCTTTTATTTGTCTTTTCTTGAAGTACCGCATTGCTCTGCCTTAACAATAATACTTTTAGGGAAGCCAGAATGTACAAGTTTGCCCAACAAGTAATATAGCAATAAGAATAAACAGTTATAAAGTTCAAATCTCAAAGGTATAACAGTAAATGACAGTTCAAGAATAACAAGAAGTATTAATAGTTCTCAATAAGTGTCGTTATAGACTGAAGGATATCAACAAGATTTCAAAGTTTAATCATTTCAAGGTTCAGTAAGAATGAACACTGAGCAGTCACTAGGGACTAAGAACTCTTGCTAAAATTAACAGTATTATACTGTAAATCCAATATAAACGAGTACAACAGGTGATCAGCCTAAAGTACCCTACGTTATACCTAACATTTAAACATGCTCGTATGTGCGCACGTTGGTTTCTCGACAATTATATAATTTCCCCTTCAATGAGGGTTGTTCATCTCAGTAGATTTACGAGAGTTCGCACCAAGTCAATTGGTTTGGATAGCTTTCTAACACATGATAATAGTCTAGCCGAATCAAAGGCTTAGACAACTTGTATAATGTATTTAAGAACGATAATTTCAATGCTTGCAACAACGTCAAGGTATACAAATGATTTCCGAATAGTAATAGATATTTGCTCGATATAAATATGGTTCATATGGCATCAATTCGGATTATACAATATATACAGTGTAAGAATTAGGGAACTTGCCCGAGTCGTTGATTATATTCAACCTTGACTTCTTATCCTTTGAATAACCTATGTTTATCATAGTCATTCTAACGGTTAATCTCTATAATTTTTCCACATATAAATCCAATTGATCTATCACATACATCATATAATTAAGATTCACAAATCAATCTATTTAATTAATTATTCCCTTATTCATCACTCGTTTCATTCTATTTATTATTCTTTACTTTATTTACCCTAAATAAAATAATATTCTATCATTTTACTTGTTTAATTAATGGTTCACAATTTTTAATTTATTTATTCATAGACAAATAAATGATTCTTACTTTACTTGTTATCATTTAATTACTCTTTAAGTAATTTTCCTTAATTACTATTCATTAACCTTCACAATACACAATTACTCTTTCAATAATTTTCTTAATAATTATTTGTACTTTATTAGTCCACAAATAAAATAATCTAGTTACTATTTTATTTGCTTAATCTATAATTAGAGTTATTAGTTCACAATAAAAAACTTTTAATATTATTTAATAGTTTATTCTTCATTAATCCATAATTAATTCACAATTATCTTTCCATTTAAAATAATCTTTACAATTAAAATAATTCTTTAATATTACTTTAATTGTTTACAATTTATTAAACCATATTTAAAATAATCCTTACTATTATTTTAATTGGTTAATCTAAGTCAAAGTAATTACTAATGTACAATTAAAATCTCATTTTAATTGTTTATTAGTAACTCACAATTAATTATAATTATTATTTTATTTTATCTTGTTATTAATCTTATTTTATCTCATTTTATCTTAAAAAATCCAAGCTTTGACCCGTTTGACCAACCCGACCTGAACCGGACCGACCCAACTCAAAAAATGGCCTAGCGCCTAAGCGCTTGAAATAAGCCTGGGTTGAGCGCCTAGGTGCTCCTTAGCAGAATCCAAAATTTTGATTTTTCCAACATTTTGATGTTTGACCCTTTTTTATTCAATCTCCCATAACTTGTTCATTTTATATCTAAATGAGTTCAACCCACTTTCATTATCTCATAAACTTACATATCTTCAATATTTGATATCTTGAACAATTTTTCTAAAATATTTATTTAATTAAATTGTTGATTTTTCCAAGTTAGGGTTCATACTTGGACATGTTTTACCAATTATTTAGCTACGAGTTCGTTTTACGTCCAAATCCGATGATCCAACTTGGGTTATTGTAAAAATCCAAAACTCTAATAAGACTCGGATATGTAAATTAAGTTATATTAATAAAATCTCTCCGTTCTGAAAGTGTTATGTGCTAATATATACTCTGTTTAACGAATTAGATCAAATAAATTTTCATCCAAAAATTGACGTGCTTGACACCTCGTGCTTAAAAAATTTCTTCCGAAAATGGATTTTTTGGTATATTTGTTTTGACAAGCTACTTTGACGTGCTTACACTGACAAAATGCTTTGTCGTGCTTGTTAGGATTTGTGTAATATATACTTTTAATTCGTAAAAGATAGTAGATATCATGCTCTACTTGACTCTTCTAAAATACAATTGTATGTCTTTGACCTGTAGTGCAAAGATGAATTGTTAATGAATATCTTTAGTCAGTAGTAAAGAGATGAATTTATTAGTGTGATTATGAAAGCAGAATTGTGATTTGGTATAACCATGATTTTGATGTTTCAAGTGAAGATAGGTGATGAAAATTATCTTCGTCACAGGTGCGAAGAGGAATTTAGAACCACAATTATGATTATGAGTTATTCATATGATTGTGGATGAACCGCTGATTGATGTTACAGGATAAAATATTGTTGGTGGACTTTTAACATGGAGAAGATAATAGACCTTATGCCTATTTGACTCTTCTAATGGATTGCTTTCGTTCACTTTGCAACTATGGTTGAAAAGTTTTATCATCTATCATATGTTCTAAATCTCCGATTTATTACTTGATGAAGGCTATTGATGATGTAAATTATCTTTAGTCATGATATTCTTTCTTTGGGTTAGTTGTGCTCACCTTTTTGTTTCACAATTCCTTTCGTTAATAAGAGTGTAGCCGGGTCGAGTGGGGATAATAGGGAATAGAATCGGTGGTTACATAGTCATTGAGGTTCTCCCTAAATAGTATGAAAATAATTTTGTTGAGAACTTTAGATAAGTGTGTCGTATTGTATACGTCAGTTGATATTTAATTTTGGTGAACCGAATAGGGTGAGGTGAACCCAACTTTGGAAGGGTGTTTTGCCTCTATCATACAAGATGTCTAATGACATACAACCTCGTGTTATCATAAGACAATGTTGTGCACATCCACTTGCTGAGTATATCTATGAGCACTACCTATATGATCTTGGAGTTTATTTGAAATATAATTTTCAATTGGAGAAAACGGAGATAATTATATGTCAAGAGAAGACTCACCATTGGAAAGAAGATGATAGCAATCTTCTTGTTTTTCTTTGGGGACTATTGGGTCAACCAAGGATAATTCTGTGGACATATGATATCTATCATAACCTAGACGCATGGCCTCCCATGTACGAAGGTTTCTTTGACCACTTCCCAAAGATTTTAATTTCTAAAACAATTTTTGACTGTACTTTTATGTAAAGTACCATTGTAAGATTGTGGTCAAGGCACCATGAGAGTTATATACATTTGTATTAAAACTCACAGTTTAACTGTGGTTGTATTCTGCATGATAGTTCAATAGTTGTATAATTGAAGTTTATATTTGATTTTTATTGTATAATATCTGGCGACTCAGAATGGGTCGTGTGGACCTATTTTGGGGGCGTCACAACATGCATTTGAAACAAGCATTTCCTGGGTTATCGCCGGAACTACAACGACATTCCTTGGGGTTATCTCCAAGGATGAAACTCGGGGTTATCTCCGAGGTTGGAACTGATACTCCCGGTGTGTGTTTCGGGATTGAGACTGAACTTCTGGTGGTATCCGGAATGGATGTGAGCTGTCTTCTAGGGTTATCTCTGAAAGATGAATCTGCCCTCCTGCAATGTTAGTAACAGGTGTGCAGAAAATTTTGAGTGTCCACAGATGCCCCTCTTTATCATATTCATGCAATGCAAGGCATGGATAGGATAAAAAATCCTAGACACTTGAAATGCAACACGATAAACATGATGCCGTGTGTAGCAATATAATGCAAATGCATTATGCATGTTTTTTGTTAGATTATTTTCCAAAATGATGGGATGATTGTCGGTTCCCTGTTAATCCTGCCGGGGATGACAATCAATGATGTCTTGGACATGTGATCCAAGTCTTCCAGGATGTTGACGTTGGGGTTATCACCAAAGTCCTGAATCCTTGATACAGACTTTACTCTGAAGATGCGCCTCTTGTGTGCAAGAGATCTGTGGGGATAAAGCTTTGTTTGTTTGAGGATGTGTATAACATATTCCATCATCGGTCCTCTCCGATGAGGATGGTCTTCTCTGGTTTGTGTCACCAGCATATACCACGATCCTGTTGGAGTTACTGCCAACAGTGTGTATTATCAGGGCTGCTTGACCTTTGCTGATGTGTGTATCACTGGATAGATCCCTGTTGGGTGAACTGTTAAGATTGCTTGACCTTCATTAATGTGTGTATCAATGGTTGAATTGCGTTGTAACCCCCACCGGGGAAGGTTGTGGATAAGTGCACTGATGGATGAGATCATCAAATGGCTTTCGATGCTTCGATGGGTTTACTTGCCATCGGTTGAAATGACGTCAAGGCTGCTTGACCTTCATTGACACGTACATCAATGGTTGAATTACGTTGTAACCCCCGCCGGGGATTCGTTCATAGACAAAGAATGTGTTTTAACCCCCGTCGGGGATACGTGGATGAGTGAAAATCTGCGCTGTGACCCTCGCTGGGGACTTTATCAATGATATCGGCATTGTAACCCCCACTGGGGGCTCATATTAATGGATGACAATGCATTGTAACCCCTGTAGGGGAGTTTACCTGCACGCAAATGAGGTATAAAGTTAGATCTTAATCTTCCTTCTTTCCTATTGATGAGGAGTTAAGAATTTTGATGTTGATCACCATTTGATGTAGATTCCCAGCTTTACACAGCCTCGAGGGAACTGGTTCAGCATCCACTCTATGTATTAGGCTCTGCATGATGACTATAGAGAGATTGTACATGGCTGGGGATTCAGGACGTTCTTTTCCATCTTTCCCCGTTGTTGTCCCTAGGGTTATCTCAGGGCATTGTCCGAGCGCTGGTTTCACCAGACTTAGTCACTCCATTTGCTGGACTATGAGGTGATGATGACGCCGATGGATTGGTGGTTTATCACAGGTATGGAGTTTGGAGGGGTGTCAGTGCCTTGTACGGCGGATATTACCCCTGCAGCCGTCAGATCCTTGCTAGGAGTTTCGACGGAGGCGTTCAAGGGCAGGACTGTTCGTACAGGTCCTTTGAACGTAGATGCTATGAGCGGGATGTTGAGTGAGCCCATACCCGATGATGTGAGAGTCAGGGATCGCATTCTTCGGCGATTGTTCCTGATGATCATTACGGGCTGCTTCATTGTAGATAACTCTTCTACAGTGTCCTTCACTTTGATCAGCGCCACTCGACACGCGGACTGTATTGGAGATTATGATTGGGGTTCCTACACCTTTGCTTACTTCCTCAGGGAATGCGCATGTGCTCGCAGGGCTTGACTGAGGCTTGGTTAGGATTCTACCCATTTCTGTTGGTGAGTATTTCTCTTATCTTTTCCCATGTATAGGTTAAGAGTGTTAACTGACAGCAGTTGTTTGCCTTTGTGTTGGCATTTTTGGGCCTATGAGAGGTTCCCATGTTTACGTCCTGTGAGTGTGTTAGGCTTAGATACCTATCCACGAGGATGGAGATGGCATCATTCCATACTGGCGGAGGTCCCTGTTGCAGAGGGTTTCAATTATTGTCGCCTACAGCTGAAGTTGTTGACAGCGGATGTTATCACGTGGGTTCCCTACTTTGGGGAGCATTTGAGCATTGGATTTGAGGATGGGTACCCGACTGGAGTTGAGCACATGATTTCCACTGTAGGATTCCTCTCTTCACAGGTGAAGGATGGGAGCTCTACTTAGGAGAGCGTGCTATCAGGAGCACCACAAGAGAGATTCATATACCGATCTTGCCTCCTGCCAGGCGTTATTGGCGTGTTTCGCAGTCACCCATCATTGATATCCCTTTGTTGGGTGTTGATGGTTTTACATTATCAGAGGGTCCCTGCACTCAGGAGATGTTCCAACATTGGTGGTTCCCTCGTACCATTGGAGCCCAGACCCGCGCCACTTAGTTCATGAGGGATATGGTTCCAAGATTCGTGATGATGACGGATTGGCTGGCCTGTGTCAGAGATCAGACTCATGTGACATAGATTAACAATTTGACCCGACAGTTAGACCGAGCACATTTCTTTATCCGGCACTTGGACAGAGATCCTTCAGAGGCAGATACTTTTGATCCTTCCAGCTCTGGCGCTGGCCCCTCAAGTGACCCATATTGTTTTATCGGTGCAGATCCTCCCTTGTATAGGCCTGACATCCCTGTGGATAGAGATCTAGTGACTCAGGAGGAGTTACATCAGGTGGACAGGATTGATGATGTAGACATTGACACCATTGTCTTCTTCTGATGTATTCTCATTATCTCTTTTGATAGGCCTCTGTTAGACATTGGGTAGCTTTGCCCCATTCTTGCTATATCTTTTGATAGGCCTCTGTTAGTTGTAGGGCAGTTTTGCCCCAGTTTCTTGTATTTTAGCTGTACAGAGATGTATTAGATGATGATATACTTAGGAATGTATGTACAATTTTTCATTCCCTATATCATATTGCCATCTATTGTATCATGCATGTTATTATGTTATGCATATGTATGTATGTCCAGAGATATTCAGCATTGCCCCCTGGATGGTCTTATGACACGGCCCGTATGTAACAATCGAGAAATTTTTGTAATTAATTTAAATATTTATTGAATTAAATAAATATTTTAAATAATTTATTTATTGAGGAAAATAAATAATTGATGAATTGTGGTGAATTAATTTTGTAACTAAATTGATTAATGTTACTTAAATTGAATAATGATAATTTTATCTTAAGAATTTAATTTAAGAAAATAATTAAATTAAATCAATTGCTTAATATTTAAGAAAATAATTAAATTAAATGAATTGTTTAATATTAAAGGAAATAAATAAATTAAATAAATTGATGTTTCTAATTTATTAATTAAATTAGATATATAATTATTTATTAATTATAAGTATAATTATAATGAGATTATAATTATTATTATTATAAGTTATTTAAATTAACTAAAGGTGTGACACATGAAACTATATAATATAATAATATAAAAATAATCTAGTTTGAGGGAATAGGTGGTAGCCAAACAAGTACTTTTGGCCTTTGGCTTATTCCAACTGACGTCTTTTTAATTTTTTTTAACTGAAAGAGAACGTGGGAGGATGGCCATATCAGTTATTTTACGCATATTATTTCCTAAGGCTAGCGCTCAGTTTTTCTTGTTCACGTATTTTGCTAAGGGGAATAATAGAGGTTTAGAGAGAGAGCTTGGAAGAAAAGAGAAAAACACTGAGTTTTTTTTTTGAGATTGGCAAGAAGAAGAAGGGAATTTCTAAGCCCTAACTCTATCTTTAGCTAGCATATAATCAAGGGTTTAAGGTATAAATTTCTTCTAACTTATATGTTTTGATTTCTTTGTGGTTATTCCCTAAAAGTTTATAGTTATGATTGGATTGATATATATACTTGTATATATGGATTATAAATTGATAATCATCATATATGGTTGATACTTATACATGATTGTAGTAAGAGAATTCATGAAAATTATATTGGTATTCTTGAGTTTTTAGGAAAAGGGAAGAAATTGGGTGGATGATTTTCTAGAATAATTGGTAATTGTGTTGTAAAGGGTTTATAATCTATTATGTGTTGTCTTCAAGTGGGTTTAAAGTATCAAATTCGTGTAAATTGGTTGTAGGAAGAAAAGTATATAACAATGTTTATACATGAAAATTGGCTTTAGAAAGTATAAAATTTTATGCCCTACATGTGTTATAATATGTAAATTAAGGGTGGATTGTGTTAGTATGTTAAGAAACAAAAGCGGTATAGTTTAAATCATGTCAATTGGTTAAGAAACGAGTTCGTGGTGATCGAATTCGCTAAATGTGTAAAAAAAATGAAGAAATTTAGGAATTGGGGGTTTTGATTCCTCAAATTTGTGCATATGTGATGTTTATGTAGTTAGAATGGTGTATAACATGTGTAACTATGTTGTTACAAAGTTAAGTTGCTAGGTTCTATGAAATTGTGGAAATTGGGAGGTTGGTGTGGTCGATGCAATAACAGTAGTGCAGGTTTACATGCGGGCATGGCCAATTGTTCTTGCAAGACCATTGTGTGTGAAAAAGCAATTGCTTAATTGGTTTCTGAGACGAGCACCCAGTAAGAATACTTGGCAGGTGCCAAGGCTTCTGGGTAGTAGCAGAATTGCTAAGGCGTTCCACAGAGCCTAGGCAGTGAAGTCTGCTTATTTGTAGGACATACTAATGGACTTAATCTAGTTTGGCAAGCATGTTAATGATGTTACAACATAATGTGGACTATAATAACATATTTTAATGTGATGTAATACAAAGTGTAAAGATTTTGAAGTAATTATTTATATAAGTTATGAAATGAAACCAAATGTGATGTTTTCAAAAGTTAAAGATAAATGATAAGGTTTATGTTGAATATTCTATGATTTCAGATTCGTTAGGGAGTTAACCAATATGGCTAGATGTAAGGTTAGGGTTATGACCTAAATGAAGGGTTAAACCCATAAAGCTAATATTAATACAACTAATGGTTGTTGCGATTTCAATTATATATGTAGGGTAATTGGAGAATATTTTACACTTATGTAGCTTACATACATGGCAAGTTTCTAAACCTTACCTCTTTACATTGAGAAAGCTTTCTAACTTCATTCTTTTCATATTGAATGCAAGTTTCCATTCCTAAATTATCATTGTACAAGTTCCTAAAATTTTTTGTAAAGTTGAACAAGCCTAATTTATCTTGCGTATGTTTGTACAAGCTCTTGTAACTTAATTTGTTACATCGAGTGAGTTTCACTTTCCTTATTATTATTCGAGGCATATATTGTTCTAATACATTGATTCAAGTGAGATTGTTCTAATTCTTTGAATATAGTACTTTGCATGTATATCATGTTTATTCAATTATATATTGTTGATATTCGATCTTTGACTTTGATAGCATTGTTCAGTTACACATTCTTATATTAGACCTTCAAGTAGTAAGCAAACTTTTATTGATTGAATTAATCCATAATTGAATAGTTTTCTAAAATTCTAGAAACACTGATAAGCTAGTTCCAAACTAAACTTTCTTTAGTGTGAAAATTCTAAAACCAAACTGAAACGAACAACCCTAACATAGGGGATTTTATACGTGTAATGTTTAGATGTTTGTGCACAATACATGGTACAAAGGACTGATCTCCCAAAGTACATTAAGAAGGGTCTGTATAGTCTAAATGATTGTAAGGTTGGGGTAATAATACCTAAATACCGGAGACATAGTTCGTGGTCTTAAGACCCTCAGATATTAAAATTCGAACTTGTTTTCTATTTTTGATTCGTAGAACAAGTTCATTATTGTTCAGCACTCGTTGTTATCATTACTACTCTCTATATCAGTGAGCAATTGTTTGCTCACTCTTCCAATTAACACTGCAGCTAAAGTGGAGAAAGTTGATGAGCCATCTATTAGCAAAGGAAAGGGCAAGATATCCAAGTGTTGAAGACTTATGAGAAAGTAATTTTAATTTTTTATGCTACCAGACTTATTTTATTTTATGATGTATTCCACAAACTTATGTAATAATTTTAAGGTTAGATTACCTGGGATTATTCTGAGATGATGATGTAACCCTTTAATGGGAAAGATTATTGTTTAAGTTATTTAAATTAAGTCTTTATCCTTTGATTATGGGTAGTTAGATGTAATGGTTTTGAATAGTGAGCACCAAATCATGTGGGAATGGAGTACCTGGATTTGGGGGTGTCACAGGTTGGTATCAGAGCTTTAGGTTATGAACCTTAGGTGGGGAAACCTTATGAAGTAACCTTTAAGGAAACAGAAAACATAGAGGTGTCCAATTCTTATCGAGTTTTAAGGAATGGATTAATGTATCCATTGAAGTTAAATAATAAAAGACATTATGTGCTATGTGTGAATAACTTATGTGCTTGCGAGTATTGAAAAGTAAAACTTAAAATATTTTGTTGTCAAGATGTCTAATGAAGGAGAATCCAGTCCAACTAGGGAAGTGATACCTCACGTACCTAGAGATGACGAACCCCGGGATATTCATGTTGTGCGGGAATAGTTGATCCAGGAGGATGAGCACCGATCCTGAGGAGGATAGTTCTGAGGAGATAGAGGAGGATGATGAGGAAGAGGATCCTGAGGAGTTTCCACCAAACTCCATATCAACCGAGATGTATGACACTCTGTACGACCATAACATAGAATTGCAGGACAAAGTTAAGGAGCTGAAGGAGTTGATTGAGATGCATCACGCTTCGATGGAGCAGAAGGATGCAGAGATTCAAGAACTCGACTCACGCCTTGGAAACACAGAGTGGGACCTGGTTCATATAAAGGGTCAGTATGAAGATCTGTTGGCGGTGAACGAGAAGATGAAGACTGACATGGAGAAATTAAAAGATGACTTCAAAGAGGAATCGACTAAGCGTGCAAGGGCAGAGGATGCTTAGATGAAGGCGACTCAACGTGCAGACCGTGCTGAGGCTAAGGTCCAAGTGAAAAAGGCCAAGATGAATGAGATGGATTACACCTTAAATTCGGCGATTGATAGGGCCCAGGATCGAGTCTTTTATTACCCACCTCAGTTTGAGAATTCGCCGTGGTTCGTGATGGATCGTAGAACGACGTATCGTATCATGGAGGAAGAGCATCGAGAAGCCTTACGACGTCTTAATATGTCTAGATAGAGAGAATAGTAATAATAATAATTCGTGGTTAAGTAAGTAAGTAAATAAACTGTGAATCCCTTATTTTTAGACGAATAAAGGGATAATATGAGTATGTAATCCTGAAACTTGTCTAGTTCAGGAAAGGGAATGTTAATAGCGGTTATGCTATCTTTAATATGTTTTAAAATGTTATGAATGAATAAAATATCAAGGTTTATTTGAAATGTTACGTGTTATAGCTTTAATCTTAGAATGTTTAAGTTAAACTTCAAATACCCAAGAAGTTGAGTAATGAACTAATAAGCGTATATTTTAACAGAAAATTCCTCCTAGAAGAAGATAACCACGTCAACAAGCACCTCCTGAGGGGTCTACAAATAATAATAGCGAGGCCAACGCTAATTCAGTTCAGCAGTTGGTAGCTCTGTTGACGGGTGCACTTGCGAATCAACCGCAAGATCAAGTCACGACCTTTAAGGAATTCAAAGCGGTTGGACCGCCAGAGTTTCAAGGGTATATGAATCAAGTAGAAGCCCAAACTTGGATCATGGAAATGGAGAAAGTGTTCGACGTTGCTAGAGTTAACGAAGATCAGAAGACTGCATTCGCAACGTTCATGTTGAAGTCTGAAGCTAGCTACTGGTGCCATACAAATAAGGTTTGTGGGGGACAAGGAGTGATAACGTGGGATAGATTTAAGGAGATGTTTTTCGAAATATACTTTCCAGTGAGTTCTCAAAATGAGTTGGAGGTGTAATTTCTAGAGCTAAAACAAGGAACTATGACGGTGCCAGAATATGCTGCTAAGTTTAAAGTTGGCTAGATTTGCCACTTATCAAGTCAATGCCGACGAGCGAAAGGCGAGAAGGTTCGAACAAGGATTGAAACCCTAGCTGTATAGCATGGTTTCAATGTTCTAGTTAAATACGTTTGCGGCTATACTGGAAAAGGCAATTATCGCGGAAGGAGGAAGCGATGCTTTGACCAAGTACAATCAAGAACAGAAGAAGAGGAAGAATGAGAATGAAAATAAGGCTGGTGGAAGTAACGTTGGAAATAACAATCAAAGGAGGAAGTGGAGCGAGAATTCGACTGCGGGAGGACAACAAGGAAGTTAACCAAAAAAGAAATTTGAAGCTTGTGCTATGTGCGGGAAGAACCATACTGGGGTATGTTTGAAGGGAAAGCGGGTCTGTTTCAACTATGGTCAGGAGGGACGCATTGCACCGAACTGTTTTAGTCCGAAGAAAGGAGCATGTTTTACCTGCGGTTCAAAGGATCACATGCCTCGTGATTGACCTAAGAAGCCAGCGGGAAGTGCAAGTGGTGGAAAAGGAAACAACAACAGTGGTGGTGCATTGACTATCATCGGACCAAAGACGGTCAATTTACCCTCTTCATGATGACTTTTAATATGGCCGCAATGCGGGATCTTTATGCAGATCTAAGGATGTGGTGTCAGGTATCATTTTGATTAATGGTATTAATGCTTATGTACTATTTGATTTGGGTGCTACTTGTTCATTTATATCCGATGAATTTGCTCAAAACTTAGATTTGCCTTAGGAAGAATTAGAATTTCCCTTAAGTATAGAGATTGCGAATAGGGAAGTGATTCCTGTTAAATTCATATATAGGAATTGTAGAGTGGATATAAAAGGTCACGAGTTGATGTTATACTGGGAATGGATTTGTTATTCAATTACGGAGTAGTAATTGATTGCCAAAGGAAGTGTGTTAACCTTATGACTCCGTCAAAGGTTGTGTTTTTTTGGCAGCAAGTCACCTCGACAAGCAAGTTGTTTGACGGTGATGCAAGCCAAGAAGTTGTTGAGACAAGGATGTGTAGGATACTTAGCCTACATAGTCGATACACAGAAGAAGAGTGCAAAGCTAGAAGAGATACCGATCATAAGAGATTTTGCAGAAGTATTTCCAGACGATTTGTCGGGTCTTCCGCCAGATCGATAAATCGAGTTCGTGATTGACTTACTACCAGGAACGACCCCGATATCTAAGGCACCATACTTGGCCCCAGTAGAAATGAAAGAGTTGATGGTGCAGTTGAAAGAATTGCTCGACAAGAAGTATATTTAGCCGAGTGTGTTGCCATGGGGAGCACCGGTGTTGTTTGTTAAGAAGAAAGATGGATCAATGCGGCTCTGTATTGACTATCGAGAATTGAATAAGGTCACGATTAAAAATCAATATCCGTTACCTAGAATTGATGACCTATTCGATCAATTGAAGGGAGCGAGGTATTTCTCAAAGATAGACTTGAGAAGTGGTTATCATCAGTTGAAGGTGAGGCCGAAGGATGTACCAAAAATAGCGTTCAGAACTCGATATGGTCATTACGAGTTTCTAGTTATGTCTTTTGGTTTAACCAATACACCTGCAATGTTCATGGGTTTGATGAACAAGGTGTTTAAACCATTCTTAGACAAATTTATGGTGGTGTTTATTGATGATATATTGGTATATTCCAAAACCAAGGAGGAACATGTTGAACACTTAAGAGTGACGTTGGAGACATTGAGAAAAGACAAGTTGTACGCTAAGTTCTCAAAATGTGAATTTTGGTTGGACGCGTGTCTGATTTCTCGGACGCTGCGTTATTGATTAGATGTAATTGGTAGATCCATCAAAGGTTGAAGTCGTAATAAATCGTGATCACCAAGACACCGTCAGAAGTAAGGAGTTTCTTAGGATTGGCAGGTTACTACAGGCATTTTATTCAAGACTTTTCCAAGATCGCGACTCCATTAACGAACTTAACTAGGAAAGCGGTTAAGTTTGTTTGGACAGATAAGTGCGAGGAGAGTTTTCGAGAATTGAAGAAGAGGTTGAGTTCAGCACCTGTGTTTTCATTGCCTGATGATACAGGAAATTGTGTGGTGTATAGTGACGCATCGCATAAAGGACTAGGCTGTGTGCTTATACAAAACGGCAGAGTTATTGCGTATGCATCACGTCAGTTGAAAGATTACGAGAAAGGGTATCTGACTCATGACTTAGAGTTGGCGGCGATGGTGTTTGCCCTGAAAATTTGGAGACATTATCTTTATGGAGAGAGGTGTGAGATATATACTGACCATAAAAATTTGAAGTATATCTTTACACAAAAAGATTTGAATATGAGATAAAGAAATTGGTTGGAGCTGATCAAAGATTATGACTGTGAGATTTTCTATCATCCCGGAAAGGCGAATGTTGTTTTTTTTTTGTTGCTAAATTTGTGATGTATTAAAAGAAAAAAAGATTACAAAAACATGGGAGACCCCAATCCGAGTATAGCAAAGACATCATATGACATGCCATATGAGGCCATGACTATAGCAGACTACAGGAAAGAACCTAACAAACTATCACAAAAAGCTTGGAACAGACCAAGACAGTACAAAATAGCTTAAACAAGCATTAAAACAAACAGACCAAAGCCATGCAATAGAACTAGAAATTTTAAGTTTCAAATCAAGTCAGTTCCGGAGGATTAGAACAAGGCCAGCCCCTTTTAGGTGAAGGAGCAGTCAAGGTTGTACAGCTGCCTGACCAAATGAAAACTCGTATAGACCCCAACAGGCCCAAGGTCCATTAACTAGATTCCACAACATAAGATCATGGAGCACTCGACTAAGGATAACCTCCTCGCCCACCTCCTACCCACCTCGCTCTCTTCATACTTGCCCACTTCCTGCTCGCCCACCTCCTGACTACTTCGCCCACCTGCTGCTCGCCCACCTGCTTACTACCTCATGTTCATGCTCGCCCAAATTCATGAGCAACACCTGCTCAAGCTCGCCCACACCAGCCTCCTGCTCATGCTCGCCCATCACTTAGATTCCTTCACTTAGATCCCACACCAACCTCATGCTCACCAGCTCGCCCAAAACATACCAACACCAAAACCTTGCCCGCCTCGCATAGAATAGTGGCAGAAGCTTCACAAACAATTATAATAGCCAGGTACAGAAATATTGACTGATATTGGTAGCCTTTAGGAAAGTATTACATGTTAACAATCTAGATTTAATAATGTTTATAACATCTTTTTGCCAGGGCTTGAGGGGGAATGATGGAATTTCTGTGAAGCTTAGCATTGTGTGCTTCCCAAATTTTGTAGAATTAGACTGCAAGAGTGAGACACATAATGTTTCTGGACATTTTTATTCCTTGGAAGGAAGAAAGGTAATCCAAAATATCAGCCCAGGAGTTTGAGATACTATTCCACTGCCCCAAGTCTGTAGCACTACGAAAGGGACGGGAGAAAGGGACGGGAGTTGCTGATGCTTTAAGTAGAAAGGGAAGGGAGAAGTTAATGTTGTTAACTGCTCAGGAGAAGCTAGTGTCGAAAATGGCTAAGATGGAGTTAGAAATTAAATATCCGACAGAATACGATGAAAAGCTGTTCCAGATGGGAAACGGTTCAACGTTGGTAAATAAGGTGAAAAATGCACAACTTGAGGATGAAGACTACGAAAAGATAAAACAAAAAATATCTGAAGGTGAGGAAAACAAATTCAAAATCGATTCGGAAGGGTTACTTCGATTCGAATGGAGAATTTGGGTTCTGCCAGTACCAGAAGTTAAAGAGGAAATTCTGAATGAAACTCACAACTCAAGATATTCAATTCACCTTGGGAGTACAAAGATGTACCAGGATCTTAGACATCATTTTTGGTGGTCGAATATGAAGAAAGATGTAGCCGAGTGCGTGGCAAAGTGCTTAAAGTATCAGAAAGTTAAGGCTGAGCATCAAAGGCCAAGCGGATTATTGAAACCGTTGGAGATACCATAATGGAAATGGGAGAATATCATAATGGATTTTGTGGTAGGTCTTCCAATAACCCACCAAGGTTAGATGCCATTTGGGTGATTGTCGATCGATTGACAAAGTCGGCACACTTTTTGCCAATCAAGCTTCGATTTAGCCTAGATCGGTTAGCAAAATTGTACGTTAAGGAAATTATTTCAAGACACGGTGTACCTGTGTCAATTGTATCAGATAGAGATCCATGTTTCACATCTAATTTCTGGAAATGATTACAAGAATGCTTGGGAACACAGTTGAGAATGAGCACAATGTACCATCCTCAAACCGACGGATAGATTGAGAGAACCATCCAAACACTATAAGATATGCTCAGAGCATGTATCATAGATTTTAAGGAAAATTGGGATAACCATCTACCATTGGTGGAATTTGTTTATAATAATAGTTATCACACGAGTATTGGCATGCCGCCTTACGAAGCGTTATATATTGGCAGAAATCTGAGAACTCAGATTATCTTTGGGATGAGGTAGGTGAACGTCAGCTATTTGGTCCAGAATTGGTACAACAGATTGTTGAGATCATTAAGGTTATTCGAGCGGGATTGATAGCTACACAAGATAGACAGAAGAAATATGCCGATCAGCATCGACAAAATAGAGAATTTGATGTCGGTAGTTATGTTTTCTTGAAAGTGTCTCCTTGGAAGGGGAAAATTCGATTTGGCAAGAAGGAAAATTAAGCCCTAGGTTTATAGGACCTTTTGAAGTGCTTCGACGGGTTGGTGAAATGGCGTACGAGGTAGCTTTACCTCCAGAGTTGGAGCATATTCATAATATTTTCCATGTCTAAAGTATTGAGACCATATAAGCCTGACTATAAGCATGTTATAGAATATGAGCCCTTACAGTTTAAGAAAGATTTGTCATATGAAGAAGTCCCTGTTCAAATTGTTGACAGAAAAGAGTAAATACCGAGGAACAAGGTGATACCTCCTGTTAAGATAATTTGGAGGAACCACAATGCTGAGGAAGCTACGTGGGAACTTGAAAGCGTTATGATGAAGAATTATCCTCAGTTATTTGTTTGATCTTGTGTAGCGATTACGGGGATGTAATCTTGTTAAGGAGAGAAGAATATAACGAATAAATTTTTCGAGTTGTGATTCTGGGGACAGAATCCTTTTAAGGAGGGAAGGATGTAACGATCGAGTAATTTTTATAATTAATTTAAATATTTATTGAGAAAAATAAATAATTGATGAATTGTGGTGAATTAATTTAGTAACTAAATTGATTAATGTTAATTAAATTGAATAATGATAATTTTATCTGAAGGATTTAATTTAAGAAAATAATTAAATTAAATCAATAGCTTAATATTTAAGAAAATTATTAAATTAAATGAATTGTTTAATATTAAAGGAAATAAATAAATTAAATAAAGTGATGTTTCTAATTTATTAATTAAATTATATATATAATTATTTATGACTAAAAGACAAAATGCACCCCAAACTGTACATGCTGACTTTTGCACCCCAAACTGAAAAAGGTGTCTAAGTACACCAAAAACTTCACTTATGCTGAACAAAATGCACACTTTTATGACTTAACGGGTCAAAAATGACCGGCTAAGGCTGTAAATCTTATTATAGAGGGGTAAACTTGGTATTTTATATTTATTAACTAATCTCTTTCCCTTCTCTCTCTCTCCTCCATAACCAACAGTCCTAGACTACTGCCATGTAGTTGTTCCCTATTCGGGGACTGATTTTCACTTGCTTCTCCACCTTAAATGATTGTGACAAAAAGGTAGTAGTTCCTTTAAACAATCTCAGCTCCAGCTTCTCCTTGGCCTGAAGATACTCAAAAATGGTCGTGAAAGGGAGGTTCAACAAACGGCCTTCTATTACTGCCTGCAACAAATGAATTGTTTCTGTGGTTAATTGTATGGCGGGCCTATTTTCTACCATCCAAAAAAATATATGGAAGACCACTTAATACATTACAGTAGCAATGATATATTACCACGTGATGTTTGCCAATAGCCTTCTTCACTGAATCTGAATGTGACTGAAGCACTGGGATATGAAGCAAATACGGGATACTTAGCAAACAACATCGATCAACAAATGTACGAACAAAGTGGTCAAAAATATCCAAAGCATAATTGATATCTTAATGTCATAACAAATCTGGTGAATACCAACTCCACCCCCAACCTCAACCCAAAGAAAAGACAAGGAAAAAAGAATTTGGTCCTCTACAATGGAATCTAAAATGTGCCAATTCAATTCTTAAGCTCTTTAGCATCTCTCAAATATATTGGTTGGGTAACTGAATAATATTTTGCTACTTGGGAATTAGTTTCAGAACTAGACGTTAATAATGAGAAAAGGCCCTCACTCGTTAAAGTTTGCTCAAGGTAAAGCCAGTATGTTATAGCAGTCCATCAAATGAATGCCCCCAATAATTCTTCTCTCTTCCAAATGCATGAAAACCAAAGGTAAAGCCAGTATGTGTTTTGGTTTCTTTATGGTTATTCCCTAAAAATCTATATATATGATTGGATTGATATATATACTTGTATATATGGATTATAAACTGATAATCATCATATATGGTTGATAATTATACATGATTGTAGTAAGAGAATCCATGAAAATTATGTTGGTATTCTTGAGTTTTTGGGAAAAGGGATGAAATTGGATGGATGATTTTCTAGAATAATTGGTAATTGTGTTGTAAAGGGTTTATAATCTGTTATGTGTTGTCTTCAAGTGTTTTTAAAGTATCAAATTCGTGTAAATTGGTTGTAGGAAGAAAAGTATATAACAATATTTATACATGAAAATTGGCTTTAGAAAGTATAAAATTTTATACCCTATATGTATTATAATCTGTAAATTGAGGTTGGATTGTGTTAGTATGTTAAGAAACGAAAGAGGCATAGTTTAAATCATGTCAATTGGTTAAGAAACGAGTTCGTGGTGATCGAATTTGCTAAATGTGTAAAAAAATAAGAAATTTGGAAATTGGGGGTTTTGATTCCTCAAATTTGTGCATATGTGATGTTTATGTAGTTAGAATGGTGTATAGCATGTGTAACTATGTTGTTACAAAGTTGAGTTGCTAGGTTTCATGAAATTCTGTGGAAATTGGGAGAGTTGGTGTGGCTGGTGCAATAACAGTCTGTGAGGTTTCTGTCAGTTGTGGCCAGTACCTTACCTTGTAGACTCCAAGACCACAAAGTAAACTTGACAAATGTGTAATTAATTGGTTTCTGAGATGAACACCAAATAGCATTTACACACAGTTCAAGGCACAGAAGCGTGGCAATTGCTTGCCATGCCATGTGCCTAACCAGTGAAGTCTGCTTATCTGTATGACATGACTAATGGGTTTAATCTAGTTTGGCAAGCATGTTAATGATGTTAAAACATAATATGGACTATAATAACAGATTTTAATGTGATGTAATACAAAGTGTAAAGATTTTTAAGTAATTATTTAAATAAGTTAGGAAATGAAACCAAATGTGATGTTTTCAAAAGTTAAAGATAAATGATAAGGTTTATGTTGAATATTGTGTGATTTCAGATTCGTTAGGGTGTTAACCAATATGGTTAGATGTTAGGTTATGGTTATGACCTAAATGATGGGTTAAACCCATAAAGCTAATATTAATACAACTAATGGTTGTTGCGATTTCAATGATATATGTAGGGTAATTGGAGAATATTTTACACTTGTGTAGCTTACATACAAGGCAAGTTTCTAAACCTTACCTCTTTACATTGAGCAAGCTTTCTAACTTCATTCATTTTCATATTTAATGCAAGTTTCCATTCCTAAATTATCATTGTACAAGTTCCTAAAATTGTTTGTAAAGTTAAGCAAGCCTAATCTATCTTGCGTATGTTTGTACAAGTTCTTGTAACCTAATTTGTTAAATCGAGTGAGTTTCACTTTCCTTATTATTATTCGAGGCATATATTGTTCTAATACATTGATTCAAGTGAGATTGTTCTAATTCTTTGAATATAGTACTTTGCATGTATATCATATTTATTCAATTATATATTGTTGATATTCGATCTTTGACTTTGATAGCCTTGTTCAGTTACACATTCTTGTATTAGACCTTCAAGTAGTAAGCAAACTTTTATTGATTGAATTAATCCATAATTGAATTGTGTTCTAAAATTCTAGAAACACTGATAAGCTAGTTCCAAACTAAACTTTCTTTAGTGCGGAAATTCTAAAACCTAACTGAGATGAATAACCCTAACATAGGGGATTTTGAACGTGTAACGTTTAGATGTTTGTGTACAATACATGGTACAAAGGGCTGATCCCCCTAAGTACGTTAAGAAGGGCTTGTACAGTCTAAATGACTGTTAAGGTTGGGGTAATAATACCTAAATACCGGAGACATAGTTCGTGGACTTAAGACCCTCAGATATTAAAATTTGAACTTTTTTTCTATTTTTGATTCGTAGAACAAGTTCATTATTGTTCAGCACTATTTGTTCATTCTCATGTTGTTATCATTACTACTCTCTATATCAGTGAGCAATTGTTTGCTCACTCTTCCAATTAACATTGCAGCTAAAGTGGAGAAAGTCGATGAGCCATCTACTAGCAAAGGAAAGGGCAAGATGTCCAATTGTTGAAGACTTATGAGAAATTTATTTTAATGTTTTATGCTACCAGACTTGTTTTATTTTATGATGTATTCCACAAACTTATGTAATAATTTTAAGGTTAGATTACCTGGGATTATTCTGAGATGATGATGTAACCCTTTAATGAGAAAGATTATTGTTTAAGTTATTTAAATTAAGTCTTTATCCTTTGATTATGGGTAGTTAGATGTAATGGTTTTGAATAGTGAGAACCAAATCCTGTGGGAATGTAGTACCTGGATTTGAGGGTGTCACACCATACAGATGTATTCTTCGACAGTTAGCCGTATTGATCATACCCCACCATTATTGGTGGCATCTGGTATGCGATCGTGGTATGATAGTATGTCACCATCAGACAGGGTGACTGTAGATCAGTTGTTGTAGCATACTATAACTGTTTTGATGTTTCAGGTTCTCACAAGATTCGTGGAGGGCATGATGGAGCACTGGGTATCGGCGAGGCAGGTTTTTCGATTTGGGACCCAGGAGTTGACTCCTACTCTGGAGGAGTATGCACGTTTAACAATCTTGCCCTTTGGGATGGACCTTGCGTGCATATGGCGATTGGAAACATGAGTCGGCAGTTCATGACCCTTACTGGCTTGAGGCGTAGGGTGGTGCAGGATGAGCTCACATCTGGCCACGTGATATCCCAACGTTTCCTATTTGATAGATTTGGCTCTGAGGATAGTTATACACGGCATTCCGGGGACTTCACCACATCGAAGGATCATTGGCGTTTGGCTAGAGTGGATGTGCTGCTATTATGCATACTGTCGTATGTCTACATGCCACGGTACATGGATGAGTTGGATATAGGAGTTATCCTGACAGTGAGAGCTCTCAGGGAGGGTCACACCATTTTACCGATGATTATAGCAGAGACTCTGAGGTCAACCACATACTGCTGTACTTATCTGATGGGAGTGTTTACAGGCAGCTCGGTCATGCTGTATGTGTGGTTTATGTCACACTTGAGACCGATTGGCACTTTCAGATGGCATGGGTATTGTTTCACCCATGATATAGCCATGTCATACTCCTTTCAGCCTGCAAAGTGTATAGATGCTTCATCTTGGTCAGCTTTCCTAGCAGGGATAGGAGATTCGTTTGCTATATTACCGTGTTCAGGGTTTAGTTCACCCTACAGCTTCATCACTCATGCTTCGGGCATGGATTATCTCCCTCTAGCTGGTTTAAGAGGCATGATTACTTACCACTAGGGCTGAGCAAAAAATGGGTATAACCAAATTACCGAACCGAACTGAAATAATTTAACCGAAATTTTCTGATAATTCGATTATTTTTAACTATTCGGTTTTATCCGAAATTTTTTACGGTTTTCGGTTATATAATACAGATTTTAATTTTGAGTTATTCGGTTACACCGAATAACCGAATAAAGCCTAAGTTAAAATAATAATAGTCCTAAGCTACTAAGCAGTACGCACAGTCCATTGAGTCCAAGACTCCAAGGTCAGCCATAACTCTCAATCATTTCTCAGCACAGACTTCTCTAGATCTCGTCATCTCTGTTCGAACTCCCGATCTCTCATCCGATCATCCCTCAGAATCTCAGATCTCTTTCTCAGTGGACGGTGGGCTTTGTACTACTGCTCCTCAAACTCACAAAGGCACACGACGTCTCCCCCCAAAACTCATCCGGTTGCGCCACCACTGCAACCTCATTCACCGCTGGGTGCAAGTACAACACCGATTCAACCTCCACAGTCCACACTACTCAAATTTTCTTCGCCGTTAATGATAACATCCTTGAATCGTCCTTTAATCTCTAAATACCCATCTGGGTGCATCACACCAACATCCCCAGTATAAAACCAATTCTCTTTCATACATTTGGAAGTTCTTTTTGGGTCTTTGAGATAACCCAACAATATGCTTCCTCCTCTTAGCTTCACAATGAGTCCTGACTCGGGATCCGGTATTGCAGCGATTGGGACTACTTGGGAGTTGGGTCATGTAGTTGAATACTCATTTGCTGTTAATTTGTTGTTAATTTCAAAGTTTTTAAATTCGGTTATTAACTAAATAATCCATTCGATTATTCGGTTATCGTAAATTTCGGTTAATTGTTCGGATACTCAAAATAGTATAATTTCAGTTTTCGGTTATAACCAAAATTCTTATTCGGTTCGGATAATAACCGAATGCTCACCCTACTTACACGCCCTTTGGTCATGATGTGTCGGTTTGACCGTTCGAGATTTTATCCTTTTGAGGGGCATTGAGTCGGTAACGCTTCTCACCACTTATCAGCAGAGGATAGATCCAGGTTGTATGCCTGTTGGGATCAACGTGAGCTAGCTGAGTTTTTCGTCAGCCATCCGGTTTGTTCTGCAGAGTATTCCGCATGGATGGAGACAGAGACTGCATCGGCTGTGGTAGTATCCACAGTGCAAGGGATTGATTCTGACGATGAGAAGCCTATGGAGGAGACTGATATTCGCATCAAGGAGGATTTGACTACTGGGTTGTCAGCATTTGTGATGGATTCTCCCACTACGAGTGCCACTGTGATTCAAAATTCGGCACAGTATCTAGAGCAGAGTCTACATCTGATGACCTTTGAGAGGGATCAGGCTAGGGCCTTGATGTTGACAGCTCTTGATGCGAGAGACGCATCTCTATTAGAGAGAGACGAGGCCATATCAGCCAGAGATGCATTGATTGTAGAGCGGGATGCTGCCCTATCTTCCCAGGATGTGGCCATCACAGACAGTACTTCACTGAGATCCCTTACGACTGGCATCCTTGCCGATATGAGTGCATACATTGATGAGCATCATGCCACCATGCAGTTAGCCTCAGATCTGCTAGCTCATGTAGATACCATTGGGTAGGAGCTTGCAACGTTACCTCCTTCTTCGAAGAGGGATGCTATGTTAGATCTGATAGTCCGCATACACACAGATCTGTAGATAAACTTGTATTTTCCTGCACAAACTATCTTAGCCATTTTGTCATGTACAACATATACTGTATATATCAAACAGTATTATATATAGCAAGGAAATATATTTTGATTCACTTCCCTTTTAGTTGTGCCTTGATACTGGCTTGATATTTGCCTATTTCTTCAGGGCTTGTGATCTTGATGCATTCTGAACTCATCCTTGATGTGTGGACATTGAGACGTCACAGGATTTCTCAGAACTGATCATTGATCTGTATATATCCCTACCATCTTTGGTGTCTTGGGACTAGTTTCTGTATGGAAATGTGGAGAGGAGTGTGGCTTTTCCTCTCTGAGATTGACCGCACCACAGATGGTCGCCAGTACTCCTATTTAAGAATAACCCAGTTAGTTCCATCTCTTATGGATTGGTGTTGCTCTTTGAGGCACAACCGCAGCTTAGATGGTCGCCGAATCTCCTATTTGTGAGGAGAGGTTAGGTAGTTTCATCCCTTTGGTCTGAAGCCGATGAAATGTGGTGGATTGAAATTTGATCCCAGTACCATGTGACAAGTATTTTTGTTATGGTAGGGGGTTAGACCGAACCATAAATGGCTGCCTACGTACTCTTATTGAAGAGGAGATCAGGTCTGCATAGTTCGAACCTGGTGTAAGAGGTTCAACACTAAATGTGAAGGGTGTAAGAATGGTTTTTTTATTGTGATCGGGCCATATAGAATATGGTTGCCTACGTACTCCCAGGTATCAGGGAGATCAGGTCAACGTAGTTCGCCCCTCACGACTATTTGTAGCCGAAGAGAAGTTTAAATCCCATGTGCAGGCTATACTACGGGGAAAAGAAAGTTTGATCCCATGCTTGGGACAAACTGAAGGTGTGATAAAGTTTGATCCCGTCTTCAGGACAAACTGCAAGCATAAAAAAGTTTAATCCCGTCTTCAGGATAAACTGCAGGTGTGAAAGGTTCAATCCCTGGGGGGGATAATCGAAATTATATGAATGGTTTGAAATGAGGTGAAACCAGGCTGCTGGTTTGAAGTGTATGTATCCATGAGGGGCAGAAGAGTATGTAAAAAGGGTTAGAAAACCGGAATGACTGGTGATCTGATGATCCAAAGCCAGGATGTTTGCTTGATGATATCCTCAGACATAGTACCGTTTCACGGTGTCCGAGTTGATGAGCTGTGGAAATTCATCGCCGTCCATTTCCTGTAGTATGAGAACACCTCCTGTCAATACTTCCTTGACAACAAACGAGCCTTCCCAGTTAGGAGCGAATTTTCCCTTGGATTGATCTTGGTTGTCAATGATCTTCTTTAAAACCAAGTAATAATTTTTAAACTGTCATATCCGAACTTTCCTGTTGTAAGATCTTGCGATCCTTTGCTGATATAACTGACCATGGAAGATAGCCGCGGTTTGCCTTTCGTCTATTAGAGACAATTGGTGATACCTGTCTTATACCCATTGGTCTTCATCCAGCTGAGCATCCATCAACACTCTGAGGGATTCCATTTCCACCTCTATGGGGAGCACTGATACATCTATAGTAGAGTTAAAAATCATGACTACCCAATACCTACATTTTGGGAAAATTTTGCCATAGCCCCTTTGTAAATGGGACTATCCACATACACATAGGCATGACTAGGTGGCCATTCAATGTACACCTATACACAATATATACATTCTCATGTGCATCAATACATTGCGGTAAAAAAATCCGTAAAGTGTAGTCTAATTACCAGGGATTATTTTTCTTGTCTACCTTTACTCATTTGTCCTCATATAGGATAAGAAATGACAGTAAAAGGTGTCAATTTGACTGTTTTAAAAGTCAAATTTTTTCACATCAATATGTTCAGCATGGTTTAATACTAACATTTACTATGTTGAATATTTTTTATCAAGTCATATCAGCATGCATATTCACTACTATGTGTCTAAATGCATTTCATGCGATAAGTTATTTTCCAACGGATGGAAATTGGAAAAAAATACATGCATGTGTTACCAGGACAGTGAAGAACGCTTGTACGGTGGTAGAATATGCAGAAAGTTGCCCGAACTCAGCAGATCTGAAGAAGAGCTCTCGGATTTCTTTCGCTGCGCAACTTGAAAATGACTTATAAAAGTAACCAGCCACCTATACAAAGGCACGGTTGGCCGCAAGCTAACCTGTGGCTCCTGCAGGTACACCTGCGGCACTCCTACATGGGTCCCACACCTCCGGCTCGCTCCAGTTATAGTTGCAAAAGAGGTCTCACAAGCTGAAAAGGCCAAATCAGGAATAAAAGTGCTACGCGATTGAGCGAAATAGCCTGAAATCCTGGTTTCTCGTCGGTCAGAGTTAAACTCCTGTCGTCTCAAAGGTATTCGCCTGAATGCAGGGTATACTATACAATGAGCTCAGCTTTCATAGATCTTACTCGGAAATACCCCACAAAGGTCCGATGCCGTCATTTGTAGGGTCACAACCCTAAAACCTTCCCCGGCAGGGGTTACAACGCAATGCAACCATTGATACACACATCAATGAAGGTCAAGCAGCCTTGACATCATCTCAGCCGATGGCAAGTAAACCCATCGAAGCAACCTTCCCTGGCGGGGGTTACAACGCAATGCAACCATTGATACACACATCAATGAAGGTCAAGCAGCCTTGACATCATCTTATTGATACACACATCAATGAAGGTCAAGCAGCCTTGACATCATCTTAGCCAATGAAAAGTAAACCCATCAAAGCAACCTTCCCCGACGGAGGTCACAACGCAATGCTACCATTAACATATACATCAATGAAGGTCAAGCAGCCTTGACAATGCATCCAGCAGGGATTTATCCGGTGATACACACATCAGCGAAGATCAGGAAACCCTGATAACAACAAACTGTTGGCAGTAACTCTGACAAAATGAGGGAATATGTTATACACATCCTCAAATAGACAAAGCTTTATCCCCACAGATCTCTTAGACACAAGAGGTACCTCTATGGAATATAAGCCAGTGTCTAGGATTCAAGACTTTGGACAACGTCGACATCCTTGGAGACTTGGATGGCATGTCCAAGCCATCACTAATTGTCATCCCAACAGGATTACCTGACAATCATGCATCATAAATTTGCATCATGTTGCTGCATATAGCATCATGTTTATCTTGCTTGCATTTTAAGTGTCTAGGATTCTTTATCCTATCCATGCCTTGCATTGCATGAATATAATAAAGAGGGGCATCTGTAGACACTCGAAATTTTCTGCACTCCTATTACTAACATTGCAGGAGGGTAGATTCGTCTTTTGGAGATAACCCTGAAAGATAGCTTACATCCATTCCGGATACTACCGAAAGTTCAGCTCCAACCCAGAACACAAACCGGGAACATCATCTCAAACCCGGAACACACATCGGGAATGTTATTTCCAATCTCGGAGATAACCCCGAGATATGCAGATCAAAAGACCATCAACAACACCGAGAAAGGCGATTACATCTCGGTGATATGATGCCATGACGCTTAGTTCCGATCCGGAGAGATAACATCGAGGTAGCAACCCCATCCTTGGTGATATCCCCAAGAGATGCCATTGCAAGTTCCAAATGATAACCCGAAAATGCTTGTTTCAAACATATGCAATCAGCTTCAACCACAGACATCATGTCGAGGCAAACACACCTCAGACCCAGAGATAACAACGGGCAGACAGGAACATCCACAGATGACAGTGAGACATACAAACTAACAGCAGTCCAATCTCAGATGTAACCCTGAGCAATGTCTGCTTTCCGCTTAAACCGGCGATAACCCCAGTGAGGAGTCAACACGTCGTCTTACTATCTCGACAAGATGATATCGCGGCATACCAACAAGTAGCCCAATCTCAGCTGTAACCCTAAGCAACGTCTACTTTTAACTCAAATCGGCGATAACCCCGGCGAGGAGTCAAACGTCATCTTGTTCCTTCTACAATGGCATGTCGTCTCAATACTTCATACATACATACATACATCCAACAATGTCCCACAAAAGCCGAGGATTGACAATCCTGAGTGACTATTACGTGTGACAGTGCTTTGGATAGAATTTGAAGCTCGAAGACCATGGGCATAGACCCCTCTTCCTGACTTCGTATAACCTCTAATCCATGTCATTGCATAACTCTCGACACAAGTGGTCCGAAGAAGGTCAGATATACCTTGTTCAGATGCTCGGATTGAAGTTCTGTAAGTTCGAAGGATATTACAATGGCACGATTTGCCGCGTCTTGTAAGACAGACGAGACCCGCGAGGTTCGGATGCATCATTTACCGGCCACCAGTGTGTACTGCGGCCCATTAAATCTATATATACAAGCCTTGGGATTAGCTATTTGAGAAGAAGAGAGAGGGAAAAAGGCGAGGAAGCCCTGTCCATTTTACTCTGCATACACATCTTTTGAGTGTTTCCTCACTTCTAAACACTAGTTAGCTCACATATAGCTATATTTTATCTGGCGGGAGCTGAGTGTTTATCCATTTAAAGTCATAGAAGTCTACTTTGGCAGCCCACTATAAGCCTTCTTATATTCTATAAAGCCTTCTTCTCATATTAGAACACACTGTTGTACACGTTGAGAGTCGTGTGAGTGTGTTTGCCCGGACTTCGGTCCGTAGTTTTCATTTCTGTCTATATATATATATACTTATATATATGTATATATTTCATATATGGACTAACATTATCGAGTTATGCCTCGATTGAGCCTAGACTTCGGTCTGGAGCATTTAATTGCTTTTATATATATAGACTTATATATATAAACCGTGGTCGGACTCTTTCTAATGAGCCTAGATTTTATATCCGGTGCATTTAATTGCTTATATATATATATATATATATATATATATAACTGTTGTCAGACATATCTGAGGAGCCTGGATTTACATCCGGTCGTTTAATCGCTTTTATATATATATATATATAATTTGTTTGCTTTACATATCCGATGAGCCTGGATTTACATCGGTCGTTCTTTATATATATATATATATATTTATATTTCATCGAAGCACGGAGTTCACTTCGTGGCCTTTTACAACTTTATTTACATTCTCATCTCGCCTCGAGTTTACTTAAATGGCGATTGATCGCTTTATAGCTTTATTTATATTTTATCCCACACAGAGTTTACTTACGTGGCGGTTACTCATGTTTATATATATATATATATATATATATATATATATATATATTATAGCTTTTATATATATATATAACTGTTTACTGCTTTCCATACAAATTGCAGTATCATGTGAGCCTAGGAATCATGTGATCACAGGTTTAGTCTATTGAATCTAGATTCGGTTCCCATGATGGACATTTTTTAGGTATGCATGTACTTGTATATTATTTTTACGATTCTGCAATTTCCTTGGATGGTTGTTATGCCCATAAGGAGTTTGGTACTGCTGTATATTATTTCCTCGAGAATGCTTCACATCTCGAAAATAAAAACAAACAAGCCGAACATTTAACAATAAAATGGAAGTATGAAAAGGTCTCAATTCCTATTCAGCACAAGGTTTGAAAAAACCTCTTTTACAAAACTTCATTGATATATCTTGGTTAAAACTGAATTTTTCTTATAAAATTCAAACCTTGTGTATATAGGTGCGAACGAGGCCTCGTACCACTTTCAAATAATTGCACATTGATCCACACACACACACACACACATTCATTTAATAATTTCTTTGAAAAGTGACGGTCACCGTGGTAACACGGATGTCGGGGGGTGCCTAACACCTTCCCTTCGCATAATCAAGCCCCCGGACCTAAAATGAATCTCAGTTTCAAAGACCCATCTAGCAGTGTCAAATAACTGGGTCAATGTGCAAACCTTTTTCGATTGCGTTGGTGCAACCAGTTAAATACACCAACTGGCGACTTTTAAAGTCCAATCGTCGACATTATACATGTCGGACCTTTTTCACTTGTTTTTTCAAACAAAACTCACATTAACATGAGAACACCAAAGAACAAGTAACGAAAAGGGACACTCAAAAATCCCGACGTCTACAATCAACCACGACGGAGCAACTCCATGGGAGATTGGAAATGTGAATATATAAAAGCTGTAAATATATATAGAAATGATCAACCGCCACGAAATAAACTCCAGGCGGGACAAAATGTAAAAAAAGTAGTAAAAGGCCAATGAAGTAAACTTCAGTTCGACAAAAATGTATATATATATATATATATATATATATCCTCGAGTTATTGAAATGAGCCACGGATCGATATATATCCAAATATATATATATATATATATATATATATATATATATATATATATATATACAAAAGAAATAAAAAGCCACGAATATCAAAGTTATACGCATACAAATATGACTCTCAACGTGAATAATCGTGTGTGCTAGAAGTGGAGAAAGGCTTTAAGAAATGTAAGAAGTCTTACAGTGGGCTGCTAAGAAGACTTCAAATAGCTTTAATGGAATGAACACTCGGTTTTCACCGATAACATATAGCACAGTATAAGCTCACAAGTGTTAAAATGAGAAAGCACTCAGTTTATAGTGTGTACAGAGCAAAATGGATAGGGCTTCCTCGCCTTTTTTCTATGCAAAATGGCCACCCCAAGCCCTCTATTTATATAGGGGAGTTATGGTATATACTGCAGTAGCCATGAGATGTACTGTGGTTTGCCGGTGCCCTGCCCCGCAGTCCCGCCTCGAAATGCGATGCACGCATGTAACGCGCGATGTCCCGCTTCGAACTTTCAGAACTTCAATCCGGGCATCCGATTGAGGCGTATAAGACCTTTTTCGGAGTGCTACTGTCGAGAGCTACACAATGACATGGGATAGGAGGTTGTACGAAGTCGGGAAGATAGGACCATGCCTATATCTTCTGGTTTTCAAATTCCATCCGGTGTGCTGTCTTGTCGGAATGAGAACACGACAGAAATATCTTTTTATAAAAATAACGAAGAAAGTTTTACCGTTAAACTATTGAAATACTCGGTGGTAAAAGTACAGTAATATGCGTGGTTACATAGTAGCACACAGTATTGATTATTGATGTTTACATGAGAAATCACTCAGTTTTATTCAATTATTGCTACAGTAATTGCTGCATAGTATCTTACGTTATTTGATTCAATTATTGTTAATATTTTATATTATTAAATCAATAATTGAGATGGCAAGTTATTCATATTATTATTTGTATAAATAACAATGTCTAAAAAGTTTTGTCGAGAAAAGGGTTTTGGTCACCTAATTGCGCGCCAATAGGGAGAAATCCTTATCGGAAAGCCCCCTCTTTCTTGGGAACGATCTGGTTGTTAATATTGCGGGTTATAATAATGATGAATAAATATTGTTAAAAATATTGAGGGGATTTTTTATGAAGTATTTGTTGTAAATTTGCTTATTATTTGGACCCCCATTTACCCAATTTTCAAAATAATCGGTAGAAAGTTATTCAGTATATATATATATATATATATATATATATATATAAAGGAAGGGGGCCACATATGGGGCCCACGTATGTTGAAAATGTAATTGTCAAGGGAGAAAAAATGAATGTCACGGGTGGTGGTGGAAAATTATGGTGATGGTGATGTTTTATCCTTGATAGTTGCGCTTCATCCAGTATCTTTTCATGGAAATATTATTCTGAGTATTCTTGATAAGTTTTAACTTTTTCATGCTAGAATACTATTCACGGGGTACTATTCCCAAAGTACTATTTATGGGGTACTATTCATGATAAAAATTGATTTCTTTTAGGTCCAAATCATTTTTGGTACAATATTATACTTAAATTTTACTCCACAAAGCAGTATCATGTTGACAAGTTGGACGTTTTTGAATTCTGGATAAATTAAATTATAAATCTTTAAAATTTATCCTTTGTTTTCATTTAATTGAATTCTTATATCATTGTCATCATCCTCATGCTTATATTTTGATGAAAGTCATCTTTGGCCCATAGTACATAGATGGACTGTTGATTGGTATGATTATGACCAAGGATTATTCGGTATAATCATGACTGTAATATTACAAATGATGTGGTAAAAGTCCTCATTGGCCCGTAGTGTATTGATGGACAGTTGTTGGCATGATCATGACCATTGATGAATACATGAATATCCTTGACCTGTAGTGCATGGATAATTCGTGGACGTGATACTAATGAATATCCTTGGTCGTAGTGCAGGGATGATCTGATGATGTTGTTTATTTATTAAGCTGAGTCTCAGTGATAAAATTGATGACAAACTTTTTAAATCATATAAGATAGTAGATTTCATGTTCTACTTGACTCTTCTAATGGATTGCTCATTCCGCTGCAATTAAACTTGATGTTTATTGTATGTTATCAGTTTAACATTATTTGAAGGCTAACGATAATTTATTCTGCATTATCTTAGTCATAATATTTCTTACTGGGCTAGTTGAGCTCACCCTTTTGCTTTCATTGTTCACTTAAGGAAATGAGAACGTAGCCGAGACTAGTTGAGGAATGGAGTGATGGTCCGAGATGGTTGTTTTAGTAGTCCTCACTATTCAGTGTGATAATAAATGTAATGAGGATCGAATTTGAGTTTGGGTATTGTCTAGAAGACAATATTCGTATTGAAACTCCCAGTTTATATTTTATTCTATTTTACATGACAGTTGTATAATTAAGTTATATTTAAATTATGTGTCATGTTTTTGGCAACTAAGAATGGGTGATGTATACCTATTTTGGGGGCGTCACAGTTGGTATCAAAGCAAGGATATGATCCCTGGCTGAGATGTAAGACTAGAACTAGGAGGGGAGAGTCGGATAATTCCTTCGCTAGTATGACCTACCTAAGCTTATTTGTTATTTAATTGGTCGGTCATAATATAGGGATAATATGTGGCGTGTCAATTAACCCTTATTTTGTGACAGTGTTTGAAAATGACATCCGAGAATGTTGAGATAAACAACGGAGCACAAGAGACCGTTGAGTCACCACAGATTAATAACCAGGATAACGTGCATCAAGAGGGCAATAATCGGGGAATGGAGAGATGGTCCAAGATGGTTGTTTTAGTAGTCCTCACTATTTAGTGTGATAATAAATGTAATGAGGATTGAATTTGAGTTTGGATATTTTCTAGAAGACAATATTCATGTTGAAACTCCTAGCTTATGTTTTGTCGTATTTTACACGACAGTTGTATAATTAAGTTGTATTTGAATTCTGTACCATGTATTTGGCGACTAAGAATGAGTGATGTATACCTATTTTGGGGGATTCACATGTGCTATCCAAATTATATCAATTTCAAACAGGCAAAGGTTTAGGCCATGATATGAAATTACATCCAAGTTCTGTATGTCAATTCTAATTCTCATCTACGCAATTCCAATGTCATCATTGGCCAGGATAACTTCAACCATCTAAAAGATGGAATCATGCAAAAACTAACTAAATGCAACACAATAAACAACAAACTAACTATTATTTTTGTGATTTTCCATTTTTCCATTCTTTTTTTTAAAAACTTAAACAAAAACAAAAACTATTTACACAATTATTCTCAAAAACTAAAGACTACACTAACATGAATTTACACTAACATGAATTTCTACTATGCAATGCAATATTATACTAAACATGAACTAACAATGCAAAACTAACTAACAATACACAATTAAACTAGCACATGCACATACTCCCCCAAACTTAAAATGAACAATGCCCCCATTGTTAAAATATAGTACTAAAGCACAAGAGGACTTCCTCAACATCTGAATCTGATGGAGGGTACGCTGTCAATGCATGTGGACTTAGGAACTGGAACTGGTCAGCAGCAGTGGGGTTCAATCTAGCAAATGCCTCTGCCAAAGATACATTAAAGGAGTTTTAGGTGGCAAAGGTGTGGTCTTATCGTGTTGCTATCCTTTTTAACTTTCTATCTTCAAGTCTATCCCTTGCATCAATATGGCGCTACAGGCTTTGGAATTGTGTGCTAAACATGTATTTAGTTGGCCTCTAACCACCAAGCGCAGCCTCTTTGGCACCCTCAGACATCTCGTCCGTCCTAAAATCCTAATCCTCTGGACTTGATTCGGCCTCCTCCTCCTCCAGAGCATCGGGAAATATAAAACCTAGGCCATGAGGGTGTGACTCGCCTCCTTGCTAGATCGAGTATCGAGCAATAAGTCTTGGTTCGAGCAACTATAAAGTCTACTACACTGGCTCATCTGTCGCCCATCTCACTACCGATTGACGACATAGTCCACATATCAATGATAGGTGAGGCAACCCTCCAGAGAACGGGCCTTCCAAGCATCGCCGAATAGAGAAATTAATGATGATCCCAATAGCGATGTCGAAGTCTTTCACAATAGTGTATAGGATCAACACTTTCTCATTTGTCACCTCGCTCGTATGTGTGGATGGGAACAACTTCGCACAGAGGAAGGCGTACCAAATCTTTCTGTATAGGCTCAAATCCTTGCTCATAAACAGAGTCCCTCCTTTCTTGCCCTTAATCCATGTTGTACCCGGCTTTGAAATTTAAGTCAAGATTTGGTCATAGTCAAGGTTGTTATCGCGCAGCTGAGCATATTGGCATAGGGCTGGGGCTCGCACATTGTAAAACTCATTAATTACTTCAGGTGCAAATGGTACTTGTTTTCCTAGAATGAATGCGACAAACGGTGCCTTGTCTTCCGCATTCACATAGAATTCCTTCACAACTGTTACCACTGTTGGGTCTGTGTGGTCTGTAAACGTGTCCGAACCTTGCTCATGAATTTGGTGCTTCATCTAACCATCGGATGACTCAAGCCTCAACCCACGCTCTAGTGTCAATGCCTTAGGTGTAAAGTAATCAAATTTATCCACCGCTAAAGCACTGAGAAATTTCCTTTTATCGAAGCTTCGTGCGGGCAGTGTACCAAGTACCGACATTGTATCACTAAAGTCTTATTCAAACAACAATAAATGGAAGTGTGATTAATTTAAGCATAACTAATTATCAAAGCAAATAAATGGATAACGAATGGTAATCGAAGGAATTACAAGCTAAGGCTACAACTTCACCCCACACAGGCATTTTGTCGAACACCTGACATGCTATGCTTCATCAAACTTCCTACCCTTCTCTCTTTGGTCTTAATGGTCACGACAATTTGTCGACCGAGAACACACATGTGCTCATACACCTCTGTCGAGGTATGCACAAACATATCCTTTCCAAATCCACCCGATAGGGAATAGAACAGAAACGAACGTCTAAACTAGATATAATCCTACATATGTCTATGAGAATTGATCATAACAAGGATTTAAGCACAAGTTGTCAAATAGGTCGCACGTGGCACACATATATATGTCTATTCTACGCATAACTTATGCAGTCGAAACCCACAATCACATGCCAATATATTTAGGTGTAAATCTACATTCCTTCTGTCGATATCATGTAAATTACCAAAATCATCACTAATATCTTAGCGAGAATCATTAAGCATAAATACATTAAACCAAATCATATGGTGCCAACCAAAGAGATAAGACAGTCGATTTAAATCAAAGGGTTCCATTATAACCTTAGAGCAAATACTCAGTTCATAGCTATTGAACAAAATATAAGTAGCAATAAAGACAAAATTTATGGATTACAAAATTAGAGGAAATAAATGGATAAGAATAAACTGTGTCAAAGCCCGTCAGTCTCCAAGCATTCCGCTCAAATCAAGCTTTCCACCGTGTAGCTCACTGCTCGTGTTGCTCCAAGGAAATCCCAAACTTCTCCCTAATCTATATTTATAGATATTAACTAAGAGCTAGAAAGAGAAAATACAGAACTAAACTAAGCTAAGCTATCCTATTCTCTGATATAAGATATCAGATATCTCATCTACAGAGGCTTCCTTTTGTTATATATCTGTGTCTGTCCTTTGCTAGGTCAAACCAAGGCCTTCTCTGCCTGGACACCGGAGGTGGCACCGCGACGCGGACAAATAACATGTGGTTGGTGCTGTAGCGCCACATTAGTATGGAAGACACAGAGCTTGCGCCAAAAGACGAGTCCAAGAAGGGTCGATTCGTTCTTGCACCCATGATGACGCCAGTCGGATCGGGCTGACGTGGCATACGAGAATAACAACTGGCATTGGCAATGCGGCGCCAATGTATTTGAAATGTCCGATTTATCCCCTGAAAGCTTGGAAAAGACCTAATAAGCCCTGCATTGCATCAGTTAAGCAGAATAACACTATAATCATGTAAAACTATATAAAATCTACGAATTCAGGCAATTATTTAAGTCATAAAGTATCCGATTCGCGGGTATAAATCCCACTCATCAAATACCCCCAAACTTAAGTCTTTGCTTGTCTTCGAGCAAACTGTCTAACACAAAAATAACAGTAGTAAATTAACATGTGAAAGGAATATAAATCTATATACTAGCATAGTGGCTATAAATCTCAATCATAGCTACTCCTAGAGAACAAGGCAAACACAGACATGAGTAAGGGTTCATTCTATTTTAAGCATAAGACTGTATTCGATCCATTCTATGTGTGTGTGTGGAGACCAACCACCCTAACTAATCATAGCTCAAATAAGTTTGCACAGTCGAATGCACACTCCGTAACTTAAACATTCAAGAAGCATTAAGAATAAGACACAAGTGGTCTGATTTTGGCTGCTCTAGCAATGTTAAAAGTGCTGGTCTGTGGTCGTGGGCTGGGTAGATGGTCTTGTTCTGCAGATTTTTGGTTATGCTATTTGATATAGTCTGCTAGTTCTCTGTTGGTTCCAATTTCTGTTTGGTGGGGTGCTGCTCCGAATGCTGTCCATTCTCAAGTTTATGTTGTTATGGGTTTTTTTGTTGTGATCTTGTTTGGCAGAGATATGCGAGTGGTTCTGGTTTTAGTGCTCCGATGTTTGGGTCCTGCTAGCTCAAGATGACGGGTCCTCCAATTTTGTGGATGGAATGTTCTTGGTTGCTATGGGCTGCTGTCTATTGGGCATGTGTTGCTGTGGAAGGCAAAGTGTTGTGTTATGTTTGGTGAATTAGTCTGGCAGCTACTGGCCTAGTGAAGTTTGTGTGCTGCTGGGTGCTGCTGAGCTGTTGTGTGCTACTGGCTAAGCGCGTTTCCTCCACTGTTCATCATGTTTCTGCAGTTGTTTTATTGCGAAGTTGTTGATGCTGTTTCGAGTTTGGCTGGTCTAGGGGCTGCTGGGAAGTCCCTCGGCAGATCGAGATGTGCTGCAGCTATATATTCTGCAGGCAGAAAGGGTTGTGCATTCTGGGGCTACATTCTGCTGCTGCTGGAATGTGGGTATTTTGGGTTTGGTAGCTCCTTTGGTTTTTGCTGCTTAGGGGGGTTTATGCAGGGCATGTGCTTTCTTATTGCTTGTTGATTCATCAATGCTGGTCTCATGTGTGTATGGGCATGGTCTGTTGGCACAGAGGATGCTGTTGCAGCTGGTTGGTTTGGCTATGGACTGATTGTGGGCCCTGCTGCGGACTGGTGAGCTGCTGTTGTTGTTCAAGGTTGCTGGAAGCTGTAGATTGAAATCGAATATTGCTATGGACTGATTTTGGTTGAGTCCTCAGTAGTGTGTCCTTCTATGGACTGGGTTCTTTGTTGGGCTACAGTGAGCTGGTGCACGGGCTACTGCAGTGAGCTGGTACATGGGTTGATGTTGCACTCGGTAGCTGTTGGTCATTTAGATGCTTTGTGCTGTGCTGGAGGATGGTCATTTAGATGCTTTATGATGTGTTTGTGTTTGTGCTATGTTTGAAGGATGGGTTGATGCTTTATGCTGTGTTGGTTTGTGCTTTATGCTCTGTGTTGCTGATTTGGTCTGCTATGACATGTGGGTCTGCTACATTTTTAGTTTGCACTTGTATTAACGGATTCCAAGCTAATTGCTGGTTGTTTGATGTAGTTTGTTCTTTGTTGGATCATGTTTGCTAGTGTCTAGTTTTGGTTTACTTTAGCCATCATAGGGCATGTCCTATGATGGTTATGGTATGCAGCTTGGGGTTTTGACCCATGTACTTTGTTCTTTTTCTTTCTTTTAATACAGTCTAAATTTAACAAAAAAAAATATATAAATAAGATGCAAGTGCAGGAAAAGATCAAAAGATCAAGATAGTAAAATCGACTCGAGACCCCTTATTTATCTTAGGCTAATCGAAACTACCCATGTGACCCCCAAATTCGTGTACTTGAAACTCCCGAACTCAATTTTTTCACGATACAATTTCTATGAGCGGAATAATACTAATAATAATAACAATAATATACATTATCAAATTTAATTTACATATTATCGAGTTTAGTTCCCAAGCATGTAAACCTTTAAACATTCGTTACATGATAATAATATTATATATCATCCTTAACCTAAAGTCAAACTATTACAATAAGATAGCATAAACTTTTATTATGCGACCTTCCCTTTTCCCTTGTTCTTGGCGAGATCCTTCAAAGTTGTTCACACTTAGTGAAAAAATATTTAAATTAAGTAAGGATGAGCATTTGAGTGCCCAAAGAAGTAATAGCAAATAATAACAATTAGTTGAAAGGATTAAATGTTTTCTTTGAATGATACTTCTACAACGAATCAACAGCCAGAAGTAAAATTTGAACCATTAATAAACAACATGTCATTTCGATTTGAAACTTTTGAAACTACGTATTTACTATATATATAGAAGATCAATTGTGGACTATGAACATTATTTTCTATTTTTGAAAAGGTTAAATGTAACTTCATCTCATGAACTGTCATAACTTACGAACGCAGGGATGATCGGCCGTTATGCATTGTATTGATCAATACTACATTGCTAGAAACGATATTATCGTTCATCCTTTGTCACTACCTTTAGCGCATAAAAATTTCCCATAATTAGGATGTTCATAATATCTTGAATCCAAACCAAAACAATTCGGTTGGATAAGTTTTATCTTGTTCAACAACAACTTTAAATTTATGTCTAAATGGATCAAATAGCTTTGATTTACTTTTAATTCAACTTATACATACTTGACAATCGATAAGTATGTATCAACATGTGATTAAAATATAATGATTATCCAAGTGAGGACACTTGTATAACCATGTTTTAGAAATTAACGAGCGGTAATATATATCTTGATCATCAATAACAGAATAAAGGAATTTGTACAACAATTATAATTTAATAACCTACTTATACAGAATCATTGCATAAGTATATACAACAGTTGGAATATTTGAACAATTGAAATGAACAGTTCAGATATTATCTTACGCATGTCCGTTGCATAAAGTAAATGCAAAGGGTTAGATACTTGACTTGTCTGCTGCTTACACAACTTAGATTTATCTTTTATATCAAGCCCTATCATTAAATAGATCATTCGTTTGATTAGAATAACATATCATATCATATTGTACTGCTATTTGCAGTTAGCACATAACCTAAACACATTGTCATGTAAGTTTAACAACCATTGAATCACAAATAAACATTCATCAAACCAATTTTTCTAAGTCCAGATCAATTTCAAATATGCTTCAGATATTGACAACTTTATTTGGGTATCTATAAAGAGTCTAAGACTCTATACAATAATTTATTATCCATTTAGATAACTTAAACACCAAATATTCTATTTTTCATGGCCTTATAATAATTTTAAAAATAATTATCACCATTTATCATAATTTTAAAATATCGTAATCATTATTAAATGATTTAAATATTAAACAATTCTATTATCATTAATATTCAATTAATATTAAACTATTAATGAAACCATTGCCAAAATAATAAAGTTATTTATAATAACTAAAAATATTTTTAAAACATTTATATTACCCTTAAATGATTTTTAAAACATTTAAAATCATTTTTAAATAATTATCATTAATATTAAAATATTAATATACTATTTATCTAAATATTAAAAGTCATTAATTATAACTTAAAATATTTTTAATTCATTTATATCCCTTTTTAAATGATTTTTAAATTAATAAAATCATTTTTCAACTATTTATTTAATGTAATTATTAAATAAATTTAATATCATTAATTTTAAATTAATATCATTAATATTAAATTATTAATGAAATTATCCTTTAAATATTAAAAGTTATATTTTATAACTTAAAATATCTTTAAACACTTTATTTTTATTTAAAATGATTTTTATAATATTAAAATCATTTTTAAACTAATTTATTTAATATAATTATTAAATAACTTTAATTATCATTAATATTAATTTATTAATGAAATTTATCACAAAATATTAAAAGTCATTAAAAATAACTTAAAATATTTTCTTATATCATAATATAATTTTAAATAATTTTCATGATTAAAATCATTTTTAAATAATTTATTTAATATTATAATTAAATAAATTAAAACTTTTAATATTCCAAAAATATTAAATATTTATGAAATATATTCAAAATAATTAAAATATAATTTTTAGACATTAAAATAATTTTTACTAATTTAATTTTTTATTTTTAATAACTTAAAACTAATTTTCTATAATTATTTAATAAAAACTAATTTTTATAATTAATTGTCAAGAAAGATCACCTATAGCGACGTGAGGTAACTCCGCTATAGGTGTTCTTCATGAAACCCAGATCATCAAGCCAAGAACTGAAAGTGACCACGTTTGACGAAGATTCCGTATCGGATCGTGATGTTTAAGTGAATGTTTCGGTCCGATCGTAAAAGATAAATGTAACAATACAAGATTCAACAAGAAACATGATCAAACAACATCACAATCGAAGATATAAGCCTTCAAAGTGGTACGTTGAAGTCGTTCTTCATTTCGGTTTGCCCGAAAATGAAGAATGGGTCTCATCGCCTCTACTCTTTGGGCTTCCACAACTTGCAAGATATGATATGTTTTAGTGATTTAAAAGATGCGATGTGTAGATACATGTAAAAGAGTAGATCGATCACAAAACATAACAATAACAACAATGAATAGCCAGATCCATCTCGGTCCAAACCATGTCGAAATAAACCTAAAAATCTCCTGAAATTTCCCGAAACCGAAAAATATGAATTTATGGTCTACTTTGACCATCCACTACCTTCCTTTCAGTATACTTTTAAGGAGATTTTAAGGCATAATATTGAAGTTCATATACAAGACTACAATTTAGATGCAACCAACACAACAAACAATTAACAACCAGAAAGATCAAAGGCCGGAAACGTGTTGTCGAACGATCTGGGCATGTTCTCGATCGCCAGATTTCTTCGAGTCGATGCTTAATCAACGGATTTGATCGCTTAATAACTTTTATTCTAGACATCAAATAACCCTGATTCTTTTTGCAGATTAAAGACCACATTACACGCTACTAATAACAACTTAAAACCAACTAAAACCATAATCGAGCAAAGATCTGTGGTCACTGACATTCATTGTCAGACCACAAATTCAACTTTTTCCAGATTTTGCAAATCTTCAAATCCGAGCTTCTAAATATTATGGATCCAACATCTAGCAACCCAGATCATCATTAGACACTACTAACAACACATTTAACACAAAAAACTAACATCAAACAATGTTATGGATGGATGTAATTAAAACTAGGGTTTTTATACCTTTCTTTGAAAAATCTTGTTTCTGGGCTACTGATTTGTTATATGTATTAGTGGGGCTTGGTTTAGGACTGATATATCTAGATAATTTCGGAGGTGTGGGGCTTGAGAGAGTTAGTTTGAGTGTTGTGCAAAAATTGGCTAACAAATGACTTTCTCTCTCCTTCAATCTATAAATAGACATACAAGGTGCATGAATGGTTGATTAAAATGGCTGATGGCTGTCATTTAACATCACATGGGGTTGTTGGGTTTGGTCACCAACTTCCCCTAATTGTCAAAACCTATGCTAGCCAAAATAATGTAACTAGGGGCAAAATAGTCAATTGGTAAATCATTTTAATGGCATTCAAGTAATTTGCCAAACCCTTAGGGTTTAACCCTAAGGTTTTAGCACAAAACAATTTTTTAGAATTTAGTAACTAGGGTTTGTAAAATAAAATTTTAGTTTCTAAAATTTGTAATTAGAGTTTCGTTAATTAAGTTTCTAATTATGTTATACAGGAATATTATGGTTTAATATCCCTAATTATAATTAACCTTTTAAATAAAGCAATTAGGGTTTAGGATTTTGATAATTAGGGTTACTAATATGCAATTAGGGTTTCTAATAATTAACTTAGGGTTCTAATCATTAGAGTTTTAATTTACTAATTAGGTTTACCTTAATTAGCAATTAAAGTCTCTCATACATGTTATTAATCACAGTAACACAATTTTTAACTGATCACAAATTCCAGCTTTAGGTTTCAAAAGTAGGGTTATAATTATTAGAAATTCAAATATAACTTAGGGTTTTAAATTTACAATTAGGGTTTCCTAATTAGCATATTGTTATGTAACACTTAACATAAATCATATAACACAGTTATATAACAGTCTTAAATTTCCCATTTAAATTGGAAAACAGGTCAAACCAATTAATCGCTGGGTTTGGTCAATATACACCATAATTGACCAACCATCAACAATCGTATCTACAAGATATATTTATAGACCGAAAAATCAAAATATTATAATACTATTACCATTTCTTGATCAAAACCCGTAATTAGGGTTTGATTCCATATATGATTTATCATCGTCAGAATTAACCTTATTAATTAAGTTAAAATAATTAACTTAATAACCTGAACAAAATTTATATAATAAAATAATTATTATAATTATTCTAAAAATCATATCATATATTATTTTAATAAATAAATAAAAAAAATTATACGCAAAATTTATGATTTATTTATATAGAAAATATCGGGTTATTACAACCCATTAATGAGCTTTTGATCAGTGACTCCCAAGCCGCATTTACTTTAGGGCACTAGGTGTGTAACACCCCAAGAATCTAGTAATTCGACGTGAAAGAAAGGCCACGTAATCAACATAAGCCAAATTAGACTTTACGAAAACCAAAGATTATTAGGCGAGTGCATTTTATGCTCCATCTCAATATCGGTCATGCGTTTATGGGCGAGTGCGTTTTACACTCCATCTCGACGCACCACAAGACTTTCGATATTCAATCTTCTTTTCTTTATTCTAATTAGATTTTTTATATATATATCAACATGCAAGAATCCAAGATCCAAAACTGTATAAACGTCTAGGTCTTTTATTACCTTGTAAAAATGAAAGTTTATAAGAATGAACAACTCTCAAAGCAATAAACACCCGAACTAAATTCAAAAAATAACTAGTTAACACAGTTGGTTGGTGCTTGCTAGAAGGATGAATCAATAACAGTCTCAACTTATCAACTAACAAACCCCTAGTTCATATATGTTTAACACGACTCTAAGAGAGACATACTCAATGCGTTTGTCATACCCACAATCAAAAATTAATAATGTATAACACCCTTGCTTAATAGCAGCTCAAAATAGGGTAAAAAGGCCATTAACATGGCACAAGCATATAAATCTATATAAGCCCCAAAAAGATGGCTATAAACCACAAATATGCTAATTATAATCAAGCATTAAGAAATAATAACCAAAAATAGTTCATGGCATCTATAATAATAAGAATTCAAAATATAATCCCGCAGTTCAAAATGACTGCACCACAATACTGCAAATAAACGAAAGCAAAGTACTAAATATTCAACCTAACATGGAGATGAACAAAAATAACAAGATAATAAGCCCTAACACCCCCAAACTTAAGGTGAGCAATGCCCTCATTGCTAAACATATAACAATCGATACAAGAGGGCTTCCCTGAAGATTCCTCATCACCTTCGGCGGGCGGTGATGGTGGAGGGTATGGTGGGAAGACAGGTGGCTCTGCGAACTGGTATTGCGTGAACTCATCGTTCTCACCACAATAGTCGGTGTAAATACTCTGCATGGTGTTCACCAGTTCTGCCTGGTACTGTATAGAAATGTCATGCCTCTGCGCCACTGCTGCAATGTGCCTCTACTACCTCCTAGCCTCGGCGTCGTGCTTTTGATGCAGCAAGGTGAGGGATGCCATGATGTCTACCAGTAGTCCCTGAGCAGCTGGGCCGACGTCTGGAGGCTGCAAGGGCCTGGGCCCTGCTGTAGGAGGTGGCACAGTCTGTGGCCCGTATCCTTCATAATCTACCGCGTCCCACACAGTATAGCGCCCGATAGTTTGATGGTCAACGACTGCCATGGGTGGCAAGGCTATCTCCTCTAGCCCCCACTGAATACCTGTTTGCTTGCATAAGTAGGTGATCAATGATGGATGTGGAAGTCCAGCAGCGACGTTACTCTTGATTGCCTTCAGAATTGAGTCGTGAATAAGAACTCCAATATCCACATGCAGACCCGTGACAATGGCGAATAACATAATCGCCCTATCCTTAGTCATGTCGCTCAAATGACGGGTTGGGATCATGTTGGCACAAATGAAGCTGAACCACGCCTTCCCATAGCGACTGAGTGCTGAAGATGGGAAACTGGTCTTTTCACCCGTGTAGTCATTTTTCTTCCATGTAGTCCCGGGCTTGAAGAGCCTCCTAATGATATCCTCTAGGTCATAATTGCGGAGTCCCGGCTCCATATAATCCCTGCACTCATAGTTTGGTGCTGCGAACAGTTCATTGATGGCTTGGCTTCCAAAAGCCACTAACTTCCCCCTAACTTGGACAACAGCAGGACCTTCAGGATTTGCGTTTGCGTAAAACTCCCAAACCACAGATACAATAGCTGACCTAGGTGGTTTTGTGAAATGGATCCGATTGCGTTCAAGTATCATGGTTGTTAGCTCACCATCCTTTTTGTCCAGCCTGAACGCCCACTCAGGAATCAAATTTTACTCAGCAAAGTAGTTTTATACCTTTTCCAGGCATCCTCATTGATGAAATATTATCCCAAGCCGTTAGTGGTGCTGCAGACGATGATCCTCCCATACTAAGGCATTTCCTTTTTTGTGCCATGTCAAAATTTTAGTTGGTTTGGTTAAAACTCAATCCCTAAGCAGTTCCACTCTATTTAAAAACGACCCTTGAAGCAATGCACAACAAATCCCCAATGAAATCCCAGTGATTTTAAGCCAAAACAGTCCAACTTTTCTCTCACGCAAATTATCAAACACCTTGTGTGCGCTCTGAAAACCCAACTAGACAAACCTTGTTTGAAAGAGCTCTAACTAGATTTCCGACAGTGGAAATCACACCAATACACAGCAAGAAATGTACAAATCCAAATAATTAACCCACAATAGTGTCTGATTGACTGAAATCAAAAGTTACCTTGAGTTGTAAACCCTAGTTTGATTCTGCCACCTTTGTCTGCGTGCACTGACTTGGGGCTTTTGGGAAGGATGTAAGAATTTCTTTCTTACAAGTAGATTGATTGAAGGCTAGGGGTGTTTAGGAGTTAGGCAACTGATGGGCGATCGACTGTCGAGCAGGGCTGATAAGGAGGCGTGATGTGTATACGATGGGAAATAATTAACTGCCGATGCTGAGTGATGCCTAATCAAGGCAACTAAAATTCGCCTGTGGCAGCGCGGGCAATCCTTTTTTGCTTGGCGCTGTGGCATGAGTTAGCAGTAGGTGAAGTTCAATGGTGGCGTCGCGGCGCTACCTTGCCTTTGTTCCTTGGCTGCAATGCAGACGAGTGAAATTTTGGATTTTGAGCACGGCGTGACACGATCTGAAGTCCATCGCATATCTTTGCTGCATGGCGCCAGTGTTAGATCTCGAGTTTTTTTGCACAAAAGCCATGTATTAGCACTTATAATAATAACTACATATATGTAATATAACCCACAAGATAACTAGCTGACTGCATTCTCTAGCCACAAAAACATGCATAAGAGATTCGACATTGCTATATAATTAAACTGGCAGCTATGTTGACTAACTAACAGGAAAAGATACACAGTAAACTAAACATAAGTAAGAAAAATAGAGAAAATTGATACTAAGATGTGCCTCCCCACCAAGCGCTTGTTTTAAAGTCGCTTATTGACTGTTGTCATCGATCTTACTCAATCCAAGCTTATGTTTAAAATGACCATCTCATGCCGCCTATTTGTTAATTCCTTTAAATTTTTTGCTGACATGGATGATTGGCCATTCTCGCTTTCTTCACCCATCGGCACGAAGAATCTTTCACCACTGGAATTATCCACTAATTCACCTTGTTCGTCAATTTAAAAGCATTCTTTGTGCGCTAGCGGGCCCTCCAGGGTTTCCACAGTCGGGAGCATGGTTTCTGGTTGTTGATCAGTCTTGACTATACAACCACTCTTGATCCTTTTGTCTCAAATTTTAGACTCCACCGGTTGGATAATTTGCACCATGATGTCTCCCTCAACAACTTTGTGAGACTCATCGCCTTCTCCTTGCGTATCCACCATGCCATGCTCTACTACTTCATCATCAAGATCAATTATGATCTGTAGATTGCCTTGTGGTGGATTTGTGATGGCATTAACGAGTTGCCCCAATTGATTTCAAGGTTTTGCAATGCGGCTTCTTGGCTTGCCATCCGAACCTTATTTCTCTCAATAAAGTTGGTGAGAAGCTCTCCAAGCCTGTTCTTTTCTTCTCGTGTTAAGTACTCAGACAAGCTCTCATTGGGTCGAGACGTCACCTCATATTGCGGCAGAGACTGATAGTCAAAATGATTTGGATAGGAGTAATTCATATCATAATATTACTCTTAACTGTAGTCCCAAGAGTTTGGATAACCCTGACAGTTTGGATGATAGGAGATCGGTTCAATGTTAGCTCGTTCCTGACAGTAGGCATTCTGAGTGGACTGACACTTAAGATTGTCAGAAATCCTTAAGACATTTGCAATTTGAAATTGCAATTGCTCGAGTGCTTCTTCCGAGCTTGGTTGTGTCTTCCTCTCATAAGGCCATTGATAACAATGATCGACCATAACCTGTAAACTAAAAATCAAAAAGGAAGATTAAACAAATAAAAGTAATATATACACGTTCAAATTAAGACTAAATTGATTTAAATCAATATTGGACAATATTAGAATAATAGTTCCCCGGCAACGGCGCCAAAAACTTGTTGGTCGAAAAACCGATCACTAAACACGCGCAAGTATACGCAGTCTAACAAGTAATACAGTGATAAGGAAAGTGTCAAACCCACGAGGAACCATAACTAATATTTACCAAGTACCGACTTTGTATCGCTAAAGTCTTATTCGAACAACAATAAATGGAAGTGTGATTAATCTAAGCATAGCTAATTATCAAAGCAAATAAATTGATAACGAATGGTAATCGAAGGAATTACAAGCTAAGGCTACAACTTCACCCCACACAAGCATTCTGTCGAACACCTGGCGTGCTATGCTTCATCAAACTTCTTACCCTTCTCTCTTTGGTCTTAATGGTCATGACAATTTGTTGACCGAGAACACATATGTACTCGTACACCTCTGTCGAGGTATGCACAAACATAACCTTTCCAAATCCACTCAATAGGGAATAAAATAGAAAAGAACGTCCAAGCTAGATACAATCCAACATATGTCTATGTGAATTGATCATAACAAGGATTTAAGTATAAGTTCTCAAATAAGTCGCACATGGCGCATAGATATATGTTTATTCTACGCATAACTTATGCAGTCGAAACCCACAATCACATGCCAATATATTTAGGTGTAAATCTACAATCCTTCTATCGATATCTTGTAAATTACCAAAATCATCACTAATGTCTTAGCGAGAATCATTAAGCATAAATACATTAAACCAAATCATATGGTGCCAACCAAAGAGATAAGACATTCAATTTAAATAAAAAAGGGTTCCATTATAACCTTAGAGCAAATACTCAGTTCATAGCTATTGAACAAAATATAAGTAGTAATAAAGACAACAGTTATGGATTACAAAATAAGAGGGAATAAATGGATAAGAATAAACTGTGTCAAAGCCCGTCAGTCTCCAAGCATTCTGCTCAAATCAAGCTTTCCAATCCGTGTAGCTCACTGCTCGTGTTGCTCCAAGGAAATCCCAAACTTCTCCCAAATCTATATTTACGAGATATTAACTAAGAGCTAGAAAGAGAAAATACGTAACTAAACTAAGCTTGTTATATCTATTCTACGATATGAGATATTAGATATCTCATATACAGAGGCTTGCTTTTGTTATATATCCGTGTTTGTCCTTTGCTAGTCAAACCAAGGCCTTCTCTCGCCCAATCGGATGTGGCACTTGATGACGACAAATATAACATGTGGTTGGTACTTATTTCCACATTAGTATGGAAGACACGAGGTCGTATGCGCTTGAAAGTCCAAGAAGGGTCGATGGTGTTGCATGCCGCCATGGTGACGTCAGTCGGATCGAGGTGGTGGCCATTGCTGCGAGAATAACACTCAGTATTGGCTACTGTGGTGCCAGTGTATTTGAAATGTCCGATTTGTCCCTTGAAAGCTTGGAAAAAACCTAATAAGCCCTGCATTGCATCAGTTAAGCGCAATAACACTATAATCATATAAAATTATATAAAATCTACTTAATTCGCATAATTATTTAAGTCATAAAAATGCTCCGATTCAATCGTATAAATCCCACTCATCATGAGGACCCTTCACCTCTTTGGTGTTTAACGGGTGTCTTCGGTGCCATAGTGTATCAATACAAGTCAAACTCCCCCAAACTTTTCACTTTGGAAATTCATCGAGCAGTTGGCGTGTGTGACTCTAAAGCAAACCAAATTCCACCCCAAATCTCAGTCTTTGTAATAACCCGAGATTTTCTATATAAAATAAATAAGAAATTTTGCGTATAAATTTTTTTTTATTTAATGCGAGACTAAGTGTCAAGTAAAGTGAGCGATAAATGCGAATACATTTATTACTTGAAAAATTAGAAATAATTTTGGAATTATTAATTACCACAAATATGGTAATAAATTTACGTAGTTTAAATGTTTTTATTAATTATTTTCCATGAAAACATGATTGGAAATAATATATGATGTGATAATTAGATTTATATAATAAAAATTTTATTATATGAATTGTTCGTAATATTTAAGTTAATTATTTTAACTTGATTATTGATGATGTGTCACGAAGAATAAGTCGGACATGAGATCCAAACCTGGATTGGGATTGTGATCAAGAGATGAGAATAATAATATTATATTATTTTACAAATACCATAATTATGTCTCTTTTGGGTATGTGCGGACATATAATATTGAGCAATGACGATCACCAATTAGGTCATAGCATATTACCGTCGTCTTTGTGAAACCCTAATTATTAAACTTCGCTTATGGGATATCTCTGAGTAGTGACTGTGTATATGAAATTACTGTGAATAAGAATATCGGTAATTAGAAGAAACCCTAATTACTGTTGTACGTCGATAATTAGGACAAACCCTAATTATTATAACCCTAACCGGTTGAAATTAGAAACAGTAACGACTGTGTTAGTAACATACACACGATAATTAAAGAACCATTAATGGTCAATTAGAAACCCTAATTGATGACGTTGAGAAACCTAATTTTAATTACTGGGTTTAATTTCGATATTCTTTGATATAAGTGTTTTAATTTACCAAAGGATAGAAGTTAATTGGTAAATTATAAGAATTAAATCTAGTGATTAAATATTACATTTAATTGCCTTGTACAAGATTGCCCATACACTCTTAAACAAAGCCCAACCATCACCCATAACAAATCAGAAGCAAGAATCAAGAATTTTTGGCAAAAAGGGTATAAGAACACTAAACCTAGAAATCCTTTGATTCGATGTTATTTGATGCAATTGATTGTTTAAAGTTGTGTAATAGAATGTTAATTGATTATATGAGTTGATAAATCAAAGACCCATAACATCAAAGTGCACGAATTTGAAGATTTAAGCAAGTTGGAAAACCGAAATTACATTATTTTTTTTTCACCAAATGTCAGAGGCCATAACTCTTTGCTCGATCATGAGTTTTATTCTTCAAAAGTTGTTATGTGTAGCCTGATATGTGGTCTTTAATCTGCAAAAAGAATCAAGTCCATATCATGTATAGATTAGAAGTTATAGATGGTCAAATATGGTTGTGGAAGATCATGATAAATCGCTGTCTTTGGGCGATGCTGTAATGGGGCATTATCGTCCACTTTTGTGCTTTAAAAGGTCTGGGCTTTTGATATGTTGTAGTGCAATCGAGTTAGGAAGCCATAGGATTTGGAATGACCTCATTTCCGACCTCGGATGAGGAATTACGGTGATTGGAAGGAAATGTGTCAAATTTCTCAAAACTGAAAGTCAGCAATGGATGTGCTATTCGGGACACTGTTTCAATCATTTAATGTTTCCAAAACCTTCTGGGCTTTTGGTATGTTATAGTACACCGAATAAGTTTTCCATAGACTCCAAAAGCGGACTAAATCCGATATCGGAGGAGAGAGTTATGACATTTCAAAGTAGTAGTGTCAAAGCTTCCCAACAAGTGCGGTGCAGTTCATTTGAACGGAATTTCTGGGCTGATGTGTTAGGAATTTGGAAATGGTCAAAGAATAAAAGTTGTAGCCCCAGAAGTTAGCTTCGTTTTGGGCTCAAGAATCGCTCAAAAATGTTTTAAAATGAAAGAGTTATGACTGTTTTAGCGAAAAGAGGTAAAGCTGAAACGAGATTGAAAACTGTTATGAACGTCCACTTTTGACGACTTTGTTTGGGCTACCTAATGAACCCGAATTGGGTAATTCAGTATTTTTAAAAATAGTCTTACATACCATGTATAACATATCCAAAAATCAGATTAATCGAGTTATGAGCAATGCGTTAGAAAATCATAAAGTGAGCTATTGAAAAATTAGTATAAACCAAGTCCCACATCTACTAAATTGAGAACTTCACCATTTTCTAAACCTATAAATAGAAGGGCTTGGCCTTTGTTTCATTCACCAACAATAAGGCCTTCAATTTTGAGAAAGGCTTTGTTGTGGGAGAACTTTTTATAAAGATCTCCTTAGTTAAATTTTAGGCGTGGAAGTGCGTATTCATTCACGTGGAATTCAGTATTTAGGGTATGTTTCTTATTTAATTTTGTAATGTTATTATTTTTAATTGTTAGTTAAAGTTTGAATTTTTGAAGTTTAGTTAGTGTTGTTAATAAACTAGTTAGTTTACTATGTTTATTTTGGCTTGGAATTGATTATGTAAATGAATTATTTGTGATGACTTTTAATATTTTGTGATGAATTTCATTAATTAATAATTATTAATGATATTAAAGTTATTTAATGATTATATTAAATAATTTAGTTTAAAAATGATTTTAATATTATAAAAATCATTTTAAATGAAAATAAGGTATTTAAAAATATTTTAAGTTATAAAATATAACTTTTAATATTTAAATGATAATTTCATTAATAATTAAATATTAATGATATTAAGATAATATTAATGATATTTAGTGATTAATATTAAATAAATAGTTTAAAAATGGTTTTACTTATTTAAAAACCATTTAAAGAGGATATTAAGGATTTAAAAATATTTTAAGTTATAATTAATGACTTTTAATATTTGGATAAATAGTACATTAATATTTAAATATTAATGGTAATTATTTGGGTAATATAAATGTTTTAAAAATAGTTTGAGTTATTATAAATAACTTTTATATTTTAGCAATGGTTTCATTAATAGTTTAGTATTAATTAAACTATTAATGATGATGGAATTGTTTAATGTTTAAATCATTTAATTATGATTCCGATATTTGAAAGTTATAAGCCTACCAAACTAGTGACTTGAGAACCGATTATGAAGTTCGAATTTGAAGAAGAACACCTATAGTAATGCAGATTATATCACTATAGGTCCTTTAGTGATGATTTGAATTATTTTAAATTTTTCAATTTAAAGATTGCGAAAATGATTAAAAATAAGATGTCCGATATTTACGAGATGTTGAGGTATAGAATAAGAGTCTTAGACTCGGATTTACTCGATAAAGTCAGCCGATGACGACGACAAATGTTAGACCTTATACAAGAAAGAAAAGACTACTTGTAAGAGCATGGATGAGATATTTGAAAATGTATAAAAATATTTCAAGTATAGAATAGGAACTAAAAGTATGATCAACTTTGTGATTATGTGATTGGACTATGTCTTTGGCATGTAATAGACAAAGATTTCTACGTGTTAAGATATATTGTTCTAATCGAACGAATGATCCGATTATTGATAGGTTGTGATAAAGAGATAAAACCTAAGTTGAGATTTGTAATCGTGAATCAAAAAGTATCTTACCTTTGCATTTTCTTTATGCAATGGACATGGGTAAGAAGTTTGAAATTATTCTATTCTGTGCATGCATTATATACGCTTTGATTATCAACATGTTAGCTCAGATATATATTCTGTTAAGTTGATTTCTAAATGGTTATACAAGTGTCCCCACTTGGATAATCATGGCATTTATTCACATGTTGATACACCTTTGTCAATTACCCGTATATATATGTTGAATTACATATTATTGTTGAGCAAGATTAAAACCTTCTTTTTGGAACCGTGCATGTATGAACATCCCTATATGGGAAGATTTTTACAAGGCGGATAGAGTGAGCGATGAATTTCGTTCAAGTTATGTAGTATTGATCAATCTGAGGTACAACGAGGTGATCACCCTCCAGGTGTAAGTAAGTTATGACCAGCTTGAGGATAGAATTCCGCTACACCTTTTCAAAATGAAAAGAATGTTCATAGTATGTTTCTTAAACCCTATTCAAGGGTAGAGCGAGCCAAATTTAAAGAATTTCAAAGAGAGTTGTTATGTGAATTTTTATCAAGATGATTACTTCACAACTTTCAATTACGTTGTAGAAGTGTTATGTAAAGAGAATACTTATATTCTTTCAGCTTATATATAATTGCTATTACTTGCTGGGCACTTAAATGCTCATCCTTGCTTAAATTAAATATTTTCAGTTATGTATGAGCAACCTGAAGGCTCAGGCACGAACAAAGGAAAAGGAAAGCTGATCGAATAAGTGTGTATTATGAGTTAATGGTTATAGTTGTATTGGTATCTATTCAAGTATTGTAAGGAATGTATTTGAAGGTCACGTACCTGGGGAAGTAAACTTTGATGTATGTAAATTAAGTTCGAATGTATTATTATTTAGTATTATTCAACAAAGAAATGGTATCGTGGAGAACCGAAGTTCGGGTTTCAAGTACTGGATTTGGGGTCGCCACAGTTGGTATCAAAGTCATTGGTTATGAAGCTTAGGTAGGAATACTTGAGACTAATAACCGCAATGATTTGGATAAGTATTAACTCATATAGAGTTAGTTGGTCGATAAGATTCAAAGATGAATCTCGGCGAGTGTAAAGACACAGACGAGTTCCCTAACTCGATTATAAAGTTAAACAATGAGTGGGGAATAGATTGAGTCTAAAAAGTCGAAAGTGCGATTATGAGAGATCGTAAAATAAAACGATCAAGATATAGAACTAAATCGTAATATATACGATGAGATCACCCGTGATCCGATAAGGCTATAATGACCTGTAAGGAATCAATCGATGATTGGAAAGTTTACAAAGAAGATTGCGTGTATGAATTGTACTATTAATTGATACAGATCCGGAAGAGAATTATAAATACGAATTAAATTCATATGGAGAATGGGGTTAGTGTTAGATGGGGATTCAATTGAGGACTCATGTCGGCAGCTGAGTTGTATGATTCTTCGTATGGGAGCTGAATTGTACTTGGTGTAAAAACCACTTAGTTTCTGGCACTGATAATCATTGAAATGTCTGTGTCGCGTTATTTGGTATATGCACATTAAGAGGATGACTCCATTCTCAGGTGTATAACATGTAGATAGGTCATAGATAGAGAATATAAGATTAAGTTCGAGTTCTTAAAACTCATACCTATGAGACATTCTTGACTCATAATTATATGAAATGTTTATGAACCCTCTCGTGAATGGACGCCAAAGGTCTGACTAGGATAAGTTCTTAAACTCATATGATTGTGGCAATTTATGAACTCATAAGTGTGGTTTGATGAACTGGGTATAGTTTTGTGTGAATGGAGTGTTATGGATTACAGGAACAGATAGATTGTTAAGTAAATGATTTTTAGTGAAGGTGTTAGGTTTTCCTAAACTCCTAGCTATGCTAAACTTCAAAATTTTGACATCAAGCTAAATCGCACTATGTGTGCTTTTGAAAATAAAAATGTAGACTCGTAATCATTTTTGAAATGGTTTAAAAATACTATTTATGCTACTTATTTTGGCTAGACACATGATTTGAAATATCAAAATTTGTTTTAATTATCACTCATGTACCATGTAACTTTAGTGCAAAAGAGATGATAAAAATGTGATGGAGTTGTAAATACGGGGAATACTTAGTGTGAATTTGACCAAGTCGTTGTTCCACTATTGTATGATGTGTTATGACAAAGTCATACAATGACGGCATCCTCAACGGATTGTTAATACGATGACGACATCATGACGTCATTCTCAAAAATGTTTTCAAAAGTTTAATTTGCCCAACTGGTTTGGCTACATCTAAATAATTCATTGAATTGAATTATTGATATGAGTCTATGCTATTTGAATCGGCTAGAATAATGTTTATGAAAACTCTAAGTGTTCATTGAAAGAAATTTCCTAACCAAATTGTTTGAAAAAGCGGAATCCTATCAAATAAAGCCGAGGTGAACAATGTTGTTTGGATAAATGATCCAATCTAATGGCGTAAATATTAAGCTAGGCATGATTAATACGTTATGCATGACGTAGGGGTACAATAAAGGCTAATCACCTAAAGTACTATTAATGGTAGTTTACCTTCTTTTGATTGTAAACATACGGGTAATGTTTTGTTTTATGGTATGAATACCGTTAAAACTATGTGTTCATAGTCTATATGACCCCTCAAAGACAATTTGAAAACTTTTACTCTTGTGAGAGGTGTATTGGGTAGCATGTGATGATATCGAGATAGAGTTAAGCGAGTTATGAGGGAGGTTAGAAGCGAGAGGAGATATTCAGATAAGGCGGTTGAAGGTTGAAATAGAAGCCAAAGACACGGATATATACCTTGGACCAGTGCTTTAGTCATCACCTTCATGCGATTCAATGCAGAGTGGATGGAGTCGCCTTTCTAATTTGAGATAGGCGTTGATGAAAATTGAATAAATTTATCGTCAATCAAAATAAGAGACAACGTATATAGAACTCTTGATTCTTTGTGTATATATACTATATGTTAATCGGGGTAACTTATGTATGTAGATGTCTAGTGAGAAGAGATATGTGAATAAGAAGGATCATATTCACACCCCAAGCTAATATCGAGGCCAACAAATGAAATAGAAGCTCACTAGGAACCCAAATCGGACGAGGTGGCTATCGTGGAAAAAGCGTAGCATCGAGATCCGAAATGTTGGATTTCACGATAGTGATTCGAGACACTAAAGTTGAAGCCGCCAAGCATCAACGAAGGTGCGAGATTTGGAGAACAAGTTTCTTCATTGGAAAGGTTGTGGGAGATAGAAAAGTTGATGCGTCAGGCATTAATGGAAACAATGGAAGAGCGGGATAAGCTCAAAATCGAAATTGACCAGATGGAGCCTCAAGCGACACATCCGTGAAGGACACACCTCTCCTCGTTGCCCCGATTATAAGAAAGGTGGATGTTTTAAATTGTGGGATGGAAGGACATCGAGCGAATGAATGTCCGAGAAAAAGGCTTGGTAAATAAGTAGTATGGGTTATATATGTAATATGTGTGATAAGTAATGAACTATTTTTAACTTTTATGTTGGTTAAGATTTTAAATCCAGACTTTCGTAGTCACAAAGGGATAGTTTGTTGATTAAAGCGGGATGTCTTTGTGTAAATATTCGATAAATGAATATGAATCTAAGTTTGAGAAATGAAACGAGTTTAATACATTAATCTTATGCAATAAGGTTTAAATGTAAGGGTATAATTTATGGTTTTATTTAACTAAATAATGCCGCCAAGACGTCAAACTCAAAACCAAAGGATAGATGAATCTACTAATACTGGGGAACGACAGCCAGAACTGATGCAAAACTTTGCAAACATTGTAGCTCAAAGCTATCAGTTAGGAACACCAATTCAGGGAAAACCAATCGACAATCGCTTGGCAAAATTCAAAGACTTCAAAGCCAGTAGGACCACGTAATTGAGAGGATCACCGACCCTATAGAAGCCCAAACTTGGGTGAACGAGATAGAAAGGCGTTCATAATCGCTAAAAAAAGTAGATGAGGGCAAAAAGACCGCTTTTGCCACTTATATGATGAAAGGGAAGCTAACTTTTGGTGGGAGGCAAATAAGACTCGAGGCGGGGAGAAGAAGAAATTACTTGGGATAGGTTTAAGGATTTATTTTTCAAACTATCTCTCTGTTAGTATCTGATCTAGAATAGAGGTGAGATTCACGGAGTTAAAGCAGGATAACATGGTATTGAGTATCTTGCATAAAATTTAATGAGTTGGCTAGGTTTTCTCCACATCAAGTGGATCTGAGAGGCTAGGAAGGCAAGGAGATTTGAAATGGGCTTAAAACCTGGCTCTCTGATAAGGTGTCAAGATCTGCAAATCAATACTTTTACAGCACTCATGGAGAAGGCTATCATTGCTGAACAGGGAAGTGAGGCCATGAGCCTCTACCATAAGGAGAAGAAGAACAAAAGCAAGTCAGGAGGAGCAGTAAAGATAGAAAGTAGTAGTGGGAATAGGGGTGAGAAAAGAATGAGGAATTTTTCTGAGAAAATGCAAGTAAAGCAGGAAGGTATAAAGAAGCGGGTAGTGCAAAGGTCAAGAATCTGCGGGAAGAATCACTCTGGCGAGTGTCTCAGGGGCAAGTTTGTATGCTACAAGTGCAAGGCATAGAGGGTCATATCTCTCCAACCGCCCCTAACTCAAGGATGATCGATGGATGCTTCATATGTGGATCGACTGAGCATAAGGTGAGGAACTGTCCACAGAGGGGAATGGAGGCAGGAACATAACCACGGGGAGAAGCAGTGGGACGTTAGCAATTTCAGGACCAAACTCAACCAGTAACCCAACGAAAGCAACTCAGGGTTTACAACATGACGGTCCGAGATACGGTGGCGATTGGAAATGCAAACTCGTGTGCTATTTGAATAACTTATATATCTTATATTTCTGCTTAATCGGATAGGCAAGTGTTATGATGAATAATTAAAGATCAGTTCGATCAAGTATGATCGAGATCTACGTACAATGATTATATGCTATGTACCCTTCACGCATATGAGTTTTTAAAGCGGTGATTCCGGGAAGGAATCCTTATAAGGGAGGTGAATGTAATAACACTTAGATTTTCTATATAAAATAAATAAGAAATTTTATGATAATTTTTTTTTTTATTTAATAGCGAGACTAAGTGTCAAGTAAAGTGAACGATAAATGCAAATACATTTATTACTTGAAAAATTAGAAATAATTTTGGAATTATTAATTACCACAAATTATACTACGGTAATAAAATTTCACGTGGTTTGAAATATTTTTATTAATTATTTTCCATGAAAACATGATTGGAAATAATATATGATGTGATAATTAGATTTATATAATAAAAATTTATTATATGAATTGTTCGTAATATTTAAGTTAATTATTTTAACTTGATTATTGATGATGTGTACGAAGAATAAGTCGGACATGAGATCCAAACCTGGATTGGGATTGTGATCAAGAGATGAGAATAATAATATTATATTATTTTACAATTACCATAATTATGTCTTTGGTATGTGTGATGAGATAATATTGAGCAATGACGGTTGATTAGGTCATAGCATATTACCGTCTTTGTGAAACCCTAATTATTAAACTTCGCTTATGGGATATCTCCGAGTTGATCGTGTATATGAAGTGATCGTGAATAAGAATATCGGTAATTAGAAGAAACCCTAATTATTGTTGTATGTCGATAATTAGGACAAACCCTAATTATAATAACCCTAACCAGGTTTGAAATTAGAAACCGTAATGATATGTTAGTAACATACACGATAATTAAAGAACCACTAATAGTCAATTAGAAACCCTAATTGATGACGTTGAGAAACCCTAATTTTAATTACCGGAGTTTAATTTCGATGTTATCAGTATAAGTGTTTTAATTTACCAAAGGATAGAAGTTAATTGGTAAATTATAAGAATTAAATCTAGTGATTAAATATTACATTTAATTGCCTTGTACAAGATTGCCCATACACTCTTAAACAAAGCCCAACCATCACCCATAACAAATCGTAAGCAAGAATCAAGAATTTTTTTGCAAAAAGGGTATAAGAACACTAAACCTAGAAATCCTTTGATTCGATGTTATTTGATGCAATTGATTGTTTAAAGTTGTGTAATAAAATGTTAATTGATTATATGAGTTGATAAATCAAAGACCCATAACATCAAAGTGCACGAATTTGAAGATTTAAGCAAGTTGGAAAAAGCTGAATTACATTATTTTTTCACCAAATGTCGAGGCCATAACTCTTTGCTCGATCATGAGTTTTGTTCTTCAAAAGTTGTTATGTGTAGTCCGATATGTGGTCTTTAATCTGCAAAAAAGAATCAAGTCCATATCATGTATAGATTAGAAGTTATAGATGGTCAAATATGGTTGATTAGATCATGATAAACTGTCTTTAGGCGATCAGTAATGGGGGCATTATCGTCCACTTTTGTGCTTTAAAAGGTCTGGGCTTTTGATATGTTGTAGTGCAATCGAGTTAGGAAGCCATAGGATTTGGAATGACCTCATTTCCGATTCTCGGATGAGGGAATTACTGTGATTGGAAGGAAATGTGTCAAATTTCTCAAAAGCGAAAGTCAGCAATGGATGTGCTATTCGGGACACTGTTTCAATCATTTAATGTTTCCAAAACCTTCTGGGCTTTTGGTATGTTATAGTACACCGAATAAGCTTTCCATAGACTCCAAAACGGACTAAATCCGATATCGGAGGAGAGAGTTATGACATTTCAAAGTAGTAGTGTCAAAGCTTCCCAACAAGTGCGGTGCAGTTCATTTGAACGGAATTTCTGGGCTGATGTGTTAGGAATTTGGAAATGGTCAAAGAATAAAAGTTGTAGCCCCAGAAGTTAGCTTCGTTTGGGCTCAAGAATCGCTCAAAAATGTTTTAAAATGAAAGAGTTATGACTGTTTTAGCGAAAGAGGGTAAAGCTGAAACGAGATTGAAAACTGTTATGAACGTCCACTTTTGACGCACTGTTTGGGCTACCTAATGAACCCGAATTGGGTAATTCGTATTTTTTAAAAATAGTCTTACATACCATGTATAACATATCCAAAAATCAGATTAATCGGAGTTATGAGCAATGCGTTAGAAAATCGCAAAGTGAGCTATTGAAAAATTAGTATAAACCAAGTCCCACATCGACTAAATTGAGAACTTCACCATTTTCTAAACCTATAAATAGAAGGGCTTGGCCTTTGTTTCATTCACCAACAATAAGGCCTCCAATTTTTGAGAAAGGCTTTGTTGTGGGAGAACTTTTTATAAAGATCTCCTTAGTTAAATTTTAGGCGTGGAAGTGCGTATATTCACCATGGAATTCAGTATTTAAGGTATGTTTTTATTTAATTTTGTAATGTTATTATTTTTAATTGTTAGTTAAAGTTTGAATTTTTGAAGTTTAGTTAGTGTTGTTAATAAACTAGTTAGTTTACTATGTTTATTTTGGCTTGGAATTGATTATGTAAATGAATTATTTGTGATGACTTTTAATATTTTGTGATGAATTTCATTAATTAATAATTATTAATGATATTAAAGTTATTTAATGATTATATTAAATAATTTAGTTTAAAAATGATTTTAATATTATAAAAATCATTTTAAATGAAAATAAGGTATTTAAAAATATTTTAAGTTATAAAATATAACTTTTAATATTTAAATGATAATTTCATTAATAATTAAATATTAATGATATTAAGATAATATTAATGATATTTAGTGATTAATATTAAATAAATAGTTTAAAAATGGTTTTACTTATTTAAAAACCATTTAAAGAGGATATTAAGGATTTAAAAATATTTTAAGTTATAATTAATGACTTTTAATATTTGGATAAATAGTACATTAATATTTAAATATTAATGGTAATTATTTAGGTAATATAAATGTTTTAAAAATAGTTTGAGTTATTATAAATAACTTTTATATTTTAGCGATGGTTTCATTAATAGTTTAGTATTAATTAAACTATTAATGATGATGGAATTGTTTAATGTTTAAATCATTTAATTATGATTCCGATATTTGAAAGTTATAAAATTACCAAACTAGTCAACTTGAGAACCGATTATGAAGTTCTCGAATTTGAAGAAGAACACCTATAGTAATGAGCTTATATCACTATAGGTCCTTTAGTGATGATTTGAATTATTTTAAATTTTTCAATTTACGGAGATTGCGAAAATGATTAAAAATAAGATGTCCGATATTTACGAGATGTTGAGGTATAGAATAAGAGTCTTAGACTCAATTATTTACTCGATAAAGTCGCTTGTCATGCTGACGACAAATGTTAGACCTTATACAAGAAAGAAAAGACTACTGGTAAGAGCATGGATGAGATATTTGAAAATGTATAAAAATATTTCAAGTATAGAATAGGAACTAAAAGTATGATCACTGTGATTATGTGATTGGACTATGTCTTTGTTGTAATAGACGAAGACTACGTGTTAAGATATATTGTTCTAATCGAACGAATGATCTGATTATTGATAGGTTGTGATAAAGAGATAAAACCTAAGTTGAGATTTGTAATCAGCGAATCAGGCAAGTATCTTACCTTTGCATTTTCTTTATGCAATGGACATGAGTAAGAAGTTTCAGAATTATTCTATTCCCTGCATGATTATATGCGCTTTGATTATCAACATGTTAGCTCAGATATATATTCTGTTAAGTTGATTTCTAAATGGTTATACAAGTGTCCCCACTTGGATAATCATGGCATTTATTCACATGTTGATACACCTTTGTCAATTACCCGTATATATATGTTGAATTACATATTATTGTTGAGCAAGATTAAAACCTTCTAAGTTTGGAACCCGGGCATGTATGAACATCCCTATATGGGAAGATTTTTGCATTAGTGCGATAGAGTGAAAGCGATGAATTTCGTTCAAGTTATGTAGTATTGATCAATACAGGGTACAACGAGGCTGATCACCCTCCGTGCCCGTAAGTTATGATGGTTTGAGGATAGAATTCCGCTACACCTTTTCGAAAATGAAAAGAATGTTCATAGTATGTTTCTTAAACCCTATTCAAGGGTAGAGCCAGAGCCAAATTTAAAGAATTTCAAAGAGAGTTGTTATGTGAATTTTTATCAAGATGATTACTTCACAACTTTCAATTCGTTGTAGAAGTGTTATGTAAAGAGAATACTTATATTCTTTCAAACTTATATATAATTGCTATTACTTGATGGGCACTTAAATGCTCATCCTTGCTTAAATTAAATATTTTCGATTATGTATGAGCAACTTTGAAGGCTGTGCACGAACAAAGGAAAAGGAAAAGTGATCGAATAAGTGTGTATTATGAGTTAATGGTTATAGTTGTATTGGTATCTATTCAAGTATTGTAAGGAATGTATTTGAAGGTCACGTACCTGGGGAAGTAAACTTTGATGTATGTAAATTAAGTTCGAATGTATTATTATTTAGTATTATTCAGCTTAAAGAAATGGTATCGTGGAGAACCGAGTTCGGGTTTCAAGTACCTGGATTTGGGGTCGTCACAGCCTTCAAGCAGAAAAGCTAGGATTTTCACAATTCAATTAATGTAGATTGCAGTTAATGTTTATATAGGAGTGTATTAGTGAGCCAAAATTGATGGGAAGTGGAAGATTTGGAAGGAATTCGTGGGTGTTGATGAATGTTGGTTTCAGTTTTATAAGAGAGAAGTGGGGGAGGCACAACTGCAGAAGGGTTTTTAAAAATCGATCTCAAGACCCCCGAGGCGGCTTCTTTTGAATCGCAAACCCCATAGACGAGATGGATAGAGACTCTCGCGCCGCTTAGGCGGCTTTTTTTTGTTTGACTCTGGCGGGTAATATCAGAGAGCACCCCAGTTGGGACTCAAAAGTGCCAGCTTGGATTAGGTCATTGGTTGAGGTACTACTTTACATCAAAAATTCTTAACTTCTACTGTTTTGTCCGCATGCATGTAAAACTTCATTCTCAGTACCTGAAATCCAATAAAACCCAATTTTAAAGTTAGTTCCATAGAAATTGAGCAAGGAAGCGATGAGTAATATACAATGACTAATTCGTGAGCTAATTATCCTATTAATTACTAAAAATTGAACTACAAAGTAACAACACTAATAACTAAACTACTGAGTTGTATAATATGAAACTAAATACTGCAAATAACATAAAAATTGGGTTGCCTCCCAATGAGCGCTTATTTTTAAGTCTTTCAGTCTGACTACTCCATGTTTCTAATCTGGATCGGTCATGATATTTTTAACATGTTGTTTGTGTACCGCACATAACCAATAAGCGCTCTGGGAAAAATTGACTTCATATCCTCAATAAGCACTTTTAGACCACCAACCTCTCTACAATCCTTATGTTTGACATGTGCAGACGCCTCAATAAAATTGGTCTCTTCCTTATCATTAGGAATTGAAATTTCCTTGAATACTTTAACTTTCACTACCTGATCGAACACTTTCATGGTCAATTCTCCATTATGCACGTCGATTAGTGTTCGTCCCATTGCAAGGAATGGCCCAAGATGATCGGGGTATTCTTATCCTCTTCAAAGTCTAACACCACAAAGTCAGCTAGAAATATCAATGGGTCAACCTTTACCAGCACGTCTTCTACCACCCCCAATGGATAAGTTATTGATCTATCTACTAGTTGTAGAATGATATTTATTGTCTTTACTTCCTTTAAACCCAACTTTCTTTATATGGACAGTGGCATAAGGTTTATACTTGCTCCTAGATCACATAGGGCTCTTCCTATATCTTGATTACCAATTACACAAGGAATAGTAAATCTCCCCGGATCTTTCAACTTAGGAGGGAGCTTTTTCTGCAGAACTGCACTACACTTTTCCGTTAAAGCCACTGTTTCGAATTCATTAAGCTTGCGTTTCTTTGAAAGAATCTCATTCATGAACTTGACATAGCGTGACATCTGCTATAGTGCTTCAGCGAACAGAATGTTAATGTGAAACTATTTGAAGATGTCCATAAATTTAGAAAACTGATTCTTGAGCTTTTGATGTGATGCCCTCAAATTCAAACACTCATATCTCAAATTCGGTGCATCACGTGCAACTTCTAATATCATACTAAAATCATTAATAATGGAATAATAGAATAATTTACATTGTTATAACATAAATATTCCTGTCCCAAAATTCTTCTTTCCCCGACTCCATCCCAACACAACGGTGTTCTTCACTTCGAGTAAAGAGCTTCATACGGTGGCATGCCGATACTCGCATGATAACTATTGTTTTAAGCAAATTCAACTAAGGGTAAGTGGTCGTCCCAGTTTCCCTTGAAGTCCATCACGCAAGCTCTAAGCATGTCTTTTAACGTTTATATGGTTCGCTCATTCTGCCCATCAGTTTATGGATGATAAGCGGTACTCAATCTTAACGGGGTTCCCATCCTCACTTGCAAACTTTTCCAAAAATTCGAAGTGAAAAGCGGATCTCGATCGGAGAAAATCGACATCGGCACTCCATGTCGTGATACGATTTCCTTTACATATAAATTTGCTAACTGATTGAGATTGAATTGGATCTTGATGGGTAGAAAATGATTTATCTTTATTAGTCGGTCCACAATAACCCAAATGGCATCATAACCCTTCTGTGTAATCGAAAGTCCAACCACGAAGTCCATCGTAATATGCTCTCATTTCCACTCTGGTATTTCCAACGGTTGAAGTAGTCCACTTGGCCTCTAGTGTTCTACTTTGACTCTTTGATAAGTAAGACATCTACTGACGCATTCTACCACAGATTGGGCCACCAAAAGTGTTTTCGAAGATCCTGGTACATTTTTGTGCCTTCTATATGAACAGAATATGTCGTATTGTGTGCCTCATACAAGATTTCTTCTCTCAGTTCGGTTACAGCTGGCACCCATACTTGACCTACAAATCTTAATATACCGTCTTTATCCATCTTGAACTTTTCTTCTTCATTTTCTACTATTCTCTTCCTTATCTTCTCGCATTCTTCATCTCTTTCTTGTGATTCCTTTATTCTATCTAATAACGTCGGGTGAGCTTCCATTACAAATAATCTTCCCTCAGACTTTCTTGGTCCCTTTACTTCTATTTCCAATTTCTCTATTTCTTTTATTAACTCCTCTTGAGTTGTTAATCTAACCAAGTTCTCCCTTCCTTTTCTACTTTAAAGCGTCATTTACGTTAGCCTTTCCCTGGTGATAAAGAATCTCGCAGTCATAATCCTTGATTAATTCCAACTACCTTCTTTGCCGCATGTTCAACTCCTTCTGTGTGAAAATATATTTCACACTCTTATGGTCCGTGTATATCTCACATTTTTCTCCATATAAGTAAGGCCTCCAAATCTTCAATGCAAAAACTACAACCGCTAACTCCAAGTCATGGGTAGGGTATCGTTTTTCAAAATTTTTCAACTATCGCGACGCGTACGCAATGACATTTCTATGTGCATTAGCACACAACCAAGTCCTCTATGTGACGCATCACTATACACCACAAATCCTCCTGTATCATTTCATAATGATAATACAGGGGCCTCGCCCAACCTCATCTTCAACTCTTGGAAACTCTCTTCACATTTGTCTATCCACACGAACTTCACCATCTTCCTCGGCTTATTGTCAGCGGGTTCGCTATCTTAGAAAAGTCTTAGATAAATCTTCGATAGTATCCGGCTAACCCAAAGAAACTTCTTACTTTTGTTGGCGTCTTTGGTTGTTCCCAGTTACTTACCGCCTCCACTTTTGCAGGATCCACTGAATCCCATTTTGATCTATCACGTGTCCTAAAAATTGAACCTTCTCCATCCAAAATTCATATTTCAAAAATTTTGCGTCCATCTTTTCCCTTCTCACCCTCATCATCGATAGGAGCCACTACCAAAATTGGCTCAGCTATCAATGGTGCTCTATACACCACGTGTATGTCACGTGGCTCCTCCTCTACTATGTCCTCCCAAGTCCGTCATCCTACAACCACAAACATAAGACAACAAACAACAAATTCCATTAGACCATAAATTCATTGCATGGAATGAAAATATATTTCATAATACCACTAAACCGCTAGGAAAACTCTATATGAGTTTTACCTCCTTCTATCCTGTAAGTTCTTCTAAGGTTATAGTCTAAGGATTCTTGCTCCTAAGGTTTATAACTTAATGCTTTGATACCAACCTGTGACTAAAATCATACTAAAATAATATAAATATTTATATTAACTAATATCATACTAATTCTAAACTAATATCATACTAAAATCATTATAAAATAATATAAATATTTATATTAACTAATAATAATATCATACTAATTCTAATATCATACTAAAATAGTTAACAACAGAATAATAGAATAATAGAATAATTTACATTGATATAATATAAATATTCGCGTCCCAAGGTCTCGTGACCGTTACTACAACATTCCAGTAATATAAACTGAACATGACTTAAACATAATTTAATCATCCCTTAATACATCATTATAATCACATTAATATTAATAATTCTCCTACACTCAAAGGACTAAGCTATTCCGTAGCCTTGCCCTTTTATTTGTCATTTCTTGAAGTACCGCATTGCTCTGCCTTAACAGTAATACTTTTAGAGAAGCAAGAATGTACAAGTTGCCCAACAAGTATTATAGCAATAAGAATAAACAATTATAAAGTTTAAATCTCAAAGGTATAACTGTAAATGACAGTTCAAGAATAACAAGAAGTATTAATAGTTCTCAATAAGTGTCGTTATAGACTGAAGGATATCAACAAGATTTCAAAGTTTAATCATTTCAAGGTTCAATAAGAATGAACACTGAGCAGTCACTAGGAACTAAGAACTCTTGCTAAAATTAACAGTATTATACTGTAAATCCAATATAAACGAGTATAACAGGTGATCAGTCTAAAGTACCCTACGTTATGCATAACATTTAAACATGCTAGTATGTGCGCACGTTGGTTTCTCGACAATTATATAATTTTCCCTTCAATGAGGGTTGTTCATCTCAGTAGATTTACGAGAGTTCGCACCAAGTCAATTGGTTTGGATAGATTTCTAACATATGATAATAGTCTAGCCGAATCAAAGGCTTAGACAACTTGTATAATGTATTTAAGAACAATAATTTCAATGCTTGCAACAACGTCAAGGTATACAAATGATTTTCGAATAGTAATAGATATTTGTTCGATATAAATATGGTTCATATGGCATCAATTCGGATTATACAATATATACAGTGTAAGAATTAGGGAACTTGCTCGAGTCGTTGATTATATTCAACCTTGACTTCTTATCCTTTGAATAACCTATGTTTATCATAGTCATTCTAACGGTTAATCTCTATAATTTTTTCACATATAAATCCAATTGATCTATCACATACATCATATAATTAAGATTCACAAATCAATCTATTTAATTAATTATTCCCTTATTCATCACTCGTTTCATTCTATTTATTATTCTTTACTTTATTTACTCTAAATAAAATAATATTCTATCATTTTACTTGTTTAATTAATGGTTCACAATTTTTAATTTATTTATTCATAGACAAATAAATGATTCTTACTTTACTTGTTATCATTTAATTACTCTTTAAGTAATTTTCCTTAATTACTATTCATTAACCTTCACAATACACAATTACTCTTTCAATAATTTTCTTAATAATTAATTGTACTTTATTAGTCCACGAATAAAATATTCTACTTACTATTTTATTTGCTTAATCTATAATTAGAGTTATTAGTTCACAATAAAAAACTTTTAATATTATTTAATAGTTTATTCTTCATTAATCCATAATTAATTTACAATTATCTTTCAATTTAAAATAATCTTTACAAATAAAATAATTCTTTAATATTACTTTAATTGTTTACAATTTATTAAACCATATTTAAAATATTCCTTACTATTATTTTAATTGGTTAATCTAAGCCAAAGTAATTACTAATGTACAATTAAAATCTCATTTTAATTGTTTATTAGTAACTCACAATTAATTATAATTATAATTTTATTTTATCTTGTTATTAATCTTATTTTATCTCATTTTATCTTAAAAAATCCAAGCTTTGACCAGTTTGACCGAATTCGATTCAGGCCTAATCGACCCAACTCAAAAAATGGCCTAGCGCGTAAGCGCTTGAAATAAGCCTGAGTTGAGCGCCTAGGCGCTCCTTAGCAGAATCCAAAATTTTGATTTTTCAACATTTTGATGTTTGACCCTTTTTTATTCAATCTTCCATAACTTGTTCATTTTATATCTAAATGAGTTCAAACCACTTCTATTATCTCATAAACTTACATATCTTCAATATTTGATATCTTGAACAATTTTTCTAAAATATTTATTTAATTAAATTATTGATTTTTCCAAGTTAGGGTTCATACTTGGACATGTTTTACCAATTATTTAGCTACGAGTTCGTTTTACGTCCGAATTCGATGATTCAACTTGGGTTATTGTAAAAATCCAAAACTCCAATAAGACTCGGATATGTAAATTAAGTTATATTAATAAAATCTCTCCGTTCTTAAAGTGTTATGTGCTAATATATACTCTGTTTAACGAATTAGGTCAAATAAATTTTCATCCAAAAATTGACGTGCTTGACACCTCGTGCTTAAAAAATTTCTTCCGAAAACGGACTTTTTGGTATATTTGTTTTGACAAGCTACTTTGACATGCTTACACTGACAAAATGCTTTGTCGTGCTTGTTAGGATTTGTGTAAAATCTTGGTTAGGAACCCTGGATTATAAAATCTAACCTTAGATTACAAACCCTATGTACTAGTACTATATTAGTACTATAACATCAATACTTGTCCAAACCTAGAATCACCAACAGTAGCAAGATAGATCATGGTAAAAGTGGTCCTGTGACACCCTCGAATCTGGGTCCTTTGACCCCGGTCCGATCGTTACGATAAAATACATACACCCAACTTTAAACAACATACTATAATAAAAATGCAGAATATAATAAACGTACGTCATTCGTTCAAAAGGTGTTACTAGTCCCAAGATTTGATAACCTTAATAAAATCTTACAATCATAACCTAAAATAATCATTAGGGTTCATATTACATAACAGTAGTTTAAACTAGGCATAAGGTAAAGTCTGCTCCTTGCAACTATCCTACATCTTTCCTTTACCTATGTCCTTTCCTGAGGTCTCGGGCTTAGCTGCAATATAATTCATGATATAGCAAGGATGAGCAACAAGTTTGCTCAGCAAGTTTAAATACAACAATAAGGATATATCATGATGAATGGAAAATATCTGACAATGAATTCAATAATATAAATATCTGAAGGATTCAACAATATGAATATTAGAAGCAAAGATAATGTAACGCCCCCATATCTATACTCCCATGGTATCCGATATGGTGCTTACAACGAATTAATATACATCATTTAAATCTATACAACCATGGTATCTTATTATAAACTTATATTAATTTGAGGGACTATCAAATATAATTCCCATAGATCCAAGGTTCACAGTATCCCATAACAGATGACAATTCTCAAGAGAACTAATACTGTGTTTGGATACCCTCACTTGGATATATGAACTGTATCTGTGAATAGAATCTATCTATCTGAAATTCAGAGTACCAATAATAACATGAACAGTCCATATTACTAATACCCTTACCCAGATATATAGTCTATGCTATGCGAATTTATACTATCGTATCGATATTAACTATCTATCCGAAATCCAGAGTATCAATAACAACATGAACAGTCTATGCTATTAATATGCTCACTCAGATAAATAGTTCCCAAGGATCTCAAAAAGGTTCAAAGATTTCTAAATTACATCTATATATGTAAGAAAACACGGTTGCGGAAATAAAAGATGTTATATATATCATAAATATTATGGTTCAATTACATGATTCTCATAACGAGTTTCTTATTACAAAGTATTCAAATAGACATGAATATAACCTAATCTAAGCATGGATGCTTCCCTTTATCTACTCCAGATGTTCCAGGGTTACCATCTAATACTGTAAAGGGAATAATTTTCAAGGGTGAGCTATGACATGCTCAGCAGGTTTTATATTTATAACAATATATGAATTGAAGAAATATAACAATTCAAAAATTGACAGATAGTTGTTACCATGTTTTGGATTTCTTTTTCAATCATTTCTGGATTTTTATTTCTGTCAGTCACACAGACTTAGAAACTTTGTTTAGATATGAGATAGGGGATCAGCCTATTTAATATCCTAGGAGTATGCATCTCATCCTACTAGTGCTCAAATGCACCCAAATTAATGTCAATATATTATCAACCGAATATTGATCCCTTACCGGATACCCAACTTCAGTATAGGATGTCTTACCAAACAATTTAGTTTGACACATTAGTTTATGCTCAATAATCAATATGAATAAACAATTCATTTCTTAGTTATGCTGAAACTATAGCGATAACCTTATAATAAGAGGTAATTCAAATGTAGGTGTAGTATATCATATCAACAGCATATCAAGATAAAATTCTTGTTCAACGAATAAACAGGGTTTAAGAAATTTGCGTAAGTAGTTAGGGTTTAAGAAAACTTGCCTGAGCGTAGATCAGTCAAGTTATGCTACTCGCTTCGTTTGTTTACCTATGATGTTCATATATATATATATATATATATATATATATATATATATATATATATATATATATATAATCTAACACGTTAATATTGATAACAATATTCAAATACAACATTTACATAAAATCAGGTTAGATTCGATAGGGTTTCGGTGTTCAATGTTTTTACCGAATATAAAATAAGTTGATATATGGACTAAATTTTATTTATAAGATTTATTATATATTTAGATATTTTATATATCCATTAATATAATTTCTAGAAGCTTATAATAATTTTTAAATTATTTATCTATCCCTTAAATGATTTTTAAATCATTTATTTCTATTTTAGATAATTAATATTTACTTAGAATTTTATAAAAACTTTGTTTACTTTTTTATAATTATTTGTTTACAAATAATTATTCTAATTACTTTATTATTAAATTAATTATTAATAACATTCAAATAAAATAAAATATTTATTGAATTTATGTAAAAATATCGAATTTAATTATAATAACTTAATATAATTTTTAAAACTATTTTTGTATTTATTTATATTTATTTATTAATTATTTCTAATTTTTATAAATTAATTTTTAGAAAAACAATTTATGTCTGTTGCTAAAGCTCTACAATGACCAGAAGTGTCGTATAGGTGTTCTTGAGCTTCTAGTAGTCAGTCGGTCATGGTCGATGGACCAGTTTGACCACGATTTATCTAGCTATGGTTTATAATTCTTGGTTTGGTAAAGTATTGGTGTTATAGTACTCTTACAGTAGTACAACATTAACCAAATTTCATGCTTTAACCTACATATAACAAGAAGTTATAGAGGCTCAAAGTTACTGTCAGAGTTGTTCTTGAGTTTCTGGGTAACCCAGGACAGTGGTCATGGTCGGTCAACGGTTTTGTGTCTTTAATATTTCTTATTCTGTGTAATAGATGTGTGTTGTATTTGTTGTAACATGTAGTATATATGTCAAGGTACATATATATAACACTAATTTGGACAAAGCATAATTCTAAGGTCTCGATCTATAATGGTCAAAGTACAGCCAACAGCTGTTCTTCGTGTTCATCAGTTTTTTGGGTAACCCAGAAAACCTGGTCAAGCTCGGTTAACGACTTTTGACTATTAATTCCAGTAATCCTATGAGCTGTTTAATCAATTTAAGATCATAGATATGTAGTATGTATATCAAGGTGTTAATTTATTACAACAATAACAAACAGAAAGTGATCAAAATGTTGGTCAAAGTAGTCGGCACAAATTGTTCTTGAGGTTTTCTGGGTAACCCAGAAAACAGAACTCGTGATCGGCCAACTAACTTTGACCACTTATAACTTGCAATATATAACTTTAATGAACCTGTTTTCTTTTCCAGATTAAAGACCTACTATCAGGTTACAAATAACATACAAATAACAGACCTAATCATAAACACATATGAATCTACAAGCTCTAACATTTGACTGTCAGACTTGATTTTCAAAATTTCCAGATTACTAAAAACACTTAATTAAGGTATCTAGATGTTATAAAAATGTGTTCTATTAATCTAACATACTTTCTAACATACTAATACATAATTCTAAACATCTAAACAACAAAATTAACAAAGGATCAAAGATCTAGCTATGAATTAGGGTTTGCACCTTTCTTGCTTGATTTTTGATTCTAGCTTCTGAATTGGTTGCTGCTATCACCCAGGCTTGATTTGGTATGTTAATAAGAGTGTCTAGGATTATAGAATTCGTGAGTTTACATTGAGCTTGGGTCTCCTTTTATAGAATTCTTCAACTTTGCTTTTTGGTCATTTTCCACCTACTTGCCTCCTAAAATATCTGATCTGTGACTCTCTTAGGGCTTGGGAGTTTGGAAGCATGTCATGTGATGTTTTGGGACTTGTGTGGCTGATTCATAACCTACTTGTAAGCTTGTTGACCAATTTAGTAGTTTAATTATGCCCTAATATTCACTAATCTTGATTAGGTTTTGTTTTTAATGATTAGGGTTGTTTAATAATGTTTATTTGTACCTAATTGAAGTTTAGTAATCATGATTAAGTGTTAAGATAATCTAATTAGGGTTTATTTAGCTAATTAGGGTTAGGTTTATAAATTAGGGTTAGGGTTTGTTAATTTAGGGTTAGGGTTTGTTAATCTAGGGTTACTAACCTAGCTTTCCCACTAATCCTAACAAGCACGACAAAGCGTTTTGTCAGTGTAAGCACGACAAAGCCGCTTGTCCAAACAAATATATCGAAGAGTCCATTTTCAGAAGAAAATTTTTAAGTGCGAGGTGTCAAGCAGGATATTTTTTGGACAAAATTTTATTTGACCAAATTTGTTAAATAGAGTATATATTAATACATAACACATTCAGAATGGAAAGATTTTATTGATATAACTGTATTTTACATAACCGAGTCTTTTTAGGGTTTTGGGTTTTTACAGATAAATATTTCTTTTAGAATAACTGTTAGTCAAGTAGACTTTGAACTATAAAACTCCAATGGAATCAATAGCTGATTGACCCTTTGGTTATTGGCTACAGAATAAGTACTTGAAGGGATTAGCCTCACGTACACCATGTATATGTATAACATTTAAATCTGCTCTTTGTATCTTATAATAGATACCTGGGGTACTCCTTTATCATAAAAGGGGTGTTCTTTCAGTCTAAGAATCCTTAACATAAATTGGTTTGGATAACTTTTATAAAATTTCATACACTTGTCTGACCGAACAAAGGTTCAAACTCTATCTGACATAGTTCAAAAATGATAGAACTTTAAATGATGTACAAGTCCAAGACTGTACGAACTCAAGTGCACTAAGTGCGAATATCAATAATATCGATGTGGAATAATTGTAAAGTAATTAAAACCACTTAATAACATGCTTGGAAATAAAGTTCAAGCTTAAATGAATAACTTTCAATTCATCAATAACCTGCTCAATACACTATGAGAAGGATATGAAACTTTCACAAAAATATCAAGTGAAGTTTATAAACTTGCACAATATTCAAAGTTGTGTAACGTAGAGAACTTGCACAATCAAAGGGTGAAGTTCAGAGACTTGCCTGTTTGCTCAGCTACAATTTAATTCTACCTTTAATTAACTTGCGTTGAAATGACCTAACATTAACAAGTCGGTCTTTCCAATTAGTATGTGTAAACTAATACGAGTCTACACTTACAAGAATCAAATCATCACACAGGTCTATCCCATAACTCACGTAAGTCAATCTAATCGTGTCTTAGATTTAATAACTTTAGATTATCTAGTTTCTATGTATCAATATAGGCTTGAACACATAGCACTTCAATTTAAATCATTGTTTTGTAGTTTGCAAATACCTTTTTGAACTTCATTCTTGAAAGTTATACTTTCTTATTAACTCATTCGATTCTATAACCTAGCATGCTTCTTACCACATTGGATAGTATACTAGTCACATAACACAAGTTAGAGTAACCACATACGCATGCTTTGACCCATTAGATCAAAAACATAAACTATTCATGAATGCAGATGGATGGCACAATTTATACCTATTTAGGCTTAGGGATTACAAGTAGCAATGCTACCGTCCCCCAGCGAGCAAGGGGTTGAGCTTTGCACTTCCTATTTCTATCCAACTCTAACATACCAATACACGTATACTTTAACATACATACATGCTAGAGGTTCTCACATAGCATGTGACCATTCTTGAGTTCATTGCCACAAGTGTTAACTTACAATTTACATGTCATTAAAACATAAAAGGTCATGTAATCATCACACTTTTAAAACTCTTGCCATATGTCTACATAGAGATCACATAATCTGTTAATACACATGCTCATAGTTTTCATATCATCAATTCATATTTAGCATCGTTTAGCACTTCGAAACATGCTTTACACTCATTTTTTATTAAATTATCATTATGTCCAACACATATGAATCATGTTTGGAGATATAATAAACATAACATAACATCTTAAATCTTTAACATCTAAGTACTCATATATTATGTAACTTAAGTTTGAAAACATGTTCAAGGTTGCCTTTGAAATCATTTTAGCATGAATGATGCAATCCAACACATGCAAGACAAATCTAAAACTTTTATCATAAGTAACTAAGTTATGATAACCTCTTTTCAAGATCAGAAACTATATCTTGTAGCATTCATGTCCATTAGCTTATTATACTAAGCTTTTCTTTTAAAATAATTTCTAACACCAAGCTTATCAAGTTGATCATAAATATAATAACTATGAATCATATATCATGCTTATTTAGTTTCTAAATCAGTCATGTATGTGGGCTACTAAGTTCAGAATTTGTAAAACATAAGTTTCCACAAGGTTTGTTTTCAAAACTTTAAGCTTTGCTACAAATTTCCTACTATAATCATATTAGTCACGTCATAACTCATAAGGAAGCTCTATAACACATGTTATACCTATTTTTTATGTATACATAAGTCATAATACCATATCAGCAACAATATAACACAACAAAATCTAGAAATCGATTAAAGTGCAGTGCGGTTGTCTTTTCCTCAAGATAAATAAGGCATTAACAGCCCATGCCCGAACCGAAGCATTATCGGACTGCTTTTCAGAGTATCAACTACCCTTCATTTTTATTAATTTAAACATACTCAATTCATCCTTAAAAGTTCCATTCATGTAACCATACTTCATGTTACTAGCATGTTAATTCATATCAATTGACATAGAAATTCAAGAAGTTTCAAAACCTAAACAAGACCCAATTCAAGAATACAATTAGAGTTTATACCTCCTTAAGCTTGAATTGGACTCCCCACACACTGCGTATGCTTCTACAATTGCTCAGCAACTTAGAACTCTCAAATTCAGACTTAACAAATAATTTCTAGCAACACAAGAACTGAAATTGGAGCTTGTATTTATAAAGGAAACTTGGACTGGACATTTGCATTACACTAGGGTTGGGGTTCATGGTGCATTGGAAGAAAACAATGGTTATTGTTCATGTGGAAGAAAACAATGGAAGTTACGTAACTTAGAGTGTGGATCACTGTTCATGTACTATGAGGTCACTCAATTTGGGACAAGAGCAAAATCTCAGCATTTGGTTAATTAAGGCTTGGTTTGGTCCTTTAAATTCTCCAAAATATAATCTTAATGTACAATAGTTACTATAGTAGGAAATTAAAGATTATTTATGTACTCACATGAATGCAATAACTCTTACTATATAGTCTATAATATATAGACATATTAATGTGTCACCTTATACTATAAAATATATAGTTAACTACCATATAATAAAGGTTTACTATATTGCATGGTTGCACAAATTAATCAAGTAAATATAATCATATTATATTTATTAATCTCTCACTCATTAATTATTATTTATTCATAATAATTATAAATCAACACAATATCAATTTAATTACCCATAATTGCAATTAAGCAATATGTTCAAATCCTGGCACTATATTCAAATAAATTGAATATTTAATTATTAATAATCTTATCATTTCTTTGATATTAAAATCTTAGCGTTAGTCCACTAATTTAAAATAAACTATTAGTGACTTCCTTTAAATCATTTCATAAATTCACATAACCACATAAGGTTTAAATAGACTCACAAAAACTAACTCATTAAAAATTAAATCACATATTTATTTAATAAGGAGTTTAAAATTCACGGTCATTACAGGTCCCGCGACCATGACTGACAGAAACCCAGAAACTCAAGAACACCTATAGCGACACTTCATGTCACTATAGGGCTTTAGCGACAGACAGAAATTATTTTTCTTAAAATTAATTAATAAAAATTAGAAATAATTAATAAATTAATATAAAAATAGTTTTAAAAATTATATTAAGTTGTTATAATTAACTTTTGATATTTTTACATAAATTCAATAAATATTTTATTTTATTTGGATATTATTAATAATTAAGTTAATAATAAAGTAATTAGAATAATTACTTATAAATAATAAATAGTTATTGAAAAATAATATTAATGATATAAAAATCATAATAAATGGTTATAAATTATTTAAAAATAATAAACAAGGTTCTTATTAAAATTCTAAGTAAATACTAATTATTTAGAAATAGAAATAAATTATTTAAAAATCATATAAGGAATAAATAAATATTTAAAAATTATTATAAACTTCTAGAAATTATTATAATGAATATATAAATTATCGTAAAATATAATAAAGCTTATAAATAAAATTTAGTCGAAATAGCAACCTATTTAATACTCGGTAAGGTCATTGAGCACCAAAACCCTATTGAACTTAACCCGAACATATGTAAATTTTGTATTTGAGTATTGTTATCAATGCTAATGTGTAAAATTTATATGAATGAACAGCGTAGGTGTTTATTAACGAATCGAGTAGCATTACTTGACTGATCTTCGCTCAGGCAAGTTTACTAAACCCAAACTATTACTTACGCAAGTTTACTAAACCCAACAAACTATTACTTACACAAGTTTACTAAACCCAAATTATTACTTACGTAGATTCTCAAACCTTGTTTATTCGTTAAAAAAGATTTCTATATTGATTTGCTTTTGATATGATACATCAAACCTAAACTTGAATTACCATTTATTGTAATGTTATTGCTATAACTTCAGCATAACTAAGAAATGAATTATTTATTTCTATGATATTGTTTATTGAGCATAAGCTATTGTGTCAAACCAAATTGTTTTGGTAAGACATCCTATTCTGAAGTTGAGTATCCCGTAAGGGATCGAGGTTTGGTCAATAATATATTGACATTAATTTGGGTGCATTTGAGTTTTAGTAGGATAAGATGCATACTCCTAGGATATTGAGTAGGCTGATCCCCTATCTCATATCTAAAACAAAGTTTCTAAGTCTGTGTGACTGACAGAAATAAAAAGTCCAGAAATTGTTGAAAAAGAAATCCAGAAATGGTAGCAACTATCAGTTAAATTTTGAATTGTTGTATTTCTTCAAATCATATATTATGTTATAAATATAAAATTTGTTGAACATGTCATAGCTCACCCTTGCAAATTATTCCCTTTGCAGTATTAGATTATGACGTCCCCAAAACAGGTATACATCACCCATCTTGAGTCGCCAGATACATGGTACATAAATTCAAATACAACTTAATTATACAACAGTTGTGTAAAATACGACAAAACATAGCTGAGAGTTTAAACAAGAATATTGTCATCTAGACAATATCCACACTCAATGGTGTCCTCATTACAATTATTATCACATTATTCTGTAGTGAGGACTACCAAAGCCATTTATCCTGGACCATCACTCCATTCCCCGACTCGTCCCAGCTATATTCTCATTTCCTGAAGAGAACAATGAAAGAAAGGGTGAGCTCAATTAGCCCAGTAAGAAATATTATGACTAAGATAATGCAGAATAAAGTATCCTTAGCCTTCAACAGTATAACAACTGATAGAATACAATAGACAACAAGTTTTAGATCAACAATTGCAACGGAAATAAGCAATCCATTAGAAGAGTCAAGTAGAGCATAAAATCTACTATCTTCTATGATTTAAAAAGTTTTTCATCAACTTTATCGCTGATACTCAGCTTAATAAATAAAATCGAATCATCCTTGCACCACAGCCAAGGATATTTATGTAATCATCAATGGTAATGATTATACCGATTAATCCCTGGTCATATTCATACCAACAACTGTCCATCAATGAACTACAGGCCAATGAGGACTTTTACCACATCATTCGATACATTACGGTCATGATTATACCGAATAATCCCTAGTCATAATCATACCAAGTCCATCTATGCACCTAAGCCAAAGATGACTTTAATCACAATATAAGCATGAGGATGATGACAATGACATAATAATTCAATAAAACAAGTTCAAGGATAAATTTTAAAGATTTATAATTTAATTTATCCAGAAATCAATAACGTCCAAATTGTCAACATGATACTGCTTTGTAGAGTAAAATTCAAAAATAATATTCATGTACCAAATATAATTTGGACAGAAAAGAAATATATTTTTCGGGTAAATAGTACCCTGTGAATAATATCCTATGAATAGTACTTCGGGAATAGTACCTCGTGAATAGTACCCCGACATGAAAAGTATCCCAAATACCCGAGTGAATAATATTTCGGTGAATAGTAATTTGGGTGAATAGTAACCCATGAATAGTAACTCGTGAATAGTACTCCAACACGAAAAGTGCCCCGAATACCAGAGTGAATAATAACCAGGTGAATAGTAACTCGTGAATAGTAACTCATAAAAAAATACAAAAGAAAATGATATTCCATGAAGAGTACAAAAGAAATGATATCGCATACGAGTATAATAGAATATACGAGACTGCAAATGAATTTTCACCCACCATGCGGTAATCCACATAGACAGATCATTTCCACAATTTAATAAAGAATGAATACGAAGTATAATTCACCATGCATGCGAAATCCACATAGACAGGTTATTCCAATGAATAATAAAGAATGGAATAACAGAAGAATTCACCAGGCATGCGATAAACCGCACAGACAGGTTATTCCAACAGAATAATAAAGAATGGAACTAGGTCATGTGCACAGACAGGATATTCCAACAGAATAATAAATAATGGAACCAGGTCATGCATAATCCGCATAGACAGGATATGTGACGCCCCCAAAACAGGTATACATCACCCATCTTGAGTTGCCAAATACATGGTACAAAATAAAAATAAAAACTTAATTATACAACTGTCGTGTAAAATATGACAAAACAAATGATGTGAGTTTTAATACAAATATTGTCATCTAGACAATATCCACACTAAATGGAGTCCTCATTACATTAATTGTCACACTATTTAACAGAATAGTGAGGACTACTAATGCTATCATCTGGATCGTCACTCCATTCCCCAACTAGTCCCGATTCGCTCTCATTTCACAAGAGAACAAAGAAAGAAAGGGTGAGCTCAACTAGCCCGATGAAGAAATATTATGACTAAGATAATGCAGAATAAATTATCCTTAGCCTTCAACAGTATAACAACTGACAGAATATAATAGACAACAAGTTTTAGATCAACAACTGCAACAGAATAAACAATCCATTAGAAGAGTCAAGTAGAGCATAAAACCTCATCGCATTTTTATGATTTAAAAAGATTTTCATCAACTTTATCGTTGAGACTCAAACAATAAATAAACCACATCATCCCTGCACCACGGCCAAGGATATTCATGTAATCATCAATGGTCATGATTATACCGAATAATCCCTGGTCATAATCATACCAAGTCCATCTATGCACGTAAGCCAAAGATGACTTTAATCACAATATAAGCATGAGGATGATGACAATGACATAATAATTCAATAAAACAAGTTCAAGGATAAATTTTAAAGGTTTATAATTTAATTTATCCAGAAATCAATAATGTCCAAATTGTCAACATGATACTTCTTTGTGGAGTAAAATTCAAGAATGCTCCGAAGAATATTTCCATGAAAAGATACTGGATGAAGCGCAAATATCAAGGATATTCCACTAATTTCATGGAGTATAGAAGTCAAAACTTTAACCAAATGAGTATCATAGAATATACGAAACTGCAAATGGATTTTCGCTGGCCATGCGGTAATCCATGTAGACAGATCATTTCCATAATTTAATAAGGAATGAATACGAAGGATCATTCACCATGCATGTGGTAATCCACATGTATGTTTATTCCAACAGAATAATAAAGAATGGAATAACAGAAGAATTCACCATGAATGCGATAGATCGCACAGACAGGTTATTCCAATAGAATAATAAATAATGGAACCAGGTCATGCGTAATACGCACCGACAGGATATTCCAACAGAATAATAAAGAATGGAATAACAGAAGAATTTACCATGCATGCGATAAACCGCATGCATAAAAGTTATTCCAATGAATAATAAATAATGGAACTGTGTCATGCGTGTCACGCACCTAATCGGCGAGATATTCCAATAGAATAATAAAGAATGGAACCAGGTCATGCATAATCCACACAGACAGGATATTCCAACAGAATAATAAAGAATGGAATAACAGAAGAATTTCACCATGTATACGGTACTTCGCATAGACAGGTTATTCCAACATAATAATAAAGAATGGAATAACAGAAGAATTTCACCATGTATGCGGTACTTCGTATAGACAGGTTATTCAAACATAATAATAAAGAATGGAATAACAGAAGCTCTCTTCATGAATATAATACCCCTTACCTTAGAAAGAAACTGGATACCGGAGTAGAGCGGTAACAGACTTCTCTTCTTCTTTCTCTCTATAATATTTGCTCTATAGCTTTAGTGAATTGGTAAGAAATGAAGGAAGAATGAGCTTCTATTTATAGGAAAATATAGTTTTGATAATTGCACGTTTTGGGGCTCGAAATATTACAGTATAATACCTTCCTCTTTTTCTTCATTTTTAATTTAGTCCTGCAAGTATTATCAAACTTGCACCACCTCCCCTAATAGTAAATAATGTGATTCAATAGTAAATCATGTGAATCAATAGTTCTAGACATGTGAAAATACGAATTACAGTATAGTACCTCCATCTATACCTCCATTTTTAACTTTGTCATGCAAGTATTATCAATCTTGCACTAACTCCCCTAATAGTAAATGAATGTGAATCAATAGTACACACATGTGAACAAATAGTTATAATCATGTGAATCAATAGCAATTAATTGCTCATTTATCCGATTAATTACACGATTGGTTAGTATAACCTCCAGACATCAATTATTATCGAAATAAATATCGATTTTCACTAACACTAATAATTCCAACACAATGGAACTATCAAATTCATCTTTAATCAACATGAATTTATTCATCATTAATATTATAACTCACAATATTTAACAACCAGGTCGTTCCCAGGCAAGAGGGGGCTTTCCGATAAGGATTTCTCCTTATTGGTGCTCAATTAGATGACCAAACCTCTCCTTGACAGAACTTCTAGACATTGTAAATATTGCAATTTAATAATATGAATAACTTCGTCGTCTCAATTATTGATTTAATAATATAACATATTACACAGATGATACTGTGACAATAATTGAATCAATAATATGAGAGATATGATGCAGCAATTACTGTAGTAATAATTGAGTATAACTGAGTGACTTCTCACGTAAGCATCAATAATCAATACCGTGTGCTACTATGCAACCACGCATATTACTGTACTTTTACTATCGGGTAGTTCAACAGTTTTAATGGTAACACTTTCGCCGTTATTTTTATAAAAAGATAATTATGTCATTTTACGACAATACTTCCGTTGTGGGGTCCACCAATGATTGTGTCGTCGTACGAATATTCCCTGTTAAAACGAATATACCCTGACCAATCGAATATTATATAACCACTTGCTTACTTTGAAAAATTTGTAAATATTACCCATAACTATAACATTATATCAAATCCACACCATAATATTCAAAAATATATTTCGAGAAAATTATTCTTTATTCATAAAAGTTGGGGTCTTACAACCTTCCCTTCTTACAAAATTTCATCCTCGAAATTAGGGTACGTACATGGTATATCGAACAGGTGAGAATATCTTGACTTCATCTCAGATTCTAACTCCCAGGTCATTTTTTCCACATCGTGGTTTCTCCACAAAACTTTGACTTGAGGTATAACCTTGGAGCGTAGAATATGATCCTTCTTATCCAAGATTTTAACAGGTAACTCTTCATATGTTAAATCTTCCTCTATCTCGTCTAGTTCTAATTCAATAATGTGGTTCGAGTCTTTCACATATTTACGTAACATAGATATGTGAAAAACGTTATAAACACGAGACATACTTGGCGGTAAGGCGAGTCTATAGGCCACAGTTCCTACTCGGTCAAGGATTAAAAATGGGCCAATGAATCGAGGATTGAGCTTTCCTCTCTTTCCAAATCTCGTAACTCCTTTCCATGGAGCAACACATAACAACACATGATCTCCAATATTGAATTTCAAGTCCTTTCGATGAAGATCAGCATAACTCTTTTGTCGATCTTGTGAGGTTTTTATACGTTGTCGGATCGTTTGAATCTTTTCCGTAATCATACGTACCAACTCTGGTCCTAACAACGTTGTTTCACCCACCTCATCCCAGCATACTAGAGAATGACACTTTCTTCCATACAATGCCTCAAATGGAGCCATGCCAATACTTGTTTGATAACTATTATTGTAGGAAAACTGAACCAATGGTAAGAACTTGTCCCAACTTCCCTTGAAGTCAAGGACATAGAGTCTTAATAAATCTTCAAGAGTTTGAATAGTCCGTTCTGACTGCCCATCCATTTGAGGATGATATGCCGAACTAAATCGTAAATATGTGCTCATAGCTTTTTGAAAACTAACCCAAAATCTTTAAGTGAATCTTGGGTCTCGATCAGAAACTATGGATACTGGCATTCCATGCAATCTTACAATCTCATTTATGTACACACTAGCAAGACATTCAAGTGTATAAGTTTCTCGTATCGGTAAGAAATGAGCAGACTTGGTTAATCTATCAACAATGACCCAAATCACATCTATGCCTTGAGAAACCTTGGGAAGACCAGTAACGAAATCCATGGTAATGTGCTCCCACTTCCATTCTGGAATTTCAAGTGGTTGCAATGGACCTTTTGGCACTTGATGCTCCGCCTTAACTCGTTGACAAGTTAGACACCTTGAGATAAACCTCGCTATCTCTCTCTTCATATTGCTCCACCAAAATGTATGTTGAAAATCACGATACATTTTGGTACTCCCAGGATGGATTGCAAACGGTGTGTTGTGCGCCTCCATCATGATTTTATACTTCAAGTCAGAATCGTTAGGAACATAAAGTCTGGAGTTGACTCGAAGTATTCCTTCTTCATCGATTCTTGCTTCCGGAATAGCGCCTTTTTATACTTACTTCCTCATATGCATCAGCTCCAGGTTTGTAGCTTGAGCAGCTTTAACTTTATCAATTAAAGTCGGTTTTACTCGTATATTTGCCATCATCATATGGGTCCCTAGAGTCTTTAACTCTATCTCCATCCTTTGTAAGTCATACAAAATGGGCCTTCGCGTTGACAATATCGCACTCATACCCGCATATGATCTTCTACTCAATGCGTCGGCTACCACGTTCGCTTTTCCAGGATGGTATTGGATGGTATGATCATAATCTTTCAATAGCTCAAGCCATCGTCGTTGCCGCATGTTGAGTTCCTTTTGAGTGAAGAAATATTTGAGGCTTTTATGATCCGTATAAATCTCCACCTTCTCTCCATATAGGTAATGCCTCCAAATCTTAAGCTCAAAAACGACTGCTGCCAACTTTAGATCATGAGTAGGATAATTTCTCTCATATTCTTTGAGTTGTCGCGAGGCATACGCTATGACTTTCCCATGTTGCATGAGAACACATCCTAACCCTTTGCCTGAAGCATCACTGTAGATGACAAATCCCTTCGAGCCAAATGGTATTGTCAGAACAGGTGCTGAAATGAGTCTGCTCTTGAGTTCTTGAAAACTCTTTTCATATTCCTCTCTCCAATCGAATTTTGTATCTTTTCGATTCAGCTGAGTTAATGGAGTAGCGATTCGAGAAAACCCTTCTACGAATCTCCGATAATAACTAGCTAAGCCGAGAAAGTTACGTACTTCGGTCACTGACTTAGGTTGCTCCCAGCTTTGAATTGCTTCAATCTTTTCTGGGTCAATAGATATTCCATGATTTGATAGTACGTGCCCAAGGAATGCAACTTCCTCAAGCCAGAACTCATATTTCTTCAATTTGGCATAAAGCTTGTTTTCACGAAACTTTTGAAGTATCAGCCTCAAGTGTTGCTCATGGTCTTCACGAATTTTGGAGTATATGAGGATGTCATCAATAAAGACGACCACAAAGTGATCCAAATATTCCTTGAATACTCGGTTCATCATGTTTATAAAGGCAGCCGGAGCATTAGTCAATCCAAAAGACATAACTAGGAATTCATAATGCCCGTACCGAGTTCTGAAAGCAGTCTTTGGAATATCATTCATTTAGACACACTGGTAAGCACTAGTATACTCAGTGCTATGTCCTCATAAAATAGACACACTATTTATACAGATGAACGAGATTAACGCACTCTACAAGATCTGCTACTTGATTCATAAATCTTTGAAATAGATGACGATCGAAATGGTGTTTTGAGAAGCGATTTCTTGGTTGATTCTTCCGACTTTATCTCTGGGCGGTATAGAGTTCAATGATTTCTCAATAGAAACCTTAGATGGGGAAAGTGAAATACTCGAGATAAAGACCAAAACACAAAATCTAAATGCAAAAGATTGGGAAAGAAGAAGTTGGAGGAGTGCAAGGAGACATGAACTTACATCATTCAAATTTGAAGCGAGATACCCTTAGAACTTCATCTTTGGTTACGGTTAGAGATGCTGCAGAAGAAAGGTAAGCAATTTGCGGGAGTATCAAAATAAAAATAAAATGAATCATAACAAAGGATTATACACTAAGTAGCACATGATGCCCTTTCAGAGGCAGAGGTATAAAGCACAAGCACTTAATTGAACATAATTTATGATGCCACTTTCAAATTAGAGCATATTAACTGATTTTACAAATTCAGCATGCATGATGGCTTTATTCAGATGAAACAATCACTTAAGCGTGTAACACTAAGTGAACAGACATTTCCTAGTACATTGAAGTTAAAAATAGCCAATTATCTACTAAACTAACACATTAGAGAGTTAAGATGTGATCATACCAGAAAAGAAATGCAAACGTCAAAGCACATATATAATGCACCAACAAACATTCACCAAAAACTGAAAATAATGCACCAATGAACATCAAATTTACAAATTACCAATATATACAATCCTTTAACACCCCAAAACACTGGTACCACTGTCAGCAGGGTACCTAGGTCAGCAGGGTGTCATCAGTTGGGAGCTTCAGATCATCTTTGGTGCTACCACTGTCAATCAGTAAACTCAACTAAAAAATTTCACCATAAGAAACCAAAATTCACAAACATAACTTTTTAAATGAAGAAAGAGATAAAGAATAGATATACAAATCCATCCTCTGAAATATCAATCAGCTGGTAGTTTGTACGATTAACATAGGGGACCTGCAAAACAAAGACACAATTAGAAAATTTAATATTCTAAAATAAATTATAAGAAAAATGGGGAAAGAAAAAACTAGAACATGTTCTTACATCACAGTTGTGAGAAGAGAGTACGATATCTTCAAGCTTTTTTCCATTAAAGATATCAATTGCAACAAAGTGACATTTAGCATGGCATTGCTTACCAGTCTTAGACGTAGAAGCTTCTACAACCTATTAGGAGTAGTTAGAACACTTCAGTAAGCCAACCAAGAAACCAGTGTGAGATAACAAAAGCAAAACATATAGCCTTAGGCCCTTAGTAATGAGGTACATGAGTTATATAATACAAAACAAGAATTTGGCATCAATATGATGGTAATAAGGATCCTAGTCTATGGTTGACTTGTGATTCTGATGCTTTACAAGAAGATGAATCTTGTGGAGTGACTTGTCATTTAAAATGCTCTTTGAAACATGAACAAGCTGGCATATTGAAAAATGGATGTCGTGCTAAGTTGGATGGGGCATTTTACTGTGCTTACTGTGGAAAGGTTAATGGACTAATGAGGTAATAAGTTTTTTTTTCTTTGTTGTGCTTGTAGAAGTTGTGCTCCTACACAGCTAACTCAAACACACATGCACCTGGTGAAACAGAGAAATCCAACCCTTAAATGTTTAGCTTCTTAATTGAAAAATAAAGCTGATGATTGCTTATATCAAGGATGATAAATCCAGCGAATGACCAAACCAATAAAGCATACATAAATAGTGATATATGTATATGCATTTCTCAATATTATTGATATTTATGACAATTGTTTGTAATGTGCTAAGAACATTCCCTAATTGACATGACCCAAATGCCTTTTCAAAACAAGGTACACTGTACTTTTGATAGTACCTAGGACTTTTTGCAATTTGCTATAGAATTATTCATCAGGAATTTTACCAAGACAAAAATTAACTAATCTCATGCTAACCAGAATCTGGAGAAAACAACTGTTGGTTGCTAAGGAGTCCCAAAGAGTTTATGTACTGTGTCTTCGAGTCTCCCTTAGGCACAAGATTCTTAAAGAAACTGAGGAATACAAGGAGCAGCTTAAAATTATCGAGTCCTATGTAAAGACACTTGAGAATAGGGAGTGTGGCTGAGAACAAGGAGCTGCTTAAAATTGTCGAGTCCTATGTAACGACAACTGAAAGGCTATATTTGACCAAATTCAATCAAAATGAAATTGAGGGACTTTGGTGAAGCACCAAGTAAAAGTCAAACTATTTACATAATTGAACATATAACTACATATATGATATGCTCCTCCACGAAAAATAGCTAAATCAAACTATTTACTATTCAAAACATAGTCTATACACACATAGATTGTTCAAAAGTAAAGCTACAATAGACAATAATAATCAAATAAGACGGAATCAAAGACTGATTACCTCCCCGTTTGCTTCAGCATATCCAGCATATTAGTCTGAAAAACATGATCGACAGCTTCAACACTAACACCAGTACCACTCTGTGGCATCACAAACACATCCAATTAAAGAATTCAACAAGAAAACAAAGGGGCTTTTGTTACCTTTGGCTCGAGAACCAAGAGAAGATATCGGATCCAAGTTGTTTAGATTTCATAAGGGAATCATTGCCTCCCCATTTGTTCTCCACTGCCAATTGAAGGGCTCTCCATTGGGATAAAATTGTTGAAATTCCTTCTTTTAAAGAAGAAATGGCATGCGACTTTAGAGTACGAAGGGGAGAAGCTCAATAATGCCAAATCTTCTTGTCGAGCAAAACGAATCTTCTTAAGCACATACCTATTTTATGCCGAGCAAGACTGTGAAACGAATCATCTCCTTGCCGAGCAAAACGAATCATCTCCTTCAAAGAAGCACCCTAAGTCCAGAACTCCATTGATGTACAATTTTTCAAATCTTCAATAATAGTTATTCTGAATGATTGTTTCTTTTTCTTCTACAGTATCTCTGATTAAGCTGACTTCATCTGATCGAAGAGATCTCAAATCCTTCTTATCCACCAAAGATTCTAAAACTGCAAATGAACCCTCAAATGCCGAACCTTCAGCTTCTGAACCCCAGGCCGCTGAAACACAAACCACCTAACCCACTCCTACCAAAGAATTCAACCAACCTTGCTAAAAGAAGAGAGCCACCCGAAAACCCAAACACGTCCCCACACCAACCTTTAACGAATGTCTAATTGACATGCCCCTTGACGAATGGACCCGAGTCCTTCGTACCAAAAAAAGAAAACTCAAAATAACCCCACTTTCTGCCGAGGAACTATGAGTACCTTCTTCCGAAGCCTCTCAACCACATGTAATCCCTGTTGAGATCAACGTTTCTGATGACGAACCAGAAGAACAAGTTGAGCCCTCACCATCTCTTATTCACAAAAGAAAACACCTTAACGATAACCAAATCGTTCCTCCACCTGAGTAGACAACAACTCAACCCCCACCTCCTCCTAAACAACCCATTCCCTCCCCGCAGAGGCCCTATTCATCTGAAGCCAGGCCTGAAGCCATGGCTTCTCCTACTTTATGGCCAGATTAGAATAAGAACTTCCCTTTCCATCTCTATAATTCCTTTGTTCGTGATAATGATGACCACCGGTTCGGCAACAGTTCCATCATGGACCTGATGGAAGATGGTATAATGCATTAAGCCATAGTAAGTTTTCTACAATTAATCTGCTTATATTTATGTATACTTTCTTGAGATTTGTTGATTAACTCTGAATATCTGTAGGAAAATGGTATCTTCGGGCGCCTTCATCAAAGATATAAAGAAGCTAAATCTGAAGAAGACGCTGCCCGGAGAGAAAATGCCATTTTGAAGTCTGCTCTGGCTAAGGAAAGAAATGAACACGACACCACTCTCTTCAATAATGAGTGCCTCTAGAAGGATCTCGCCAAAATTAAAGAACAATTGGAGACAACTGAGGCCACTCATTGAGCTACTGTCGATATAAATGTTGACTTAGTTCAGAGGAATGAGGGTCTGGTTCGACAAAAGGAAGCTCTTGTTAAGGCTGACCAGAGCTTAGCAAAGCAAGTTAATGAAGTCCAAGCTAAACAAGAAAAGCATTTGAAACGTCGTCGCAAGCTTGAAGAGGAACTTTGGGCACTCAAAGATCCGAGTCCGTCTCTGACAGAAGAACTTCGTAAGGAGATCCAGGCATATTACCGGAAGTCGGCTGAGTTGAACGAGGAGATCATCCATATGTATTCTGAAGGATATGAGATTATCCGAAGCAAAGGCAAGTCAAAGCTCGTTGCAGCTTCGGTAGATCTAACTCTTCTAGACTCTTCAGGTGATGAAGATGAAGATAATGCCTAAAGATGACTTCCTTCAATCTGTTTAACTTTAAAATTCTTTGTAAAAATCTCTATCTTTTCGTTTATAATCACTTTATCATATCAATGAATGATTATCAACTTCTTATCCTTATTACTCCTTTGATCATTTCTTGTCAATAATTCACCATTAATCAACTTAAAAAATGTACAAGCTCCCTCTAAATTTAGCTTGAACTGTTAGTCAATAATTAAGCAAACTAAATAACAGATAAGATTAAGTAATAACATAATCTGAACTCAACACTTAAATAAAATCAAGTAATAAAAAGTAATGTAATACTTATTCATTACCGAAGTGTGAGACAGATCTACAATAATCCAATTCGCCACCTTTAAGACGAATTGTTCCAACCAAACCTCCAAACATGCCAATTCAACTCCATAAAATGTATTTCGCCATCGAATGGTCGAATTAGCATGTTCACCATTTTCATGGCGAGGCAAAACCAACCGAACCTCCGAACAGCAATAAACCCCCGTAAAATATGTTTTGCCATCACATGGTCGAATAAGTCCAACCGAACCTCCTTACACCAATTAAACTCCATAACATTTATTTCCCCATCGAATGGTCGAATCAGCATGTTCACCATTTTCATGGCGAGGCAAAACCAACCGAACCTCCGAACGCCAATAAACCACCGTAAAATATGTTTCGCCACCACGTGGTCGAATAAGTCCAACCGAACCTCCTTACACCAATTAAACTCCATAACATTTATTTCGCCATCGAATGGTCGAATCAGCCTGTTCACCATTTTCATAGCGAGGTAAAACCAACTAAACCTCCGAACACCAATAAACCCCCGTAAAATATGTTTCACCATCAAATGGTCGAATAAGTCCAACTGAACCTCCTTACACCAATTAAACTCCATAACATTTATTTCGCCATCGAATGGTCGAATCAGCTTATTCACCATTTTCATGGCGAGGCAAAACCAACCGAACCTCTGAACGCCAATAAACCCCCGTAAAATATATTTCTCCATCGAATGGTCGAATCAGCCTGTCCACCATTTTCATGGCAAGGCAAAACTAACCGAACCTCTTTACACCATTGAACAAAACACCATTGAACAAAACATCATTGAAGAAAAAGCTTCTTTTATTGATGATGATTAACATATTTATAGACTCCTGTACAATGACACTGCCCCTACTGAAAATACTTCCGAAGCCTTCCAGCATGCCAAGTATTCTTGATTTCAGATCCATCTAAAGCTCGCAATCGATAAGTCCCTGGCTTTGTCACTTCAATAACTTCATAAGGACCTTCCCAATTCGGCATCAGCTTTCCTAAATTCTGAGGCATAGAAGCTTCGAATTTAACAACAAGATCTCCCACTTCAAACCTTCAAAGCTTTACCCCTTTGTTATAGTGTTTAGCCACACGTCGCTGATAAGCTGCCAACTTTATCAACATTATTTCTCTAACTTCTTCCAATAAGTCCATGTTAACTTTCAGTCCTTCATCATTATATATCTCCTTAAACTGACTGACTCGAAGACTTGTAGACCCCACTTCTATAGGGACTAAGGCATTCGTACCATAAGCCAACCTGAAAGGTGAATCTCCCGTGGTAGTCTTTGTAGTAGTTCAATAAGCCCATAATACACTAAGTAGCTCCTCTAGCCATCTTCCCTTTGCCTCATCTAGTCTTCGCTTGATTCCGTTCATAAGCGTTCTATTGGTTACCTCAACTTGCCCGTTAGACTATGGATGAGCTATCGAAGTCCTTCTATGCTAAATCCCCAATTCCTTCAAAAATGCTTCAAACTTTGATCCCATAAACTGGTGTCCGTTGTCTGAGATTACCACCTTAGGAATTCTGAAATGAAACACTATAAATTCCTTTAAACACTCCTATTCCGTTATCAACCTAAATGGCTTTGCCTCCACCCATTTGGTCATATAATCAATTGCTACTATAAAAAACTGATCTGACCCTTTGCTTTTGGCAATGGACCCAATATATCTATCCCCCAGACAGCAAAAGGTATAGGAGATAAAATCGAGTATAGCTCTTCTGGTGGCTGATGTGGGATCGGACTATTCAGCTGGCACTTCTGACACTTCTTCACATACTCAGTAGCCTCCTTAAAAATTGTGGGCCAATAGTATCCCTACCGAAGTACTTTGTAGGCTAACGACTTTGCTACCATGTGATCACCACAAATACCTTCATGAACTTCCCAAAGGACATAATCAGCTTTAGAAGGAACCAAACACTTCAATAACGGAGATGAAAAAGCCCTTCGATAAAGATCCTCATCGATAAGTGGGAAATTGACACTCTTATACTTCACCTTCTGAGCCAACATCTGGTCCAAAGGAAGTACGCCATCTGCCAGATAATCTAAGTAAAGAGTCATCCAGTAATTAGAACGCTCTACACACATTACTATATCATGCTGGATACTAGGTTGCTATAAAGTCTTTAAATACACTGAACCATCAAAAGTGCTTGCTTCAGTGGTAGCCAACTTCGACAACGCATCGGCAATGGAATTATCATTGCGATCAACCCCTTGAAATTTATATGAAAGGAAATACTAAAGTCGATCCTTTAACTCTGCAAGATACTTAATCATTCTTGAACCTCGAGCTTCATATTCCCCTAAAATCTACTTGATGACCAACTGAGAATCACTGTAGATGATCAATCTTTGACCTTCGAGACACTTTGCCAGTCGTAATCCTGCTAGTACCGCTTCATACTCTGCCTCATTGTTCGTTGTTTTGAACCCAAATCTGATAGCCTTCTACACCTTGAATCCCTCTGTACTCGTCAATATGATACCCGCTCCACTAATATCTAAAGTAGAAGATCCATCGGCATACAACGACCACAAACTCTGCTTCTGTTGAAGTGCTGCAACTACTCTGTCAGACTCTTCAGCTTCTCCCAAACTGTCATCAGCTTTAGAAAATGAACATTCGACCACGAAATCAACCAAACCTTGCCCTTTGATAGCCGCCTGGGGATGATATTCTATGAAAAACTGAGACAACTCCATTGTCCAAGTAGCAAGTCTCCCCGAAACTTTAGGCTTACCTAACACCTTCTTCAATGGCTAATCCATGTATACTATTATCAATCGACCTTGGAAATATTGTCGAAGCTTTCGAGTAGATATTATCAAAGCAAAGGCAAATTTCTCAAGGTTTGGATACCTTGTTTCAGCAACCCTAAGGACATGGCTTACATAGTAAACTAGGTGCTGCTTACCCCCAACTTCACGCACCATAACTGCTTCTACTGCCAAAGAACTAGCTGCCAAATACAAATACATCGATTCAGCAAGAGTGGGCTTCACCAACAAAGACGCCGAAGATAAATACTTCTTTATTCCCTGGAAAGTGTCTTCACACTCCGAAGTCCACTGAAAGGTCTTAGCATTCTTCGACCCTTTCAACGTTTCAAAAAATGGCAAGCATCTTTCTGCCAATTTGGACATGAACCTCCTCAAAGCTATAATTTTACCTGTCAAATGTTGAACATCTTTGTTGGATTGAGGAGACTTCATATTTAAAATAGCCTGGATCTTTTCTGGATTGGCTTCGATATCCCGTTTGCTAACTAGATAACCCAGAAATTTACCTGCACCAAGTTCGAAGGTACATTTGGTTGGATTTAGCTTCAGATTGTAATGACGCACTGTTTGGAAACATTCCTCTAAATTATCCAAATGCCCTTGCACTGTCATGCTCTTGACGATCATATCATCAACGTAGACCTCCATATTTCTCCTCAGCTGCCTCATTAAAATAAAATTCATCATCCGTTGGTATGTGGCCCCCGCATTTATCAAACCAAATGTTATCTTCTTATAAGCATATACTGACCGATGAGTAATGAAAGCCGTCTTTGGTATATCTTATTTACACATAGAAATCTGATGATATCCCGAGAAAGTATCCATAAAACTAAGTAATGCATACCCCAAAGTCGTATCGATGAGCTGATCGATGTGAGGCAAGGGATAAAAGTCCTTCGGGCACACTTTATTCAAGTCGTATAATCTATGCAGAGTCACCATTTTCCATTTTGCTTCTACACTAGAACCACATTTGCCATCCAATCTGGATAGTCTATCTTGAATATAAAATTCGCAGCCAATAACTTTGCAATTTCTTCATTAATAATCTTTTTGTCGCTCCGGTGCAAATATCCGCCTCTTTTGCCGAACTGGCTTTTTTGCTGGGTCCACTTGTAGCCGATGCTCTGCAACCTTTCTACTTACCCCAGGCATATCACTAGGCACCCAAGCGAAGATGTCAGCATAACATCGAAGTAGTTCTATTAGGTTCGTCCGAAGAGGTTCTGGCAGACTTGAACCTATCTTCACGGTCTTGTCCTTCTTACCCAGAATCATCTCTAACTCCTCAGTCTCTTCGGCCGGCATGACTAACGGATCTGAACTGCTTTCAATAAATGGTTCGATCTCGATAGCCATAGTCTGCTTTTACTTGCTAACCCATACCCCTGAAGCAATTATAGCATTCTGATAACAACTTCTAGTTAAATCTAGATCTTTAGCCATTTCACCAACTCCTTGTGATGTTGGAAATTTGATCTTAAAGTGGGGAATTGACGTCACTGCCTAAAGTGCAATCAAGGTTGGTCTTCCCAGAATGGCGCTGTAAGCTGAATCCACATGCACTACATAGAATTTACACATGATTTCTACCTGCTTTGGGGATGTGCCAAAGATGACTGGCAGCTCAATAGTCCCTGCCACCTTGACTGGATCATTGCTGAAGCCATATAAAGGAGCCTCCTGCCCGATCTCCATCTTCTGTCCATCTAAATGCATCCTCTAGTAAGAATGGGCGTACAGAATATCCACAGAAGACCCATTATCGATCATCATCCTCTTCATATCCACCGAACCCACTTGTGTAGTAATCACCAAAGCTCATTCATGGGGTTCGATGGGCTCAGAAGGGTACCTCATCAGTAAAAGAAATTATCATACCTGGATATGGTCTTTTAGTCTTCGGGAGTGTACCCGCCACTGACATGACTGAATCCAAGTATCTTTGACGCTTCTTACCAGCAAGCTTACCAACAATTCCTCCAATAATTACATCAACACCATGCCTTGCTGGCGGATTAGGAGCTGGATGTACAGGTTGAACTGGTTGAGCGGCCTGAACAGGCCTAATGTCCCACTGCTATTCTCTTTGAGGCTCTCTTCCAGCCACATACTGAACCAGAGTACCGTTCTAGACATTCCTTTTAATGAACTCCTTTAAACTCTTACAATCATTAGTGTCATGCCCAGCTGCTTGATGATAATCACAATATTTACCAGAATTACAAGACCCGAGCTTAAGATTGTCCCGATGAGGTTCAAAATAAGGCTGGTCCTTGATCCGATCCAAAATGGTAGCCTGATATATGTTCAACTGTGTGTACACTTTGTTCACCTTCTAGTTCAAAACAGGCGAATGACCTCCTCCCTGACGCCAGCTATTGTTGTATCTCTTAGAACCCCCTTCACAACGATCATTATTCCCACCGTTATTCTTCTGATCGCCATTGGCTTTATCTTTGTCTTTGTCTTTCATTTTGTCTGAAGAAGGACACTTCAAGCTATTCATAGCTTCCTCCACCATAATATGGATATCCCTCTACTTTATCAACGGCTTTGGCTAAATTTTTCTGGTGGTGAAACATCAGCTTCTTCACCAGCTTCTCCGACTTCACTAGGTCTAGGCCATTTTGAAATAGCCCAACTAGGGGTGAAAATGATCCCGAGTCGATCCGAGCACCCTAATGCTCAAGCTCGACTCAGATCAGAAAATTTGTGTTCAGGTTCGACTCGAATTCGAATTAATAATTTCCAAAGTTACTCAAGTTCGACTCGATGAATTACTCGATACTACTCGGCTCGAAGTTACTCGACTCGTTTTCACAACGAGTAATTCACGAGCCTTTCTATTCGAACTCGAGTCTGAGATGGATCACACCAAAATGAGACATAAAAATTAAAACTTAGAAAAACTTCAATTTCATTTATATATAAAAATACACGTGTTACAAAAATTATAATGATAAATTTATAATATTAATCATACTATGATACAATTTCTAGTAACATCATTATATTTATCCAATCTCGTACATAATGAATGAAATAACACAAAAAAATAATCAAGTGAGTAGTAATTCTTCTATGTAACATATATTTGATTCGGTTGAGTTAGAACGTAAAAATTATCAACTACTAGGATGCCTGGAAGGCTGGAACTGATACTAGACCTGTATAAGGATTTTCGCCCCATAGTTCTGCTTAATTGCAGATATAAATTCCTTTAAAAGCTCAGAATATTCCTAAATTGCAGAAACGGAAGGAAACTGAAACTAATCAGAAATGATGCCACTTGGAATAGCAAAGTATGTAATTATTTGTGAAACAGGAAAAAAAGATGAAAATCTTTAGACCTGCCCAGTTGCCTTATTTTTCCTGAGCCCAATATAGAACTCATCATCCAACAACTTCTGATTGTTTGTGCCAACATCAATGGTTATGGGCAAGCACTGGAAATGATAAACACAAGTAATCAATTTTAAATAACATCAGGGCAAGGCTCCATCGTTAATGTAGCTTTATTGAGCTCCAAATGGGTTTGTTATAGAAGTGCCATGCACATTACCTGTGAAAGAAGTGAGCAAGTCTATGCAATCAACACCTGGTTTAGCACAGATACTTTTGAGAAGATTGATTACAGCATCCCTTGTCAACCAAGAAAAAAACATATCTTGGAGCAATGTCGAAGCATGGATCAACAATGACATAAACGGATAATTAACAACAAAACTGAAATTGTAATTCTAATTCACTGCTCAATTAAAATCATAGATTCAAAGTATAAAGCAGCAACTCCTGCATATGTATTATTATGGAGAGAATAAAATCACAGAAAAATCAAAGTAAGAAAAACATCCTACACAAATTAACAGATATGGAGATATTATCAAGGTTTGTGAACATGAAAACCAAGAAATTAAATTGAAAAAGATGGCTCCTTTTTATTGTAAAAAAGGATTAGGAGGTACCTATCACCATCTGGGTTGGTCCTTATATGAAGAGAAGCGGTTCTTGCGGTGAGAAATTCATATTCAAACTCGGTTATATAAATTGGACATGGTCATTCATTGCTACTACTTTTTTTCTATGCAAAAGGGATTCTAAATCAAGAAAGAAAGAAAGAAAAGGGTTATTCAGATAGCGGCAGACAGCAAAAGAAATGCTAAGAAGAGAACCACGAAAATAAAATTAAGAAGTGGAATGAAGAAAACAAATACTAGTCCTACCTCCTGGTGAGTCGTGAAAATGTAAAACGTACAAAAAAGCAATGGGTTTTTGCCAAGAGCAATGCCAAAGATTGATCTGGAGGACTCAATGACCATGTTTATCCCATCCTCGCCACCACAATCATTACTTTTTCTCTTAACACAATTTATCAAAACAAATTGCAAGAAAACACAATAAATTAAACTTACCATCAAGAGCCCATCTTGCGATAGGATAGGTAGTCTGTTCTCGTGTACTACCACTGGCCGCCCCTGTGGAAATCAATTATAATAGTGTTATATTAAATAACAACCTTAAAACTAAAAAAGCGAGAATGTGACAAAACAAATAACAAACTCTACATGAAGAATTAACTTCACTCATATATCCAAGGAGAAGGCCGCTCTCGCCATTCTACAATATCTTCCGGGAACCACATACCAATTTCATACTCTGCGGCTCTCACCACATCACTTCCATGAACCACATTTACGCACATCCAAAATTAATTATTCACTTGTAAAGACGATTCTTGGACCATCTGAAGCTCAACTTTGCTACACTAAATCTTATTCTCGCTCAGATTGGGCATGTCTTTGTCCAAGTCTAAGCCTTTGTTGAGCTTGGCTCATACTTGATCATAAAAAACAGATAGGAAAGATCAAGTCATATCATATGCAAGTGTTTGACGAGACAGATTGACTAGTTCAGAAGTTATACTTGAAAAGAAAGCGGTAGCACTAGGAAAAATATTTTCCGGACAAAACAAAAGTAATGCTAGTTAAAAAGAACATACCTTCATTAGGAGGATCGCGCAAAGAACAATGATAACTACACAAGCCTTAAGTCATTTTTCACATGTGACCTTTCCAAATGCTCCACAGTTCTCTCTTGCATTTCTAGATGAACATGGCCATTTGGAATCAAATTAGTTGCGTTATGTCCTGCTGCTAAAGAAATGAAATATGAGGGATCAACACATGATTTATATACTTTGTTTGTACAACAGATAAACAGATAAATCTTAGCAACTGCAAACTCTTAAATCCTGCAACAGCCAAGCAGTCTAACTTGTAAACAGATAAATCTTAGCAACTGCAAACTCTTAAATCCTGCAAATATAGAAGATGGGTTAGAAATAAATAAAAAACTAACTTGTAATAAATAACAGAAAATGTTAAAATAAAAAAGATAAGAAACTTATCTTTTTTTAGACTTTACAACAAACTAGTTCCCTTGATGGTTGTGCACTGTCAACTTAAAGCTGCAAGCAAAATATTTAAACTCCAAATTCCAAACTCAATTAAAAAAACTAGTAGTTTGGCATCATTTCATAAACCAAAATCTAAAATGCTCGATTAAAAATCCAAAGTTCCTAACAAAATAACCAAAGTCCAACTGTCCAAGTTCAACAATTCAATAGTAAACAAAGTAAACAGTTAAACAGTTCAATTTAAAAACTAAAATGTAAACAGCAATGCATCATATCAATATTTTCTTTATTGCATCAGCACTTTAGTCTCCAAGCTCACCTCTTGCATTGAATCTTCATCAGCCTACATTGTCAAATAATTAATATTAATCCATGATATTATTTGCATATGTATTTATTTATGTAAACAAAAATTAAACAAATTAATACTTACAATCATGCTTTTCTTAACCCTATACTCAGCCCGCAACCAATCACCTGTGCAAATTAAAGCCTAAACCGTGTCAGGCTTTAAAGAGATCATAGAAAATTATCGATATAAGCAGATATAAGTTACCAAAGGGCCTAAAGTGCACCCTGCTATCAGACTAAAGATGTAATATATCAAAGGTTTACTTGCTAACAATAGTAAGAAACATGATGTTCATTAACTTTTTACAGTTGAGGGGAAAAGGATTAACAATCTAAGTAACATATTCCACAGTGCAACCAACATCGGATGGTAGAAGAGGTATCTAATAAGGCGTTAGGAGTGAAGAGATGTCCGAGGTGAGAAGCGACAATGGAGCTACTGTGTTTAGTAGAAGTATTGTCCTCGATAAATAAAAGATCCTTATAAAAGGGAAAAAGTTGAAAGGAAGACTAGAGAACAAGATATATCCGGAAAAAGGAAATATATCTCCATAGAAATCGGACATCCAGTAGAGTCAAAAAATTTATGTATCTTTGAGATCATAAACCTTGTATGCCTTTTTACCAAAAATATATCCAAGAAACACACATTTAGAGGACCTAGAAGCAAATTTATCCTTATGATGAGATGTGTCAAGAACAAAACAAAGGCATCCATAAGTTTTTAGATGAGAATAAAAAGGAGATACACTTTATTAAAACTTTACGGGTGTTTTGTAAGAAAAACTAAGGAATGAGTTCTATTAATAAGATAAGTGGTCATTAACAAAACCGTGTCCCCGAATTTTATAGGTAATATTCATGAAACTACAAAACTCTAGCTACATTAAGGAGATGCCTATGTTTTCTCTCAAAGAACACTATTTTGGCCGAGGTGTGTTACATATTATAAGAAGATTGATGTATGATACCTAAATCAGACAAGAGATAACCAATAACTCTTTTTATAAACTCAGTTCCATTATCAGACCTTTAGGTGATAATTGAACATTGAAAATGAGTATGAACATACTGAAAGAAAGGCTGCAGAAAACTATACACTTGTGATACATCTTAGTAAAAACAGAAAAAGACGGATGACCAAGTCTGGAATGCCACAAATTGACACATCACAATATATCATGTTTTTTTGCTGTATTCATATATCATGTTACAGATGCAAGAATCCTATATATACATATATATATATATATATATATAAATATATAAACCAACATCAGATAATCAGTAAATAGTTAACAATAAATCAGATGTGTAAATAGTTAACAAAGCACATGAACATAACAATACATAAATCGATAAAATCTTTCAAAACCACATACCCATCAATAAAAAAATTTTTGATTGGGGATTTTTGGTATAATAAAACTATAGAAGTAATCAGAAGAATAATATATTATATATATATAAGTAAGAACTGACTTACACGCATTTTCACTTCGACCTTTATGGCTTCAGCTTCATTAATCATGTTTTGGGAATAGGGCTTTAGTGATTCTGAGATTGAATCACTAAACAAAGATGCGAAGAGGCCATTGAAGAGTCGGTGAAGTGAGACTGAGAAGTCTCGAGAGTCGAGAGCTAGGCGATTGAAGTCTGAACTAAGAAGTCTCTAGAGTCGAGAGGCGATCGAGTCAAGAGATTAATTCACTGTGAACTAAACCTTTTCACTTCTTTATCAGACATCGAGCAAGTACCGAACCCTTAAATGAGTAAGGTTCATCGAGCACAGATCGAGTAAGGATCAGATGAAAGAGGATGGATCGAACCCTAAAATGAGCGAGTAGTACTTTGTTCAGATTTGATATCAGTATTATATCCCAAAAACGAGCCTTTGGCCCATATTCGACTCGGATGTTACCGAACCCGGGACCCAGATCATATTTTTGGGTCGAATCCAAATCGGGTACCGAGTTACTCGGATCGTTTTTCACCCCTAAGCCCAACAACATAAAAATCATTGAGATCAGATACTTGGCCAACAACTTCTCTGAATCTCTTTACATACTGGCTCAAAGACTCATTCGAATACTGACGAACTTGAGCCAACGAGCCAGTAGGCTTTCCTCTTCTCTTGTTGCTTTCAAAATGGGCATGGAATTCGCTACATAAATTTGTCCAAGATGAAATGGAATCTGAAGGCAGAGTTCCCATCCACTGCCTCGCATCCTTCCTTAGTGTCGTCATAAAAGTTTGCCACTTGGCTGCATCCGAAAAATCATAGTAATCCATTAGCCTATTAAACGCCTAGCTGTGGTCATATGGATCTCTGGTACCATCATAACTCTCCATATATGGAAGATTTTTAGTATAATCAGCCTTTTCTTTAAGAATCTCCAAGGAAAAAAGAGACGCCTTTTTTCCCGAAGTGTCTTTCACTTGTTGAACTTCGGCTAGCTGTTTCCAAAGTTCCTTTAACTCTTTAACTAAAAACTCCATTCCTTCTAGTTGGGGAGGGATTTATTTCTTTGGAGAGCTTTCCTTCTTCTGAGCAGACTGGTCTTTTCCATCTGAACCCGCAGCTCTAGATGGACTTCTCCGATAATGAGTATCCACAGGGCGGTGTGACCTCTTCGGATCCTCAGGGGTACGGCTTTTAGATCTGCTTCGGTGTGGGGCTCTTTCACTGTAGTGAGAATACTCAAGGTGGAGTGCCTTCTTTGTATTCTCAGGTGTATATCTTCTTGATCTGCTCCTTCATCTGCTTCTGCCATTATCCCAATAACCCCTAGGGTGAGGTACCCTCATCGGATCCTAAGGAGTATGGCTCCTTGACCTTCTTCGGTCTCAAGGGTGGCCTCGAGACATATCTCCAGAGTGCATAGGTTCCTTTCCCCGTCATACTCGCCTCTCCAATGATCTGCTATGCTCTTCAGATTTAGCATAACTTAACGCTTTGTTCTTCATCTTAGCCATATAAACCATCTGCTCGGCAATTTCTTCCCTTTATTTCAGAAGGACTTCTAAAGCCTTGTCAGCTTCTTCTGCCATCTTAGCCAACTTGGATGCTCTATCGGTCTGACCATCTCATCGTTGGGTTCTAGGCGGTGTGCCTTCTACCCTTCTCCGATTATGGTCAGGTCTTTTGCTAATAGTATAAATTAATCTTCTTCTTACATCACCATGGACTTTTACATGAGAACCTTCTGAAACATCTTTTGATGTGGTACTGTCGTGAATACTTTTTGAAGGACCCAACCGATCCTTGACAAAGATTCATTGTACAGATGAACTCACAGCCGTCGGCTGTCCTTCGACAGTAGCTGTCTTACTCTTCACCATAACTTTTGACGTAGAACAGCTAATAAGTGTGATTGAAATTCAAAAAACACTAGAAAACGCCCTCCTTCTAGCGCCAATGTTAACGCCAAGATCTTTCCATGTGCCTCAATCACGTAAAAGCGCATCCAATCCTGCAAAGTAAACACGTCAATACTAGAAGCTTGATGGCTTGGACCGTCGAGGGATAGCTCCGGCGTAAGAATCAGTACAGGTAGATACACGGATAACAATGCATTATCTTTGCTTCTAATATTCATATTTTTGAATCCTTCAGATATTCATATTGTTGAATCCATTGTCAGATATTTTTCCATTCATCATGATATATCCTTATTGTTGAATTTAAACTTGTTGCTCATCCTTGCTATATCATGAATTATATTGCAGCTAAGCTCGAGACCTCAGGGAAGGACAAGGGTAAAGGAAAGATGTAGAATAGTGGCAAGGAGCAGACTTTACCTTACACTTAGTTTAAATTACTGTTATGTAATATGAACCCTAATATTTATTTTAGGGTATGTTTGTAAGATGATATTAAGGTTATCGTATCTTGGGACTAGTAACACCTTTTGAATGAACGAAGTACGTTTATTATATTCTGCATTTTAGTTATCGTATGCTGTTTAGAGGTGGATGTTTGTATTTTATCGTGATGATCGAACCGGGGTCAGAGGACCTGAATTTGGGGGCGTCACATCTTACCCCTCACCACAATTTAACCATTTCTATTATGAATCCATCTTGCGTAGTTAACAAAAAAAACTTCTACATTTTTTTAAGACGTCGGCAACCATATTCCTTTAGGATTTTGCAGTCATAATCCTTGATCAACTCCAACTATCACTTTTGACACATGTTTAAATATCTCTGTGCGAGGATATACTTTTAACACTTATGGTCTATTTATATCTCACACTACTTCCCAAATCCTCAAGGCAACCATTACTACCGCTAACTCTGAATCATGAGTCGGATATCCCTTCTCATAATATTTCAATTGTCGTGAGGCATACACAATGACTTTTGTTGTTTTGCATAAGCACACAGCCTAGTCCTTTATGCGTAGCGTCACTATACATCACAAAATTTCCTGTATTATCTGGTAAAGACAACACATGTGCCATACTAACGTTTTCTTCAATTCTTGAAAATTCGCTTCATAATTTCCTGCCTATATAAATTCCACTGATTTCCTTGTCAAGTTAGCTAATGAAGTGGCTATCTTAAACTTTGCGTATCCCACACACTATTTTCTTAACAACTTCTTGACTTACAACATCGATAGATAACTCTACCGTATATGCGACTTGCAACTAGAAAAATAAAATACTACTTTTGACTTCCTTAGAGTCATAAGGTTTACGCACTTTCTTTGACAATCACTTATCACCACATGGTTTAACAACCTCAAAGTTTCCCAAATCAAATTGGAAATAAATCCATTGACATTACGTGGCCTTTAATACCCATAAGGCAACTCTACACATCAACTTAAAAGGAATCACTATTCACACTTTCTATATTTAGGGAATAGTCTAACTCTTCCCATAACGAATTTAATTTCTAAGTAAATTCGTCGGACATAAATTAACAAGTGGCACTTGAATTAAATATCATGCAGCCGTATAGATAACTGATCGAAACCATACCTTGCATTGCGTCCTGCATCGTCATGTTGGATGATTGTTTGGTTGGTCGACTCAGCGGAGCTGATTCTATAATAACTAGCTTGCCACTACCCCCTCGCTTCCGCTTGCTTTTCCTGCCACTTTCTTTTGGCAACCTCGAGCCAAGTGCTCCTTCGATCCACAGGTGAAGCAGGCTCCCTTCCTCGGTCTTGAACATTTTGGTGAAATATGGCCCTTCAAGCCACAATTAAAGCACACTCTCTTTCCTTTCAAACAAACACCCACGTGTCTCTTTCCACAGTTGCTACACGCCACCACTTTCTTCTTCTCATTCCCTTGTTGATTTCCAGTGGTGACATTTTCGTTCCACTTTATTTTCTAAACATTACCCCTATGGCTACCTTCTGCCTTATCTCCCTTTTCACCTTTCTTTTCCCTCTGCTCTTTATTGTATGTCAGCGTACTACCTTCCCCGTCTACGACAATCGTCCTTTCCAGCCCTGTTGTGAATGAATTCGGTTAAAACATCAAGATTTGACTATACAACCAGGAATTTAGTTGATTTGCAAGTGCTCCGACCAGCAAATTCACCAATTCCGGCACTGGATTTGCGTCAGCTTCATTATTGTATGCATATTCCTCGGGGGTCTGTTGACGCTGCTATCTTCTTCTAGGCGGCATCTTACTATTTAAAATTTGCACTATTAGATCATTATTCATTCACATATTAAAACTTTTAAGCTTATTTCAACCACTTTTAAACAACACATGACATATCTTAATAAACAAGGGTATTTTTATTCATTTATTACTCCACTACATAACAAAATAGCCTCACTGCTATTTATATCATTTATCCTATAATAATAAAATTCTAGGATTACTTCATCATATCCCACTATTTATTTCAAAAGTCAGGATTTACATCTTATTAATTTTCATCATAATTTATATATCATCTTATTGTTTTTCTCGCAATCTACAAGAACATTCCACGTTCTACAACTGTGACAACCCGAAAAATCGGATTGTCCAGAATTTAAGATTTAAAGAATTAGTTATTAATAAAAGGAATTTTTATTAATAATATTGTGTGCTATGTGTTTATTAATTGTTCTAGAACCTAGGATGATTATAAAATGGGAGGATTCTGGCTACGAGGTAGACTGAACGAAAATAAAAGATGAAAATAAAAAATTTATGGGAACAAAAATATTTCTGAGGAAAAAGATGAAATATGCACTACTCACCCGATAAAAGTTTTTCTTGAAAAACGTGCAAAAATCAGACGAAATAAAAATGACAAAAAGTATTGTTATGTACTTTTCATCCGATTAACTACGCTAGGGGAAAACGTGAAGGAAAACACTTATCATTAAAAAGTGTTTTTCAATTTTTCGAAGTTCCGAAGAATGCGTAAAAGTTAAACTGTAGAGGAAAGACGACATATCCAAAAATATTTGGATTCTGAGAATCGCAATTTTTGAACTGTCGGACGAATTCCGCAAGACAGAGGTACGAAGCTTCCAAGAGACGTTTCGTGAATAGTAAGGAAGTGGGAATAGTAACTTTGTGGGCAAAATAACTATTTTGCCCCTAGCTTTGTAAATATATAAAAGAGAAGTGTAGTGTTAGTTGTGGGAATAGTAACTTTGTGGGCAAAATGACTATTTTGCCCCTAGCTTTGTAAATATATAAAAGAGAAGTGTAGTGTTAGTTGATTTCTTTGAAATCAACCAACACTTTGAGAGAGGGAGAGAGAAAGCTCTTCATCTTTGAGAAGAAGAAGAAGGAAGAGAAAGAGCATGGATGCTCGGATCGGAGATGATCGTGAAATAGAAGAGCTAGCAAATCGCCGGCTTTGTCTAGAGGAAGAAGAATAAGGAAGAAAAGTATTCAAAACCTAACTTATAAGTTAAATTTTTCTTTAAGTTTCATATGTTCAAAACATAACTTAATGAGAATAGAAGTAAAAGATGTTAAGAATGATTTTCATATGGTTGAAATCATGAGAAAAAGAAGAAATAAGAATTAGAAGTTTAGTTTATAAATTTCTTAAGGAAGTATGAATTTCGTAATGAATTTGAACTATCCGAATGAATCATAAGAACGATTCGGTGAAATAAGTAAGGAATGGTGTTTTATAAAACCAAATTCCAAGAAAAAGTGAAATCATAATCAAAGTATCGATTAAAAATGAAGAACGAATGAAGAATGCGAAGAACACGAAGAACGTTGTTGATGGACAAATTTAAAACCATCTTAGTATAACTTGTTATTGATGGACAAGCTTAAAACCATCGTGTATAAGTTAGATGCTTATTTCTTGGTTAGGAACGGTGGAAACGTTAATGAAGAACGGATTAAACTTAGCTATAACGAAGTTATGGCGAAAATTTTGTAAAAGACAAATGATAACTAGAAAGTGTGTAAATGAAGCTGAAGGTGTAGGGTTTCATAAGAATGTAAGAGAATGTAGAAAACATGAGTCGTGGACTCAAGAACGAATGAGTTTCGAGTTCGGATGACTAAATTATGGACGAACGAACGAAGAACGTTAATAACGTAAAACGAACGAATGATGAAATTTAAGCCAATCGAATGGCAAGTTAACGGATTCAAAATGAATTTTTGTTCGAGGGAAATTGAAGTATGTAAGATAAGGAAGAGAACTGGCTTTGGAACGACCTCGTTCCGAGTTATAACGATGGAGTTATGAGAGTAAGAGTCTCAAACCAGTTCAAGACTTAGAAAATTTTTTCAAGGTTTTAGGCTTGGCGCCGTAGTGCTAGTCATGCCTTGGGAGGCGGCACCGCAGCGCCAACCCGGGCAACCCACATTGCATAGTCACGCTGCAGCACGAGGAAGAGAGGAAGAACCGGGCAGTAAGCGCTTGGCAGCGAAACAAGGCAGGTGATGAGCTTTTAATTGCTCAAATCCTGGGGGAAATGTAATGAAAGATAAAGAACATATAGTTCATCGAATGTAACACTTAAACAAGTGATTTAGACCTTAAGTAAAGGTTGAACGAAAAGATTAAACGGGATTAAAAGACAAAGAATGTAAACGCAATGTAGTTGCGATGAACGATCGGTCTTAGCATACACCGAACCGTATGGCTTTGACATTAAGAAAGAATAATGAACGTGTGGTTCATGTAAGGGATAACAAATGAAAGTGATTAAAACCTTAGGTAAAGGTTGAATGTGAGTTTAAGAGTCGAGCAACATGAACGCAGAATACGTAAACGATCCTCATGAATCGTATTCGCGTTGAGCGAACGTTCTAAGTATACATTGGTTGTATGACTTAGACGTTGACAAAGGTAGTAAATAAGATATGAATTTATCAAGAAAGTCGTAATGAACGGTAACAAGATTAATGAAAGTCTGAATGCGAGTCAGATAGATAATGTTAGAATGAACGTAAGCGTTAAACACTTTAACCGATGTAAAGGTTGAGTGTACGTGAACATTGAACGAGAAGAACCCACACACCGTGTATGGTTTGACCGTAACGTAAAGAAGAATAATGATTAAACTTGTGAATGGTGAAGAACTAAATTAAAGACAATGATGTATATCATTAAGAAGCCGAGTAATGATTATAACTTGGATGACGTTCTGAGTCGAATGAACCAAAAGTTGTAAGATAAGAATAAGGTAACATAAAATGCTTAACGCTATGAATGCGTAGAATTAATATTGAATGATCGTTCTGAGTATACAAAAGACTGTATGACTTAGACGATAAGAAATAAATCCTGAGGTATGGCATTTAGTTTCCAGAAAGCCATAAGGAATGAGAAATCAACTTAACAAACGTTATAGTTTTAATAGTTCGAATAAGTTAAGATGAGTTTAGGTTGTGGTACAATCGTAATCTTTGATGGTTGACAAATGGGAGGCTGGCTAAACAATTCCTTCAGAGAGCGGAGGTATATATGAAACTGGCAACCGATCTAACTCATTGTGAAAGACAGTGTAGATGAGACGAGAACTTGTTTGTTGGTTATTTGTGGGAAACCACTCAAAGTACCATACAGGCTACTAGCAGAGACACGATGTGTGCTGAGTCCTATAAGAGTTATAAGAAGAAGATACGAATGCAAATTGTAACACCCCAAAATCCAGTCTATTTTCACATCTGGATTCTGTACGTCACGGTCCCATCTTCCTCCACACATAAATCATTATATAACTAAATATAACAACATACATTCTCAAATCCCAGGTTCTAAAACCTTAAAACCTCTTTCATTACAAATAATGATAATTACATTATTCTTTACATCTTGTATGTTGACTTTTATCCGCCACCAAGGATACATAATCATTCATTAAACTATTCTATAGTTTAATTCTATCATTCTATATTACAAGTCTTCGCTTGATCTTCACGCTCATTCATATAATGAATGGTACTTCTTCTGGATACCGATCAGCTTGATCTTTACGAGATCCTTAAGTTTTTCTAACATCGTTCGCTAAAAATGTTTTTATTTTAAGCAAGTGTGAGCATTCAATTGCCCAGCAAGTCATAACAGTTGAAAAAACCAACTTTAAGAATTCAAACATTCTTTTAAGACCTCAATAACCGAACAAAGGTTATGAAGCAGCTTGAATAATAGGAATAATCTCGATTCATATTTTTTTAAAACATTAGTCACATTCACTTTGAAATACTTTCATTCTCTACTTTCTTTCATACACATTCTATCTAGTTAGACTCAATAACACAGACTTAACAATAACAATTCATGTATAAACAGAACATTCTCTTATTGAACAGTTCAATAATAGAATAGTTCATCTCACAAAAACACCAAAGTGTTAAAATTGTGGCCCAAGGCCTCATACATTCTAACATCTTGAACAAATATCACACATTTTCACATAGACAGAACATTTCAAGTACAACATCTGAGAAGTTTTAGAAACTATCATTCATTTAAAATATGAATGAAGTTAGGAAACTTACCTTACGCACAGCTACAGCTTATAGTTTATGTTGAACTGCTCATTCCAATTCCTATGTAGCACATAAAGAAATAACTCATACACCAATTAGTCATATACTTGACTTACGCATTGGTTTACTTAACTTCACTTCTTAGGGTTCACGTTCTTACAAACTAAGTTTAAGCAACCAACTTCCTTTACCGGTTAACAGCTTCATGACATACGGAGATGTCTTACTCAATACGTTCATCATCTTTGATGATTTACATTCTTATCTACTTCTTATAACTTCTCTAGGACTCAGCACACATCATTTCTCTGCTAGTAGTCCATATGGTACTCTAAGTGGTTTCCCACAAACAACCAACAAACAAGTTCCTGTCTTATCTACACTGCCCATAAGAGTGAGTTAGATCGGTTTCCAGTTTCGTATATACCTTTGTTCTCTGAAGGAATTGTTTAGCTCAGCTCCCATATGTCAACCATCAAAGGTTACGATTGTACTATAACCTAACTTATCCGAACTATTAAACTATAATGTTCGTTAAGTCAAATTCTTATTCCTTATGGCTTTCTGGCAACTAAATGCCATACCTCAGAATTTATTCTTATCGTCCAAGTCATACAGTCCTTTGTATACTCAGAACAATCATTCCATATTCATTATACGCATTTATAGCGTTAAGCATTTTACTTTACCTTTTTCTTATCTTACAACGTTCGGTCCAGTCGACACAGAACATCTTCCAAGTTTATAAACATTAACTCGGCCTCTTTACGTTATACGTGTTTATCTTTAATTCAGCTTCTTCATCTTTCACAGTTTTAATCATTGGTCTTCATTATCCTACGGTCAAACAATACACGGGGTGTAGGTTCTTCTCGTTTAATATTCGCGTACACTTAACCTTCACGTCGGTTCAAGTGTTCAATGTTTACATTTCATTCTAACATTCTCCTCTGACTCACATTCAGCTTTCGCTAATCTTATTACCGTTCGCTACGGCTTTCTTGATAATTCATATCTTACTTACTACCTTCGTCAATATCTAAGTTATACAACCAATGTACACTTAGAACGTTCGCTCGAAGTGAATACGATTCACGAGAATCATTTACGTATTCAACGTTTACGTTGTTCCTCTCTTAATCTTTCATTCAACCTTTAACTAAGGTTTTAATCGCTTTCATTCATTACTATCACCTGAACCCCATGTTTAATATTTCTTTTTAATGTCAAAGCCATACGGTTTGTTGTATGCTAAGACCGATCATTCATCGCAACAGCGTTGCGTTCACAGCGTCTAAACACTTTACATTCATCTCTCATTACCACGTCATAACATCGAAATGTTATACATTACTTTCGTCACTCAACGTCTAAGGAATCACAACCATAGCAATCCCTCACGTTTGTTTATCGCAACTACGGTCCCTGAACATCGGTTCCGTAACCCGCGTCTACATTCTTTGTCTTTTAATCTCGTTTAATCTTTTCGTTCAACCTTCATTAAAGGTTTAATACACTTGATTAAGTATTACATTAGTTGAACTACATGTTCATATTTCTTTCTTGCACATCCCCCAGTAATTGAGCACTTAAAAGCTCATCACTGGCTTTTTCCCTGCACCGGCACCACGGAGCCGGTCCCTTCTTTACCTCGCGCTGCAACGCCACTCTGCAGTGTCAAACTGTCGAGGCTGGCACTGCGGCACCACTCCCTTCTATATTTCTCGCGTTGCGGTGCCACTCAGCAGTAGTTGATATACCGGGCCTCACGCTGCAGCGCCTCCTCCAAAGGCTTGATTGGCACTGCGGCGCTGAGTACAAAACCTATGGTACTCTGAGTGGTTTCCCACAAACAACCAACAAACAAGTTCTCGTCTCATCTTCACTGCCCATAAGAGTGAGTTAGATCGGTTGACAATTTCGTATATACTTTCGCTCTCTGAAGGAATTATTTAGCTCAGCTCCCATATGTCAACCATCAAAGGTTACGATTGTACTACAACCTAACTTATCTTAACTTATCCGAACTATTAAACTATAATGTTCGTTAAGTTAAATTCTTATTTCTTATGGCTTTCTGGCAACTAAATGTCATACCTTAGGATTTATTCTTATCGTCCAAGTCATACAGTCCTTTGTATACTCAGAACGATCATTTCCATATTCATTCTATGCATTTATAGCGTTAAGCATTTTACTTTACCTTTTTCTTATCTTACAACATTCGGTCCATTCGACACGGAACGTCTTCCAAGTTATATACATTAACTCGGCCTCTTTATGTTATATGTGCTTGTCTTTAATTCAGCTTCTTCACCGTTCACAGGTTTAATCATTGGTCTTCATTATCCTACGGTCAAACCATACACGGGGTGTAGTTTCTACCCGTTTAATAGTCGTGTACACTTAACCTTCACGTCGGTTCAAGTGTTCAACACTTATATTTCATTCGAACATTCTCCTCTGACTCACATTTGACTTTCATTAATCTTATTACCATTCGCTATGGCTTTCTTTATAATTCATATCTACTTACTACCTTCGTCAATGTCTAAGTTATACAACCAATGTACACTTAGAACGTTCGCTCGACGTGAATATGATTCACAAGACTCGTTTACGTATTCAACGTTTACGTTGTTCCTCTCTTAATCTTTCATTCAACCTTTAACTAAGGTTTTAATTGTTTTCATTCATTACTATCACCTGAACCCCGTGTTCAATATTCGTTTTTAATGTCAAAGACATACGGTTCGTTGTATGCTAAGACTGATCGTTCATTGCAACAGTATTGCGTTCACAGTGTCTAAACGCTTTACATTCATCTCTCATTACCACGTCATAACATCGAAATGTTATACATTACTTTCGTCACTCACCGTCTAAGGAATCATAACCATAGCAATCCCTCACGTTCGTTTATCGTAACTACGGTCCCTGGACATCGGTTTTGTAACCCGCGTCTACATTCTTTGTCTTTTAATCTCGTTTAATCTTTTCGTTCAACCTTCATTAAAGGTTTAATACACTTGATTAAGTGTTACATTAGTTGAACTACATGTTCATATTTCTTTCTTGCACATCCCCCAGTAATTGAGCACTTAAAAGCTCATCACCGCTTTTTTCCTCACGACCTGGCGCTGGCGCCAGTCCCCTTCCTTTACCTCATGACTGTATACCACTCTGCTGATGTCAAATCGCCGAGGCTTGAGTAGGCGCCACTCCCTCTCTATTTCTTGTGCCACGGCGCCACTCAAAGAAGATGGTGATGACCCGAACCTCAAGCTGCGATTCCGCCTCCCAAGGCTTGGCTTGATCTGCCTGCGATGTCAAGCACAAAACCTAGAAAATTTTTCTCTAAGTCTTAGAAATTGCTTAAGACGCTTACTTCCCGATTCCATAACTTATTCGTTATAACTCGGAACGAGGTCATTCCAAAGCCATTCTCTTCCTTATCTTCGCTCTTCGTTCGTTTTACGTTATTAACGTTCTTCATTTATTCGTCCGTAATTTGATCATCCGAGCTCGGAATTCGTTCATTCTTGAGTCCACGACTCACATTTTATATGTTCTCTTACATTCTTATGAAACCCTACACATTCGGGTTCATTTACATACTTTCTATTTCTCGTTCATCTTTTATGAATTTTCGCCATAACTTCGTTATAACTCAGTTTTAATCCGTTCTTCATGAACGTTTCTAACGTTCCTAACCAAGCAATAAGCATCTAACTTATACGCGATGGTTTTAAACTTGTCCATCAACAACAATTACACTACGATTGTTTTAAATTTGTCCATCAACAACGTTCTTTGCATTCTACGCGTTCTTCATTCGTTCTTCATTTTTAATCGATATTTTGATTACGATTTTACTTTTTCTTGGAATTGATGTTATAGAACACCATTCCTTACTTATTTCACCGTATCATTCATATGATCCACTCGGATCGTTCTAATTCATTACGAATCTTATACTTCCTCAAGAAATTTATAAAATAAACTTCTAATTCCTATTTCTTCTTTTATCAATGATTTCAACCATATTAAATCATTCCTAACATCATTTACTTCTTATTCTCATTAAGCTATGTTTTTAACATAAAAACATAAAAAAATTATTTAGAAGTTAGGTTTTCGAATTACCTTTCTTCTTTAATCTTCCTCCGTTGGACAAAGCGCGCACTCGGGCAAGCTTTTCCTCCTTTTTCTCCTTCTCTTCCCCCATCCGAACTCTCTCTCTCTCTCTCTCTCTCTCTCAAAAGTTGTAGGATTTTCAAAATCCCAAAACAATGAGTTAGCTTCCTATTTATAGAAAACCAAGGCTAGGGGTATTTTAGTCATTTCGCCCCAACCTCCTAACTATTCACACCTCCTCAATAGACCTCTTTACTATTCATAAAGCTTCCTTTGAAACTTCAGGTGCCTGCCTTTGCGAATTCGTTAGATAGCCGGTTCAAAAGCGCAATTCTCAGAATCCAAATATTTTTGGATATTTCGTCTTTCCTTTACCGATTAACTTTTACGAAATTTTCGGATTTCTGAAAAACTGAAAAACACTTTTCCACGTTAAGCATTTTCCTTCACGTTTTCACCTAACGTAGTTAAACGAGTTGTAACAACCCGATATTTTCTATACAAATAAATTAAAAATTTTGCGTATAATTTTTTTTTTATTTATGGAGAATATGTGCCACGATAATGTGTGCATGTATTTATGTGATATATTTATTACATGAATGATTTTAAATAATTTTATTTTAGAATTATTGGTCATTATAAATTATATTCTTATAATAATTAATTTTATAGCAAAAATGTTTTTTTATTAATTATTTTCTATGAAAATATAATCATATATTATTTATATAATATATGAAATGATTTTTAAAATTATTATAATAATTACTTTATTATATGAATTTTAGTATAGATTATTAATTAATTATTTTAACTTAATTAATAATGTTAAGTATGATAAATAAATCGGATATGGAATCCAAACCCTAATTTTGGATTTTGATCAAGGAATGAAAATAATAATATAATATTATTAATATTTTGATTTTTCAGTGCTATAATTATATATTGTATGTATGTGGACTGACAATGATTGGTCAGTTATGGTGTATTATGTCAAACCCTAGTTTTACTGTGGGAAACCCTAATTTAAAACTCAATTGTGAGTTCAAGACTATTATATAACTGTGTTGTAGGATTTTGTGATTAACTAGGTCAACCCTAATTAGCATTTATATATATATATATATATATATATATATATATATATATATATATATATATAATTTCTTGAAATCCTAATTATTAAGTATAAACCCTAATTGTGATTTGGTAACCCTAATTACCAAAAATTATAAACCCTAATTGCTAAATTAGCAAGGATAATTATAATTATTATATAATAAACCCTAATGTTCATGTATGATTAGAACCCTAATCAAATTAAGAAAACCCTAATTATAAATTTTGTAAACTAATTATATTTTATTTTAAACCCTAAATAAATAATTTGGGTAACATATATTAAAATTGTTAGACTATGATTATTACATGGCCCAAAACAATTATGGGAGAAGCCCAAAAGAAATCAAATTCAAGCCCAAACTTAGCCCACATAATTAAGGGTATTTTAGACCCTTGATTTATCTAATTTATGCATTAAAATAATAGCTAAATAAAGAATTAGAGAGTATATACATAGTTGGCCACTATAGGCCTTTTAAGGCAACAAATTAGGCTAATCAAGTTTCCTTAAATAGCTAATAACCTTACTTTCTTACAAAAAGTACAATGTTGTCAACATCTCATTGGTGGAAATCTCACTAAGCATACTTAACATCAAGATAAGGAGTTTTGTCTATTGGACAACAAAAGTATGGGGGTTAATAGTTAAATCCTACATTTGCTAGACTTCTATAAATAGATTAAAGAGAGAGAATAAGCCATTTGCTAGCTCATTTTTTTCAACTCTCAACCCAGACTCTCTCTCTTTTAAACCAATGAAATTTATTAGCATATCAGTCCCAAATCCAAGCCCCACTAACACACATCACAAATCAGTAGCCAAGAAATCAGATTTGCTCATATAAAGGTATAAAACCCTAGCTTGATTTCTGTCTATAAATTCTGTGTTAGTGTCTAATGATGATCTGGGTTGCTAAATGTTGGATCCATAACATTTAGAAGCTCGGATTTGAAGATTTGCAAAATCTGGGAAAATTTATTTTTGTGGTCTGGCAGTGAATGTCAGGGGCTTTAAATCGTTTTCGGTTAATGGTTTTTGTTGTTTTAAAGTTTTAATCTATAGCCTGTCATGTTATCTTTGATATGAAAAAGGAAGCAGAGTTAGATCTATTGTATATTTGAAGTTATAATCGGTCAAAGGTCGTTGACCGACCATGACCGAATGAAAATCTGGGTAAACTCAGAAATGGTTTCCAGAGTATGACAGGAGTTTTGAAGGTCTAGATCTGACATATATGTTGTTGTATTGATGATGTGTTGTAATAACTTTGTAGCCTGTTGTCTGTACTATATATCTATGCCTTAAAACCCCACAAACAATGAACATATCGAACGTAGCAAGTGGTCAAAGTAGACCACTTGCACTGTTTAGGCATTTCTGGAATTTCCAGATAATGGGAAGAACAACCTATCTGACAACATTTGACCGGACTTAGTCTCTTAGATTTAGATGTTATTGAACTGTTATCTTGTTATTTTGTTGTTCCTTGTCATGTATGCTACGATTATGAACCATAAAATAACCAAAATGATGATCAAAACACTAAAATTATTGAGCTTGAATATGGCACCTTGAACTGCTGGGTTTCTGGGAAAACCCAGAAACCGTCTGACAAGTATTTTGAGAACTCAGATCGTCTTGTTATTTTGATGTTTGATCAACCTAAGTTGTGAATCTTGTAAAGTTACATCAACACTACAATACCTAGGTTTTAGATTGGACAGAAACTAGATAGACATGAAATTAAACTCGGTCAAACGAGACCTCTTGAACACGAAGCTGTCAGTGTTCTTGAGCTCAAGAACACCAACAATGACGCTTAGTGTCGCTAAAGGCCAATAGCGGCGGTTTCTTTTCTTTTATTTTTATGAATTTCCAAAAATTGAATAAAAATAGGAAATAAATTATAAAAATTACAAAAATTATTTTAAAAATTATTTTAAATTATAAACAATAACTTTTAATTATTTGGGATATTTTTCATTAATATTTATAATTATTTGAATATTAATGATATTTAATTTATTTATTTAGTGTATTAAATAAATTAGAGAAAATAATTTTTATGTTATAAAAATCATTTTAAATAAGAATAAAGTGTTTAAAATTATTTTAAGTTATAAAATATAACTTTTAGTATTTAAAGGTGAATTTCATTAATTATTTATTATTAATGATATTAAAGTTATTTAATAATTATATTAAATAATTTAGTTTAAAAATAATTTTATAAAAATCATTTTAAATGAAAATAAAGTGTTTAAAGATATTTTAAGTTTTAAAATATAACTTTTAATATTTAAAGGATAATTTCATTAATAATTTAATATTAATGATATTTATTTAACATTAATAATATTAAATTTATTTAATAATTATATTAAATAAATAGTTTTAAAATGGTTTTATTGATTTAAGAATCATTTAAAAGGATATAAATGAATTAAAAATATTTTAAGTTATACTTAACGACTTTTAATATTTTGATAAATGGTACATTAATATTTAAATATTAATGGTAATTATTTATAAAAGATCTTAAATGTTTTAAAAATCATTTAAGGGTAATATTAATATTATAAAATATTCTAGGTTATTATAAATAACTTTAATATTTTAGCAATGGTTTCATTAATAGTTTAATATTAATTAAATATTAATGATAATAGAATTGTTTGATGTTTAAATCATTTGATAATGATTTCTGTGTTTGAAAATTTATGATAAATTATAATAAATGTTTATTGAGTCATTTAAAATAATATGGTGATATTTACGAGATATTGAGTTACAAAATAGAGTCTTAGACTTCGATAATTACCCGATAAAGTCGCTTTGCATACAATCGATATATTTTAGGAATTGATCCGGACTTAGATATTTTGAATTGTATTAATGTTTGTTTGTGATGCAACGATTGTTGAATATGTGTGATAATGTGATTAGGTTATGTCTTTATCGCTGCGAATGCGATTTAATGTTATAGTATATTGTTCTAATCGAACGAATGATCTGATTAATGATAGGTCGTGATATAAAAGATAAAACTAAGTTGCGTATTATAGCGGTAGCATCGAATAAGTATCCTACCTTTGCATTTCCTTTATCTGATGGACATGAAAGTAAAATGTTTCGTAATTTATATTATTAATGTATAGATTATTAACCCTATATTATATACACTTATTGATTATCAACATGTTAGTATATAGTAATTCGTATATATATATTGCTCATTAAATTCTATAAATAGTTATACAAGTGTCCCCACTTAGATAATCATTGCATTTAATCACATGTTAATACACCTTTGTCAATTACCCGTATATATATATATATATATATATATATATATATATATATATATATATATATATATATATGTTGAATTATAGATTATTGTTGAACAAGATAAAACCTACCATTATCCAAATCAATTGCTTTTGGTTTGGACCCCGACAGTATGAACATCCCATTTATGGGAAAAATTTATGTGCCCAAGGTACCAAAGTGAACGATAATATCGTTCTTGTTATGTAGTATTGATCAATACAGGTCCATGGGATGTACACCCTCGTGCTGTAAGTTATGACAATTCTGAGATGAAGTTCATTTAACCTTTTTGAAAATGAAAACAATGTTCATAGTATGTCCCCTTAACCCTATTTATAGTCAGTACGTAGTTTCAAAAAGTTGAGAGAGGGTTGTTATGATATTATTATTGGTTAAGAATTACTTCACAACGATTGATTTGTTGTAGAAGGGACTAATATATAAAGAAAACATTTAAATTCTTTCAGCTTATATATATAATTGCTATTACTTGTCGGGCACTCAAATGCTCATCCTCGCTTAATTTAAATGTTTTCAGCTAAGTGTGAACAAGTAGAAGGCTCGACTAAGAATAAAGGAAAAGAGAAGGCTGCTGAATGAGTTTTCATGATATGTTATGTAATGGTTTGCTTTATTATGATAAGGATGATATATATATTATTATTATCATGTAATGAATGTATTAGAGGTTGCGTACTTGGGAATAGACTCTGATAACTATGTAAATTAAGTTTAATAATTATATTATTAGTATTATTCTGCTCATAGAAATGGTATCGTGAAGCACCGAGTTCGGGTATCAAGTACCCGAGTTTGGGGGCTTTACACGAGTGAAAAGTACATAACAGTACTTTTCGTCATTTTTATTTCGTCTGATTTCTGCACATTTTTTGAGAAAAACTTTTATCGACTTACTTAACTTTTCACGATATATTATCGTTAAATCTTTCGAGGAAATGTCATTTTGACATACCGAACTCTAGGAAAGGCTTAGGTTATTCAAACACTAACCCTTAGGTTTCGTCGGGTGAATATAGTGCCTATTTCGTCTTTTTCCCCAGAAATATTTTGCTCCTGGAAATATTTTATTTTTGTCTTGAAAATTCTTACTCATTCTGTCTAGCTCGTAGCCAGAATCCTCCTGATTAATAATCATTCTAGGTTATAGAATGATTAATAAACACATAACACAGAACAGTATTAATAAAAATTCATTTTATTAATAACTAATTCTTTACATCTTAAATTCTAGACAATCCGGTTTTACTCGGGTTGTCACACTTCCCTCCTTATAAAAATTTCGTCCTCAAAATTTCTTAAAACCACACTCATACCCAAGTGCCTACAACCTTTAGCAAAGGTTTAATCTCAATTCATCCTTCTCACAAAGATCATCTGTTGACATAATCGTCATTAGTTAAACCTCACGCTTAACTATACTTTCAATCTTTCGGGTCCTCTCATTCACCCCTTCTTCACAAAATTTCGTCCTCAAAATTTTAGCTTACCCTTCTTCTCAACTTCTCTTCAAAGAAGTTATTATCGTTCAAACATTCCCTACCCTTCATAACTTGTCAAGAATCATGAAGTGAAAGGAATAAATAAGAATATAAAGATTCCCTTAAAACATTTCATTCTTTTACTGAGGGGTCAAATCGACCATGAACTCTTATTAGGTTTAACAGCATTTTACCATAAACCCTTCTTTCACGGTAAGTTTACAATCACAAAGAAGGTAAACTACCTCTTCCATACGTAGGCGATCAACCCATCGTATAACCCCATTTCAGGGTATGTTCACCTCAGACTTAATCATTAGATTTCGCACCAAAACAATTTGGTTTGGCATAATTCTTCAAAGAAAGCTTGATTTTCTTTTAATCATGACATACCATTCATCTTAGCCAAATCAAGTAGCTTAGACCATACCAATAAATTGGACATCAACTTGAACATTCGTCTAGTCAAATCAATTAACATCGACTACTTCTTTAAATTCTTTCTCAATACATCAAAACATTTCATGACGTCATGATACCGTACTTTTCACAATACATTGAGGTCTTCGTTAGTTTATGACTTCGTCATTATACACCATACCATAGCTAGTTGTTGATCCTAAGATCAAATCCAACACCAGGTTTAATTGCATTAATAACACCATCCTTTTACCATCCTTGCATCAAATGCACTGATGATATAAAATTCATTTTGATATTTCAAATCAATTTCTGTCTAGCTGAATCAACTAGCATAGACATACCAAGAATAGTTCTTTTAAAAATCCATTGATTCCAAAAGTTGAACCAATTCTTTCATTTTCAAAATGCGCACATCAGCACGATTTCAAAAAACTTCGAAATCTAGCATAGCTAGATGACTTTGAATATCCTATTCTCCATCTTCCTTCATTGTCTTACTTGCGACAATACTTAACCTTCTCTAGCACCTTCAATGCTAAGTCTACTAAAAATAACATGTTTTCAGTCTAAACATTCCTATACCTTAGTACAGTTCATCATACCACACATTATGAGTTCAAGAACTTTTCACAATAATATGAGTTTAAGAACTATCCCAGACAGAACATAGGCGTACATTCACTGAGAAGTTCAAAAACATACCATATGATTATGAGTCACGAACTTACCATAAGTATGAGTTTCAAGAACTCCCACCTTATCTTATCGTTCTCTACCTACCAAGTATATGCATGAGAAAAGATTCACCTTCTCGTCATATACATCTTGATAGCGCGACCAATTTTAATGATTATCACTGTAATAAACTGAGTGGTTGTTACACCAAGCACAAACCTCTGCCCATACAAAGGTTCATACAAGTCAGCTATCACATGAGTCCTCAATTGAAATCTTATAACTTCTAACTTTCTCTTTACTTAATACGAATTTTCTTTAATTCGTATGTTATCCTTTATAACTCAATCTGAGTTCTTCTTCCCGTACTACTTCATAGTACAATTCATTCATAGCATTAGCTATGAATCATTCATCGTTTAACAGCTCGTCTGTTACTACGATTTACTATGATCACGTGGTGATATTCTTATCCTTCTCTCTACGATTATAGTCTTAGGTAATCATACCTAAGGTTTATAACCTATCAACTCTGATACCACTCTGTAACGCCCCAAAATCTGGTCTATTTTCACATCCGGATTTCGTACGTCACGGTCCCATCTTCCTCCACATCTTCCTCCACACATACACCATTATATAACAAAATATAACTACATTCTCAAATTCCAGGTCCTAAAACCTTAAAACCTCTTTCATTACAAATAATGATAATTACATTATTCTTTACATCTTGTACAAGTGACTTTTATCCGCCACCAAGGATACATAATCATTCATTAAACTATTCTATAGTTTAATTCTATCATTCTATATTACAACTCTTCGCTTGATCTTCACGATCATTCATATAATGAATGGTACTTCTTATGGATACTGATCAGCTTGATCTTTACGGTATCCTTAAGTTCTTCTAACATCGTTCGCTGAAAATGTTTTTATTTTAAGCAAGTGTGAGCATTCAATTGCCCAGCAAGTCATATCAGTTGAAAAAAACCAACTTTAAGAATTCAAACATTCTTTTAAGACCTCAATAACCGAACAAAGGTTATGAAGCAGCTTGAATAATAGGAATAATCTCGATTCCTATCATTTTAAAACATTAGTGACATTTACTTTGAAATACTTTCATTCTCTACTTTCTTTCATACACATTCTGACTAGCTAGAATCAATAACACAGACTTAACAATAACGGTTTATGTATAAATAGAACATTCTCTTATTGAACAGTTCAATCATAGGTTCATCTCACAGAAATACCGAATTGTTAAAATTGTGGCACAAGGCCTCATACATTCTAACACCTTGAACAAATATCACACATTTGCACATAGACAGAACTTCTCAAGTACAACATCTGAGAAGTTTTAGAAACTGTCATTCATTTAAAATATGAATGAAGTTAGAAAACTTGCCTTACGCACAGCTACAGCTTATAGTTTATGTTGAACTGCTCATTCCAATTCCTATGTAGCACATAAAGAAATAACACATACACCAATTAGTCATATACTTGACTTACGCATTGGTTTACTTAACTTCACTTCTCAGGGTTCGCGTTCTTACAAACTAAGTTTAAGCAACCAACTTCCTTTATCGGTTAACAGCTTCATGACATACGGAGATGTCTTACTCAATACGTTCATCATCTTTGATGATTTACATTCTTATCTACTTCTTATAACTTCTCTAGGACTCAGCACACATCATTTCTCTGCTAGTAGTCCATATGGTACTCTAAGTGGTTTCCCACAAACAACAAACAAACAAGTTCCCGTCTTATCTATGCCCATAAGAGTGAGTTAGATCGGTTGCCAGTTTCGTATATACCTTTGCTCTCTGAAGGAATTGTTTAGCTCAGCTCCCATATGTCAACCATCAAAGGTTACGATTGTACTATAACCTAACTTATCCGAACTATTAAACTATAATGTTCGTTAAGTCAAATTCTTATTCCTTATGGCTTTCTGGCAACTAAATGCCATACCTCAGGATTTATTCTTATCGTCCAAGTCATACAGTCCTTTGTATACTCAGAACAATCATTCCATATTCATTATACGCATTTATAGCGTTAAGCATTTTACTTTACCTTTTTCTTATCTTACAACGTTATGTCCAGTCGACACGGAACATCTTCCAAGTTATAAACATTAACTCGGACTCTTTACGTTATACGTGCTTGTCTTTAATTCAGCTTCTTCATCGTTCACAGGTTTAATCATTGGTCTTCATTATCCTATGGTCAAACAATACACGGGGTGTAGGTTCTTCTCGTTTAATATTCGCGTACACTTAACCTTCACGTCGGTTCAAGTGTTCAATGTTTACATTTCATTCTAACATTCTCCTCTGACTCACATTCAGCTTTCGCTAATCTTATTACCGTTCGCTACGGCTTTCTTGATAATTCATATCTTACTTACTACCTTCGTCAATGTCTAAGTTATACAACCAATGTACACTTAGAACATTCGCTCGAAGTGAATACGATTCACGAGAATCGTTTACGTATTCAACATTTACGTTGTTCCTCTCTTAATCTTTCATTCAACCTTTAACTAAGGTTTTAATCGCTTTCATTCATTACTATCACCTGAACCCCATGTTTAATATTTCTTTTTAATGTCAAAGCCATACGGTTTGTTGTATGCTAAGACCGATCATTCATCGCAACAGCGTTGCGTTCACAGCGTCTAAACACTTTACATTCATCTCTCATTACCACGTCATAACATCGAAATGTTATACATTACTTTCATCACTCAACGTCTAAGGAATCACAACCATAGCAATCCCTCACGTTCGTTTATCGCAACTACGGTCCCCAAACATCGGTTCCGTAACCCGCGTCTACATTCTTTGTCTTTTAATCTCGTTTAATCTTTTCGTTCAACCTTCATTAAAGGTTTAATACACTTGATTAAGTCTTACATTAGTTAAACTACATGTTCATATTTCTTTCTTGCACATCCCCCAGTAATTGAGCACTTAAAAGCTCATCACTGGTTTTTTCCCTGCACCGGCACCATGGAGCCGGTCCCTTCCTTTACCTCGCTTCTGGCCACGCCCTCTGCCGATGTCAAAATCACGAGGTAAATGCTTCATCAAGCACCACTCCCTTCTCTATTTCTCGCGTTACGGTGCCACTCAAAGCGATGGGCGATGGACCGGCCTCATGCCGCAATAGCCTCCTCCAAAGGCTTGATTGGCACTGCGACGCCGAGCACAAAACCTAGAAAATTTTTCTAAGTCTTAGAAATTCCTTAAGACGCTTACTTTCCGATTCCATAACTTATTTGTTATAACTCAGAACGAGGTTGTTCTAAAGCCATTCTCTTCCTTATCTTACGTACTTCGATTACCCATGGACAGAACTTCGTTCTGAATCCGTTAACATACCATTCAATTGGCTTAATCTTCGCTCTTCGTTTGTTTTACGGTATTAACGTTCTTCATTCATTCGTCCGTAATTCGGTCATCTGAACTTAGAATTCGTTCATTCTTGAGTCCACGACTCATGTTTTATACGTTCTCTTACATTCTTATGAAACCTTACACGTTCGGGTTCAATTACATACTTTCTATTTCTCATTCATCTTTTACGAATTTTCGTCATAACTTCGTTATAGCTCAGTTTTAATCCATTCTTCATGAACGTTTCTAACGTTCCTAACCAAGCAATAAGCATCTAACTTATACGCGATGGTTTTAAACTTGTCCATCAACAACAATTACACTACGATGGTTTTAAATTTGTCCATCAACAACGTTCAACGCGTGTTCTTCGCGTTCTTCATTTTTAATCGATATTTTGATTACGATTTTACTTTTTCTTGGAATTTGATGTTATAGAACACCATTCCTCACTTATTTCACCATATCATTCATATGATCCACTCGGATCGTTCTAATTCATTACGAATCTTATACTTCCTCAAGAAATTTATAAAATAAACTTCTAATTCCTATTTCTTCTTTTATCAATGATTTCAACTATATTAAATCATTCCTAACATCGTTTACTTCTTATTCTCATTAAGCCATGTTTTTAACATAAAAACTTAAAGAAAATTATTTAGAAGTTAGGTTTTTGGATTACCTTTCTTCTTTAATCTTCCTCCGTTGGACAATGCGTGCACTCGGGCAAGCTTTTCCTCCTTTTTCTCCTTCTCTTCCCCCATCCGAACTCTCTCTCTCTCTCTCCTTTTTCTCCGTTGGTCACCTAATTGCGTGCCAATAGGGAGAAATCCTTATTGGAAAGCCCTCTCTTTCTTGGGAACGACCTGGTCGATTAATATTGTGAATTATAATAATGATGATTAATGTTGTTTAAAATATTAAAGGGATTTTATGAAGTCTTTGATGAAAATTTTGTTTATTATTTGGACCCCCATCTACCCATTTTTCAAAAATATCGGAAGGAAGTTATTAAGTATTTATATATATATATATATATATATATATATATTTACGTATTATACAATATATATATATGTGTGTGTGTGTGTGTGTGTGTGTGTGTGTGTATAACATGTGAGTGGGTGTTAGTGGTGGTCCTGGTGGATGAGATTTTTGGCAGGATGTAAGTTTTTTTTCAAGGCTAGCTTTCACTTTATTTGGCCAAGCTTGTCAATCATGCATTATTATTGATAACGTATAATTAAGGGTGCATTTTAATTGGTTAAAGCGGCTAATTGACATGTGTTGGTTTTCCTTATTGGTCAGCACTTTGAAAAGAAAATATTGATATGTTGAAACCGTGAATTTCGTCCGAATATTAATTGTTGATCCATGATTCAAAAATTTCAAATAGTATCCTTCCATTCTCCTATAAATAGTATGCTTAGTTAGAATTAAATTGAAAACACACCAGAAATTCAAAGAAATTCTCTTCTATAATCTTGAGCATATTTCTTTAGAGTTTTAAGAAGCTTTGAGCGTAGTGCAAGTTTTCTTCAAGAATATCCTCGCCTCTACGAAATGAAATACTCTCTCTTTTACTAAGAGGGGTATTATTTTTTCATATTCATGAAGAGAACTTTTGTTATTCCATTCTTTATTATTCTCATTGGAATAACTTTGTATCTGTGATCTACCCTATACTTGGTGATTTACATTGTTATTCCATTCGTTATTATTACGTTGGAACATCCTCAGTATGTGCATTTTACGTCGGACTGGTTTCGTCTTTATTATTCATTGGAATATCACATGCATGCGTTTACACCTACTGGTTCCGTTTTTATTATTCTATTGGAATATCCTGTCTGTGCGTTTTACGCCAGACCTGATTCCATTATTTATTATTATGTTGGAATAACTTTGTCATATCTGAATCGCATGAATGGTGATTTACATTTGTTATTCCATTCTTTATTATTCTATTGGAATATCCTGTTGTCAGTATTATTATGCGACTTCGGTTACATTATTTATTATTACATTGGAATAACTTTGTCTATGCAAAATCTTTGCATGCATGGTGGTTTCTTTTATTATTCCATTCTTTAGTATACTCAGTTGGTTAAAGTTTTGACTTCTATACTCCATGAAATTGGTGGAATATCCTTGATATTTGCGCTTCATCAAGTATCTTTTCGTGAAAATATTCTTCTGAGCATTCTTAAATTTTACTCTACAAAGAAGTATCATGTTGACAATTTGGACGTTATTAGTTCCTGAATAAATTAATTCTTGAACTTGTTTTATTGAATTCTTATATCATTGTCATCATCCTCATATTTATATTTTGTTGAAAGTCATCTCGTGGCCTTGTAGTGCATAGATGGACTTGGTATGATTATGACCGAGGATTATTCGGTGTAATCATGGTAGTAATGTTACAAATGATGTGGTAAAAGTCCTCATTGGCCCGTAGTGCATTGATGGACAGTTGTTGGCATGATCATGACCATTGATGAATACACGAATATCCTTGGCCCGTAGTGCACGGATAATTTATGGTTGTGATACTAATAACTATCCTTGGTCAGTAGTGCGGGGATGATGTGGATTATTTATTAAAATTTGAGTCCCAATGATAAAATTGATGAAAACCTTTTAAATCATAAAAGATAGTAGATTTTATTCTCTACTTGACTCTTTTAATGGATTGCTTGTTCATTGCAGTTAAACTTGATGTCTATCGTATTTTATCAGTTTAACATTGTTGAAGACTAATGATAATTTATTCTGCATTATCTTAGTCATAATATTTCTTACTGAGCTAGTTGAGCTCACCCTTTCTTTCTCTGTTCTCTTCAGGAAATGATAATGTAGCCGGGACTAGTCGGGGAACGGAGTGATGGTCCAGATGATAGTATTAGTAGTCCTCACTGTTCTGTTAAATAGTGTGACAATAAATGTAATAAGGACTTATTCTGAGAGTGGATATTGTCTAGAAGTTAATAATTGTATTAAAACTCACAGCATATATTTTGTCGTATTTTACACGATAGTTGTATAATTAAGTTTTTATTTTTATTTTGTACCATGTATTTGACGACTCAAGATGGATGATGTATACCTGTTTTGGGGGCGTCACAGTTGGTATCAAAGCTTAGGGATATGATCCCTGGCTAAGATGTGAGACAAGAACTAGGAAGGGAAAGACGGGGAATTCCTTCGCTAGTATGACCTACCTAAGTTTATTTGTTATTTAATTGGTCGGTCAGAGTATAGGGATAATATGTGATATGTTAATTAACCCTTGTTTTGTGGCGGTATTTGAAAATGGCATCCGTGAATGTTGAGAACATCAATGGAGCACAGAGACCGCTGAGTCTCCACAGATCAATAACTGTGACAATGTGCATCGTGAAGGCGACAATCCTCATGCAAACAACAACACCGACCAAAATGATGAACGATGGAATGTTCGGAGGCTTCATGCAATTCATGCAACATCAGGCGAGAGCGGCTCCTGTCAAAAATGCAGATGGAAACACTGGCAACTCTCGGATGGTCACCGCCAAACAGTTCAAGGAGTTGGGACCACCGGAGTTTTTTGGAGAGCCAAAATCACTTACGACGGAGATGTGGATAAAGCAGATCAACAAGATATTTGATGTCTTGGAATGCTCCGAGGAGCAAAAGGTTCCCTTTGTCACCTTCATGTTGCGGGCAGAGGCAGATTACTGGTGGGAATCTGTAAAGCGTACTCAACCTGCCGCACTGAAGATGTCTTGGGAGAAGTTCCAAGAACTGTTCAATGACAAGTACTTTCCTGAAAGTATTCGTCACATGAAAGAGGTAGAGTTCATTAAACTGGAACAAAACAACATGACCATGTCGTAGTACGAAGCCAAGTTTACCGAGTTGTCCCGGTTTGCGTCTCATTTGGTTGATAATGAGGAGAGAATGACGCGAATGTTTTTAAGAGGTTTGAAACCCGAGATACATCAATATCTTATCTCTCATAAACTGTGTTTGTATTCAGATGTTGTTAATAGGGCTCAGTTATTGGAGCGCGATAATGAGTCAACCCAACCAAAAGAGAGCAGCCAGCAAAATGATAATACCCGTGATAACAGTGATCGAAGCGGTGACAATAAGTGTGGAGGGAATCAACATGCCAGAAATGGTAACCACTTTGGTGGTAATCATGGCCAAAATAATAAGAATGGACATTTCAAGAAGAGGAGATTCAACAATGATGGAAAGACGTCAACATCAGCACCTGTAGTTAAGGAAGGAGAATGACCACCTATCATATGCTTCAAATGTGGAGGAGAGGGACACATAAGTCCAAACTACGCGATGTCATCCAAAGCATGTTATAATTGTGGAAGAGAAGGTCACCTGGCCCGATTTTGTCGTGCACTGAAGACAAGTCCAGTTGGGATGGAGGCATCAAAGGCCATCCCAGACAAGACAAAATCGGTAGTTCAAGGGAGAGCGTTTGTCGTGACCTCCTAGAAAGCAAGGAACCCGAACGAGGTCATCACGGGTAAGCTTATCATAAACTCTAGCGAAGTATATACCTTATTTGATACCGGTTCTACCCATTCCTTTATTTCTCCTACTTGCGCTCAACGTTTAAATTTGACTCCGGAGAAATTGGACTTTGACTTATCTATTGAAACTCCGTTGGGAGAAACCTTCATTACATCCACTGTTTATAAGTCTTGTTTGGTTCAGATCGGTACCCTCACATTACCTGTCGATCTTATTTCATTGAAAATACTTACATTTGACGTAATTCTAGGGATTGATTGGTTAACTACTCATCATGCAAAAATTGATTGTTTTCGTAAGGTTGTTAGCTTTCATATTCCTAATCAACCTATCATACAAATTCAAGCAACCAAACCATTAAAATCAATCACTGTCATCTCAAGCCATAAAGTTATTCGTTTATTGAAAAACGGATGTCAAGCTTTCTTAGCTCATGTCAAGGATCTAAACAAAAATCGTCGCTTTTGAATGATATTTCTATTGTTAATGAATTTCCGACGTATTCCACGAAGAACTTCTGGCCTACCCCGAACGTGAAATTGAATTTTGTATCAACCTTGAACCCGGTACAAAACCCATTTCCAAAGCCCCATATCGAATGGCTCCTATTGAACTTCAGGAGTTAAAGACCCAACTGCATGAATTGTTAGACATTGGCTTTATTCGTCCTAGTACTTCTCCTTGGGGTGCTCCTATTCTATTCATGAAGAAGAAAGATGGGAGTATGCGACTTTGTATTGATTATCGGGAGTTGAATCATGTCACCATCAAAAATAGGTACCCATTGCCACGTATTGATGACTTGTTTGACCAGTTTCAAGGCGCCAAATTCTTTTCAAAGATTGATCTTCATTCCGGATATCACCAATTAAAGATTAGAACCAAGTGACATTCCAAAGACGGCTTTGAAACTTCGATGCGGGCATTATGAATTCTAGTCATGTCTTTTGGATTGACTAATGCTCCTGCTGCCTTCATGGATATGATGAACCGAGTATTCAAGGAATATTTGGATCACTTTGTGGTCGTCTTTATTGATGACATCCTTATTTATTCCAAAAGCCGTGAAGATCATGAGCAACATTTGAGGCTGATACTCCAAAAGCTTCGTGAATATAAGCTTTATGCCAAGTTAAAAGAAATGCGAGTTCTGGCTTGAGGAAGTAGCATTCCTTGGGCACGTAGTATCAAGTCATGGAATATCTGTTGACCCAACAAAGATTGAAGCTATTCAAAGCTGGGAGCAACCCAAATCAGTGACCGAAGTACGTAGCTTTCTCGGCTTAGCTGGTTATTATCGGAGATTCATGGAAGGGTTTTCTCGAATCACTACTCCATTAACTCAGCTGACTCGGAAAGATACAAAATTCAATTAGAGCGAAGAATGTGAGAAAAGTTTTCAAGAACTTAAGAGGAGACTCATTTCAGCACCTGTTCTGACAATACCATCTGGCTCGGAGGGATTTGTCATCTATAGTGATGCTTCAGGCAAAGGGTTAGGATGTGTTCTCATGCAACATGGGAAAGTTATAGCCTATGCCTCTCAACAACTCAAAGAATATGAGAGGAATTACCCTACTCATGATCTAGAGTTGGCAGCTGTTGTCTTCGCACTTAAAATTTGGAGGCATTACTTGTATGAGGAGAAAGTGAAGATCTTTACGGATCATAAAAGCCTCAAATATTTCTTCACTCAAAAGGAACTCAACATGCGACAGTGATGTTGGCTTGAACTGTTGAAAGATTATGATCATACCATTCAATACCATCCTGGAAAAGCGAATGTGGTAGCTGATGCATTGAGTAAAAGATCATATGCGGGTACGAGTGCGATATTGTCAACGCAAAGGCCCATTTTGTATGACTTGCAAAGGATGGAGATAGAGATAAAGACTCTAGGGACCCAAGTGATGATGGCGAATATACGAGTGGAACCGGCTTTAATCGATAAAGTTAAAGCTACTCAAGCTACAGATCTGGAGCTGATACATATGAGAAAGAAAGTACAAGAAGGTGCTATGTCGGAAGCAAGAATCGATGAAGAAGGAATACTTTGAGTCAACTCTAGACTTTGTGTTCCTAAGGACCCTGAGTTAAAGTATAAAATCATGATGGAGGCGCACAACACATCGTTTGTAATCCATCCTGGGAGTACTAAGATGTATCATGATCTTCAACATACATTTTGGTGGGGCAATATGAAGAGAGAAATAGTGTTATCTATCTCAAGGTTTCTAACGTGTCAACGAGTCAAGGCGGAGCATCAGGTACCAAAAGGTCCATTGCAACCACTTGAAATTCCAGAATGGAAGTGGGAGCACATTACCATGGATTTTGTTACTGGTCTTCCCAAGGTTTCTCAGGGTATAGATGCAATTTGGGTCATTGTTGATAGATTGACCAAGTCTGCTCATTTCTTACCTATACAAGAAACTTATACACTTGAACATCTTGCTCGTATGTACATAAATGAGGTTGTAAGATTGCATGGTATGCCAGTATCCATAGTTTCTAATCGAGACCCAAGATTCACTTCAAGATTTTGGGTTAGTTTGCAAAAAGCTATGGGCACGGATTTACGATTTAGTTCAGCATATCATCCTCAAACGGACGGACAATCAGAGAGGACTATTCAAACTCTTGAAGATTTATTAAGACTCTGTGTCCTTGACTTCAAGGGAAGTTGGGACAAGTTCTTACCATTGGTGGAGTTTTCCTACAACAACAGTTATCAAGCAAGCATTGGCATGACTCCATTCGAAGCGTTGTATGGAAGAAAGTGTTATTCTCCACTATGCTGGGATGAGGTGGGTGAAGCAACGTTGTTGGGACCAGAGTTAGTATGTATGACTACGAAAAAGATTCAAACGATCCGACAACGTATAAAAAACTCACAAGACCGGCAAAAGAGTTATGTTGATCTTCATCGAAAGGACGTGGAATTCGATATTGGAGATCATGTGTTGTTACGTGTTGCTCCATGGAAAGGAGTTACGAGATTTGAAAAGAGAGGAAAGCTCAATCCTCGATTCATTGGCCCATTTTTAATCCTCGATCGAGTAGGAACTGTAGCCTATAGACTCGCTTTACTAACAAGTATGTCTCATGTTCATAACATTTTTCATATATCCATATTACGTAAATATGTGGAAGACCCAAACCACATTATTAAGTTAGAACCAGACGAAATAGCGGAAGATTTAACGTATGAGGAGGTTCCTGTTCAAATCTTGGATAAGAAGGAACATATTCTATGCTCCAAGGTTATACCTCAAGTCAAAGTTTTATGGAGGAACCACGATGTTGAGGAAATGACCTGGGAGTTAGAATCTGAAATGAAATCAAGGTATCCTTACCTCTTCTACATACCAAGTATGCACCCTAATTTCGAGGGTGAAATTTCATAAGAAGGGGAGATTATAAGACCCCAACTTTTATGAATAAAGATGAATTTTCTATAAATATCATTTTTGAATATTAGGGAATAAATTTGATATAATGTTATAGTTGTGGGTAATATTTATAAATTTTGCAAAGTACGTAATGTGTTATATAATATTCGTTTGGTCGGGGAATATTCGTACGATGGCGCAATCATTGGTGGACCCTTGGCAACTACAATTATTATCCTGATCGAGAAAACGCATAAAAAATATTTTATTGAAAATAACAGCGGAGGTTTTACCATTAATACTGTTGAACTACTCGGTAGTAAAAGTACAGTAATACAAGTGGTTGCATAGTAGCACACGGTATTGATCATTGATGCTTACGTGAGAAGTCACTTAGTTTTGTTCAATTATTACTTCAGTAATTGTTGCATAGTATCTCATGTTATTTGATTCAATTATTGTTGATATTTTATATATTATTAAATCAATAATTGAGATGACAGAAAGTTATTAATATTATTATTTGCAATATTAACGATGTCTAGAAGTTCTCGCAAGGAGAGGTTTGGTCACCTAATTGCACGATAGGGAGAAATCCTTACCGAAAGCCCCTCTTTCCTAGGAACGACCTGGTCGATTAATATTGTGAATTATAATAATGATGATTAATGTTGTTAAAAATATCGAAGGGATTTTATGAAGTCTTTGATGAAAATTTTGTTTATTATTTGGACCCCCATTTACCCATTTTTCAAAAATATCGGAAGGAAGTTATTAAGTATTTATATATATATATATATGTGTGTGTGTGTGTGTGTGTGTGTGTATGTGTGTGTGTATAACATGTGAGTGGGTGTTAGTGATGGTCCTGGTGGATGAGATTTTTGGCAGGATATAAGTTTTTTTTCAAGGCTAGCTTTCACTTTATTTGGCCAAGCTTGTCAATCATGCATTATTATTGATAACGATAATTAAGGGGTGCATTTTAATTGGTTAAAGTCGCTTAATTGACATGTGTTGGTTTTCCTTATTGGTCAGCACTTTGAAAAGAAAATATTGATATGTTGAAACCGTGAATTTCGTCTGAATATTAATTGTTGATCCGTGATTCAAAAATTTCAAATAGTATCCTTCCATTCTCCTATAAATAGGATGCTTTGTTAGAATTGAAAACACACCAGAAATTCAAAGAAATTCTCTTCTATAATCTTGAGCATATTTCTTTAGAGTTTTAAGAAGCTTTGAGCGTAGTGAAAGTTTTCTTCAAGAATATCCTCGCCCTACCAGTCAGAATACTCTTCTTTTATGGTAAGGGGTATTATATTTTTCATATTCATGAAGAGAACTTTTGTTATTCCATTCTTTATTATTCTATTGGAATAACCTGTATACGCGGTCTACCTATACTTGGTGATTTTTGTTGTTATTCTATTCGTTATTATTCTGTTGGAACATCCTGTCTGTGCATTTTACGCCAGAACTGGTTCCGTCTTTATTATTCTGTTGGAATATCTTGTCTGTGCGTTTTACACCGGACCTGGTTCCGTCTTTATTATTCTGTTGGAATATCACATGCATGCTTTTTGTTGACTGATTTTGTTATTTATTATTCATTTGAATAACTCGCTCTATACTGGGCACCGCATGTATGGTGATTTCATTTGTTATTCCATTCTTTATTATTCTCGTTGGAATATCCTCATCCGGTAACGTATTACGCTTTGACACGGTTCCGTTATTTAATATTCTCATTGGAATAACCGTCGTCATGCGCAAGTTTATCGCATGCATGGTGATTTCTTTTGTTTTTCCATTCTTTATTATACTCAATTGGTTAAAGTTTTGACTTCTATACTCCATGAAATTGGTGGAATATCCTTGATATTTGCGCTTCATCAAGTATCTTTTCGTGAAAATATTCTTCTGAGCATTCTTAAATTTTACTCTACAAAGAAGTATCATGTTGACAATTTGGACGTTATTAGTTCCTAAATAAATTAATTCTTGAACTTGTTTTATTGAATTCTTATATCATTGTCATCATCCTCATATTTATATTTTGTTGAAAGTCATCTGTGGCCTGTAGTGCATAGATGGACTTGGTATGATTATGACCAGGGATTATTCGGTGTAATCATGACCATAATGTTACAAATGATGTGGTAAAAGTCCTGATTGGCCCATAGTGTATTGATGGACAGTTGTTGGCATGATCATGGCCATTAATGAATACACGAATATCCTTGGCTCGTAGTGCATGGATAATTTGTGGTTGTGATACTAATGAATATCCTTGGTCGTAGTGCAGGGATGATGTGGATTATTTATTAAGCTGAGTCCCAGCGATAAAATTGATGAAAACCCTTTTAAATCATAAAAGATAGTAGATTTTATTCTCTACTTGACTCTTTTAATGGATTGCTTGTTCCGCTGCAGTTAAACTTGATGTCTATTGTATTTTATCAGTTTAACATTGTTGAAGACTAATGATAATTTATTCGCCATTATCTTATCCATAATATTTCTTACTGGACTAGTTGAGCTCACCCTTTCTTTCTCTGTTCTCTTCAGAAAATGAGAACGTAGCACTGACTAGTCGGGGAACGAGAGTGACGGTCCCAGGATGATAGTATTAGTAGTCCTCACTATTCATTAAATAGTGTGACAATAAATGTAATGAGGACTTATTCTGAGAGTGGATATTGTCTAGAAGACAATAATTGTATTAAAACTCACAGCATATATTTTGTCGTATTTTACACGACAATTGTATAATTAAGTTTTTATTTGTATTTTGTACCATGTATTTAGCGACTCAAGATGAGTGATGTATACCTGTTTTGGGGGCATCACACGTAGGGCAAGTTTTCTAACTTCATTTATATTTTAAATGAATGCTAGTTTCTTAAACTTCTCAGATGTTGAACATTAGAAGTTTTATCTATGTGCGAATGTGTGATATTTGTACAAGGTGGTAGAACGTATGAAGTCTTGTGCCATAATTTTAACACTTCGGTGTTTCTATGAGATGATGTGACAACCCGAATTTTTATAAATTATTAAAATAAGAATTTAATAATTAAAATTCTTATTATGAGATGTTTTGAGTTTGAGCATGTATATATACATGCTATATATATATATATTAAAATATGTGATCCGGTATGAAGAAAAATATATAATCATATATTGGGAAAGTGAGGTTTAATAGTTAAGTTAACTATTGAAGAAATTAAATGAATTTTGTAGTTTATTTTAAATATTTATTGAATTAAATAAATATATTAAATAATTTATTTATTGAGAAAAAAAATAATTTATGAAATTGTGGTATAATAATTTAGCTACGTGTGTATGATAATTAAATTAAAGCAAAGGTAAATTTTATTCTTTGAAGATTTAATTTAATGAAGTAATTAAATTAAATGAGTTGTTTAATATTAAAGAAAATAAGTATATTAAATAAAGCGATGTTTAAGTCTAATTTATTAATTAAATTAGATATATAATTATTTATTAATTATCAGAATAATTATAATAAAAATTATACTATTTATAATGGTAAGCTATTTAAATTGGTGGCAGGTGTGACAAATAAAAACTATATGATACATATTATTAAAATAATCTAGTTTGGGGAATAAGGAGGTAGCCAAACAAGGCCTTGTGGCCTTTGGCTTATTTAATTGACGCCTTTTGTTTTTTTTTAACTGAAAGAGTACGTGGGAGGTCAGGCCATATCAGTTTATGTTTTCACGCGTCTTATTTTTCTAAGGCTTAAGAGCAGAGTATAGAGAGAGGGTTGGAGAAAGCAAGAGAAAAACACACTGAAAGAGAGAATTCTCTGAGATTGTCTAGAGGTAGGAGAGGAATTTTTAAGCCTTGACATCATCTCTTGCTAGCAAACAATCAAAGGAATAAGGTATAACCCTAATTTTAACTTTATTTTTGGTTTTTCTATTGATAATTACGTTTGATTGATATAAATACTTGTATATAGGGTTTATAATATGTTAATCATCGTTTGTGAGTGCTATTTGATGATCAAATTCGTGAGAATTGGGTTGTAGTAGAAGATTTAAAATAACAGTGTTTATGTTATAGAATATGGCTTAGAAAGTACAAAATTTCATGGTCAATACTTGTTATAATCTGCGAATTGATGATGGATTATGTTAGTATGTGAAGAAACAAAAACAACGTAGTTTAAATCGTGTCAATTGGTTAAGAAACCAAGTCGTGGCGATCGAATTCGCTAAAAGTGTAAAAAATGAAGAAATTTGGAAAATTAAGGTTTTGATTCTTCAAATATGTGTATATGTAATGTTTATGTATTTGGAATGGTGTATAGCATGTTTATTGATGTTATTATATAGTTTAGATGTTAAGTTTCATGCATTTCTATAGGAATTGGGTTTGTTTTTGGGAGTCGGGGCGAAGCGAGTCACTGCTTTGTTTACATTCAAGTGTTAACACGCAGATTAATGTTTAAACGACGCAATGCTGCTTATGGTCTTCTTCTAGCGAATCTACACCGTAAACAAGATTCTTGTAAGTTACAAGAAGAGCTTAAGTAATTGCTGCCTGCGTTCTCGAGCCTAGGCAGTGAAGACTGTTTGTTGTAGGTTGTTATACAAGGGTCTAATTTGGCTTGGCAAGCGTGAGAATGATGTTGAATCCTAACATAAGACATCATATCATATTGTAGTATGATATAATATCAAAATATGGAGAGTATGTAATGAAACTAAATGTGATGTTTTCAAAAGTAAAAGATAAATGATAAGGTTTATGTTGGTTTATAGTGAGATATAAATTGAAAGAACGATTTGAATGTTAACTTGATTAATTAACCTAATATAGGTTTAAAAGGATGTAAATACGCATTAAAAGACTTAACTGTCAATTGTAAGTGAAGCGTAACGAGATATAAGGCAGAGATTATATAACTTAGTTGTTGTTAACAAGTGTAATACATCTAATAAGAGGTAATGGAATCTATGACGACTTTAATGAATGTTAAGTGTCAGTTACGAAAGAAGTATAAAGAAAAAAAAATGAGATTATGTAATGATAAGCGTCATACAAAGAGGAGTAAACACCTGAAGATATGCGTTAAGTTTCAAAGAGACGCAAGTTATAAAAAGATTAAGACTAAGAGTCGTTGTGGTTTCGTTATACGTGTAATTAATGCATGTGAATATGAACCATTGAACTATTGTAGGATGTACGCAAATCATTTAAGCTATTTTCGATGATGGGTAATCTACGAGCCAGGCAAGTCTTTTAGTTCCTATTTGCTATGTGAACTTGATGATTAACTATTTTCAATCTTTCTTGCAAATAGCATGATGTGTTATATATATGTTGAAAGTATGAAACATTAAAGTCAATCTATGACTACGTTGATTGAGTAAAGCATGCCGATTGAGTAAGGAACTCAATCTTTATATTTGTTATATGAACTGTAACATGTATGTTATGTTAGTCCAATGTTTATGAGATATATATTGATGCATGTTATTATGTGTTACGTGATGCATGAAAACTGTTAGATTTGCTGGGCTGTCGAGCTCAACCTTGCAAATAACCATTTTTGCAAGTTAAGGATTGAAGGTAACACTATGTGTTACTTGAATGACATGGATCAGAAATAATACACGAAGATTAATATTTTCGCTAAAGTTGTTATTTCTTTATACCATGATTAAGATTCATGAGATGTACTAAATGTTTTATGATGTACAGTTTTATATTGAGTTGTAAAGCTAAAGTTAGAGTTATCTGATATGTAAAGGTTATCGGATTGAAATGTAAAATTTTATATAATAACAGTGATAAAATGAATCATAAAATAGTATTGATTCAAAGACATGTAGATGATAAAGGTTTTGATTCAGGGAATTAAAGTAAGAAGACATAAAAATTTTAATTATTCCGCATTTTATAAAGTTTAATATCGAATAATGATGTAAAATCAGAAGGTAGTTGTGTTATTAACGACGAAAGCTGTGACAACCGAGATTTTATAATTTAATTTTAATATTTATTGGATTGAATAAATATTTTTCGATGAATTAATTATTAGATTAAATAATTAATTGATGAAGTTGTGTGTAGATTAATTTAATTATATGTGTTATAGTTATTAAATTAATGTGGAGAATTTTATTATTCAAGTATGTGATTATGTGAGCTTATTGTATTAAAAAAGAAATATTTAATAAGCTTAATGTTATTTTTTTTAATTAATTTAACAAATAATTAGAGATTTAATAATTTGACATAATTAATAAATGAGAAATTTAATTATGTGACTATGTGAATTAATGAGAAATTATTATATTTTATTTAAAATAAATTAAATAAGATATTGGATTTATTTTATAAAGGGGTGTGACATTATTAAACTATATTATAAAGGTTTTATTAAATTAAATTAGGTATAAGCCTTTTGAGGCTAGCCAAACATGGCATTAGTGGAGGTTGGGAGCAGTTAACCCATGATGGGTAACTGACCTCCACAACGCGTCAGTTTGCTTCTTTATTATACGTATTCTCCTTTTTTTTCTTATTATTTGTTAAGTCTGGAAAAGCAGAGAGGGAGAGAATTTGAGAATTCAGAGAGAAAATTGATAATTTTGAGGAGATTGTGAGTGTGTGATTGAAGAAGAGTTGAGAAGGATTCATCTCCTGACAAATCTACACTTCACGCTTTGGGTAAATTCTTCAACCCATTATTATTACGTTGTTAAAATTTTTATAAAATATGGCTCTCAAATTTTTGTAAAATCTCTGTAGTTGGAAAGAGTAAAGATTATGTGTATATATTTTGTTAAGATGTTGTTTTAATGTGTTTTCCTATGTATTAGATGGTTCCATATCATCAATTTCATAATATTATAACGTATGTTATGGCTTCAAAATTTACAGAGTATATTATATGGCCATATGGCCCTTATACGTGATTTTAATATGTCAAACATAAATTGTTTTGTAAAAATTTCCACTTGTATAAAATTATGCATGCTAAAATGAAGAAAATAAAACTGAAATGGATGGATTTGGTATTATAACGGATCTGTAATGTTAAATTTTATGTTTTTGTTCAAAACCTCCAAGAACAGTAAAAATTACATGTTTTAATTCGGTGATTATGTGTTTTAATTGGTTAAAATCACTCTAGAAATGTTGGGTAATGATTATGTATGAATTCTAACTTGTAGGCATGTTTAATTTTGTGAATTTAATGATCATGTAGTGTTTAATTCACCTGATTCTGTGTTCTTCGCGAACTGGAAATTCAAAAACTGGAGTCTCGTGGTCAACAATAACTCTGTGCTCCAGACTCAACCTCAAGTGCAGACACCTAAGTCATAAGGCCATAACAAATATGGCTAGGCACCAAGAATAAGCTTAACAATGAAATAAGAAATACCACTTATAGCGTAATGTCCAAAATGCATTTTTTTAAGTGTTCAAGTATAGAAATGTGATAGTAACTTAATCTAATGAACATAAAAACATGTTAGACATATAATGAGATGTTAAAATAAATTCTTATTATGTCAATAACACATGTAGGTGTGAATTGAATAATTGAATGCATAGTTAGCTTATTGTTCATGAAGTGTTAATTGTCTGACAATGAGTGTAGTAATTTGATTAAGTATGGTCATAATCAAAGTTAGACAAAGAGAATGAACGTTTGATGATTACTTACGTTATAATTGACTGGTATTGTGAATGTAAATGATATGTAGGATTTAAATCAAGGAACGAGTTTAATTAACGTGTAATCTACGCACGAGGCAAGTTCTTATCCCTACTTTTTATCGTTATATAAGTTGATAAATTCACCTTTCTACATTGAGCAAGTTCTCATTATTATTGATCAAGTCTGTTTTGTTATATTAAAGTTTATTAATCTTTCAAGCATGATGTTGTTATACAATACTTATTCTATTGTATACCTTTTGAGATTTTATTCAAATTGAATTATCAGTTACTGTTAAATATTGTTAGACTAGCGAACCCTTAATGATTCGACTAGTCCATAGTTTATGAGCGTTCTAAATTTTAGAACCCTTGATGAATTATCCAAACCAAACTTCCTTTGGTACGGACTATAATGTCAAACTGAGATGAACAACCCTGTATAGGGGATTACTTATGCGTTAGCGTTAAGATATTGTGCACGGTATGGTACTAAGGGTTGATCCCCCTAAGTACGAGAAGAAGAGTCCATAGTCTTATGACTGTTAAAGGTTTCAAGTATAAACACTTGACAACCTAGGACATAGTTCAAGGTCTTATGACCCTCAGAAGTTCTTTTGTATCTTGTTATTCATTCTTGATTCAAAAACTGAGTTTCCTATTTCAGAAGTCTTTGATTTATTCGCATGTTATTACTCATTTATTATATTGTTATACTTGTGGGCAATCGTGCTCACTCTTGCGTAATAATAATATTGCAGTTAAGAACGAAAGATCAGACGAGCCTTCCACTAGTAAAGGCAAGGGAAAGATTAGCAAGTAATGAAGACTGGTTATATATGTGGTTATGTAATGATATTAGACTTGATGTTACTTAAGACTTATTATTTGTTTATGATTCCGCACAGATGTTTTAAGGTTAGAGCAACCTGGGATTTTATTTATTATGCAGTTGATGTAACCCCATAAGGGGAGTTTATTTATCATTTATATCTATTGCATGGTTTGCATTTATTTATGGGTAGATAGATAGATGATGTTTGTATAGTGAACACCAAATCCTGTGGAAATGGAAGTACCGGATTTGGGGGTGTCACAGGTTGGTATCAAAGCTGTAGGTTATGAACCTTAGATGGGGGAACAACCTTAGGTAGTAGCCTTGTAGGAGATCGAGAACATAGTGGTGGTAAACTCTTATCGAGTTTTAAGAAATGAATTTCTTAATTCATTGATGATAATAAAAGACTTTATGTGCTTATGTGTTAATTTATGTGCTCGTTAGTATGGATTAGTAATTAAAACTTAAAATTTTATTGTCAGGATGTCGGATGTTGGAGGAGCTAGTCGGGCTGGGGAGGAAGAACCCCGAGTACCTACAGAGGAGGAGCCCCGAGACATTAATGTCGTCAGGGAACAGTTGGTACAGAGAGAGTCATCTCCGTTGATCACCATTGTTGGTCGGGAGCATGAGCCTGAGACTGATCCAGAGGAGGATTCTGATGAAGAAGAGGAGGAAGAGGAGTTCCCACCAAACTCCATTGATGCTGAGATGTATGATGCGCTTTATGATCGTAACATAGAGTTGCAAGACACTCATTCAGAGAGCCGAGGAGAGAGGATCATATGCAAAGAGAGTACCATCGAAAGCGTAAGGATGGGGAAATTGTGACTCTTCACACACGTTTAGGAAACGTGGAGTTCACGAGAAGGGTCAAACTGAGGAGAAGACCGAAGAAATAGAGAAGTTGAAGAAAGATCTGAAAGAGATCTCAGAAAGAATGGCATTAGCAGAGGAGGGCTGGGTAAGAGAGTCACGTCGTGCTGATCTTACATAAGAGGATTGTCGTGCAAAGAAGGCTAAGCTTGGGGAGACATATTCTACACTTCACAATGCGATGGATGCAGCCCAGGATCGAGTTATGAAGTATCCAATCCTGTTTGAAGGTCTACCATCATATATGTTAGATCGCAGGACGATGTCTCGCATTATGGAAGAAGAACGTGGCAAGGCTATTCAGCGCCTTAATAGGCAGTGATAGTATTAGTTTAATTATGTGAAAACTATTTGGTAGTTAACGATGTAAATTCCGATGTGTTATAAACAAAGGAATATTTTAATGTTTTAAATCCTGTAGATTCTTTATCTCGGGATAGTTGATGTAAATAGCAGTGATGCTATCTTATGATGTTAAAACTTTTGAATTAAATGATAATGTCAGAGTTTATTTGAATTGATGTGTTAAATGAATTATGATTAAATGTTTAAGGGATTTAATAAAGACCTAATAAGCGTATTTTCTTAACAGAAATATGCCGCCTAGAAGGAGACAAAACCGTCAACAAGCTCAAGGAGAACCGATGAACAACAACACTGATGCCAACGCTAACCCTATTCAACAGTTGATGAACCTATTAGTCGGAGCAATTAACAATCAACCACAAGCTCCGCCAAACAGATCGTTTAAGGACTTCAAGGCGGTGGGACCACCAGAGTTTAAGGGCTCCATAAACCTAATCAAAGCTCAGACTTGGGTGATGGAGATGGAGAAGGTGTTCGATGTCGCTAGAGTAAGGGAAGATCAGAAGACCGCGTATGCAACATTTATGTTGAAGTCCGAAGCAAGTTATTGGTGGCAAGCAAACAAAGTACGGGGAGGTGAAGGTGTAATATCCTGGGAGAGATTCAAAGAGATGTTCTTCGAGATGTACTTTCCGACCAGTTCACAAAATCAGATGGAAGTTCAGTTTCTAGAGTAGAAACAGGGGAGTATGTCAGTAGCTGATTATGCGGCAAGGTTCAACGAGTTGGCTAGGTTCGCCACATACCAAGTGCATACCGATGAGAGGAAGGAAAGATTTATTGAGCGGATCAAGCCACTGGTTGTATAGCAAGGTGTCAATGTTCCAATTGAACACTTTTGCTGGAGTGTTAGAGAAGGCCATACTCGCTGAAGGTGGAAACGATGCGGTAACTAAGTATAATTAGGATCAGAAGAAGAAGAAAAGTGAGAATGAAGAAAATAACAAATCTGGTGGGAGTAGCACGGGGGGTAGCCATAGTCAGAAGAGGAAGTGGTCTGATAACTCGTCAACAGGAAGTCAACAAGGAGGGCAGAAGAAGAAGATCGAATCGTGCCAAACCTGTGGAAAAACTCATCTGGGAGTTTGCTTGAAAGGGAAGCGGGTGTGCTACAATTGTTGTCAGGAAGGCCACATAGCACCAAACTGTCCAAACCCAAAGAAGGGTGTCTGCTTCACTTGTGGCTCAAAGGACCATCTTGCAAGGGATTGTCCTAAGAAGGGATCTGGAGGGACGGGTTCAGGAGGAAATAAAGGAAATACCGGTGGAAGCACTCTAACTATCGCAGGACCAACTGCAACTAACCGACCGACAGCCAGAACATTCAACATGATAGTGCAGGATGTAGTGCAGTCTCACGATGTGGTGTCAGGTATCATTCTGATCAATAAAGTTAATGCTTATGTATTATTTGATTCGGGTGCTACTTGTTCATTTATATCTGATGACTTTGCTAAAAACTTAGAATTGTTTAAGGATGAGTTAGAATACCCCATGAACATAGAAATTGCGAATAGAGAAATAATCCATGTTAAGTACGTGCATAAGAACTGTAGAGTGGATATTAAGGGTAATATCATGAACGTAGATCTTATCCCTATTCGACTTGGAGAATTCGATGTTATTTTGGGTATGGACTGGTTATCCAATTATGGGTGGTAATTGATTAATTTGTCGGAAGAAGCGATAACCTTATGACTCCGTCAAAGGTTGTGTTTTATGGTAGCAAGTCGCCTAGACAAGCGAGTTATCTGACGATGATGCAGGCCAGGAGGTTGTTAAGGCAAGGCTGTGTAGGATATCTATCTTATATAGTCGATAGTCGTAAAGAAAATCTAAAAATAGAAGAGATACCGGTAGTGATCGATTTGGCTCCAGGAACAGCCCCAATATCGAAGGCACCATACCGAATGGCACCGGTAGAGATGAAAGAACTGATGGTCCAACTACAAGAATTACTCGACAAGAAGTATATCCAACCAAGTGTATCACCGTGGGGAGCACTGGTTTTATTTGTGAAGAAGAAGGATGGGACAATGCGGCTCTGCATCGACTATAGAGAATTGAATAAGGTCACGATAAAGAATAGATATCCATTACCATGAATCGACAACCTGTTCGATCAGTTAAAGGGAGCAAGATATTTTTCAAAGATAGATTTGAGGAGTGGTTATCATCAATTAAAGGTGAGACCAGAGGATGTACCGAAGACAGCGTTCAGAACACGATATGGTCACTACAAATTTTTGGTAATGTCATTTGGTCTAACAAATGCTCCTGTAGCATTTATGGGCTTAATGAATGGAGTGTTCAAGCCGTTTTTGGACAAATTTGTAGTGGTATTTATAGATGACATTTTGGTATATTCAAAAACCAAAGAAGAACATGAAGAGCATTTGAGGGTGACATTAGAGACATTGAGAAGGGAGAAGTTGTATGCCAAGTTTTCGAAATGTGAATTTTGGATTGAAAGAGTACAATTTCTAGGACATGTGATTGATAGGACGGAATTTTGGTGGACCCTCCAAAGTCGGTTGTGATTAATCGGGATCACCAAGACGCCAATCGTGAGTAAGAAGTTTTCTCGAATTGGCGTGTTATTACGTAAGATTCATTCAAGATTTCTCCAAGATCGCAACTCCGTTAACGAATTTGACTAGGAAATTGGTGAAATTTGTTTGGACGAAGAAGTGTGAGGAAAGCTTTTAAGAATTAAAGAAGAGGTTGAGTTCAGCACCTGTGTTATCTCTTTCGGATGACACAGGAAATTTTGTGGTTTATAGTGATGCATCACATAAAGGACTTGGCTGCGTGCTTATGCAAAACGGTAGAGTCATTGCGTATGCATCACGACAATTGAAGGATTATGAGAAGGAGTATCCGACCCACGACTTGGAGCTAGCTGCTGTGGTTTTTTCTTTGAAAATCTGGAGGCACTATCTCTATGGGGAGAAGTGTGAAATATATACAGACCATAAGAGTTTGAAATATATTTTTACACAGAAAGACTTGAATATGCGCCAAAGAAGGTGGTTGGAGTTAATTAAAGACAACGATTGTGAGATTCTATACCATCTGGGTACGCCAAATGTGGTTGCCGACGCCTTAAGTAGAAAGGGTCGGGAGAAACTGATGATGTTGACCAAATAGGAGGAGTTAATTTCAGCAATGGAAAAACTGGAATTGCAAGTTAAGTGTCCTATGGAGATCGATGAGAAGCTGTTTCATATATAATCTGGTACAACTCTACTAGACAAGGTTAAGGAGGCTCAACTTCAGGATGATGAATGTAAAACAGTGAAAAAGAAGATATCCGAAGGAACCGAATCAAGATTCAAGATGGATAAGGAAGGAATACTGAGGTTTGAGAGTAGAATTTGGGTACTGCCAGTACCAGAGATTAAGGAAGAAATTTTGAGCGAGGCTCATAACTCACGATATTCGATTCACCCGGGTAGTACCAAGATGTACCAAGATCTTCAACAACATTTCTGGTGGCCAAATTTGAAACTAGAGGTTACAGAATGTGTTGCCAAGTGCCTGACATGTTAGAAAGTTAAAGTAGAACATCAGAGGTCGAGTGGGTTACTACAACCTTTAGAGATTCCAGAATGGAAATGGGAATATATTACGATGGATTTCGTGGTTGGCCTACCGATAACTCAGAAAGGCTATGACGTAGTATGGGTTATTGTTGACCGATTGACGAAATCCGCACACTTCCTTCCGATCAAAATCAGATTCAATTTAGATCAGTTGGCAAGGTTATAAGTGAAAGAGATTATTTTGAGGCACGGAGTCCCGGTGTCAATTGTCTCAGATAGAGATCTGCGCTTTACGTCGAACTTCTGTAAATGTCTACAGGAATGCATGGGTACACAGTTGCAAATGAGCACGACATATCACCCACAGACAAATGGACAGAGTGAAAGAATAATTCAGACATTGGAAGATATGTTAAGAGCTTGTATAATGGACTTTAAAGGAAATTGGGATGACCATCTACCGCTCATAGAGTTCAGCTACAACAACAGTTACCACACTAGTATTGGCATGCCGCCTTATGAAGCGTTATACGGCAGAAAGTGTAGTACTCCGATATACTGGGATGAAGTTGGCGAAAGACAATTACTAGGCCCGGAATTGGTACAGCAAATAGCAGAAATAGTCAAAGTGATCCGAACAAGATTGACAACAGCTCAAGATAGATAGAAGAAATACGCCGACCCACATCATAAAAATTTTGAGTTCGAGCCGGGTAGTTATGTGTTTTTAAAGGTCTCTCCCTGGAAAGGAAAGATCAGATTCAAAAAGAAAGGGAAATTAAGCCCAAGATTCATTGGACCCTTTGAAGTTCTACAAAGGGTCGGAGAAGTTGCTTATGAGGTAGCCTTACCTCCAGCTCTAGAGAATGTCCACAACATTTTCCATGTCTTCGTTCTACGACCCTACAAACCTGATTACAAGCACGTGATTGAATATGAACCCCTACATTTCGACAAAGACTTATCTTACAAAGAAATCCATGTTCAGATTGTCGACCGAAAAGAGCAAGTTCTAAGAAATAAAGTAATACCTTCTGTTAAGGTAATTTGGAGGAACCACAACGCTGAAGAAGCAACGTGGGAACTCGAAGAGAATATGATAAAAAATTAACCTAATTTATTTACTTATATTGTTATAAGCGATTCAGGGAACAGAATCTTTGTAAGGGGGGGAGAATGTAACGGGACGAATTATTGAGTTGTGATTCTGAGAACAAAATCCTTTTAAGAGGGGAAAGATGTGACAACCGAGATTTTGTAATTTAATTTTAATATTTATTGGATTGAATAAATATTTTTTGATGAATTAATTATTAGATTAAATAATTAATTGATGAAGTCATGGTAGATTAATTTAATTATATGTGTTATAGTTATTAAATTAATGTGGAGAATTTTATTATTCAAGTATGTGATTATGTGAGCTTATTGTATTAAAAAGAAATATTTAGTAAGCTTAAGGTTATTTTTTTTAATTAATTTAATAAATAATTAGAGATTTAATAATTTGACATAATTTATAAATGAGAAATTTAATTATGTGACTATGTGAATTAATGAGAAATTATTATATTTTATTTAAAATAAATTAAATAAGATATTGGATTTATTTTATAAAGGGGTGTGACATTATTAAACTATATTATAAAGGTTTTATTAAATTAAATTAGGTATAAGCCTTTTGAGGCTAGCCAAACATGGCATTAGTGGAGGTTGGGAGCAGTTAACCCATGATGAGTAACTGACATCCACAACACGTCAGTTTGCTTATTTATTATACGGATTCTCCTTTTTCTTTTCTTATTATCTATTAAGTCTGAAAAAGCAGAGAGAGAGAGAATTTGAGATTTCAGAGAGAAAATTGATAATTTTGAGGAGATTGTGAGTGTGTGATTGAAGAAGAGTTGAGAAGGATTCATCTCCTGACAAATCTACACTTCACTCTTTGGGTAAATTCTTCAACCCATTATTATTACGTTGTTAAATTTTTTATAAAATATGGCTCTCAAATTTCTGTAAAATCTCTGTAGTTGGAAAGAGTAAAGATTATGTGTATATATTTGTTAAGATGTTGTTTTAATGTGTTTTCATATGTATTAGATGGTTCCATATCATCAATTTCATAATATTATAACGTATGTTATGGCTTCAAAATTTACAGAGTATATTATATGGCCATATGGCCCTTATACGTGATTTTAATATGTCAAACATAAATTGCTTTGTAAAAATTTCCACTTGTATAAAATTATGCATGCTAAAACGAAGAAAATAAAACAGAAATGGATGGATTTGGTGTTATAACGAATCCGTAATGTTAAATTTTATGTTTTTGTTCAAAACCTCCAAGAACATTAAGAATAGTAAAAATTACATGTTTTAATTCGGTGATTATGTGTTTTAATTAGTTAAAATCACTCTAGAAATGTTGGGTAATGATTATGTATGAATTCTAACTTGTGGGCATGTTTAATTTGGTGAATTTAATGACCATGTAGTGTTTAATTCACTTTGATTCGTTCTTCGCGAATCGAAATTGTAAATCGAGTTTCAACAACAGAATGCCAACCCGTGCCTAAGACTCGTCTTATAACGCCACCGTGTCGTAGCTCCAGATACCTAAGCCATGATATACCTGTGTGCAAAACGGCGCCAAGAATAGAAGCTTAACGGTGGCCACCAGCCCTTACTTAGCGTAATGTCCGTAAATGCATTTTTTTTGAAGTGTTCAAGTATAGAAATGTGATAGTAACTTAATCTAATGAACATAAAAACATGTTAGACATATAATGAGATGTTAAAATAAATTCTTATCATGTCAATAACACATGTAGGTGTGAATTGAACGATTGAATGCATAGTTAGCTTATTATTCATGAAGTGTTAATTGTCTGACAATGAATGTAGTAATTTGATTAAGTATGGTCATAATCAAAGTTAGACAAAGAGAATGAACGTTTGATGATTAGTTACGTTATAATTGACTGGTATTGTGAACGTAAATGATATGTAGGATTTAAATCTAGGAACGAGTTTAATTAACGTGTAATCTACGCACGAGGCAAGTTTCCTAACCCTACTTGTTATCGTTATATAAGTTGATAAATTCACCTTTCTACATTGAGCAAGTTCTCATTATTATTGATCAAGTCTGTTTTGTTATATTAAAGTTTATTAATCTTTCAAGCATGATGTTGTTATACAATACTTATTCTATTGTATACCTTTTGAGATTTTATGCAAATTGAATTATCAGTTACTGTTAAACATTGTTAGACTAGCGAACCCTTAATGATTCGACTAGTCCATAGTTGATGAGGGTTCTAAATTTCAGAACCCTTGATGAATTATCCAAACCGAACTTCCTTTGGTGCGAACTATAATGTCAAACTGAGATGAACAACCTCAGATAGGGGATTACTTACGTTATCGTTAAGCGTAAGATATTGTGCATGTGATGGTACTAAGGGTCGATCCCCTAAGTACGAGAAGAAGAGTCCATAGTCTTATGATCATTAAAGGTTTCAAGTATAAACACTTGACAACATAACTCGAGATTTTCTATATAAAATAAATAAGAAATTTTATGATAAATTTTTTTTTTTATTTAACGACGAGACTAAGTGTCAAGTAAAGTGAACGATAAAATGCTAATACATTTATTACTTGAAAAATTAGAAATAATTTTGAATTATTAATTACCACAAATTATACGGTAATAAATTTCTCGTAGTTTAAATGTTTTTATTAATTATTTTCCATGAAAACATGATCGAAAATAATATATGAAGTGATAATTAGATTTATATAATAAATATTTTATTATATGAATTGTTCGTAATATTTAAGTTAATTATTTTAACTCGATTATCGATGTCGTGTACGAAGAATAAGTCGTATACGAGATCCAAACCCGGATTGGGATCAGGATCAAGAGATGAGAATAATAATATTATATTATTTATATAATGATTTTACAAAGACTATAATTATGTATCGGTATGCGATGATAATATCGAAAGAAACGACTACCAATTAGGTCATAAAGATATTACCGCGGTCAGAAACCCTAATTATTAAACTCGCTTATGGGATATTTCCGAGTAAAGATCGTATATATGGTTACCGTGAATAAAGAATATATCTGCATTGTAAGAAACCCTAATTATCATTGACGTCGATAATTAGACAAACCCTAATTATTATAACCCTAACCTATTGAAATTAGAAACCGTAAACGACCGTGTTAAGAATATACACACGTATAATTAAAGAACTACTAATGGTCAATTAGAAACCCTAATCGATGACGCTGAGAAACCCTAATTTTAATTACCGTTTTAATTTCGATGTTATCAGATAAGTGTTTTAATTTACCAAAGGATAGAAGTTAATTGGTAAATTATAAGAATTAAATCTAGTGATTAAATATTACATTTAATTGCTTTTGTACAAAGATTGCCCATACACTCTTAAACAAAGCCCAACCATCACCCATAACAAATCGTAAGCAAGAATCAAGAAAGAATTTTGGCAAAAGGGTATAAGAACACTAAACCTAGAAATCCTTTGATTCATGTGTTATTTGATGCAATTGATTGTTTAAAGTTGTGTAATAGAATGTTAATTGATGATATGGGTTGATAAATCAAAGACCCATAACATCAAAGTGCACGAATTTGAAGATTTAAGCAAGTCGAAAAACCGAATTTCGCTATTTTTTTTCACCAAATGTCGAGGCCATAACTCTTTGCTCTCGATCATGAGTTTTGTTCTTCAAAAGTTGTTATGTGTAGCCCGATATGTGGTCTTTAATCAAAAAAGAATCAAGTCCATATCATGTATAGATTAGAAGTTATAGATGGTCAAACACGGTCAATCGATCATGATAAACTATTTTTGGGCAAATCAGAATGGGGGCATTCTCGCCCACTTTTGTGCTTTAAAAGGTCTGGGCTTTTGATATGTTGTAGTGCATCGAGTTAGGAAGCCATAGGTTTTGAATGACCTCATTCAACCTCTGATGAGGGAATTACTATGATCGGAAGGAAATGTGTCAAATTTCAAAACCGAAAGTCAAAGCAATGGATGTGCTATTCGGGACACTGCTTTATCAGTTAATGTTTCCAAAACCTTCTGGGCTTTTGGTATGTTATAGTACACCTAATAAGTTTATAGACTCAAACTGACTAAACTGATATCGGAGGAGAGAGAGATGACATTTTCAAAGTAGTAGTGTCAAAACTTCCCAACAAGTGCGGTGCAGTCCATTTGAACGGAATTTCTGGCTGATGTGTTCGGAATTTGGAAATGGTCAAAGAATAAAAGTTGTAGCCCCAGTGGTTAGCTTCAAGGGCTCAAGAATCGCCAAAAATGTTTTAAAATGAAAGAGTTATGACTGCTTTTAAGCGAAAGAGGGTAAAAGTTGAAACGAGATTGAAAATCATATGAACGCCCACTTTTGACGACCGTTGGGCTACCTAATGAACCCGAATTGGGTAATTCAGATTTTTAAAAATAGTCTTACATACCATGTATAACATATCCAAAAATCGATTAATCGAGTTATGAGCAATGCGTGCTAGAAAATCGCAAAGTGAGCTATTGAAAATTAGTATAAACCAAGTCCCACATCGAACTAAATCGAGAACTTCACCATTTTCTAAACCTATAAATAAAGGGCTTTGCCTTTGTTTCATTCACCAACAATAAGGCCTCCAATTTTTGAGAAAGGTTTTGTTGTGGGAGAACTTTTATAAAGATCTCCTTAGTTAAATTTTGCTGGAAGTCACGATTCAAATTGTGGAATTCAGATTTTCGCATATGTTTTTATTTAATTTTGTAATGTTATTATTTTTAATTGTTAGTTAAAGTTTGAATTTTTGAAGTTTAGTTAGTGTTGTTAATAAACTAGTTAGTTTACTATGTTTATTTCGGCTTGAAATTGATTATGTAAATGAGTTATTTGTGATGACTTTTAATATTTTGTGATGAATTTCATTAATTAATAATTATTAATGATATTAAAGTTATTTAATGATTATATTAAATAATTTAGTTTAAAAATGATTTTAATATTATAAAAATCATTTTAAATGAAAATAAGGTATTTAAAAATATTTTAAGTTATAAAATATAACTTTTAATATTTAAATGATAATTTCATTAATAATTAAATATTAATGATATTAAGATAATATTAATGATATTTAGTTTATTTAATGATTAATATTAAATAAATAGTTTAAAAATGGTTTTACTTATTTAAAACCATTTAAAGAGGATATTAAGGATTTAAAAATATTTTAAGTTATAATTAATGACTTTTAATATTTGATAAATAAAGACATTAATATTTAAATATTAATGGTAATTATTTGGGTAATATAAATGTTTTAAAAATAGTTTGAGTTATTATAAATAACTTTTTATTTTTTGATAATGGTTTCATTAATAGTTTAGTATTAATTAAACTATTAATGATAATGGAATTGTTTAATGTTTAAATCATTTAATTATGATTCCGATATTCGAAAGTTATAAATTTACCAAACTAAATCGACTTTCGAGAACCGATTATGAAGTTCTCAATTTGAAGAAGAACACCTATAGTAAATAAATTATATCACTATAGCCCTTTAGTGATGATTTGAATTATTTTAAATTTTTCAATTTCGAAATTTGCAAAAATGATTAAAAATAAGATGTCCGATATTTACGTATGTCGAGGTATGTAATAAGAGTCTTAGACTCAAGATTTACCCGATAAAGTCAGTTTGACGACGACAAAATGTCGAATCTTTATAAAAGAAAGAAAAGACTACCAGTAGAGAGAGCATGGATGAGATATTTGAAAAATGTATAAAAATATTTCAAGTATGTAATAGAACTAAAAGTATGATCACCGTGATTATGTGATTGACTACGTATCAATCGTAATAGATGCAAGACTACGTGTTAAGATATATTGTTCTAATCGAACTAATGATCCGATTATCGATAGTCAGTGATAAAGAGATAAAACCTAAGTCGAGATTTGTAATCAAATAATCAAAAAGATCCTACCTTTTGCATTTTCTTTATGCAATGGACACGAGTAAGAAGTTTCGTAATTATTCTATTCCCCGCATGCATTATGTACGCTTTGATTATCAACATGTTAGCTCGTATATATATTCTGTTAAGTCGATTTCTATAAATGGTTATACAAGTGTCCCCACTGATAATCATGGCATTTATTCACATGTTGATACACCTTTGTCAATTACCCGTATATATATATATCAATTACATATTATTGTCGAAAGAAGATTAAAACCTTCTGTTTCGGAACTGTGCATGTATGAACATCCCTATATGGAAGATTTTTAGCGCAAGCGCGATAGAGAGAGCGATGAATTTCGCTCTGCTATGTAGTATTGATCAATACAGGTACAACTGGCCGATCACCCTCCGCGTCTTCGTAAGTTATGATTTGCTTTGAGGATGGAATTCCGCTAAACCTTTCAAAATGAAAAGAATGTTCATAAGATGTTTCTTAAACCCTATTCAAGGGTAGAGCCAGAGCCAAATTTAAAGAATTTGAAAGAGAGTTGTTATGTGAATTTTTTATCAAGATGATTATTACTTCACAACTTTCAATTCATTGTAGGTTGTTATGTAAAGAGAATACTTATATTCTTTCAAATTTTATATATATAATTGCTATTACTTGTCAAGGCACTTAAATGCTCATCCTCGCTTAAATTAAATGTTTTCAAGCATGTATGAAAGAAACCAAGGCTCGTGCACCTAACAAAGGAAAAGGAAAGTCGATCGAATAAGTGTGTATTATGAGTTAATGGTTATAGTTGTATTGGTATCTATTCAAGTATCAGTAAGAATGTATTCAAGGTCACGACTGGGAAGTAAACTTTGATGTATGTAAATTAAGTTCGAATGTATTATTATTTAGTATTATTCAAATTTTAAAGAAATGGTATCGTGGAGAACCGAAGTTCGCTTCAAGTACCGGATTTGGGGTCGCCACAAAGTTGGTATCAAAGTCGCTGGTTACGGTTAGTAGAATACCGAGACTAATAACCGCAATGATTAGATAAGTATTAACTCATATAGAAGTTAGTGGTCGATAAGATTCAAAGATGAATCTCTATGAAAGTGTAAAGACACAGAGTTTCCCTAACTCGATTATAAAGTTAAACAAAGAGGGGAATAGATCGAGTCTAAAAGACCGAAAGTGCAAGCTATGAGAGATCGTAAAATAAAACGATCAAGATATAGAACTAAATCGTAATATATACGGGCGAGATCACCCCATGATCCGATAAGGCTACGACAAATGTAAGGAATCAACTGATGATTGAAAGTTTACAAAGAAGATTGTCGTATATGAATCAGACTATCAATCGGGTACAGCATCCGTAAGAGAATTATAAATACGAATTAAATTGCATGGAGAATGGGGTTAAGTGTTAGATGGGGATTCAATCGAGGACCCATGCTTGCAAAATGAGTCAGTATGATTCTTCGTATGGGAGCCGAATTGTACTTGTGTAAAAACCACTTAGTTTCGCACCGATAATCATTGAAATGTCTGTGTCGCGCTATTTGTTATATGCACATTAAGAGGATGACTCCATTCTCGTGTGTATAACAGTAGATAGTCATGATAGAGAGAGAATATAAGATTAAGTTCGAAGTTCTTAAAACTCATACCTATGAGACATTCTCGACTCATAATTATATGAAATGTTTATGAACCCCTCAAATAATGGACGCCAAAGGTCCGACTAGATAAGTTCTTAAACTCATACGATTGTGGCAATTTATGAACTCATAAGTGTGGTTTGATGAACTCGGGTATAGTTTTGTGTGAATGGAGTGTTATGGATTACAGAAATGTATAGATTGTTAAGTAAATGATTTTAGTGAAGGTGTTAGGTTTTCCTAAACCTCCTAGCTATGCTAAACTTCAAAATTTTTGACATCAAGCTTAAATACGCACTACGTGCTTTTTTGAAAACAAAAAATGTAGACTCGTAATCATTTTTGAAACGGTTTAAAGTACTATTTATGCTACTTTATTTCGCTAGACGCAAATGATTTGAAATATCAAAATTTGTTTTTAATTATCACCATGTACCATGTAACCAAAAGTAGATGATAAAATGTGATGGAGTTGTAAATACAGAATACTTAGTGTGAATTTGACCAAGTCATTGCTCCACTATCAGATGATGTGTTACGACAAAGTCATACAAAACGACTCAAGATCCTCAACGGATTGTTAATACAAAGACGACAAGATCACGACGCCATTCTCAAAAATGTTTTCAAAAGTTTAATTTGCCAACTGGTTTGCTACATCTAAATAATTCATCAATCAATTATTGATACGAGTCTATGCTATTCAATCACCAGACTAATGTTTATGAAAACTCTAAGTGTTCATCGAAGAAATTTCCTAACCAAATTGTTTGGTGCTAAATCCTATGATAAGACCGAGGTGAACAATGTTGTTTGGATAAATGATCCAATCTAATGGCGTAAATATTCGCTAGGTATGATTAATAATACGCTATGCATTTACGTAGGGTACAATAAAGCTAATCACCTAAAGTACTATTAATGGTAGTTTACCTTCTTTGTGATTGTAAACATACCGTAATGTTTTGTTTTACAGATGAATACCGCTAAAAACTATGTGTTCATGGTCTATATGACCCCTCAAAGACAATTTGAAAACTTTTACTCTGTGAGAGGTGTATCAAAAGATGTGATGATATGTGTGAATGTCAGAAGACAGATAGAAAGTTAATGAAAGCATGAGGGAGGTCGAGCAGAGGGAGATATTCAGATAAGATAAATAAGGTTGAAATAGAAGCCAAAGACACCAGATATATACCTTGACCAGTGCTTTAGTCATCACCTTCATGCGATTCGATGCAGAGTGATGGAGCGCTTTTCTACAGAGAGAAAGGCGCTGATGAGAATCAATAAATTTATCGTCAATCAAAATAAGAGACAACGATATAGAACTCTCGATTGTCGTGGTATATATACTATATGTTAATCAGGTAACTTATGTATGTAGATGTCCGGTGAGAAAGATATGTGGAATAAGAAGGATCATATTCACACCCCCAGCTAATATCGAGGCCAACAGATGAAATAGAAGCTCACTAGAACCCAAATCTGACGAGGTGGCTATCGTGGAAAAACGTAGATCGATCCGTAAATGTTGATTTGACAGACAAGGATTCGTACACTAAAGTCAAAGTCGCCAAGCATCAACGAGGTGCAGGATTCGAGAACAAGGTTTCTTCATCGAAAGGTCAGGGAGATAGAAAAAGTTGATGCGCCAAAGCGTTAATGGAAACAATGGAAGAGCAGGATAAGCTCAAAATCCAAATCGACCAGATGGAGCCTCAAGCCGACACATCCGTGAAGGACACACCTCCCTCGCCGCCTCACTATAAGAAAGGTGGATGTTTTAATTGTGGGATGGAAGGACATCGAGCGAATGAATGTCCGAGAAAAAGCTTGTAAATAAGTAGTATGGGTTATGTATGTAATATGTGTGATAAGTAATGAACTATTTTTAACTTTTATGTTGGTTAAGATTTTAAATCCCACTTTCGTAGTCACAAAGGGATAGTCGCTGATTAAAGCAGATGTGCCGTGTAAATATTCGATAAATGAATATGAATCTAAGTTTGAGAAATGAAACGAAGTTTAATACATTAATCTTATGCAATAAGGTTTAAAATGTAAGGGTATAATTTATGGTTTTATTTAACCGTATAATGCCGCCAAGACGCCAAACTCAAAACCAAAGGATAGAAGAATCTACTAATGTCGGGAACGACAAAAATTAATCGATGCAAAACTTTGCAAACATGGTAGCTCAAAGCATGCAAAGAGGAACACCAAATATGGAAACCAAATGCATAATCGCTCATAAAATTCAAAGACTTCAAAGTCAGAGACCACCGTAATTCGTGAGGATCACCGACCCCTATGTAAGCCTGCATCTGGGTGAACGAGATAGAGAAGGCGCTCAGAATCGCTAAAGTAGATGAGGGGGCAAAAGACCGCTTTTGCCACTTATATGATGAAAGGGGAAGCTAACTTTTTGTGGGGAGGCAAATAAGACTCAAGGCAGAGAAGAAGAAATTACTCGGGATAGGTTTAAGGATTTATTTTTCAAAACTATCTCTCCGTTAGATGCGCCTAGAATGGAGGTGAGATTCCCGAGTTAAAGCAGATAATACGATCATCATGTGAGTATGCCGCAAAATTTAATGAGTCAAGTAGGGTTTGCTTCCACATCAAGTGGATACAGAGGCTAGAAGGCAAGGAGATTTGAGCCGGGCTTAAAACCCCGGCTCTATAATAAGGTGTCAAGATCGCAAATCAATACTTTTGCAAAGACTCATGGAGAAGGCTATCATCATTTAACAGGAAGTGAGGCCACGAGCCTCTACCATAAGGAGAAGAAGAACAAAAGCAAGTCAGAGGAACAAAAAGAAAGATAGAAAGTAGTAGTGGGAATAGGGGTGAGAAAAGAATGAGGAATTTTTCCGAGAAAATGCAAGTAAAGCAGAAGGTATAAAGAAGGTGTAGGCAAAGGCAAAGGCAAGAATCATGGAAGAATCACTCCGCGAGTGTCTCAAGGGCAAAGTTTGTAGCTGCAAGCAAGCAAGCAAGAGGGTCATATCTCTCCCAACCGCCTCTAACTCAAGGATGATCAAAGGATGCTTCATATGTGGATCGACCGAGATAAGGTGAGAACCGCCCACACGAGGGGAATGGAGGCAGGAACGAAACACTGGGAGAAGCAAAGGACGTTAGCAATTTCAGACTAAACTCAACCAAGAACTCCAACGAAAGCAACTCCGAGGGTTTACAACACGACGGCCCAGATACGGCAAATACCGGAAATGTAACTCCAAAAAGCTATTTGAATAACTTATATATCTTATATTTCGCTTAATCTGACAGATGTGTTACGATGAATAATTAAAGATCGGGCCTCGATCAAGTATGATCGAGATCTACGTACAATGATTATATGCTATGTACCTTCCTCATATGAAGTTTTAAAGCTATGATTCCGGGGACTAACTTTATAAGTGGAGGGGGAATGTAATAACCCGAGATTTTCTATATAAAATAAATAAGAAATTTTATGATAAATTTTTTTTTTTTTTAATGACGAGACTAAGTGTCAAGTAAAGTGAACGATAAATGCGAATACATTTATTACTTGAAAAATTAGAAATAATTTTGAATTATTAATTACCACAAATTATACGGTAATAAATTTCTCGTAAGTTTAAATGTTTTTATTAATTATTTTCCATGAAAACATGATCGAAAATAATATATGAAGTGATAATTAGATTTATATAATAAATATTTTATTATATGAATTGTTCGTAATATTTAAGTTAATTATTTTAACTCGATTATCGATGTCGTATACGAAGAATAAGTCGTATATGAGATCCAAACCTCGGATTGGGATCAGATCAAGAGATGAGAATAATAATATTATATTATTTATATAATGATTTTACAAAGACTATAATTATGTATCGGTATGTAAAGTGACAGATAATATCGAAAGAACGACGGCCAATTAGGTCATAAAGATATTACCGCGTCAGAAACCCTAATTATTAAACCCGCTTATGGGATATTTCCGAGTAAAGATCGTATATGAAGTTACCGTGAATAAGAATATCTGCATTGTAAGAAACCCTAATTATCATTGACGTCGATAATTAGACAAACCCTAATTATTATAACCCTAACCTATTGAAATTAGAAACCGTAACGATCGTGTTAGTAATATATACACGATAATTAAAGAACTACTAATGGTCAATTAGAAACCCTAATCGATGACGCTGAGAAACCCTAATTTTAATTACCGGTTTTAATTTCGATGTTATCAGATAAGTGTTTTAATTTACCAAAGGATAGAAGTTAATTGGTAAATTATAAGAATTAAATCTAGTGATTAAATATTACATTTAATTGCCTTGTACAAGATTGCCCATACACTTTTAAACAAAGCCCAACCATCACCCATAACAAATCGTAAGCAAGAATCAAGAATTTTTGGCAAAAAAAGGTATAAAGAACACTAAACCTAGAAACTTTTGATTCGATGTTATTTGATGCAATTGATTGTTTAAAGTTGTGTAATAGAATGTTAATTGATGATATGGGTTGATAAATCAAAGACCCATAACATCAAAGTGCACGAATTTGAAGATTTAAGCAAGTCGAAAAACCGAATTTTTTTTTTTCACCAAATGTCGAGGCCATAACTCTTTGCTCGATCATGAGTTTTGTTCTTCAAAAGTTGTTATGTGTAGCCCGATATGTGGTCTTTAATCTGCAAAAAGAATCAAGTCCATATCATGTATAGATTAGAAGTTATAGATGGTCAAACACGGTCAATCGATCATGATAAACTATTTTGGGCAAATCCAGAATGGGGGCATTCTCGCCCACTTTTTGTGCTTTAAAAGGTCTGGGCTTTTGATATGTTGTAGTGCATCGAAGTAGGAAGCCATAGGTTTTGAATGACCTCATTCCAATTTCTGATGAGGGAATTACTATGATCGGAAGGAAATGTGTCAAATTTCTCAAAACCGAAAGTCAAGCAGCGGGATGTGCTATTCGGGACACTGCTTTCGATCAGTTAATGTTTCCAAAACCTTCTGGGCTTTTGGTATGTTATAGTACACCGAATAAGTTTTCCATAGACTCAAACGGACTAAACCGATATCGGAGGAGAGAGTTATGACATTTCAAAGTAGTAGTGTCAAAACTTCCCAACAAGTGCGGTGCAGTCCATTTGAACGGAATTTCTGGGCTGATGTGTTCGAATTTGAAATGGTCAAAGAATAAAAGTTGTAGCCCCAGTGTTAGCTTCAAGGGGGCTCAAGAATCGCCAAAAAATGTTTTAAAATGAAAGAGTTATGACTGCTTTTAAGCGAAAGAGGGTAAAGCTGAAACGAGATTGAAAACTCATATGAACGCCCACTTTTGACGACCGCTTGGGCTACCTAATGAACCCGAATTGGGTAATTCAGATTTTTAAAAATAGTCTTACATACCATGTATAACATATCCAAAAATCGATTAATCTGAAAGTTATGAGCAATGCGTTAGAAAATCGCAAAGTGAGCTATTGAAAAATTAGTATAAACCAAGTCCCACATCGACTAAATTGAGAACTTCACCATTTTCTAAACCTATAAATAAGGGCTTTGGCCTTTGTTTCATTCACCAACAATAAGGCCTCCAATTTTTGAGAAAGGTTTTGTTGTGGGAGAACTTTTTATAAAGATCTCCTTAGTTAAATTTTGCTGGAAGTGCGATTCAAATTGGAATTCAGATTTCCTGCATGTTTTTATTTAATTTTGTAATGTTATTATTTTTAATTGTTAGTTAAAGTTTGAATTTTTGAAGTTTAGTTAGTGTTGTTAATAAACTAGTTAGTTTACTATGTTTATTTCGGCTTGGAATCGATTATGTAAATGAGTTATTTGTGATGACTTTTAATATTTTGTGATGAATTTCATTAATTAATAATTATTAATGATATTAAAGTTATTTAATGATTATATTAAATAATTTAGTTTAAAAATGATTTTAATATTATAAAAATCATTTTAAATGAAAATAAGGTATTTAAAAATATTTTAAGTTATAAAATATAACTTTTAATATTTAAATGATAATTTCATTAATAATTAAATATTAATGATATTAAGATAATATTAATGATATTTAGTTTATTTAATGATTAATATTAAATAAATAGTTTAAAAATGGTTTTACTTATTTAAAAACCATTTAAAGAGGATATTAAGGATTTAAAAATATTTTAAGTTATAATTAATGACTTTTAATATTTGATAAATAGTACATTAATATTTAAATATTAATGGTAATTATTTGGGTAATATAAATGTTTTAAAAAAGTTTTGAGTTATTATAAATAACTTTTATATTTTGAGAATGGTTTCATTAATAGTTTAGTATTAATTAAACTATTAATGATAATGGAATTGTTTAATGTTTAAATCATTTAATTATGATTCCGATATTTGAAAAGTTATAAATTACCAAACTAGTCGACTTCGAGAACCGATTATGAAGTTCTAAATTTGAAGAAGAACACCTATAGAATAAAGCTATATCACTATAGCCCCTTTAGTGACAGATTTGAATTATTTTAAATTTTCAATTTCGAAATTGCAAAAATGATTAAAAATAAGATGTCCGATATTTACAGATGTCGAGGTATAGTATAAGAGTCTTAGACTCAAGATTTACCCGATAAAGTCAGCTTAAGACGACGACAAATGTCGATCTTATAAAAGAAAGAAAAGACTACCAGAAGAGTATGGATGAGATATTTGAAAAATGTATAAAAATATTTCAAGTATGTATCAGAACTAAAAGTATGATCACCGTGATTATGTGATTAGACTACGTAATCAATCGTAATAGATGCAAGATTACGTGTTAAGATATATTGTTCTAATCGAACTAATGATCCGATTATCGATAGTCAGATAAAGAGATAAAACCTAAGTCGAGATTTGTAATCGCCGAATCAAAAAGTATCCTACCTTTGCATTTTCTTTATGCAATGGACATGAGTAAGAAGTTTCGTAATTATTCTATTCCCCGCATGTATTATGTACGCTTTGATTATCAACATGTTAGCTCGTATATATATTCTCGTTAATCGATTTCTAAATGGTTATACAAGTGTCCCCACTGATAATCATGGCATTTATTCACATGTTGATACACCTTTGTCAATTACCCGTATATATATATGTCAATTACATATTATTGTTGAAAGCAAGATTAAAACCTTCTGCTTTGGAACTGTGCATGTATGAACATCCCTATATGGAAGATTTTTTGCAAGTGCGATAGAGCGAGCGATGAATTTCGCTCAAGTTATGTAGTATTGATCAATACAGGTACAATCTGGCCGATCACCCTCCGCGTCTGTAAGTTATGACTTCGCTTGAGGATAGAATTCCGCTAAACCTTTTCAAAAATGAAAAGAATGTTCATAAGATGTTTCTTAAACCCTATTCAAGGGTAGAGCCAGAGCCAAATTTAAAGAATTTGAAAGAGAGTTGTTATGTGAATTTTTATCAAGATGTATTACTTCACAACTTTCAATTCATTGTAGAAGTGTTATGTAAAGAGAATACTTATATTCTTTCACTTATATATAATTGCTATTACTTGTCGGGCACTTAAATGCTCATCCTCGCTTAAATTAAATGTTTTCAAGCATGTATGAGCAACCAAGGCTCGTGCACCTACAAAGGAAAAGGAAAGTCGATCGAATAAGTGTGTATTATGAGTTAATGGTTATAGTTAGATTGGTATCTTCAAAGTATTGTAAGGAATGTATTCAAGGTCACGCACTGGGAAGTAAACTTTGATGTATGTAAATTAAGTTCGAATGTATTATTATTTAGTATTATTCAAATTTTTAAAGAAATGGTATCGTGGAGAACCGAAGTTCGTAAGTGTGGTTTGATGAACTGGGTATAGTTTTGTGTGAATGGAGTGTTATGGATTACAAGAAAATATAGATTGTTAAGTAAATGATTTTAGTGAAGGTGTTAGGTTTTCCTAAACTCCTAGCTATGCTAAACTTCAAAATTTTGACATCAAGCTAAATACGCACTATATGCTTTTTGAAAACAAAAATGTAGACTCGTAATCATTTTTGAAACCATTAAAGTACTGGCCTATGCTACTTATTTTGCTAGACGCAAAATGATTTGAAATATCAAAATTGTTTTTAATTATCACCATGTACTATGAACTCAAAAAAGTAGATGATAAAATGTGATGGAGTTGTAAATACAGAATACTTAGAATTTGACCTCAAGTCGTTGTTCCATTATTGTATGATGTTTATGACAAAGTCATACAATGATTTACATCCTCAACGGATTGTTAATAATAAAGACGAGATCGTTTACGCCATTCTCTAAAAATGTTTTCAAAAAGTTTAATTCTACAATCTGGTTTGTTACATCTAAATAATTCGATTGAATTGAATTATTGATATGAGTCTATGCTATTCAATCAAACTAGACTAATGTTAATGAAAACTCTAAGTACTCACTGAAGAAATTTCCGTAACCAAATTGTTCAAAAAGTAATCCTATGATAAGACCGAGGTGAACAATGTTGTTTGGATAAATGATCCAATCTAATGGGCGTAAATATTCGCTAGGGAATGATTAATACATTATGCATGACGTAGGGGTACAATAGGCTAATCACCTAAAGTACTATTAATGATAGTTTACCTTCTTTGTGATTGTAAACATACTGTAATGTTTTGTTTTATGTATTAATACCGTTAAAACTATGTGTTCATGGTTCATATGACCCCTCAAAGACAATTCTGAAAACTTTTACCTCAGCGAGAGGTGTATTGCAGACATATGATGATATGTGGAATGTTGTAAGATGACAGAAAGTTAATGAAGCACAGGGAGGTTGGAGCAGAGGGGAGATATTCAGATAAGACAACAAGGTTGAAATAGGCCAAAGACACTAGATATATACCTCGATCAGCTTTAGTCATCACCTTCATGCTTATTTCGATGCGTAGTGGATGGAGCTTTCTGTCAGAGAGGCGCAATGAGAATTCGAATAAATTTATCGTCAATCAAAATAAGAGACAACGATATAGAACTCTTGATTGTCATATATATATACTATATGTTAATCAAGGTAACTTATGTATGTAGATGTTCCAGTGAGAAAGATACGTGAATAAGAAGATCATATTCACACCTGACTCCAATATCGAGGCCAACAGATGAAATAAAGCCTACTAGAACCCAAATCTGACGAGGTGGCTATCATGGAAAAACGTAGCACGATCCGTAAATGTTGGATTTGATGACAGTGATCTGACACTAAAGTTGGAAGTCGCCAAGCATCAACGAGGTGCAGATTCGAGAACAAGGTTTCTTCATCGGAAAGGTTGTGGAGATAGAAAAGTTGATGCGCCAAAGCACAATGGAAACAATGAAGAGCGGTGATAAGCTCAAAATCCAAATTGACCAGATGGAGCCTCAAGTTACACATCCGGTGAAGGACACACCTCTCCTCGCTGCACTCATATAAGAAAGGTGGATGTTTTAATTATAGGGATGGAAGGACATCGAGCAATGAATGTCCGAGAAAAAGCTTGGTAAATAAGTAGTATGGGTTATGTATGTAATATGATAAGTAATGAACTATTTTGAACTTTTTATGTTGGTTAAGATTTTAAATCCCACTTTCTTCGTAGTCACAAAGGGATAACAGCTGATTAAAGCAGGATGTGCCGTGGTAAATATTCGATAAATGAATATGAATCTTAAGTTTGAGAAATGAAACGAGTTTAATACATTAATCTTATGCAATAAGGTTTAAAATGTAAGGGTATAATTTATGGTTTTATTTAATCAGATAATGCCGCAAGACGTCAAACTCGAAACCAAAGGATAAAGAATCTATTAACGTCAGAAACGACAAAATGTAATCGATGCAAAACTTTGCAAACATGGTAGCTCAAAGCATGCAAAGAGGGAACACTAACATGGAAACCAAATTAGACAATCGCTGGTAAAATTCAAAGACTTCAAAGCCGTAGTACCACCCGTAATTAGAGGATCAACTCACCTTCATAAAGCCTGCATTTTGGGTGAATGAGATAGAGAGGCGCTCAGAATCGCTAAAGTAGATGAGGGCAAAAGACCACTTTGCCACTTATATGATGAAAGGGGAAGCTAACTTTGTGAGGCAAATAAGACTCAAGGGCAGAGAAGAAGAAATTACTCGGGATAGGTTTAAGGATTTATTTTTCAAAACTATCTCTCCAAGATGCGCCTAGAATGGAGGTGAGATTCCCCGAGTTAAAGCAGATAATACGATCATAAGTGAGTATGCCGCAAAAAATTTAATGAGTTGGCAGGGTTTGCTCCACATCAAGTGGATACAGAGGCTAGGGAAGGCAAGGAGATTTGAGTCAATTAAAACCCCGGCTCTCATATTAAGGTGTCAAGATCGCAAATCAATACTTTTGCAGAAGACTCATGGAGAAGGCTATCATCACGAACAGGAAGTGAGGCCATGAGCCTCACTATAAGGAGAGAAGAAGAACAAAAGCAAGTCGAGGAAATAAAGAAAGATAGAAAGTAGTAGTGGGAATAGGGGTGAGAAAAGAATGAGGAATTTTTCCGAGAAAATGCAAGTAAAGCAGAAGGTATAAAGAAAGGTAGTGCAAAGGTAAGAATCATGGAAGAATCACTCATGGAAAGTCCGGCGGGCAAGTTTGTATGCTAAAGTGCGGCAAGAGGGTCATATTCTCCCAACTACCTTAACTCAAGGATGATCGGATGCTTTATATGTGGATCGACCCAGATAAGCAGAATCACCCACAGTAGGGAATGGAGGCAGGAATGAATTCAATGGGAGAAGAGGACGTTAGTAATTTCTTGTGACTAACTCAACCAAGAACTCCAACGTAAAGCAACCCGAGGGTTTACAAATACGACGGCCCAGATACGCAGGAAATGGAAATGTAACTCCAAAGTTATTTCAATAACTTATATATCTTATATTTCGCTTAATCTGATAGTATAAGTTGTTATGATGAATAATTAAAGATCGGCCTCGATCAAGTACGATCGAGATCTACGCATAATGATTATATGTTATGTACCTTCCGTATACGAAGTTTTAAAGCTTAAGATTCCGGACTTAATCTTATAAGTGAGGGTGAATGTAATAACTCGAGATTTTCTATATAAAATAAATAAGAAATTTTATGATAAATTTTTTTTTTATTTAATGACGACTATGTCAAGTAAAGTGAACGATAAATGCGTAATACATTTATTACTTGAAAAATTAGAAATAATTTTGGAATTATTAATTACCACAAATTATATGGTAATAAATTTCGTAGTTTCTAAATATTTTTATTAATTATTTTCCATGAAAACATGATTGAAAATAATATATGAAGTGATAATTAGATTTATATAATAAATATTTTATTATATGAATTGTTCATAATATTTAAGTTAATTATTTTAACTTGATTATCATGTTTGGTATTTAAGAATAAGTTATACGAGATCCAAACTCGGATTGGGATTGTGATCAAGAGATGAGAATAATAATATTATATTATTTATATAATGATTTTACAAAGACTCATAATTATGTATCGGTATGTATGACAGATATTATCGAAAGTAACGATCGGCCAATTAGGTCACAAAGATATTACCGTACAGTGAAACCCTAATTATTAAACCCAAATATGGAGATATCTCAGTAGTGACTGTGTATATGAAGTTACCGTGAATAAGAATATCGGTAATTAGAAGAAACCCTAATTATCGTTGGTATGTCGATAATTAGGACAAACCCTAATTATTATAACCCTAATCGTTGAAATTAGAAACCGAATTACTCGTGTTAGTAACATACACAGTATAATTAAAGAACTACTAATGGTCAATTAGATACCCTAATTGATGACGCTGAGAAACCCTAATTTTAATTACCGTTTTAATTTTGATGTTATTGTATAAGTGTTTTAATTTACCAAAGGATAGAAGTTAATTGTAAAATTATAAGAATTAAATCTAGTGATTAAATATTACATTTAATTGCCTTGTACAAGATTGCCCATACACTCTTAAACAAAGCCCAACCATCACCCATAAATAAATCAAGCAAGAATCAAGAATTTTTGGCAAAAGGGTATAAGAACACTAAACCTAGAAACTTTTGATTCGATGTTATTTGATGCAATTGATTGTTTAAAGTTGTGTAATAGAATGTTAATTGATGATATGGGTTGATAAATCAAAGACCCATAACATCAAAGTGCAATTTAATTTGAAGATTTAAGCAAGTCGGAAAAACCGAATTTTCAAGTTATTTTTCACCAAATGTCGAGGCCATAACTATTTGCTCGATCATGAGTTTTGTTCTTCAAAAGTTGTTATGTGTAGCCTCGATATGTGGTCTTTAATCAGTAAAAAGAATCAAGTCCATATCATGTATAGATTAGAAGTTATAGATGGTCAAACATGGTTGACCGATCATGATAAACTGCTTTTTGGCAAATCAGTAATGGGGGCATTCTCGCCCCACTTTTGTGCTTTAAAAGGTCTGGGCTTTTGATATGTTGTAGTGCACTGAAGTTAGGAAGCTTTTAGGTTTTGGAATGACCTCATTCGACTTCCTGATGAGGGAATTACTATGATTGGAAGGAAATGTGTCAAATTTCTCAAAACCGAAAGTCAAGCAATGGATGTGCTATTCGGGACACTGCTTCGATCAGTTAATGTTTCCAAAACCTTCTGGGATTTTGGTATGTTATAGTACACCAAATAAGTTTTCCATAGACTCAAACGGACTAAATCCGATATCGGAGGAGAGAGTTATGACATTTCAAAGTAGTAGTGTCAAACTTCCCAACAAGTGCAGGTGCAGTCCATTTGAACGGAATTTCTGGGCTGATGTGTTCGGAATTTGAAATGGTCAAAGAATAAAAGTTGTAGCCCCGTGGTTAGCTTCAACAGGCCAAGAATCGCCAAAAAATGTTTTAAAATGAAAGAGTTATGACTGTTTTTAAGGAAAAGAGGGTAAAGCTGAAACGAGATTGAAAATCACATATTATAACGCCCACTTTGACGACCGCTTGGGCTACCTAATGAACCCAATTGGGTAATTCAGATTTTTAAAAATAGTCTTTATATACCATGTATAACATATCCAAAAAATCAGATTAATCGGAGTTATGAGCAATGCGTTAGAAAATCGCAAAGTGAGCTATTGAAAAATTAGTATAAACCAAGTCCCACATCGACTAAATTGAGAACTTCACCATTTTCTAAACCTATAAATAGAAGGGCTTGGCCTTTGTTTCATTCACACAACAATAAGGCCTCCAATTTTTTTTTTGAAAGGTTTTGTTGTGAGAACTTTTATAAAGATCTCCTTAGTTAAATTTTGCTGGAAGTGCGATTCATCGTGGGAATTCGATTTCCTGCATGTTTCTTATTTAATTTTGTAATGTTATTATTTTAAATTGTTAGTTAAAGTTTGAATTTTGAAGTTTAGTTAGTGTTGTTAATAAACTAGTTAGTTTACTATGTTTATTTTGGCTTGGAATTGATTATGTAAATGAGTTATTTGTGATGACTTTTAATATTTTGTGATGAATTTTATTAATTAATAATTATTAATGATATTAAAGTTATTTAATGATTATATTAAATACTTTAGTTTAAAATGATTTTAATATTATAAAATCATTTTAAATGAAAATAAGGTATTTAAAAATATTTTAAGTTATAAAATATAACTTTTAATATTTAAATGATAATTTCATTAATAATTAAATATTAATGATATTAAGATAATATTAATGATATTTAGTTTATTTAATGATTAATATTAAATAATAGTTTAAAAATGGTTTTACTTATTTAAAACCATTTAAAGAGGATATTAAGGATTTAAAATATTTTGGGTTATAATTAATGACTTTAATATTTGATAAATAGTACATTAATATTTAAATATTAATGGTAATTATTTGGGTAATATAAATGTTTTAAAAAATAGTTTGAGTTATTATAAATAACTTTTATATTTTTGGTGAAATGGTTTCATTAATAGTTTAGTATTAATTAAACTATTAATGATAATGGAATTGTTTAATGTTTAAATCATTTAATTATGATTCCGATATTCGAAAGTTATAAACTTACCAAACTAAATGCTTATTTCTGAGAACCGATTATGAAGTTCCCAATTTGAAGAAGAACACCTATAGTAAATGCTTATATCACTATAGGCCCTTTAGTGACAGATTTGAATTATTTTAAATTTTTCAATTTCCTGGAAATTGCGAAAAATGATTAAAAATAAGATGTCTCGATATTTACAGATGTTGAGGTATAGAATAAGAGTCTCTAGACTCAGATTTACCCGATAAAGTCGCTTAAAGATTTACGTACAAATGTTAGACCTTATACAAGAAAGAAAAGAAGATCATCGTAAGAGTACGGATGAGATATTTGAAAATGTATAAAAATATTTCAAGTATAGAATAGAACCAAAAGTATGATCACCGTGATTATGTGATTGACTATGTAACTAATCGTATGTATGTGATGTGTTAAGATATATTGTTCTAATCGAACTAATGATCCGATTATTGATAGGTCAGTGATAAAGAGATAAAACCTGTTGAGATTTGTAATCAAATAATCGCAAGTATCTTTACCTTTGCATTTTCTTTATGCAATGGATATGAGTAAGAAGTTTCGTAATTATTCTATTCCCTGCATGTATTATGTACGCTTTGATTATCAAATATGTTAGCCTCAGAGTATATATATTCTGTTGTTGATTTCAAATGGTTATATAAGTGTCCCCACTTGGATAAACCGATGATGGTGCTACACTTGCACTCATAACTCAGACATTCATTCTATTGAAACGACATCAAAATGTGTGTATCAACGACATTCTTATTACATTAATAATATTACATCCCGCTCCTGTGTTCTAAAACCATTACATTCTTTTGTTCATCATACTATAATATATACAACTTACTAGTTTATTACAAGGTAAACTAATCGCTCATCTTCGCTCTTTGCTTTATCCTGCATCATATCCCTCGCCTGTTCGATCTTAGTCGCATTCATATGGTTCAAGCAAGAGAGTGAGCATAACAAGCTCAAATAAGTACAACAATTTCTTTTAAACAACATGCTTGAAACATAGGAATCAGATATCTTCAATAATCGATAATAGTTATGAAGTACTATCAATAATTCAAAATATCATTTCTTTTCCTTCAAAACGTTTTACAATAACAATATTCAAGAAAACATCAATTCTCGCTCAAGACCATGAGCATTTCATAATTTCTTTGAAAAGGACAACCCGACACTAAGTCCGAAGTCCGAGTATATATCTTACGAAGCACTTCGGGTGATCACCCCATAGTACTTATGTTGATCAACACTACATCCTCGTTAAACGTATGTACGCTTTAAGTTTTGGCAACCTCGCAGTGCCCATCGAATAATCGATGAAAATACATTTGTTTATTCATACTCAAAGCTTACTCTTGAATCCGCATCAAACAATCAAGCATAGATAAATAAGCGTTAGCAATTCTATATTGAAAGACTTGTAAATAAATCAATCAACTCTTCAAGATTAGTCTAGCCAAGATAAAACGCATCGACCCTTTAGTAAAAACACTTCATGCATCTCATAACATGAATCACGTAAAACTTGGCTAACACGAAGGTTAGACAAGTTGTTTAAGAAAAACTTGCCTTCAAATATTCTCGCTACAAAAAAATAACTTTTCCTTTCAGCCTTTTACTATCTCTACAATACATAACCACATAACATACCACATTAGGTCATGAATGAACATACATGGTTCCTAATGAATCTTACCTTCTTCTCAATCTAATCATATATTAGATTTGTTACTATTGTCTTCCGGCCATTATCTTTTACATCATTCTTACCAACTTCTTTCTCTTCTATGTCTTACGTGGATTTACTTCATTAATAGAACTCGCTTTGAAAGTTAATCATCCTTCCTAACGGCTTACTAACATTCTTACGTTATTAATCAAAACTTGATCGTCATTTGTTAAGTACACTTTATTGCATACCGCTTACGCTCACGTATTATTTAACAACTTTTAGTTGTAACTCTTAACGTTATAGTCCTTATCATTATTGAATACGGTTCACGCTCTTTATACTTTACGCTCGTTGTTTAACTACTCATTAAACAACATTAAATTCCTAAAGTCATCACTATAATAAAGGTGATTTAGGAAAGGTCTTATCATGTTCATTAAGTAATTACATAACCCATACTTGTATTGCAAACCATTGATTCATAATCAACTTGGTCAACAAATTTCTACAACTTACTTAGCACATTACGTTGTTCTCATTACGCTCATCTTCAATTGATTATTAACCTTTAATCATCATACATTAAGTGTCTAACAATGCTTTAACAATGTTATATTTACACCTTAGTTCATTACTAATGAGTTATCTTTCATTCTATACTTGTAAACATTCTTGTCTGTCAAAACTAATGGACTCAGCGCATACCACTACCACACACTTAGCTTCTTTCTCTCATGCCGCATGCATGAGAAGTTAGCAGTGAGTATAACCGACACTCAGCACTTGTCACATACCACCATTTGGCCTTGGGTTGCCATGGCTACCAACTCGCGGCCTTTAGAAAATTTGAAAATTTTCAACTTTTACAAAAACTCCCTGACGCATAACTTCTTCAAGTATAAGTCCTAATTGCTCATTCAAAAGCCTACGGTTCACAAATTACATACTCTATGCGTGCTCATGCAAGAATTTTATCTATTTGACTTCGCTTTGCTAAAAATTCACCTATTAGTTCATTTTAACAAAAATGATAAACGCTCGTGAACGCTCAACGCCGCTTTCTTCGCTCTAAGTCGAAATCCTTGGCCATTTTCAAGTCCGCAACTCTATAATGCCAAATATGACTTGTCTCCATTGAAAACCAATGTTTCCAAGCTCAATATCAAAATTCGACTTCCATTCCGAGAATTTTCACGAATTCGACGATTATCGCCCAAACTCGTGAATTTCGCTTTTAACTTCATTTCTTATGATTTGTTCATCGCTTCAAATGGATTCAATCCATCATATTAACATCTTGACATACATACTTCATTAACTTATAAACATGATAAGTTATTACTTGTTCTTTGTGAGTTTATAACTTATAAAAGTATAAACTACTTATGAATTTCACTTTCTTCATGCTTTATTATAGTTTAAATCTTTTAACCATCATTCTTACTTCTTATTATCATACAACCTTATTATTTCAACATAAAACAAGTTCCTACAAGTTCTTCTCTTGTTTCATAACTTATATGATTACTTAATAGCTTATTCATGACTTATACTACTTTATTAAGACTTAAGCCCTTTGATTACTCATTCTTATCATTCCTTAGCATACATGTTCTACCACTACCCATTTCCCTATCAATGGAAGAGAAAGAGATTTATGGTTTAAGTTCTTACCTATGAAGATCACTTGATTAATCCTTAATCTCCTTCTTGCTTCTTAAATTATGAAAGACTAGCTTTCTAGCTTTTCTAACTTATTCTCACTTATTCTCTCTAACCAATAAGCTCTCAACTTGTTGGTGAAATTTTGAACAACCAACAAATGAAAACCAAAGCTTGCTATTTATAGGACTTGCTAGGTTAGGTAGTTTGGTCATTAATCCATCCCACCTCCTTAATCACCTCCTTACTATTCCTAGCTTAAGTATTAAGTTAACTTGCTCACTACAATTACTTGGCCATTAAGTCTACTTACTCGTCATTAATCCACTCCACCTCCTTTCATTATTCATTACCTAGCTTATTAAGTAAACTTGGCCACCACACTTAAGTTTTTACTTGCTCATCACACATAAGCACTTTACTTAGCTTTTAAGTTAATTAACTTATCCTTTTTGCTTAACCCCTTAAGTCTACTTGCTCATCACACTTAAATTCTTGGTCACCAATTCACCCATATGATCATGGGTTGCCCCATGGATCCTCCTAATCCATTGGATTTATATTTTGGGCTTAAGGTTTAATTAACCTAACTTATACATTGGGCTTGCAATTAAACAAACACTTGGGCTTGTTCATTAATTTATTACATTGACTTAACCATTACTATATTTGGGCTTTAACATTAATTTGTATTGGGCTTTATTATTATCCCAATTGACATTACAATTTCCTACACAATTCAACAAATCCATTACATTTGGCTTAAAGCCTTATAACGATAATTTACGATTAATCTCTCGTATTCTAACTCAGATACTTATTTAATATACGACATACCATCATTCATACATACTCAGATAATACCTCGTATTATACTCAGATTCATTACCTCGTATAATACCTACGATTATACAATCATCGCTTTAATTCATTATACGATTTAAATTCCTTCTCGAAAATCACTTTTCCTAATCGTTAGGTTTTTAAGTCCAGCAGCTAAAACTGTTTTGCCATAACTCAAATATTATTGATATTCTATCTCACCTCGATATTCTATCATTACGTATTTCTCTTGAAATTCAAAAATAATTCTTTAGCGTAAATGCGTGAATAAGTATTTTTTCAAAAAATTTCTAAAAGCTTTTATTTTCATCTTGAAAATTCAAACACTTTAATTCTACCACGTAGCCAAAATACTACGACATTCGATATATCTAGGTCATAGAAACGACCTTCAATTAGCTTACTCCCATAAATAATTAATTAAATTCATTTAATCCACATAATCAAATAAAAATTTTAATTCTCAAAATCCAAATTTTCTCATGCTACACTCTTCCCCCTTATAAGGATTCTCGTCCCCGTAATCACGCTAATAATACATACACCATTTGAGGAAACATTTTCCTTTATTTTAATTCAAGTTCCCACAATGCTTCTTCAACATCAGGTTTCTTTCATTTCACCTTCAACGAAGGTATTATCTTATTTTTCATGACTTGTCACTTCCTATCAATAATTTGAGTTGGAAGTTTAAATACTTATTAACACATTACGTTATTACCCTTTCATTAGCTTTTTTAACTTAGAATTATTTGAACTCAAATTCTCCTTCAAAACAAGATTATACTTGATCTTCTCTTCATCATGCATCCTCTTCTTCATTCGTTGCACATTCCTCATTACCTAGTTGTAGTTAATTAACTCGCTTCAAGTATCGTGGATCGAGTCTACGCTGTGAATAACATTTCTACCACTTCATTCCACAATTTAACTTCTAACTCCGCTTCTTCACCATTTCCGTTATTAACTCATTCTCGAGTCGTTAACATCGATAGCTTTTCCCTACCCTTCCTACTTAACGCGTCGCTTTCTACGTTAACCTTCCATGATGATATATAACATATCAACGCCGTCGTAATCTCTTATCCATTCTAATCACCTTCTCTACTTCATATTCAACTCCTTTTATGAAGATATATTTCGCACTCTAGAGTCCGTGTATATATCTCACACTTCTCCCCGTATAAATACTATCTTCAAATTTTTAATTCAAAACTATAACGCCAATTATAGATCATAAGTAGGATAGACCTTCTCATAATCCATTAACTCATGATGCATACCTAATGACTTTGCCATGCTACATAAGCACGCAATCTCGTCATCTATGCGAAACATCGAGATACACTACAAAATTCCCCATATCATCCGATAGAGACAATACAGTACCTTCACTTAACTTCCCTTTTTAGTTCCTCGAAAACTATTTTTTCTCACTTCCCATTTCGACAATACCAACTCAGGACGCTAATGGTACTTTTTAATCATAAGACCTCATAAGGGTACCTATCAATTTACCCCCGACTTGCTTTCAAATACTTCTCTTACGAAAAATCTAACTTCCGTACATTAGTCCACCCAATCGACATAACCGTAAACTTGTCATAACTATAACGAAGTTCTCGAATGTCATCTTAGGTACCTCCTCCTTCTTCCTTACTTTCAACCGACTATACCCCGACGCAAATCTATCTTAGAAAAATTCTTTTCCCTCTTCAATCGATCAAATAGATCATCGATCCCGGGCCATGGGTATTTATTCTTAACCGCTAACTTACTCCTATTACGATATAGTCGATACGAAACCGTAACGACTCATCCTCTTCCTTAACATCCTCCTAACTTGCATCATTAGACAACAAGAAGAGCATCATGGTATTTTATTACCATAAAATACTACCTCGGGTTACTTAGAAAATCAAGATCCATACTTTTATTCTAACAATTTATTAAAGTTCTATAGTTAATCAACTCATTCATACCGAGAATTACTTCAAATTCTCTCAACTTTATCTGCACTTATCTACCAATACTTGCTTACATTCCTTATTCATGAAGCCATTTCCACTAATATAATTAACGTAATCTAAAGTTATTTCCCCTCCTCTACCGTAATGTTTAAAGGTACTTATAATCCCTTCTGCATGCACTCCTAGATGAGTCTTTCCACATGTCTTACACACTTCGATCTTACGCTTAGATCCCTCGTCCCACTCCAGTATTCCCTTGAGTTAAAATTCTTTTTGCATATTATCACTACCACCGCATTCTCTACTTTGGTTCCTCCCTCTCCTTTGCTCTTATTCTTTCTCTCTTTGTGGTATTGAGTCAACGCCTCACTACCACCCTCGCTTATAATCACCTTTTTCCAAAATGGTCCCAAAGAAACACTCTGAACACGTAAATCCTACTATAGAGCTGTGGTTTCAGTGCCCCGCTCAAACCTACGAGCCTTCCTCTCCTCAAAGTCCACTTGATGTGGAGCAAACCTTGCCAATTCATTGAATCTGCCACAGATCGGGGAACCATCATGTCCCCTAGTTTAAGTTCTAAGAACGTAATCTCCATCCTCCTTATATGCTTGTAGGGAAATAATTCTCGAAGAAAACCTTCTTGAATTGTTCCCATGCTACCGCATCTGTTCTAGCCCCACCCTGGTGAGCCTCCCACCAAAAGTTGGCTTCCCCTTTCATCATGTAAGTCGCAAAAGAAGTCTTTTTGTGCCACCCACGCTTTTGTAATAACAAACGCCTTCTATTTCCTTTACCCATGTCTGGGCTTCTAATGGGTCCGCTGCGTTCCTTTGAACTCCCATGACCTACACTTTTAAATTCTTTAAAGGTAGTCATTCGCTAACCTAGGTTCCGCAGTACTCTACCCCTAGTTTAGTTAAATGCAACCATTAATAAATTAACGAACTCTCAGATAGGTTTGTTTTGACCCCCTTTGATTTTCATTACGTGATTCCGCTTCCCGATTACGCTGTCTTCTCCTCGACTAAGATTTTCTCGATTAAATAGAATTTCATTATTATCTATTTACTTATTTCATTATTATTCGCCATATAACAACTCATACCATAACAAAGCATATTAAATGAAAACTTCATTATATTCATATGCTTCTTCATAGTTTGAAACTATTTACACTTTACTTCCATAGCCAAAAGCTATTACATTTCTATCCCGCAATTGAACTTCTCAAAAGTTGATTTACAAAAAGACTACCCTTTTATACAAAAGAGGGTTTTACGTCACTACACACATATTTATAACTCTAGATTTCTAATAATGCATAACAAATGTCCTCGTGTTTCTCATTCGCAATCTTCGCTACAAAGATCCCGACTAATAAGATGTCGAGTCCGCCTTCGACTCTATGGAATAACAAGCAACTTTAAGCTTGAAATCCTTATGAGCACTCTTATGGATGTAAGACATCCGTATATCTTCCTGGCCTCTCTCCCCAGCTTTTACGGCTTATCGGCCTCTTCTTATAGTCCCTAGCCTTATTTATCATAAGCACCGTCATCATGTTCTAACTCAAAATCGCTTCTTGCACAGACACCTTAGCTTCATGGAGATAATTAATCTTTCACTCGATTCTCGCACAACTGCATTTCAACTTGCACATTCCTCGTTAAGACTCGCCAGATACAATGCTCTCATCAGATCCGAGGTATTGACTTCTAGTGTAGGTACCACCATATTAACCGATGTTACCTCCATTTCTCCTCCTCATAGACCATCATATTAAGATATGACGCTATATCCATATCTCCCCTGAGTAGTCCTCCTCGTAAAAGTACTCCACCGCTCCCACTCTCTAGAATCACTAATGGTACCTCCGCCACCGGCAGATAGGTACAGTGCTCTACTCTGTTCACAACTTCTTCACTCACCGCGTATATCTCTCTATACATCAAGCTATCGATCGACATCCTATAATAACATATATGTTGATTAGTACATAACACACAATAGTATAAGCACAAATCACATTTAATTTATTTAGGTTACTTTCCATCTTTTAAATCTTTTTGCATCGAAGTTTCCTCAATACCTTATTAACTCATTCAACTCAAGTAAAGCTTGAGTTTACTTCCTTCGGACTTTTCTTCCTTAACGAGGTTATTAGCCTAAGGTTCTTCCCCCTTAAGTTTTATAACCTAATGCTTTGATACCAACCTCGTGACGCCCCAAAATCCGTGTATCTTCCAACCCGATGATGGTGCTACACTCAGGTACTCATAATCGTACATTCATTCTATTGAAACGACATCAAAATGTGTGTATCAACGACATTTTTATTACATTAATAATATTACATCCCGCTCCTGTGTTCTAAAACCATTACATTCTTTGTTCATCATACTATAATATATACAACTTACTAGTTTATTACAAGGTAAACTAATCGCTCATCTTCGCTTTTTGCTTTTATCCTTGTCGATCCCTCGTTCGCTTTGGTCCTAGCCGCATTCATATGGTTCAAGCAAGAGTGAGCATAACAAGCTCAAAGAAGTACAACAATTTTTTTTTAATGACATGCTTGAAACATAGAAATCAGATATCTTCAATAATCGGACAATAGTTATGAAGTACTATCGATAATTCAAAATATCACTTTTTTTCTTTCAAAACGCTTTTACAATAACAATATTCAAGAAAACATCAATTCGCTCAAGACCATGAGCATTTCATAATTTCTTTGAAAAGGACAACCCACACTAAGTCCGTAAGTCCGAAGATATCTTACGAGCACTTCGGGTGATCACCCATAGTACTTTCTATGTTGATCAACACTACATCCCCGTTAAACGTATGTACGCTTAAGTTTTGGCAACTCGCGCGCTCCATCGAATAATCGATGAAAAATACATTTGTTTATTCATACTCAAAGCTTACCTTGAATCTGCATCAAACAATCATGGCGTAGATAGCGTTAGCAATTCTATATTGAAAGACTTGTAAATAAATCAATCAACTCTTCAAGATTAGTCTAGCCGAGATAAAACCGCATCGACCCTTTAGTAAAACACTTCATGCATCTCATAACATGAATCACAAAAACTTGGCTAACACGGTTAGAGACAAGCGCTTAAGAAAAACTTGCCTTCAAATATTCGCTACAAAGAAAAATAACTTTTCCTTTCAAATTTTACTATTCTCTCTACAATACATAACCACATAACATACCACATTAGGTCATGAATGAACATACATGGTTCCTAATGAATCTTACCTTCTTCTCAATCTAATCATATATTAGATTTGTTATTATTGTTTCCGCTTGCCATTATCTTTTACATCATTCTTACCAACTTCTTTCTCTTTCTATGTCTTACGTGATTTACTTTATTAATAGAACTCATTTCGAGTTAATCATCCTTCCTAACGGCTTTACTAACATTCTTACGCTATTAATCGAAACTCGATCGTCATTTGTTAAGTACACTTTATTGCATACCGCTTACGCTTACGTATTACTTAACAACTTTTAGTTGTAACTCTTAACGTTATAGTCCTTATCATTATTGAATACGGTTCACGCTCTTTATACTTTTTTACATTCATCGCTTAACTACTCATTAAACAACATTAAATTCCTAAAGTCATCACTATAATAAAGATTTAGGAAAGGTCTTATCATGTTCATTAAGTAATTACATAACCCATAATCGGTATTGCAAACCATTGATTCATAATCAACTTGTCAACAAATTTCTACAAATTTTATTTTAGCACATTACGTTGTTCTCATTACGCTCATCTTCAATTGATTATTAACCTTTAATCATCATACATTAAGTGTCTAACAATGCTTTAACAATGTTATATTAACACCTTAGTTCATTACTAATGAGTTATCTTTCATTCTATACTTGTAAACATTCTTGTCTCTGTCAAAACTATGGATCTGAAATGCATACACACACACATAGCTTCTCATTCTCATGTCACAAGGCATGAAGTTTATAAGTAGGTAATGACATCATCACACGGTGTTTGCACAATACCACCATTTGGCCTTGGGTTGGCGCCATGCCAAACTCTCGCTTTAGAAAAATTTGCAACATTTTTCAACTTTTAAAATTCCCTGACGCATAACTTCTTCAAGATAAGTCCGAATTGCTCGCTCAAAAGCCTACGGTTCACAAATTACATACTCTATGCGCTCATGCAAGAATTTTATCTATTTGACTTCGCTTTAAAAAATTTCACCTATTAGTTCATTTTAACGAAAACGATAAACGCTCGTGAACGCTCAACGCCGCTTTCTTCGCTCTAAGTCGAATCCTGGCCATTTTCAAGTCCGCAACTCTATAATGCCAAATATTACTTGTCTCCATTGAAAACCAATGTTTCCAAGCTCAATATCAAAATTCGACTTCCATTCCGAGACTTTCACGAATTCGACGATTATCGTCCAAACTCGTGAATTTCGCCTTAACTTCATTTCTTATGATTTGTTCATCGTTTCAAATGGATTCAATCCATCATACTAACATTTTGACATACATACTTTGTTAACTTATAAACATGATAAATTATTACTTGTTCTTTGTGAGTTTATAACTTATAAAAGTATAAACTACTTATGACTTCCTTTCTCATGACTTTTTATAGTTTAAGTCTTTTAACCACCATTCTTACTTCTTATTATCATACAACCTTATTATTTCAACATAAAACAAGTTCCTACAAGTTCTTCTTTATTTCATAACTTATATGATTACTGAATCGCTTATTCACGACTTATACGGCTTATTAAGACTTAAGCCCTTTGATTACTCATTCTTATCATTCCTTAGCATACATGTTCTACCAATACCCATTTCCCTATCAATGGAAGAGAAAGAGATTTATGGTTTAAGTCCTTACCTATGAAGATCACTTGATTAATCCTTGTTCTCCTTCTTGCTTCTTAAATTATAAAAACTAGCTTTCTAGCTTTTCTAACTTATTCTCTCTAACCAATAAGCTCTCAACTTGTTGGTGTTTTTGAACAAGGAATAAATGAAATCCAAAGCTTGCTATTTATAGAGTTGATAGATTAGGGTATAAGGGTCATTAATCCACTCCACCTCCTTAATCACCTCCTTACTATTCCTAGCTTAAACACTAAGTTAACTTGCTCCCCACAATACTTGGCCATTAAGTCTACTTGGTCATTAATCCATTCCACCTCCTTACTATTCATTACCTAGCTTATTAAGTAAACTTGGCCACCACACTTAAGCACTTTACTTGCTTATCACACATAAACACTTTATTTAGCTTTTAAGTTACTTAACTTATCCTTTGCTTAACCCTTAAGTCTACTTGCTCATCACACTAAATTCTTGGTCACCAATTCACCCATATGATCATGGGTTGCCCCATGGATCCTCCTAATCCATTCGATTAATATTTTGGGCTTAAGGTTTAATTAACCTAACTTATACATTGGGCTTGCAATTAAACAAACATTTGGGCTTGTTCATTAGATTACATTGGACTTAACCATTACTATATTTGGGCTTTAACATTAATTTGTATTGGGCTTTATTATTATCATCCCAATCGACATTACAATTTCCTACAAATTCAACAAATCCATTACATATGGCTTAAAGCCTTATAACGATAATTTACGATTAATCTTGTATTCTAACTCAGATACTTATTTAATATACGATATACCATCATTCATACATACTCAGATAATATCTCGTATTATACTCATATTCATTACCTCGTATAATACTTACGTATTATACAATCATCGCTTTAACTTCATTATACGATTTAAATTCTTTCTAAATCACTTTTTCCTAACCGTTAGGTTTTAAGTCCGCAGCGCGAAAACCTGTTTTGCCATAACTCGAAATATTATTGATATTCTATCTCACCTCGATATTCTATCATTACGTATTTCTCGAAATTCAAAAAATAATTCCCGTAGCGTGCGTGAATAGTGTTTTTTCGTATTTCTCGAAAGCTTTTATTTTCGTTTTTCAAAAAATTCTACCACGTAAAAATACTTTTATTTTATATCTAGGTCATGAAAATTCAAATCACTTTATAATTAATTTAATTCATTTTAATCCACATAATCAAATAAAATTTTAATTCTCAAAATCCATAATTTACGGGAGTTACATTTTTCGCTTTATCACATGGATAATCATTGGAATGTTGGTGTCGCGCTATCATGTATATGTGGCGAAAAGGTGATTCTTTTCAATTATTTGATTACTTAGAAACTATAAATTAATCAAATAATTAAATTCATTTAATCCATAATATATGTTTTGATCAAACACCTAAAATTAAGTTCTTAATTCTCAAAATGTGTAGTAAGTTTGATGAACTATACATAATAAGTTATGAATGAAGAATTGAGGATTATGGAAATGTATATAATTATTAAGCAATGGATCAAGATAGAAAGTGGAGACATAGGTTTTCCAAATCTTCTAGCTTTGCTAGATTTTCAAAATTTATTGACTTTGTGCCGATGGTTATACTTTTGATTTTTGAAAAATGTTGGATCACACTAGTGAACCAAATAATTTTAAAACAGTGCTATTATTATTGCGTATCTATGTTGTTTGTTTCTGCTTAGATAAAAAATTGATTTTAAATTTCAAAATACATTTTAACTATATGTATCTATGATATGATAAACGATGGAGTCATTAATGCAATAGAACACGGTGTTGGATGTGATCATATGATCATTCATATGGTGAGATGTAGTATGACAACATCATAATCATGACGCCATAAAAAGATTTTTGAGATTTCTTTAAGATATGAGAATATATATATATATATATATATATGTATATTTCGATTGATGTCCTAATTGTTGTAGAAGTCTATGCTATTTGATTCAAATTTAGACGAATATTGAAAGATGTTCATGAAATTCAAGCATTTCTTGAAAAGTTATGCCAAAAAATTGTTTTTAGTGCGAATTCGGATGTTGAAAAAAATCGAGGTGAACAACCACGTAAAGGGGACATGTTATCGGAGACAATGGTTCCAAAAAGTAACGCATATAGTTGTTACAATGTTAAGATGTAATCGTTGTGCCTGCACGACGTAGAGGTACGATAAAGTGATCACCTAGAGTACTTGCGAGAGAGTGTTTTCGATCGTGTGATTGCTAAACATTACGTTAAAGACGGTTTACATGGTGATGCAAATCATTAAACACGGAGAAGAGTTCAAGGTCCGTATAGTCTTATGGTCATTAAAGGTTCAAGTCGAGATACTTGATAACCTAGGGGCGTAGTTCAAGGTCTTATGACCCTCGGCTGATTTGGAATCTTTTAAATTCCTGTTATTCATATCGCTTCCCAATTATTGAGCAATTGTGGAAGATTCTTATTATTCTGAAAGGTGAAATTGGAAAGGATGAGAAAATTAAGCAAAGCATAATAATTTCAAGAAAGAAATGAAATTCCAGAAAGAAGAGAAATGTGAAACTCTTAAAAGAGGATGAAGTGAGGAATATGATGATCTTAGAAAGATCCTTAGAGAAAGAATTTGGTTGCGGAACCTAATGAATAAATAGATATTAACATAAAATCTATTTTGATAAATGAAATGAATGAATATTAGTAAGTCAAAAATTTCGAGGACAAAATTCTTAGAAGAAGGGGTGAATGTAATGTCCCGAGAGTTTGAGAATATAGTATATGATAATGATCCTTAGAGAAAGATAATAAATGGGTCAAAGAATATGTAATACTCAAATATAATTGAGTCTAAGTAAAGGTTATAAAATTAAACTTACAAGAATTTATTATGAATAATGGTGGGAGTAGGAAATATAAAACCTATATTAAGGTAATGTGCTGAAGTTATTCAACGATAAATTTTGAAAAGAGATTTGGTGAAAACTGAGTAAGGGAGGTTTCGTTGATTCTGAGGACGAAATCCTTATAAGGGGGGAAAGATGTGACAATGTGACACCCCCAAATCCGGGTACTTCAATTCCACGGGATTTGGTGTTCACTGTACAAATATCATCTATCTATCTACCCATAATAAATGCAAACCATGCAATAGATAGAAATAAATCCTCTCCTTAAGTAGTTACATCATCAGAATTAAATACATAAATCACAGGTCATACTAACCTTAAAACTCAAATGCGAAAATATAAACAATAATAGTCTTACACAACATTAACATAAGTCTGAAACATAAATACATAATCACATAAACAACAAGTCTTCATCACTTGTTAATCTTACCCTTGCCTTTTCTAGTAGAAGGCTCGTAGGACCTTTCGTTCTTAACTGCAATGTTATTATTATGCAAGAGTGAGCACGATTGCCCACAAGTATAATAGTACAACAATAAAATAATAACATGCGAGTGAATCAAAAACTTATGTAACAAGAAAACTCGGCTTTTGAATTAAGAATGAATAACAAGAATCAAAAGAACTTATGAGGGTCATAAGACCTTGAACTATGTCCTAGGTTGTCAAGTGTTATACTTGAAACCTTTAACAGTCATAGGACTATGGACTCTTCTTCTCGTACTTAGGGGGATCAGCCCTTAGTACCATACTGTGCACAATATCTTAACGCTAAAGCATAAATAATCCCCTATTAAAGGGTTGTTCATCTCAGTTTGACATCGGAGTCTGCACCAAAGGAAGTTTGATTTGGATAAGCTCAATAAAAGTTCTAGAATTTTTAACACTCATCAACTATGGACTAGTCGAATCAATAATGGTTCGCTAGTCTTACAAGGTTCAACAATAATTGATATTCAATTTGAATAATAAAATTCAAGATGTATACAATCGAATAAGTATTGTATAACAGGAATCGTGCTTTTAAAGAATGATAAGATCTAATATGAAATCTTGACTTGAACAATAATAAACAAGATAGAATAATGAACTTGCTTTATGTAAAGAATCGAGGTTTAGGAACTTGCCTTGTGTATAGGCTAAACGATTACTACTTCCATTCACCACAAGTCCTACACACATACCATATATATTCACGACATTCATTAGTTACATTTTCACTTAATTATTTAATGTAAACTCCACTTTATTTAACAAATCATTACCCTTCTAATTAAATTAGAATATTTTCATTCCCTTACTATTATTACACTCGAATAAATTATTTCATAATAATTTCCATCGAATATTTATTTTATTCCATAAATATTTCAACTAAAATAATTATTTATTTTATAAATATTTTAATAATAATTTTTATCGAATATTTATTTTACTCCATTAATATCTCAATTAAAATATTTATTTTATTTTATAAAAATTTTAATAATAATTTCCATCGAATATTTATTTTATTCCATAAATATCTCAATTAAAATATTTATTTTATTTTATAAATATTTTAATAATAATTTTCATCGAATATTTATTTTATTCCATAAATATCTCAATTAAAATATTTATTTTATTTGACAAATATTTTAATTAATTATTATTATTTGATTTTTTTATTTTTTTTTTGCATATGAGAAAAGGTATTTAGTTTGGTAACACCACGGGCTAAGCGGTTACCTGAACTCGATTCTGCAATTCACATAAACAAGGGTTAGGCCAAAAAAAATCTCCCAAGTTCACCCATATGTTCTCGTGAAGAACACAGAGAACATGGCCATTACTTCCAATTTCCTTGTCCATATATTAATTTAAGCATACCCAAATACTATAATTCATATATAATCATTACCTAACCTTTCTAACATGATTTTAACAACTTAATTTATATAATTACTTGAATCAAAACACATAATTTCACTGTTCTTGATGTTCTTGAAAGTTTTGAAAACAAAACATAAAAATTAACACTACGGGTTCGTTATAACACCAAATCTGTCCATTCGAAGTTTGTTTTCTTCGTTTTAACATGCATAATTATATAGAAGTGTAAATTTTAGGGACAACATATGATTGACGCATTAAATTTGCGTGTAAGGACCATATGGCCATATTTAGACACAACTGAAGCAGACTGGCTCATGTCGTAAAGAACCAATGACCAAACCTCTCAGCTGCCAAAAAATGGGCTTTAATGCGCATTTTTTTTACAAAATCTAAGCCTTTTCGCCCGTCCTGTTGATTGAATTTCCGGCTGCTCACTTTTGGGCCCAAAAAATGTCAAGAAAATAAGCATAAAAACACCCTTCTACTATGGTAAACACCAGAACCCGCGGGCTTTGGGCTTAAATTTTACTGACCATGAAACCTAAAAACCATTTTGGCCCGACCACGCCTAGCCCTCCCTTTGCTTTTCCGATGTAGCCATATTTCTATACTCTGTAATTTTGTAGCAACCATATACAACGTATTTTCATGAAACTGATATTATGGAACCATAATATATAGCACAACACATTATAAAAACATCTTATCACATATATAAACACATAATTATTACTCTTTCCAACTACAGAGATTTTAACAGAAACTTGAAAGCCAAATAACGTAAATTTTCATGAAAACTTTAATAACGTAAAATGAAACTGGGTTGAAGAGATTACCCAAAGCGTAGTGTAGATTTAGTAGGAGATGAATTCCTTTTCAGATTCTTCTTGACTCTCACAATTCTCTTAACAATTCTCTGAATTCTCTCTGACTCTCAAGTTAACTCTAAATTGCAAATACGTAAAATGGAGAAACCCGGCCAGCGTGATATAAATAAATCCAATAATATTGAGGTCGGTTAACCCATACGTGGTTAATCGCTTCTCAACTTCCCTTAAAGCTCGTTTGGTTATTCTTAAAGACTCAATCCCAATTAATTTAATTAATCCTTTATAATATAGTTTAATCGTGTCACATCTATTTAGGCAATTAATCCAATATCTTATTTAATTTAATTTAAATATCATATAATAATTTCTCATTAATTCATATAGTCGTAAAAATTAAATTTCTCATTTATTAATTATATCAAATTATTAAATCTCTAATTAATTATAAAATTAATTAAAATAATATTAAAGTTATTAAATATTTCTTTTAATTCAATAAGCTCACATAATTACATACTTTGAATAATAAAATTCTCCACATTAATTTAATAAATATACCACATATAATTAAATTAATCTACCACAACTTCATGAATTAATTATTTAATCTAATAATTAAATCATCAAAAAATATTTATTTAATCCAATAAATATTAAACTTAAATTACAAAATCTCGTTTGTCACATCTTTCCCCCTTAAAAGGATTTTGTCCTCAGAATCACGGTGCAAACAATTCGTCCCATTACAGACAACCCGAATTTTTATAAATTATTAAAATAAGAATTTAATAATTAAAATTCTTATTATGAGATGTTTTGAGTTTGAGCATGTATATATACATGCTATATATATTTTAAAATATGTGATCTGGTATGAAGAGAAATATATAATCATATATTGGGAAAGTGAGGTTTAATAGTTAAGTTAACTATTGAAGAAATTTAAATGAATTTTGTAGTTTATTTTAAATAATTTATTTATTGAGAAAAATAAATAATTTATGAAATTGTGGTATAATAATTTAGTTACGTATTGATAAGTGGGTTTTATACCTACTTATTGGATATCAATTCACGCGAACTATGCCCATCTCAAGTACATTTTAGTGTGTTTTTAGTTGCATTTCATGTCATTTTGCATTGCATATTCTAAGAACTCTTTTGGTGGAACAATTGCAGGATATGGCATAATTTGGTGGTGTTAGATGGCATAAGGCTAATGGATGCATGGCATGAGGATCTAGTGGAGCAAGGAAACCAAGCATGAAAGGAATGAGCAGCTGAACAAATCAGTAGCAGCAGCAACACTGCAGAACTAGAATCGGCAAAAAACCGTAATGCAGATCGCAGGTTGCCATGCCGCTTATAAAGCTAACACACTACACTTCAAGCACCACACCACACTACCGACTAGAACTTGCACACACGCACGCTGCGCTTGAAAATACATTAGAGGAGGAGCCGCGGCATGCCATGATGACTAAAGTTGTCACGAGCTATTTTATTTTAATTTTTAATTTTAAGGGTTGTAATTAATTAAAAACAATTCTGACTGGTGTCAGACGCATCATTCAGTAGTTTTTACGTGTTTTCGATATTGGAACTAGGGTTTTACACTTTGGGGAGATTTTCAACGTAGAACGAAGCCCAAACTTCATCTTTTCTATTTCTTCGTTGGATTTTCAAGCATTGTGGAAAACAACTGTTTCTTTGCTGGATTTTAATGAGGAATTGAACGTTACTATTGGTTTATAATCAACAATTAGGTTTGATCGATTTTATCTCTCCCTTTCAATTGTTTATTTATTCTCTATGTTTTGCTTTGATCCCATAATGGCTTTTGGTTCAGTCATGACCTAAACTCCATTATGGGATTCTAACGGATTTTAATATGTAGTTTAGTTGCATGCTTGACTGCTGGACTATTTTACATATCATAAGGAATTTCTATCATGGTTGTTTTGCATGCATGAATGCTTGATCACCGTTCGTTTTCAGTACTTGTATGGAATTGAAAAATAACATGCAAGTATGGATTGTAATCATGATAGCATGCGTATATGGAGCTGTTTTGCGTAGCTTTGTATTTCGTGAACCAGATAGACATATACTGTTTCACCATATGAGTTAAAATAAGGGCTTGTGCTTAAATTCAATATGGTTGCAATTTCACATAGACATATAGTGATTTTGGTTATATTGATGATTACATGGTGTCTATCGCTTGTGGATACTGTGTAAGTAGGTCATAGTACATTGAAAAATGACTATGGCTATATTAGTGCTCTTGGCTACTTTTTTGTGATATGTAAACAATCTTGCATGACGGTGGTAATTAGATGAAGTATTAAATGAAGTTAGGATCCCATTATTTCCAGATTTGATTCATTACCTTATTATTCTTGTTTTAGTCGTTATTTGCAATTAGAGTAATTCACAATTATAATCATTAGTTTAAGCATATAAATATAGTGATTTAATTGATTCATAGTGGTTTAAATTAGACAACTTTCTCTGTGGGATCGATACTCTACTTACTCTGTATTACTTGTTGACACATGTATGCATGCATGAGTTAGAGCTCTTTTGTTAGAACTAAAAAAGAGGCAACAAGTTTTTGGCGCCGTTGCCGGGTAAAGGCATTTAAATTTAAATAATCATCTTCAGTTTTAAGCTATATTGTATGACTTAGACAAATCTAATCTTATCTCATTTCTATTTTTGTTTTCGTTGTTGGTTTCAGGTACTTGTAGATTTTTATGCACACGCGATCATCCAACTTAGAATTGACACCAGCACAGGGTAACATTAACGAAAGAGGTTGGAAAGCAAGTGTGCGGAGAAATTTGCAAGCTCAGTTAGAGAGTACTACATCTAGTATGGCAGAAGAACAGAGAATTAAGCAAAGAGAAGAGCACCGGGCTCTAAGAGATTACTCCATGCCGAATATTAATGGACTTCAGTCTAGCATAGTTAGACTGGTGATAGCAGCAAATACTTTCGAGATTAAACCAGGCACTATTCAGATGGTGTAGAATTCAGTATAGTTTTGGGGTGCTGCTACAGATGATCCGAATGAACACCTGTTGAGTTTCATTGAGATTTGTGATACATTCAGATACAACGAGGTGACGGAGGATGCTATTAGACTGAGGTTGTTTCCATTCTCTTTGGGGGATAAAGCAAGGAGTTGGCTGCATTCTTTGCTTGCTAGATCAATTACTACATGGGAGGACTTAGCACAAAAGTTCTTAGCCAAATTTTTCTCAATGGCTAAGACGGCGAAGATGAGGACAGCTATCTCTCAGTTCGAACAACAACAGGGTGAATCCTTATACGAGGCCTGGGAGAGATACAAAGAGATGCTACGGAAGTGTCCGCACCATGGTATGCCAGATTGGATGGTGATCAACACATTTTACAATGGATTGGGATGGCAGTCGAGGCCTATTATAGATGCAGCCGCATAAGGGGCATTATGGGCCAAGAGCTATGACGAGGCCTATACCCTTATGGAAACAATGGCTGCAAATGACTTTCAGAATCTTACATCTCGGATGCCACAGCCTAAAGTTGCAGGTTTGTTGGAAGTGGATGCTATTACGCAGTTGTCGGCACAGATGACAGCTATGGCAAAGAAAATAGATACATTGGCAGAGAGCAAAGCAAAAACAATTGCCTTCGTATGTGAGATTTGTGCGGGATCACACTCCACGGATCAATGTTTTATCAGCTCGGAGTCAGTACAATATGTGAGCAATTATAGGAAAGACCAAGGACAGTTGGTCAAATAACCAACAATCGCAATCATCCAAACTTCAGTTGGTCAAATAACCAAGGGTATCAGCAAAATTAGTTTCAAATTAATCAACAATTTCGGTCTGGCAACAAATAAGAAGAATAGTTTACACCAAAACCATCATTTCCACCGGGATTTTCTCAATAACAACATCACACTCCAGCTGCACCTCAGCAAGAAAAGAAATCAAAAATGGAAGAGATGATGTTGAAGTACATGGCAAACACGGAGGTGATGATCAAAAGCCAAAATGAAGGACTATTAAAAATTGGAGACTCAAATGGGGGCGGATGGCGAACATGCTTAACAACAGCCCGTGGTTCATTGCCGAGTAATACAGAGACAAATCCACGAAGAGACGGGAAGGAACAGTGTCAAGCGATCACCTTGAGGTCTGGGAAAAATATTGCAGACACTAAAAGTCACGTGCCCACGCCTGATTTACAAGGGGATGCCGTGCGGCTGCGCAAAGCAGAGTAGTTGACTGATGAAAAAGAAAATCTGGAAAATTCCGAGGTTCAGCGTGAAGAGAAAGATAAAGAAAGGTCAGTTGAGAAGCATATGAGTTCAGTACTACCAATTCACCCTCAGGTACCGTATCTGCAAAGATTGAATAAGTAGAGGGAAGATAAACAATTCAGCAAGTTCTTGGAGGTATTTAAAAAGCTGCAGATCAGCATACCGTTCGCCGAGGCATTGGAACAAATGCCAAGTTATGCAAAGTTCATGAAGGGTATATTGTCAAGGAAGAGGCGATTAGACGAGTTTGAGACAGTAGCCTTGATAGAGGAGTGCAATGCAGTGCTTCAGCAGAAGTTACCTCCGAAGCTGAAGGATCCGGGCAGTTTCACAATTCCATGCACGATTGGAAAGATGAACTTTGATAAATGTTTGTGTGATCTTGGGGCAAGTATCAATCTGATGCCCTTGTCATTGTTCAATCAGTTGGGATTACCGGCCCCAAGGCCCACAAACATTTCATTGCAGTTAGCTAACAGATCCATCACATATCCATGGGGAATTATTGAAGACGTATTAGTGAAAGTGGACAAATTCATCTTTCTGGCTGACTTCATCATTTTGGATTACGAGGAGGATAAAAATATACCAATCATACTGGGGAGACCATTCTTAGCCACAGGAAAGACTTTGATAGATGTGCAGAAGGGGGAACTCACTATGCGTGTTCATGATCAAGAGGTCACCTTTAATGTCTTCAAAGCCATAAAGTTTCCAGCAGATGAAGAGGAATGTTCCCGAGTTGATTTGGTGGATCGGGTCTTAAATGATAAAGTAGAGAGTCTGGTGGAGTATGAACCTTTGAGAAGTGTAATTGCTAAAAATTCAGAGTTGGAAGAATTTAGATTACAAAAGTATGAGAATTCGAAGCTGTACAAAGAGAAGGTAAAGCAATGGCATGACCGAAAGATCTTCGATAGGACATTTGAATCGGGACAAAGGGTTTTACTTTATAACTCCAAACTTAAATTTTTTTTCCCGGGAAACTGAAATCAAGATGGTCTGGGCCATTTACAGTGAAGACTGTCTTTTCGCATGGTGCAATTGAAATATTTGATATGTTTCTGGATAAGCCTTTCAAGGTGAATGGACAGCGATTAAAGCATTACTAGGGTAGTGAGGTGGACAGACAGAAAGTCACCTCAATTCTGTCTTCAACATGAGATTCCGAGACAATCAAGCTAATTAACTATAACTTAGCGCTTGATGGGAGGCAACTGATAAGTGGGTTTTACACCTACTTATTGGGTATCAATTTACGCGAATTATGCCCATCTCAAGTACATTTTAGTCTGTTTTAGTTGCATTTCATGTTATTTTGCATTGCATGTACTTAAAACTCCTTTTGGTGAAAAAGTGCAGGGAATGGCCTAATTTGGTGGTGTTGGATGGCAAGAGGCAATTGGACGCATGGCTTGAGGCTGACGGATGCACGACATGAGGATGTAGTGAAGCGGAGGGACTGATAATGAAGGAATGAAGGAAAAGAATGAACAAGTAGCGATGAGCAATAACATGACAAATCGTAACCGTAACTGAAATTTGTAATCGTAGTTACATGCACATGCAACATATACTAGCTCAGAGCGCCATGCCACCAATGCGTAGTACTCGGTAGACGAGCATCCTCTCGCAAGTCTCGCGTCTGCAAGGAGAACACACACCGGAGGGGCGTCTGGTTGCGCAAGGCGATCTTCAAGTCACGATTTGTTTTATTTTAATTTTTAATTAAATGGTTTGTAATTTATTTTAAAACGATATCCGGATCGGTGTCGACGAGAGATTGGATAACTTTTGACGTATTTTCATAAGAGTAACTAGGGTTTACGTGAGGAGATTCCAACGAAGAACGGCCAAAACTCCATCTTCTCTAATTCTTCTTGGGATTTTCCGTCATTGGATTTTATTATTGTTTAATCGGATTTTTATGAGCGGTTGAACGTTGATATTGGTTTACAATCTTCAATTGGGTTTGATCGTTCTATCTTTCATCTTTCAATTGTTTGCTTGATAACCATGTTTAGCTTTGATCCCATAATGGCTTTTGGTTCAGTTATGAACTAAACTCCATTATGGGATTCTAACAGATTTTAATATGTAGTTTAGTTGCATGCTTGATTGCTAGGGTTGTTTTACATATCATATGGGAATTCTATTATGGTTGTTTTACATGTATGAATGCTTGATCACCGTTTGTTTCAGTATTTGCATGGAATTGATAATGAACATGCGAGTATGGATTGTAATCATAATAGCATACGTATATGGGGTTGTTTATATGGCTTGCGTATTTTGTGAATGAGATAGACATATACTTATTCACCGTATGAGTTTAAATAAGGGCTTGTGCTTAAATTCAGTATAATTGCAACTTCACATGGACATATAGTGATTTTGGTTATATTGATGATTACATGGAGTCTATCATTTGTGGATGATGTGTGAGTAGGTCATAGTGCATTGAAAAATGGTTATGACTCTATTAGTGCTCTTGGCTATTTTCCTGTGATATGTGAACAATTCTTGCATGATAGTGGTAATTGGATGAAGTATTAAATAAAGTTAGGATCCCATTATTTCCAGATTTGATTTATTCCATTCTTATTCTCATTTTAGTTATTATTTGCAGTTAGAATAATTTACACTTTTGATCTTTAGTTTAAGCATATAGAAATAGTGATTTGATTGATGAATAGTAGTTTAAATTGAACAACTTTCTCTGTGGGATCGATACTTTACTTACTATGTATTACTTGTTGACACATGTATGCTTGCATGAGTTAGAGCTCTTTTGTCATAACTAAAAAAGAGGCAACAGCAACCCATTATTTCTATCTCTATTTTTTTCTTTATTTATTCAGTTCAAGTTGTTTTGATAGCTCATTTTCATCCTTATTTAGGATCATGTGATTATCTCTGCATAATTAGCATAGTAGCTGAAATTGAATAGGAGCATGTTTGTGCATTGCATTGAAATGAGGGTGATACAATAGACACTCATGTTTATCTAGTAAATCATACTTTGATAGTGTCTATTGTTGTATGCAGGTAATAAACAAAATGCAATACTACTTTACAAAGATGAAAATCGGCAGTCACGAATTCAATCCAACTGCAAGCGCCATGAATATACATGAATATATTATATAAACTCAAGGCCTCCGCAAGACTCCAAATTTCGTGTTGAACAAGTTCTCTCGGCATACCGAAAGCACGCAACCCATTGAATACTTTCATGGCGGTACCGTGACACATCGACGTGGAAAATTTTTAAGTTTAAAAACGTGTTAAAGATCATCTGGGCTCTCATTTGAAAACATAACAGAAGCGCAATCATCGTGCTCTCTCCAAAACGCACGTCACTTCCTCTCTATCAGTTACACAATTGAAGCCATCAATCTCTCCACCACATAATCATCCACGATTTCTTCCACGTTCCACATCTACTCTACCTCTACACTGCAGTATAAATCTAGGGTTTCTGAGTGGGTTGTGCAGAAATGAGTTTGGGGCTATTCTCCTCATCGATTTTTATTCATTACCAAGCAAATCATCTTCATTATCTCTATCAATTGCAAATGGGTCCAAAGAGGGCACGATCTTCCTCTTCCTCATCATCATCTTCCTCTGGCAGTCAAGGGGAGGATATTGTTGATCACACCAAGTTTCTGGATTTGGAAGCCCAGCAGGAGTATTACCAAATTGTGACCAAAACCTTTGTGAAAGAAAGAGGGTTCAAGCCTGAGCAATAATATGGACAGTTATGTGATATGATTCACGAATGCGGATGGCTTGGATTTACTGCAACCCCTACACATATTCCGATGAGTATAGTCTGCGAGTTCTATGCCAATGCTAAAGCTACCATGAGCGGTCTATCCTTGGTTCGTGGTTTCGAAATAGACTACAGACCTCCAGCCATCAGAGCAGTGTTGAGGATTACTGACACACCACCAATTGGGTCTGCTAATTGGGTCACATGTGCACATTTGGAGACGGACTTGGAATTAATTATTGTTAAATTGTGCATGCCTGGCATGAAATGGACATATAAAGCAAGTACCAATCAGCCTCGCATATTCCCAACCGCAGCCTTGAACTGATATGCAAAGGCGTGGAATCTGTTCATATATGCCAAACTAGTGCCTTCGTCGCATCAGCATGAGATCACAGCAGAAAGGGCGACCATTTTATGGGGCATAATCACAGGAAAATATATTAATGTGGGCCATCTTATCCATCAAAACATATTGCAGTATCTGCGGGGAAGCACTACAGGTAGCATTCCACACGCGTCAGTGATAGCTATGTTGTGTGCTCATCAGGGTTGCCATTGGGACAATGAACAGATGCAGAACCTAAGTCAGGACATCACACATGCCACCATTGCGAAATTCGAGGATTGGGCAGGAGGTGAACCACACCCGCGCGGACAAGGATTTATTCTCCGGCTTACATTTCCAGAGCCACCACTGCAGCCCTCTCAGACAGATGAAGCAGGCCCGTCAACCCAATCTACCTATGTTCCTGGTGATCGATAGCTCCGAAGGTTGGAGCGTAAAGTCGACTCCATGTACGACAATTTTTTGGCGTTTGCAACGGGTTTGACGAGGTCCTTGGCAGAGGCATTTTCACTACAAGGAACAACGCTTGAGTGGCCTCAGTTCAGGATAGATGTGCCATATCCACCACTAGATTCACAACCCGAAGAGGGTGGTGCGGCTGATCATTAGGGGAGTACCTTCATTCATTGGGACAATGAATATTATAAGTTTGGGGGTATTGGGGTAGTAGTGTAGTTACATATAGTTTAGGTGTATATAGTATTTGCATGTTTAGTTTAAATTTTGTATGTTTATGTGTCAGATAAAATTTGCAGAAAATTTTTAAGTTTTAGTTATTATTACTTGTGTTAGTATATTTTTAGTTTGCATGTCTCACAGTTCTAGCTTTATGGAAATTTTGTCTAGCCAATGATGATAGTGAATTTTAAAGGATTTTTGAGTATATTAGATAACATGAGCTGAGATATAATGTTTTACACAATGCAATTCATAATGCTGTTTAAATGCTTTCGGTTTGCACGGCCGTGTTCACAATCACTTGCAGGTATAAGAATTATGTGTTGCATTGCTCGATAAAAAATGTAGTTTTAAAAAGAGAAATATGTGGAAAGTGAACTTAGACTGTATAAAACATTGATATTCAAACTTTGGAAAAACATGGGTATGCTATGTATAAAAGAAAAAAAAATCAAATAGCAATAACGTGGCTAGTCTTATTTCGGGGCCCTGGCTACTTGAGTAAGTACGCCAGAGGGGATTGTCTCTACACCTAGCGCCCTAAGGTCTTTCATGGTCTGGGAGTCGTTGGTTGAAAGCTTGTTAAGGTGTAGCAGTGTTGCCTAAGGGAATGAGGCATTGCACAACCATGTGAAAAAAAAAGAAAAGAGTAAAAAAAAAAAATTAAGTACATTTTAGTGTGTTTTTAGTTGCAAAAAACACCACGGGAAAGAGAAAAAATCACCCTCGTGAGTAGCAATAAAGCAGTTAAGCCCATTGTTGAACCTTAGTTTGTGTTGATATGTTGAAACAGTCTTTGTTGCATAAGTATACATGAGTCTTGATTTAGGCTATAATTTTATGTTTTGAGCTGTTTAGCATGTGTATTCTTTGCTTAAATCAAGTTTTGGTGAACACAACACACACACACAGCATCTCTATAGAATTTATGAATTATCTACGTGTATGACATTATGCCTATAGTTTGGTTTGAATTTGTATTCTTGAATCTGGATAATTCGCTGAGGCATTTTGGACTGAAATTCTGTTAGAGCTGGAACAATGTGAAACTAGTTTGCATCATAGCTTAGTTGCATATTAATGTAGTTGCATTTTCATTGTTTATATAATATGCATTGCTTGAGGGCAAGCAATAGTTCAAGTTTGGGGGTATTTAATAAGTGGGTTTTATACCTACTTATTAGATATCAATTCACGCGAACTATGTCCATCTCAAGTACATTTTAGTATATTTTTAGTTGCATTTCATGTCATTTTGCATTGCATATTCTGAGAACTCTTTTGGTGGAACAATTTCAGGATATGGCATAATTTGGTGGTGTTAGATGGCATAAGGCTAATGGATGCATGGCGTGAGGATCTAGTGGAGCAAGGAAACCAAGCATGAAACGAATGAGCAGCAGAACAAATTATTAGCAGCAGTAACACTGCAGAACAAGAATCAGAAGCAAAACCAGAATGCAGATTGCGGTTGCGTACATTGCCAGCGACATAAAGTTAATACACGCTAACTGCAGCACTGTAGCGACCACCTGGACTGGACCTCTTGCACACACGCTACCGCTGATAAATACATACAGAGGAGCCGCGCTGCCGCTGCCGATGACTAAAGTTGCTGAGCTATTTTATTTTAATTTTTAATTCTAAGTGTTGTAATTAATTAAAAACAATTCTGACTGGTGTTAGACACATCATTCATTAGTTTTTACGTGTTTTCAATATTGGAACTAGGGTTTTACACTTTGGGGAGATTTCTAACGTAGAACGAAGCCCAAACTTCATCTTTTCTATTTCTTCGTTGGATTTTCAAGCATTGTGGAAAATAACTGTTTCTTTGCTGGATTTTAATGAGGAATTGAACGTTACTATTGGTTAATGATCAGCAATTGGGTTTGATCGATTCTATCTCTCCCTTTCAATTGTTTGTTTATTCTCCATGTTTTTCTTTGATGCCATGATGGCTTTTGGTTCAGTCATGAACTAAACTCCATTATGGGATTCTAACAAATTTTAATATGTAGTTTAGTTGCATATTTGACTGTTGGGCTATTTTACATATCATAAGGAATTTCTATCATGGTTGTTTTGCATGCATGAATCCTTGATCACCATTCATTTTCAGTACTTGTATGGAATTGGAAAATAACATGCGAGTATGGATTGTAATCATGATTGTATGCGTATATGGATCTGTTTTGCGTAGCTTTATATTTCGTGAACCAGATAAACATATACTGTTTCACCGAATGAGTTAAAATAAGGGCTTGTGCTTAAATTCAATATGGTTGCAATTTCACATAGACATATAGTGATTTTGGTTATATTGATGATTACATGGTGTCTATCGCTTGTGGATACTGTGTAAGTAGGTCGCAGAACATTGAAAAATGGCTATGTCTATATTAGTGCTCTTGGCTACTTTTGTAACGCCCCGAAATCCGATCTATCTTCACACCTGGATTCCGTACGTCACGAGTACATCATTCATCCAAACATACATCATTATATACTGAAATATAATAACATACATTCTAAATTCCCAGGTTCTAAAACTTTATAACCTTTCTCATAACAAATAATGATAATTACATTATTCTTTTCATCTTACAAAAGTGATTTTTATCCGCCACCAAGGATACATAACAATTCATTAAACTAGTCTATAGTTTAATTTCCATCTTTCTACATTACAAGTCTTCACTTGATCTTCTCGCTCATTCACATTCTGAATGGCATTTCATCTGGATACCGTCAACTTGATCTATACGGGATCCTTAAGTTCTTCTAACATCGTTCGCTGAAAATGTTTTTCATTTAAAGCAAGTGTGAGCATTCAATTGCTCAGCAAGTCTTAGCAATTGAATATACAACTTCAAGAGTTTAACATTCCTTTGGAACTTCGATAACCGAAAAAAGGTTATGAAGCAGCTTGAACAATAGGAATAATCTCGATTCCCATCATTTTAAAACATTAGTCACATTCATTTTGAATTACTTTCATTCTCTACTCTCTTTCATACACATTCTAGTCTAGCTAGAATCAATAGCACAGACGTAACAATAACGGTTCATGTATAAACAGAACATTCTCATATTGAACAATTCAATCATGAAACAGTTCATATCATAGAAACACCGAAGTGTTCACATTGTGGCACAAGGCCTCATACATTTTACCACCTTGTACAAATATCGCACATTCGCACATAGATAGAACTTCTCAAGTTCAACATCTGAGAAGTTTTAGAAACTAGCATTCATTTAAAATATGAATGAATTTAGGAAACTTGCCTTACGCATGTTTCATATACTTACTGTTTAATCGCAATACCAATCCCTATAACACATAAGGAAATAACACATACACCAATTAGTCATATACTTGACTTACACATTGGTTTACTTAACTTTACTTCTTAAGGTTCGCGTTCTTGCAATATAATTTTACGCGACAACTTTCATTACCGGTTTACGGCTTCATGACATACGGAGATGTCTTACTTAAAACGTTCTTCATCTTTAATGATTTACATTCTTATCTTCTTCTTATAACTTCTCTAGGACTCAGCACACATCGCTTCTCTGCTGGTAGTCCATATGGTACTCTGAGTGGTTTCCCACAAACAACCAACAAACAAGTTCCCGTCTCATCTACACTGCCATCATAGTGAGTTAGATCGGTTGCCAGTTTCGTATATACCTTCGCTCTCTGAAGGAATTGTTTAGCCCAGCTCCTATATGTCAACCATCAAAGGTTACGATTGCACCACAACCTAAACTTATCTTAACTTATACGAACTATTAAATTATAATGTTCGTTAAGTCAATTTCTTATTCCTTATGGCTTTCTGACAAATAAATGTCATACCTCAGGGTTCATTCTTATCCGACTCACATTTGGCTTTCATTAATCTTATTATCGTTCGATACGGCTTTCTCGATACCATTCATATGTTACATACTACCTTTGTCAACGTCTATGTCATACAACCAGGGTATACTTAACACGTTCTTCTAATGCGAATATGATTCACGAGGATCGTTTATGTATTCAACGTTCACGTTACTCATCTCTTAACCTCTCATTCAACCTTTACTCAAGGTTTTAATCTCTTTCAATCGTTATCCATCCCATGAACCCCGTGTTCTTTATTCTTTCTTAACGTCGGGTTTACATCGATCGTTGTATGCTAAGACCGATTGTTCATCACAACAACGTTGCATTCACGCCGCCTATACGCTTTACATTCATCTCTCATCATCATGACATAACATTGAAATGCTATCCATTACCCTCGACAATCAACGTCTAAGGAATCACCATCATAGCAATCCCTCATGTTCGTTTATCGCGACTACAGTCCCCGATATCGGTTCAGAACCTGTAATTACAATCTTTTAATCTCTTTTAATCTTTTCGCTCAATTCCTTCATCAAAGGTTAAATACACTTGATTAAGTGTTACATTAGTTTAACATTATGTTCTTATTTCTTTCTTGCACATCCCCAAAGATTTGAAAGCAAAGAAAATCTCATTTACGGGCATTGTCTCTACACCGGAAAACAAGCTGCCACTCTTTCACTAAGACTCACGTCATGCTGCCTGCGAAGTTAGCGATTTGGCTCTCTTCGTCTAGTCTATTGCATTTCCACTTCTAAGGCATGTGCTCCGCAATCATGGCCCAAGCCCTTCTTCAAAAAATTTTCTAAGTGTTAACTTCATTTGAGACGCTTACTTTCTCGATCTCATAACTTCTTCATTATAACTCTAACGAGGTCATTCCAAAGCCATTTTCTTCCTTATCTTATGTACTTTGATTAACCATGGATAGAACTTCCTTCCTAATCCGCTAACATGCCATTCAATTGGCTTAATCTTCACTCTTCATTCGTGTTTACGTTATTAACGCTTCTTCATTCGTTCGTCCGTAATTCGGTCATCCGAACTCAAAACTCATTCATTCTTGAGTCTACGACTCACGTTTTCTACATTCTCGTTCGTCTTTTACGAAATTTTCGCCATAACTTCGTTATAGCTAAGTTTTAATCCGTTCTTCATGAACGCTTTCACCGCTCCTAACCAAGCAATATGCATCTAACTTATACGCGATGGTTTTAAACTTGTCCATCAACAACAATTATACTACGATGGTTTTAAATTTGTCCATCAACAACGATCTTCGTGTTCTTCGTGTGTTCTTCGTGTTCTTCGTTCGTTCTTCATTTTTAATCGATATTTTGGATTACAATTTCACTTTTTCTTGGAATTTGATGTTATAGAACATCATTTCTTACTTATTTAACCTACTCATTCATAAGATTCATTCGGATCGCTCAAAATCCTTACGAATCTTATACTTCCTTAAGAAATTTATTTACTAAAATTCTAATTTCTTATTTCTTCTTTTCTTATGATTTCAACCATATGAAATCATTTCTAACATCTTTTACTCCTTATTCTCATTAAGCTATGTTTTTGAACATAAAAACTTAAAGAAAATTTATACGAGATAAGGTTTCGGATTACCTTTCTCCTTTAATCTCCTTCCGTCGGACAAAGCGTGCAATCGGTCAAGCTTTTCCTCATTCTCTCTCATCCAAACTCTCTCTCTCTCTCTAGTTATTAGATTTTTAAAATCTCATTCAAATGAGATTTAAGCTCCCTATTTATAGATTTTCAAGGCTAGGGGTATTTAGCCTTTTCACCCCCCTAACCTCCTTACTATTCACACCTCCTTACTATTCCTACCTCCTTACTATTCACGTAGCTTCCCTTGGAAGCTTCATGCTTCTGTCTTTCAGATTTCGTCCGACAGTTCGAAAACTGCCATTCTCGGAATTCAAATATTTTTGAATATTTCGTCTTTTCTTTACTGATTAAATATTACGTATTCTTCGAATTTCCGAAAAACGAAAAAACACTTTTTGATGTCAAGCGTTTTCCTTCACGTTTTCCCCTAACGTAGCTAAACGAATGAAAAGTACATAATAATATTTTTCGTCATTTTTTATTTTATCCGATTTCGCACGCTTTTCGAGAAAAACTTTTATCTAAATTAATTAACATTTCACGATATATTATCGCCAAATCTTTCGATGTAATTTTTATTTCGACATACCGAACTCTCGTAATGGCTTAGGTTATTCAAACCCCCACCCTTAGGGTTTCGTCGAAATGAATAATGTCTATTTCGCCTTTTTTCCCGTAAATATTTTTGTTCTCGTAAAAATTTTATTTTCGCCTTGAAAATTCTTACTCGCTCAATCTAGCTCAGAGCTGTAATCCTCCCGATTAATAATCATTCTAGGTTATAGAACGATTAATAAACACATAGCATAGAATAATATTAATAAAAATTCATTTTATTAATAATTAATTCATTAATCTTAAATTCTGAACAATCCGGATTCTCCGGGTTGTTACACTTCCCCCCTTATAAAAATTCTGTCCTCGGAATTTCTTCAAACCACACCCATTCCCGGGTCATCACATTCACTCCTCCTTCACAAAAATTTCGCTCTCGAAATTTTAACTTACTCTTTTTCTCAACTTCTCTTCAAAGAAGTTCATATCTTTCAAACATTCTCTCACCTTCACAACTTATCAAGAATTATGAAGTAGAATGAACAACGAGGAATATAAGAATTCCTTTAAAACATTTCATACTTTTTATTGAGGGGTCAAATTGACCATGAACTCTTACTAGGTTTAACAGCATGACGCCGTAACCTTTCTTTCCACGGTAAGTTTATAATCACAAAGAATGTAAACTACATCTTCCATACGTAGGTGATCAACCCATCGTATAACCCCATTTCAGGGTATGTTCACCTAAGACTTAATCATTAGATTCCGCACCAAAACAATTTGGTTTGGCACAAGTTCTTTAAAGAAAGCTCGATTTTCTTTTAATCATGACATACCATTCGTCTTAGCCAAATCAAGTAGCTTAGACCATACCAATAAATTGGACATCAACTTGAAACATTCATCTAGTCAACTCACTTGACATCGACCAATTCTTTAAATTCTTTTACAATACATCAAAATGTTTTATGACGTCATGATACCGCACTTTTCAAAGTACGTTGAGGACTTCGTCAGTTTATGACTTCATCATTATGCATCATTCCATGGTGGGTTGTTGATCCTAAGATCAAATCCAACACCAGATTTAATTACATTAGTAACTCCATCTTTTTACCATATCTGCATCAAATACACTGATGATATAAAATTCATTTTAATATTTTAAATTAATTTCTGTCTAGCCAAAACAATTAGCATAGATATACCAAGAATAGTTCTTTTAAAATCCATTGGTTCCAAAAGTTGAACCAACTCTTTCCTTTTCAAAAATGCGCACACATAAGCACAATTTCAAGAAATTTTGAAATCTAGCATAGCTAGATGACTTGGAATATCCTATTTTCCATCTTCCTTCATTGTCTTACTTGCGACAATACTTAATCTCCTCTAGCACCTCCAATGCTAAGTCTACTGAAAATACTTACTTTCAGTCTAAACATTCCTATACCTTAGTATAGTTCATCAACTCACCACACTTTATGTGTTTAGGAACTTTCCACAACCATATGTGTTTAAGAACTTATCTTTCCAATATGTAATTCAAGAACAAATCAAGGACTATCCATATGCTTAGGGCTCAGAAACATAGCATATAACTATGAGTCACAAACTTTTCATAAGTATGAGTTTCAAGAACCCGCACCTATCTTATCATTTTCTACCTATTAAGTATATATATGAGAAAAGATTCACCTTCTCGTCATATACATATTGATAGCATGACATACTATTCCAATGATTATCACTGTAATAACTAAGTAATCACAAACCCCCTCCCATTCGAAGGTTCGTACTACTCAGCTATCACATGAGTCCTCAATCAAAATCTTATAACTTCTGACTTTCTTTTTACTTAATACGAATTTTCTTTAGTTAGTATGCTATCCTTTACAACTCAATCTGAGTTCTTCTTCCCGTACTACTTCGTAGTACCATTCATTCATAGCATTAGCTATAAATCATCCATCGCTTAATGATCATCTCATTATTATGATTTACTATGATCACGCAGGTGATCTTCTTATCCTTCTCTCTACGATTATAGTCTTAGGTACTCATACCTAAGATTTATAACATATCGCACTGATACCAACTTGTAACGCCTCAAATCAATATATCTTCACACACCCGATTCTCAGACGTCACGAGTACATCATTCATCCAAACATACATCATTATATACTGAAATATAATAACATACATTCTAAATTCCCAGGTTCTAAAACCTTATAACCTTTCTCATAACAAATAATGATAATTACATTTTTCCTTTCATCTTACAAGAATGACTTTTATCTGCCACCAAGGATACATAACAATTCATTAAACTAGTCTATAGTTTAATTTCCATCTTTCTACATTACAAGTCTTCACTTGATCTTCTCGCTCATTCACATTCTGAATGGCATTTCATCTGGATACCGTCAACTTGATCTATACGGGATCCTTAAGTTCTTCTAACATCGTTCGCTGAAAATGTTTTTCATTTAAAGCAAGTGTGAGCATTCAATTGCTCAGCAAGTCTTAGCAGTTGAATATATAACTTCAAGAGTTTAACATTCCTTTGGAACTTCGATAACCGAAAAAAGGTTATGAAGCAGCTTGAACAATAGGAATAATCTCGATTCCCATCATTTTAAAACATTAGTCACATTCATTTTGAATTACTTTCATTCTCTACTCTCTTTCATACACATTCTATCTAGCTAGAATCAATAAAGATGACGTAAATAATAACGGTTCATGTGTAAATGTAACATTCTCATATTGAACAATTCAATCATGAAACAATGCTTCATATCATAGAAACACCGGCGTGTTCACATTGTGGCACAAGGCCTCATACATTTTACCACCTTGTACAAATATCGCACATTCAAGATGTAGATAGAACTTCTCAAGTTCAACATCCGAGAAGTTTTAGAAACTAGCATTCATTTAAAATATGAATGAATTTAGAAATTTGCCTTTACGCATGACTATGACCTTTTACGCCGAATCGCATATACCAATCCCTATAACACATAAGGAAATAACACATACACCAATTAGTCATATACTTGACTTACACATTGGTTTACTTAACTTTACTTCTTAAGGTTCGCGTTCTTGCAATATAATTTTACGCGACAACTTTCATTACCGGTTTACGGCTTCATGACATACGGAGATGTCTTACTTAAAACGCTTCTTCATCTTTAATGATTTACATTCTTATCTTCTTCTTATAACTTCTCTAGACTCAAAGACACATCGCTTCTCTTTGGTAGTCCATATGGTACTCTGAGTGGTTTCCCACAAACAACCAACAAACAAGTTCCCTGCCTCATCTACACCGCCATCATAGTGAGTTAGATCGGTTTGCCGCTTTCAGATATACCTTCGCTCTCCGGAAGGAATTGTTTAGCCCACTTCCTATATGTCAACCATCAAAGGTTACGATTGCACCACAACCTAAACTTATCTTAACTTATACTTAACTATTAAATTATAATGTTCGTTAAGTCAATTTCTTATTCCTTATGGCTTTCTGACAAATAAATGTCATACCTCAGGGTTCATTCTTATCCGACTCACATTTGGCTTTCATTAATCTTATTATCGTTCGATACGGCTTTCTCGATACCATTCATATGTTACATACTACCTTTGTCAACGTCTATGTCATACAACCAGGGTATACTTAACACGTTCTTCTAATGCGAATATGATTCACGAGGATCGTTTATGTATTCAACGTTCACGTTACTCATCTCTTAACCTCTCATTCAACCTTTACTCAAGGTTTTAATCTCTTTCAATCGTTATCCATCCCATGAACCCCGTGTTCTTTATTCTTTCTTAACGTCGAAGCCATACTGATCGTTGTATGCTAAGACCGATTGTTCATCACAACAACGTTGCATTCACAGCGTCTATACGCTTTACATTCATCTCTCATCATCATGACATAACATTGAAATGCTATCCATTACCCTCGACAATCAACGTCTAAGGAATCACCATCATAGCAATCCCTCACGTTCGTTTATCGCGACTACAGTCCTAGGATATCGGTTCTGTAACCCGTAATTACAATCTTTTAATCTCTTTTAATCTTTTCGTTCGACCTTCATCAAAGGTTAAATACACTTGATTAAGTGTTACATTAGTTTAACATTATGTTCTTATTTCTTTCTTGCACATCCCCAAAGATTTGAGCAAAGAAAATCTCATTTCGGGCATTGTCTACTACACCGGCTAAGGCTATACCACTCTCTTCACTAAGACTCATGTACCATGCAAGTGCGAGTTAGCGTTGTCTCTCTCGGGTCTAGCAAATAGCCACCACCTTACAAGGCATGTCTGGCACCGCGGCGCCAAGCCCTTCTTCAAAAAATTTTCTAAGTGTTAACTTCATTTGAGACGCTTACTTTCTGATCTCATAACTTCTTCGTTATAACTCGGAACGAGGTCATTCCAAAGCCATTTTCTTCCTTATCTTATGTACTTTGATTAACCATGGATAGAACTTCCTTCTGAATCCGTTAACATGCCATTCAATTGGCTTAATCTTCACTCTTCATTCGTGTTTACGTTATTAACGTTCTTCATTCGTTCGTCCGTAATTCGGTCATCCGAACTCAAAACTCATTCATTCTTGAGTCTACGACTCACGTTTTTTACATTCTCGTTCGTCTTTTACGAAATTTTCGCCATAACTTCGTTATAGCTAAGTTTTAATCCGTTCTTCATGAACGTTTCTACCGTTCCTAACCAAGCAATATGCATCTAACTTATACGCGATGGTTTTAAACTTGTCCATCAACAACAATTATACTACGATGGTTTTAAATTTGTCCATCAACAACGATCTTCGTGTTCTTCACGTGTTCTTCATTCGTTTTTCATTTTTAATCAATATTTTGGATTACGATTTCACTTTTTCCTGGAATTTGATGTTATAGAACATCATTCCTTACTTATTTAACCTACTCATTCATAAGATTCATTCGGATCGCTCAAAATCCTTACAAATCTTATACTTCCTTAAGAAATTTATTTACTAAAATTCTAATTTCTTATTTCTTCTTTTCTTATGATTTCAACCATATAAAATCATTTCTAACATATTTTACTCCTTATTCTCATTAAGCTATATTTTCGAACATAAAAACTTAAAGAAAATATATACGAGATAAGGTTTCGGATTACCTTTCTCCTTTAATCTCTTTTCGTCGGACAAAGCGTGCAATCGGGCAAGCTTTTCCTCATTCTCTCTCATCCGAACTCTCTCTCTCTCTCTCTCTAGTTATTAGATTTTCAAAATCCCATTCAAAGTAGATTAAGCTTCCTATTTATAGATTTTCAAGGCTAGGGGTATTTTAGTCTTTTCACCCCCCTAACCTCCTTACTATTCACACCTCCTTACTATTCCTACCTCCTTACTATTCATGTAGCTTCCCTTGGAAGCTTCATGCTGCTTCGCTTTCTCGATTTCGTCCGAACAACTCAAAACTCGCGATTATTTCGCCTTTCCTTTACTAATTAAATATTACGATTTCTTGGATTTCAAAAAACTAAAAACACACTTTTGATGTCAAGCGTTTTCCTTCACGCTTTTCCTAAACGAGTTAAGAAACGAATGAAAAGTACATAATAGTACTTTTCGTTGTTTTTATTTTATTCGATTTTTATGCGTTTTCGAGAAAAACTTTTATCTACTTTTACTTAACATTTCACGATATATTATCGTCAAATCTTTCGACGGAATTTCATTTTGACATACCGAACTCTTAGAACGGCTTAGTTTATTCAAACCCTAACCCTTAGGATTTCGTCGGGTGAATAGTGTCTATTTCGTCTTTTTCCCGAAAATATTTTTGTTCTCGGAAAAATTTTATTTTCGTCTTGAAAATTCTTACTCGTTCAATCTAGCTCGTAGCCAGAATCCTCCCGATTAATAATCATTCTAGGTTATAGAACGATTAATAAACACATAGCACAGAATAATATTAATAAAAATTCCTTTTATTAATAATTATTTCATTAATCTTAAATTCTGAACTATCCGGATTCTCCGGGTTTTTACAACTTTTCTGTGATATGTAAACAATCTTGCATGACGGTGGTAATTAGATGAAGTATTAAATGAAGTTAGGATCCCATTATTTCCAGATTTGATTCATTACCTTATTATTCTTGTTTTAGTCGTTATTTGCAATTAGAGTAATTCACAATTATAATCATTAGTTTAAGCATATAAATATAGTGATTTAATTGATGCATAGTGCTTTAAATTAGACAACTTTCTCTGTGGGATCGATACTCTACTTACTCTGTATTACTTGTTGACACATGTATGCTTGCATGAGTTAGAGCTCTTTTGTTAGAACTAAAAAAAGAGGCAACACGTGTGTATGATAATTAAATTAAAGCAAAGGTAAATTTTATTCTTTGAAGATTTAATTTAATGAATTAAATTAAATGTGTTGTTTAATATTAAAGAAAATAATTATATTAAATAAAGCGATGTTTAAGTCTAATTTATTAATTAAATTAGATATATAATTATTTATTAATCATCAAAATAATTATAATAAAAATTATAATTATTATAATGGTAAGCTATTTAAATTGGTGGCAGGTGTGACAAATAAAAACTATATGATATAATATTATTAAAATAATCTAGTTTCGGGAATAAGGAGGTAGCCAAACAAGGCCTTGTGGCCTTTGGCTTATTTAACTGACGCCTTTTGTTTTTTTTTAACTGAAAGAGTACGTGGGAGGTGAGGCAATATCAGTTTAGGTTTTCACACGTCTTATTTTTCTAAGGCTTAAGAGCAGAGTATAGAGAGAGGGTTGGAGAAAGCAAGAGAAAAACACAGTGAAAGAGAGAATTCCCTGAGATTGTCTAGAGGTAGGAGAGGAATTTCTAAGCCTTGACATCATCTCTTGCTAACAAACAATCAAAGGAATAAGATATAACCCTAATTTTAACTTTATTTTTGGAATTTCTATTGATAATTACGTTGGATTGATATAAATACTTGTATATAGGGTTTATAATATGTTAATCATCGTTTGTGAGTGCTATTTGATGATCAAATTCGTGAGAATTGGGTTGTAGTAGAAGATTTCAAATAACAGTGTTTATGTTATAGAATATGGCTTAGAAAGTACAAAATTTCATGGTCAATACTTGTTATAATCTACGAATTGATGATGGATTATGTTAGTATGTGAAGAAACGAAAACAACGTAGTTTAAATCATGTCAATTGGTTAAGAAACCAAGTTGTGGCGATCGAATTCGCTAAAAGTGTAAAAAATGAAGAAATTTGGAAAATTAAGGTTTTGATTCTTCAAATATGTGTATATGTAATGTTTATGTATTTGGAATGGTGTGTATATGTAATGTTTATGTATTTGGAATGGTGTATAGCATGTTTATTGATGTTATTACATAGTTTAGATGTTAAGTTTCATGCATTTCTGTAGGAATTTGGTTTGTTTTTGGGAGTCAGACCTGAAGCAGAGCTGCTGCAGTTTCATTCTCAGGTTCCATGCAATTTGCTACTGGTACCACAACTTGACGTAAATCTGCATGCTGCTACTTTGGTCTTCTCATGACTTTGCACCAAAGACAATTGCGACGCGTTCTCGAGCCTAGGCCTAAGCGAAGACCTGCTTTGTTGTAGGTTATTATATAAGGGTCTAATTTGGCTTGGCAAGTGTGATAATGATGTTGAATCCTAAAATAAAACATCATATCAGATTGTAGTATGATATAATATCAAAATATGGAAAGTATGTAATGAAACCAAATGTGATGTTTTCAAAAGTAAAAGATAAATGATAAGGTTTATGTTGGTTTATAGTGAGATATAAATTGAAAGAACGATTTGAATGTTAACTTGATTAATTAACCTAATATAGGTTTAAAAGGATGTAAATACGCGTTAGAAGACTTAACTGTCAATTGTAAGAGAAGTGTAACGAGATATAAGGCGGAGATTATATAACTTAGTTGTTGTTAACAAGTGTAATACATCTAATAAGAGGTAATGAAATCTATGACGACTTTAATGAATGTTAAGTGTCGGTTACGAAAGAAGTATAAAGAAACACAAAATGAGATTATGTAATGATAAGCATCATACCAAGAGGAGTAAACACCTGAAGATATGTGTTAAGTTTCAAAGAAACGCAAGTTATAAAAAGATTAAGACTAAGAGTCATTGTGGTTTCGTTATACGTGTAACTAATGCATGTGAATATGAACCTTTGAACTGTTGTATGATGTACATAAAGCATTTAAGCTGTTTTCGATAATTGGTAATCTACAAGCCAGGCAAGTCTTTCAGTTCTTATTTGCTATGTGAACTTGATGATTAACTATTTTCAATCTTTATTGCAAATAGCATGATGTGTTATATATGTTGAAAGTATGAAACATTAAAGTCAATCTATGACTACATTGATTGAGTAAAGCATGCCGATTAAGTAAGGAACTCGATCTTTATATTTGTTATATGAACTGTAACATGTATGTTATGTTAGTCCAATGTTTATGAGATATATGTTGATGCATGTTATTATGTGTTACGTGATGCATGAAAACTGTTAGATTTGTTGGGCTGTCGAGCTAAACCTTGTAAATAACCATTTTTGCAGGTTAAGGATTGAAGGTAACACTATGTGCTACTTGAATGACGTGGATCAAAAATAATACACGAAGATTATTATTTTAGCTAAAGTTGTTATTTCTTTATACCATGATTAAGATTCATGAGATGTACTAAATGTTTTATGATGTACAGTTTTATGTTGAGTTGTAAAGCTAAAGTTAGAGTTATCTGATATGTAAAGGTTATTGGATTGAAATGTAAAATTTTATATAATAACAGTGATAAAGCGAATCATAAAATAGTATTGATGCAAAGACATGTAGATGATAAAGGTTTTGATTCAGGGAATTAAAGTAAGAAGACATAAAAATTTTAATTATTCCGCATTTTATAAAGTTTAACATCGAATAATGATGTAAAATCAGAAGGTAGTTGTGTTATTAACGACCAAAGTCGAGAATTAAATTGTATGAATTTTGGGGTCGTTACAGATGAATTGTTCTATAATTAAACTGTTCAATATGTGAATGTTCTATTTATACATGAATCATTATTGTTAAGTCTGTGCTAATGATTCTAGTCGGACAGAATGTGTATGAAAAATAGAAGAAAGAAAGTATTTCAAAGTAAATGTGACTAATGTTTTAAAGTGGTAGGAATCGAGATTATTCCTATTATTCAAGCTGCTTCATAACCTTTCTTCGGTTATCGAAGTTCTAAAAGAATGTTTAAATTCTTGAAGTTGTTTATTCAACTGCTATGACTTGCTGAGAAATTGAATGCTCACACTTACTTTAAATGAAAAACATTTTCAGCGTACGAGTGGAAGAATTTAAGGATCCCGTAAAGATCAAGCTGATCGGTATCCAGAAGAAGTACCATTCAGTATATGAATGAGCGTGAAGATCAAGTGGAGATTTGTAATGTAGAATAATTTAATTAAACTATAGACTAGTTTAATGAACTGTTATGTATCCTTAGTGGCGGATGAAAGTCACTCTTGTAAGATGGAAAGAATAATGTAATTATCATTATTTGTAATGAACGAGGTTATAAGGTATTAGAACCTGGAAATTGAGAATGTTTGTTGTTATATTTAACCATATAATGATGTATGTTAGGAAGGAGAAGTACTCGTGATGCACGGAATCTGGGTGTGAAGATAGACTGGATTTTGGGGCATTACAACAGCTTCATTGCGCTCTTGCTCCATAATACTAATCATCGTCCTAGGATCCATTGTGTACCCCAGACAACCTCAACCTGCACAAGAAAGTGGAAGACTACATTCTAAGTTTCATCATTTGCTTGGCTCTCTTTGAATTTTCTTCAACACGATATATGCATTTAGAAGCCTTCACTCACGCATCATCAGCTCTCGCCCGCTTTGCTGACTCCTTTCCCAAGTCATTCATGTGCAATCTCATTAATAACTATCCTCTTTAATACTCTAATTGAGATAATCTCTACTCTACATCTGCAAATCGTGCGGTAAAGTCTTGAGTTGCGATATCTTTTTGCGTTAGCGTGGCTTAGCGCTCTATGACTTTTCTAACTCCTCTTACTCATACTTCATCTTTACCTTCTCAAATTCATATTCACGATCAAACTCAAGCTCATACCCAAGTTCTACAACAGAAATCAACGGGTACGGCTTTCCCAATATCAACCATACTCAGACTGTACGAACTTCTCAGGGCTCCTAATCTCTATCCTCCTTCATCAGTCATTCTGACAACAAAGTTTTATTTACTACTCATTATGCATAATACACGCGAGCACATAGGTTTGTTATCATATAAACACATAAAGTTTGTTATCATTTTATTTTCAATGAATTCCCTTAATTCATTCCTTAGAACTCAATGAAAGTTTGTCGCCACTATATTTTCGATCTCTTATAAGGTTATAGCCTAAGGTTTCTCCACCTAAGGTTCATAACCTAAAGATCTGATACCAACTTGTGACACCCCCAAATTTGGGTACTTCAATCCCATAGATTTGGTGTTCACTGTCCAATTAAAACATAACTAACTACCCATAAACAAAGGATATAATTAAACTCAAAAGTTTAAATAATAAATCTCCCATTATAGGGTTACATAATCTCAAATAAATCCCATGTCATCTAACCTTTATTGTTACAATCATCAGCGAAATATTAAAACATAATCATAATCAAATCTATTACATAAGCTTCATAAATAAAAGTTAAATTAAACGTCATCTAATCAAGCACTTTGCCCTTGCCCTTGCTTGTAGAAAGCTCTTCAAACTTTTTAACTTCATCTGCATTATTTTGTGCAAGAGTGAGTAAACAATTGCCCACAAGAAGGATAGTATACAATAACATTTTATGAATGACAATTAACTAAACTTTCAATGGTAATGTACTCTTATCGGAACAATAAACTTTAATTCATAAGCTATGAGTTTAAAGGAATAATGAACGTTTAAGTTAACAACAGATATCAACATCAAAGGAATACACTGAGGGTCACAAGACCACGAACTATGTTCTAGGTTGTCAAATACTTCTACTTTAACCTTTAATAGTCTAAAAGACTATAACCATCTTCTATATTCTAGGTTAACAGGTGTTTCTACTATAACCTTTAATAGTCTAAACGACTATGTGGACCATCATCTCGTACTCCAGATGATCAGCCATTTGTAATATGTATTGCGCAAACATTTTAACGCTATTGCGTAGATCTAAAATAATCCCCTGATATAGGGTTGTTCATCTCAGCTTAGATCATTAGGTTCCGTACCAAAGGAAGTTTGGTTTGGAATTAACTTCAAAGGAATTCTAGATCTTTAGAATATTCATCAACCAAGTACTGGTTGAATCAGCTAGGGACCAATAACTATTCAAGAGTTTGATTACAATATCTTCATGAACAAGGTATATCGATGAATCAATAAGAGATCTATTAACGGTTTCTAAATTGAACAAGTGTTAATCATCGACTACATGCTTTTAAACTGTGTGGGTACATAACCAAACCAAAGAAAGTTTGGTTTGGATTGACTTCAAGGGTAATTTAGAGTTTAGAACATTCATCAACTAAGGACTAGTTGAATTAGTAAAGAATCACTAGTCAACTTAGAGTTTGGTACAATAATGTAAGATAGTATAATGACATTGGTGATCAGAGATCAAACAACAATTATTCATAGCTGAATAAATACATTGCTTACAATAAAATTATAAACTTTGAATAACCAAAGTAATCTCTTTTATTTTTTGCTAAATTTAGACTGAAATAAAATAAAGAATAAGTACAAAGTTCAAGGGTCAAACCCCAAGCAGAATACCCTAGCTATCATAGGACATGCACCAAAGCTAGTCACTAGCATACAAGGATCCAACAAGGAACTAAGCAACAACAATAAACATAGCAAACTGTACAACCAACAATTTGCTTGTAATGCATCAACCAAAATTGTAGCAGTACCACCGATCAGAAAGAACCAAACCAGGATGGAGTATATACAGAAAACCACATAGCGACCCAATAATGTTACCTAATCTACCTAACACAACCATCGTGATACCTAGCATAACACCCAAAACATCATCCGAAGAACCTACAACAGAAGACAACAAGCTTAATGTATAACGTCCAACCGATATATAGCGAAGAATAAAGATTGGGTCCATAATACAGACATGCCAAAAGCAGCAAAGCAGTAGCTTCACTCATCAACCTTATACCAAAGCAGCTACAGCATAGCAAAGAGCAGCAGCTTCATCATATAGACTAAACAAGAAAGAATCCCACCCTATCAAATGATAACCAAAGAAGGCAGAAGCAGTAACATAACCCCATCATAAGGCAATATTTTCCAAAGAAATAAGAGAGAGTGTTGCGAATAAAGATTTAATCATTGACAAACACATCAAAGAACTTATGCACGAGAAAACCAAAGAAGGTAGCCCAAAAAACAAAGAAAGAAGAAAATCACCGCTAAACCAAACTCAAAATACCAAGCGACCAAGATGAGGAAAGTAGCCTGCAATGTAAAACCAAAGAAAGGTAGCCTGAACATCCCTCAAATTTCAAAGACAAACCAACACATAAGAAACTCAAACAATAGATCAAGATAAGGCACATAGCAAAGACAACAATACCAACGACATACATCAAAGACATCACATAGCATCAGTTTGAGGAACCCAGATGTTGTTTTCTACAGCTTCCAACCAACAAAAAACCACCAGATGTAGCAGAGAGACCCAAGCCCATGCTCATGCTGCAGAGAACCCAAGCAAAGTAGGACCAAACAATAGAACCTCAGCCTTGACCAATAATAGTCTCGCCCAATAACAGTCTCAAATAGTGGATCAACCTCGTTTGGAATGAAGAAACAAAGATTAATGAACTTACGCAACAATAAATTACGGTTAAAGAACTTGTATAACAATAACAAGTTAGGAAAAAGGAACTTGCATAATGAAAGATTAGGGTTAGAAAACTTGCTCAATTGAATAATAGATTCAAGAAACTTGCATAACGTAAAAGTAAGGTTAGGAAACTTGCGTAACAATAATAACTTAACTGCTCAATAAGAGATTAGAGATAGAGAACTTGCATAAGTATAACATGACAGTGAAAAGTAAACCTTGTTGATCAATAAAGTAGCAAAGGTTAGGGAACTTGCCTCTTGCGTAAGCTATACAATTACAACTCACGTACTCCAATATCCTACACATACCATTAGAATTATCACATTAATTAGCTACTTATGCATTATCCTCATAGATTCAATTTTCATCTTAGTTAAGTTATAACCTTTAGCTTAAGGTTTAACCATATTAATCAACCACATAATACGAATATAACATAAGACTTTTAGCATCCAAATCACATTCTCAACTCTTACACCGTTGAGTTTCAATCTAATATAACTTATTAATCAATTCTATATTTCTTCTTAGTCATACTCAAAATTCATTCAAGTTTTTAAGTCTTATGAGGACTCCTTATTAGTTTTATATTAACCCCATTCCATATCTTATAATGTTCACTTCAATTGAATTGAAACATTTTTTAAGTTCATTAACACTTATCACTTGCGGTTTTAGCTGCTCATTCGTCACTTTACCTCAATCGTCTCTCTTGTGTATGCTTAGTATGCTTACACAACTTATCTAATACATCATTTATTAATGTTAAACATTATTATATTTACTAATATTCATGTATTATAACTTAGAACAACATCTTTTATCGTCAGAAGCACTACACTTGCATACGTGCATGCCCGACACCCTCTGATTGCCTCCGAATGCACAACAGTCCTAAAGATGGCAATTTGTACCCCTAATAACGACATCAAATTGAAAAACTTAAAGAACAATAAGTTGTAGGTCTATTTGTCCTCATTCCGAATCATCTTGAATCGCATCAATCGGAGTTCGTATGAAAACGTTATTCCCATTTTAGTAAAACATGTCCGGTCAGATTTTCTCAACATTTTTAAGTCAGACTACCCCCCCCCCCCCCGGCCGGGGAGGGGTTTTTGAACTATAATAACCCACCGGAGCGGGGGTACCTTCTGCAGTTCGCGAACGAACATTGTAGAAAGCCAAATTAGGCCTAAAAGCTCATTTCTAACAACCATTCCAACTTACCCAAGTTGTAATAAGTTTACAAAAACCTAAACTAATGTTTCTAACACGTTTCTAACCATATAAACAACATAAACATCAAAATTACAACCTCTAAATTCACTATTTTTACTATTTCTTCACTTTTTAACATTCTTAGCAAAATTAATAACTGTGAATTTCATTTACAACCAAAACAGCCCGTTTAAATCATAGTATTTTCATTTCTTCATGTATTTTCACAATCAACAAACAATTACTAGTTTATTACATGAATTGAGCATCAATTTTAAGTCTAAAATAAGTCATATTCATACATATATCACTATAATTCAATTTCTTCGTAATTATCATGTTTTCATGGATTAGTTAACACTAAAGCACATAAAAACAATTTATATACATAATCTAACATATACAAACTCATATTTTCAACAATTATCCACAAACATCAGTTACAGAGAACTTTTTTAAAAATAAAAATAAAACTTTAAAACTAAGAATTCTACCTTAATCCTTGATTATGCTCTGTTAGATGATGAGAATTGTTTTGACCCCTTCTTCTCCTCAAAACATAGCTTTAAAATCACAGAGAATACTTCTCTCTCTCTCAAACTCTCTAGAGCTCTCTCTCTCTCTCTCTCTCTCTCTTTATTTTCTTTCTTCTTCCTTCTCTCTGTTTTGTTTTCTTTAGAATTAGGCTTAGGCTTACAAACTTGACGTAAAACTTTAACTGATATATACTTAATACAATATAATATGTATACTTAATATTTATCAGTTATAGAATTTTGAAAATCAAAAGCCACTAAGGCTTGTTTAGCAAAACCAATTAAAAATAAGGACTTAAAATCCTTATGTCTTGTTTGGTAAAACAAAATTAAAACTTTTTTTAGTTTATTTTAATAACTCACTTATAGTTTAATGTCACACCCTATTTAATTAAATTCTAGTATTCAAATTCAATTAAATTAAAACTAACAACTTATCACATTAACAAACCACATTATCAAATTACCACAAAATTATAATTTTCATTATAATTTTATTTAATAACTTAGTACATCACTTGAATTAATAAATATAATTAAAACCATATTATAACAATTCCTTTAATCCTTATCAACTCTCTAATTTAATTATTAAATTAAATTAGGATATTACCACTATGTAACATAATAATTAATTCAACACTCGCTTAATTTAATTAACTTTATATAAAATTACTAAATACCAACTTAATTAATATATTACACTTAATTAAGTTAATTCTCCACAACTCATGAATTATTTATTTAACTAATAAATAATCAAATAAAACAAATATTTATTTAACAATAAACACATCAACTAAAATATTTAATTCAATAAATATTTGAAATTATACATAAAATTCTAGATTGTTACATAAGCCTTCCTAGCAATCAACGACTTTTTAGATAATATAGAATTTAAAATTAATCATAAAAGAACCTTTGAGTAAATAGTTATCGTACAATTCAATCCTTCCACTGTACAATGTCCCAATTAAATATAAGACATGGAATTACTGTCAAGTCTTATTTTATTTAATTATATGTATTTCGATTTCCAAATGCACAACTCCAAATAAATACAAATTAGAAACTACTTTCTAATTTCATTTCACCTTGGCCAAGGATTCCTGAGTTGTCATTTATCGAATCACATAAGACATTTATCTTCTTTTACTAGAAGTGCTATATTGATCATTCATTATCTCCATATATAACTTATTACACCCAAGCATACCCTTTAATATACCCTAAGGGTCTTAAGGAATAAGTCAAAATATAATTCATTATACATAAGATACTATGATGATCTCAAGTCTAAGGATCATTTGTACTACTATCACTACAGGAATTCCTATTGACATGCAAGTAAAACTCCATTAGGTATTCCTTAGCGAGCCACGTTCAGTGAACTTATTCTCCAATAAGCACCTACATACTTGCTTTAGTGTCTCCACACAAATGATCATAAGATCAATCATCCTCATCCAATGAGCAAGCAATGTATGTACCAATCTATCCGAATTCATTAATCCTCTTTTTAGTAATCCATTGATTGAGAACATTTTAGTTTTAAGCTATCTAAGAATTTAGATCACATTAGCATGATCTCATCATGATTCTAAAAGTATTGCTTAAAACTATGAGTTTATCACATATTATTAAAACAACATGTAGATAATAAATGCCTTTAATAATAATTCTTTTATTAATAAATAAATAAATAAGATTGATTACAAAATATATATTTTATCATCATACATGATTGGCTTGTATGCATACTACTTTCAGATTAAACACCAATTTTGACTCCAAAATCATACATGTATATATATATATATATATATATATATATATATGACTCCAAAATATGTGTGTGTGTGTGTGTAACGACCCCAAAATTCATACAATTTAATTCTCGACTTCGGTCGCTAACAATACATTCAACCTCTAATTTTACATCATTAAATGATAATACAACCATTGAAATTTGCAGAATAATTAAAATTTTCTATTAGAATTAAAAAAATTTATTACAAACTATTCTCGTTCCCAAAACTTTCAACTTTTACATCTAAATATCTCAGAATCATTTTAATACTACAAGAGTTTACATCGCAAAATGATATTACAATTCAACATTAATACATTATTCGGAACCTTAAACATGGTTCAAATAATAATAACTCGGCCAAAGTATATAAATATTCAAGTATCACCTCTGATTCATATCTTTTAAGTAGCACATAACTTTACCTTAAATCTTTAACCTGCAAAATCTAACAGTTTTCATGCATCACATAGCACATAATAACATGCTCAATATACATCTCATAAATATTGGACTAACATAACATACATGTTGTAGTTCATATAACAAGTATAAAGATTGAGTTTCTTACTCAATCAACATTCATTACTCAATCAACGTATTCATAAATTGACTTTAACATTTCATACTTTCAACATTAATATAACACACCATGCTATTTGCAATAAAGATTTCAAACAGTTCATCATCAAATTCACATAGCAAATAGGAACTGAAAGACTTGTCTTGATCGTTGTTTACCAATAACAGTTTAACAGCTTACAGTTATCTGCACTTCACGTGCCCTACACAATTATATAATCATACACATCAAATATTAGTCACATAGCAACGCATAGTTGTTGTAATGTAAACTTTACTCTATATCTCATAACTCTTCCTATTATCACTACACAATGTTCAATTTGATTGTGTTAACTTTCAACTTACATCTCACTATATTTCATACTCGAAGTTCATTCAAGTGCTTAACTCTTGCTAGGAATCATTATTGGTTTTATAGTAACCCTATTCCATATCTTATAATATTTATTTCTATTGAATTGAAACACTTTTTAAGTTTATTAACACTTGGCACGACGTTTCGACGTTCATTCGTCACACGCCTAATTCGTCTATCTTGTGTGTGCTTAGTATGCTTATGCAACTTATCTAATATATCATTTATTAATGTTAAGCATCATTATATTTACTAATATTCATGTTTTATAACTTAGGAAAATATCTTTTATTGTCAGAAGTACTACACTTGCATACGTGCATGCCCGACGCCCTCCGATTGCCTCGTAATACATATCAGTCTCACAAATGACCATTTTGACCCCTGTTCCCGACATCAAATTGAAAATTTTAAAGATCAAAAGTTGTAGGTCTACTCGTTCTCGTTCCGGATCATCTTGAATCGCATCAATCGGAGTTCGTATGAAAACGTTATGCTCATTTTAGTAAAACATGTCCGGTCAATTTTTTTTTCTTCACAATTTGGAAAAATAGACCACCCTCGCCGGGGCGGGGGTTTTCAAAATATATACACCTCATAATAAGAATTTTAATTATTAAATTCTTATTTTAATAACTTATGAAAATTTGGGTTGTCACAATATATATATATATATACAGAGAGAGGATCAGGTAAGGGCTCCCTTACTTTCTTAAAATGCGGGATTTTTTTTATTTTTTATTTTTGCTTTTTTTTTAAAACAACTAAAAAAAAGTTTAATATTTTATGGAACTCAAATTTTTTCATAATACTGTTGTTTTGGGTGTCAAGATGCAGACTATGCGCACTGCTTTTGTTATATGTATCCAAATCACACCCAAAACACTCAGATTATGAAAAAAATTCGATTCCATAACATATTAAACTTTTTTTTTTAGTTGTTTTAAAAAAAAAAAAAAAAGTGCGCATTTTAGTAGCGTGAGGGAGCCCTTATAGGAACCGGACCCTATATATATATATCACTCAAACTCAAGAACAACAATAACCTCCATTTTCAACATGAATTCATGAATTTTAACTTCTGAAATTTGTTTCTAAAATCTAATTTCTCACCAATTAGCCATAGAAATTCAATTTAAAAGAAACTCAAGAACATACAACTGAAAATATAAATTAGATTATACCTCGAATTCCTTGTTAAGACTTAGCAAGATGATAAACTAACTTGACAAAACCTTCTTCCTCCTCTAACCCTTTATCAATTACAAAGAAAACTCTCAGTACACCACAAAGCTCTCTAACTCTCCTCTCTTCTCAACTCTGTGTTATAAGATCACATAGAAACTAACCTGACCATATACATAATACACATATATCAGTTATAGAACAAAAAGGTTTCTAACTGATAAAAATACCAAAGATCTTAAGACCATGTTTGGCAACCCTCTCAAATTTTCCCTAAATTATTTTCATGCTTTCCTTATTATATAGTATACAAATGTCACATTAATTAAATTTAAATCATAATTTTGAATTATCCACATAATATTTATTTAGCCAACATAATTCTTAATATTTATTCATTCCTTTAATTCCATTAATCAATTAAATTAAAATAACACTTTTACACAATATTATAATTATTAAACAATTTATTTAATTTAACTATTTCATTAAATTAAATCTTTAAATCATAAAATTGTCACACATTAATTTAATTATTATAACACACTTTAACTAAATTATTGCACAACAATATCATCAATATTTATTTATCTCAATAAATAAATCAACACAAATATTTATTTAATTCGATAGATATTTAAAATTAATTAAAAAATTCTCGTTCGTTACATTCTTCCCTCCTTAAAAGGATTCTATCCCCAGAATCACAACTCAATAAATTCATTCGTCACAGGGACAGAAGTGTCATTCAGCCGAAATTGAGCTATTATAATTACTCTCCGTTATTTAACATAATTCTCCCTATAAATACATACCAACTATTACGCAACAACTCATGCTACAAAAAATTATAAATATTATTGAAAGTGCAATATGATAACCTTCATATTATGGTGATAGTGCATTCAATGGGAGGGGCTATGTCTTCATTTTGTGAACTATATCTCACGGTGTTTATATCTATAGCTTCTTCATCTATTGCATTCTATTATCTGGATTGTGGTTTGGCATGATTTTTTAAGTACTGGCATTTGGTAAATCATTTTCATCATCATTAATAATTTTTTTGGCATTATAGTAATACTGTGAGTGCCTCTATAATCGCCAAAAATGGATAAAAAACTAATGAGGCAATGCATTCATTTTTTAACTATAACATTGTGTTATGTATGACACGGTGCTATACTACTATGTTTTTGGACATGGTGTTTGTTTGACATGAAGATCCAACATAATTATTAATGTTCGTGTTTTTCAGTTTTCGCATGTAACATGTAATTTTCCTTAAGGACTGAGGACCGAAACTAGGACATTCTCCATATATTTCCCCTTTTGTTTGGATGTTTGAATTCTGGTGCAAGTAAGCGTATATGAGACATGGACTCTTTAAAATGCATCAAGTACCAGTGTCAGATATTTGAGGTTTGGTGAGATTTGTGTAATGTGTAACAGACTTCAAATATGTCACTAACAATCATATCAATATAACAACTCGATGACATTATGTATTACACTTTCTAAATATTTGTTAGTACTTTAGAATGAAAGAGATACCCATTTTTAACCCTATTAGTTACATTATAAATATTTTTATCAAGAAATTAATATATATATATATATATATATATATATATACACACACACACACACACAATTGTTATATAATGTCATGGGTTTAGTGATCAAATTAATTCTATACTTGGATATGTATTTGCGCACAAAACTTTTATCCAACTCTATGTAACATATGCTACCAAAATTTGATCATCGCACAACAATCTACCATCTTCTTATTATATTTTAATTTATTATTGCACGTATAAATTTAATATTAACAAAATGAATAATTCCGCCGCAACGCGCGGGTTTATATCTAGTTTTTCTTCTAAAACAACAATTTTTTAAGAACAGAAGGAGTATCTCTTTGTTATTACTGGTAAGTGTATAATAATCTAAACAATAATGCTACGTTTGAATTGAAGGAATAGAATAGAGAAAAGAATTGAATGATTTTAAAGTATTTTAAATGTATGTTTGGTTGTTGTTGATGGTGGATGGGATAATATTATAACAAAATTATCACATACATCCAGTCCATCGGAATTGATTTTATTCGACCACCTCCCACATGAAATGAAAATCAAAGGGGTAAAATAAATTTTCATTCAATTAGAATGATTTATCCTCCAAAATAATTATCAAATACACTATTTTTTATTTCATTCCTCCTTCCATTACATTCCCTCCATCCAAATATAGCATAAGTCTTTTATCCAACCCTTTAAATTATCCTAAACAAAATAAACATAACACATGATAATTTTAAATTATCTCTTGAACAGAGCCGTTCCTGAGCACGGGCGGGAAGGTCTCGACTGCCCTGGACATTTGATTAAAGATTTTAGCTCTAGGAATACTAAAAAAAGTATTTTTCAATTAATATATTCTCATATATTTTGTTGTAGTCGAACTTCATATATATTTTGATGTAGTCGAATTTCTCATATATTTTGTTGCAGTCAAACTATTATGTTTTAAGCTCCGAAAATGTACTTTTCATGACCCTAAATGAGCCATCACATTTAACTTTTTTATTTTTAAAAATTCAAAAAATAATTAATTAAATATTAAAAAAGTCAAGTCTAAACAACTCTTGAGTTTTAAAATGGACGAAAAAATTATTTTTTTATTTCCAAATCCTATGTTTCTGAGTTTTTTAATAAACGAAAAAAAAGAAATAGATAGAAAATTTGGTCACTTTTTCTACCAAAGTTTTTGGACTGATTTGGACGGAAAAGTAATTGAAATAAGTAATATTTTTTATAATTCACACATTACCCTCAACTTTCAATGTAATAAATTTTAAATTACAACTCATGTCCCTAATTTTTTTTAAGAGAAATAGATTTCTTGGCGTGAACGAGTTCTCAGAATGCCACGAACGACAATTCAGGTACATGCCTTTGCTTATTTGCTCTACCTTCTCTTTGTTACAATTTCCTTGTGAACTTCATATAGAGTATAAGTTATGATTGATGTAATAATTCCCCTCTTCTGAATCTTAAATAGTAGAATGCAATTAAACATGCTATTATGAGAAACTTGAATATTTTTTGTAAATATGTTATTTAAATGATTTTCGGTGTACATATTTAAAATAGGGCATTTTATGTAATTATAATTGTTATGGACCATATTTCAGACTAATTTATTATTTTAGATTGTCTCTATATAAGTAGTCTATTTATGATTTTGTGAACAAAAATTTGAGTTTACTATTATTGTTTTATGTCCATTTGTTGTTATGTATTTAACTTTGAAATTCATTCAATTTTATTGATTGAACAGATGGACAATCAGAAGATTAAATTTTGAGATTTTATGGTTCGACAACATTTTCTAGTAACATTGATCTTGTCCCTCGTAGTTTAATATAATGTCATATGACTAGAACTTGTAGGAATAAACTTAGTAAAGAAATAAGTGAAATGAAAAGAAAAAAAAACAGACGTGGTAGACTATTCCTCTATGTGGGTGAGTATGTTGTATGTAGTGTTTGTTTTGAATACTATGACTTTGTTGGTTGTAATGGAGGTAAAAATATAGTTGAACATTCTATTTCATATATATTTGTTCATTGTTACTTGTAAAGATGCACTTGTTTCTATTTGGTAAGATGCAAATTAAACTCAAAACAAAAAATATATATATACTTACAAAGTACTAGTCATCATTTTAGTTTCCTCTCATATGTCAAAGTAATAGTATATGTTAGTTCCCAGAGGCACAATAGTTATCTAGAAGGAGGGGTTGAATAGATATTTTAAAAATTCTTTTAATCAAAATACTTATTAGTTATGATAATGCTTTAAACACAGCGGAATTAAGATATGTTTATTTTCCCTTCAAGATATAATGAGTTAATAGGAGTAAAGCAGTTATGGTAGTTATAGCAATTATGACAAGAATATAGGAGACACAAAGATTTTAAGTGGTTCAGAGCATTCAAAGATCCTAATCCACTCTTCTACTCCTCGAGTAGGAAATCCACTAAGGATATCTTTACAACTTCAGAATCTCACATATTCCTTCAATACCAGCAGTCTTGGAACTTCTTAGTTCACAATTAAACTCTTCAAGTCCAGCAGACTTGGTACTTCTCAGTTCACTTAGAACTCTTCAAGTCCTTCTGACTAGGAACTTCTTACTTCACTTGATGGTAGTTGAGTTCTTGAATGGTGCTACTCAGTTACCGTTAAGCTTGAGTTCGAAAGAACTGAGTAGTTGAGCAAGCTTTCTTTTTCAGATCGTAGAGTTGAGCGTTGAGTGTTCTTCAGCGTTTTTGTTCAGTACTTGCTTGATTCTTTCATCTGCTGAAGCTTTGTATATATGATGTCTTTGAAATGTATCCGTTGAAGCATTAAATGCATTTGACATTTCTGAGCTTTGATGGAGACTTTTTGCACAACTTCTGATTAGTAGACTGGCCCACTGACACAGCAGACTGTTGTTTCACCGAACACCTGAAAAGGTGTTTTCTACTGAGCCAGAGTACTTTCCTTAGCTTCTTCAATATGTTTCTTTGTTATATACTAAGGATGACTATTGTGTCATTGAGACTCCCGAGGTCTTCAACGTCTATAGCTCATTCCATATTTGTTGTGATTTATCTTTAAACAAATGGACGAGGCTCGATGCTTCTGACACAGACAGATGAAGCTCTACGATTCTGATCGTGGTGTCTTGCCACCTTGGTGCTCGATCTGATGCTGCTAAACGAGAACACTACAATTTCTCTTAAGTACTGGTACACTACGATCTTCACTTGCTTGACTTGAAGACTTTACGCTTCCGAGAGCACTCTACAACCTTTGATTTGGCTCGGTAAGCGTTTGGCCTACTCTACGACTTCGGAGAGGCCCTTCAAAGCAGATACACTATGATTCTCGATGCTCTACGATTCTGCCTTGTCTTCTGCAATCTCTTGATCATCTTGATAGACTACGATTCAATTGAAGCCTATCTATTACATCTCAAGATATAGATCAACCTAACAGCTTTGATCTTTTCTCCTATACATTCATTTACAGAATGATAAACATTAAAGTCCAGATCAACCTAACAAGTTTGATCTATCACTAAGTCCTTGTACATGTGTTCCTTTGAAGGACTTTACATATAATCATGAATATTAACTTTCAACATCAAATTTTAAATATGCAATCTTCCAACAATCTCCCCCTATTTGATGATAACATAACCAAGGAGATTTGTATCATGATTATTAATTTTTAGATGTAGTTGCTAAAAAGTAAATATGAATTAGTGTTTCAGTGAGCAGCTGAAACCTCTAGAGAATAAGCATGAATTTATTGATGTTTGTAGAGACAGATATTACAATTAAGCTTAGTTACATCAATAAGAAATGAGTTTCAACTTATCTCTATTTCTTCTGCCTTTTGTTCCTTGGAGAATTTGCATATTCTTGAGCTCTTCTTCTCCTACTGACTTCATCTCTCCATGTTATATCTTCCATATCATTCTGACTTAGCCTTGGCGAATGCTCGTGCCTATTCATGAATGCAGGATCTCCAATTGGCCTTCTTAGGCCTGTGGTGGATACCTCTTGTGAGCTGGGAGAGGGCCTTCGACTCCTTATTGGTTGTGCCATGAGAATTTGCTGATGTTCAGGTCGTGGAGTCTGATGGCGAGACTGACTTGTAGGAGAACTTCTTGAGAAAGCAGTAATTTTTCCTTTGCCTCCTTTGTCTCTTCCTTTGTCTCCTTCCCCTTTATTCTCCCCCTTTATATCAGCATCAAGGGTTTGAATATCTTCAGATAGGCGAGTCATGCCTTATACGAGTTCGTGGAGTTGAGTCCTGGATAGAACTATATCTACACGATTTTCCTGGATCAGAGAGTCAGTACGAGCTTCTCCCCTTTGCAGAATGTCCAAGACATTTTCTGTTTGTTTCATTTCACCCATGGAGAATGCTTGGAATTCTTTCATTTGGGTCTTTAGACTCGTGAAATTTTCCATCATAAGTTAATTTTGGGATTCTTGAGTATTTTGTAAAATAAGAACAGCATCCTTGTGCTTCTTGGTAGCTAGAAAGTGGAATTGATCCCTTTCATTGATACTATGAATCATCTCTTTTATTATCTCCCTAAGCTTCTTTGTCAGTTCAGAACTTAGGTTGCTTGGGAGAGTATTGGCAGCATCAATCAACTGAGTCAGTCTCATATGAACAAGTTCGGAGTGAACTTCAAGATCTTCTTGTATGTCCTTGGTCACTTTCTTAGTTGCTTCTGACAACTCTGTTTTGGTAGGGAGATCATATATAAGCTCAAGGAGTTGCAGATTATTTGGAGGAGAGGCTTTTGAATGTTGACCTTGCATTTGGTAGAGAGCAAGATCAAGACTGAAATAGTCGTTGGTTGAGGAAGATGGTATGTCTAATGGAGGGGCAAGTGTGTGAGGTTGAGCTTCAAAAAGGATTGAGTCTACGATCTTAACAGGTGACTCTACGATTGGATGTGGCTCAATAATCATAGATAGAGAGATGATAGAAGATTGGATTAACACAAAGTTTGGCACATTTGGTTCATCAGTTATTGAATGTTGGGATTCTGTAACTGGAAATTGATTGAGTGGATGAAGTATCACTTCCAACAACCTTGGTGATTCATAGAATTGATTGAAAGTGGACAGTGATTTACCCTAAATGAGATAGGAATAGTTTGTACCTCATGCCCATATTCTGAAGAGGGGCTATTGGTGATTAGATTTTGGGCAAAGTTAGTTTTGCCTGGGAATCCATGAGCTAGCACCGAAATTGCTGGATAGGCTTTGAATTTCCAGAACATGTGATCCCAGGAATTGAGGATTTGGGCTCTGTGAAATGGCATCATAGGTAGATAGGAGAACAGTTGATTGTAGTTAGCTCTCCTATGTCCATCACAGCCCACAACAATGATTTCAACTTCGCCATCCTCTTCTTTTTCTCTGTCTTCATTTAAAATTTCAACCACATCAATTATCTCCACTTGATTTCTTTGCTCTTCTGCTCTTTCATCCTCCATAGCTTTAACCCTTTCCATTTCTGCAATTTTTGAAACTGGAATCTCTTGAGGGACTGAGGAAGATTCATGATGATCTCTTTGTAATTCCTCCTCAGGTGTAGATTTATCTGACATAGGGACTTCATGAGGCTCCCCCTCAACTTGATCATCCATTTGAATTTCAAGCAGCTCCCCCTCAGCTGGAGCATTCCTTAGTGTAAGAACTTCAGGAAGCTCCCCCTCAATTTGAGCTGTATTCTCCTTACTAGCTTCGGTTAGTCCCTTCTCAGCAACTATCCTTTTATCTTCCTCCTTTAATACTTTTTCATTGATAAGAATGTATTTCTTGACAAGTTTTCTTTTTGACTTCCTAGGCTGAGCCATATCCTCAGCACTGTCTTCAGCTTCAACTCTGAAAGGTTGATCAGGCTGAGAAGCTATTGCAGCATCCTCTTCGGAAGTGGTGTTCAATCTGGATTCTATGATCGGTAGAGACTCTACGATCAAAGAGAAAGAGGTCTTCTTAGACTTGTGACTCCGCTTTCCTTTCTTGAGCAGCTGAGAAATGGTAGCTCTATCTTCTTCTTCCTCAGACTGCTGTTTTTTTCTTTTCAATTTCTTCAGAGTTTCAGTGCCTGAACTATCTTGAGGTGCCTCAATAGTCGAGCCTTGAGGCTCCTCTGCCATTTGAGTCTTCATTTTTCTTTTACCCTTGCTTTTTCTAATTAAAGTTATGGGTTCTTCCTTGTTGATTTCTTCTTCTTCTTCAGTCTCCTTTACAACGGACATATTTCCTGGTACATCAGTCTCCCTTGCATCACCAGTTCTTCCACTAGACTCAGATACCATTCTGACATTTTCAGCTGGATTTCTTTTCCAATTTTCAAATAGCTGCTAGGTCATCCTCCTGTTGGGATAAATGGATTCTCCTTCATTATCTCCAATTTTGTCACCTAGTGCTAACTGCAGGATGATGCTTATAAACCGCCCGTAGAGCATCTTACCATAGCTCTTTGATTTCTTCGAATTAAGAATCTACTTCCCAATCCAATTGATGAGTAGAGCTCCAAAGTTGAGTTGGATCCCATAGCAGATTGCTGTTATGAGCTTCAGTTGTACTTCATTCACAGAGTCGTGGCCAGAGCTTTTGCAATATATGCACTTTCCAACAATGTTAGCCAAAAACTCATATTTTTGGGGAAATTCCTTCTTCTTGTACCCCTTGATAGTCTCATTCTTTTTGTGATGCATCCTCTTCAGTCCTTCATGGAAGTCAATGCCCTCTCGATAGGAGTCCCTTTAACTTGAAACCTAGGGCCAGATTTATGTCTTCAGCCTTGAGTTTGATTTGTACTTCCCTTACTTTTGTGGTGATGGTGTCATTCTCAAAAACTCCATTGCTGTAAAATTCATTTATTAGCTTTGGGTAGATCCATGTGCTGGTGCCCAGAGCTTCTTCAAGACCAGCTCTCTTTATCAGAGATAAAATTTTGTGAAATTTGGGGTCAGATGTCTTGAACTCATCGAAGCAGAGCCGATAACCAATGATGACATTTGAAGTCGCCATTGATTTCTTTGCACTGAGGATGGTTGAGCGATTTTGAAAGCTAGGGTTTCTGCTGGTAGAGAGAGAGAGGAATAAGCTTTTTGAACTTCTGATTTCAAAAAGATATTTTCAAACTGTACTTGTAACGTCCCTCATCTCAATTTTCGTAGTGGGGCATGTGTCAAGTTCTGCTTTGCTCCACAATTTTAACTTAGGTGTAAAATACTGATTTGCCCTTGGCTCCTTCTGAGCTAGCATATTCTTTGAGAGAACTACGATCGTCGAGGTAACACTACGATCGTTGAGTTCACTTCTGAATCTGTTCTACGAACGTTGTCTGCCCTGGTTCTTGTGATGAACTTTTGACTTGGCATATCTCTCGGTAGCTCAGGAAGGGCTAACCTCTTAGAGTGAAGTAAGGGTTAGGTTTGTTTCTGAGGCGCTTGACAGAGAGATTTCTTTGATTAGTTGGAACTTTGTCATCACAGGATGCTTCTTTGTTCTGTAGATGGAGCTCTACGATCATGGACTTTCTTTGGTCATGTCTACAATTTCAACCATAGCCTTTATATCTGCATGGTTAGCACAAACTAGAGCATATATTTTATGGTTGTAAATTTATCATGCCTAGCTCACTTATTAATTTATTAAATCTGAATTCATCTAGAGGCTTTGTAAAGACATCAAGTGAAGTTGATTTTCAAGAGGGGGATGTATTGTAAAGATATGGTTCTATTTTGAACATGATCCCTAATAAAATGATATCTTATTTCTATATGTTTAGTCCTAGAATGCATGACAGGATTGTGTGTTATTACTATGGTACTTGTGTTATCACAATGAACAGGTATAGATTTGAAATTAAACCCATAATTTGCTAGTTGATTTTTCATCCATAAGATTTGAGCACAACAGCTGCCAGCAGTAATGTATTCAGCTTGTGCTGTTGATGTAGATACTGAGTTTTGCTTCTTCCTAAACCAAAACACAAGTCTGTTTCCTAGCAGTTGACAGGTACCACTAGTACTTTTTCTATCTATTTTGCAGCCTGCAAAATCAGTATCTGTATATCCTGTTAGTTCAAAAGAGGAATCCTTGGGATACCAAAGCCCCAAGTGAGGTGTGCCTTTTAGGTACCTAAAATCCTTTTCTGACAAAGATTAAGTGTGATTCCTTAGGATTAGCTTGAAATCTAGCACATATGTTTGTTGCAAACATTATGTCTGGTCTACTGGCAGTTAGATATAGAAGAGATCCTATCATACCTCTGTATGAGTTATATCAATACTTTTACCTTTTTCATCTTTGTCAAGCTTAGTTGCTGAAGCAATTGGGGTTTTCATGGAAGAGGTCGATTACATGCCATACTTTTTAAGCAAGTCTTTTATGTACTTGGCTTGGTTTATGAAGATTCCTTCATCGATCTGTTTTACTTGCAATTCAAGAAAGAAGTTCAGCTCACCCATCATGCTCATTTCGAACTTGCTCTGCATAAACTTGGCAAATCTCTTACACAATTTTTCATCAGTAGAGCCAAAGATAATGTCATCAACATATATTTGAACTAATAAGATTTTGTCTTTATGCTTTCTAAGGAATAATGTGGTATCTACTCTACCTCTAGTGAATCTATTTTCAATAAGAAAGTTAGTTAGTGTTTCATACCATACTCTAGGAGCTTTCTTAAGACCATATAAGGCTTTGTCTAATCTATAGACATAATTAGAGAGAGTTGGATTGATGAAACCTGGAGGTTGTTCCACATATACTTCTTCATGAAGCTCACCATTCAGGAATGCACTTTTGACATCCATTTGAAAGACTTTGAATTTTATGTAAGCAGCAAAGGCAAGAACTATTCTGATGGCTTTTAATCTAGCAACAGGTACAAAGGTCTCATCGTAGTCAATGCCTTCTTCTTGAGAGTAGCCTTTGGCCACTAGTCTTGCCTTATTCCTAGTTATTACTCCATCTTCATCCATCTTATTTCTGCAGACCCACTTGGTGCCAATGACTGGATGGTTTTTTGGTCTTGGAACTAATCTCCACACTTTGTTTCTTTCAAATTGATTCAATTCTTCTTGCATGGCTTCTATCCAACTGGAGTCTTCCATTTCTTCTTCTATTTTCTTTGGTTCCATTTGTCAGAAAGCTTAGATAGAAACACTCGTTCTAAGTGGCCACTCTTGTTTTGACCCTTGCATTTGGATATCCAATGATTAAGTCTTGAGTGTGATCTTTTGCCCATCTATTTCCTGTTGGAACATCTGTCCTGATGCCTTCTTGTCTGAGACCTTCAAGATCAATTTCTGCTTCTTGATGTGGAGGTTCATTGTCTTGCATAGTTCTCTCTACGATCTCATCTTCTTGCTCGACGATTTCATTTTCTGGGACTAAGATAGTGGTGTTGAGCTCGACGACCTCGTCTGAATTGTCGTTCGTAGTGTCTTCAGACACTATTTTGTCCAAGTCTATTTCATCGAAGATGATGTGGATCGAGACTTCAACACTCAGCGTTTTCTTATTGAACACTCTATAAGCCTTACTGTCTGTGGCATATCCGAGAAAGATTCCTTCGTCAGACTTGGGTTGAAACTTTGTCAGATACTGCTTCCCATTGTTGAGAATGTAGCACGCACAGCCGAATACATGGAAGTAGCTGACATTTGGCTTTCTTCCTTTCCACAGTTCGTAGGGAGTTTTCTTAATCGTAGAGTGTACCAAAGGATCCGCTCGAGTATAGCATGCGGTGTTGATACTTACTTTCCCGAAGTATTCAGCAGATGGGGTCATTGCTAGTAGAGTTCTTCTAGCCTCTATTAATGTTCTGTTCTTTCTCTCAGCTACTCCATTTTGTTGAGGAGTTCGTGGAGCTGAGAAGTTGTGACTGATGCCATTGTCTGTGCAGAACTGGTCCATATCAGAGAAGTCGAATTCTCTGCCATGATCACTCCTTATATAGCCTTGATTTTCTCCCCTTTCTCGTTCATCACTAGTCTGAACATCTTGATAAGTTGGGAGCTCGTTTCATCTTTTGAGTTTAGAAAGAACACCCATGTGAATCTGGTGTAGTCATCCAATATGACCAGTGAGTATCTCTTCCCTCCAAGGCTTGTTATTAGAATTGGCCCAAATAGATCCATGTGAAGCAGCTGCAGTGGTTTGTCAATTGAGTTGACAGTTTTGCTCTTAAATGAGCTTCTAGTCTGCTTTCCAAGCTGACAGGAATTGCATGGCCTTTCCTTGATGAAGCTAAACTTGGGTAAGCCTTCTACTAGATCCTTGGAGACCAATTTAGACATGCTTTTGAAGTTGAGATGAGATAGTCTTTTATGCCATAACCAGCTCATTTCTTCAGACTCTTTAGCCAAAAAGCATATTGTCTCATCCGAGCTTAGTTGATCAAGATTGACAATATAGACATTTCCTTCTCTTGTTCCAGTCAGCTTTATAGAGGATGTCCTCAGGTCTCTGACTTGACATTGATTGTTGAGAAAAGTGACTTGATGACCCTTGTTGCAGAGTTGGCTTATGCTCAGAAGATTGTGTTGTAATCCTTCCACATAGGCTACTTTACTGAAAGATATTGCACCATTCCTAGCTGAGCAATATCCTCTTGTCTTGTCAGAGCTATTGTCTCCGAAGATGACTAACGGACCTTCCTTCTCTATGTAATTAGATAGAAGGGCTTTGTTCCCTGTCATATGCCTTGAGCACCCACTGTCTAGATACTAGGTTGTGATCGTGGAGCTTGGTTCCTATGGTAAGATAAAACTCTCATTTTGGTACCCATACTTGCATGGGTCCTATTTTGTTCTTGGGGACCCAAATTTGCTTAATTTTGGGTCTCACATGTATAGGATTATGGTAGCATATTGCAGCCTTATGACCAGTCTTATTACATACAAAACATCTAATATAATGCATACTTGTGTGTGTCTGGATTCTTCCTCCATTTGGACTTATGTGGGTTTTCAGCAATCCTTCCTTTATACTTATTCTCCTTTTTCCATGTGTCCTTTGTGTTTCATGATTTGTGAAGAATGAAGCTTAACTCTACTGTTCCTTCCCAGTTGGTTCGTGGAGTCGATTTTACTCGACTCTACGACCCTTCGAGGTTGGAGAGTAAAGACTAAGTTACTCTTCTCTCTTCTAAAACCTAGGCCAGCATGAGATCCTTTATTCCTTGGAACATAGTTTGGATCTGAAGAGGAGGGTTGGACTGGTTCTTCCTTCTGTGAGGATTTCACAAATGTAATGCTTCTACTGAAACTTGAAACATTACTAGAGCTAGTTTCCTTTATCTTTTCCACATATGGTTCTAAGGTGGGTTCCCCAAAACCTAAACCTGTTCTGTCAGATGCACTTCTCTGACTGGAGATCAAGGAAGTCCATGGAAGAAGAGGATTTATTCCATGTAGATATTGTCATTTCTAGTTCCTCAATTTTAGAGGTTAGACTTGACTCTCTTTGTGCATTAAGTTCATTGGTCTATTTTAAGAACTTATTCTCAGCTTCAAGTTTGGAGAGAGAGTTAGTACTTAGAAGAGTCAAGCTTCGATTCTTCCTGAACTTTCTCTTTCTCTTTTTGAGGAAGAGAATAATCTTTGGACAAAACTCTGAACCATTTCATGTATTGATGCAGATCAGATGTATGCCATGTAGAGCAGTTCTTAAGTCATCAATGTCTACATCAGGAGAGTTAAAGTCAAATACTTCATCTATACTTACTTCATGTATGTTAGATTTCTTCTCGTCCTTTGTATGTTACCATCAAACAAAAATTTTCCACTTGAGGATCTTCATCATCTCTAGATTCGAGAGTTGAGTCGTTGTCTGAGTCACTCCACGATCCTCCGGCCACAAGACCTTTATCTTTCTTCTGGAGCTTCTTGTTGCCTTTGAATTCTTTCTTTGAATTTGATCTTTTCTTGAGTTCTTCTCTAAGAGGCTTGTTACAGTTTGCAATAAAATGACCAGGCTTTTTGTAGTTGTAGCATAAGTCGTTTATTTGCTCCTGACTGCTGTAGTTGTTGATTTTCTTAGGTTTGCTGATTCTGCCTTGACGCATGAACCTTCTGAGTCTCCTTACCAGCATAGCAAAGTCCTCATCATCATCTTCATCATAGTCAGAGTCATTTTCAGTGTTGACTTTGGAGATGTTATTTGTTGCTTTGAGAGCAACCCCTTTGTCCTTCTTTCTTCCTTCAGATAGAGTTTCTGCTCGTTGAGTCAGCTCCAGTTCATACGTGAGAAGGTTGCCATGTAACTGTTGAACAATCATTTCATGGAGATTCTTTGACTCTCTGATGGCAGTGGTTTTGGCATCCCACTTGCTAGGTAAAGCTCTCATGAACTTTATGATTAGATCTTTATTTGGATAGATCTTTCCATAGGCTCGGAGAGAGTTGAGCAGTACATTGAATCTTTCGTAGGTGGAAGTGACATTTTCTCCTTGAACGCAAGTAAACATTTCATATTGTTTGAGTCGGGAGAGAGATTGCTTGTTTTCTCTGACTTTTTCTGTTCCTTCATGCATGATGAGCAATGCTTCCCATACTTCCTTTGTTGTTTTGCTATTGACCACATTCTCAAATAGGCCATCTTCTAAATATTGGAACAAAATGTTCTTGGCCTTTTTGTCAAGTTGAATAACTTTCTTTTCCTTGTCAGTCCATTCTTCTTTGACCTTGATCTGAATTCTATTTGGGTCGTCTGTAGTAGGAGCAAGCTTGGTAGGAATGTAGGGCCCATTTTGAACAATTTCAAATAAATCTTCATCTATTGAATCCATGTAGGCTTGCATACGAACTATCCATGTAGCTTCCTCCAATCTTTGATTCGCCTATCAGATGTGCCATTGGATTTACTTAAGTTTTGTAGGCTGTTTGATAGAACCTACTTTGATACCAATTGTTAGTTCCCAGAGGCACAATAGTTATCTAGAGGGGGGGTTGAATAGATATTTTAAAAATTCTTTTAATCAAAATACTTATTAGTTATGATAATGATTTAAACACAGCGGAATTAAGATCTGTTTATTTTCCCTTCAAGATATAATGAGTTAATAGGAGTAAAGCAGTTATGGCAGTTATAGCAATTATGACAAGAATATAGGAGACATAGAAATTTTAAGTGGTTCAGAGCATTCAAAGATCCTAATCCACTCTTCTACTCCTCGAGTAGGAAATCCACTAAGGATATCTTTACAACTTCTGAATCTCACAGATTCCTTCAAGACCAGCAGTCTTGGAACTTCTTAGTTCACTATTGAACACTTCAAGTCCAGCAGACTTGGTACTTCTCAGTTCACTTAGAACTCTTCAAGTCCTTCTGACTTGAAACTTCTTACTTCACTTGATGGTAGTTGAGTTCTTGAATGGTGCTACTCAGTTGTCGTTAAGCTTGAGTTCGAAAGAACTGAGTAGCTGAGCAAGATTTCTTTTTCAGATCCTAGAATTGAGCGTTGAGTGTTCTTCAGCGTTTTTGTTCAGTACTTGCTTGATTCTTTCATCTGCTGAAACTTTGTATATATTATGTCTTTGAAATGTATCCGTTGAAGACATCCGTTGAAGCATTAAATGCATTTGACATTTCTGAGCTTTGATGGAGATTTTTTGCACAACTTCGATTAGCGATCGAACCAATCGACACGAAAGAGATCGTTGTTTCACCTAACACCTGAAAAGATGTTTTCTGCTGAGCCAGAGTACTTTCCTTAGCTTCTTCAATACGTTTCTTTGTTATATACTAAGGATGACTATTGTGTCATTGAGACTCCCGAGGTCTTCAACGTCTATAGCTCATTCCATATTTGTTGTGATTTATCTTTAAACAAATGGACGAGGCTCGATGCTTCTGACACAGACAGATGAAGCTCTACGATTCTGATCGTGGTGTCTTGCCACCTTGGTGCTTGATCTGATATTTCTAAACGAGAACACTACGAATTCTCTTAAGTACTGTTACACTACGATATTCACTTGCTTGACTTGCAGACTTTACGCTTCCGAGAGCACTCTACAACCTCTGATTTGGCTCGGCAAGCGTTTAGCCTACTCTACGACTTCAGAGAGGCCCTTCAAAGCAGATACACTACGATTCTCGATGCTCTATGATTCTGCCTTGTCTTCTGCAATCTCTTGATCATCTTGATAGACTACGATTCATTTGAAGCCTATCTATTACATCTCAAGATATAAATCAACCTAACAGCTTTGATCTTTTCTCCTATACATTCATTTACAGAATGATAAACATTAAAGTCTAAATCAACCTAACAAGTTTGATCTATCACTAAGTCCTTGTACATGTGTTCCTTTGAAGGACTTTACATATAATCATGAATATTAACTTTCAACATCAAATTTTAAATATGCAATCTTCCAACAGTATAAAAAAAATTAAATAATATATACTATACAGTTGAGAGTTAGAGAATTAGAATTTGCATCCCATATTAAACTGGTAACATGAAATTTAAATTTGCATCTCACAATAAACTCATGTGTAGATAGGGATGACACGAAATTTTCATTTGTCTGCAGTGAGATGTAGATAGACTCATATGCTTATGCAACCTACCATGTCCGTACTAACAAGTGAGTAGATTTAATAATCACGTAGTTCTTTATTTTCTTTAAAAAATTCTTTTAATTATGCACTCATTCATTCATGTTACATTCAATTATGAACCATGAACATAAAAAAGAGAAAATATGATAACCACCAACATAAACAATTTATATTAGGCAAACTTATTTATAATTTTGATATTCTTATTAAATTTATCTTACATATTTTTATTTATAGTTCAATAGTTATAATTAATAAAAAGGAAAATTTGTAAAAAATAATTTTTTTTCTTTAGAACTCAAAAACACAAAAAAAAAAATTTAATTTTCTATTCTTTTCTATTAAAAGCTCAAAAACAACACACAAAAAAACTTCAAGTTTTTTATTCTTTTCTTTTCTGTTTTAATTTAAGTTTTCTATTTTATTTTTTTTGTGTCTAAAACTCAAAAACAAAGTGTAAACAACTCAAGTTGAGCTTCTAGAGTAACGCCCCAGAAAAATCAGATTTTATGAGAATTAAATTTTTATTTGATTATGTGGATTAAATGAATTTAATTGATTATTTATGGGAGTAAGCTAATTGAAGGTCGTTCTATGACCTAGATATGTCGGAACGTCGTAGTATTTTGGCTACGTGATAGAATTAAAGTGTTTGAATTTCCAAGACGGAAATAAAAACTTTTCGAGAAATTTTTTCGAAAAACACTATTCAAACATTTCTGCTCGGGAATTATTTTTAAACTTCCGAGAAATATGTAATGATAGAATATCTTGGTGAGATAGAATATCCGATAATATTTCAGTTATAGCAAACGCAGTTTTTCGTCTGCGGACTTAAAACCTAACGGTTAGGGAAAGTGAGTTCCGAAAAGGAATTTAAATGTGTATAATGAATTAAAGCGATGATCGTATAATACGTAGGTATTGAACGAAGTAATGAATACGAGTATGATACGAAGTATTATAAGAGTAGGTATGAATAATGGTATGTTGTATATGAATAAGTATACGAGGTGGAATATGAGATTAATACGTAGATTATACGACTTTAAGCCTGTGTAGTGGACTTGTAAGATTGTGTAGGAAATTGTAATGTCCAAATGGGGATAATAATAAAGCCCAATACGAATTAATGAACAAGCCCAATGTTTGTTTAATGCAAGCCCAAGTATAAGTTAAGCTAAACGCCCAAAGTAAGAACTTATGGGTTATTAGATGATTAAAACCCATGGGGCAACCCATGGGTGATCCAAAGTAATGAGCAAGTAACTTAATGGCTAAGTGTTGTGATGGCCAAGTAATTAATGTGATAAGCAAGTAAAATGCTTATGTGTGATGAGCAAGCAAAGGATAAAAGTTGTGCTTAACAAGTAAACTTAAAGGCTAAGTTATGTGATTAGCAAGTATACTTAATGATTAAGTAAATGTGATGCCCAAGTATTGGATAAATGTTGTGATGGCCAAGCAAAGAGTGTGGAGGCCAAGTTAACTTGGTGCTTAAGCTTGGAATAGTAAGGAGGTGATTAAGGAGGTGGGTTGGATTAATGACCCTTATGCCCTAACCTAGCAACTCCTGTAAATAGTAAGCTTTGGATTTCATTTGTTCCTTGTTCAAAAACACCAACAACTTATAGCTTATTGGTTAGAGAGAATAAGTGAGAATAAGCTAGAAAAGCTAGAAAGCTAGTCTTTCATAGTTCAAGAAGTAAGAAGAAGATTAAAGATTAACCAAGTGATATTCAAAGGTAAGCAATCTTAAACCATGATTCTCTTTCTTTTCCATTGTTAGAGAAGTGGGTAGTGGTAGAACATGTATGCTAAGGAATGATAAGAATGATTAATCAATGGACTTAAGTCGTATAAGTCATGAATAAGTAATTCAAACTTAATTAAGTGATGAACTTATGAAGAGCTTATATGAACTACTCATATGTTTACCTTAATAAGATGGTATGATAAGGAGATGTGAAAATGATGGTTAAAAGACTTAATCTATAATAAGTCATGAGAAATGAAGTTATAAGTAGTTTATACTTTTATAAGTTATAAACTCACAAAGAACAAGTAAGAACTTATCATGTTTATAAGTTAATGAAGTATGTATGTCAAGATGTTAATATGATGGATTGAATCCATTTGAAATGATGAACAAATCATAAGAAACAAAGTTAAGGCGGAATTCACAAGTTTGGACGATAATCGTCGAATTCGTGAAATTCTCGAAATAGAAGTCGAATTTTGATATTGAGCTTGGAAACATTAGTTTTCAATAGAGACAAGTCTTATTTGGCATTATAGAGTTGCGAACTCGAGAATGACCGAATTCCGACTTAGAACGAAGAAACGAGCATTGAACGTTCACAAACGTTTATCGTTTTCGTTAAAATGAACTAATAGGTGAATTTTTAGTTAACGGAATTGTAAATGAAAAATTCTTGCATGAACACGTAGAGTATGTAATTTGTGGGTTAACGGCTTTTGAACGAGCCAATTCGGACTTATAACAAAAAAGTTATGAGCCCGAAAATCTCACATAAAAATTTATCTCATCAAATTTTTACGATCGAATTTGAATCTGTGCATTGTACTGAATGAGCTTTATGAACCAGCGTGCACGCCAAAGATGAATAAAGGAGTGCCATCTACAGTCATCATGCCATGGCCTACTCGTAGGGCATGAGTCTCGTCTTATAACGTTGAGACCGGATGTTGGGTACTGAAAAGTGGCGTCGCAGCGCCACTAGTACAAAGGGTTGTCGCGACGCGGCGCCAGTAAGGGAATTTTGTTGACCAAGTTGATTATGAACCTAATGGTTGCAAAACAAGTATGGGACATGTAATTTTTTAATGAAAATGATAAGACCTTTCCTAAATCGCTTTTATAGTGACGACTTTAGGAATTTAATGTTGTTTCATGAATAGTTAAACGACGAACGTAAAGTATAAGAATGTGAACGGTATACAATAAGATGTACTTAACAAATAACGATCGAGTTTCGATTAATAACGTAAGAACGTTAGTAAGCCGTGAGGAAGGATTATTAACTCGAAACGAGTTGTGTTAATGAAGTAAATTCAAGTAAGACATAGAAGAGAAAGAAGTTGGTAAGAATGATGTAAGTTATAACGGTAAGCCGGAACCAATAATAACAAATCTAATACAGGATTAGATTGAGAAGAAGGGTAAGATTCATTAGGAACCATGTATGTTCATTCAAGACCTAATGTGGTATGTTATATGGTTATGTGTTGTAGAGATTGTAAAGATTCAAATGGAGAGTAATTCTATTGTAGCAGACGTTGAAGGCAAGTTTTTCTAAACGCTTGTCTAACCTTCGTGTTAGCCAGATTTTCAGTGATTCATGTTGTAAGACGCGTGAATTGTTTTACGAAAAATGTCGATGCCAATTTTACCTCGGCTAGACTAATCTTGAAGATTGATTGATTTATTTACAAGTCTTTCAATATAGAATTGATAACGCTATTCTACGCCAATTGTTTGGTACGGATTCAAGATAAGCCTGAGTATGAATAAACAAATGTATTTTTCATCGATTATTCGATGGGCATGCGAGGTTGCCAAAACTTAAACGTACATACGTGTAAGGGATGTAGTGTTGATCAACATAGAGTACTATAGGCTAATTACTTAGAAGTGCTCGTAAAATATGTCAGACTTATGGACTTAATATCAGGTTGTCCTTTTCAAAGAAATTATGAAATGCTCATAGTCTTAAGCCAAAATTGATGTTTTACTAAATATGGTCTTTGTAAAACATTTTGAAGGAAAAAAAAATGCTATTTTGAATTATTGATAGTACTTCGTAACTATTATCCAGTTATTGAAGATATACGATTCCTATGTTTCAAGCATGTTATTTAAAAGAAATTGTTGTACTTGCTGAGCTTGTTATGCTCACTCTTGCTTGAACCATATGAATGCAGCTAAGACCGAACAAACCGAGGGATCCGACAAGGATAAAGGCAAGAAGAAGATGAACGATTAGTTTACCTTGTAATAAATTAATAAGTTGTATATATTATAGTATGATGAACAAAAAATATAATGATTTTAGAACCTGAGAACGAGATGTAATATTATTAATGTAATAAGAATGTCGTTGACTCGTTGATACACACATTTTGATGTCGTTTCAATAGAATGAATGTATAACTATGAGTACCATATAGCACCATCCGTCGGGTTGAAAGATACCCAGATTTGGAGGCGTCACATCTAGTTCATTTAACGAACTCAAGTTGGACTCGAGTTAGACTTGATCAAATCGAGCCAAACAAACTCTAGTCAGACTTGAATCGAGTCAGACTTGCATACTAAAATTCTAAAGTTCAGGAACAGAATTTATATAACTAAAAATAGCAACTTTATCTATTCAAACTAAATCACGAGTAACTAGATCAATCTACTTTATACTATTCACATATAAAAAAAATGAAATAACAACAATGCATTACGATATAATAAAGCATTTCAGACTAAATACACTGTCGTGGGCTTTAAGTACATCAGACTCGCATATAAGCTTATGGATAACTGGTTCGCCATTTGTATTCGAAATACAGGCTTCAGCAAAGCAAGAACCTAATGGCATAGCTGCCTTATAAAATGGGTTAGATAAGCAACATACGTAAGTTGGCCTAGGAGGGCAATATACTTACTAGAGTATATAATTTAGAAACCAGCAGTATTGTAGTAAGAGGGAGCATGGTGCGATACGTCACAAGACAGTACTGGTGACTCTTCATGGCCCTCCCATCTGTATCAACTGAGGTGGAGACTTTAGTAATTTCTTTACTGTCTCAACAATGCTCCGAAAAGATGGCCGTTGAGCGGGATCACTGTCAAGGAACATCATAAAACTTCATAAAAAAAACGCAGATTAACAGAAGAAAGATTGTCTTGATAATTTTATGAGCATACATGATAGTTAACCTACTGTAGGTTCAAAAACATCCAAAATATCCGAAAATCCAGAACAGGTAATGAGGCACACATCACTGTTAACACGTCACCACACCCCAGAACACTGTTAACACGTCACCACACCCCAGAACACTTAAAAGGTTGGATGCTAAGGGATACCAAATGCATCAGCAAATATTACGTGTAGGAAAAAATGCATGCGATAAACATGGAGTTTCATGTAATTCTTTTAAAGTATTCAAAGAATAATCTCCAAATATTTTCCCTTTTATTTTGTTCTGCTACCTTTCTATTTCTTTTCTAGTCCAAGAATAGAATAATCTCAGGTATTTTCTACCCTTTATTTAATTATGCTATTTCTATCTCTCCCTTTCTTTTTAACAAATAATCATTGCGCGCACACACATACGCTATGTACAGATTTTGGGTATGGAATGGAATTCTTTGAGGTGCTAAACCCCCAGACCTTGCCATCAAAGCTGCCAAGATGGCTAGTAATTACGAATGAAAAGGAAATACATGGGAGCTCTTAAGACCATGAGAAAGAATGTGGTCTAGTTGGGTTCAAATTTGAACAAAAGTTAAACCAAGACTCGAGTAACAAGTATAGGTAATCAACCTGTTGAACATTTGCCTTGGCAACAATATTGATTAAATGCAAAATATTTTTTAAGATTAAAGAGAGGAAATGAGTCCTCCAAACAACTCTGTTTCATGTTGGGTTTGAACTCTTAATATACCCTTTTATAGCATTATAAAGCAATACAAATCATATTTGACATAGGAAGACATTCTTACTCGGCCCAACAAGATTCCATAAGAGAGGCCAAAATTGGAGAGGTATTCTGTGGAATAGTAAGCCTTCTATTTTGGAAAGCTACAGCTCCAACCACCTGGAAGTTGACAAGGTGATGTCAACCAACAAAAGCAAAGTACTTGCATGACTAATTGATGACAAGAAAATAAGAAAAAAGTGAAATATATAAACATAGACGTAAGAAAAAATCATTAGGATTAACCTGCGCAGGGCCAAGTCCACTCCATGGCTGCTGCATAGTCACAAGTTCCCATAAAATCACTCCAAAACTATAAACATCAGACTTCTCGTTTGAGGGCTCTCCACGAAGGAATTCAGGGGCCATCCACTCAGGCTGAAATGGAAAGCAAGAGAGTTACATGCTGATTGATGCACTGGGAAGAAAATGTTGAACCTGCAAGATTTTTATCAAAACATCTGACTTTCTATCGAGGATGAAGCTGGATCCCACAGCTGATCATAGATATAACCATAGGTACCAGAAAGGAATAATAAGAATACAGAGGATAAAAGAGAAAGGAACAGAATTACGTTGAGGAAGCCAAGTATTTTATATGACAAATATCCTAATAAGAAGTACTTTACTTAAAACAATGTTGCCAATCAAGAAAGGAAGAATTAATGAACTTCTGTTACAAGCAGCTACAAACACCATTCCAGTTTCCAATCTGTTACAAGCAGCTACAAACACCATTCCAGTTTCCAATCAGTTTCGGTCATGTCCATTCATGGCATACCATAATTACAATTAAATGTAAGGGTATTATGTCACTAGCTAAATTTCACTGGACACATGATACATCTGGGAAATTGTATCCCCAGAACTTTTTTTCATTAGTAAGTAGGAAACCAGAGAACCTCTTTTAAGTTCTAAAAGATATATCATGACTCGTGCTTCATTTCAAGCATTCTTATTTCAACGAAAATATTTGATGGATAATATGGATCAGTGAACGGGTGAGGGCCTGTCAGTTACATGGATTAAGAGAAATAAGTTCTAATTTTTGTGAAAATACAAAAGCATATGTTCCATAATTATCTATTTCATTCACTTTAATTTTCGAAATAAAAAGAAACAAGTGTTCTGCCATGTGAACAGGCACAAACATCAATAAAAGAGAGTGCATGTGGTTTGTGTGTGAGAAACTTACCGTTCCAGCAACTGATTTTGATGATATAAAAGTATTGGCTTTGAATCTCGACAACCCAAAATCACATACCTAAGCATGATACAAATTATGAGATTACTTTCTTATTGGCTAATTTGGGAGTTTGAAACAATTATTCATTCATCACTATAACCTTTATACCTTCACAGTCCAATTTTTGTCAACCAACAGATTTGGAGATTTAAGATCCCAGTGTACTATAGGTGGGTTAAGGCAATGAAGATAATTGATACCCTTTGCCTGCATGAAGCACAGACCAAACACTATTTTATAACAGTTTCAGTTAGTATGAATAAAAGTAAATGTAAGATTCATTCATTACAAACCACATCCAGAGCCATCCTTAATCGTCGCCTGGGATCCAAAGTTTCCCCAGCCGATGGCCGGTGTATGAGACGATATAGACTACCCCTGTTTCACAAAATTTAGATAAACGGAGGTTAGAATAAACAATCTGCCAAATTGATATTGATAAAATTGTTACACATTGAATAAATAACTCACCTAGGAAGATATTCTGTAACAATTGACAAATGTGGGCGCTTTGTAACAGCACCCATGAATAGAACAACATTTGGATGACGGACACGTTTCATTATTGCAACCTTTAAAATAATCAATCACAGCTTTAGATATGGCCAATAAAGACAAGTATATCTTTGCCAAAAATGGTTCTAGTTAAAAGACCATGAACATACATAAAACCAGCGTAGATTCAAAAAAGATTAGCAAGGGCTATAATTCAATACAGTTTGCTGATACATGGAAAAAACACATCTTGTGAACTATACAGAATTCACACACTTTGATATTGTGAAAAAAAATTGTACAGATGTTATATATATGTCCTGATACAACATTAACTTCACAGAGAGTATTTTGAAAGAAAAGAATCTTTATTTTGTTATTGGCTACATCCGTTCATAAAAGTCTCTTATTCATTGTTGATTTTCTTTGAAAATTTAGATTTTAACTTATATATATATATATATATATATATATATATATATATATATATATATAAATTTGAAAAACAAATGCAGATTACTAATTGAAGATATAATGATTAAACAGAACTATATTTTTATCCATACCTCCCTCAGAAACTCTTTTAGCTGATCATCATGAAAATCCTGAATGCTTAAAACCTTGATAGCAACGTCCTGCAATAAAACTTGACCATATTACAATAGCATATTTGATTCATCTGCTTATATATCGGGATGGAAACTATTTAACTTTTTTTTTTGCTTCCTTTCTTTTTTTTTTGTTGGTAAAAGAGCTGCTCAAGAAGCGACTATTCCACATGAGATTACATGGTAACAAAGTGAATAGAAACTTTAGAGAACACCAGTCAGCCATCTGCTGACACCTGCAAACAGGCACAGACTCGTAACCTCAGAGAAATACTATATATGGAAACTTAAAATCATGGAGGAACACTAAGCAAAACCTAACTGAATGAGATTTTAGGGCTGGAGGTTTAGAAATGGGATGAATGGCTCCATTAATCATCAGATATTTAAAATAGAGTTGAATGTGCCTGTGCCTGATAATCAAAATGCAGTGCTTTAATATTTACAATAGAGCTGAATGTGTAAAAAAGTTTGTGCACGTTGTTCTTTGATACTCATCCATGTGCATGAGAATCAAAAATGCAGCATTATCGGTTATCACTAATTCAAGTAACTGTTACTCTTCATAAGACTTATATTAGTAACCAAGGAAAACAAAGGTGTGTGATCATATTTTTGTACAATCTATCAAGTTTACATTTCATATCGTTTGAAATAAATTAAAAGTATATGTGGTTAGGCAATTGGTAATTGCCTAGGAATAATTGTCTTTGTGTATAAAAGAGCTTTTTATCTATAAAATGTGGCATGTCTTCATATCACCAAAAAGGAAACCTCACATTTTATAACAGTTCAGCTGCACATTGAAAAAAAAAATCAACTTCATAAATGGTTTATGTCAACAGAATCAGACTTTACTCTATCCTCACAACACTGGCAATAAATGATTAAATGGCAATGATATAATACTAACCGATCCATGCCATTCGGCACGATGAACTGTTCCAAAAGAACCTGTGAAGGGGAACAAAATGTATATTAATCACTTCAATTAGTTTTGAGAAAGTAAAGTATGGATAATTTCAAGGAAAGAATAACCAATAAATAATTGCGGAATAAGTACCAGCGCCAATACGCTCCTTGATATGCAATTCATCCCATGAGATCTCAAGCCAATCCATTGCAAGAGAAGGCTCAATAGTCAAGTATCTTGGGACAGTAACAGAAGAAAATTTTCCTTGTTTCTCGAGTATACTCTCAACCTCCGACAAATCTGATTGTCCCGAGAAGTTCACTTTAGGTGGTTGTATACCAGCATTGCTTGTATCTATGCTCTCAGATACAACTATTTCTTGGTCTCCACCAGGTATAGAATATTGATCCATTAGTATACCCCCAGCAGCAATGTCTACGGTTTCAAGTGATGTTAGTCCTTCAGAATTTTGATTAATTGGACTGTACATGGTCTCTTTTCTATTTAGACACAAGCTAGCATCCTCGACTGCACACCCTTCTTCCTTGCTGCCTGCAAAAGATTAATCTCAACAGAGGTTCTATGTTGACAATAATATTCTGAGATCTTGAGATCCCAGATATTTACACCAAAGATTTATATATTGCTTAATATACAAGAACTGAAGGTCAACAAGCTTCCCCCATATACTAAAGCAACCTTGTGCTGAAGAAAATAAGTCAACCTGCTCAACCTATATATGGATGTTCTACATTTTCTACAATCTAATGCAAAACAATTCAAGCAGCTACTAAAATCCAAATCTTGTTTTTCTTTTTCTTTTCAAAGAAAATACAACAGTAATAATGCTTAGCCCTTAGCATTAAATAAAGCATATATCCTATTCACGATTATTAATTGAGATACCATGTGTAAACCCGAGAAATCGGATAGCCTTGTAATTAGGCTTTCGATGTAAATATCTAATACAACAATTTTTTTGATATTATCACGTGTTAGGTTGTGTTATGTGTTTCTAGGTCGATTAATGACCTAGTTTACGTGTTACGTAATTATGTATGAGTGTTGGGAGTTTTTGGGAGAAAATAATTTTTTTCAAGAAAAAACAAACACTATTCATAAAAACGCAGAAAACACTAATAAACTTTCTTTTTAAAAAAAATTGAATTACGTCATAGCGTTTATTTGAAAAGGGGAGATGAAATCTCTAATAAATGTTTTTTCGAAAAAAAGTCGTAAAAACACTTTTTCGTTTTTTTTTTCAATATTTAGAAGAACGACATAGCATTTATTCGGGAAATGGGGATTGGTGGCGAAATCAGATTTTCATTAATCGAAAGTCAGTTTTTTGGCCGAGCGGAGTACGAAAACGTAACCGAAAAGGTTAGGAAATCTAATTAAAAAGGAAATGAGAAACCAAATTAATTTTGGTCTAACCAAGCCTAGGATTTGAATGACTTGGTTAGGAATTGAAAATAGGGTTAAGCTAATGGGCTAGTTAATATACTAGCCTAAGTGTTAATTTAATTAAAAGTAAGAATTAATTGAGCCCGAGTGTAGAATTATTTGTCGCCCAAAGCAAAGTATGATAAAAGTGGTGGGCTAGCCTATGCGGAAGACCAAGCTAAAGAATTGATCCAAAAGGGAGCCTAAACCAAACCCAATTGAGAAAGTCAAAATTGGGTCAAAGTGTTGGAAGATTAAGATGATAAAAGAATAAAACAAAAAGCGAAATGAGGGATAAATAAGATGGGGAATATCCGAATGGCTAAGGGAATAAAAGGGACATGTTTCACTTAAAATCAATTTTTCATATGGGATAAAGATGATGAAAAGCAAGTGAGGTGCATGTGTCAGATGTTGGGTAATTTATCATGTGTGAGAAATAAAAAGCAAAAAGGACTGCGCAAGGGGGAAGAGTCGGGGAGGTGGTGATAAGGATATGCCTAGCTAGAATTTAAATGGAGTTCATAGATCGGATCAGGTGCAAGTTCTAGTTGAACCCGTGACGAGAGGCCGAGCTCAACGCTTTAAGGAAAGACTTAGGACTTATTAAAAGAGCTTGGAGTGATGAAGGAACAATTTTGAAGACCTTAGAGTTGGAGTTTCATAAATATGATGGAAGTATTTGTTCCAAGCCAAGAGTCTCAAGGAAGTTTTCAACCAACCCAAGACGCCGTGCCATGTCACTATCGAAACCGTAGCGGCTGCCCAAGATCGTTGTTCTGCAAGCAGCGCTGACCCGCCAGACAAATGCTTACCACGCCAGCAGCAACATGTTTTTTTGATAGTGATTAAGCGTCTGCCAAGCTAAGACCGCAAGACCCCACACCATAACGACAGAATTTTGGGCGCGTTTTTTACCAGATTTTCCTTAATTTATCAGATTTCTTTCATATTTTTAGGGATTTTCATATTTTTATTATTTCTAATATAATTAGGATTCTAATAGGTAGAGTTTTGGTTACTAAAACAAGTTATTGATTCCTTATAGGATTCTAGGGTTTTCTTATTAGTATAAATAAGTCATATGAATGTACTTCAAATAATAATTCAATAATATTCAGATTTAATTACTTGTGAGATTATTCTCTACTCTTGGTTCTTTGAAGAATTCCCAAGTAATTTCTTAGTTTATTCTTTAAGATTCAATTTGACTTATCATACAACAATTCATAGTTGTGTGTGGCGTCTTCTACCGCATCAATCGTCGATTGTGTCGAGGTTCCTGTTTCAATATAAACAACGGGTTTAAGTGTCGTTGGTGTTCCATTCAACACTGATTTCATTGCTTGATCGATTGTACCAAGGTTCTCGTTTCAATTAGACGTTAGGTTGAGGTGTCGAGAGAGTTCCACTTTATTAATTGTGTTAGAAACGATTCGGGCGACAACCACCTCACGCAAGCGTACCATGAAGTCCATCATTTGGTATCAGAGCTAAGTGTTCTAGCGATTTACTTATCCTTTAAATTTCTGTTGAAATTGTTGAGTAAAAAAAAGAAAAAAAAAGTATAGAAAGATTTTCCAGATTTTAAATTTTGTCGAATGCATGCTATTGTGAGATTTCATACCTTCTATATTTTGTTTCGTGATAAGTTATTTTGACTTGATTAGTAAGACTGAGAATTTTGCTAGGTGAGTTCAAGAAGAACCTGATAGAGAGAATATTTAGAGGTAAGAGGCTCAGTAGTGAGATTAATCGAGGATAAAAGCCAAATTGTGAGTGCATATACGAGTGAAGTCATTGATTCGAGCGAAACACGTAAGGGAGTGGTGAGGAAACTGTTAGCTACTAACCTTTATTTTGCAAGAGATATGTCTAACTCAAAGGACAAGGGCACTTATGAAGAATCTTCCTCGACATTTGATTCAAAGTTGATGATGGAGGCTATGATGAAAGAGTTTTCCAGACAGTTAGGAATGGCTATGGAGCAAGTGCATGTACACCTCGATCAAATGAGCGAAACCTGAGGGGAACAATCCCAAAAATCCCAAGGGGGACATTTGAAGGGTAAAGCACATCAAAGGGGATCTAAAATGGAGGAAAATGACTTCGAAGGTGGGTTTAGTGGAGTAAGAACGTGAATCTGATTTCCTACAACTGAGGCAACGAGATGCTAGAGAAAGGGGAGGGAGGAATAAGGAAGATGACAACTTGAGTAGCATCAAGATTCCCAGCTTTCCAGGGAAGGAGCGATCCAGAGGCATACCTAGAATGGGAAAATAAGATAGAATGGGTATTTGACCGTCACAATTATTCAAATATCAAGAAAGTCAGATTAGTCGTTACCGAATACTTGGTGGGATTGGTTGATTACTAGCAGGAGAAGATGTGGGGAACGTCCACTTGAAACTTGGGCAGAGATGAAAACAGTGACGAAAAAGAGATTCGCACCGAGTCACTACCATCGAGATTTGTTTCGCAGTTTGCAAAATCTAAAACAAGGAAGTAGGAGTGTGGATGAATACTTCAAGGAGATGGAGATGGAGATGTTGATGGCTCGAACTAATATAGATGAGGATAGTGAGGCAACAATGGCGCGATTTTCAGCAGGGCTAAATTGGGATATAACAGACTTAGTAGAACGACATTATGTGGAATTGGGGAATATGGTACACATGGCTATAAAGATTGAGAAACAGTTTAAGAGGAGAGGAGGCTAGCGTTCTAATCCCACCACGAGGTTGACATGGAAATCTAATGCTGCAAAACAAAGGGAGAAGCCAGTTGTGAATAAGCCGAAAGTGGAGTTTAAACCGGATTTGACTAATCGTGGAAAACAAGGTAAAACTGAACATTCTTCTTTTAGTTACAATCGAGATATTGTTTGCTTTAAATGTCAAGGCAGGGAACATATTTCTAGTCAATGTCCAAATCAAAGAACTATGTTGTTGCTTGACAATGGAGAGGTGGAAACCGAGGAGGAAGATAGTGATACCGATTCTATGCCACTATTAGAGGAGGTTGATGATAGGGAGGTTGCTATGCATGGCAAGATGTTGGTTACGAGGAGAGCGCTTAGTGCGCAATTGAAGGAGGAAAGTTTGGAGTAACATGAGAATTTGTTTCACACTAAGTGGCTTGTGTAAGGGAAAATTTGCTGCATGATAATTGATAGTGGGAGTTGCAACAATGTGGCAAGTACAACCGTAGTGGAGAAACTAGGATTGTCAACGACCAAAACAGGTGTTGGTAACATTTACCATTGGGAAATATGTGAATGAGGTTTTGTGTGATGTGGTTTCGATGCAGGCTGGCCATTTACTACTCGGAGACCATGGCAATTTGATAGGCGTGTGAAGCACGATGACTTCACCAATGAATACTCTTTTGTGCACAATAAGCGGAAGGTTACTTTGTCCTTTGTTAGGTGCATAAGGATCAAATTTATTTGCAAAAAGACCATGTTCAAAAAAAAAGAGAGAAGAAAAGAAAAATCAAAAGAAAAAAAGAGAGAAAAACAAGTATATTTGCAAAAAAAGTGTGTGGGGCGAGCTTTGGTTTCTAAATAGCCTATGATTTTACTTCGGTATAAAGAGACGCTTTTGAATACTAAAGCTAATGATTTGTTGCCTAGTGTTGTTTCTTCTCTTCTACAGGATTTCAAAGATATATTTCCCGAAGAACTTCCTCAAGGACTACCGCCTATTCGGGAAATTGAATATCAAATTAATTTTGTTACCGGTGCGACCATTCCAAACCGTCCGGCTTATCAAAGTAATCCTGAGAAGACGAAGGAGTTACAAAGACAAGTTTACGAGCTAATGGAAAAGGGGTTCGTAAGAGAAAGTATGAGTCCGTGTGCAGTTCCAGTCATCTTAGTGCCAAAAAAAGATGGAAGATGGAGGATGTACATCGATTGTCGAGCGGTAAATAATATTAAGGTAAAATATTGACACCACATTCCTCATTTAGATGACATGTTAGATGAATTGCATGGGTCTTGCATATTTTCAAAAATTGATTTAAAAAGTGGTTATCATCAAATTAGAATGCAAGAGGGTGATGAATGAAAAACTGCATTTAAAACGAAATATGAGTTGTATGACATGTTAGTGTTACCTTTTAGTTTAACTAATGCACCTAGTAGTACATTCATGCGATTAATGAATCGTGTGTTGCGTCCATTCATTAATTGGAAAATTTGTGGTTGTTTACTTTGATGATATTCTTATTTATAGCAAAAACTTAGAAGAGCGTGCTTTGCATTTAAAATCTGTTTTAGATGTGCTTAGGAAAGAAAAGTTATTTGCTAACATGGAAAAGTGCACGTTTTGTTCGGATAGAATTGTTTTTCATGGCTTTGTTGTGAGTTCACAGGGAGTCCAAGTTGATGAGGAGAAAATCCGAGTGATCCGAGTCCTACAAATGTGAGTAAAGTGTGAAGCTTCCATGGACTCGCAAGTTTCTATCGACGCGTTGTTCGGAATTTCAGTGAGATTACAACACCATTGACCGAGGTCATCAAGAAAAGTGTGGGTTTTAAGTGGGGTGATGAACAGGAAAAGACATTTAAATTGATTTAAGCATAAATTGACAAATGTTCCTTTACTTATTTTGCCTAACTTTACTAAAACTTTTGAGATTGAGTGTGATGCTTCAGATTTAGGGATTGGAGCTGTTTTGATGCAACAAAGAAAACCAGTGACGCATTTCAGCGAGAAATTGAGTGAGGCAGCTTTGAACTATCCATTTACGACAAGGAGTTGTACGCATTAGTTAGAGCATTAGAGACATGGCAACACTACTTGTGGCCCAAGGAATTTGTGATCAATATCGATCATGAATCATTGAAATACTTGAAGTGGCAACACAAGTTGAACAAAAGACATGCGCGATTGATGGAGTTTATCGAGACATTTCCATATGTCATTCGATATAAGTAGGATAAGGAAAATGTCGTTGCAGATGCTTTGTCTCGAAGGTATGTTTTGATAAATAATCTTGATTCGAAATTATTTGGTTTTAAGCGAGTTAAAGAATTATATGCTAATGACCTTGATTTCGGTAAAGAATTTAAAACTTGTGAAAAGAATGTTGTAGGAAAATACTTCAAAATGGATGGGTTCTTGTTTTGTGAGAATAAAATGTGTATACTTGCATGTTCTTTGCGTGAGTTGTTGGTTAGGGAATCACATGGGGGTGGTTTAATGGGACACTTTGCTGTGGATAAAACTTTGGCTGTTTTAAAAGAACATTTTTATTGGCCTCATATGAAACGAGATGTTGAAAGAATTTGTGATAGATGCATTACTTGTCGACAATCTAAATCTTGTGTCAACCCCTTAGATTATATACACCATTGTCTAAACCTAATGAACCTTGGATTGACATATCAATGGATTTTGTGTTAGGTTTACCTAGGTCTAAGCATGATAATGATTCTTTATTTGTGATTGTGGATAGATTTTCAAAAATGGCACATTTTATTCCATGTCACAAAACCGATGATGATTTGTTCGTTAGAGAAATTATACGCTTGCATGGTATGCCTAGAACAATTGTTTCTGATCGAGATGCTAAGTTCTTAAGCTATGTTTGGAAGACTTTGTTGTGTAAATTGAGAACTAAGCTGTTATTTTCCACAACTTATCACACACAAACCGATGGTCAAACTGAATTAGTAAATAGGACTTTGTAATGCGAGCCGCGCCATAGCAACAAAGTTTTTCATATCTTTATTATTTCTAATATAATTAGGATTCTAATAGGTAGAGTTTTGGTTACTAAAACAAGTTATTGATTCCTTATAGGATTCTAGGATTTTCTTATTAGTATAAAAAAGTCATATGAATGTAATTCAAACAATAATTCAATAATATTCAGATTTAATTACTTGTGAGATTATTCTCTACTCTTGATTCTTTGAAGAATTTCTTAGTTTATTCTTTGAGATTCAATTTGACTTATAATACAACAATTCATAGTTGTGTGGAGTTGTAACAACCCGGGTCAAATCCCGAGTCCGGAACAAATCTTGGGTCAAATTCCAAGTCCGAATCGAATCAAATCCATCAAAATAAGGCCTCAAACTACTGGCCCAATAGTATCTTCTTGGGTCAACTTAGCCCACCACAGGCTCACCCAAAAGGTCATGACTTGAAGGTACTTTTGCTACCTATATGTTGAAAGGTGAATCTAACTTCCGGTGGGAGGCTAATCAGAACAGGATTGGAGAGGGAGTAGTAGCATGGGAACGATTCAAGGAGTTGTTCTTCGAGAACTATTTTCCCCATGACATGCAGAATCAGATGGAGATAAAATTTCTCGAGTTGAAGCAATGGGACATGTCAGTGCCCCAGTATGCAATCAAGGTCAACGAACTGTCTAGGTTTTCTCCACATCATGTGGACACAGAGGAAAGGAAAGCACGTAGGTTTGATCAAGGGTTAAAGCCCTTGCTCCGCGATAAATTATTGGTGTTACAGATCTACTCATTCGGGACGATCCTAGAGAAAGCTATAATAGCATAGGGAGGAAGCAATGCGTTAAGCCAATTCAGTCAGGAGGGACATAGCGATAAAGCTGAAGGAAGCAATAAGAGAAAATGGAGCGACAACAGAAATCCAAGAAATTCTGAAAATAAGCAAAGAGACCCGAAAAAGAGGGTCGGATGGTGTAATAATTGTGGGAAGTGGCATACGGGGCATGTACAAAAGCCAAGAAGATATGTTATAACTGCGGGCAAGAAGGACATCTCTCCTGATTACCCCAATCCAAAGAAAGGAGTATGTTTTAATTGTGGATCGAAAGATCATCAAGCAAGAAATTGTCCGAAGAAAGGCACAAATGGAGGAAGCGGAAGTAAGGGTAAGTTAACACTAGCCAAATTAAAATTTTTAAAGAAATAAGATAATACTTTCGGTGAAGGTAGTGGGAAAGATGATGGAAATTATATCCGTCTTTTGATGTAACGTTGTTAGAGTGATTTCGGGGACGGAATCCTTACATGGGGGAAGAATGTGACAACCCGAGAAATCGGATAGCCTTGTAATTAGGCTTCCGATGTGAATATCTAATAAAATTTTATTAATATTATTATTTGTTGTGTTTTTAGGTCGATTAATGACCTCATTTACGTGCTACGTAATTATGTACGAGTGTTGGGAGTTTTTGGGAGAAAATAAATTTTTTCGAGAAAAACGCTAAAACACTATTCATAAAAACGCTAATACACGTTCTTTTTCAAAAAAATTCAAATTACGTCATAGAGTTTATTTGAGAAGGAGAGATGAAATTTCTAATAAAAAAAATTTCGAAAAATAAAATCGTAAAAACAATATTCACGAGAAAAAGGCTTTCTTTTTTTTCAATTTTTCAAAGAATGACATAGCGTTTATTCGAGAAATAGTGATCGGTGGAGAAATTAGATTTTCATTAATCGAAAGTCGATTTTTCGGTCAACCGAGCGGGGTACGAATGTAATAACCCGATATTTTCTATATAATTAAATCAGAAATTTTGCGTATAATTTTTTTTTATTTTAAAGATGGGAATACGTGCAAGGTAAAGTATATGTATGTGATAAATAAAATTTATTTATTACATGAATAATTTTAAATAAATTTTTTAGAATTTTTGATCATTATATTCTAATAATAAATTAATTTGGTAGTAATAATATTTTATTAATTAATTTCTATGAAAATATGATTATATATTATTTCAATAATATATGAAATAATTATTGGAATTATTTTAATAATTATTTTATTATATGAATTTTAGTTCAAATTAGTTAAGTTAATTATTTTAACTTAATTAATAATGTAATATATGTAAGATTAATCACATATGGAATCCAAACCCTAATTCTGGATTTTGAACAAGGAATGAGAATATGGATAAATCAACTTTTGGTACCTGTACTGTGACACGACTTACAATTTGGTACCCGAAGTGAAAAGTTATAAACTGGTGATTGTAGTCGAAAAATGTTACACTCCTTTAAACATTAGGGATACGACTTACAATTTGGTACTAGAAGTGAAAAAAGTTAAAAACTGGTGATTGTACTCGAAAAATGTTGTAATCTGGTGCTTGTTCCAATTTTTAAATAATCGTTAAAATTGATCCAACGGGAGAGACAAACATACAGAGAAAGAAGCGAAGTCGACGCGAAGAAGATCCTCGATGTTTTGTTTCATCTTTCCTTGCCTCACACATTCGCACAATTGCTCCACAGTGGCACCGACTTGGGAACTCTGGTGTAATCCATTCATTTTTATTGCATGAACTACAATCTTCTTTCCCGATTTCATTTACGATTCCACTCCAAGACGAGCTCATCCTTTCAATTAAACATTGAAAACCTTTTAATAAATATATGAGAACCAGTAATCAATGGAGAATCGAGACAAAAAGAATGAGAGAAGAAGGACAGAAGAAGAGAACCCTAATTTTCAAACAGAATAAAGATGAAACCCTACTGTTTAACGGAATGTAACATTTTTTCGAGTACAATCACCAGTTTACAACTTTTTTCACTTCGGGTACCAAATTATAAGTCGTGTCCCTAATATTTAACGAAATGTAACCTTTTTCGAGTACAATCACCAGTTTGTAACTTTTTTCACTTCGGGTACCAAATTGTAACTCGTATATCATGCTAAAACCCTAGTAATAATTTGTTAAACCCTATTTTGAAACTCAATTATGAGTTCGAGACTTATGTAATTGTGTTTTTATGATTAAGGTTAAGTATTATGGAATTTAATGATAATTAGGGAAACCCTAATTATTGCTTAGAAAACCCTAATGATTAGAACTCTAATTGTCAAATTGGGAACCCTAAATGCTAAAATAAAATCCTAATTGCTAATTGTAAGCCCTAATTACTAAATTAGTAATCTTAATTATAATTTGTGAATCTTAAATCCTAATTTCAATATCTTATGTAATTAGGAAACATAATGTTGTTATGAAACCCTAATTTTCCATTTTTAGAAACTAATTTTTTGTTATTTTAAAGCCTAAATAAAAAATCCTAGAAATCCATTCTTTTTAAACCTTAGGGTTAACCCTAAGGGTCAAACCCTAAGGGTTTGCCAAGTTACATGATTGCCATTAAAATTGTGATCAAAAAGACCCCCTTGCATTATTGAAGCTAACTTGTAGATCTTGACCTATTGGGAGTTGTTGGCCAACCCTACACTAGCCATGTGACTAAAACTCCAGCAATCAGCCATCTTATATCACCAAATTCATTGTATACAAGTAGTATATATAGATCAAGAGAGAGAAAAGTGCTCATATTTGCCCATTTGTTCATCAAACACTCATCCAAAACTCTCTCTCCAAACCCACGAAAATCTCTAGCACTTCAGTCCCGAAACAAATGCCCACTATCACTCATAGCAAATCAGAAGACTAGGATCAAGAATTGGTTCATAAAGGTATAAACCCTAACCAAAAAATCTGAACTTTGATTCCATGTTAGATCTGGTGTTAATGTTTAAACATGTTATTTGTAGTCCATATAGTTGATCTGGGTTGGTAGATGATAGATCCATAACATCTAAGTGCATGAATTTGAAGTTTTCAAAAATCTGGAAATCTGAAAAAAATGTTGTCTGACAACGAATGTCAGACCTCATAGATCCTTATCTGTTTATATTTTTAGTTGTTTAAATGTTTGAAGTTGTAGTTTGTCATGTGTACTTTGATCTAGAACTTGAATAAAGCCCAAATCATGTCTAGATTGAAAGTTATAGGTGGTCAAACATCATTGACCGACCATGACTGGACAAAATCTGGGTAACCCAGATCTTGCCTAGAACTGTCTGAAAATGAGTTTGTGGCCTCTGATCTTACAGGTTGTTGTTGCTTTATTATTTTTGTTGCATCTAAATTGTAGTAGGTTATATGATCTACAACATCATGCCTTTAGAACACCTAAACATCAAACAAGTTGATCATAGTGGACGGTCAAACCAAGCCGAACGATCATGAAATATATTTTCTGGGTAACCCAAAAAACGTATGAACATGTCTTCTGACATGGTTTGACCCGGCATGGATCTAGTGATTCTGTTGTTATATTTAGTTTTTGTAATGGATCTCTTCATTTACATGTTGTACACACTAGATCCATTAGATCACAAAAATGATGCACAGATTGCAAGTTGTGAAAGCCCAAATATGGCTACACGAACTGTTCTTCATTTTTAGGTAACCCAGAAAATGAAGAACAACTTTGAAAGTTACTTTAAAGGCTTAGATCTCGTTGGTGTTATGTTGTTTGGCCATGTTTGTTGTTGGATCATGTAGTCTTACACTAGTACTACAAGATCAATATCATAGCTTGCCCAGAAACACTTTCAATCAGTGATTAATGTTTGGTCAAAGTAGATACCTAGAAACCGGATATAAATGTTCTTGAGCCTCAAGAACACTTTAGGCGACGGTTTTTGTCGCTAAAGGCTATAGCGACAATGATGACTTTTTAATTTTATTTAATTTATTTTTTGAAAATCATTTAAAAATAGAAATTAATTTAAAAAATTACAAAAATAATTTTAAAAATTATTTTAAGTTATAAAAATTAACATTTAATAATTTGGCATATTTTTCATAAATATTACTATTTATTTAAATATTATTGATATTTAATTTATTTAATAAATGCATTAAATAAATTAATTAAAAATCATTTTATTTTATTAAAAATCATTTTAAATGATAATAAAGTATTTAAAAATATTTTAAGTTATAAAATATAACTTTTAATATTTTAAAGTAAATTTCATTAATTATTTAATATTAATGATATTAGAATTATTTAATAATTATATTCAATAAATTAGTTTAAAAATGATTTTAATATTATAAAAATCATTTTAAATGAAAATAAAGTGTTTAAAAATATTTTAAGTTATAAAATATAACTTTTAATATTTAAAGGATAATTTCATTAATAATTTAATATTAATGATATTAGATTTATTATATTAAATAAATAGTTTAAAATGGTTTTATTAATTTAAAAATCATTTAAAAAGGATATAAATGAATTAAAAATATTTTAAGTTATAATAAATGACTTTTAATATTTGATAAATAATGCATTAATATTTAAATATTAATGGTAATTGTTTAAAAATGATTTTAATTATTTTAAAAATCATTTAAGGGTAATATTAATACTTTAAAAAGTATTTTAAGCTATTATATATAACTTTAATATTTTGGCAATTTGGTTTCATGAATATTTTAATATTAATTAAATATTAATAATAATAGAATTATTTAATATTTAAATCATTTAATAATGATTCCAAGTGTTTTGAAAATCATGATAAATTATAATAATTGTTTAAAAATTATTATAAGTCTATAAAAAATAATATGACTGATATTTAAGTTATCTAAATGGATATTGAATTACAGGATAGAGTTTTAGACTCGATAATTACAAATATAAAGCCAGGTTTGCACAATCAAAATGTTTCAGAAATTTATCTGGACTTAGATAGATTGACTTGATAAGTGTTTGTTTGTGATCCAATGACTGCTAAACATATGTGACAATGTGATTAAGTTATGTGCTGACTGTCAATAGCAGTACTATGTGTTATAGTATGTTATTCTAATCGAACAAATGATCTTATTATTGATAGGTCTTGATATAAAAGATAAAACTAAATTGTGTAAGCAGCAGATCAGGCAAGTATCCTACCTTTGCAGTTACTTTATGCAATGGACATGAGTAAGAAAGTTTCATAATTATGTCATATTATTAACTCTATTGTTATTGATTTCGTATCCAAATAATTGTATTTATACAAGTTCTTAAATTATCTGATCATTGTTTATCAATACAGTATTGTTGTACAATCCATATATTTATTCTGTTCATTAATTTCTAAGCATGGTTATACAAGTGACCTCACTTGGATAATCATTATATTTTATCACATGTTGATACATACTTATTGGTTTCCAGTATGTATACATTGACTTAAAAGTCGTCTAAGCTATTTGATTCAGCTAGACAAAGATTTAAAAATATTGTTGAACAAAATAGAACTTTATTGTATCCAACCGAATTATTTTAGTTAGGATTCCAGACTAAATATGAACATTGCGCCTAAGACGGATATGCTGGACGAAAATATCGTTCGAACATGTAGCATTGATCAATACAGGGCATAACGGGCTGATCACCCCCATGCCTGTAAGTTATAACGTTTTACAGATGAAGTTCTGTTTAACCTTTTCGAAAATAGAAAACAATGTTCATAGTTTGTCGACTGATCTCCATTTATAGTCAGTACGTAGTTTCAAAAATTTGAACTAGAATTGATATGTTGTTTATGGTTGCTTCAGCTTACTTCACAACTGTTGATTCGTTGTAGAAGTGTCATTCACAGAAAACATTTACTTCCTCCAGCTAACTTTTATTGCTTGTTATTCTTTGTTGGCCACTCAAATGCTCATCCTTGCTTAATTTAAATGATTTCAGTTAAGTGTAATCAACCAGAAGGCTCTGTTAAGAACAAGGGAAAAGGAAAGGTTGCAGAATGAGTTTTATGTTATCCTATGTAATAGTTTGACTTTATTCAGATAAGGATGATATATATTATCTATCATGTAATGGAATGTATTAAAGGTTGCGTACTTGGGATATAGACAACTCTGATATGTAAATTAAGTTTGATATTTATGTTAATATTATTATTATTAGTATTCCGCTTATAGAAATGATATCGTGAAGCACCGAGTTCGGGTTTCAAGTACCTGAATTTGGGGGCGTCACAAGTTGGTATCCGAGCTATAAGGTTTGAAACCTTAGGTGGGGGTAGACCTTAGGCTATAACCTTAGGACAGAAGGAAACGTTGAAAATACAAATAACTCATATAGAGTTTAAAAGGAGATGAATTGAATAAATTCATCGTCAAACAAAATAAAAGATAACCTATATAAAACTATTATTTGTTATGTGTATATATTATATGTTAATCAAGATAATTTATGTGTGTAGATGTCAGGTAGAAAAGGATTAGGATACCCTCAGATCGTAAAGAAGGAGCCAATATCAAAACCAATAGCTGAAATAGAGGCTCACAATGAAAGCAACTTGAATGAGGTGGTTATCGTGGAAAACGTAGTACCAGATCCGAAAATGGTGGAACTGACAGATAGTAATTCGGACACCGAAGTTGGAGCTGATCAAGTATCAATGGAAGTGCAGAATCTGAGGAACATGATTTCTTCTCTAGAAAAGCTGTTAAATAGTCAATTGCGGAAAGCATTAATAGAAACAATGGAAGAACAAGATAAGCTTAAAATCCAAATTAATCAAATGGGAGCTAAAAGCAACAAAGCGTGTGCAGCTCCGAGCAAGAAGGGGAAAAAAAGATGAAAGACCGTGATATAAGAAATTCTGATAACAACCAAGGGAACCTTAACCGAATAAAAAAATGTACAAACTGTAACAAGAAACATGAAGGCTTGTGCCGGAAAGGGGAAAATGTTTGCTATAATTGCGGACATGAGAGACATTTCTCTCCTCATTGTCCCAATCCAAAGCAAGGTGTCTATTTTATTTGTGGGATAGAAGGTCATCAGGCGAAAGGTTGTCCAAGATCAAGAAAAAGGCGTAGTGAATAAGTAGTATAGGTATTGTTGAGTAGGTATGTTTAATGTAATATGTGTGATAAGTATGTCTGTAATATTCTCAACTTTTGTATAAGTCAAAGCAGCAAGTCCCGACTTTTGTGGTCACAAAGGGATAACAGTATGTGCTATGTTATGAATATGAATCTATGTTTGATTAATGAAATAAGTTTGATATATTCAACTTATACGATAAGGTTTAGAATGTAAAGAATAATTTATGGTCTTATTTAACCAGATAATGCCGTCAAGACGTCAAACTCGAAATCAAAGGGCAGAAGAATCTGTCAACAACACTGGGGGACAACAACCAGACCCGATGCAAAACTTTGCAAACATGGTAGCTCAGGCTATGCAACAGGGAATGTCAGCCGCAGTAAATCAACCAGACAATCTCTTGGCAAACTTCAAAGATTTTAAGGCTGTAGGACCGCCAGAATTTAGAGGTACAACTGACCCTGTAGAAGCCCAAACCTGGGTTAAGGAGATAGAAAAAGCGTTTGTGATAGCTAGGGTAGCTGAGGGGCAAAAGACAGCTTTTGCCACCTACATGAAGAGGGATGCGAATTTTTGGTGGGAAGCAAATTAAGCGAGGGCAGGAGAAGGTGTGGTAACTTGGGCTAGGTTTAAGACATTGTTTTTCGAAAACTATTTCTCATCTAGTATGCAGGCTAGGATGGAGGTGAAGTTTTTGGAGTTGAAGCAGGAGAACATGATTGTTGCGGAGTATGCCGCAAAGTTCGATGAATTAGCTAGGTTCGCTCCGCATCAAGTTGATACGGAAGCAAGAAAGGCGAGAACGTTTGAGCTGGGATTAAAGCCCTGGCTCTACAACAAGGTGACGGTGTTGCAGATCAATACCTTTGCAGCATTTTTAGAAAAAACTATTATAGCTGAGGAAGGGAGTGAGGCCATGAGCCTCTACAACAAGGAGAAAAAGAACAAGGGCAAAATCGAGGGAGCTGTGAAGGTGAAAACTAATAGTAGGAGTGGGAGTGAAAAGAGAAAAGGGAGCAATTTTGGAAATGTTCAAGTCAAACAGGAAGGTGTGAAGAAATAGGTTGTGCAGTGTAAGAATTGCGGGAAAAATCATTCTGGTGAGTGTCTGAAAGGTAAGTTTGTATGTTACAAGTGCGAGCAGGAGGGTCATATCTCTCCCAACTGCCCCAATCCAAGAATGAACAGTGGGTGTTTTCTGTGTAGGTCGACGGAACATAAAGTTAAGGACTGTCCGAAAAATAGAATGGAGACACGGAGTGTGAACATGGGGAAAGGCAGCGGGACTCTGGCGATAACGGGACCAACTTCATCAAGCAAGCCAACAAAATCAACCGCAAGAGTCTTCAACATGACGATTCGAGATACTAGTAAGCGGTTGGTGATGGAACTCCAGGTATTATTCGTATAACTTTTATTTTCTTATACATGAGTTTCCTATATATAGTAAATTATTTTATAAGAAAAATTTTGAAGGAGGAATTTGAGTTCTATTAGAAATCAAATTTCCGTTTAATCAGATAGAAAAATTTTATGTTGATTAGTTAAAGATCAGTTCGATCGAATCTGATCGAGGTCTACTTGAAATGACTGTGTATGCTATGTACCCTAATAGGTATAAGTTTTGAAACGGTGATTCCGGGGACGGAATATTTATAAGGGAGGGTTAATGTAATAACCCGATATTTTCTATATAATTAAATCATAAATTTTGCATATAATTTTTTTTATTTTAAAGGTGGGAATACGTGCAAGGTAAAGTATATGTATATATGTGATAAATAAAATTTATTTATTACATGAATAATTTTAAATAAATTTTTTGAATTTTTGATCATTATATTCTAATAATAAATTAATTTGGTAGTAATAATATTTTATTAATTAATTTCTATGAAAATATGATTATATATTATTTCAATAATATATGAAATGATTATTGGAATTATTATAATAATTATTTTATTATATGAATTTTATTCAGATTAGTTAAGTTAATTATTTTAACTTAATTAATAATGTTATATATGTAAGATTAATCAGATATGGAATCCAAACCCTAATTCTGGATTTTGAACAAGGAATGAGAATAATAATATACTATTAATTCTATTTCAGTGCTATAAATATGTACTGTATGTATAGACTGATAATGGTTGGTTAATTATGGTATATCATGCTAAATCCCTAGCATTAATTTGTTAAACCCTATTTTAAAACTCAATTATGAGTTCGAGACTGTTATATAATTGTGTTTTTATGATTAAGGTTAAGTATTATGGAATTTAATGATAATTAGAGAAACCCTAATTATTACTTAGAAAATCCTAATGATTAGAACCCTAATTGTCAAATTGGGAACCCTAAATGCTAAAATAAAATTCCCAATTGCTAATTGCAAGCCCTAATTACTAAATTAGTAATCTTAATTATAATTTGTGAATCTTAAATCCAAATTTCAATATCTTATGTAATTAGGAAACATAATGTGGTTATGAAACCCTAATTGTCCAGTTTTAGAAACTAAATTTTTTCCATTTTAAACCCTAAATAAAAAATCAGAGAAATCCTTTTTTTTAAACCTTAGGGTTTAACCGAGTTAAACCCTAAGGGTTAAACCCTAAGAGTTTGCCAAGTTACATAATTGCCATTAAAATTGTGATCAAAAAGACCAAAATACCTCCTTGCATTAATAAAGCTAACTTGTAGATCTTAACCTATTGGGAGTTGTTGACCAACCCTACACTAGCCATGTGACTAAAACTCCAGCAATCAGCCATCTTATATCACCAAATTCATTGCATACAAGTAGCATATATAGATCAAGAGAGAGAAAAGTGCTCATATTTGCCCATTTGTTCATCAAACACTCATCCAAACCTCTCTCTCTCCAAACCCACGAAAATCTCTAGCACTTCAGTCCCAAAACAAATCCCCACTATCACTCATAGCAAATCAGAAGACTAGGATCAAGAATTGGTTCATAAAGGTATAAACCCTAACCAAGAAATTTGAACTTTGATTCCATTTTAGATCTGGCGTTTTAATGTTTAAACATGTTGTTTGTAGTCTATATAGTTGATCTGGAACTTGAATTAAGCCCAGATCATGTCCAGATTGAAAGTTATAGGTGGTCGAACATCATTGACCGACCATGACTGGACAAAATCTGGGTAACCCAGATCTTGCCCAGAACTGTCTGACAATGAGTTGGTGGCCTCTGATCTTACAAGTTGTTGTTGCTTTGTTATTTTTGTTGCATCTAAGTTGTAGTAGGTTATATGATCTACAACATCATGCCTTTAGAACACCTAAACATCAAACAAGTTGATCATAGTGGACGGTCAAACCAAGCCAAACGATCATGAAATGTTTTATGGGTAACCCAAAAAACGTATGAACATGTCTTCTGACATGATTTGACCGACATGGATCTAGCGATTTTGTTGTTGTTATATTTAGTTTTTGTAATGGATCTCTTCATTTACATGTTGGCTATACACTGGATCCATTAGATCACAAAAATGATGCACGGATTACAAGTTGTGAAAGCTCAAATATGGCTACACGAACTGTTCTTCATTTCTGGGTAACCCAGAAAATGAAGAACAGCTCTGACAGTTACTTTAAAGGCTTAGATCTCGTTGGTGTTATACTGTTTGGTCATGTTTGTTGTTGGATCATGTAGTCTTACACTAGTACTACAAGATCAATATCATAGCTTGCCCAGAAAAACTTTGAATCAGTGTTTAATGTTTGGTTAAAGTAGGTACCTAGAAATCGGATATAAATGTTCTTGAGCCTCAAGAACACTTTAGGCGACGGTTTCTGTCGCTAAAGGCTATAGCGACTAACTTTTTAATTTTATTTAATTTATTTTCTGAAAATCATTTAAAAATAGAAATTAATTTCTGAAAATTACAAAAATCATTTTAAAAATTATTTCAAGTTATAAAAATTAACTTTTAATAATTTGGCATATTTTTCATAAATATTATTATTTATTTAAATATTATTGATATTTAATTTATTTAATAAATGCATTAAATAAATTAATTAAAAATCATTTTATTATATTAAAAATCATTTTAAATGATAATAAGGTATTTAAAAATATTTTAAGTTATAAAATATAACTTTTAATATTTTAAAGTAAATTTTATTAATTATTTAATATAAATGATATTAGAATTATTTAATAATTATATTAAATAAATTAGTTTTAAAATGATTTTAATATTATAAAAATCATTTTAAATGAAAATAAAGTGTTTAAAAATATTTTAAGTTATAAAATATAACTTTTAATATTTAAAGGATAATTTCATTAATAATTTAATATTAATGATATTAGATTTATTATATTAAATAAATAGTTTAAAAATGGTTTTATTAATTTAAAAAGATATAAATGAATTAAAAATATTTTAAGTTATAATAAATGACTTTTAATATTTGGATAAATAATGCATTAATATTTAAATATTAATGGTAATTGTTTAAAAATGATTTTAATTATTTTAAAAATCATTTAAAGGGTAATGTTAATACTTTAAAAGTATTTTAAGTTATTATAAATAACTTTAATATTTTGGCAATGGTTTCGTGAATATTTTAATATTAATTAAATATTAATGATAATAGAATTATTTAATATTTAAATCATTAAATAATGATTCCGGTGTTTGAAAAATTATAATAATTGTTTAAAAATTATTATAAGTCTATAAAAAATAATATGACTGATATTTAAGTTATCTAAATGGATATTAAATTACAAGATAGAATTTTAGACTCGATAATTATCCGATAAAGTCGTCGGTACACCGAATGTTTCATAAATTAATCTGGACTTAGATAGGTTGACTTGATAAGTGTTTGTTTGTGATCCAATGACTGCTAAACATATGTGACAATGTGATTAGGTTATGCGCTAACTGCCAATAGCAATACTATGTGTTATAGTATGTTATTCTAATCAAACAAATGATCTTATTAATGATAGGTCTTGATATAAAAGATAAAACTAAGTTGTGTAAGCAGCAAATCAGATAAGTATCCTACCTTTGCAGTTACTTTATGCAATGGACATGAGTAAGTAAGTTTCATAATTATATCAGATTATTAACTATATTGTTATTGATTTCGTATCCAAATAATTGTATTCATACAAATTCTTAAATTATCCGATCATTGTTTATCAATACAGTATTGTTGTACAATCCATATATTTATTCTATTCGTTAATTTCTAAGCTTGGTTATACAAATGACCTCATTTGGATAATCATATTTTATCACATGATACATAATTATTGGTTTCTATAGTATACATTGATTTAAAAGCCGTCTAAGCTATTTGATTCAGCTAGACACATATTTAAAAATATTGTTGAACAAGATAGAACTTTATTGTATCCAACTGAATTGTTTTGGTTCGGATTCCAGACTAAGTATAAACATCCCGAATCTGGGAAAACTTTTATCGCCTAAAAGCGGATATGCTTAGAATTAAAATATCGTTATGTAGTATTGATCAATACAGGCATAATCAAGGTGATCACCCTCGCGCTCGTAAGTTATGACGGTTTGTGATGAAGTTCTGCTTTAACCTTTTCGAAAATAGAAAACAATGTTCATAGTTTGTCGACTGATCTCCATTTATAATCAGTACGTAGTTTCAAAAATTTGAACTAGAATTGATATGTTGTTTATGGTTGCTTCAGCTTACTTCACAACTGTTGATTCGTTGTAGAAGTGTCATTCACAGAAAATATTTACTTCCTTCAGCTAACTTTTATTGCTTGCTATTACTTGTTGGGCACTCAAATGCTCATCCTTGCTTAATTTAAATATTTTCAGTTAAGTGTGATCAACCAGAAGGCTCTGCTAAGAACAAGGGAAAAGGAAAGGTTGCAGAATGAGTTTATTATTTCTGAAAAGGAAAGGAATGTAATAGTTTGACTTTATTCAGATAAGGATGATATATATTATCTATCATGTAATGGAATGCATTAAAGGTTGCGTACTTGGGATATAGACAACTCTGATATGTAAATTAAGTTTGATATTTATGTTAATATTATTATTATTATTCCGCTCATAGAAATGATATCGTGAAGCACCGAGTTCGGGTTTCAAGTAGCTGAATTTGGGGGCGTCACAACGAAAACGTAACCGAAAAGGTTAGAAAATTTAATTAAAAAGGAAATGAGAAACCAAATTAATTTTGGTCTAACCAAGCCTAAGATTTGAATGGTTAGGTTACGAATTGAAAAAAAAGGGTTACGCTAATGGGCTAGTTAATTTACTAGCTTAAGTTTTAATTTAATTAAAAGTCGAAGTAAGAATTAATTGAGTCCAAGTGTAAAATTATTTGTGACCTAAAACAAGGTATAATAAAAGTGGTGGGCAAGCCTATGGGGAAGGCCAAGCTAATTATATAGCAAGCCTAAAGAATTGATTCAAAAGGTAACCTAAACAAAGCCCAATTGAGAAAGTGTTTGAAGATTAAGATGATAAAAGAATAAAACAAAAGGCAAAATGAGGGATAAAGAAGATGGGGAATATCTGGATGGCTAAGGGAATAAAGGGGACATGTGACACTTAAAATCAAATTTTGCATATGGGATAAAGATAGTGAAAAGCAAGTGAGGGGCATGTGTCACATGTTGGGTAATTTAGCATGTGTGAAAAATAAAAAGCAAAAAGGAATGAGCAAGGGGGAAGAACCAGGCATGAGAAGGAGGAGGCAAAAGAGCTAGGATGGAAACTTTTCATTTATAGTAAGTTTTGTGCCAAAGGAAGCAAGTTATTTAATACTTGTCTCCCCCATTTGTTTATTTTAGCCAATAAGTCATTTGAGAGAAAAGAAAGCAAGAGAGAGGAGCAAAGAGGAGAAGCAATCATCTAGCAAGCTCTAGCAAAAAGAAGAACCAAGAAGAAGGTAAACAATAAACCCTACCTCTAAATTTTCCTTTCATAAGTTTTATTTTGCTTGGTAATTGAGGTTGTTGTTTATAGGGATCATGATGGATGCGGAAGAAATAAGGATGATATATTATGGTGTTTAAATAATTAAACCATGTAATAATGCAAGAAAATATAAGCCTACGCGTAAAGGATGAAAAACCAATTAGTAGACTGTTAATAGGCTGATTTGGGGCCTTTTTCGTGTGGTGTTCCAAACCTAAAAATTAAGTTATGTGGAACAATGTTATGCTCTTATGAGTTACAAACATCACCCAATTGGAACGAAGGAAAAAGCTTTTGTAACGAAATCATGACGATTTTTTTTGTAAAACTAGTTAAAAGACTGAAAAATAGTTTGTGTGCTGACTATTGAGTCAGTTTTCTGGGTATTCTTTAGTTTGTAGTATAAGGAAGTCGTAGGCTCAAGAATGGACTCATTCCGATAACGTATGACCGAGTTATGACGTCGCAAAGTAAGTGAGGCGATAACGAAAAACTGTGTTTTCGCTTCAGGAGACGGGGAGTTTTGAATTAAAACAGACATGTTCCACGAACAGATTATCATGTCTGGAATATAATCTAAAGCAGACACTTAAACAGAACGAGTTATACTGTAGATTATAATGAAAGAAAAATTTAGTCTAAAGTAAACACTTGAACAAAACGATTTATACTGTCTAGATTATAAATGAACAAGAACTTAATCTAAAGCAGACAACGAAGCGGATAGGTTTTACCTGTCTGCTTTACCCCTGTAGCAGAAAATGATAAAGTTGATCACGTTGATTAAATTATAAAACGTGAACACGGGGGACTTAAAAGTTGAAGTCTAAATTATGAACAAAGTTAAATGAGATGTAAACCGAGGTGTATAGTGTAATGTTACGTTGTTTCGAGTTGTAAAACCCAAACATCGTGAACTATAAAATAAGCTAAAATAAACCCATTTCAGCGTCATTATATGACTAATTGGTATGTTCGACCGTAATCATTGGGAGCGATTGGTAACAATCAGGTAAATTGCGTAGCAAACAAGTTTCCTAAACTTACTCAAATTTTGTTGAGCAACTATCCTAACTATCCAATTTTCATATTGAATACAAGTTTCCTAATCTTGTACAATTAATTATTGTGTGCAAGTATGTTGATGTTGTGCAAACTTTTTATGTTATACAAGTATTGTATCTTGTACATATTATTATTATGTACAAGACATGCATTTAAATTGTAGAATTTCATTTGCTACACGAAATTCATCGGATTATGTGATGTGAACTATGAAAAAGAGTTATTGCCATTTAATTCGGCTTAACTCGATTTGTTAAGCTATTCCACTCCGAATATTTATTGTTGAAATATGAATTATAATAATTCTTGAATTGTGAAAGTCTAGAATGCCAAATCATATAATTTGGGCAAGTATTTGTATGTATTGCACCCCGTGCAATAATGTGTTATGTGAGTAAATGTTGTTATGATTGCAATGAAGTAAACACAGATTGTGTCATAGTAATGAAGTAGACACAGTTGATGTCAATTCTAAGAAAGAACAAAGAAGAAAGGTTATGGTGTTGAAGATTGGTCAATATGTCGTTTCAAAAACGTTATATGAAAGGAAATTGTTATTCCTATTTATTCGAAACTGCTTCACAACTATTATAAAGTTGTTGAAGTTTTCAAAGAATATGTTGATATTCACTATGATGTTGATTGTTTATTCAACTGCTATACTTGCTAAGCAATTAAATGCTCACACTTGCAAAATTCTAAAATTTGTGCAGCTGAAACAGAAGGACCTGAAGGGTCAAAAGAAGATAAGAGAGAAGATTTAAATGTATAGAAGTACATGATGTGTTGTAATATTATATAATGTTGTAATATTATTTGAGATAGTTTAAGATAGTTTAGTAAAGGTCTTCGTACCGGGGGTAGAGTGAAATATGATGTAATAATATTGTATTTACTCTTATGTCATTATTCATTAAGAATATGTTGAATGGGTAGTATCGTGATGCACCGAACACGGGTTTGAAGGCAGTCCAGGATTTGGGGCCTTTACTTACCATGCATTGGTTTACACGTGACAGCAACTCAACAAGGAGAGAAAAGACGCATAATTAATTTGAGTTAGATCTAGCAAATGAGTACGATCATACCATAGTGTCATCTCAAATCACATATTAGTAGGCAAAGACACGAAGGATCTCCAGGTCATTCATTTAGCTGTTGGTATTATAGCCACAATGGCAGTCTCAGTTTCAAAGGGGGGTTTAGGTAATTAAGTGGGAAGTTAAGTTATAACTTTTTTCTAAAAAAGTTATCTAAAACCAATTGTGTCAAGTCTTCCCACCTAATAATTCATTAAGCTCTCAGTTCTTGATGCATAGATAATTGATAGCAAACTTCAAGGTTCGCAGTAGAGAACATACCGGGATAAAGAGGGTTTCCAGCAGTATCATTTGCGTTTTCTGACTTCAGGATTTGACAAAATGACACATCATCCACGCAACGTTGTTGAAATTCCTTTAAATGAGAAATCTGAAATTGTGAAGGCACTGAAGAAAGTACACCTCCATTGATCGAAGAATCCGGACCATGGACATTTCCTGGCTCCCCAACTAGATCAACTACAAACTCCCTGTTAAAAAGTATATATATGTGTATAAAGAAAACTGAACAACATGCAATAGATATATAAAAGACCAGAAGACACAATACAGGAAACCTATCAAATTTCAAACACGAGAACCACCTTGTATGGAACATATGATGACAAATTAATTAACTTCCATGTATGTAGTCAGCTCCCATTTGAACCCTTCAAGATCCCAATATAATGGTTAAATCTAGAAGCCCAAATTATAGTTGCATATAAAGCAAAAATACTTCTCTGACAATAATGTATCCGCACAATTTTCTGTATCGCATACCAACACTCTTGGGTACTTTGTCCTAACTTTTGAAGGTGTTATTAATTTGAGATTTAGAGTTCTTCACTAGGAACGAACTCTTTTTTAAGGGAATATGCAGGAGCAAGGGGTATTAATCACCGTACATGTTTGTACCTGATTAATATATAGAACATTTTATAAGATATCTAATATATCATTGAAGTATTCATATCCTATTTTCCCCAAAAATATCGCACTGACGTATCCTTATCCCATATCCATATCTTAGATTTTACAGATATATCAGTAAAACCAAAAGCAACAACTGTTGGGTCTTGGATATTTTGCTCAAGAAAATAAAAAAGCTAGGAAAAAAAATCAAGAAGTAAATAAATCAAACATCCCCAAAGTCTCTACCAATATAACAAAAGCCAAAAGTAATGAATTCATAGCCCAATCTATTATGGGCCTAGGGTGAGCAAGTCACCACCCTTGAATTTGAAAAAGCTTTGTTAAGATAGAGAGGTGTGTAAAAATTGTGCTCACCCATAAATGAATTTTTTTAAAATTATGCACACCCATTTGACTTGAGTCTCTTCTCTACTAAGTCAAGTCTCAACCTCTGCAACCCACCTTCAATCTGTCACTCGTATCACTCCTCTCCTTGGAAAAGGAGAAAGTATCACCACTAAAAATGAGGCGATTATTAATCAATTTCAGAAATTAAGTATTGAAGGATGAAATTGTAATGATTTTAAAGTAATTTTATTGGAATATTCATTTGGTAACTTTTATTAATTTTATTTCTTATAATCTTTTAGTAATCTTGTTTAGTTATAACAGTGAGCACGCTCAATAAAATTCCTGCAGCTGTTGCTCAATGAATTGTAATAACAGGATCAGTACATGTAAGATTGAACAAGATTTTCCACTTATCATTTTCTGCTATTAATATTGAGTTATGTCCTGCAGGAACTAGCAGATGCAGATAATGATAATGAGAAAATATATATTTATTGCAGCAGATGCAGAAGAGGAAGATGTGTAAAAGTTGGAAGACGTATGTGACCTTTGGAACTTCTTGTCATCCTCAATTTTAACAAGGCATGAAGAGCGATGATCTTCAACACAATACTTGCAACCTCGAGCTATCCGGCACGGAAGACCTATGGAATCTGCCAATTTCTGTCATAAAAAAGTCTCACTCAATTAGTATTCTGGTCCTGTTGTTTTTCACCTTAATTAATCAGGCTCTGCAAGAACAACCTTATAACACACGCACACACATCGAAGACAAATAAAACAACCAATAAACCAGCACCTACATAGCCTTCCCTCTAAAGCACCAAGAAATAAAGAAAAAAAACAATCATTTATCAAAAAACAAAAGTAGTATACCATGGCGCATACGCTCTTTTCTATTTGATTCATTTATATTCTTTTCTATTTGTAATATCAAATCTTGCTTCACCCCAAAAAAGTAATAGAAAAATAAAGAGAAAACAAATATGTGTTCAAATATTTTATTTATATAGTGCTTTAAGTCCTACTAATTATATGTCTATATTCGGATGTCCCTCTGTTCCATATATATAGGAAAAAGTTATTTAGTTATTGAAATGAAGAGGTATACAGAATACAGATAGTTTGCTTGAATTAATCTGATGAATCCTTTTACTAATAGGTGACATCCTGGACACTTCACTTAGCCCTAAGTGTCTGTGTCCAATGCTCGACACTAGGACAATGGTGTTGGGTGTTGGACACTTCATTTTAGTGTGCAAAATGGGCAAAACTGAGGAGTACCCGTATTAGACTCTTCAAAGTACCCATGTCCGATCAGATACTCCATCCAAGTACATGTAACTTAGATGACATCTTCATCAGTCGAATACAAAAATTACGGTTAATTCAGAACTCTATACCATAACGAACATTTTCGAGCCATAGTTAGGTAAATTAACTTATCTCGAGACTAAGTGAGCATGTATATACATCATCAAAATTCAGAACTCTTTAGTTATCAAAAATAATATAAAATCTCAACTCTTTAATGTTTGACCCTAAAACAAAATTACCACATTATAGGGGCTCATCCTTGAAGCCAATAATTCCAAATGAACAAGATGACTTGTTAGAAATATTATTATGGTCGTGCGGCACAAGGTGTACAACACTATTACAATAGTCAATGTAGAACTGAAACATTCGAGCAGCAATATTATGGATCTTATAATAGTATCCAAGCTTAGCTAATCTTACACCTTTAATATCCAACCAACTGAAGATCTCTATGTACTCCCATATATGTGCAAACTGAATGAGCAGATAATTTAATTCTAGCTTCAAAGACACAGATAAACACAGATATATATATATATATATATATAGAGAGAGAGAGAGAGACAATGAAACAAAACAAAGATTTGTAAAACAATATTGATTTCACCTTGAAAAGAATAGCCCGATGCCTACAAAGACCCATGGACAGACTGCCAACGGGGACCACAATACACTTCCGCAGTTCCCTTAATTTCTTGCTAACCATTTTCCAGCGCATGTGGAGATCCCCTTGTTCCAGTGTAAAAGAGCCCCTTAAATTTAAAATAAAAAATAAAATTAGCACATTTACAAGCAAGCACATAAACGCTCAGCAAGCTAGTAATTGAGCTAAGAAGATTGTTCACACTTAAACCTATACCCCATATAGACAGCAACAAGTTTTCCAAGTTTCTCCACTAAAACTAACGTATTTTCCGCAGCAAAATATAGTTCTTGTGCTTTATCTTCTAACTCCCTAAGCCGTGAGTCCCCATATCGATCAACAAGAACCACCTCCATTGATGTATCACTAGGTTCGACAGATTTAAGTGCTATCAAAGGCGGCAATCGCCTACTTTCCTCCAATTCATTGCATAACACCCACAGATAAGGATTCATTCCCAGAATGTTATAGAATCCATCTGATATCTTATCACTATATGACAAGCAACCACTAACCTGAAAAATCAAGTTATTAGACACATTATAAGATACATATTTAATAGAAAGAAAGACTAAAAGGGGAAATAAAAGAAAATAAGATGGAGACCTTAAATGAGCGTAAAGTTCCAATACTCCATCTCAAAGTGAAATGAGAGGCCTTTTTTAGAACTCAATGTTTTGAGAAAGGATTTCAGTTTAACATACTGGTCAACATCACATTTAACTTGTATATAATGATATCTTGGTACATTTACGTCCAGAAAGAGAAAATAAACTATCATGCCACCAAGTAAACAACTGTGATCCATTTATCATGTAGTATTAGCTGATATGAACATATGTTTTAATCCTAGGTTTAGCCTCATCTACAACTCGTAGTGGTTAGCCTGCCTAGGTCGTGCCAGGTATCAGCCTCTCCAGCTCAAATTATGAGATGTATTTAAATTGAATATGAGCGCAAAAGGTTAGAGGCACCTGGGTACTCCAATAGTTGAATACCCTCTCAAGTGAGTGCTAAGCATTTTCGAATTACTCAGGCAGCCACACCACCTAAACTTGTTAACTTTTGGAGAAATGATACACACTTTAAACAATATTTCTATAATTAAAATTACTCAACTACAAGTTTCATGGCATCTAAGATAATTCATCTGAAGGAGATCAAAATCAGCAGTTTCTGGTATGAGGATTTATTTGGTCTCTGCTGAAGATGCTAGTTCAATGAAGATAATAAAACCAAAAGAACTAGAGTTGGAAAAAGCAGCAAAGAACATCTTGCTGTCCAGTAACTTTTGTTTAATCATTACATCGAGCAATATATGATACTTCCTCCGTTCCTTTTTTATTAACGTTTTAGGAGAAAACAAATTAAGAAATGTAACTAATGCTTTGTCTAGAGTTGATTAAATTGGGTATAAAAACTCAATATTACAGCCTTCTAAAATTTATTAAAAAGATGAAAAGAGAAATAAATTAGTACTCCATATTAAATATTTTGGGATAATATCAGGAGGAAATCTTCAAATGACAAATAATAAAGAATAAATTTTACTCTCTAAAAAGAGAGATTAAAAGGAACGGAGGGAGTATGGTCGGAACTTGGAACATGTAAGGGAAAATAGAGGAAATCGAGATTAAAAGAGATACGAATTTTTTCAGCATTCCAACAACTTACTTTTGTCATTACTTTTTCGATTAAATCTTTAGAAGTGTAGATAGATGAGTCTACATTCATTCAGACTGTGATTTTTACTTCTACTTTTCTTTTCTATTTTCCTTTTTTTTGCCTCCCCTCTTTCTTTTCCACTATCGAATCTCAAGTCCCAAACAGAGAAATAGCTCAGCAGAACACTGTAAAACCTTCAAATATTACAGAAATTGCATGACTGAGCAAAAGACAATGATAAGAAGACTAAAGCTATGAACGGAACAATGATGAAAAACAATATTTTAACCATTAACCTTAAATTTAATTGGTACCTGGGAAAAAATTGATTATGAATTTGAGTCTGTTTGAGAAAGAGAAAGAGAAATAGAAAAAGTACCCAGAGACGATATGAGACAGTTTCAGCATCAGCACATACACCTCCAAATTGTTGTGCAAGTGTAGGCTCACTTGCCAGTGTTGCTTGCTGAGTAAGCCGTTTGGCCAGAGTGAGCTGCAAATAATAGCTCTCCCGCAACCTTTGAGCCAAACTTTCTCTACCCTCTTCTTCATCCCTCACTGTCGTCGTGGAATCCTTATCCTTACATATACAGCTCGATAAATTACCATCCAATGTGGTTCCTGAAAACAGACTCCCAGCATAACTACTCCCACTTGACAGCCTCTGCAACGACACCTGCCGGTCAAAACCCTTTTCTTTGCCCATCTCCCCACCAAAACTACCCCCACTTGACAGCCTATGTATAGAAACCTGATGTTCAATACCCCGTTGACCTTTATAGCCACTGGTTTCCTCCGTCTCCGGCTGCCCGGCATAACTACTCCCCCTTGAAACCTGCCGTTCAATACCCAGGCGACCTTTATAGCCACCAGCCTCCTCCGTCCCCCACTTCCAAGCATAACTACTCCCACTTGACAATCTATGCAACGATGCCTATTTAAGAAAATTTCAATGTTAAGATCATTAAAGTTAATAATTAAGGTTATTATTATCATTACATTGAACTTTTCTTAATTCTTCAATATGTAGTAGTTTATAATAATGTCCGGTAGCTTTGTCTAGGTAAACTCAATTGTTTTTGTCTAATTATATGAGTCCGCCTTTTTATGGTTACTAGCATGTATATATACTAGTAATTGAAGTCCGATTAAGATAAATACATTTTCAAATAAGTTGTAAAAATGTTTTGCAATCAACCGATTTGTAATCCCCAAGGTCAATATGAGCTTAAACAATTAACATTAGGTGATTTAACGGAAGTACAAATACCAACCTGCTGATGTCTCCCACCGTCTCCGTCATTGAAACGATCAGTATCCAACGTGAATCGCACGTGACTAGACGACTTCCTCCCTCCTTTTTTATCCCCCAACCAATTGAAAAAAGCTGCCAATTGCTTTCCACGAATGTTATTTCCCGTGACACTTCCATCAGATACTTTCCCACCAACTGTTCCTACTTCCTCCTCGGTCGATTTTCTGTCACTATCAACATTAAAGGAGCTCACTTTCGTGATCTTCTTCTCGTGATCCAATGGAAGAGAGTTTGACGACGAAGACGATGAATCAAATCTACGATCAGGAAATTGCCTCGGGAAAAAGTAAGTTGTTCGATGAGGCATTTTTCAAGAGCTAACAAAAATATTTTCTCTCTCTAAAAAACTTCAACTTCTTCGTCTTCCTTGAAGAACAACACCAGCTACCACAATAACTTCAAATTTGTACTTTATCGTCTTCAGTGAAGCACAATAGTTACAATACCAGTTAGCACAATAGCTTCAAATTTGTACTTTATGACTTGTAGGAAACTCAAAATCAACACATTTTCGATCAGAATCAGTACAAATCACGTCGTTTTGCACTACAATAGAAAAGAAAAAAAAAACAAAGATCGTTAACCAGTAATAAAAATCTATCAAGATATATTGCTTCGCTTCAAATTTGTATACAATACCAGCTAGCACAATAAATTCAATTTTGTACTTTATCCAGCGGCAGAAACTCGAAATCAGCACATTTTCGGTCAGTTTAAATCACGAGTTTTGCACTAGAAAAAACAAACAAACAACAAAGAGATCATTAACCAATTGAACAATCAAAATCGCTTCATTTCAAACTTCATAGCTCCAAAATACGAAATCAAACACGAGATTCTACTTACAAAAAAATGCAAATTCTGAATCAGCTCAAACCGCACTTTGATTTCACTTTTCCACCTAAAAATCAACTGAACAACCAAATCTCTCAAACTCGCTTCATAATTCCGAAACTTTACTTAATTTTCACAGTTCAAAGGTGTTTTGATTCTCAATTTCCAAGAAATCAAAATCCAAAAAAAAAAACGCAAATTCGTACTGTATTGAGCTCTTCGAGATTGAAGGCAAACTGACAAAAGTTGCTTATAAGTTCAGATAGAGAAGGAGAAGGCGGTGGGAGTGAGGGAGACAAAAGGATATAGAAACCGGAGCTTATTTTAAGAGTTTATTAGAGACCAAAACCGGTGGGAAATTGAAAAAATAAACATGATTGACTAACGTGCGCCGAACCCGTGAATGCGCACATTTTCCCTGTATGGGACACGTCAGATTTTGGTGAGCTAATTTTGTGACACGTAGTGTTAACGGCGAGGGATGCGCAGTGCGCACTGGGAGTAAGATATGGAAGCTTACTGCCGCGGGTTTATGTGGGATTTAATTTAAGAATGAGGAGAGAGAAAATATATTATCCCGTGGAGTGGGGGCTAACGTAATCGTAATTGGGAAGGAACGGTTTAGAGGTTGGTGTTTGGTTATATTTTAATGAATTTTAATAATTTATTTTTTAATATATTTTAATAGTTTATATTTTTATATTAAAAGATTTTTAAATAATTTAAATTTATATTTATATCTTAATTATTCATATGAGAATTAATATAAATATGTGGGTTCTTAAAAGATATTAAAATCTAAACTGTTAAGATACTTTGAATTTTAATTTTTTAGGTTGAAATTTAAGTAAAAATTATGTGTTGGGTCGACTTTTTTTAAACAAGTTTGATATATACTTTGAATTTAGCGCATGGATTTCGAGTCAAGTTCAAGTAAATCTACTCTAATCGAATGCGAGTCGGGTTTTAGTTGGGTTGAACTAAATTTCAATAATTATTATTTTTATACAATATTATTAGAGCTTCAAATTATAAAATTATTATTAATTTTTTAAAATTAATTTTAAACTCAACATTTAGATTATTTATTAAAAAAATATATAAAATAATAAATGTTACAATGAATAATACTTTTTAGTTAGGTTATAATACTCATCATTCTATTGATTAAAATTATTGATATTTATGTCAACTTTAAATTTAAATATTTTTAAATTAACTCTAAAAAGTCGATTATAATATTATATTTTAGAATAAAATGAATATGTATAATTAATCATTTCAAAATTAAACAAGTGGAGTTTAAACCAATTTAAATGAATCAAACTTAAATGAATTGACCTCAAACAAAAAATAATATAATTCGAATTCAACTTGTTTTTATTAAATAAATTTTAAATTTGACTTCATAACAAATTCTAATTAAGTTAAGTTGAATCAAGTTTAAATAAATAGAATCAAATTTTGTTCATAAATAGCTGAGTTCATTTACAACTTTAGAAGTGAGGAAATTGAGCTTTCTGTTTTTGGAAGTATTGTAACGGGCAGGTCACATGTGACGGAGGTTTGGTTGGTGTAGGGGGAGTTGGGTTGTATCCCTTTTGTCTAAAGCTGTAAAAGGCAGGCTAGCGTTCTAGATCCGAAACTGCATTTCAGTCGATGTGCGTGATATATTTCCACTTTTGGCAGGGAATATTTGGAAGAAAAATCACACTAGTTACCTAAATACTTGGCGCAACTGAATATTTTATTAAAGACTAAAGTTATAAATTTTTTAATTTTTAAAAAAACGACATAAAATACATAAAATAAAAATAAATATGTTACTTAATGAAATCTATTAGTATAAAAATTAAAAATATTAATTACTTTATATAATTTTATGGGGTTATTAAAGATAAATTTAAAAAAAAAAAATTCTGTTTTTTCTATTTTTAATTTTCTTAGTATAGGTATAAATTATACTTTGTTTATCTTTTAGAGATGAAAGGAGTAATAATTTGGTTTTTTAAATTAGACTTTTCTATTGTAGAATTAGTTTTAAGATACTCCACTATAAACGAGTACGTAATTTTAATGGCTTTTATAAATTATTATAATAATTTACATTTGCAGCCATCTTAATTTTGCAAGCAAGACTATTGTTGACAATTAGGACTGAGCAAAAAATGGGTATAATCGAATTATCGAACCGAACCGAAATAATTTAATCGAAATTTTCTGATAATTCGGTTATTTTTAATATTTCGGTTATATCCGAATTTTTTACGGTTTTCGGTTAGTTTGCACGGGTTTTATTTTTGGAACCGAATAATCGAACAACACTTAAGTAAAAAATTAAAGTAGTCTTGACTCCCTAGTCATCACTCAGCAGTCAGCCCATTGGATCATTCATTACTAATTTACTACTATACTAAATTCTCGAAGACTCCAACTCAGTCTCAGACTCTCAGATCAGATCTGATCTCTCAAGCCTCACTGCCTCACTCTCAAGTCTCGTCTTCTCGAACTCCCAGTCTCAGAGTCTCAGATCTCTCAAGCCTCAAGTCTCAAATCTCGAACTCTTGAACTCTCGGCGTCGGCGACCCTTCATCTCGAACTTCGAACTCTCAGATCTCGGCACCGGCGGCAGCTTTCCATTTGTTAAGGTAATTTTGTTATTTACATTTACTAAATTCTCAAAGACCGATTGCTTTTAGTGTGGGTGGGTGTCTACAACTCTACATATATTTGATAGGAAAACCGAAAGTAGAAGGATTATAATTTCAAAGATTGTTGGTTCGGACTTCGGATCGATGTGAATCTTGCCAATGGTGTCACTTGTCATGAGAATCAGAAAAATCAAATAACTTCATCATTTTTAGTAAGAATGGAAGACATACAAATTGTTGGATGTTGTGACAACCCGAATTTTTCATAAGTTATTAAAATAAGAATTTAATAATTGAAATTCTTATTACGATGTGATTAATGTAACAATCCAAAATTTTAATATTTATTGAATTATATAAATATTTAATGGATGTGTTTATTGTTGAATAAATATTTGTTTGTTCTTGAATAAATATTTGATTTGATTTGATTTGTTAATTATTTGTTTAATAAATAATTAATGGGTTAAGAAAATTAATTGTTATGAGATAATATTCTAATTTAATTTAATAATTAAGTTAGAGAGTTTATAATGATTAAATGATTTATTCAATAAATTGTTATTAGAATTAATTAAATTAAGTATGAAAACTTAATTAAATAAAGTGTGATAAATAACTATATTATAAAGGAGTTATTAAAATAAATTAAAGGAGTTTAATTTAGTTTTGCCAAACAAGGCTTAAATATATTAAGTCTTTAATTTTTAAAGAGTTTTGCAAACGGAGCCTTTTGGCTTTTGGTTTTATTTTGAATTTTGAATTATAATAAACTAAATAAATAAAATATAAATAATATATAATAATTTTTGGTAACCGCTGATTTAATAAGGTCGTTAGTAAGACGTCGGTTTTAGACGTTTTGAAAATGTGTGCGTTGCCTTTGTTTTATTTCACGTAAAAGAGTTTTGGGTCTGATATTGGCTTAAGAGAAAAGAGAACAAATATTACAGAGAAAAGAATTTGAGAGAGTTTGAGAGAGAAAAGGCTGGGATTTCAAAGCAAGTTCTAGTGTTCAAGCGATTCTCGGTGAAAGGATTTTCAAAGCAACAAGAGGTATTTTCCATAATCATAACACTATATACGTTTTACGTTCTCTGTGTTCTTGATTGTAATATAAAGTTTTACAAATTTTTCTGTAAACCATGTTTTTACAATTGATTATGAAATATATGCGTATTTGTAATGGTAATTGTTATAACTAGCATATATATATATATATATATATATATATATATATATATATATATATATATATATATATATATGTGATTGTATGCTAAATTACGTATGCAAGAAAGAAATTGGTATTACAGTGATTACATGTACATGAACATGTTTTGTAGGATAACAAAATTAGATATGCTAATTGTGAAATTAAACCTTATGTATGTTAATTGAGTAAGGACTTAATGAGAACGTAGTTCAAAGGAATGAATTCGTTGGATAATTGTGGTTTACAGTGTTAAACCTTGTAAAACAACGATAACAATGGAGTTAGGCTTTAAACTATGGTTTTAAGGATTTAAATTTTTTGAAATTATTGTTTAATTGCTTTAAATTAGTATATGTATGATAAGTAAATATTTATGAGTAATCTATATAAGTTTTATGTCTTAATTTAGATGTTAGCAGTAGTAATTAGTCCAGAATTTAGTTATTATGTTCTTCGTGGTTGGGTTCTGTAAGTTTTGGCACCCAAATACCAAAAATCAAAATCAGGTTAACTTGTAATTTTCGCACCAAAAAAAAATAGCCAAAAAATTTCGCTAATTCCTAACGTTGAAATTTGCGCCCCAGCGCCAATGCCTGACTTAGTTCTCACGCCCCAGAGCTGGAACAGTAGTCTGGGTCGAGCAGTTTTGACCTCCTGTAGTAAAACATCCATAACATTTTCATACGAACTCCGATTGAGGTGATTCAAGATGATCCGGAACGAGGACGAATAGAACTAAAACTTTTGTTCTTTAAGTGTTTCAATTTGAGGTTGAGAACAGGGGTCAAAATGGTCATTTGTGGGACTGATATGTATTAGGAGGCAATCAGAGGGCGTGTGGAATGCACATATGCAAATGTAGTGCTCCTGACGATAAAAGATGTTGTCCTAAGTTATAAAACATGAATATTAATAAATATAATGATGCTTAACATTGATAAATGATGTATTAGATAAGTTGTATAAGCATACTAAGCACACACAAGAGAGTCAAATCGGGCGTGTGACGAATGAACGTCGAAACGCCGTGCCAAGTGTTAATGAACTTAAAAAGTGTTTTCATTCAATTGAAATGAATATTATAAGATATGGAATGGATTTAATATAAAACCAATAAGTAGTCCTAGCAAGACTTAAGCACTTGAATGAACTTCAAGTTTGACTAAGAAGAAATATAGTGAGTTATAAGTCTAAAGTTGACACAATCAAATTGAACATTGTGTATTGATTAATAGGAAGAGTTATAAGATGTAGATTAAAGTTTACATTACAACTACTATGCGTTGCTATGCGACTAATAGTTGATGTGAATGGTTATATAATTGTGTATGGCACATGAAGTACATATAACTATAAGCTGTTAAACTGCTATTGGTAAACAACGATCAAAGCAAGTCTTTCAGTTCCTATTTGCTATGTGAACTTGATGATTAACTATTTTAAATCTTTATTGCAAAGAGCATGATGTGTTATATATATATATATATATATATATATGTTGAAAGTATGAAATGTTAAAGTCAATTTATGATTATGTTGATTAATTAAAGCATGCTGATTGAGTAAGGACTCAATCTTTATACCTGCTATATGAACTGTAGCATGTATGTTATATGTTGAGCATATTATTATGTGTTATGTGATGCATGAAAATTGTTAGATTTTGCTGGGCTGTCGAGCTCAACCTTGCAAATAACCACTTTTGCAGTTAAAGATTTAAGGTAAAGTTATGTGTTACTTGAAAGATATGAACGGATGTGATACTTGAAGAATTATACACTTTGGTTGTGTTATTATTATTATTTGAACCATGTTTAAGGTTCCGAATAATGTATGAATGTCGAATTGTAGTATTATTTTGCAATGTAAACTATTGTAGTATTAAAATGAATCTGAGATATTTAGATGTAAAGGTTGAAGGTTTTGGGAACAAGGATAGTTTGTAACAGAAAATTTTAATTATTCCGCAAATTTCAATGGTTGTATTATCGTTTAATGATGTAAAATTAGAGGTTGAATGTATTATTAACGACCGAAGTTGAGAATTAAATTGTATGAATTTTGGGGTCGTTACAGTTGGTATCAAAGCTGATAGGTTAGAAACCTTAGGTATGAGTACCTTAGGCTATAACCTTAGAGAAGAGAGATTAAGATAACGAACGAATAAGCTCAAATAGAGTTTGAAAAATAAGAAGTAATTTAAGAAATATATAAAGAAGGGATTAAAACATGCGTGAGTGGATTCAAAGAAGAATCTCGCAGAGTTATAAGGAATATAAAAGTGGGGTTACCCAACTCCAATAATAAGGATGTAAGGTGATCATAAATAGACAATGTCTGTAAGAAGAGAATGATAAAAAAGTTAAGAATAAAAAGTTATATTTAAGTATGATACAATTGTACTCTTTAATAGTTGATGTATGGTATCTGGGCTAAACGATTCCTTCATAGAGCGGAGGTATATACATACTAGTAACTCGGAACCTAGTTTGTTGGTTGTTTGTGAGAAACCACTCAACGTACCATATTGAAACTGTTAGAGACTCGATGTGTACCAAGTATAAAAAGTGGAAACGTATGATGAAAATGTGGAACTCGAATGAAATGTTGAGCAATGTAAACGAAGTTAGAAATTCTTAAAGGAAGAAAATTCAAAGAAGAATCTTGAAGAGATATAAAGATAAGAAGTGGGAGTTACCTTAACTCCAATAGCCAAGATAACGAATAATGATGAATAGACAAAGTCTATAAGATTAAAAGCATAAACGAAATCGTAAATGATGAAAAAGAAATAAAGATGATCGTAAAACAAAATGATCATGAGTTAAGAAAAGAATTTTAAGGGAGATGATTATAGAATAAGATCACGATGTGATCTGTTTAAGTTATAAAAGAAAGATGGTCTGTAATGTTTGAATAATTATAGCTTGATGCTATGAAGTTAATGTACTATGATATAGTACGAGGTAAACTCACGAGGATTTATAGATAATGTGATACGAAGAATTCATATTGAGCAAGTTAAGAGAAAGTTATGAGTAAGATTGAGTTAGGTGGGATTTCAATTGTGGGATTTCAATTGAGGACTCATGTGATGGCTGAGTTGTACAAACCTTTGTATGGGCGAGGTTTTTGTGCTTGTGCTTAATTTATCACATTGATAATCATTGGAATGTCGGTGTCGCGCTATCAATGTATGTGTGGTAAAAAGGTGATTCTTTTCTCGTGTGTATATTTTATAGTTAGAAACTATTAAGATTAGTCAGTTATTATTAGGATTAGTTCTTAAAACTAATGCATATGGTAAGTTTGTGACTCATAATAATATGGTATGTTTTGAACCCCTCAGCGAATGGATGCCTATGGTCTGACTAGGATAAGTTCTTAAACTTATATTATTGTGGCAAGTTCCTGAACTTCCAATGTGCGGTAAGTTTGATGAACTATTTTGGGTAGAAAACGGTTATAGTATAGAGAGCATTGCTGAAGTTGAAGATTGATAGAATGGTTAAGTAATGAAGTAATAAAGTAAAGATTGAAGTTGATAGATACTTGGATATTCTAAATCTACTAGCTTTGCTAGACTTTCGAAATTTATTGACTTCGTGCTGATGTTTGCACTTTTATTTTCTTGAAAAACATTGGATCAAATGATGAAACTAATGAGTTTTAAAAACAATAACGTTATTCGTATGTCAATGCTAATTGCTTCGGCTAGACAAAAATAATTTGAAATATATATCAAAATGTATTTTTATATCATCAATGCATCATGTAACCTGGTGCAGAGATGATAAAAACGATGGAGTCATCAATGCAGTATTACTTAGTGTTGGATGTGATCTAAGGATCGTTAGCCCACTATGGTATGATGTAGTATGATAAAATCACCAAATGACGGAATCCTCAAACGGATTGTAAATACAGTTCGGTATCATGACGTCATAAAAAGATTTTGAGATTTCTTTAAGATATGAGAATATATATATATATATATATATATATATATATATTGATTGATGTCCGAATTGTTGTAGAAGTCTATGCTATTTGATTCAGCTAGACGAATATTGAAAGATGTTCATGGAATTTAAGCGTTCTTTGTCAAACTATGCCGAACCAAGTTGTTTTGGTGTGGATTCAGATGTTGAAAAGATGAGATGAACAACCCTTTTATAGGGGATTACGCGGAGGCATTTAGATGTTTGTGCACAATACATTGTACGAAGGGCTGATCACCCTAAGTACGAGGAGTCCCTATAGTCTTATAACTGTTAAAGTTTAAGTTGAAAGATTACTTATAACTATGGACATACGCATAGCGTTTAAATGTTTGTGCACAATTCATCGTACGAAGGGCATAACACCCTAAGTACGGGAGTCCCTATAGTCTAATGACTGTTAAGGTTTAAGTTGAAAGAGTACTTATAACCGTGAACGTAGTTCAAGGTCTTATGACCCTCAGCATGATTTGGAATCTTTTAAATTCTTGTTATTCATATCGCTTCCCAATTGTTGAGCAATTAAGGAAGATTCTTATAATTCTAAAAGGTGAATGTGGTAAGGATGATATTCCTTAGAAAGAAGTAAGTCGTAGAATGCGACACTGAATGATGAATATATTGAATAAGTGAGAACAGAAATTTTTAAATGAGAAGGAGATTAGTTATCAAAGAATAATGTAAAACTTTTAATAGAAAAGTTTAATAATTGTAGAAAGATCTTTGTTGAAAGAAGTGGTTATAGAACCCAATGAATGAATAAAGTATTAACATAAAATATATTTTTATAGATTGAATGAATAAAGATTAATAGATAAAATTTCGAGGACGAAAATCTTAGAAGAATGGGTGAATGTAATATTCCGAGTGTTTAAGATAACGATCCTTAGCTAAGGAAATGAATGGGTTAAAGAGTATATAATACTCAAAATATAATTGAGTTCAAGTGAAAGTTATGAAATAAAATCTAGAATTGTTGAAGTAATGAATGTAGTAGGAAATATAAAATCTATATTAAGGTAATGTGTTGAAGATATTCAACGATAAATTTTTGAAAAGAGACTTGGTGAAAATCGAGTAAAGGAGGTTTCTTTGATTCCGAGGACGGAATCCTTATAAGGAGGGAAGGATGTGACAACCCGATTTTTTCATAAGTTATTAATAAGAATTTAATAATTGAAATTCTTATTACGATGTGATTAATGTAACAATCCAGAATTTTAATATTTATTGAATTATATAAATATTTAATGGATGTGTTTATTTTTGAATAAATATTTGTTTAATTTGATTTGATTTGATTTGGTTAATTATTTGTTTAATAAATAATTAATGGGTTAAGGAAATTAATTGTTATGAGATAATATTCTAATTTAATTTAATAATTAAGTTAGAGAGTTTATAATGATTAAATGATTTATTCAATAAATTGTTATTAGAATTAATTAAATTAAGTATGAAAACTTAATTAAATAAAGTGTGATAAATAACTATATTATAAAGGAGTTATTAAAATAAATTAAAGGAGTTTAATTTAGTTTTGTCAAATAAGGCTTAAATATATTAAGTCTTTAATTTTTAAAGAGTTTTGCCAAACGGAGCCTTATGGCTTTTGGTTTTATTTTGAATTTTGAATTATAATAAGCTAAATAAATAAAATATAAATAATATATAATAATTTTTGGTAACCGCTGATTTAATAAGGTCATTAGTAAGACGTCGGTTTTAGACGTTTTGAAAATGTGTGCGTTGCCTTTGTTTTATTTCACGTAAAAGAGTTTTGGGTCTGATATTGGCTTAAGAGAAAAGAGAACAAAGATTACAGAGAAAAGAATTTGAGAGAGTTTGAGAGAGAAAAGGCTGGGATTTCAAAGCAAGTTCTGAGTGTTCAAGTGATTCTCAGTGAAAGGATTTTCAAAGCAACAAGAGGTATTTTCCATAATCATAACACTATATACGTTTTACGTTCTCTGTGTTCTTGATTGTAATATAAAGTTTTTACAAATTTTTCTGTAAACCATGTTTTTATAATTGATTATGAAACTATGCGTATTTGTACTGGTAATTGTTATAACTAGCATATATATATATATATATATATATATATAAGTATATATATGTGATTGTATGCTAAATTACGTATGTAAGAAAGAAATTGGTTTTACAGTGATTACATGTACATGAACATGTTTTGTAGGATAACAAAATTAGGTATGCTAATTGTGAAATTGAACCTTATGTATGTTAATTGGGTAAGGACTTAATGAGAACGTAGTTCAAAGGAATGAATTCGTTGGATAATTGTGGTTTACAGTGTTAAACCTTGTAAAACAACGTCAACAATGGAGTTGGGCTTTAAACTATGGTTTCAAGGATTTAAATTTTTTGAAATTATTGTTTAATTGCTATAAATTGGTTTATGTATGATAAGTAAATGTTTATGAGTAATCTATATAAGTTTTACGTCTTAATTTAGATATTAGCAGTAGTAATTAGTCCAGAATTTAGTTATTATGTTCTTCGTGGTTGGGTTTTATAAGTTTTGGCACCCCAAATACAAAATCATACCCAAATTGTGATTTTTTGCGTCTCGGTAGCTAAAATAGCCCAGAAATTAGTGCCCTCAATAGCTGAAATTCATTGCCTGAATAAATGCGACTTAGTTCTTGCCCAAATACCGGAACAATAGTGCTGGCTCGAGGCGCTTTTGACCTCTCGTAGTAAACTACCATAACCTTTTCATACTTACCCCGATTGAGGTGATTCTAGATGATACGGAACGAGGACGAATAGACCTACAACTTTTGTTCTTTAAGTGTTTCAATTTGAGGTTGGGAATAGGGGTCAAAATGGTCATTTGTGGGATTGATATGTATTAGGAGGCAATCGGAGGGCGTGGGGAATGCACATATGCAAATGTAGTGCTCCTGACGATAAAAGATGTTGTCCTAAGTTATAAAACCTGAATATTAGTAAATATAATGATGCTTAACATTAATAAATGATGTATTAGATAAGTTGTATAAGCATACTAAAGCATATACTGAAGAGAGTCGAATCCAAGCGTATGACGAATGAACGTCAAACGCAGTGCTACAAGTGTTAATGAACTTAAAAGTGTTTCCATTCAATTGAAATGAATATTATAAGATATGGAATGGATTTAATATAAAACCAATAAGTAGTCCTAGCAAGACTTAAGCACTTGAATGAACTTGAGTTTGACTAAGAAAAATATAGTGAGTTATAAGTCAAAGTTGACACAATCAAATTGAACATTGTGTATTGATTAATAGGAAGAGTTATAAGATGTAGATTAAAGTTTACATTACAACTACTATGCGTTGTTATGTGACTAATAGTTGATGTGAATGGTTATATGTGACACCCCCAAAACATGTATACATCACCCATCTTGAGTCGCCAAATACATGGTACAGAATACAAATACAAAACTTATACAACAAATCAGTGTAATATACGATAAAACATAAGTTTAAACAGGAATGTTGCCTTCTAGACAATATCCACTCTCAAATAGAGTCCTCATTACATTTATTGTCACACTATTTTATAGAATAGTGAGGACTACTAATACACCATCTCGAACCATCACTCCGTTCCTCGACTAGTCCCGGCTACGTTCTCATTTATTGAAGAGAACAATGAAAGCAAAAGGGTGAGCTCAACTAGCCCAGTAAGAAATATTATGACTAAGATAATGCAAAATAAATTATCATTAGTCTTCAACAATGTTAAACTGATAAAATATAATAGACATCAAGTTTAACTGCAACGGAATAAGCAATCCATTAGAAGAGTCAAGTAGAGCATGATATCTACTATCTTTTATGATTTAAAATATTTTCATCAATTTTTATCGTTGAGACTCAGCTTAATAAATAAACCACATCATTTATAACATTATAGGTCATGATTATACCGAATAATCCCTGGTCATAATCATACCAAGTCCATCTATGCACGTAAGCCAAAGATGACTTTCATCACAATATAAGCACGAGGATGATGACAATGACATAATAATTCAATAAAACAAGTTCAAGGATAATTTTAAAGATTTAAAATTTTATTTTATCCAAAAATCAATAACGTCCAAATTATCAACATGATACTTCTTTGTGGAGTAAAATTCAAGAATGCTCAGAAGAATATTTCCATGAAAAGATACTGGATGAAGCACAAATATCCAGGATATTCTACTAATTTCATAGAGTATAGAAGCCAAAACTTTAACCAACTGAGTATAATAGAATATATGAAACTGCAAATGGATTTTTGCCCGCTATGCGGTAATCCACGTAGACAGATCATTTCCACAATTTAATAAGGAATGAATACGAATGATCATTCACCACGCATGCGGTAATCCACTTAGACATGTTATTCTAACAGAATAATAAAGAATGGAATAACGTAAGAATTCACTCAAAGCGCGTAATCCGCATGCAGACGTGTTATTCCAATGTAATAATAAAGAATGGAACTGTGTCATGCGTAAACCGCATGCACAAGATATTCCAATGAATAATAAAGAATGGAACCAGGTCATGCGTGGACCGCATGCATGTGATATTCCAAATGTAATAATAAAGAATGGAACCAGTCATGCGTAATCCGTATGAGATGAGGATATTCCCAATGAATAATATAGAATGGAATAATAATGAAATTCACGAGGCATGCGATAGATCAAGATGCATGTGTTATTCCAATGTAATAATAAAGAATGGAATAACATAAGAATTTTTACCATGTATGCGGTATTTAGCGATGTATAAAAGTTATTCCAAGATAATAATAAAGAATGGAATAACAACCCTTACGAGTATTGAAAGAAAATAACTCTCTTCATGAATACGAAAGAATAATACCCTTACCTTAAAAAGAAGAGTATTACTGACGGGTAGAGTATGGATATACTTGAAGAAAACTTGCACTATTTTCTACGCCAAAGCTTTCTTAAACTCTCATGTAAATACGCTCAAGATTATAGAAGAAGAATTCTCTCGAATTTACGGTGTGTTTTTTAATTCTAACTAAGCATCCTATTTATAGGAGAATGGAAAGGATACTATGCAATAAAATATAATATATTCTATTTATAATATATATATATATATATTTTATTTAAAATCTAATAAAACTAATAACTTTATAAAAGTATTCTGTTTTATATAAAAAGATTTTACTATGCAAATACTATGCAGACACTATGCATAATAAAATATAATATATTCTATTTATAATCTAATAAAACAAATAACTTTATAAAAATATTCTGTTTTATATAAAAAGATTTTACTATGCAAACACTATGCAGGCACTATGCAAACACTATGCATAATAAAATATATTATATTCTATTTATAATCAAATAAAACAAAACTTTATAAAAAGTATTCTGTTTTATATAAAAAAAGCTTTTTGTTTTATTACATTTATAATAATAATAAAACAAAATTCATCATCATTATTATAATTCACACTATTAATCGACTTGTGTCGTTTTCTTGGAAAGAGGAGCTTTCAATAAGATTTCTCCCAATTGGTGCCATGAATTAGGTGACCAAACCTCTCCTCGATGAACTTCTAGACATCGTTAATATTGCAAATAATAATATTAATAACTTTGTTATCTCAATTATTGATTTAAAATATCGACAATAATTGAATCAAATAATGTGAGATACTATGCAACAATTACTGAAGCAATAATTGAACAAAACTGAGTGACTTCTCACGTAAGCATCAATAATCAATACCATATGCTACTATGAAACAACGCGTATTACTGTACTTTTAACACCGGGTGTTTCAACAATTAACGGTAAAACTTCCGCCGTTATTTTCATAAAATTATTTTTGTCGTTTTCTCAATCCAGCAATAATTCCGTTGTGGGGTCCACCAATGATTGTGCCGCCGTACGAATATTCCCTATTAAAACGAATATTCCCTGACCAATCGAATATTATACAACAACTTGCATACTTTGCAAAATTTATAAATATTACCCACAACTATAACATTATATCAAATCCACAGCATAATATTAAAAATAAATATTTCGAGAAATTTAAATTTTTATTTATAAAATTTGGGGTCTCACATTATATAATTGTGTAAGGCACATGAAGTACAGATAACTGTAACTATTATTGGTAAACAACGATCAAAGCAAGTCTTTCAGTTCCTATTTGCTATGTGAACTTGATGATTAACTGTTTTAAATCTTTATTGCAAAGAGCATGATGTGTTATATATATATATGTTGAAAGAATGAAATGTTAAAAGTCAATTTATGACTATGTTGATTGATTAAAGCATGCTGATTGAGTAAGGACTCAATCTTTATACATGTTATATGAACTGTAGCATGCATGTTATATGTTGAGCATGTTATTATGTGCTATGTGATGCATGAAAACTGTTAGATTTTGCTGGGCTGTCGAGCTCAACCTTGCAAATAACCACTTTTGCAGGTTAAAGATTTAAGGTAAAGTATGTGCTACTTGAAAGATATGAACCAGATGTGATACTTGAAGAATTATATACTTTGGCTGAGTTATTATTATTTGAACCATGTTTAAGGTTCCAAATAATGTATTAATGTCGAATTGTAGTATTATTTTGCAATGTAAACTATTGTAGTATTAAAATGAATCTGAGATATTTAGATGTAAATGTTGAAGGTTTTGGGAACGAGGATAGTTTGTAATAGAAAATTTTAATTATTCCACAAATTTCAATGGTTGTATTATCGTTTAATGATGTAAAATTAGAGGTTGAATGTATTATTAATGACCGAAGTCGAGAATTAAATTGTATAAATTTTGGGGTCGTTACAGATGTCATGTTCTTTCATTTAATTAATCCTTCAAACATTAGAATATACTTGTATTTTTTTAATTTGACTGAGTTCCATAAATTGGAGTTTGTGATAATTAAGTGTCAGGACTCCAGTTCAATTATCAAGTGTCAGGACTCGTGAAACAACTCTAATGCCCTTGTGGTGTTTGAAAAATTGTCTCAGTGAGGTTGAAATGTGTAAAACTGAGATTAGGATTGTTGGATTTCAATGAAAAGGGTTCTTTTGAAATTTTAAATAACTTTTTAACACTAATGTTACTATTTCTTGAATTATGTAAAATACCAGCTAGGACATCTTTGATTGATTATTAATGTAGCAATGCCTTCTTTTATGTTCATATTTCTTGAAAAGAAGGAATCTGATGGGAGAATCTAATTAAGCAACTCAGTTTGAGGTATAGTGATTGTTGCAGTTGATTGTTCTTTTATTTGAGCCTTGAAAACAGATTTGAAACCATTCACTAGCTCCAGAGCCAAAACAGCTATCCAGAGGCATTTTCCCCAAGAACCTCCACTATGTCATAATCGCAGTTCTCCAAGTCAGAACATGTCATTCCAGCATTCCAATTCTTATATAATCCCCAAACCTCACTTTTCCTAGGAAAGATGTCATACTCCTCTTTTTTATTTGTACTTTCTGCTCTTACCTGATGAGAAAAGGAAAGGCCGCTAGTATATTGCATTTTTTTACCTTTCTAATCCTAAATCTCCCACAACAAATGGGCATCTTTCTGTCGATCCATTGAATCATGTCCATTGGTGTTGAACCAACACCAAGCTATGAAATGTGCAATTTAAACTCCGGGAGGGGATCAATTTTCTGGATCTTAACATAGTATTTTGGCAAGCCATCCTCATTACACAATTACTAATACTCAATAACTATTTTCTAGGACTGTAAAAAGGAGAGAAGGGTGGAATATTAGTAGCATGATCTATGTGCCAATGAATACACTAACTGGGACTGTACATAAGATGTTTTTGTGTCTTGTTCTTTATCTCTTTTTTTGTTTCAGTTCCTCTTCATAAAAAAGAAGCATTGTACATACATAATAAAATGTGCCCAACTACTTTATGTCTGGTTGGTATATTTGACATTTTATTTTCATTTAATATAAAGTTGTAATGATTATATCATTTTCCAAATCAAATGTCCAATTCTAACCTCTCTTTTTTATTGGGGTCAAAATCTTAAGTTGGATTATGGTGATGATAACCTGGTCCTGGGGTCAAAAGTTTTATTGAGGTCAAAATTATTGTTGAATATTATGTGGAATTGCAACTGATGTAATTTCTTTCTTTTTATTCATTGCAGTTTGGCAAATAATAATGCAAGAACTGTTGAGACTATGAGATATTGAGACTTGTTGATTGCTGCTGCTGTTTAGACTTGTTGATTGCTATTTGTTGTTGCTGACCTGCTGTTAATTTTTTGTAATATATGTTTGGCAAATATATGTTTTATAAACACTGATGTAAACGCTGATGTTCATATCATTGTGTACTGTTAATGTTAAGTTAAGTAGAGTTGTAAACTAATAAATTCAGTTATTAACCGAATAATTAATTCAGTTATTCGGTTATCATGTATTTCGGTTAGTTGTTCGGATATTCAAAACAGTGTAATTTCGATTTTCGGTTATAACCGAATGCTCAGTCCTAGAGACAATAGTAAATGTGACGTCCTCAAATCTGGGTCCCTCAAATAGCAAATTCGGTGTCCACAGTACAACATCCCTATCTGATCTAATTACCCATTCATTATGAATTACATCATTCATTACATTGACTTAATAAAAACATAACATTATCCCAAGTTTTACTAACGTTAACTTAACTTGCATACCCTTAGATACTCAAAAGATTTACATAATTAATTTATATTAGGTAACATAACAATTAAAAGTTCACATTAAACTACTCTTGAGCTTTGCCTTTGTCTTTGTCTTTCTTTGAACATTCGGGCTTAACTGAAATAATATCATGATATAGCAAGGGTGAGCAACTAATTCACTCAGCAAGTTTAAATAAAAAATGATATATCATGATTAGAAGAGTTTAATTCTTTAGAACTTCAACAATATTCAAAAGATTGTGAAGTAGCTGAAACAATGAATCATATCCAAATCAATGATTTTCTTAAATTTCATGTTGAATAATATATCAAGAATGATAGAGTTAAATTCTTTCGAGAGTTCAACAATATTCAATTGATTCTGAAGAATTAATAATACTACAATAATATTCAATAAATAGGGATATTCCCAGATTTCATGCTGAGTGATCACAAATGGATCATTAACTGCTAGAGTAATTATCAGTTAATTAATACTGAATTATATCAAGAGTATAAATTAACCGTAAAAATTAAATCATACTCTTCTGCGAGTATATGAAATGATCAGTCTCATTGTACCCGTGATTATGCATAATACTCAAAGATAGTGTGTGTCGTTTTCTGACAATAAAGTTCCATTTATTTTTATAAGGCTTGTTCTTCTCAGTCTTACATCATGAGTCCGTACCACAATAATATAGCTTGGATTGAATTCAAAGAAATGCTAAGGACTTCAGCATATAATATCAATATTGATCTAGCTGAAATAAGTGACATAAATCTTTAATAATAACTTGGTTCAATTTAGATCAATTTATGATTTAACAAATATTAGTCTAGCCAAAACAGATGACATCGAATTTTCAATAACAAGTCAGTTCACAAATAATATAACGTTTCATCAATTATTGGTCTAGCTGATATAAATGGCATTGACGTGGTACTTAAACAATTAAGGTATAATCGAATTTTAAAGATAGCTTACTTATACAAATATAAAGATTCGTATAAGTTTTAGGACTTAATGAACATTGAACAAATGTAGAATTTTCAGCAATGTGAAATAATTGTAAGGACAAAGTTAAATGAACACATGAACTTGTACACAATAATCAATTGTACAAGGTTAGACAATCAAAGAAATTAAGGAACTTGTATAACATAAAGTCTATATAAGAGAAATAAATTTGCACAAGGTAATAATTTGTATAGGATAATATATAAGAAAGTTCAAGAAACTTGCACTAGGTGCGAATATCAATAATCATAGATGTGGAATAATTGTCAATAATTAATCCACTTGCAATTTAATATAACTTCTTATGAAAGACATATCATTAATAAGATCGATCTCTCAATTAACATCATATATCTTACTCATAATACCATTATTCCATAATATTTTATCTAACATGTAATCACATAATCAAACATTTGATACTACCATAAATCATTATTAATATTATCATCCTTTGATAATATTCTATCACATAATCATCATCTTAAACTCTTATGAATATCAAACAATATTCCATCATTTCTTAACATTATTAAACACTTAATTATTATAAAAGAATACTAATATTAAGAACAATGATTAGTGAAAAGAGAGAACATTCTCATTGTATTTTTATGTGTATCATTCTCTTTACAATACATCTATTTATAGGTACATCAACATTAATATTTGGAGGTTTTAAAACTCAAAGGTCATGAGTTTCAAAACTAAAATAATATGGGGGTTTCAAAATATCAAAGATTATTACAATAAAGATGAGAGGAATGAATCTAGACATTCATATATATATATATATATATATATATATATATATATATATATATATATATATATAGAGAGAGAGAGAGAGAGAGAGTCGAGATCCAGTGACCCCCCAGTGATTTTCTTAAAATGCGGACTTTTTTTTGTTTTCTTTTAAATAACTAATTTTTTTAAATATTTTATGGAACTAAAATTTTTACATAATACAATATTTTGGATGTGATTTGGATACGTATAACAAAATAGGTGTATATGCGATGCAAGCGCGTATATATACATTTTTGGAATAAGTATCCAAATCACGCCCAAAACATTGTATTATGGAAAAATTTCAGTTCCATAAAATATTAAATTTTTTTAGTTGTTTTAAAAAAATAGCAAAATAAAATAAAAATATAGGGTCCGAATTTTCTCCCATCAGGGAGTCCGGACCTGATCTATTTTCTATATATATATATATATATTATAATTGTATAACACTCCCCCTTAGATGTTTATTGTAAGACCCCAATTTTTATGAATAAAGATGAATTTTTGTATAAATATCATTTTTGAATATTAAGGTGTGAATTTGTTAATATTTATAAATTTTACAAAGTAAGCAAGCTGTTATATAATATTCGATTGGTCGGGAAATATTCGTTTTAACAGGGAATATTCGTACGACGGCACAATCATTGGTGGACCCCACAACGAAATTATTGTTGGAATGAGAAAATAACAGAAATATCTTTTTATAAAAATAACGGCGAAAGTTTTACCATTAAACTGTTGAAATACTCGGTGGTAAAAGTACAGTAATATGCGTGCATAGTAGCATACGCTATTGATTATTGATACTTACGTGAGAAGTCACTCAGTTTTATTCAATTATTGCTACAGTAATTGTTGCATAATATCTCACGTTATTTGATTCAATTATTGTCAATATTTTATATTATTAAATCAATAATTGAGATGATAAGTTATTCATATTATTATTTGCATAATTAACAATGTCTAGAAAGTTCTGTCGAGGAAAGAGGTTTGGTCACCTAATTGCGTTCCAATAGGGAGAAATCATTATCGAAAAGTCCCCTCTTTCCTGGGAACGATCTGGTTGTTAATATTGCGGGTTATAATAATTGTTGACTTAGTCATATTCCATCCTTGAGTTTTGATGATGAAATGTTCATATACTAAATTGTTTTATGGCATTTCAGGTATATGTTGATAGAGAGCATTGGTGGGATTTTCAAGTGGTTGAAGAAGATTTTTCTTTACTAGGAAAACCAAGTGTAAGGTCAATTGCATACTAATTGATTTTTCATTTAAAGGCTCTAGGACATATCATTGGCATTTTGTTTTATATGTCTTAAATGTAAAATGATTTAAAAATCTAATGAAAAAGGTTTTTCTAAATAAAATTATTTGAGATTAGATTTAATATATGTTTTCAAGTACAGAAGGGTTTAAAAGATTTAAAACATTACTTGGTATTCTTGGGATATATATATATATATATATATATATATATATATATATATATATTAAATCATGCCTATGGTACATAAATGTTAATATATGCCTAGAAGCTAGAAAGGACGGTAGCATTGTGATATGTGTGTGCGGTTTTCAAAGGTAATAATTATAGATGCCTTGGGACTCTAATACCTTGAATATTGGAAAGATAAAGGGAGTTTAAAAGTTTGATGTCACACGCCACCTTTTTATGCTACACGCCACTTTAAGAGATAAGAGAGATAAAGTCAAAGATTTTGTGGGATATCTTTTAAAGAGACTTTGTAAGTTATTCAAATAGTATAACTAACAAGAGTTTGATTTGTTTCAAAGATATATTAACTGGATAAATGTTAAACGTATACTTTCTTTACCGTTGTGAGCTTTCTCTGAGATATTATCATGCCGTTTGTTTTGTGAACTAATGGAACAAATTTATCTGGAATTAATGGTAATATTTATGAGCTATATAAATAGTGTTTCTTGTATGGAATTAATAACACACGACTTACGAAATATTATTTGCGCTAATTACTGATATTACTGAGCAATTTGTTTTAATTGGTGAAACTTTTGATCAGCTGAGTAATTAATCTTCTGATATTATTTTAGCTGGTAATTGGTAAGATTTAATCATTTATCTTTCTGTGCTAATTGATCATTGCATATAGTTGAGCCTTTATTTGTTAAATTGATTATTCTTGCATTGATTATAGACCTCTATATTTGTATTTAATTTTTTTTTTAGACTAAGTGTAGTCTAAAGGTGTTAATCCTAGTGGATTAGGGAAAATGTTTACAAACAGGTTCAAGGAAGAAAAGGTGTTTGAAGAGTGCATAGGTGCACAAAGAGCAGGAGTGCTCAAGAGAAATTAATTGTTATTAATTGTTGTAAGAATCTGTTTTGTAATAAGTGTTTATTTATAAAATAAATAAATAAAGTGAGTCTCTAATACTAGTTGGTATTGGACGTGGAGTAGGCTAATATTATAGAGGGTAATAGCTGAACCACGTAAAAAATCTTGGTGTTTATTTTATTACTTGCTTTACTTTAATTACTCACATAAGCTATTTAATTATCTTAATAATTAAAATTTGGATATTTGCATTATCTTAAGATTATTCTTTAACACCAATTACTTTAACTAAGTTATAAATTCAGCCGAATATTTTATTATAAAAATAATAAGTAGTAGGCCATATTAATCCAGTAAGCTGAATTCATCAATCTAGTAGCCTAAATTTAATAGTTTGATATAAAGTTTAAAAATTGGTCATAGATTGCTCCCACACTTATTCAACCCCCCCTTCTAAGTGTGCCTAGTTAAATTTCAATAATGATGAATAAATGTTGTTAAAAATATTGAGGAGATTTTTTATGAAGTATTTGTTATAAATTTGCTTATTATTTAGACCCCAATTTACCCATTTTTTAAAATAATCGGTAGAAAGTTATTCAGTATGTATATAATAAAGGAGGGGGCCACATGTGGGGCCCACATATGTTGAAAATGAAATTGTCAGGGGAGAAAAAATGAATGTCAAGGGTGGTGGTGGAAAATTGTGGTGATGGTGATGTTTTATTATATATATTATTATAAGTTTTGTTTTTTTTATGAAAAATAGAATATATTATATTTTATTGAATATTATATTACTAAGTTGAAAGAAAAGGGGCTTCTGAAATTTTTTCTTTCCGCCCGTGATTTTCATCCGAAATCTTACTGTTGGTTCGTGAAAAACTTTTCTAAATACTATCCTTCCATTCTCCTATAAATAGGATGCTTAGTTTAGAATTGATAAACACACCAGAATCAGAGAATTCTTCTTCTATAATATTGAGCGTATTTCTTTCGAGTTTTAGGAAGCTTTGAGTGTAGAAAATAGTGAAAGTTTTCTTCAAGAATATCTCCGCTATACCAGTTGAAATACTCTCCTTTTTAAGGTAAGGGATATTATTTTTGTTCAATACTCGTAAGAAATAATATTTTCTTCCATACTCTATAGTATGTGAGTAATATTATTTTGTTTCAGATTCTAAATTCTATACTCATTTTGTTAAGTTTTGGCTTCTATACTTCATGAAATTAGTAGAATATCCTCGATAATTAAGGCTTCAAATTAGAGTACTATTCACTTGAGAAAGTACCAATTATTCTCGAGTATTCTTGATAAGTTTTAACTTTTTATGTTTAGTACTATTCATTCACGGTACTATTCTCAAGTACTATTCATGGGGTACTATTCACTCAGGTACTATTCACCCGGGTATTATTCATGATAAAAATTGATTTCTTTTCGGTCCAAATCATTTTTGGTACAATATTATTCTTGAATTTTACTCCACAAAGTAGTATCATGCTGACAATTTGGACATTTTTGAATTCTGGATAAATTAAATTATAAATCTTTAAAATTTATCCTTTGCTTTCATTTAATTAAATTCTTATATCATTGTCATCATCCTCATGCTTATATTGTGATGAAAGTCATCTTTGGCCCATAGTGCATAGAAGGACTGTTGATTGGTATGATTATAACCAGGGATTATTCGGTATAATCATGGCTGTAATGTTACAAATAATGTGGTAAAAGTCCTCATTGGCCCACCGTAGTGCATTGATGGACAGTTGTTGGCATGATCATGACCATTGATGATTACACGAATATCCTTGGCCTGTAGTGCATGGATAATTCGTGGACGTGATACTAATGAATATCCTTGGCCGTAGTGCGGGGATGATCCGATGATGTGGTTTATTTATTAAGCTGAGTCTCAGCGATAAAATTGATGATAAACTTGTTAAATCATAGAAGATGGTAGATTTCATTCTCTACTTGACTCTTCTAATGGATTGCTTGTTCCGCTACAGTTAAACTTGATGTTTATTGTATGTTATCAGTTTAACACTATTTGAAGGCTAACGATAATTTATTCTGCATCATCTTAGTCATAATATTTCTTACTGGGCTAGTTGAGCTCACCCTTTTGCTTTCATTGTTCTCTTCAGGAAATGAGAACGTAGCCGGGACTAGTCGGGGAACGGAGTGATGGTCCGAGATGGTTGTTTTAGTAGTTCTCACTATTTAGTGTGATAATAATGTAATGAGGATTGAATTTAAGTTTGGATATTGTCTAGAAGACAATATTCGTGTTGAAACTCTGAACTTATGTTTTGTCGTATTTTACACGATAGTTGTATAATTAAGTTGTATTTGAATTCTGTACCATGTATTTGGCGACTCAGAATGGATGATGTATACCTATTTTGGGGGCGTCACAGTTGGTATCAAAGCTTAGGGATATGATCCCTAGCTGAGATGAGAGACTAGAACTAGGAGGGGAGAGACGGGTAATTCCTTCTCTAGTATGACCTACCTAAGCTTATTTGTTATTTAATTGGTCGATCATAATATAGGGATAATATGTGGCATGTCAATTAACCCTTGTTTTGTGGCAGTATTTGAAAATGACATCCGAGAATGTTGAGATAAACAATGGAGCACAAGAGACCGTTGAGTCACCACAGATTAATAACCAGGATAACGTGCATCAGGAGGGCAATAATCCTCAAGTAAACAACAATACTAACCAAATGATGAACGACGGAATATTCAGAGGCTTTCTGCAATTCATGCATCATCAGGCGAGAGAGACTCCTGTTCAAAATATAGGTGGAAACACTGGCAACTCTCGGATGGTCACCGCTACGCAGTTCAAAGAGCTGGGACCACCGGAGTTTTTGGGAAAGCCAGAACCACTCAAGGCAGAGATGTGGATAAAGCAGATCACCAATATATTTGATGTCTTGGGATGCTCTGAGAAGCAAAAGGTTTTCTTTGCCACCTTCATGTTTAGAGGAGGCAGATTCATCGGCGAGAATCAAGAAACGACTCAAATTTCCGCACTCAAAATGTCTTGGGAGAAGTTCTAAGAACTGTTCAACGATAAATACTTTCCTAAAAGTATTCGTCACCTGAAGGAGATAGAGTTCATCAAGCTAGAGCAAAACAATATGACTGTGTCGCAGTAGCTAAGTTTACCGAGTTGTCCCGGTTTGCATCCCATTTAATTGATAATGAAGAGAGAATGACGCGAATGTTTCTGCGAGGTTTGAAACCCAAAATACATCAATACCTCATTTCTCACAAATTGTGTTTGTATTCAGATATTATAAATAGGGCTCAGTTATTGGAGCACGATAATGAGTCAACCCAACCAAGGGAGAGCATCCGACAAAATGATAATACCAGTGGTAGCAATCATCGAAGCGGTGACAACAAACGTGGAGGGAATCGACATGCCAGAAATGGTAACCACTTCGGTGGTAATCATGGCCAAGACAATAGGAGTGGAAATTTCAAGAAGAAGAGATTCAACAATGATGGAAAGACATTAGCACCAGCACCCGTTGATAAAGAAGGAGAACGACCACTGATCATATGCTTCAAATGCGGAAGGGAGGGACACATCAGTCCAAACTGCACGATGCAGTCCAAAGCGTGTTACAATTATAGAAAAGAAAGTCACCTAGCTCGATTTTGTCGTGTAGTGAAGCCAAGTCTAGTTGACATGGTGACACCAAATGCCGTCCTAGACAAGTAAAAGCCGGTAGTCCAAGGGAGAGCGTTTGTCGTGACCTCCCAAAAAGTAAAGAACCTGAACGAGGTCATCACGGGTAAGCTAATCATAACCTCTAGCGAAGTCTATACCTTATTTGATACCGGTTCTACCCATTCTTTTATTTCTCCTACTTGCGTTCAACGTTTAAATTTAACTCCGGAGAAATTAGACTTTGATTTATCTGTTGAAACTCCGTTGGGAGAAACCTTCATTACATCCACTATTTATAAGTCTTGTTTGATTCAAATCGGCAACCGCACATTACCTATCGTTCTTATCTCTTTGAAAATACTTGCATTTGATGTGATTTTAGGGATTAATTGGTTAACTACTCATCATGCTAAAATTGATTATTTTTGCAAGGTTGTTAGCTTTCATATTCTTAACCAACCTATTATGCGAATTCAAGCAACCAAACCACTAAAGTCAATCGCTGTCATATCAAGCCATAAATCTATTTGTTTATTGAAAAACATAAGCTTTCTTAGCCCATGTCACATATTTAAACAAAAATACTTCAGATTTGAATGATATTTCTATTTTTAATAAATTTCCTGACGTATTCCCCAAAGAACTTCTTGGCCTACCCCTGGAGCATGAAATCGAGTTTGGTATTGATCTTGAACCCGGTACAAAACCCATTTCCAATGCCCCATATCGAATGGCTCCTATAGAACTCCAGGAGTTAAAGACCCAACTGCAGGAATTTTTAGACATCAATTTCATTCGTCCTAGTACGTCTCCTTGGGGTGCTCATGTTTTATTCTTAAAGAAGAAAGATGGAAGTATGCAACTTTGTATTGACTATCGGGAGTTGAATCATGTCACCATCAAGAATAGGTACCCGTTGCCACGCATTGATGACCTATTTGACCAGTTGCAAGGCGCCAAATTCTTTTCAAAGATCGATCTTCATTTCGGATATCATCAGTTAAAGATCAAAACTGATGACATTCTAAAAACTACTTTCAGAACTCGGTACGGGCATTACGAATTCGTAGTCATGTCTTTTGGATTGACTAATGCTCCTGCTGCCTTCATGGATATGATGAACCGAGTATTCAAGGAATATTTGGATCACTTTGTGGTCGTCTTTATTGATGACATCCTCATTTATTCCAAAAGCCGTGAAGATCATGAGAAACACTTGAGGCTGATATTATAAAAGCTTTGTGAAAACAAGCTTTATGCCAAGCTGAAGAAATGCGAGTTCTGGCTTAAGGAAGTAGCATTCCTTGGGTATGTGATATCAAATCACGGAATATCTATTGACCCAACAAAGATTGAAGCAATACAAAGCTGGGAACAACCTAAGTTAGTGACCAAAGTACGTAGCTTTCTCGGCTTAGCTGGTTATTATCGAAGATTCGTAGAAGGTTTTTCTCGAATCGCTATTCCATTAACTCAGCTGACTCAGAAAGATACAAAATTTAGTTGGAGCGAGGAATGTGAGAAGAGTTTTCAAGAACTCAAGAGGAGACTCATTTCAGCACCTGTTCTGAAAATACCATCTGGTTCGGAGGGATTTGTCATCTACAACGATGCTTCAGGCATAGGGTTAGGATGTGTTCTCATGCAACACGGGAAAGTCATAGCCTATGCCTCGCGACAACTCAAAGAATATGAGAGGAATTATCCTATTCATGATCTAGAGTTGGCAGCTGTCATTTTGCACTAAAGATTTGGAGGCATTACCTGTATGGGGAGAAAGCGGAGATCTATACGGATCATAAAAGCCTCAAATATTTCTTCACCCAAAAGGAACTAAACATGCGATAACAACGTTGGCTTGATCTGTTGAAAGATTACGATCATACCATTCAATACCATCCTAGAAAAGCGAACGTGGTAGCTAACGCATTGAGTCGAAGATCATATACGGGTACGAGTGCGATATTGTCAATGCGAAGGCCCATTTTATATGACTTGCAAAGGATGGAGATAGAGTTAAAGACTCCAGGGACCCACGTTATGATGGCAAATATACGAGTAGAACCGAGTTTAATTGAAAAAGTTAAAGCTGCTTAAACTGCAGACCTGTAGCTGATGCGTATGAGGAAGAAAGTATAAGAAGGTGCAATTTCGGAAGCAATAATCGATGAAGAAGGAATACTTCGAGTCAACTCCAGACTTTGTGTTCCTAACGACCTTGATTTAAAGTATAAAATAATGATGGAGGCGCACAACACACCGTTTGCAATCCATCCTGGGAGTACCAAAATGTTTCATGATCTTCGAAATACATTTTGGTGGAGAAATATGAAAAAAGAGATTGCAGAGTTTATCTCAAGGTGTTTAACGTGTCAACGAGTCAAGGCGGAGCAATAAGTGCCAAAAGTTCCATTGCAACAACTTGAAATTCCAAAATGGAAGTGGGAGCACATTACCATGGATTTCGTTACTGGTCTTCCCAAGGTTTCTCAAGGTATAGATGCAATTCGGGTCATTGTTGATAGATTGACCAAGTCTGCTCATTTCTTACCTATACGAGAAACTTATTCACTTAAACGTATTGCTCGTATTTACATAAATGAGATTGTAAGACTGTATGGTATGCCAATATCCATAGTTTCTGATCGAGACCCAAGATTCCCTTCACGATTTTGGGTTAGTGTTCAAAAAGCTATGGGCACGAATTTATGATTTAGTTTGGCATATCATCCTCAAACGGACAGGCAGTCGGAGAGGACTATTCAAACTCTTGAAGATCTATTAAGACTCTGTGTCCTTGACTTCAAAGGAAGTTGGGATAAGTTCTTGCCATTAGTAAAATTCTCCTACAACAATAGTTATCAAGCAAGCATCGGTATGACTCCTTTCGAGGCGTTGTATGGATGCAAGTGTCGTTCTCCAGTATGCTGGGATGAGGTGGGTGAAGCAACGTTATTGGGACCAGAATTGGTACATAATGACTACAGAGAAGATTCAAATGATCCGACAACATATAAAAACCTCACAAGATCGACAAAAGAGTTATGCTGATCTTCATCGAAATGACGTGGAATTCAATGTTGGTGATCATGTGTTATTGCGTGTTGCTCCATGGAAAGGAGTTACGAGATTTGGAAAGAGAGGAAAGCTCAATCCTCGATTCATTAGCCCATTTGAAATCCTCGATAGAGTAGGAACTGTGGCCTATAGACTCGCCTTACCGCCAAGTATGTCTCACGTTCATAACGTTTTTTACATATCCATGTTACGTAAATATGTGGAAGACCCGAACCACATTATTGATTTAGAACCGGACAAAATAGCGGAAGATTTAACGTATGAAGAGGTACCTGTTAAAATCTTGGATAAGAAGGAACATATTCTACGCTCCAAGGTTATACCTCAAGTCAAAGTTCTGTGGAGAAACCACAATGTTGAGGAAATGACCTGGGAGTTAGAATCTGAAATGAAGTCAAAGTATCCTCACCTCTTCGTTATACCAGGTACATACACCAATTTCGAGGGCAAAATTTCATAAGAAGGGGAGGTTGTAAGACCCCAACTTTTACTAATAAAGATGATTTTTTCTATAAATATCGCTTTTGAATATTAAGGTGTGAATTTGTTATAATGTTATAGTTGTGGGTAATATTTATAAATTTTACAAAGTAAGCAAGTTGTTATATAATACTCGATTGGTCATGAAATATTCATTTTAACAGGGAATATTCGTACGAAGGCACAATCATTGGTGGACCCCACAACAAAATTATTGTCGGAATAAGAAAACGACAAAAATATCTTTTTATAAAAATAACGGCGAAAGTTTTGCCGTTAAACTGTTGAAATCAATAATTGAGATGACAAGTTATTCATATTATTATTTGCATAATTAAAAATGTTTAGAAAGTTCTGTAGAGGAAAGGGGTTTGGTCACCTAATTGCGCGCCAATAGGGAGAAATTATTATCGAAAAGTCCCCTCTTTTCTAGGAACAATCTGGTTGTTAATATTGCGGGTTATAATAATGATGAATAAATGTTGTTAAAAATATTGAGGGGATTTTTTATGAAGTATTTATTGTAAATTTGCTTATTATTTGGACCCCCATTTACCCATTTTTCAAAATAATCAGTAGAAAGTTATTCAGTATATATATATAATAAAGGAGGGGGGGGGGGGGGCACATGTAGGGCTCACGTATGTTGAAAATGAAATTGTCAGGGGAGAAAAAATGAATGTCACGGGTGGTGGTGGAAAATTGTGGTGATGGTGATGTTTTATTATATATATTATTATAAGATTCTTTTTTTTTATAAAAAATAGAATATATTATATTTTATTAAATATTATATTAATAAGTTAAAAGAAAAGGGGCGTCTGAAATTTTTTCTTTCTGCCCGTGATTTTCGTCCAAAATCTTACTATTGTTCCGTGAAAAACTTTTCTAAATAGTATCCTTCCATTCTCCTATAAATAGGATGCTTAGTTTAGAATTGAAAAACACACCAGAATCAGAAAATTATTCTTCTATAATATTGAGCGTATTTCTTTCGAGTTTTAGGAAGCTTTGAGTGTAGAAAACAGTGAAAGTTTTCTTTAAGAATATCCTCGCTATACCAGTTGGAATAATCTCCTTTTTAAGGTAAGGGATATTATTTTTGTTCAATACTCATTTTCTTCCATACTCTGTAGTATGTGAGTAATATTATTTCATTTCAGATTTCGAATTCTATACTCATTTTGTTAAGTTTTGGCCTCTATTTTCTATGAAATTAGTAGAATATCCTTGATAGTTGTGCTTCATCCAGTATCTTTTCATGGAAATATTATTTTGAACATTCTTGATAAGTTTTAACTTTTTCATGCTGGAGTACTATTCATGGGGTACTATTCTCGAAGTAGTATTCATGGGGTACTATTCACTCAAGTACTATTCACCTAGGGTAGTATTCATGATAAAAATTGATTTTTTTTCGGTCCAAATCATTTTTGATACAATATTATTCTTATATTTTACTCCACAAAGCAGTATCATGTCTCCAAATCATTTTTCGGTGAGATGTGCTTTGTTCTATCTCCTTCGATGTATCCTCCTTTTAATTTGGCTATATATGAAGCATCGTGACGCCCCCAAAATAGGTATACATCACCCATCTTGGGTCGCCAAATACATGGTACTGAATACAAATACAAACTTAATTATACAATGTGACACCCCCAAAACAGATATACATCACCCATCTTGAGTCTCCAAATACATGGTACATAAATCAAATACAACTTAATTATACAACTGTCGTGTAAAATACGACAAAACATAAACTGAGAGTTTAAACAAGAATATTGCCTTCTAGACAATATCCACTCTCAATGGAGTCCTCATAGACAGTATACAAACTCAAATTCAGTCCTCATTACATTTATTTTCACACTATTTAACAGAATAGTGAGGACTACTAGCTAATACTATCATCCCACCATCACTCCGCTTCCCGACTCATCCCACTCGCTCTCATTTCAAGAGAATAAAGTGAAAGAAAGGGTGAGCTCAACTAGCCCAGTAAGAAATATTATGACTAAGATAATGCAAGATAAATTATCATTATCCTTCAATAATGTTAAATTGATAAAATACAATAGACATCAAGTTTAACTGCAACGGAACATGTAATCCATTAAAAGAGTCAAGTAGAGAATAAAATCTACTATCTTTTATGATTTAAAAGGTTTTTCATCACTTTTATCACTGGGACTCAACTTAATAAATAATCCACATCATCGAATCACCCCTGCACTATGGCCAAGGATATTCTTTAGTATCATGACCACAATTATCCATGCACTACGGGCTAGGAATATTTGTGTATTCATCAATGGTCATGATCATGCCAACAACTATCCATCAATGAACTACGGGCCAATGAGGACTTTTATCACATCATTTGTAACATTACGGTCATGATTATACCGAATAATCCCTGGTCATAATCATACCAAGTCCATCTATGCACTACAGGCCACAGATGACTTTTAAAAATATAAACACGGGGATGATGACAATGATATAAGAATTCAATAAAACAAGTTCACGAATTAATTTATCCAGGAACTAATAACGTCCAAATTGTCAACATGATACTTCTTTGTAGAGTAAAATTCAAGAATGCTCAGAAGAATATTTCCATGAAAAGATACTAGATAAAGCGCAAATATCAATGATATTCCACTAATTTCATGGAGTATGGAAGTTAAAACTTTAACTAACTGAGTATAATAAATAATGGAATAACAAAAGAAATCACCAGGCATGTGATAGATAACACATGCAGGTTATTCCAACAGAATAATAAATATGGAACCAGGTCCGGCGTAAATGCACAGATAGGATATTCCGACAAAATAATAAATACAGAATAATAAATAATGGAACAAGGTCCGACGTAAAAGGCACAGACAGGATATTCTGACAGAATAATAAATGCAGAATAATAAATAATGGAACCAGGTCAGGCAAAATTTGCACCGACAGGATATTACGACAGAATAATAAAGAACTGAATAATAGAAGAATTTCACCACGTATGCGGTACTTCGCATAAACATGTTATTCCAATATAATAATATAGAATGGAATAACAGAGGGATTTCACCAAGTATAGGGTATGCCGCGTATACAGGTTATTCCAAAAGAATAATAAAGAATAGAATAATAGAAGTTCTCTTCATGAATAAGAAAGAATAACACCCCTTACCGTAAAAGACACTGGATATCGAAGTAGTGAAGTAGCAGAATACTCTTCTTCTTTCTCTCTATAATTTCTCTCTCTAGAGTTTCAGTGAATTCGTAAGAAATAATGAAGGAATGAGCTTCTATTTATAGAAAAACTAAGAGTGGCTCTTGGTCTTAACGAAGGGTCAAAATGACTCTTGGTAATATTGAAGAGACAACTACTATTTGCGAAGGGGAAATTAACCCTTGGAACACCGAAAAGGCAAATAACTCTTGGTAATATTGAAGAGATAACTACTATTTGCGAAGGGGAAATTAACCCTTGGAACACTGAAGAGACAAGTAACTCTTGGAAAACTGAAAGGGCAAGTAACTCTTGGAAAACCGAAAGGGCAAGTTACTATTAAAACTTTAAATCAACGATCCATATTGATTTACTATTATAATTTCAACCAATGGTCTGAAAAATTAGCACATCTCCTCATGGAATAATATTGTACCCAAAAATGATTTGGACTGAAAATAAATATACTGTTCGGGTGAATAGTACCCATGAATAGTACTCGTGAATAGTAACTTGTGAATAGTAACTCATGAATAGTAACTCATGAATAGTAACACGTGAATAGTCACTCCGACACAAAAAGTTCCCCGAATACCTGATTGAACAATATAACCTCCAAACATCAATTATCATCAGAATAGATGTCGATTTCTACTAACACAAATAATCCCAACATAATGAAACTATCAAATTCATCTTTAATCAACACGAACTTATTCATCATTAATATTATAACTCACAATATTTAGCAAACCAAAGTTGTTCCCGTGAAAGATGAGGCTTTACAATAAGGATTTCTCCCTATCAAGCCGCAATTAGGTGACCAAACCTCTCCTCGATGTAACTTCTAGACATTGTAAATATTGTGATTTAATAATATGAATAACTTTGTCGCCTCAATTATTGATTTAACAATATAACATATAATGCAGATGATACTGTGACAATAATTGAATCAATAATATGAGAGATATGATGCAGCAATTATTGTAGCAATAATTGAGTATAACCGAGTGATTTCTCACGTAAGCATCAATACTATGCAACCATGCCAGACATCGTACTTTTACTATCGAGTAGTTCAACAAGATAATTGAGTGAAAACTTCCGCTAGTTATTTTCAATAAAATACTTTTGTCGTTTTCTCAATCCGATAATAATTCCGTTGTGGGGTTCACCAATGATTGTACCATCGTACGGATATTCCGCAACACAAATAATATTCCCCGACCAATCGAATATAATATAACAACTTGCATACTTTGCAAAATATATAAATATTAGCCACAATTATAACATTATATCAAATACACACCATAACATTAAAAAAAAAAAATATTTCGAGAAATTTAAATCTTTTTCATAAAATTTGGGATTTTATAATCTCCCCTCCTTATGAAATTTTGCCCTCGAAATTTACGCACGTACCTGGTATGCCGAACAGATGAGGACACTTCGTCTGATTCTAACTCTTGAGGTATAACCTTTGAGTGTTGAATACATTCCAGGATTTTAACAGGTACATCTTCATACGTTAATTATCCGGTATCTCGTCCGGTTCTAAATTAATAATGTGGTTCAAGTCATCCATATATTTACGTAACATCGATACGTGAAAAATGTTATGAACACGTGACATACTTGGCGGTAAAATGAGTCTATAAGCCACGCCCTACTCGATCGAGGATTTCAAATGGGCCAATTAAATCGAGGGTTGAGATTTCCTCTTCGTCGATTCTTGCTGTAATAACACCCTCTTAAACCTTCTTCTTCACATTCATCGCCTTTGAGTCTCAATGAGCTTGGCGGCTTTAACTTTATCGATTAAAGTCGATTCTGCTCGTATATTTGTTATCTACACGTGGGTTCGTATATTCGCATACGATCTTCGACTCAATGCGTCAGCTGCCATGTTCACTTTTCCACGATGGTATTGAATGGTATAATCGTAATCTTCAACAGCTCGAGCCAACGTCTTTGGCGCATGTTACGTTCGTTTTGGGTGAATAAAATATTTGAGGGTTTAAGAAATGGGTTTTGTACTGGGGTCAATACAAAATTCGATTTCACGCTCTTGGGGTAGGCTAAGAAGTCTTCAAGAATATGTCAGGAAATTTATTAACAATAGAAATATCATTCACAAATGTGACTCTCATCCAAGACTTGGATAACATGTCACATTGATACCTATCAACTTGCCATCGTTATTCACAACGTCCCCTATGGAAAGTCTGGCTTCGGTGCATTCCACACAAGGAAGTCAACAACGAAAGGACCGGGGTTCTTTACTTATGGCTTGATATGACAATGATTGACTTTAGTGGTTTGGTTGCTTGATTCGCATAATAGGTTGGTTAGGAATATGAAAGCTAACAACCTTATGAAAATAATCAATTTTGGCATGATGAGTAGTTAACCAATTGATTCCTAAAATCACATCAAGGGCAAGTATTTTCAAAGAGATAAGATCGACAAGTAACGTGAAAGTGTCGATTTGAATCAACAAGATTTATAAACAGTGGAGGTAACGAAGGCTCCTACTAACGAAGTTTCAACCAATAAGTCAAAGTCTAACTTCTCCGGAGTCAAATTTAAACGTTGAACGCAAGCAAGAGAGATAAAATAATGGGTAGAATCGGTATCTTATAAGGTATAGACTTCGCAAGAATTTATAATTAACTAACCCGTGCTAACATCGTTTGGGTAACTCGCTTTTTGAGAAGTCACGAAAAACGCTCTTCCTGAAACCACCGACTTTGTTTTGTCCGTATCCGCCTTTGGTGCCTCCATCCTAGCTGAACTTGTCTTTGGTGAACGACAAAATCGGGCTAGGTGACCTTCTCTTCCATAATTATAACATGCCTTGACGGTGTCGCGCTTTGACCGATATGTCCCTCCCTCTCGCATTTGAAACATATGATAGGTGGTCGCTTCTCCTTCCTTAACAACGGTGTCTTTGGTCGACGCCTTTCCATCATTGTTGAATTTCCTCTTCTTGAAATGTCCATTCTTATTATTTTGGCCATGATTACCACCGAAGTGGTTACCATTCTTGGCATGATAATTTCCCCCACGATGGTCATCATTGTTCCGATGATCGTTGCCACCGGTACGATTATTATCATGTTGTTGGTCGTTACCTTTTGGTTGTGCTAACTCATTATCGCGCTCCAATAATTGAGCCCTATTAACAACATCTGAATATAAAAAAAGTTTATGAGAAATGAGGTATTGACGTATATTGGGTTTCAAACCTCTTAGAAACATTCGCGTCATTCTCTCCTCATTATCAACCAAATGGGACACAAACCGGGACAACTCGAAAAACTTGGCTTCGTACTGCGATACGGTTATATTGTTTTGTTCCAGCTTGATGAACTCTACCTCTTTCATGTGGAGAATACTTTCGGAAAAGTACTTGTCATTGAACAGTTCTTGGAACTTTTCCCAAGACATCTTCAGTGCGGCAGGTTGAGTACGCTTTACAGATTCCCACCAGTAATCTGCCACTGCCCGCAACATGAAGATGGAAAAAGGGAACCTTTTGCTCCTCAGAGCATCCCAAGATATCAAATATCTTGTTGATCTGCTTATTCCACGTCTCCGCCGTAAGTGGTTTTGGCTCTCCAAAAAACTCCGGTGGTCCCAGCTCCTTGAACTGTTTGACGGTGACCGTCCGAGAGTTGCCAGTGTTTCCGCCCGCATTTTGGATAGGAGCCGCTCTAGCCTGATGTTGCATGAATTTCATTAAGCCTCGGAACATTCCATCGTTCATCATTTGGTCAGTGTTGTTGTTTGCATGAGGATTGTCGCCTTCCTGATGCACATTGTCCTGGTTATTGATCTGTGGAGACTCAACGGTTTCCTGTGCTCCATTGATGTTCTCAACATTCTCGGATGTCATTTTCAAATACTGCCACAAAACAAGGGTTAATTAACATATCACATTTTATCCCTATACTCTGAAAAGATTAACATTTCCATGAAAAGATACTGGATGAAGTGCAAATATCAAGGATATTCCACTAATTTCATGGAGTATAGAAGTTAAAACTTTAGCCAACCGAGTATAATAAATAATGGAATAACAAAAGAAATCACCGGGCATGTGATAGATAAGACAGTGTGTTATTCCAATGTAATAATAAATATGGAACCAGTCCCACGTAAATGCACGCATGTGATATTCCGGCAGTAATAATTAATATGGAATAATAAATAATGGAACCAGTCCCACAGAAAACGCATGCATGAGATATTCCGGCGTAATAATAAATGCGAATAAAAATAATGGAACCAAAGTCGTGCAAAATTAAGACAAGCGATATTATTCCGACGTAATAATAAAGAACTAATAATGTAAGAATTTCACCACGTATACGGTATTCAGATAAACAAAGTTATTCCAACATAATAATATAGAATGGAATAATAGAGGGATTTCACCAAGTATAGGGTATGCCGCGTATACAGATTATGTATAGGGTATGCCATGTATACAGGTTATTCCAACAGAATAATAAAGAATGGAATAACAGAGGGATTTCACCAAGTATAGGGTATGCCGCGTATACAGGTTATTCCAACAGAATAATAAAGAATAGAATAATAGAAGTTCTCTTCATGAATAAGAAAGAATAACACCCCTTACCGTAAAAAGACCTTTGGATATCAAGTAGTGAAGTAGCAGAATACTCTTCTTCTTTTTCTCTATAATTTCTCTCTCTAGAGTTTCAGTGAATTCGTAAGAAATAATGAAGGAATGAGCTTCTATTTATAGAAAAACTGAGTGGCTCTTGGTCTTAACGAAGGGTCAAAATGACCCTTGGTAATATTGAAGAGACAACTACTATTTGCGAAGGGGCAATTAACCCTTGGAACACCGAAAAGGCAAATAACTCTTGGTAATATTGAAGAGACAACTACTATTTGCGAAGGGGCAATTAACCCTTGGAACACCGAAGAGACAAGTAACTCTTGAAAAACTGAAAGGGCAAGTAACTCTTGGAAAGCCGAAAGGGCAAGTTACTATTAAAACTTTAAATCAACGATTGATATTGATTTACTATTATAATTTCAACCAATGGTCTGAAAAATTAGCACATCTCCTCATGGAATAATATTGTACCCAAAAATGATTTGGACTGAAAAATAAATATACTGTTCGGGTGAATAGTACCCCATGAATAGTACTCGTGAATAGTAACTTGTGAATAGTAACTCATGAATAGTAACTCCGACACGAAAAGTTCCTCGAATACCCGATTGAACAATATAACCTCCAGACATCAATTATCATCAGAATAGATGTCGATTTCTACTAACACAAATAATCCCAACATAATGAAACTATCAAATTCATCTTTAATCAACACGAACTTATTCATCATTAATATTATAACTCACAATATTTAGCAACCAGGTTGTTCCCAGGAAAGATGAGGCTTTACAATAAGGATTTCTCCCTATTGGCGCACAATTAGGTGACCAAACCTCTCCTTGACAGAACTTCTAGACATTGTAAATATTGTGATTTAATAATATGAATAACTTTGTCGTCTCAATTATTGATTTAACAATATAACATATAATGCAGATGATACTGTGGAACTCGTAGAGTCAACAATATAGCATTTTAACAACTCAACTGTGACGCCCCAAAAATAGGTATACATCATCCATTCTGAGTCGCCAAATACATTGTTCAGAATTCAAATACAACTTAATTATACAACTGTCGTGTAAAATACGACAAAACATAAGTTGGGAGTTTCAACACGAATATTGTCTTCTAGACAATATCCAAACTCAAATTCAATCCTCATTACATTTATTATCACACTAAATAGTGAGGACTACTAAAACAACCATCTCGGACCATGAAAGCAAAAGGGTGAGCTCGACTAGCCCAGTAAGAAATATTATGACTAAGATAATACAGAATAAATTATTGTTAGCCTTCAACATTGTTAAACTAATAAAATACAATAGACATCAAGTTTAACTGCAGCGGAACAAGAAATCCATTAGAAGAGTCAAGTAGAGCATGATATCTACTATCTTCTATGATTTAAAAAGTTTATCATCAATTTTATCGCTAGGACTCAACTTAATAAATAAATCACATCATCGAATCATCCCTGCACTACGGGCCAAGGATATTCATTAGGATCACATCCATGAATTATCCCATGCACTACGGGCCAAGGATATTCGTGTAATCATCGATGGTCATGATTATACCGAATTATCCCTGGTCATAATCATACCAATTAATAGTCCATCTATGCATTACGGGCCATCGATGACTTTCATCACAATATAAGCATGAGAATGATGACAATGATATAAGAATTTAATTAAATGAAAGCAAATGATAATTTTTTAAAGATTTATAATTTAATTTATCCAGAATTCAATAATGTCCAAATTGTCAACATGATACTGCTTTGTGGAGTAAAATTTAAGAATAATATCCATGTATCAAAAATAATTTAGACAGAAAAGAAATAAATTTTTTGGGTGAATAATACCCCGTGAATAGTATCCTATGAATAGTACTTCGTGAATAGTACCCCATGAATAGTACCTCGGCATGAAAAGTGCCCCGAATACCCGAGTGAATAATACCCGAGTGAATAGTACCCGAGTGAATAGTAACCCATAAATAATAACCCGTGAATAGTACCCCGATATGAAAAGTACCCCGAATCCTCGATTGAATAATATTCAAGTGAATAGTAACTGAGTGAATAGTAACCCATGAATAGTAACTTGTGAATAGTACCTCGGGTGAAAATATTGATATTTAATAAAAAAGTTCAGATCAATATTCCAATGAAACGATACTGGATGAAGTATAAAACTCAAGGATATTCCACTAATTTCAGGGATTATAGAAGCAATACTTACCATAGTAAGTTTAGATTTAAGAATATGAAAAGAAATAACATATGAAACTGCAAATGGACCTGTCATGCGGTACGTAATTTGCGTAGACAGGTTATTCCGACATATTAAAGGATGAATACGAAAAATATAGTATTCCTTATGAATACGAAAGAAATAATACTCCTTACCTTAGTAGAAGACTGGATACTGCAATAATGAAGTACCAGAATACTCTTCTTCTTGCTCTCTATAGTTTCTCTCTCTATAGTGTCTCTTGTGAATCTTAGTGAATTGGTGAGAATGAAAGAAGAATTAAGCTTCTATTTATAGGAGAATGGATTAAATAGTAACTGATTCATGAATGGTCTAGATTGATTTACTATTAGAACGGACGGTCCATATTGATTACTATTAAAACCACAACCGACGGTCCAAATTGATTTACTTTTAAAAATACCACCGACGGTCCAGATTTATTTACTTTTAAAACCACCACCGACAGTCCAGATTGATTTACTATTAAAACCACCATCAATGGTCCAGATTAATTTACTATTACAACCACCATCAATGGTCCAGATTTGTTATCTATTAAAACCACCATCGACGGTCCATAAAATTAGTAAATCTTCCCATGGAATACTAAGTCAAACTTACAACAAACGCCTCATAATAAATCCCTATATTTATATTAAAAATTATATAAATGTTTACCATAAATCATTTATCTTTAATAAACACATTTTTAATCTATTAACAATTATTCATCATTAATATTATAACTCATAATATTTAACAACCAGATCATTCCCAGGAAAGAGGGGGCTTTTCGATAAGGATTTCTCCCTATTGACGCCGCGCAAATTAGGTGACCAAACCCCTTCCTCGATGTAACTTTCTGTACATCGTCAATATTGCAAATAATAATATGAATAACTTTATCATCTCAATTATTAATTTAATAATATAAAATATTATGCAAATGTTACTATAACAATAATTGAATCAAATAACGTGAGATACTATGCAATAATTGAGTAAACTGAGTGGCTTCTTACGTAAGCATCAATACCGTGTGCTACTATTCAACCACGCGTATTACTGTATTTTTACCACCGGGTATTTCAACAGTTAACGGTAAAACTTTCGTCGTTATTTTTATAAAAAGTTATTTCTGTCATTTTCTAACTCTGACAGTTATTCCGTTATGGGGTCCACCAATGATGGTGTCATCGTACGGATATTCCCTGACAAAAAGAATATTTCCCGACCAAACGAATATTTTCCGACACAACAAATTTTTATATCACCTTGGTTACTTTGCAAAGTTTTCAAATATCACCCTTAACATTAACCTTTTATCAATTAAACCATTTATTAAATAGAATAATAATTATAAGAAAATTGGATACTTTCATTTCATATAATTTGGAGTCTTACAACCTCCCCTCCTTATGAAATTTTGTCCTCGAAATTGGTGTACGTTCCTGATATGTCGAAGAGGTGAGGATACCTTGATTTCATTTCAGATTCTAACTCCCAGGTCATTTCCTCAATATTGTGGCTTCTCCATAAAACTTTGACTTGAGGTATAACCTTTGATCGTAGAATATGTTCCTTTTTATCGAAGATCTTGACAGGTACTTCCTCATACGTTAAATCTTCGGCTATCTCGTCTGGTTCTAATTCAATAATATGATTTGAGTTTTTCACATATTTACGTAAAATAGATATGTGAAAAAAGTTATGAACACGAGATATACTTGGCGGTAACGCGAGTCTATAAACCATAGTTCCTACTCGATCGAGGATTTCGAATGGCCCAATGAATCGAGGATTGAGCTTTCCTCTCTTTCCAAATCGTGTAACTCCTTTCCATGGAGCAACACGTAACAACACATGATCTCCAACATTGAACCCCACGTCTTTTTGATGAAGATAAATATAACTCTTTTGTCGATCTTGTGAGGTTTTTATACGTTGTTAGATCATTTAAATCTTATTTGTAGTCATACATACCAACTCTGGTCCCAACAACGTTGCTTCACCCACCTCTTCCCACCATACTAGAGAACGACACTTGCATCTATGTGCTACTTGAATGATGTGGATCGAAAATAATACACGAAGATTAATATTTTAGTTAAAGTTGTTATTTCTTTATACCATGATTAAGATTCATGAGACGTACTAAATGTTTTATGATGTATAGTTTTATGTTGAGTTGTAAAGCTAATGTTAGAGTTAACTGATATGTAAAGGTTATTGGATTGAAATGTAAAATTTTATATAATAACAGTGATAAAGTGAATCATAAAATAAGATTGATTCAAAGACATGTAGATGATAAAGGTTTTGATTCAGGGAATTAAAGTAAGAAGACATAAAAGTTTAAATTATTCCGTATTTTATAAAGTTTAACATCAAATAATGATGTTAAATCAGAAGGTAGATGTGTTATTAACGATCGAAGTCGGTAAATAAATTGTATGAATTTCAGGGTCGTTACATTCCCTAAGACTAAACTACATAAGTTTTTGTAGGGAAACAATTAGGCCTGTTACCAGCTCAAAATCCAAAAAGGCCACGAGCATACAGCCAATTATGTCTTCATCTAACCAGTCTAATCCTGTTCCTATCTCTCGAGAAGAGTTTGACGAATTAAGCAAGCAAATTACAAATTTGGTTGTTCTGCTTAAAGAATTACACTAATTTACTCAGGGTTCGCGAATACTCATACATACAGAATCCTCTGCACAAGGAGGAGTACAAGGTTCAGATAAAACAATTCCTGAACTTCAGTTGGATACGACCAACAAAATTCCTGAAAACACCCATCTCAAAGAAGATCCATACACTGGTGATATCAGGAAGAAAGTCCTTCAAATGGAGGAAACCACCCGTTCTATCAAAGGAATTGGAGCACACGGGAGTGTTTCATATGATGACCTTTGTATATTCCTTGGTGTTCATTATCCAGAGAAGTTCAAAACTTCTGACTTTGAAAAGTATGATGGGTTAGCGGATCCTTATCCTCTACTTGGATCTTATGTAGAGGAAGAGAAGATCAGAATGCAGCTGTTCCAGAAAAGTCTGACTGGAGAAGCCCGATCGTGGTATACCAAATTAGACAACTCAAAGATCCATAGCTGGGAGGAACTAGCTCATGCCTTCCTCACTCAGTACATCTTCTAATCTCAGATGGCTCCTGACCGGTACCAGATTACCAAGGTCAAGAAACAGTTTAATGAGTCTTTTAGAGAGTATGCGCAAAGGTGGAGGCGCCTTGCTGCTCAAGTTATTCCTTCCATGACAGAATCAGAAATGGTCATGACCTTTATAGACATACAAGAAGCTCCTTTCTATGAAAGAGTCTTAGCTGGCATTGGCAATCCATTTTTTGAAATGATCAAGCATGGAGAGATGGCTGAGATGGGATTGAAGTCAGAAAAGATTCAAGACCTAGCCGCTCTTAAAGCAGTTGCTGAGCACATCCAGTCTGGAACTTATGGAAACAACCCCCGGAGGGTCCATAAAAAGAAAGAGGAAGATATTTCCTTGATACTACAAGGTCAAAAAGGCAGTCAGAATATGCCTATTCAGAGGAAAAACTACGCCCCTTTGCAAGCACAGTCTTCAAACCCTCTATTGCCTAAAGGTGGAGAAGTCAAACGCCCCCGAGTTTTCAAACCCTTAGGGACTCACTCGAGAATATCCTTACTCTTCTAACTACTCAGAAGAAAATTACACATCTTCTTCCACCAGCTAACCTGAATGGGAAGGGTTACAATGCTACTCGGAAGTGTGCTTATAATGCCGGGGCACCGGGACATGACACTCAGGATTGCTGGGCCTTGAAACACAAGATCCAGGACATAACTTACTCAAGTGACAACTAAAATCTCCATATTTTGATATTATATCATACTGTAATCTGTTATGATGTCTTATGTTAGGATTCAACATCATTCTCACACTTGCCCAGCCAAATTAGACCCTTGTATACCAACCTACAACAAAAAGCCTTCATTGCTTAGCTCGGGGCTCTGGCAAATTGCTTACGCCTTGAAGCTTTGGCATCGGCAATTGCTGTATTGTTTCTTGCTGCTAGAAAACCAAGTGGTATTTGCAATAAGTCACAGTGGTCTTAAGCAATGCCTTCCACACCCGCATGTAAACTGCAGTAGCTCTGTTTCTACAATTCAGTTACCAAACTCAAACCAATTTCACAGAAATCACAAGACTCAACATCCATAACTTTGTGATAACATTAATAATCATGTTATACTACATATTAACAACATAAACACTCTATATATACAATTTTGAAGGATCAAAATCCTAATTTTTCAAAATTTCTTCATTTTCACACTTTTAGCAAATTCGATCGCCACAGACTCGTTTCTTAACTAATTGACATGATTTAAACTATGCCGCTTTCGTTTCTTAACCTACTAACATAATCCAACATCAAATAACAGATTATCACAAGTATTGACCACACAATTTTGTACTTTCTAAGCCATATCCAACAACATAAACACGGTTATATGAAATCTTCTACTACAACCCAATTTCATGCCTTTAATCATCAAATAACACTTACATATAACAAATAAAAGATTATAAACCCTATATATATATATATATATATATATATATCAATCCAACACAATTATCAATAGAAATTTCAAAAACAAGGGTTACCATTAGAGTAGGTTATACCTTGTTCCTTTGATTGATTGCTAGCAAAAAGATGATGATTAAGTTTAGAAACTCCTCTCCTTCCTCATGAAAATCATAGAGAACTCTCTCTCACTGTGTTTTTTTTATCTCTTTCTTCCAAGCCCTCTCTCTAAACTCTGCTATTTTGCCTTAGGAGAAAATAAGAAGTGTAGAAAATAAATTGGCCTCCCTCACCCCCACGTACGCCAGTTATAAAATAATACTTCTTCATCAGTTAAATTAGACCAAAGGCCACAAGGCCTTGTCTGCTTTACACAAAATCTCCCCCATACTAGATTATTTTGATAGTATTTGTAACGATCCGAAATTTTAAATTGTAATTTTAAATATTTATTGAATTATATAAATATTTATTTGGAGGTGTTTATTGTTGAATAAATAATTATTGATGTGATGGTCGTTAATAAATATTTGTAAATCTGAATTTATTAGATAAATTTCTAAATTAAATTAATTTATAATTTAGAGATTTGTATTATAACAGGAGGTGTTATATTGTGGCTAATAATTTAATATGGTATGGAATATTAAATTATCAAATAAAATTATAACATGAAGTGTAATTTTGTGATATTTGCTAAAAGGCTATATTTAACTAAAATATAATATATGATTAATTTAATTGATTAATATTGGATATGAAGATCCAAATAAATAATAGGTGATTATAATTTATAAACTAAAGTGTTTATGTAAATAAATTAAGAAGGATTAAAATTAGTTTTTGCCAAACAAGGTTTAAAGGTATTTTAATTCTTTAAAATTTAAAGGGTTTTTGCCAATCAAGCCTTATGGCTTTTGAATTTCTAATTTTTAAATTTAAATAAAATAAATAAAATAATAAATATAATATATTTATATTGTATACGTTTATGTTGTAACTGTTATTACAATTAGTAAACGTATTAAAAATTAGCAGTTTTGTTCTTACATTTGGCCATATCAGTTTTTCTTTACGCATACTTACTGGCTAAGTCTAGAGTTCGAGAGAATTGAGAACTTGAGAGAGAATTGAGAGGAGTCTAGAATTTTCACGTCAATTCCAAAGGTGCTTAACAAGAATTTCACAAGCAACAAAAGGTATGTTCATAACTGTGTGATAATGTATATGTGTATCTGTATTTCACGGCAATAATTTTCTTATGTTCTGTAAAATCAATTGTTGAATTATGGACATATATAGTTGATAATTATGATTATACATGTTTAGAATGCTGAAGTAATGTTCAAACAAGGAAATTGCATGCTAAATTGTTCGACAGTAGGAAAAATATAATGTCAGTGTTTATGTTCTTCATGTGGTTTGAGTAAGTATCAATTTTATTGGCTAATTCGTATGTGAAATTATAAATTGAAGTTCGTATGTGTTAGTTCATTGAGACACGAGCATAACGTAATTTGAATGAGATGATTTGGTCAAATAATGAATTCACAGTGATGATTTTTTGGATGAATATCAAAAATTAGAGTTTTATATGAAAAACATGAAAATTGAGAAATTAAAATAGTTTTAGTTACTGGTAAATTGTGCTAAGTGGTTGAATAGGTTAGCAATCATGTCTATTATAGTTGTATATTTATTTTACGTGTTAATATCACTGTTTGATGGGTGAAATTCGTGTTATAGTTGGCTTAAGAAAAGTGCTGAAGCTCTGTTCTACAAAACTGAAGTTACGTAAAATATGTGAAGCGCGCAAAACCATTAAAGTAAGGCGTCATCAACATGCTACGCGCCAAGAATATCCCTATATATAAAACTCATGCGGTCACATGAAAGTGCCCATTTTCAAACACTGAAGTCTGTTTATTCTGCAGACTTTGGTTGTTCGTTGTAGCTTAGATTAAGGTTATGGAATGTGAGAATCATGTAACAACAAGGTTAAATAGAGTCATGTTATGTGGATTATGAATTAAAAATTTTAAAAGTGATTAGTAAATCGAGAATGCGTTATGTGATAATTTGGTATACATAATGAACGTTAGACAAGTATTGCGAAGTAAAACACTTAGAGTTTCTGAAATGTTTGATAATGAACATGTTATGATATGTTAGCATATCTAATAGGTATTGTGGTTCTAAAATTATGTGTAGGTGATCGTGAGTTTAATTTTATAGCTTACACTCAAGGCAAGTTTTCTAACTCTATATTTACATTGAGCAAGTTTCTAAACTCTATCTTTTACATTGAGAAAGTTTCCTAATTCTTTAATTTCGTTGAGCTAGTTCCATTATTACATTATGTAGCTTTATTCTTTGATTGAGCAAGCTTTCTATTTCAACTGTTGATTGAATAAGTCAATTATCCCTAGAGTTCATTCGAGCAAACTTTAATTATAATGTTATTTGAATTCTCATTTTTGTTGATTCATTCTAACTTATTTCTGATTAAGCAAGTTCTTGAGTTATATTCTTGTATAATGAACACAGTTTGAACTCTCGTCTCTATTATTGAACTATTTTTAATCCTTGCATGAATTAATACCATGTTGGGCAAGTTTTTAGTTTCACTTTCTGCTATCGATTCATGTATGTATCAAGAATTTCATTTCTAATGTTATAAGACTCTAACCTTAGCTTATTTTCTGTTCAAGCAAAGGTTTGTCACTTTATTCATTTTGTTGAGTACTTATACTCTATAGTTATTTCAAGCATGAGTTTAATATGTATAATCAGTTCATTTATGATCCTTAATTGTTCTATGTTATGATGTAATTATAAAACACTATTGATTCAACTAGTCCTCTAGTTGATGTTCGTTAAACTTCAAATTACCCTTGAAAGCTTATCCAAACCAAACTTTCTTTGGTGCGGACTTGTACTCTAAATACTGAGATGAACAACCCTATTATTATTAGGGGATAATTTACGCGTAGCGTAAAAATGTTTGTGCACAATACATTGTATGAAGGGTTGATCCCCCTAAGTATGAGGAGTCCTTATAGTCTTATGACTGTTAAAGTTGGAGTTGAAAGATTACTCGCAACTGTGGACATAGTTCATGGTCTTATGACCCTTAGTTATGTATATTCCATATTTTGGATTCTAGTTCCTGATTATTATTGTTAGAGTACTATTCAGTTTTGATGAGCCTATTCGTTGACAGTTATTATTGTTATTCTCATGTTGATCCATTATTATATCCAGTGAGCAATTATTTTGCTCACTCTTGCATATTTATCTACTCATTGCAGCCAAAGTGGAGAAGGTAGATGAACCTTCAACTAGCAAAAGAAAGGGAAAATTGTACAAGTGATGCTGATTTGTACTTTTATTTATTATGATGATCTCAGACTTTTTAATAATGATGTGATGTAACAAATTTTATTTCTGCACTTGAATGATGTTTAAAGGTTAGATAACCTGGGATTAATTTTGAATGTAACCCTATTTAAGGGAAGGATTTATGATTTAAATATTATTTATTTGGGTAGATAGTATGAATGTTTGGATAGTGAGCACCAAATCTTGTGGGAATGAAGTACCTAGATTTGGGGGTGTCACAGGTTGGTATCAAAGCCTTAGGTTATGAACCTTAGGTGGGGGAAAAAGCCTTAGGAAGTAACCATTGAAAAGATAGTGATGATAAACTCTTATCGAGTTTTAGAAAAGAGAAAGTAATAAAACACTTATGTGCTAATGTGATAATGATTTATGTGCTCGTGAGTGTCTAGTAGTAATGATTAGTAATTAAAACTTAAACTTTGGTTGACAGGATGACTAATATAGGAGGATCCAGTCAGGCTAGAGAGGAGGAGCCTCGAGATATTCAAGTGATTTGGGAACAGCTACTGCCACGGGAAATAGTTTCGTCAGTCACAGTAGTTGAGCAAGAGAGAGTACCTGATTAGGAGGATGAGATAGAGACGGACGAGGAGGACCCCGTGGAGCTGCCACAGTCGGATGAGGAGGAAGAGGAGGAAGAGATTCCACTTAGTTCGATAGCTGCCCGTATGTACGACGAGGTGTATGACCGCAATGTGAAACTTCAAGACACCGTCGAGGAGTTATAGGAGATAGTAGCTGAACAACAGACCTCGATGGCATAAAAAGACAATGAGATCTAGGATCGAGAAGAACGACTGAACAACGTTGAAGAGAAGTTGGTCCACACTGAAGGAGATAATGAGCTGAAAGAAGAATCTACAAAAAGAGCAAGAGCCGAAGACGCGTACAATGAAGGTTATCAACGAGTTGGAATAACAGAGAGGGACGCACAATCAAAAAGGAGGAAGATGGAAGAAATGAACAACGTATTCAACACCGTGATTAATCAACCTCAAGATCAAGTCATGGGTTATCCAATTCAGTTCGAGACGCTACCATCATACATATTGGATCGCTGAACAATGTTCCGAATCATGGAGGAAGAGCATCATAAGGCTACGCAGTATCTTAGTAGGACATTGTAGAAAATGTAATTGATAGGTGGTTTGAAAATAAATGAAATGTAAATCCCGGTTATGATATGACTAATGGGATAGATGATGATGATGTTATCTTGCAACTGTTATAGTTCAGGAAAGTAATGTAAATAGCAGTGATGCTATTGTCTTGATGTTTTTAGATGATGAATGAATAAAAGTTATTATTTTATTCAAAGTGTTACTTGTTATGTGATAAACTTTTATGACGTGCAACTTAAGTATATAATACTTAAAAGGTTGAATAAAAGCTAATGGATGTATTTTAACAAAAAATGCCTTCAAGACGTCAACCGCCACGACAGAGAACCACTGAGGAAACCAACAACAACAACAATGAGGAAGGAAACCCTTGTTCGCAGACTAGTGACGTTCTTCGACGGTGCTTTGCAGAATCAACCTCGTAACTAGGTACAACGCTTACTTGATTTCAAAGGCGGTTGGACCACCGTTCAAATGGGTCCATGAATCCAGTTGAAGCGCAGACCTGGATCATGGAAATCGAGAAGGTTTTTGATGTTGCTAGGGTTGAGGATAACCAGAAGACTGCTTTTGCAACATTTATGTTGAAAGCAGAGGCGAGCTATTGGTGGTAGGCCAATAAAACTCGGGAAGGACCAGGAGTGATGACCTGGAATAGGTTTAAGGAGCTGTTCTTCGAGACCTATTTCCCAAAGAGTTCGAAGAGCCAGCTAGAGGTTCAGTTTTTGGAACTAAAACAGGGAACGATGTTGGTGTCTGAGTATGCCGTAAAATTAAACGAGTTGGTTAGGTTTGCGCCATATCAAGTTAGTACAAACGAGCGCAAGGCAAGGAGGTTCGAGCAGGGACTAAAACCCTAGTATTACAGTAGGGTTTCCCTGTTCCAATTGAAGACATTTGCAGCAGTGATGGAGAAAGCAATTCTTGCTGAAAGTGGAGGCGAGGTAGTAACAAAACATAACCAGGAGCAGAGGAAGAAGAAAACTGAAGGTGAAGCTAAGAGTGGTGGTAGTAACGGCGGAAATGGTAACAATTTGAAGAGGAAGTGGAATGGGAATGGGGGAGCTAGAAATCAGCAAAGAAACCAGTAAAATAAGAAGTTCAAAGCATGCGCTATGTGTGGAAAGTTTCACAAGGGTGTGTGCTTGATGGGGAAGCAAGTATGCTTGAATTGTGGCAAGGAGGGTCACATCGCCCCAAATTGCACTCAAGCTAAGAAGAATATGTGCTTCACGTGTGGATCCAAGGATCACTTTGCTCGTGAATGCCCTAAAAAGAGATCCGTGAGACAAATGGGAGCAAGGAAACGCTAGTAGAGGTGCTATCTGCTATCATCTTGACCAACATCAACAAATAAGCCCACAATGTAACTTTCAACATGACGGTTCGGGACACGGCAATCAAAAGATGTCGTGTCGTATTATCCCAATCAATGATATAAATGCATATGTATTATTTGATTCAAAAGCACTTACTTGCTCGTTTATATCCGATGATTTTGCTAAGAAGTTAGAAATACCTAGTGAAGAGCTGAATTTCCCTTTAAACATAGAAATTGCGAATAGGGAAGTGATTCCTGTTAGGTTCGTATACAAGAACTGTAGGGTGAACATTAAGGGGAATGTTATGAAAGTAGATTTAATTATGATAAAATTCGGAGAGTTTGATGTTATTTTGGGAATGGATTGGATGTTCAATTATAGAGCGATAATTGACTGCCAAAAGAAGTGTGTAAACCTTTTGACTCCATCAAAGGTATTTTTTCATGGTAGCAAATCGCCTAGACAAATGAAATGTCTGACGATGATGCAGGCCAAAAAGTTATTGAGTCAAGGCTGTGTAGGGTATTTAGCTTACATAGTCGATACTCAAAAGGAGAAGGGTGTGAAGTTGGAGAAAATACCAGTAGTTAGGGAGTTCATAGATGTGTTTCTGGAGGATTTACCAGGACTTCCACCTGACCGAGAAATCAAGTTCGTGATCGACTTAGCGCCAGGAACCGCTCCGATATCGAAGGCCCCGTACAGAATGGATCCAGTGGAAATAAAGGAACTAATGATGCAACTGCAAGAACTGCAGGATAAAAAGTACATTCAACCAACTGTGTCACCGTGGGGAGCACCAGTGTTATTCGTGAAGAAGAAGGATGGGTTAATGCGTCTTTGCATTGATTATAAGGAATTGAACAAGGTCACTATTAAAAACAAATACCCGTTGCCAAGAATAGATGACTTGTTTGATCAATTGAAGGGTGCTAGATATTTCTCGAAAATAGATTTGAGAAGTGGATATCACTAACTGAAAGTAAGGAAGGAGGATGTACCGAAGGTGGAATTTCGAACTAGGTATGGACATTACAAATTTTTAGTAAGTCTTTTGGTTTGACAAACGCCCCTGCAGCATTCATGGATTTGATGAACATGGTGTTTAAACCATTTTTGGACAAATTTGTGGTGGTGTTCATCGATGATATTTTGGTGTACTCTAAAACTCCAGAGGAACACATGGAACACTTACGTCTGATGTTGGAGACGTTAAGAAAGGAAAAGTTGTACGCGAAATTCTCTAAATGTGAATTTTGGCTGGAACGGTACAATTTCTTGGGCATGTAATTGATAAGGATGGGATTTTCATGGATCCATCAAAAGTTAAAGCTGTGATAAATTGGGAACAACCAAGAAATCCATCAGAAGTGAGAAGTTTCTTGGGGTTGGCAGGTTATTACAGACGATTTATTCAAGATTTTTCCAAGATAGCCACTCCGTTGACAAATTTGACAAGAAAATCTGTAAAATTTGTTTGGATAGAGAAGTGTGAGGAAAGTTTTCAAGAACTGAAGAAGAAGTTAAGTATGGCACCGGTGTTGTCGTTACCAGATAATACAGGAAACTTTGTGGTGTATAGTGATGCTTCACACAAAGGTTTGGGTTGTGTGTTTATGCAGAACGGCAAGGTTATTGCGTATGCATCAAGGCAACTAAAAGACTACGAAATAGGGTGTTCGACTCATAATTTAGAGTTGCCAGTGGTTGTGTTCACACTGAAGATATGAAGACACTATCTCTACGGAGAAAAATGTGAGATCTACACAGACCATAAAAGTCTGAAGTATATTTTCACACAGAAAGACCTGAATATGCGACAAAGAAGATGGATGGAGTTGATAAAAGATTACGATTGTGAGATCTTTTATCATCCAGGCAAAGCTAATGTGGTTGCAGATGCCATGAGTAGGAAAGGCAGAGAAATGTTGATATTGTTAACATGTAAGGAGGAGCTTATTACAGCAATGTCAAGGTTAGAGCTAGAAATCAAATTTCCAAAAGAATCCAATGAAAAATTATACCAGATAGAAGCTAGTCCAACTTTGGTGGACAAAGTGAAAAACGCTCAGCTATAGGATGAAGAATGCAAGAAAATAAAGCAAAGTGTAGTCGAGGGTAAAGAAACGAAGTACCAGGTCGATACTGCGGGAATGCTAAGATTCGAGGGACGAATTTGGGTTCCAGCAGTACATGATATTAAAGAAGACATATTAACGGAAGCTCATAACTCAAGATATTCAATTCATCCGAGAAGTACGAAATGTATCAAGATTTGTGACGTCATTTTTGGTGGTCGAACATGAAAAGAGATGTTGCAGAATGCGTTGCAAAGTGCTTGACATGTCAGAAAGTGAAGGTCGAGCATCAACTACCAAGTGGATTACTTCAACCGTTGGAGATACCAGAATGGAAGTGGGAACATATCACAATGGATTTTGTGGTAGGTCTTCCAACGACTCAGAAAGGATACGATGCAATATGAGTGACAGTGGACAGATTAACGAAATCTGCACACTTTTTGCCAATAAAGATTTGATTTAATCTTGATCAGCTGGCAAAACTATACGTTAAAGAGATCATCTCAAGACATGGAGTTCCAGTGTCAATCGTATCAGACAGAGATCCGAGGTTCACTTCAAATTTCTGGAAGAAACTTCAAGAATGCATGGGAACGCAACTGAAGATGAGTATAACATATCATCCGCAAACTGATGGGCAAAGCGAAAGAACGATCCAGACGCTTGAAGATATGCTCAGAGCGTGCATCATGGATTTTAAAGGAAACTGGGATGATCATCTACTGTTGGTGGAATTTGCATACAATAACAGTTACCACACAAGCATTGGTATGCCGCCATACGAGGCGTTATATGACAGAAAGTGCAGAACTCCACTATGTTGGGATGAAGTTGGAGAAACGACAATCGTTAGGCCCGAGGCTCGTTTCAACAGAATCACCGGTTGTCAAACTCATCGAAAGCAAGATCGGTAGCCAAGATCGATGTAAAAAGTATATCTTTGATCAACATAGGCAAAATCGTGAATTTGACGCGGAAAGTTTTGTGTTCCTGAAAGTCTCTCCTTGGAAGGGGAAAATTCGTATTGGCAAAAAAGGAAAGCTCAGCCCAAGGTTTATTGTACCTTTCGAAATTCTACGTAGAGTGGGAGAGGTGGCTTACGAAGTAGCTTTACCTCCAGAATTAGAGCATGTTCACAATGTTTTTCATGTGTCAATGTTACGACCGTATAAACCCGATTACAAGCATGTGATTGAGTATGAACCGTTGCAGTTCAGTAAAGATTTGTCTTATGAAGAGATTCCTATCCAGATAGTTGACAGGAAGGAACAAGTGCTCAGGAATAAAGTGATACCTTCTGTGAAGGTGATATGGAAGAAACACAACGTCGAAGAGGCTACATGGGAACTCGAAGCGGAAATGATGAAGAATTAACCTGAGTTATTTGTTTAGTCTGTGTCTTCGATTCTGGGGACAAAATCTTTGTAAGTAGGGGAGAATGTGACGATTTGATTGTTTGAATTGTGATTCTGGGGATAGAATCCTTGTAAGGAGGGAAGGATGTAACGATCCAAAATTTCAAATTATAATTTTAAATATTTATTGAATTATATAAATATTTATTTGGAGGTGTTTATTGTTTGAATAAATAATTATTGATGTGATGGTCATTAATAAATATTTGTAAATCTGAATTTATTAGATAAATTTCTAAATTAAATTAATTTATAATTTAGAGATTTGTATTATAACGAGGAGGTGTTATATTGTAGCTAATAATTTAATATGATATGGTATATTAAATTATCAAATAAAATTATAACATGAATTGTAATTTTGTGATATTTGCTAAAAGGCTATATTTAACTAAAATATAATATGTGATTAATTTAATTGATTCATATTGGATATGAAGAACCAAATAAATAATAGGTGATTATAATTTATAAACTAAAGTGTTTATGTAAATAAATTAAGAAGGATTAAAATTAGTTTTTGCCAAACAAGGTTTAAAGGTATTTTAATTCTTTAAAATTTAAAGGGTTTTTGCCAATCAAGCCTTATGGCTTTTGAATTTTTAATTTTTAAATTTAAATAAAATAAATAATATAAATAAAATAATAAATATGATATATTTATATTGTATACGTTTGTGTTGTAACTGTTATTATAATTAGTAAGCGTATTAAAAATTAGCAGTTTTGTTCTTACGTTTGGCCATATCAGTTTTTCTTTACGCATACTTGGCTAAGTCTAGAGTTCAGAGAATTGAGAACTTGAGAGAGAATTGGAGAGGAGTCTAGGAATTTTCACGTCAATTCCAGTGTGCTTAGCAAGAATTTCTGTCAAGCAACAAAAGGTATGTTCATAACTGTGATAATGTATATGTGTATATGTATTTCACGGCAAGAATTTTCTTATGTTCTGTAAAATCAATTGTTGAATTATGGACATATATAGTTGATAATTGTGGTTATACATGTTTGGAATGCTGAAGTAATGTTCAAACAAGGAAATTGCATGCTAAATTGTTCGACAGTAGGAAAAATATAATGTCAGTGTTTATGTTCTTCATGTGGTTTGAGTAAGTATCAATTTTATTGGCTAATTCGTATGTGAAATTATAAAATTGAAGTTCGTATATGTTAGTTCATTGAGACACGAGCATAACGTAATTTGAATGAGATGATTTGGTCAAATAATGAATTCATAATGATGAATTTTGGGATGAATATCAAAAATTGGAGTTTTATATAAAAAACATGAAAATTGAGAAATTAAAATAGTTTTAGTTACTGTTAAATTGTGCTAAGTGGTTTAATTGGTTAGCAATCATGTCTAATTTATTTTACGTGTTAATATCACTGTTTGATGGGTGAAATTCGTGTTAGTTGGCTTAAGAAAAGTGCCGAAGCTCATCATCTACAAAACCGAAGTTTTGCAAAGTCGCATGGCCAAGTGACCATTATTAGCGCGAAATAGTGCCAAAAATTGCTAAGCATATGCATGACATCTATCTAAGACCCCAACTTTATGAATAAAGATGAATTTTCTATAATTATCATTTTGAATGAATTTGATATAATGTTATAGTTGTGGGTAATATTTATAAATTTTGCAAAGTACGCAAGTTGTTATATAATATTCGATTGGTGGGGAATATTCGCTTTTAACAGGGGGAATAATATTCAATGACTGACACAATCATCAGTGGACCCCATAACGAAATTATTGTCGATTGAGAAAACGACAAAAATATTTTATTAAAAATAACGGCGGAAGTTTTACCATTAATCTTGTTGAACTACTCGAAGTAGTAAAACAATGAAGATAAGAGTAATACCCGGTATTGATTATTGATGCTTACGTGAGAAGTCATTCAGTTTTATTCAATTATTGTTGATATTTTATATATTATTAAATCAATAATTGAGATGACAGAGTTATTAATATTATTATTTGCATTATTAACGATGTCTAGAAGTTCTGCCAAGGAGAGGTTTGGTCACCTAATTGCGGCATGATAGGGAGAAATCCTTATTGGAAAGCCCCTCTTCTTGGGAACGACACAGTCGATTAATAGTGTGAATAATAATAATGATGATGAAGTTTTATTTTATTAGTATTATTAATGTAATAAAATGTAAAAGCTTTTTATATAAAATGTAAAAACTTTTATAAAATTATTCATTTTATTAGGCTAATAGTAAAATCTTTTATATAAAACAGAATACTTTTATAAAATTATTCATTTTATTAGACAATAATTAGTATATATTATATTTTATTATGCATAGTGTTTGTATAGTAAAATCTTTTTAAAAGTTATTCATTTTATTAGATTATAAATAGAATATATTATATTTTATTGTAAACCAATCTGGACCATCCGTTTAAAGTAAATTGATCTGGACCGTTCATAGATTGGTTACTATTCAGTCCATTCTTCTATAAATAGAAGCTCATTCCTTCATTATTTCTTACGAATTCACTGAAACTCTAGAGAGAGAATTCTTCTTCTATAATCTTGAGCGTATTTCTTTAGCGTTTAAGAAAGCTTTGAGCGTAGTGCACGTTTCTTCAAGTATATTCCCGCCCTACTGTCGGAGTACTCTTCTTTATAAGGTAAGGGGTATTCTTTTTTTTATTCATGAAGAGAACTTCATTATTCCATTCTTTATTATTCTCAGAGGAATAACTTTTGTGCAATGCGTGGTCTACCCTATATACTTGGTGATTTCTGTTGTTATTCCATTCGTTATTATTACGTTGGAACATCCTGTCTCTGCGTTTACGTCAACTCCAGTTCCGCCTTTATTATTCTGTTGGAATATCCGCTGCATGCGTTATCTGCCGGGACTGGTTTCGCTTTTTATTATTACTCGCTGGAATATCCCGTCTGCATGCGCTTTCGTTGGACTGATTCCGTTATTTATTATTCTGCTGGAATAACTCGTCTGGCATGAAGAACCGCATGCATGGTGATTTTCTGTTATTCCATTCTTTATTATTCTCATTGGAATATCCTCATGCCGGTGGGTATTACGCTTTGACTCGTTCCGTTATTTATTATTCTATTGGAATAACTTTATACATCTAAGTATGCCCGGTGATTTCTTTTGTTATTCCATTCTTTATTATTCTCGGTTGGTTAAAGTTTTGACTTCTATACTCCATGAAATTAGTGGAATATCATTGATATTTGCGCTTCATCCAAAGATTTTTCATGGAAATATTCTTCCGAGCATTCTTGAATTTTACTCTGAAAGAAATATCATGTCGACAATTTGGACGTTATTAGTTCCTAAATAAATTAATTCTTCAACTTGTTTTATTGAATTCTTATATCATTGTCATCATCCTCATGTTTATTATTTTTTTTAAGTCATATGTGGCCTGTAGTGCATAGATGGACTTGGTATGATTATGACCAGGGATTATTCGGTGTAATCATGACCGTAATGTTACAAATGATATGATAAAAGTCCACATTGGCCCGTAGTGCATGGATAATTTGTGGTTGTGATACTAATGAATATCCTTGGTCGTAGTGCAGGGATGATGTGGATTATTTATTAAAATTTGAGTCCCAAATGATAAAAGTGATGAAAAACCTTTTAAATCATAAAAGAGAGTAGATTTTATTCTCTACTTGACTTTTTTAATGGATTGCTTATTCCGCTGCAGTTAAACTTGATGTCTATTGTATTTTATCAGTTTAACACTGTTGAAGACTAATGATAATTTATTCTGCATTATCTTAGTCATAATATTTCTTACTTCTTCAAGAGTTTGAATAGTCCTCTCTGATTGTCCGTCCGTTTGAGGATGATATGCCGAACTAGATCGTAAATCCGTGCCCATAGCTTTTTGCAAACTAACCCAAAATCGTGAAGTGAATCTTGGGTCTCGATCAGAAACTATGGATACTGGAATACCATGCAAACTTATAACCTCGTTTATGTACATACGAGCAAGACGTTCAAGTGCATAAGTTTCTCGTATAGGTAAGAAATGAGCAGACTTGGTCAATCTATCAACAATGACCCAAATTGCATCTATGCCTTGAGAAACCTTAGGAAGACCAGTAACGAAATCCATGGTAATGTGCTCCCACTTCCATTCTAGAATTTTAAGTGGTTGCAATGGACCTTTTGGTACATGATGTTCCGCCTTGACTCGTTGACAGGTTAAACACCTTGAGATAAATAGCGCTATCTCCCTCTTCATATTGCCCCATCAAAATGTATGTCGAAGATCATGATACATTTTGGTACTCCCAGGATGGATTGCAAACGGTGTGTTTTGCGCCTCCATCATGATTTTATACTTTAAATCAGGGTTGTTAGGAACACAAAGTCTAGAGTTGACTCGAAGTATTCCTTCTTCATCGATTCTTGCTTCCAGCATAGCACCTTCTTGTACTTTCTTCCTCATATGCATCAGCTCCAGGTCTGTAGCTTGAGCATCTTTAACTTTATCAATTAAAGTCGGTTCTACTCGTATATTCACCATCATCACGTGGGTCCCTGGAGTTTTTATCTCTATCTCCATCCTTTGCAAGTCATACAAAATGGGCCTTTGCGTTGACAATATCGCACTCGTACCCGCATATGATCTTTTACTCAATGCGTCAGCTACCACGTTTACTTTTCCAGGATGATATTGTATGGTATGATCATAATCTTTCAACAATTCAAGCCAACGTCGCTATCGCATGTTGAGTTCCTTTTGAGTGAAGAAATATTTGAGGCTTTTATGATCCGTAAAGATCTCCACTTTCTCCCCATACAAGTAATGCCTCCAAATTTTAAGTGCGAAGACAACAGTTGCCAACTCTAGATCATGAGTAGGATAATTCCTCTCATATTCTTTGTGTTATCGAGAGGCATAGGCTATGACTTTCCCATGTTGCATGAGAACACATCCTAACCCTTTTCCTGAAGCATCATTGTAGATGACAAATCCCTCTGAGCCAGATGGTATTGTCAGAACAGGTGCTGAAATGAGTCTTCTCTTGAGTTCTTGAAAACTCTTCTCACATTCCTCACTCCAACCGAATTTTGTATCTTTTCGAGTCAGCTGAGTTAATGGAGTAGCGATTCGAGAAAACCCTTCTACGAATCTCCGATAATAACCAGCTAAGCCGAGAAAGCCACGTACTTCGGTCACTGATTTAGGTTGTTCCCAGCTTTGAATGGCTTCTTTGTCGGGTCAACATATATTCCATGACTTGATACCATGTGCCCAAGGAATGCTACTTCCTCAAGCCAGAACTCGCATTTCTTCAACTTGGCATAAAGCTTATATTCACATAGCTTTTGGAGTATCAGCCTCAAGTGTTGCTCATGATCTTCATGGCTTTTGGAATAAATAAGGATGTCATCAATAAAGACGACCACAAAGTGATCCAAATATTCCTTGAATACTCGGTTCATCATATCCATGAAGGCAGCAGGAGCATTAGTCAATCCAAAAGACATGACTAGGAATTCATAATGCCCGTCTGCAGGGTTCAAATCATCTTTGGAATGTCATCAGTTCTAATCTTCAATTGGTGATATTCGGAACGAAGATCAATCTTTAAAAAGAATTTGGCGCCTTGCAACTGGTCAAACAAGTCATCAATACGTGGCAATGGGTACCTATTTTTGATGGTGACATGATTCAACTCTCGATAGTCAATACAAAGTCGCATACTCCCATCTTTCTTCTTCACGAATAGAACAGGAGCACCCCAAGGAGAAGTACTAGGACCAATAAAGCCAATTTCTAACAATTCCTGCAGTTGGGTCTTTAACTCCTGAAGTTCAATAGGAGCCATTCAATATGGGACTTTGGAATTGGGTTTTGTACCGGGTTCAAGGTCGATACAAAATTCAATTTCACGCTCTAGGGGTAGGCCATGACGTTCTTCAGGGAATACGTCAGGAAAATCATTAACAATAGAAATATCATTCAAAACTGACGTATTTTTGTTTAGATCCGTGACATGAGCTAAGAAAGCTTGACATCCGTTTTTCAATAAACGAATAGCTATATGGCTTGAAATGACAGTGATTGATTTTAATGGTTTGGTTGCTTGAATTCGCATTATAGGTTGATTAGGAATATGAAAGCTAACAACCTTATGAAAACAATCAATTTTTGCATGATGAGTGGTTAACCAATCAATCCCTAGAATTACATCAAATGCAAGTATTTTCAATGAAATAAGATCGACAGGTAATGTGAGGGTACCGATTTGAACCAAACAAGACTTATAAATAGTGGATGTAATGAAGATTTCTCCCAACGGAGTTTCAACAGATAAGTCAAAGTCCAATTTCTCCGGAGTCAAATTTAAACGTTGAGCGCAAGTAGGAGAAATAAAGGAATGGGTAGAACCGGTATCAAATAAGGTATATACTTCGCTAGAGTTTATGATAAGCTTACCCGTGTGACCTCATTCGGGTTCCCTTGCTTTCGGGAGGTCACGACAAACGCCTCCCTTACACTTCTCGGCTTTGACTTTTAAAGGCCTTTGGTGCCTCCATCCTAGCTGAACTTGTCTTCTATGAACGACAAAATCGGGATAGGTGACCTTCTCTTCCACAATTATAACATTCTTTGGACGACATCGCACAGTTTGGGCTGATGTGTCCCTCCCTTCCGCATTTGAAACATATGATAGGTGGTCATTCTCCATCCTTAACAACAAATCGGCGTCTTTGACGTCTTTCCATCGATGTTGAATCTCATCTTCTTGAAATGTCCATTCTTATTGCTTTGGCCATGATTACCACCGAAGTGGTTACCATTTCTGGCATGTTGATTCCCTCCACGCTTATTGTCATCGCTTCGATGACTGTTATCACCGGTATTATCATTTTGTCGTTTACCGCTTCTCTTTTGGTTGGGTTGACTCATTATTGCGCTCCAATAACTGAGCCCTATTAACAACATCTAAATACAAACACAGTTTATGAGAGATAAGATATTGACGTATCTCGGGTTTCAAACCTCTTAGAAACATTCGTGTCATTCTCTCCTCATTATCAACCAAATGGGACGCAAACCGGGACAGCTCGGCAAACTTGGCTTCGTACTGCGACACGGTCATGTTGTTTTGCTCTAGTTTAATGAACTCTACCTCTTTCATGTGACGAATACTTTCGAGAAAGTACTTGTCATTGAACAGTTCTTGGAACTTCTCCCAAGACATCTTCGGTCACGACGAAGTTGAGTACGCTTTACGCTTCCCACCGTAGAAGATGCCTCTCGCATGCAACATGAAGGTGGCAAAGGAACCTTTGCTCCTCGGAGCAACCTAAGACATCAAATATCTTGTTGATCTGCTTTATCCACTTCTCCGCCTTAAGTGGTTTTGGCTCTCCAAAAAACTCCGGTGGTCCCAGCTCCTTGAACTGTTTGGCGGTGACCGTCTGAGAGTTTCCAGTGTTTCCACCATATTTTTGGATGAGAGCCGCTCTACTTTGATGTTTCATGAATTGCATGAAGCCTCGGAACATTCCATCGTTCATCATTTGGTCAGTGTTGTTGTTTGCATGAGGATTTTCGCCTTCCTGATGCGCATTGTCCTGATTATTGATCTGTGGAGACTCAACAGTCTCCTATGCTCCATTGATATTCTCAATATTCTCGGATGCCATTTTTAAATACTGCCACAAAACAAGGGTTAATTAACATATCACATATTATCCCTATACTCTGACCGACCAATTAAATATCAAATAAACTTAGGTAGGTCATACTAGCAAAGGAATTCCCCGTCTCTCCCCTCCTAGTTCTTGTCTCACATCTTAGCCAGGGATCATATCCCTAAGCTTTGATACCAACTGTGACGCCCCCAAAATAGGTATACATCACCTATTATGAGTCGCCAAATACATGGTACAGAATACAAATACAATCTTTAATATACAACAAGAAAGTTGTGAGTTTTAATACAAATATTGTCTTCTAGACAATATTCACTCTCAGAATAAGTCCTCATTACATTTATTGTCACACTATTTAATGTAATAGTGAGGACTACTAATACTATCATCCGGATAGTCACTCTGCTCCCCGACTAGTCCCAACTACATTCTCATTTCTCAAGAGAACAAAGTGAAAGAAAGGGTGAGCTCAACTAGCCTAGTAAGAAATATTATGACTAAGATAATGCGAGAATAAATTATCATTAGTCTTCAACGATCATTAAACCGATAAAATACAATAGACATCAAGTTTAAGCTGCAGTGAGAACATGTAATCCATTAAAAGAGTCAAGTAGAGAATAAAATCTACTATCTTTTATGATTTAAAAAGGTTTTTCATCACTTTTTATCGCTGAGACTCGGCTTAATAAATAATCCACATCATCCTTGCATTACGGCCAAGGATATTCATTAGGGTCACGACCAAAAATTATCCATGCACTACGGGCCAAGGATATTCGTGTATTCATCAATGGTCATGATCATGCCAACACCTGTCCATCAATGCACTACGGGCCAATGAGGACTTTTATCATATCATTTGTAACATTACGGTCATGATTACACCGAATAATCCCTGGTCATAATCATACCAAGTCCATCTATGCACTACAGACCACATATGACTTAAAAAAAAAAATAAACATGAGGATGATGACAATGATATAAGAATTCAATAAAACAAGTTGAAGAATTAATTTATTTAGGAACTAATAACGTCCAAATTGTCAACATGATATTTCTTTGTAGAGTAAAATTCAAGAATGCTCAGAAGAATATTTCCATGAAAAGATACTGGATGAAGCGCAAATATCAATGATATTCCACTAATTTCATGGAGTATAGAAGTCAAAACTTTAACCAACTGAGAATAATAAAGAATGGAATAACTAAAGAAATCACCAGGCATGCGGTACTTCGCATAGACTGGTTATTCCAACAAAATAATAAATAACGGAACCACGTCAAGCGTAACAGACACCGATAGGATATTCCAACAGAATAATAAAGAATGGAATAACAACAGAAATCACCATTCATGCGGTACTTCGCATAGACAGGTTATTCCAATAGAATAATAAATAACGGAACCAGTCCCATAAAACGCATGATGGATATTCCAATGTAATAATAATGACGGAACCCGAGTCCAAATAAAAACGCACAGATAGGATATTCCAACAGAATAATAAAGAATGGAATAACAACAGAATTTCACCATGTATGCGTTACTTCGCATAGACAGGTTATTCCAGCAAAATAATAAATAATGAAATAACATAAGAATTTCACCAAGTATAGGGTAGACCGCGTATACAGGTTATTCCAACAGAATAATGAAAAAAAATGGAATAACAGAAGTTCTCTTCATGAATACGAAAGAAATAATACCCCTTACCTCAAAAGAAGAATGGATACTAGAATAGTGAGGTAACAGACTTCTCTTCTTCTTTCTCACTATAATTTCTCTCTATAATAATGGCTCTAAGCTTTAGTGAATTGATGAGAAATGAAGGAAGAATAAGCTTCTATTTATAGAAAAATATAGTTTCGATAATTGCACGTTTTGGGGCTCAAAAAATTACAGTACAATACCTCCAACTTTTATTTCATTTTTAATTTAGTCCTGCAAGTATTATCAAACTTTCACCACCTCCCCTAATAGTAAATCATGTGAATCAACAGTAAATCATGTGACTCAATAGTTCTAGACATGTGAAAATACGAATTACAGTATAGTACCTCCATCTATACCTCCATCTTTAATTTAATCATGCAAGTATTATCAATCTTGCACCAACTCCCCTAATAGTAAGTGAATGTGACTCAATAGTACACACATGTGAACAAATAGTTATATAAGCATGTGAATTAGTAGCAATTAATTGCTCATTTATCCGATAAATTACCCGATTTATCAATATAATCCCCAGACATCAATTATCATCAGAATAAATGTCGATTTCAACTAACACCAATAATCCCAACACAATGGAACTATCAAATTCATCTTTAATCAACACGAACTTATTCATCATTAATATCATAACTCATAATATTTAACAACCAGGTCGTTCCCAGGAAAGAGGGGGCTTTCTAATAAAGATTTCTCCCTATTGGCGCGCAATTAGGTGACCAAACCTCTCCTCGATAGAACTTCTAGACATTGTAAATATTGTAATTTAATAATATGAATAACTTTGTCGTCTCAATTATTGATTTAATAATATATAAAATATTATGCAGATGATACTGTGACAATAATCGAATCAATAATATGAGAGATATGATGCAGGAATTACTGTAGCAATAATTGAGTATAACTGAGTGACTTATCACGTAAGCATCAATAACCAATACCGCGTGCTACTATTCAACCACACGTATTACTGTACTTTTATCACCGGGTGTTTCAACAGTTAACGATAAAACTTCCGCCGTTATTTTCATAAAATATTTTTGTCGTTTTCTCAATCCGATAATAATTCCGTTGTGGGGTCCACCAATGATTGTGCCGTCGTACGAATATTCCTTGTTAAAACGAATATTCCCCTACCAATGGAATATTATATAACAACTTGCGTACTTTGCAAAATTTATAAATATTACCCACAACTATAACATTATATCAAATCCACACCATAATATTAAAAAAAATATTTCGAGAAATTTAAATCTTTATTCATAAACTTTGGGGTCTCACAACCTCCCCTCCTTATGAAATTTTGCCCTTGAAATTTACGTACGTACCTGGTATGCCGAAGAGGTGTGGATACCTTGACTTCATTTCATATTCCAACTCTTGAGGTATAACCTTGAATACCTTTATTGTCGAAAACATTACACGTAGCATACGTGCATGCCCGATGTCCTATGATTGCCTCTGAATGAACATCAGTCCCTAAAATAGCCATTTTAGGACTTGATACTGACCTCAAATCTCAAGACATAAAGAATAAAAGTTGTAGTTCTACTCGTTATCTTTCTGAATCATCCTAAATCACCTCAATCAGAGTTCGTATGAAAATGTTATGCCCAATTTACTAAAGGACGTCCGGACAGATTTTGGCTTAACACTTGACCAGCGCCTAGGTGCCCAAGAGCAGAATCTAAGCATCGAGCCTAGTGCCTAGGCGCTCGACCCTTGACACTTAGCTCCAATATTTCAGATTTTGCAACTTTTGACGCACATACTTCAAATCTTCATAACTTCTTTGTCCGTTATCGGAATTAGTCCATTTTCGAGGCTATGAAAAGCTTGAAACATGCTCTATAAAACCCCCATGATTTCATAATTTTTCAGATTCATTAATTATTCCAAAATTTGGCTCCAAAGTCCCCCAAGACTAAATTTTTACTAACAATGATACGTGAAAAACGTTATGAACACGCGACATACTTGGCGGTAAAACGAGTCTATAGGCCACAGTTCCTACTCGATCGAGGATTTCAAATGGGCCAATTAAATCGAGGGTTGAGATAACGCCTTAAACCTTCTTCTTCACATTCATCAGATTCGGGTGTGTAGCTTGAGCGACTTTAACTTTATCGATTAAAGTCGATTCTACTCGTATATTCGTTATCTTCACGTGGGTTCGTATATTCGCACTCGTAATCGCATACGATCTTCTACTCAACGCGTCAGCTACCACGTTCGCTTTTTCATGATGGTATTGAATGGTACAATCGTAATCTTCAACAGTTCGAGCCAACATCTTTGGCACATTATACAATCGTTTTAGGTGAAGAAATATTTGAGGGTTTTAGAAATGGGTTTTGTACTGGGGTCAATACAAAATTTAATTTCAAGCTCTAGGGGTAGGCTAAGAAGTCTTTAAGAATACGTCAGGAAATTTAATAACAATAGAAATATCATTCAAAACTGTTACTCTCATCCAAGACTTGGATAGCACATGAAATGAAGGTTTCTACTAACGAAGTTTCAACTAATAAGTCAAACTCTAATTTCTCCGGACTCAAATTTAAACGTTGAATGCAAGCAAGAGAGATAAAAGAATGGGTAGAACCGGTATCTAATAAGGTATAGACTTCGCAAGAATTTATAATTAACTAACCCGTGCTAACTTTGTTTGGGTTACTCGCTTTTTGAGAAGTCACGAAAAACGCTCTTCCTGAAACCATCAACTTTGTTTTGTCCGTATCCGCTTTTGGTGCCACCGTCCCAGCTGGGCTTGACTTCACTACACTACAAAATTGAGCTAGGTGACCTTCTCTTCTTGAAATGTCCACTTCTATTATCTTGGCCATGATTACCACCGAAGTGGTTACCATTCTTGGCATGATAATTTCCTCCATGATGGTTATCATTGTTCTGATGGTCGTTGCCACCGGTACAATTATTATCGTGTTGTTGGTCGTTGCATTTTGGTTGTGCTGACTCATTATCGCGCTCCAATAACTGAGCCCTATTCACAACATTTGAATATAAATAAAGTTTGTGAGAAATGAGGTATTGACGTATATCGGGTTTCAAACCTCTTAGAAATATTTGCGTCATTCGCTCCTCATTATCGACCAAATGGGATGCAAACCAGGATAACTCCGCAAATTTAACACTGTCACAAAACAAGGGTTAATTAACATATCACACCTATACTCTGACCGACCAATTAAATACTAAATAAACTTAGGTAGGTCATACTAGCGAAGGAATTCCCCGTCTCTCCCCTACTAGTTCTTATCTCACATTTCAGCCAGGGATCATATCCCTAAGATTTGATACCAACTGTGATGCCCCCAAAACAGGTATACATCACCCATCTTGAGTCACCAAATACATGGTACAAAAATACAAATACAACTTAATAATACAACTGTCGTGTAAAATACGACAAAATATAAACTGAGAGTTTTAATAAGAATATTGTCATCTAGACAATATCCGCACTCAATGGAGTCCTCATTACATTTATTGTCACACTATTTAACAGAATAGTGAGGACTACTAATGCTATCATCTGGACCGTAACTCTGCTTCCCGACTTGTCCCACTATATTCTCATTTCAAGAGAACAAAGTGAAATAAAGGGTGAGCTTAACTAGCCCGAAGAAGAAATATTATGACTAAGATAATGCGAATAAATTATCATTAGTCTTCAACAAAGGTTAAATTGATAAAATACAATAGACATCAAGTTTAATCTGCGGTGGAATAAGCAATCCATTAAAAGAGTCAAGTAGAGAATAAAATCTACTATCTTTTATGATTTAAAAAGTTTTCATCACTTTTATCATTTGGAACTCGATTAATAAATAATCCACATCATCCTCAAGACTACTTACGACCAAGGATATTCATTAGTATCACAACCACAAATTATCCATGCACTACGGCCAAGGATATTCGTGTATTCACCAATGGTCATGATCATGCCAACAACTGTCCATCAATGCACTACGGGCCAATGAGGACTTTTATCATATCATTTGTAACATTACGGTCATGATTACACCAATAATCCTCAGTCATAATCATACCAAGTCCATCTATGCACTACAGGCCACAGATGACTTTCAAAAAAAATATAAATATGAGAATGATGACAATGATATAAGAATTCAATAAAACAAGTTGAAGAATTGATTTATTCAGGAACTAATAACGTCCAAATTGTCAACATGATACTTCTTTGTAGAGTAAAATTCAAGAATGCTCAAAAGAATATTTCCATGAAAAGATACTGGATGAAGCACAAATATCAAGGATATTCCACTAATTTCATGGAGTATAGAAGTCAAAACTTTAACCAACTGAGTATAATAAAGAATGGAATAACAAAAGAAATCACCAAGCATGCGGTTTACATGCATGGCGAGTTATTCAACAAAATAATAAATAACGGAACCAATCAAAGCGTAACAAGCAACCTGACGGGATATTCCAACGAATAATAAAGAATGGAATAACAACAGAAATCACCATGCATGCGGTACTTGATAGATGAAGTTATTCAACGAATAATAAATAACTAACCAGTCCTGTAAAAGCGCATGAGACGAGGATATTCCAACAAAGAAAGACGAACCGAATCCAAGCATAAAAGCGCCAGAGATAGGATATTCCAATAGAATAATAAAGACGAAACCAGTCCGACGAAACGCGCCAAACAAGTGGATATTCCAACGAATAATAAAGAATGGAATAACAACAGAATTTCACCATGTATGCGTTACTTAAGATAGATAAAGTTATTCCAGTGAGAATAATAAATAATGGAATAACATAAGAATTTCACCAAGTATAGGGTAGACCGCGTATACAAGTTATTCCAACAGAATAATGAAAAAAAATGGAATAACAAAAGTTCTCTTCATGAATACGAAAGAAATAATACCCCTTACCTCAAAAGAAGACTGGATACTGGAATAGTGAGGTAACAGACTTCTCTTCTTCTTTCTCTTTATAATTTCTCTCTATAATAATGGCTCTAAAGCTATAGTGAATTGGTGAGAAATGAAGGAAGAATGAGCTTCTATTTATAGAAAAATATAGTTTCGATAATTGCACGTTTTGGGGCTCAAAAAATTACAGTACAATACCTCCAAATTTTATTTCATTTTTAATTTAGTCCTGCAAGTATTATCAAACTTGCACCACCTCCCCTAATAGTAAATCATGTGAATCAATAGTAAATCATGTGACTTAATAGTTCTAGACATGTGAAAATATGAATTACAGTATAGTACCTCCATCTATACCTCCATCTTTAATTTAATCATGCAAGTATTATCAATCTTGCACCAACTCCCCTAATAGTAAGTGAATGTGACTCAATAGTACACACATGATAACAAATAGTTATATAAGCATGTGAATTAGTATCAATTAATTTCTCATTTATCCGATAAATTACCCAAATTATCAATATAACCCCCAGACATCAATTATCATCGAAATAGATGTCGATTTCAACTAACACCAATAATCCCAACACAATGGAACTATCAAATTCATCTTTAATCAACACGAACTTATTCATCATTAATATCATAACTCACAATATTTAACAACCAGGTCGTTCCCAGGAAAGAGGGGGCTTTCCAATAAAGATTTCTCCGTATTGGCGCACAATTAGGTGACCAAACCTCTACTCGATAGAACTTCTAGACATCGTAAATATTGCAATTTAATAATATGAATAACTTTATTGTCTCAATTATTAATTTAATAATATATAAAATATTATGCAGATGATACTGTGACAATAATTGAATCAATAATATGAGAGAAATGATGCAGCAATTACTGTAGCAATAATTGAGTATAAGCGGTGACTTATCACGTAAGCATCAATAACCAATCCGCATGTGCTACTATGCAACCACACGTATTCATCGTACTTTTAACACCGTGTTTCAACGATTAACGATAAAACTTCCGCCGTTATTTTCATAAAATATTTTTTTCGTTTTCTCAATCGACAATAATTCCGTTGTGGGGTCCACTTAATGATTGTGTAAATCGTCTCGAATATTCCTATTAAAATGAATATTCCCCGACCAATCGAATATTATATAACAACTTGCGTACTTTGTAAAATTTATAAATATTACCCACAACTATAACATTATATCAAATCCACACCATAATATTAAAAAGAATATTTCGAGAAATTTAAATCTTTATTCATAAACTTTGGGGTCTCACATCGGGGGCTTGATTATGCGGAGGGAAGGTGTTAGGCACCCCCCGACATCTGTGTTACCACGATGACCGCCACTTTTCAAGAAACTGTTATATGAATGTGTGTGTGTATGTGTCAATGTGCTGTTATTTGGAAATAGTGCGGGGCCTCGTTCGCACCTATATACAAATGATTTGAATTTGTATGAAAAATTCAGTTTTAAACAAAATATAGCAATGAGGTTTTGTAAAAGAAGTTTTTCAAACCTTGTGCTCAATAGTAATTAACTCCTTTGATACTTCCCTTTTATTATTAAATGTTCGTCTTGGTTGCTTTTATTTTCGAGATGCGAAGCATCTTCGAGAAAATAATATATAGCAGTGTCGAACTCCTTATCGGCATGAAAACCATCTAAGGAAATTCAAACACCGTGGATAATTTACAAACTGCTTACAGCTAAAAAATGTCCATTATGGGAACCGAATCTAGATTCAGTAGACTAAATCTGTGATCACATGATTCCTAGGCTCACATGATGTCGCAGTTTATATGAAAAGCAGTAAACAGTTATATATATAAAAGTTATAAATATATATATACAGACATGATCAGCCACCACAAAGCACTTCCATGGGGGATCGAAAAATGTAAATATATAAAAGCGGTAAACATATATATATATATATATATATATATATATATATATATATATATATATATATATATATATAGACATAATCAACCACCACGAAGCACCTCCATGGGGGATCGAAAATGTAAATAAAGCGATAAATGCAATCAATAAAATCACGAAGTAAACTCCGGTGGGATTAAATGTAAAGAAAGCGGTAAAAACGATCAACCACCATGAAGTAAACTCCAGGCGGACGGAATATAAATAAAGTAGTAAAAGGCCACAAGTAAACTCCGTGCCCTTTTGTGAAATGTAAATATATATATATATATATATATATATATATATATATATATATATATAAAAAGCGGTAAATGCACAGGATATTTATCGATCCCAGCTTAGTTTATCATTTCAACTATTTGTCGTTATATATATATATAAAAGTAGTTTACGCACCAGATGTAAAACCCAGGCTCATCGAACAAAGTTTAACAACAATTTATATATATATATATAGGTAAATAAACGGTCCGGGCGTGAGTCCAGGCTCAATCGAGGCATAACTCGATAATGTTAGTCCATATATATAAATATAAATATATATATATATATAAGTATATATATACAAACAGAAATGAAAACCACGGATCAAAGTCCGGGCATACACACACAACACGACTCTCAACGTGAAGAAGAGTGTGTGCAAAGATGAAGAAAAAAGCTTTATAATGTGTAAGAAGGCTTACAGTGGACTGTCAAAGAAGACTTCTATAGCTTTAAGTGGAAGAAAACTCAGCTTCCGCTGGTAAAAATATAGTTATATGTGAGCTCACAAGTGTTTAAAATGAGAAAGCACTCAATATAGGGTGTGTACGGAGCAAATTGGACAGGGCTTCCTCGCCTTTTTTTTCTCTTGAATATGGCCACCCCAAGCCCTCTATTTATAAAGGGGGGAGCCGCAGGTGTCTTTACGGCTGCCCGGGGTGCCCCGGGCTCCGCGAGTCCTGCCATCTTGAAGTACGTGCATGCATGCAACGTGATGTCTGCTCGAACTTGTAGAACTTCAATTCAAGCATCCGATTGAGGTGTATAAGATCTGTTTCAGACTGTCATTGTTGAGAGCTACGCAATGACATGGGATTAGAGGTTGTACGAAGTCAGGGAGATGGAACCATGTCCTGTGTCTTCAAGCTTCAAATTCTATCTGGTGTGCTGCCTTGCGTAGTAGTCACTCGGGATTGCAACTCCTTGGTTCTTGTGGGACATTGTTATGTAGAATGTATATTGACTGTTGTTTGTTGAGACAGCGCCATGTGGGGTTGAGGTGGCAGTTTGACGACTTTGCCCTTAACCGGGGTTATCTCCAGTTTTGGCTGATAAAGCAGATGTTGCTCAGGGTTATCTCTGAGATTGGGCTGCTGCAAGTGTTGAATGCCCTCAGGGTTGTCTCTGAGGTGTGCCTGTCCTCCCGGGGTTATCTCCAGGTTTGGGAGTTGAGTGCCTTGGTGTGAGTCCCGAGGTTGAAGCTGACTGCATGGGTTGAAACGAGCATCTCCGGGGTTATCTCCAGAACTGCAACTGCACTCCTTGGGGTTATCTCCAAGGTTGACATTGTCTTTCACGGTGTTGTTTTCGGCATTGAGACTGAACATCTCGGGGTTATCTCCAAGATGAATCGGCCTTCTCCGGTGGAATTTTTGGTATTTGCACTGCTTTCCCCGGGGTTATCTTCGAGGTGGAAAAATGATACTCCCGGTGTATTTTTTGGGGTTAAACTGAACTTCCGGTGGTATTTCTGGGATTAAGCTGAGCTGTCTTCCAGGGTTATCTCTGAAAGAAGATTTTGCACTTCCTGCAATGTTAGTAACAAGTAAGCAGAAATTTTCGAGTATCTACATGGACAATAAGCTCTAATTATATATATATATGTATGTATATATTGATATATGTTTGGTTAGGAGATATAAAAGTATAAGAAATGTTCCACGAGGAACATATTAAGAATTGTTAACCGTTGAAATCATAGTTTACTATGATTTATGGACGAATTTAGAAAGTAAGTTAATGATTTTGAACAATTAAGGTTTCATAAGAATGTCAAAGAACATTGAAAACATGACTCGTGGACTTAAGAACAAACTCATTCCGGGTTCGTATAAGCAAGTTATGGACGAATGAACGAAAAACGTTAAAGAATGTAAAATGAACGAATGATAAATTTAAGCCAATTGAAAGGCTTTTTAATGGATTTAGAAAAATATTTAGTATTAAGCTTGGCGCGTGATATACAGATTAAACCTAAAGCGGTAGCCGCAATGCCGACTCTGGCGTTTGAGATCTTGCTAAAAAGCGTCATGGCCTTGATTTAACAAAGGCGGTTAGCGTCGACGCTAATGCAGGACAAGGCCTAGAGATGAGCTTTTAACTGCTCAAAGCTTGGGGGAAGTACGCGGAACGATTATGAACGTAGAGTTAGCTTAATGTATATCTATAATGCAAAACCTTAAGTAAAGGTTGAATGGAAGTTTAAAAGATGATCAATGTGAACGTAAAGCACTTAAACTGACGAAGACATTTTGTGTATACGTAATGATAAATGTGCTTAACATACACACGAGTGTATGGTTTGAATGTGAAGTAATGAAAATTAATGAATGATGTGTAAATGTTGAGAAGCTTAGTTAATGGTCATAACTTGAATAATGTTACAAGGTAAATAAATCGGACATTATAAGATATGTATAGAGGTAATGTAAAATGCTTGAAAGCTATGAACGCATAGTATTAGTATCAAATGTTCGCTCTTGGCATACAAAAGATTATATGACTTAGACGTTAAAGAATAATCATAAGGTATGACATTTGATTGTCGAAAAGCCGTAATGAATGATAATTAACTTAACGAACATTATGGTTTTAATGGTTCAAACAAGTTATGCCAGGAAGAAGGAAAATGTAATGTAAATCCATCGTAATGATGATAATAAGGATTATGACATCTCCATATGTTGTAACCTGGAAAGAAAATTTTAAAGTTTGGTTGCGTGAACTTAGGTTATAAAACGTGAACCATAAGAACTATAGTTAATTTAAACCAATGTGTAGGTCAAATATATGACTACTTGGTATGTTTATCCTTATGTGATATATAGAGATTTCGAATAGCAGTATAGTGTAAGTTGTAAGCAGCGCTTAATGCAAGTTTCCTAACTTCATTCATATTATGAATTAAATGTGAGTTTCTTTAAGCTTACTCAGATATTATAAATGAGCGAGTTTTATCTATGTGCAAATGTGTTATAATTGTACAAGATGTTTATTATGTTTGAGGCTATGTGCCAAGATTTTCAACACTTATGTGTTTCTGCAAGATGAATTGTTCTATGATTGAATTGTTCAAGTGTTATTTATTCATGAACTGTGATGAGATTAAGTTTATGCTAATTTTTCGGTTAAACAAAATGAGAAGATGTTAATTGAGTTAATTCGTTTGGTAAATGTATGTCAAAAAGGTGTTTCTTTTCACATATATTATCGTATGGGATGAGTTAAGTCGTAGATGTGTTAAAGAATATATTGATGTTTTAAAATGATAGGAATCAAAATTTATTCCTATTATTTGAGTTGCTTCATAACTATTGTTCAGTTATTGAAGTTTTATACGTAAAGAATATTTAATTCTTGATTTTGTTGTTATTTAATTGCTAGAACTTGCTGAGCAATTAAATGCTCACACTTGCTTAAAATAAAAATATTTTCAACAAAAACAGAAAGAACTAAAGGATCCTACGAAGATCGTACTGATAGGTATTAATAAACTCCACGGCACGCTTGCGTGAGGTGGTCATTGCTCAGATCGTTTCTAGTAAAGTCGTAAGGTCAAACGTGTGACAACTCGAATTTTAAGTAATTATTAAAATAAGAATTCAATAAATAAAATTCTTATTATGAGATATTTTGAGTTTGAATATATATATATATATATATATATATATATATATATATAATAATAATGTGTGTGTGTGTGTGTGTGTGTGTGTGTGTGTGTGTGTGTTTTATATAATTTAAAATTTTCAATTTGGTGTGAAGAGAATTAAATATTTTATATAAAAGAGAGTTGTATATATATTCATATGTTGGAGAAAATGAGATTTAATAGTTAATTAAACTATTAAAAAATTAAATAATGTTAGTTAATTTAATTAAGTTGAGAATTATATTATTTAGTAATATAATTTAATTATTATGCCTTATTGTCAATGGAGTTGTTATGAATTATATTTCATAAATAATGTGAGTAATTCACTTAATTAAAATAGTGAATTAGTATAAGCATATTTATTTTAATAAATGAGGAGGTGATATATTACATATGAGTGTAATATGTTAAAGTAGTACGATTGTCAATCTTGTAAATGGTTAAAATATTTATCGAATAAAATAAATATCTTAGTTGAAATATTTATGGTATGAAATAAATATTTGATGGAAATTGTTATGGGATAATTTATTTATGTGTGATAAAATTGATGGAATTTATGCGTATTTTATTACGTGGGTATAATGGTGATATTCTAATTTAATTAAATAATTAAAGTAGAGGAGTGAGAATTTGTTAAATAAAGTTATGATTATAATGGTTGAATAGAAATTATAATTTGACTGATAAGGTCAATTTTATTTCTTAAAGAATTAAAGGTACATAATCTAGTTTATGTGTTCTTGAGTTTCTTTTAAAATTGGAGTTTTGGTTAATGAATTTGTGGGTTATGATGTTATATATGTTAATAGATATTTATAATTTGATAATGGTCATCTAGAAACGATTTTTCAAAAATCAAATTCATGTATTTATGCTAAAGGAGGAATTTGGATTTTGATGGTAATGTGTGTTTTGGTGTACTTTAAGACTAAATTTGATGATGAATTCATGATGGAAACTTTAAATTGATGAATGATTGTTGTTCTCCTCTGTAAAATGAAAATAACGCAACTTGAACGGATCAAATTGGTTGATAAACGAATTCGTGGTGAATGATTACGCTAAATATGTTAAAAATATGAAAAATTAGTATAAACCAAGTCCCACATTGACTAAATTGAGAACTTTACCCTTTTCTAAACCTATAAGTAGAAGGGCTTGGCTCTTTGTTTCATTCACCAACAATAAGGCCTCCAATTTTGAGAAAGGCTTTGTTGTGGGAAGACTTTTTATAAAGACGTCCTTAGTTAAATTTTGGCGTCGAGTGCGTAGGCAGTTTGTGAAACTCGTATTTTCGGTATGTTTCTTACTTAATTTTTTGTATTGTTATTATTTTAAATATTGTATTTAGTTTTTAGTTAAAGTTGATATTCTGGAATATTTTGTTAGTTCTTAGAAGATGTTAAATTTATAGTAGTTCTATGAATTATGAATCCATAGAGTCCAAATGGACTCAATTGGATATCTAATGGCTAAGCTCTGCTAAGAGGCGTCGCAGTGCCGCTTATGAACTAAATTTGAGTGTTGCAACAATGACGTGATGCTTAACGAAAATCGGGACTGGCGTTCTTGCCTTGGTCTTAAAACTAAGCAGTATGCATGACTCTGCAAACCCATCAATCGATATCTCAACCCAAATACCGCATCGCCGATAATATAAGGGGAATGGGTGCTACAGCGCCATAGGCAGTCAAGCGCAAACATGAGCTTTTAATTGCATATTTAATGGAAAACTAATATTGGTAATTCTAATGAGTATTATTTTTTATTTTTTTTGCTAATTTGGTCTGTATAAAAATTACAAAAAATTAAATTGTACAATGAAGCTCAAGGCATAGTCCTCTCCCGTAGGGACTATAACACCTAGAAAAACTAGGAAAATCCAAAAACCTAACTTTAAAAATTAAACCGCACAACCCAAGGTTAGGTTTAGGAATTACACGACAATTAAAGGCCCCAAAATGGAGCTCAGTTGCCAAAAGAGAAGCCCGCGAGAGGATCCATAACTAGAAACCAACTCGGCAAAGCAATCAGCATGAAGCCCAAAAGTAAATTCAGCTTGCAAATTGTATGGGTCCCATGGAGCAAAACATATCTGCATCATATGAAACCCACGTGACCAGTTGGCCCACGTGATGAACCCCAATAGAAATCCAAATCAAAAGGTCACGCGTGCAGTCAATTATCCGAATATTTGCAACCACTAAAGATTGGGTCCAAAAGAAATCAATCAGTCCACTGAAGTTGACCCCCAAGAAATCTGGCGAAGAACACCGAAAAACGCAGGGGATATCACCGGAATCTGCAAAAAACCATTCTAGCCATGCCCACCACCGATAAATCCAAAACACGAACATCACCAGGATATTCAGAGAGCAGAAATTCTGGTGAAGCTAACTGGAACTAAATCCAAGCACAAACACCATGAATTGACCTTAAATATTAACATTTAGCCAAATATCAATCAATGGAAAGACTACAACAAAGACGAAACCCACAAAGACTGCCCAAGATCATCAACAGACCCCATGATCAGTCATCCCCAAAGTTGTGAGACAATTTGACCCGCAAATAACATGGTAACAACATGTAAGGAACTAGATTAATTAGTTTAATACCTTAGCAGCTGAAATGGGACAAGTCTCAGTAATTGGATTATTATGAACAGAGAATACAGAATTCATATAGGGAAGAGAGATCTCAGAGAGGAAAAGGAGAGGAAGATTAGAAGAATAGGGAGAAAGAAGTTTCATTCCAAAAACATGCCCAATACATGGATGCTCGCACCCTTATATCCAAGCATGCACGCACCTAGCAACAGATTTCATTTCAGAATGGTAACAGGAAAAGACTAACAAGTCCTCAGCTATTCTAGAACAAGACTAAACTAACCTAACCTACTATAACAGTTAGTTAATAACTAACTATTAGCTAACTATGATTATTAAATGGAAAGTGCACTAAAACAAGGATAAATGGAACTGAGGAATGCTTTACACAACCCAACGAAATTAAACAGCATAGCATTAAAAGAACAGGGCATTGAAACAGGGCATATAGAATTTGTTTACTGCCCACATCATGGAAAACCAACCAGGATTCAAGGTGGTTTATTTTCAAGCAGCCGCAATGTGGATCTCCCAGTTGTTATCTTTAGGCAAGATTTGAGAGCAGGATAAGAGATAGTAGCTAAGGCATCTTTTTTAGCAAGATTGTTTTATCCATTAATATTTCGATTTTGTCAAAATACACTCTTTTTCCTGAACTTGATCCAGGAGAGGGAGCCTTTAGCTTTGATGGGTCGGCTGATTTTTCTGGAGTTTGAGTAGCTTGCATTGTCCCAATACAGTCAACTGGATTGTCTGGTGGGCTAGCAATCTGCAATTTTTCGGTAGTAGCCAGATGATTTTCTATATTTGTGGAAGTCGGTGATTCCCCAAGAATGGGATCATTTGGCTTTTCCTTCCGAACTTCCTTCCATTCAAATTTAGAGTGGGTTAAATACACTTTTCCCCATTCTACTCGACCTCGGTTTACAAATGAATCATTGAACTGAATTTTTTTCATTCGACTCATTGAACTACAATTTTTTTACAAACCGTTACAAATTCCGTTAAATTGTTTGACTTTGGACGAAAAAATTACAGGAGTTGCCACGTGAGAGAGAAACCCATTTTTGTCAAACATTTGTCTGTGTGGCATGCCTAGATGGAAAACTTGTATAAATTTAATGCTAAATTAATCAAAATCAAATAAATAAAATAAAATAATGCATTCAAAATAAAAGTACAATAAAAATAATTTTTTAAATTTTATTTAATCATGAATATTTGTATAATTTTAAATAAATTATATAAATTACACATAATTATATAATTTTCTTTTAATTTAAATAACTCATTAAATTCATTAATTTAATTAACCTCTCTTCAGATAAAACTAAAATTAGTAATAAAACATATAAATGTCCATATTCTTTGTATTAAGATATATTACATATATTATTAAAATTAAAAAAAATTGGGTAAATTTTGAATTTGAGTAATGTCTTTAACATTATTCATAAGTATTTTATAATAAGCATAAATTAAAATTTAAAATTTATAAAAATAAATTCAAACTTCAAAAATATAACTAAAATTTTGAAAATTAATTATTATTTTTATTTTGAAAACTAATATAATTATTATTTATATTATGAAATCATTAAATAAATATTAAATATATTAACAAATATTTAAATTAATAAAAATATATTAAAAAAATTAAAGTAATTAAATAAAACATATTAATTAAAGTAATTAATAATAAAATATATTAATGTGTAATTTTTACAAATATATTTATATAAAATTAATAAATTCATATTTTTTAAATTTTTATTCAACTATCAAAACTCTAATTTCAAGTTGATAATTAGGAAAATCCTTTAATATCTGCTCCAGACTATCCTTTCATTTCTGTTCCGATTGATAATTTCAAGGCCTCTCCCTCATCCATTTTTCAAACTATTCTTCTAAAATCCATTCCTCATCCGTTCAGATCTAGATCTGGGTTGTGGTAAAGAAGATGATGAAGTTGATTGTATTTCGCCAACAATTTGGACTACAGATCTAGGTTGATTTGATTTCGAATTATTTTGGTTTGGTTTGTTTATATTTTCTCCTTTTTGCCGGATTCCATGGTGGTTTGGTTTGTTGCTTTTGATTTCAAGTGCTCTGATGGCGTTAATCAAATCGGATCTGACCAGATCTGGCGTTAGCAACAGAGGAGGAGGTGGTGTCGAATTGGTCTTGCGTGGCGGTGGATGGGAGCAGTGGCGAGGGAACTATGCCTAGAAAAAGCTTAACTAATGGGTGTTGATCCATGGAAAATCACGAATTCATTACGCCAAATTAGATAGGATGCATTTATTTTCTAATATGTAAGGCAATTATTGTTGTTCTGTTCAATGGGTGAACTTGGAATTAAGGGTGGTTATTGGAACTGGGTTCGGTGGTGGTGGTGGTGGTGGTGGTGAAGAAGAAGAAGAAAAATAATAATAATATTAATAATAATAATAATAATAATAATAATAATAATAATAATAATAATAATAATAATAATAATAATCCCTCAATTTCAAAATATTATATAATTTTATATTTTTAGAGTGAAATTAAAATTTTAAAAAAATATGAATTAATTAATTTATATAAATACATTTGTAGAAATTATTCATTAATTTATTTTATTATTAATTAATTAATTTAATTATTTGTTATGAATATTAATTTGATTTATATTTTGTTAATTTATATAAATACATTTGTAAAAATTATTCATTAATTTATTTTATTATTAATTAATTAGTTTAATTTAATTATTTGTTATGTATATTAAATTGATTTATATTTTGTTTAATTATTTGTTATGGAATTGAGTATAATTTAATTTAATTAGTTATCCAACTCAGCTTCTCTCTCCTGCCACGTATTGTCACGTCATTTTTCTGTCAAATAGTTAACAGACGACGAAAAAATCACTTTTTGTAAATAATATATAGTTCAATGAGTTGACCGTAAAAAAAAATCAGTTCGATGATGCATTTGTAAATCGACCCCTAGTAGAGTGGGGAAAAGTGTATTTAACCCAATTTAGAGTCAACTGATTTCATTGTTCCGGATTTTCGAACACGAGGCTTAGAATCGCAGTTGAAATCTGAGTGCCCAAAAACCTTGCAATGTGAACATTTTGAAGGCTTCCATGGGATATCAATGGAAATCGATTGAGAATCACAACCATCCATGTTAGGCCATGATATTTCATGTAGTGGGCCGAATGAATTGGGCCGAGTTATTTAGTTAACCCATTGGGTCACTTCTATTGGGCCCGGTCAGTTAGACCACGTCGATGGGTCACCTTTGTTTGGTCTTCAAGTATTGGGTCAGATCAGTGGGCTGACCCATCAGATAATTAAATATCTTCAATTGGGCTTTGACCATTGATGATAGCAAAGATACCAATTGACTGTTATCTCTACCATGCATTAATGTGGATGGGATTTTAGTCGGTAAACGATGGAAAAGCAAATGAGAGGATGTAGCGATCTTTCTGCGATCAATTTGAGATCATCGAGATTAGAAATTTGGTGTCGACGATGGTGGGTGGCACGATGGCCGGAATGAGAGTATATTATAGCATGGAGGTCATATAAGGAAAGGTAACTGATATTTTCTCTCTCTCAACACACTAGATATTTTGATCCTCCATTGTTAACCTTGTGATCGCCTGTACTAACTCTCACGCCGGAGCTATCCCCCGACGGTCGAAGCTGTCAAGCTTTTGGTGTTGTTGTGTTTACTGTGCAGGATCGGACGTGTCTTATGTGATTGGGACGCGTGAAGGGATCTTTGCATTAACATTGGCGCTAGAAGGAGGGCGTGTTATATAGTGTTCTTGAGTTTTCAATCATAATCTGCTCAGTTGTTCTACATCGAAGGTAATGGTGAGCAGTAGAACTGTTACACCGGAAGGACAGTCGATGGCTATAAGTTCTTCCATACAACGTATTTCTGTCAAGGATCGTTTGGGTCCTTCAAAGAGTGCTCATGATAGCACGGCTTCCAAACACAATTTAAAGGGTTCTCGTTCCAGAGCCCGTGGTGAAGCTAGAAGAAGGTTGGTCATTGCTGTTGACAAAGAACGTGATCATGGTCGAAAGCGGGTAGAAGGCACACTTTAGAACTTCAAAGACCAAGTGGTCGGGATGACAAAGTTTGCCAAGTGGGCGAAGATGGCAGATGAAGCAGATAAAGCTTTGGAGGTTCTTCTGAAGTAGAGAGAAGATATAGCCGAGCAGATGCTTCGGATGGCAGAGCTGAAGGATGAGGCATCCAGTTATGTTCAGTCTGAAAGATGTAGCAAGCCCAGGGATGTACAACAAAGAGAAGGGAAGGAGCATATGCACTCTGGTCATGTATCTCGAGGCCGTCCTCAGGATCGAAGGAGATCAAGAAGTAGAACTTTTGAGATATCAAAGAAAGCACTTCACCCTATCGGTTCTCGGGGTCATGGTGGCAGTAGGCAATGAATTAGGTCTGGAGAGTACATCCCGGAGACTACAAAGAAGGTACATCGACTTGAGTATTCTCACCACGAGGACAGAGCACCACACCGAAGTAGATCTAGAAGTCATACTCCTGAGAATCCACTTAAAGCACACCGCTTTGTGGATACTCACCATCAGAGGAGTCCATCGAGAGTAGGAGGTTCTGATGGAAAAGGTCGATCCACTCATAAGAAGAGGATTTCTCCAGAAAAAGAAGTCTCCTCACTATCAGAAGGGGTAGAGTTTCTGGTTAAGGAGTTGAAAGAGCTTCGGAAGTAACTAGCTGAAGTTCAGCAGGTGAAGGACACTCCTGGGAGGAAGGCATCTCCTTTTTCTTTAGATATTCTGAAGAAGAAGGCTGATCCTACCAAAAAGTTTCCCCATATAGAGAGTTACAATGGATCTGGAGATCCCTATGACCACAGCCAGTCTTTTGACATACTGATGGATTATTATAACTTTACCGATGATACTAAGTGTCATACGTTTGTGATGACGCTAAGGAAGGATGCAAGGCAGTGGATGGGAACTTTACCTTCAGATTCAGTCTCGCCGTGGTCTGAGTTATGCAACAAATTTTATGCTCACTTTGGGAGCAATCGAAGGAGAGGAAAGCCCACGGGTTCTTTTGCTCAAGTTCGGCAGTTTTCGAACGAGTCTTTGGGTCAATATGTGAAGCGCTTTAGGGAAGTAGTTGGCCAGGTGACTGATCTTAATGATCTTTAGGCTGTTGGTTTGTTTTAGAATGGCTTGGATTTGATGAAGTCTGAGAAGCTGGTGAAGAAGCTGATGTTTCACCATCCGAAGAGTTTGGCCGAAGCTTTTGATAAAACTAAGGGTTATATTGTGGTGGAGGAAGCTATGAATAGCTTGAAACGTCCTTCTTCAGACAGGATGAAAGAGGCAGACTCCAATAAAGCTAAAGGCGATCAAAGGAAGGGGGGAGGGAATAATGATCGGCCAGAAGGCAGCTCGAAGAAGTATAATAATAACTGGCGTCAAGGAGGAAATCGCCCACCTGCTCCCACCCAGAAGGTGAATAAGGTATACACCAAACTGAATATGGATAGGGCTATCATATTGGATCAGATCAGGAATCAGCCATACTATGAACCACCTCGTGACAATATTAAGCCTGGACAGGGCAATACTCGGAAATTTTATGGCTATCATCAAGCCGCAGGTCACGACACGAATGAATGTTGTAGTTTGAAGGACTTTGTGGAAAGGAAGGTTCAGAGTGGTGTGTTGGTTCAGTATATGGCCGGAAGGGATCATCAACAAGATCAGCCAAACGATGATCGAACTGTTCAAGTGGTTCAACCAGTTCAGCCTGTACAACCTATTCCAAATCAGCCACCAAGGCACGTCGTTGATGTAATTACCGGTGGGACGACAGGAAAGTTGGTAGGGAAGAAGAGGCGGGGATATTTGGACTCGATTATGTCTGTGGCGGGTGTTCTCCCGAAGACCGACAGACCGTATCTAGGAACATTCATATCCTTTACTGACGAAGATTATCCTTCGGAGCCCATCGAACCCCACGAAGGAGCTTTGGTGATTATAACACAGGTGGGTTTCAGTGGATATGAAACGGATGATGATTGACAATGGGTCTTCTGTAGATATTCTGTATGCCCATGCTTATCAAAGGATGCATCTTGATGGGCGAAAGATGGAGGTTGGGCAGGAGGCCCCCTTATACGGATTTAGCAATTATCTAGTCAAAGTTGCAGGCACTATTGAGCTACCAGTTATCTTCGGCATAGCTCCTTAGCAGGTAGAAATAATGTGTAAATTTTATGTTGTGCATGTAGATTCGGCTTACAACGCCATACTGGGTAGACCTACCGTAACCGCTTTGCAAGTTGTGACATCAATTCCTCACTTTAAGATCAAGTTCCCAACAACACACGGAGTTGGTGAGGTAGCAGGGGACTTAGATCTAGCTAGACGCTGTTATCGGAATGCTGTGATTGCTTTAGGAGTAGGGGTTAGCAAGTAAAAACATACTATGGTGATAGAAATTGAGCCCTTTATTGATAGCAGTTCAGAACCATTGGTCATGCCAGCAGGAGAAACGGAGGAGTTCGAGCTGATTGCTGGCAAGAAGGATAAAACGGTGAAGATAGGTTCGGGTCTGCCGAAACCTCTCTGGACAAACCTTATAAAACTTCTTCATTGTTATGCGGACATCTTCGAATGGGAGCCTAAGGACATGCCCGGAGTGAGCCGAAGGATAATAGAACACAAGCTGGATGTGAACCCTTCTAAGAAGCCAGTTCGGAAGAAAAGGCGGATTTTTACACCTGAGCGTCAGAGGATCATCGATGAGGAGATTGCAAAGTTGTTAGCTGCAGTTTCATCTTTGAGATAGATTACCCGGAGTGGATGGCGAATGTGGTGCTGGTGCAAAAGCAGAACGGGAAATGGCGAGTTTACATTGATTATATGGACCTGAACAAAGCTTGTCCGAAGGACTTCTATCCTCTTCCTCACATCGATCAGCTCATCGATGCAACTTCGGAGTATGCACTTCTAAGCTTTATGGATGCTTTTTCAGGTTATCACCAAATTTCTATGTGCAAAGAAGATATACTAAAGACAACATTCATTACACACCGTTCGGTGTATGCCTATAAGAAGATGACGTTTGGCTTGATAAATGCTGGAGCTACCTATCAGAGGATGATGAACTTTGTCTTCCAAAGGCAGCTGGGGAGGAATATGGAAAGTGTATATTGACGATATGATAGTGAAGAGCATGATCGTTCAAAAGCACTTGGATGATCTAGAGGAATGCTTTCAGAAATCCCACCAAATGCACCTTTGGGCTCGGTGCAGGGAAGTTCTTGGGGTATCTAGTCAGTCAGAGGGGCATTGAAGCCAATCCAGAGAAGATCCAGGCTATTCTAAACATGAAGACTCCTCAATCATTCAAAGATGTTCAACCGTCTGACTGGGAGGATTGCAGCTTTAAGGAGGTTCATGTCTAAATCGGCAGAAAGATGTTTGTCGTTCTTCGACACGTTGAAAGGATAGAAGAATGCTAAGACTTTTCAGTGGACTTCGGAGTGTGAAGGCGTCTTTCAGGGAATAAAGACGTATTTGTCTTCGGTACCTTTGCTAGTGAAGCCAGTTCCTGCTGAGCCACTTTACTTATATCTGGCAGCTAGTTCGTTGGCAGTGGGAGCGATTTTAGTTTGAGAGGTTGGAGGAAAGCAGCATCCGGTTTACTATGTAAGCCATGTCCTTAGGGACGCTAAAACCAGGTATCCGAATATTGAGAAGTTTACCTTTGCTTTGATGATAGCTAGCGAAAGCTTAGGCAATATTTTTAAGGTCTGCTCTTGGTGGTTTATACGGATCAACCTTTGAATAAGGTAATGAGCAAAACTGAAGTTTTAGGGAGACTAGCTGCTTGGACAATGGAATTATCTCAATTTTTTATAGATTACCATCCCCGAACTGCTATAAAAGGTCAAGCTTTGGCAGATTTTATGGTGGAATGTTAGTTTTCAGAAGCTGATGAAGATTTGGCAGAAGCTGAAGTGTCTGACTGAGCTGTTGTAGTACTTCAGCATAATCAGAGTTCGTGACGCTGTATGCAGATGAGTCTTCTACTTCGGACATCAGTGGCGCAGGGATTATTTTGACAAGTCTGGAGGGATTCAAGGTACAGCAGGCCATCAGATTTGGGTTCAGAGCAACGAACAACGAGGCAAAGTATGAAGCAGTACTGGCAGGAGTCTGATTGGTGAAGAGTCTAGAAGTTCAGAAGTTGATCATTTATAGTGACTCTCAGCTGGTCGTCAAACAAGTCTCGGGGGAGTATGAAGCTCGAGGTTCGAGAATGATCAAGTACTTGACAGAATTGAAAGATCGGCTTCAGTATTTCATCTTCTATGAGTTTCAGGGCGTAGCGTGTAATGATAATTCTATTACCGATGCATTGTCAAAACTGGCTACTACAGATGCTAACAACTTTGATGGTTCAGTTTACTTGGAGATTCTGCAGCAGCCTAGTATCCAACATAAAGCGGTGATGTGCATTGAGCGTTCTAACTGTTGGCTGACTCCTTATCTGGAATATCTGACAGATGGCATCCTTCCTTCGGATCAGATGTTGGCCAAGAAGATTAAGTACAAGAGTGCCAATTTTATCCTTATTGATGGGGATCTTTATCTTAGGGCTTTTTTGTCGCCATTGTTGAAGTGTCTGGTTCCATCCGAAGCCGAATATGCTCTTCGAGAGATTCACGAAGGTATTTGTGGCGACCATATGACTGCTAAATCATTAGCCTACAAGGTACTTCGGCAGGGGTTCTATTGGCCTACCATCTTTAAGGAAGCTACCGAGTACGTGAAGAAGTGTTCAAAGTGCCAGTTGAATAGTCCTATCCCACATCAGCCACCAGAAGAGCTATATTCGATTCTATCTCCTATACCCTTTGCTGTCTGGGGGATAGATATACTGGGTTCATTGCTGAAAGCTAAAGGTCAGGTTAGTTTTGTTATAGTTGCCCTTGATTATATGACCAAATGGGTAGAAGCAAAGCCATTTAGATTGATAACGGAACAAGAATGTTTAAAGTTTCTAAAAGAATCAGTAGTGTTTCGTTTAGGTATTCCAAAGGTGGTAATATCAGACAATGGACGCCAGTTTGTGGGATCAAAGTTTGAGTCATTTTTGAAGGAGTTGGGGGTTCAGCATAGAAAGACTTCAGTAGCTCATCCACAGTCTAATGGGCAGGTCGAAGTAACCAATAAGACGCTTTTGAATGGGATCAAGTGCAGATTGGATGAAGCTAATGGAAGATGGCCTGAAGAACTGCTCAAAGTATTATGGGCTTATCGGACTACAATGAGGACTACTACGGGGGATTCACCTTTCAGGTTGGCTTATGGTACTGATGCCTTAGTCCCTGTTGAGATCGGATCTACAGGTCTTCGAGTTAGTCAGTTTAAAGAGATCTACAATGATGAAGAAATTTGAAGATCAACATGGATTCTTGGAAGAAGTCAGAGAAGTAGCTTTGATAAAGCTGGCAGCCTATCAACGAAGAGTAGCAAAGCACTATAATAAAGGGGTAAAACTTCGAAGATTTGAAGTAGGAGATTTCGTCCTTAGAGAAGTCGAAGAATCTATGCCTTAGAATTTGGGAAAGCTAATGCCGAACTGGGAGGGTCCTTATGAAGTTATTGAAGTACCGAAGTCAGGGACCTATCGGTTAAGGGCATTGGACAGGTCTGACATCAAGAACACTTGGCATGCTGGTAGGATTCGGAAGTATTTTCAATAAAGATAGTGTCAGTATACCGAAGTCTGTAAATGTTTGAATCCTCATCAATAAAAGATTCTTTTTCCCAATTGATTTTCTCTTCGTCGGTACAAATTTCATGGTTGAAAGGAAATTCGGGTGGACTCGCTGACCTTTCGATGGTAGCCTATTCAGCAGGTGGTCCTTATGAATTTGTTAGAACCCCGAGTGGTAAACAAATTTCATGGTTGAAAGGAGGTTCGGGTGGACTCGCTGACCATTCGATGGTAGCCTATTCGGCAGGTGGTCTTTATGAATTTGTTAGAACCCCGAGTGGTAAACAAATTTCATGGTTGAAAGGAAATTCGGGGGGACTCTCTGACCATTCGATGGTAGCCTGGCAGGTGGTCTTTATGGATTTGTTAGAACCCCAAGTGGTAAACAAATTCCTGATGGTACAAGGAGGATCAGCTGGATTAACCTTTTATATGATCTATCTCACACTTCGGTAACGATAAGTATGCATTACTTTATTTTGTTCAAGTGTTGAGTTCGGATTATCTCATTATTATTCTTAACTATCATATGATCTACTTGTTTATTTAACAGTTTAAATTAAGTTCAAAAGAAGTTTGTACATTTTTTAAGTTGATTGATACTGAATTATTGACAAGAAACGAATTACACCGAAGTCATAAGGAAGAAAAGTTGAAATTTCATTAATATTTAAGTAATTACACAAACAGATAGAATTTTTTTACAAAAATTCTTCAAAGATCCCAGAGTAATATAAGCCATTGTCAAACATCATCTTCTTCGCCTTCTAATGAGTCGAGGAGGGATGGATCTACCTTAGCTTTAACAAGTTTGGCCTTGCTTTTGCTTCGGCATTCTTTATACCCTTCAGAAAACATCCAAACTATTTCTTCATTCAGCTCAGCCGACTTTCTGTAGTTCGTTTGGATGTCTTTCCGGAGCTCTTCGGTCAGAGGAGGACCCAAGTCTTTAAGGGCACAAAGCTCCTGAACCTCATCATCAACTTTCTGGCATTCCTTCAGATGACGAAGCTCTCTGGTCTCGAACTCATTTACCTGGAGACCTAGGCTTTTGTTGGTTTTCACTAAGGTTTCATTCTTTTGAACGAGGACTTCATTCCTTCGAACCAAATCCACGTTCATGTCAGTAATCGCTCGGTGATCTACCTTCATTTTCTCTATTTGTTCCTTGGTCTGAGCCAGGTCTTTCTGAAGGCATTCATTGTTGAACTAGGCTATATTGAGATCACCTCTTTCCTTTGCCAACACAGAGTTCAAAATGGCATTCTCCCTTCAAGCAGCATCCTCCTCAGCTTCAGCTTCTATGTATTTGGGACGGAGACGCCCGAAGACAGCATTTGCCTATATATGTTCAAAATTAATCTGTCAGTTTCAGATAAAATAGTAGAAGGGTAAGTACAAATATCCAAATATCACTTACTTTGGCATGGTACTTCATGCCTTCATCAATCAAATCTCTGATGGAACTATTTCCGAACTGATGGTCATTGGTGTCACAGACAAAGGAATCATACAGCTGGAAGGGAAAATGCTCATTAAGCTCAGGCCAGAGAGTAGGGGAACCCATAGTTTCAGGTCTGGCTTCCAAAGAGGATGGTCTTGAAGGAGAAGTTGGGGGTTGGTCAGGAGCTGGAGGTGGTTGAGTATATGCAGTTCAAGGCGGAGGTGGCGGGGTATGTACAGATTCAAGTATCGGTTCAGATTGATCACTTGAAGAGTGTTTCCTTTTGCGAGTGAGGGAGAGAGTAGACTCTACTTGCTCTTCTAACTCTTCTTCAGAAACAATGATTTCCTCAGGTATGACAGGGGGAAGATGGGCTTCAAAAGAAGGTACTCGAAGATCATCAGTAGTAAGAGGAGTTATCTTAGTTCTCTTCTTTTTGGTACGAATGATTTAAGATCGTTCGTCCAAAGGTAGATCAAGTAAACTTTCATTAAGTATAGGAGGAGGGACTGGTTTAGTCTTTCTTATGGCTCTTTTCTTGAGTCGAAGTGGAACTGATTCTGTGGTAGGAGGAATTTCCTCAGTTGGAGGATCGGTTGGCTGAACTTCCTCGGCTGATGGTTCGGTCGCAGATTCAGAAGTTTTTCCAGACAAAAACTCTTCAAGATCTTTTACATCGGAAGAGGTCGGCTTGATCAGTGACACTGTGACAGATAAGTGGCAATTATTGAGAATAACTACTAATGAAAATTAATACAATTATGCAACAAATTGGGTTCGGGGCTTACATTTATGGTCATACAACCATGATTGTCTACTCAGAAGTCTGAAGCTCCATTCCTTATGGGGAATCTTCTCCAGAAAACTCACCATTTCTCTCACACATTCCTCTGAAATATCTCCGAAGTCAGCCGAGACGCGATCAGAAGTGGTCCAATCTGGAAGAGAAGCGATTTCAGGTCCTTTAACAAAGAACCATTTTTCATGCCATCCCTTGTTGCTCGAAGGGGTATCCATCAGAGGTCTCCACTCGAATCTGGTATTGGGTCAAGGAGATTGTTTGCTCAACATCTTAAAACCTCGCTCCCGAGATTTTCCAGCTGAAAAGAGTGTGAAGAAAATATCGACGACAGGGGGAATCCCTAATTCATGACAAAATGCAATAAATGCCAGAATGTGGATGTAGGAGTTGGGGACTAATTGAGCGAATCCCACTCCTATAAACCCTAGAAGAGTAACAATAAACGCATGGAGAGGTAGACGAACACCCTTTTCGAGAAGGGTCACCGACATGGCAGTCCATCCTTCAGATCGGTGGTACATTCGTTCTTTAGAAGTTGGAGCCCTTATCGCATGCGTATCTGGAATCTGGTAACGAGTTCGAAGATTACACATCTCAGCCTTGGTGACGGTGGAAGGAATATTGGCATGGGGGAATTGTTCCCCATTCTTAAAAAATTCAGAAGGATTTGGGAGGGGTATTGATGGTGGATTCTTACTTGTAGCAGCAGCAGATTTGGGGTTGGAACCCGAGCCCCTTTTGTTAGGACTTGGGTTAGGAGGAACGGAGGATATAGGGGTTGCCTCGATTTGAATATCTGGGTTTGATTCTTGAGAAGCCATTGTTGATGATTTACAGAGAAGAAGAAGGTTCGAGAGAACAGATGAGAGCTCAAGAGATTGAAATTTGAAATAAGTAGGTAAAGCTGTCAAAGTTGGGAAGAAAGAGGTTTTATAATAGCTGTCCCTTCAGTTGTTCATAATGCACGAGGGTGGCAAATTTAATTGACAGCCATGATGGCGAATTTGAAAAGATATTAAATCTGGTTGGGTCTTTCAAGTTAGGCTTCCGGTTTTAATTTATCTTACTTTATGGTATTTATCATATATGTCCCGGTTGGTTTTTATTTTGGGCCTCTTTCGATCCTATCAAGTTCTTCATATCATGGACAATTTATAGTTTTCTATTAAACATTCTGTTTAATAAAAAACTAGGGAGAAATGTTAGGCCATGATATTTCATGTAGTGGGCCAAATGAATTGGGCCGAGTTATTTAGTTAACCCATTGGGTCACTTCTATTGGGCCCAGTCAGTTAGACCAAGTCGATGGGTCACCTTTGTTTGGTCTTCAAGTATTGGGCCAGATCAGTGGGCTAACCCATCAGATAATTAAATATCTTCACTTGGGCTTTGACTGTTGATGATAGCAAAGATAACAGTTGATTGTTATCTCTGCCATGCATTAATGTGGATGGGATTTTAGCCGTAGGCAATGGAAAAACAAAGTGAGAGGATGTAGCGATCTATCTGCTGATCGGTTGAGATCATTAGGATTAGAAATTTGGTGTCGATTTATGGTGGGTGGAGCGATGGCCGGGAATGAGAGTATATGATAGCATTTAGGTCATACAGGGAAAGGTAACTGATATTTTCTCTCTTTCAACACACTAGATATTTTGATCCTCCATTGTTAACCTTGTGATCGCTTGTACTAACTCTCACGCCGGAGCTATCCCCCGACGGTCAAAGCCGTTAAGCTTTTGGTGTTGTTGTGTTTACTGTGCAGGATCAGATATGTCTTACGTGATTGGGACGCGTGAAGGGATCTTAGCGTTAACAATCCACCTTAACAGAAATAGAATCAGGGATTGTGGTGGTGGCCTCAATTTCAACGTAGACTCTAGCATATGATATCTTATTACCATATTTTGTTGCCTCATCAAGGTAAAGAGGCTTACCAAAACAACTAGCAAGGTAAGCAATACCTTCCTCATGCCACAAAGACAAAGGGATGTGGTAGAGTTTGAGCCAAATGGGAATTTTTGTAGGATCACGTTTGGTCAGATTCAAGTCCGCTTACCATTGTAATGACAAGACCAGATCCTCTGTCCCCAAATTCCATGTCCCTCTTGTGTCCCTCAACTTAAATTTTGACACATATTTTTTTATTTAATTTTAAAATTAATTAGTGTTAAGTAAGAGACTAGGTGTCAAATTTAATTGGAAGGACACAAGGGGACAAGAAAATTGAGGACAGAGGATCTATTCTCTTGTAATAAGTATTATACACGCTTAATAAGGTACAATGAGAGACTTTAAATACTTAACTTGATGTTAAGTATTAATTAAAAGAAAATTTTTGAAAGAATAATGTAAAGGTTAATTTAATTAATCTAATAAACTTCCACGATATTGTAGAGACATAAGTGGAGAACTTAACTGATTGTTAAATATCAATTGAAAGAAATACTTTAAAAGTATAAAATGAAATTTTAAAGAATTAGTTAAAGGTTAATTTTAATTAGTTGATTAACCTAATGCAATGTGAAGGTAAACTTTAATTACTTAACTAAATGTTGAGTGATAGTTATAAAGGAACCTAAGGGAACCTAAGAATGATTATTTAAATGTGATACCTCTAATTCGATGTAATAAAAACTATAACAACTTAACCAAACGATAAATGTCAATTAAAGAGTAACGTAATGAGAAGGAAAAGGATGTTTAATGCAAACAAATCAAGAATAATGAGAAGCCATAACATGACTTCAACAAACTTAAAGAAAATGATTATGGATCGTAAAGTAGAGTTACTTAAATAATTACTCAGTGTTGTTATATGTCTGAGAGTTGATATGCATGGTGATATGTTGTGTAGGATTCATAAAGTGCAGATAGCTATAAACTGTTAATCGGTTCTTGTAATCTACAAACAAGCCAAGTCTTTTAGTTCCTATTTGCTATGTGTAATTGATGATGAATTGTTTTAATCTGTATCGCAAAGCTATTACATATGTTGTGAGCATAAAATGTTAAAGTCAATTTATGACTACATTGATTGAGTAAAGAATACTGATTGAGTAAGGAACTCAATCTTTATACTTGTTATGTGTATTAAAACATGTATGATATATTAGTCTAATGATTTTGATGTATATTGAGCATGTTATTATGTGCTACGTGATGCATGAAAACTGTTAGATTTTGCTGGACTGTCGAGCTCAACCTTGCAAATAACCATTTTGCAGGTTAAAGATTCAAGGTAACGTTATGTGCTTCTTGAATAACATAAATCAAAAGTAATGCATGAGGATTAGATGTTTTAATTAAATTAATGTTTTCGAACCATGATTAAGGTTCCGGATGATGTATTTGATAATGTATGATGTTTAACAAATGTTGAGTTGTAAAGTTTAATTTTAACCGATGTATAATGGGTATTGAACCTAGATGTAAGTTTTATTTACTAACTCTGATGAAGCGAATCATAAAATAAATTTGATTCATAGATATGTAAATGATAAAGGTTATGATTTAGGGAAGTTAGTAAGGAAAGTAAACAGAAAAGTTTAAAATATTCCACATTTTTAGTGATTGTATCATCGAATAATGATGTAAAGTTAGAATAAAGGTGTATTGATAACGACCAAGGTTGAGAGTTGAATTGTATGAATTTTGGGGTCGCTCACGACACCGTAACCCAACGTCTATAAAGAGACGAGAACCTTGGTACAATCGATTGTGCAAGGAAGTTGCATTGAATGGAACATTAATGACCCCTCGACCCCTCGCTTATATGTAAGCAATAACCTTGGTACAATCAACGATTGATGCGGTAGAAGACGCCACACAACTATGTATTGTTGTATGATAAGTCGGGTTTGAATCTCACAAGAATCTATGAACAATTCAGGAGTTCTCAAAGAACCAAAATGAGAATAATGTCACAAGTTTTATTAATCAAAGTTGTATATGTATTACATCAGATATGTAACCTATTTATAATAATGAAAGAAATCCTAATTCTATAAGAAATCAAAACCCTAAGTCCATAAAGAATAAGAAATTCAAAAGGAATGTAAAATCCTAGCTTTCAAATCAATATGGAAATCAAATCATATCTAATATAACTCCTAGATACATTAGAAATCTAAAAGATACTGAAAATAGCTAATTAAGGAAGTAAATTCGTGTCCAAATATGTCAAAACGCATAAAAACCAAAACTTGAAATCAACACACCTGTCGGGGCATGCTTTTTAGGCCTGGGAATCCCGTTGGGGCGGCATTGGGCAAAGAGGAATGCACTAAGGCGGAGCCAGAACACGTTGGGTAGGCATTGGGCAAAGACAAGCCCGCTGGGGTGGGCTTTTCTGCCTTGAAAACCAACCGGGGCGGGTATGGTTTTCCTGCTACGACATCCTTTGATAAAATGGCCATAACTTTCTTGTCCGAACTCCGATTGAGGTGATTTAAAAGGCGCTGGAAAGAGAACGAATAGCTCTACAACTTTTATTTTTTGAGGAGCAAAAGATTTTAGCTTGATCAAGGTTGAAAGCGAGCTTAAATTGGCTGGTATGTATTTGGCAAACTGAAAATGCCAATCTTTTTTCTTGGTTGCCTAATGAACGCATTGCCTTGACACTTGAACCCTTCTTCTTTATTTCATGCATTCCAACCTTGTGTTGTCACATGATAGATTGTAAGCTCCTATCCATGCAACGTACACGACACCAATTAACTTGAACTCTAATGTAAGTATCCTCGGATTGAATTCAGCCCAACTATCCACAATCATTCATTGAACCCTTAGAACTCGAGTTAAACCATTGTTGTTTGATGCGAGCCTGGTCAAAATGTTATTATTCCCCTCCTCTTAAAAAGGATTTGTCCTCAAATCTGGCATCCCTCCTCTTGAAAAGGAGTTATCCACAAACCTGTCTGTACATAAAAAAACTAAGTTAGTAGTATCAAACAGATCATAATGCCAAAACTCAACTTACAAATGACATATATAAGCATAAAAAACTCTAACTCCTACTAAGAACATAGCAAAGTTGGACTTCTCTCCCAAATTGATAATTTGTAGACCAGTTACTCCAAAAAAAACTAACTATATAAACTAATCTACTATCTACTAAAATAATCATAAATGCAACGTAAGAAAGAATCTGAAAAGTCCTATATCCTCCTGGATCAAAAATCATCACGCAGAACTCTTCATGTGGTAGATTCTCCCAATGACGAATCCCTGGATCAAAAGTCAATCTAATAATATCAATCCTTTGCAAACAAAACCAATTCAATGATCCTAGGTCAAATGACAACTTTTGAAACTCATTACGCCGCATAAGCCCATACACCTAAATTCCTGGATTAAACATAAAACACAACAAATCAACAAGTATCTTTTGTCTAGTCACGAAGAATTCAAATAAATCAAAATCACATGCATAGTCCACTAGAACAATATTCAAAACACTTCCCTGTAGATGTCCTATGCATTGAACAAAATGAATTGCACGATCCATGATTCCCTTGATGAATATGATTCAAGAATCTGCAAAACACTACCAACCTTCCTTTTTCCGTTGACATTAATAATTTCAAGATCAATTAATAGCATCAATGGAACCCAAAGGTCACAATCACGAGATGAAAACTTAATACTATATCAACAATGATCATAAACAAGCTCAACATATGCTATAAAAAATTCCAAATTGTTGACACAAATTGGAATATAATCAAAACAGATAACAATAAGTTTTCCCATGAATGAATGTAAAATATGATTCAACAATCCCATGGTAATATGCAATGCCTCTTCTAATCCAAGTGAACTAACTAAACATGTAAATAACCCATATCTCAATCCATACTGATGATAAACACTTCTCAAATCAAAACCATATGATAGTAAATCATGCAATGAAGATTTTCCTAATGAAATAACATGATTACTACCACTATCAACTAACGACAAATCATGTAAAGATTGAATAGCATGAAAACCCAACTTAACATATGGATAAGAAAACCTATAATGAATTTCATTCAATTAAAGCACATCAAAAATGAGAATACATATCATGATCATAAACTAACTCAACATACATTAAATATCCACCATAGTTTATGACAAAGACAATTCTACCCTCAAAATATCTAAAAACAAATTTTCAAATGGAAGCATACAAAACATGTTTTAAATAACTCATGAAAACACTAGATGCATTACTTAATCTAACAAAAATAACTATCCATCTATACAAGTCACATGTTAAAATAATTTTCCAATTTCCATATTCTCTCATGCTAAATTGATTAGGCATTATCATCACATGATTATCATATTTAGATAAAATAATAGAACTATGTAATTTATCAAACATATTATCTAAACAAAGAAAAGAATAACGATACTTGTTTACCAATTCAAATCAATGAACAAACTCATTGTCCCATCCTTCTTAGGTACTACGATCTCATATTTAGCACACGAACTCATGTCTTCTCTCATAATACCCACTTTCACCAACTCTCCAACCCGCCTGCGTAACTCCGTTGTCTCCTCGGGAATACTATCAGCTGATTGGTATGGAATATTAGCGCATGGTATATCATTAACCACCTATACATGAGATAAAACAGAACTAGATAAAGAAGAATCATTAGTGTTAGTATTCAAAAGCATTGTCTTGTACAAATGTACAGTCATTGGCTTTTTAAAATACAACTCACTTTTCAACTCACTCTCTTCATTTTGCTCACCCTCTCGTATTTTTTTCTCTCGTTTATTTTTAATCTTAATCTTTTCATTCTCTCTTCTCTTTTCTCTCTCATTCTTTTCAAACTTTTCTTTCTCACTATCAATCTTTTGAACAATTTCTTTTTATCGATCTTTTTCTTTTTCTTGCCTTTGATTACGATCTTTTTGTATGTACATTAGATTGTCATGAACTTGCTCGGACGTCATAGGACAAAGGTTGACTCTTATTTGATTGTGTACCAATGAATACTTATTAGTACAACTGTTATACTTCGCGCGCCTGTTGTGTCGCCATGCCCCCCCCCCCCAAGTAACAAATGGCAAGTATGGATTGGAACTACTTCGTATAATATTTCATTTTTATATATGCCAATGCGAAAAGAAACTGACACTCATCTAGTCACCATTACCTCTTAATAATTGATGATCTCTTGCATCTTTAAGGCCGAGGATGTGCAACTATTGAAAACCATAGTTTCTCCACCATTGTAGTGCTAGCAATGTTAGTACCAATATCACAATCAATTTTCACAATGCACACCTTTTTCTTGCACTAGAAACCTAGTATAAAAGATGTCCTTTGAGCTAGACATATTTCCTGCAAAACAAGGGTTAGTAATAAAAATAATTTTCTTCACACGTTCCTTTATGTGTTTCGTTTAAAATAATGTTTCGCTCAATTTTACGCTCGTGTATCACTCAAAAGGCTTTTACCCTCTATTAAGCTCACACTTTTGCCTTTTACCTCTCATATTCCCTCTTATAGGTTCTTTTTGAATTCACCAAATAAATTCATAGTTTTACAATGTAATTCAAAAGTAACTTATCAAGAACAAATATAGAAAGTGTAGATCTCAGAATACCGACACAATTTGCGAATTATTCATATCTGTCGAATTTAGAAGTTATAACCTAATTTCAAAACAGAACAGCCCTCACAGATTGAATTTTAGAGTACGTCTACACTTTAACCAGAATTGATGATGATGGATTTAGATAAAATCTCGATTGATCGGAATTAATGGAATTGATGGTGTGCTACAAGTTTGTTAGCACAATTGAAATAAAATCTAAAAATTTTCTTTACGTTTTTTCATTTTTTTATACTCACAATTTTTTTTTTAAAAAAAATATATTCAACAGAAATTAAAGATAACTAACTCGCTAGAAAAGCTTAGCTATGATACCTAATGATAGACTCTACGGCACACTTGTGTGAGGTGGTCGTCGCCTAGATCGTTTCTAGCAAAGTCGTAAGGTGGAACGCTCATGACACCGTAACCCAACTGTGACGCCCCCAAAATAGGTATACATCACCCATTCTGAGTCGCCAGATACATGGTACAAAATTCAAATACAACTTAATTATACAACTGTCGTGTAAAATATGACAAAACATAAGCTGGGAGTTTCAACACGAATATTGTGTTCTAGACAATATCCAAACTCAAATTCAATCCTCATTACATTTATTATCACACTAAATAGTGAGGACTACTAAAACAACTATCTTGGACCATCACTCCGTTCCCTGACTAGTCCCGGCTACTTTCTCATTTCCTGAAGAGAACAATGAAAGCAAAAGGGTGAGCTCAACTAGCCCAGTAAGAAATATTATGACTAAGGTAATGCAGAATAAATTATCGTTTGCCTTCAAATAGTGTTAAACTGATAACATACAATAAACATCAAGTTTAATTGCAACGGAACAAACAATCCATTAAAAGAGTCAAGTAGAGCATGAAATCTACTACCTTCTATGATTTAAAAAGTTTATCATCAATTTTATCGCTGAGACTCAGCTTAATAAATAAACCACATCATCGGATCATCCCTGCACTACGACCAAGGATATTCATTAGTATCACGTCCATTCCTTGTCAGACACGAATTTTTTTCTCAAGAACAGTTTTTGAAAAAAATTATTTTAAGGCACTTTAATGCTATGGATTCATGATAGATCATCATAGATCTTCATATAACATCCAATAGAAATTTTCTAAACACAAAAACACAAAATGTTTCAAGCATACAAGATCAAAAATTAAAAACTTGGTTATACCTTTTTAGCTTCGATTCTTGATCTTAATCCTCAAATCATTATTGGTTGATCTATGGACTAAATTTAGGGGTGATATACTTCTAATTTTCGGAGGTCTTGTATGGGAAAGAGTTGGTGAGAGCTAAGTTTACAAAATGTCTAAGTTATGGACTTTTTCTCTCTAAACTTATATATAATGCTTGATGTTGCTTTGGGTGATCCTTGGGCGATTTTTTGGTCATTGATTTACGAGATTTTATGTTGCAAAGTCAAGAGAGTTGGTGACCTAATAAAGTTGTTGGACAATTTTGCAAGTTAACTTTAAAAAAAATCCCATAAAGGGCATTTTGGTCATTTCCTTAAATTTCTAGATTTTTGCATTAGATGAAACCCTTAGGGTTTAGGGTTTGAACAATCTAGGGTTTAGGTTTTGTACCCTTTAGGTTTTAAAATTTCTAGCTCCCACAATTTTCAAATTTAGGGTTTAGGAATTAGAAAATAAAATTCCTAAAATGCAATTAGGTTTTCTAAATAGAAAATTAATATACAAAAATATAATTAGAGCTTTCTAATCATATTGAAGTTTAACAAACACTTTAGGCATGCTAATAAAAATTAGGGTTGCCTAATTAGTGTTTACAATTCCTGCTTTTGAAATTAGGGTTCCTTAACGTCATGAATTAGGGTTTTTAAGCTCGTACATTTTATTTTCTAAATTTAAGATTAGGGTTTTAAATCCCTTATTAAGGTTTATTAATATTAAACCTTATCCGATCAATTATTGATCAACATTTCTATACAAATCCAAACACATAATCAACAATACAATTATTTTAATTGTATTTTCTCTAAATCCTATCCAGAAAATTAGGGTTAGGGTTTCTAAAGTCATAAGCTCAACTTTACTCTATTTTCTCGGTCAATACACAAATTGACTAATTCTCGAGACTTCGTATCACGGATATACAAGACAATATTAATGTTAATATTAAATAAAAAAAAATTATTAAGTAAAATTTTGATTATTCAAATTAGGGTTATCACATTCACCCCTCCTTAAAAGGATTCCGTCCTCTAAATCACCGCTTTCTTATTCTCTACAATCTTTTAAAGTTGTATCATCAATTCATTTTATCAACACAATATTCATTTGTGTCTTACATTCTAACCCGTGAGTTGAATCTATAAAAGAAAACAATTCACAATAATATTTATCCAATATTAATCGCGTAATTTAAATATTAAGCAAAATCGTTTTCTTTTTTACCTCCGGAGTAGCCCTCGCTTCAATGCCAAATCATGTTAAATGTACGAGGCGGTTGATCTTCTGGATGTGCGAGTCCTTGGATTGCCAAGGTTCCACTCTTCGGTCCCTTTATTGGCGCTTTCCTTCTCGGCATTTCTCTTGGACAGCTCCTTACATGATGGTCGAATCGATCCACGGGCAAACAACCTTGTATCTTCTTTGGGTTGGGACAATTGGGTGACATGTGGCCCTCTTGTCCGCAATTATAACAAACCCCTTCCTCTTCGAACAAACACCGTGGTTCTTTCCACAATTCGCATAAGGCTCTTGCTCCTTTCCTATTCCCTTCAATTTTACTACCCGATTGGGTATTCTCGCTCCACTTCCTCTTGTTTGGGTTACTACCACCGATGCTTCCACCCTCATTGGTCTTCTTCTTCTTCTCCGATAAAAAGCGAGATGCGACCTTCGCTTCCTCCTTCAAAGAATTAACGCTTTCTCCAATTAGAGCCATAAACGTGTTGATCTGCAATACTGCTACCTTATTGAATATTCTGGTTTCATCCGTTCTCGAATCTTCTTGCCTTTCGCTTCCGTAACCACGATGAGGTGCAAATCGTGCCAATTCGTTGAATTTAGCAAAGATACTCAAATGATAAATTCTCCTCGCTTAAGTTCCAAGAACTTAACTTCCATCCGAAACTTGCATACTTTCGGTGAGAAGTAGTTCTCAAAGAACAACTCCTTGAATCTTGTCCACAATACCACCTCTGTACCACTCTTGCTTGGTTCGTCTCCCACCAATAATTGGCTTCTCCTTCATTAGATATGTTGCAAAACTTTGTCTTTTGCTCTTACGCCACACGCGAAATGATGAACGCTTTCTCCATTTCCTTCACCCAAGTCTGGGGCTTCAATCGGATCCGTAGTCCCTTGAATTACAAGGGTCCCACCGCTTTAAAATCCTTGAAATTAGCCAATCTGTCATACCGGTGATTCCTTACTCTTCCCCTTGCGGCGGAGAGTTCTGCTTTCCATAGCTTGGCTATCATATTTGCAAAATTTTGCATCGGGTCAGCTTGACCTCCTTCATTATTTACAGATTGCTCTTCTCTTTGGTTCCGATTCTGTCGTCTAGGCGGCATGATCTGATTTAAATGAAAATCTTATATTAATACACTTTCTATACACAAATTCTTAACACAATAAGAATTCAACACATAGTTCTCATTTAATCGCATATTTATTCAAATAGCACATAGTACTTATAGTACCTAACACATTTTAATATCCTGTTAAAATATTTTAGGATTAACGTTCACAACTTTACAAAAGTTGTAATTCTCCAACTTTACACAAAAGTTGACATTCTCCATTTTCAAATTACCATTTTCAGTTCATCAAACTTACCACACTTATGAGTTCATTAACTTGCCACAATTATATTAGTGTATGAACTTATCCTAGTCGGACCTTTCAAGCGTCCATTCATTTGAGGGTTCAAAGCATTTCATATAATTATGAGTCATTAATTTATCATAAGTATGAGTTTTAAGAACTCACAAATTTATCTTAATCTTATATTCATATAGAAAATAAAGATTTTATTCATAAAACATATATTTACATATGTTCACACATTGTTCTCAATATTACAACGCTTAATATCAAAAGCTTCTACCAAAAGATATTATAACTTATATCTAAGTTATCTAAAGTCCACTGCCTTCTCCAGTCTTCTTCTTGCTGGGACACTTGTTAAATCCGTTGCCCGCTTGCCCACATGAAAAACATTTCCTCAAAAATTTGGCTTAGGACAATGCAGAGAAATATGTCCTTCCCGCTTTGCGGTTGAAGCATACATTCTTCCACATCATGCATTCTCCAAATGTGAGTCTTTCCACACTTGATACAAGCTTGCTTCTTCTTGGTTTTGAATTTCGAGTTGTCATTTGTCTTTGTTCCTCTTCCTTTTCTTCTTGTCTTTCTTCTTTGGTTCCTTCGACGATCCTCTACCTTGACCTTCATCTTCTTCCACTGCTACTTGACTCATTCCGTTTCTTCGATCATTTCACGTAATGCCCGCTCAAGTCTTCCACAACTCCTCCAAGAGAAATACCTTGCTTGGAGTTCTGGACTTCCACAGATAAGCGATCTTGTTCACCAACCTTGATCTTATTCTTGATTCCACCTTAATCTGCTCGCACTCGCCTCCTCATCTCCACTTAGATACATCTCGGGATAATCGTCATGATCACTCCCAAGATTAACCATTGGTTCATCTTCTCCCAACTTCTCAACCGATTCGTTTTCTACTGGCACACACACCGGCCATCTCACGGTGCAATGTGACCACTAGCATCTCCGCACTCATTTCGTCTTTTCCGCACATCCTACAATCGGTTTAAACCACTTGATTAGTACTTCACCAAGACAAACTTCTCACACTATGTGCCCACTTTTTTCTCACTATCGTTGCACTTTGGCAATCTCTCACTTAGTACTCTATTTGAGTATTCTCTATCTCGCTTTTGGTTATAATCCTAGGGTTTTCCCCACCCCACTTAAGGTTTATAACCTCATGACTCTGATACTAACTTTGTGACACCCCCAAATCCCAAGTTACACGACTCCAGAGTTTGGTGTTCACGATCCACAATATAAATAGCATTTAACTACCCATAATCTATATAGATAGTATCTTACATAAGTTTTTATCGAGTTTTATAATACATCACCCGTGTTTTCTAACCTTAACTTTACAAACGTACCCTTTAGTTATACAAAAAGGTTTACAAATACAACATCATAAATATGTTAATCATAACTAGTTTATTACAACGCCTTTGCCTTTATTCTTGGCAAAGACTCTCCTCGCCACTTCGTCCCTAAATTTGAAATGTTTTATTTAGCAAGGGTGAGCAACAAATTTGCCCATGAAGTTAGTACATACAATAAATGTATAAGTATTCAAATCACCGGACTATCTATTTTGATAGAATGAAACCAAAGTTCGGGAACTTTGAAATAGGCTGAACAAATGGTTATTCAATAACAAGTCTTCTCGTATTCTATATTTTGCATAATAATGTAATGATGAAAGGGTACAATGCTTTCAAGGTTCTACGATATATTCAATTGAATAATCAAGAATTAATTCTCACAATTTGCAAAGTGGATTGTTTTCCAGATTTATCTTGAGTGATCACACAAGATCTTTGAACTTCTCTTCTCGAGTAACTATCAAAGTTATACTTTGATATACCCAGTGTGTCGAGATAACCGTAAAGATTAAATCATACCCTCCTCTGCAAGTATAACAAGTGATCGACTTATTATACCTATATTATGCATAATACTTAAGTCACAAGCAATGATGATCGAATATACGATTTAATGATATTCCTTTTATAAAAGGTTGTTCTTCTCTATCTCGTAATCAAGATTTTGATTTAACAACGAAATCTTTGTGATTTCAAATTCTATTTACTTCTCGATCTTAGCCAAAAATAATTGGCATCGATCTCTCAATAATAATTGAATTCTCTTCTCGAACTTATCAAGTTCTAACTAATATTCGCTCAGCCGTAATAATTAGCTAAGACATTTCTCAAGATAATTTGACAATAAATGAGAATTATCTCATTGTCAATTCTAACTTCTACTGAGATATGAATATTCAACAACAGCTTATTCTACAAATATATATTTACGAATCAATAATTCAATTTGAATTATTAAGCATGCACTAACTGCGAATAATCAACAATAAATTCCCTGGATGTGGTGTAATTAGCAATAATTAACCACTATAATAATTGAATGAATTTAACTCAAGGTTGAGTTAGGAAACTTGCCTCTTCCAACGATTACATTTACTACAAAATACTTATCTCGCTTTCAAAGACCTATAACCAATAATATCGGTCTAACAATTAGCACAATCATTTATAACACATAACACTGTATTTTACAGTCAAACTTCTCCTAGGCACATTACCACATAGCCACATCAGTGTTTATAACCTATATAAACACATAACCAGTCTAACTATATCAGTCTAGTTGGACTTCGGTCCATTCTCGGTGTTTTCACACCTATCCGACAATTAACACATTGATTGTCCAATAAACTTGGTCTCTAAGCTTCAATATTAATTTAGATAAGTCAATTATCAATTATAATATTTTTCTGAAGCTTTTAATAATTATCAAGCAATTATTATAATTTATAATAATTTTTCAATCATCGGAATCATTTTTAAATGATTTAATTCTCAATTAATCTTATCATTATTAATATCTAAAAATATTTAAATATCAATAACATACTTGTCAAAATATTAAAGTTATTTTAATAACTTAAAATATTTTTAAATCAACAATATTCCACTTAAATGATTTTTAAAGTAATTAAAATCATTTTAAATCACCACTATTAATATATAAATATTAATGAAATTATCATCTAAATATTAAAAGTCATTAATTATAACTTAAAATATTTTTAAACTATTTTTCTCATTTTTAAATCAATAAAATCATTTTTAATTCATTTATTTAATATCATAATTAAATAAATCAACTATCATTAATATTAATTTATTAATGAAAATTCTCCAAAAATATTGAAAATTATATTTTATAACTTAAAATATTTTCTAACACTTTATTCTCAATTAAAATGATTTTTAAATCATTTAAATCATTTTATCTTATTTATTTAATTTAATAATCAAATAAATATATTATCATTAATATAAAATTATTAATGAAAATTCTCCAAAAATATTAAAAGTTACATTTTATAACTCCAAATATTTTTAAATACATTTTTCTTATTTAAAATGATTTTTCATAATATTAAATCACTTTCCTCTAATTTATTTAATACACTAATTAAATAAATTAAATACCTTTAATATTTAAATAATTATAAATATTAAAGAAAAATATTCCAATTGGCTAGAAATTATTTTTCATAATTTAAAATAATTTTTAAAACCATTTTTGGTAATTTTTAGAATTTATTTCTAATTTTTATTAATTTCCGGAATATTCAGAAAATAAAATTAATTATTCCGTCGCTAAATCCCTTTAACGACACAAAGCGTCGCTGTTGGTGTTCTTGGCTCAAGAACACTGACAGCCGGCAGTTCACGGGTCATCGTCAATCATTTGCCATTCTCGATCCAAACAGCTTTACGAAATCTTTAAGCACGATCTTGTAGGGTTTATGTAACACTACAAGAATCAACAACAATCAAGGTGATATCACTCAACACCATCAAGATTCAAGCCCCTAAAATCACTGACAACGTGACCTGGGAATTTTCTGGGCATGAAAGATTCGAGTCACCATATTCAAGCTCAATTTAAGCTATGTTCTGGTCTTAGTTTAAGTCGTTTGATGGCTCAAAGTTATATTACTAGTGTCAAGGTACATTACTAAAATATAAACTCAGGTTATCATCAACAGAATCAACCTACAAGACACGGTCAAAGTATGTCAGACAGCTCGTTGCCCAGAATTCTGGGTTTTACCCAGATTTTCAAAATCTGCTTGAGACGCCTACTTTGACCAAATTTTCTGAGCAATCCAAAGAAGTTATAAGCCTTCTATGAACCCAGATCTATATCCCACACTACTAGATACAATATCTACCAATTAACAACAACAAAAGCTACAATCGTCGATGATCTAAGAACACAAAGTTGTCATCGGACGTGTTTTTTCAAGTTCTGGGCTTGCCCGATTTTGGTTTCATCGATCCTTTACCAACGGGTTTTGACCGTTAATAACTCCTAATATAGCCATTCAATTTCTAATCTACCACTTGTATATGAAAGACAACATAGCAGGCTATCGATTAAAACTTTAAAATAACTAAAACAACAAACACACAAGGATTTAAAGCGACTGACATTCCTTGTCAGACACGAATTTTTTTCTCAAGAACAGTTTTTGAAAAAAATTATTTTAAGGCACTTTAATGCTATGGATTCATGATAGATCATCATAGATCTTCATATAACATCCAATAGCAATTTTCTAAACACAAAACACAAAAAATGTTTCAAGCATACAAGATCAAAAATTAAAACTTGGTTATACCTTTTTTAGCTTCGATTCTTGATCTTAATCCTCAAATCATTATTGGTTGATCTATGGACTAAATTTAGGACCCATATACTTCTAATTTTCTTGAGGTCTTGTATGGGAAAGAGTTGGTGAGAGCTAAGTTTACAAAATGTCTAAGTTATGGACTTTTTCTCTCTAAACTTATATATAATGCTTGATGTTGCTTTGGTTTGATCCCTTGACGATTTTTTTTTGTTGATTTACGAGATTTTATGTTGCAAAGTCAAGAGAGTTGGTGACCTAATAAAGTTGTTGGACAATTTTGCAAGTTAACTTTAAAAAAATCCCATAAAGGGCATTTTGGTCATTTCCTTAAATTTCTAGATTTTTTGCATTAGATGAAACCCTTAGGGTTTAGGGTTTGAACAATCTAGGTTTTAGGTTTTGTACCCTTTAGGTTTTAAAATTTCTAGCTCCCACAATTTTCAAATTTAGGGTTTAGGAATTAGAAAATAAAATTCCTAAAATGCAATTAGGTTTTCTAAATAGAAAATTAATATACAAAAATATAATTAGAGCTTTCTAATCATATTGAAGTTTAACAAACACTTTAGGCATGCTAATAAAAATTAGGGTTGCCTAATTAGGGTTTACAATTCCCGGTTTTGAAATTAGGGTTCCTTAACGTACAATTAGGGTTTTTAACTGTACATTTTATTTTCTAAATTTAAGATTAGGGTTTTAAATCCCTTATTAAGGTTTATTAATATTAAACCTTATCCGATCAATTATTGATCAACATTTCTATACAGTCCAAACACATAATCAACAATACAATTATTTTAATTGTATTTTCTACCGAATCCCTATCCGAAAATTAGGGTTAGGGTTTCTAAAGCTGTTAAGCTCAACTTTACTCTATTTTCTCAGTCAATACACAAATTGACTAATTCTCGAGACTCGTATCACAGATACACAGTACAATATTAACAGTTAATATTAAATAAAAAAAAAATTATTCGTAAAATTTTGATTATTCGAAATTCCGGGTTATCACATTCACCCCTCCTTAAAAGGATTCCGTCCTCGGAATCACCGCTTTCTTATTCTCTACAATCTTTTAAAGTTGTATCATCAATTCATTTTTATCAACACAATATTCATTTGTGTCTTACATTCTAACCCGTGAGTTGAATCTATAAAAGAAAACAATTCACAATAATATTTATCCAATATTAATCGCGTAATTTAAATATTAAGCAAAATCGTTACCTGCTGCTACCTCCGGAGTAGCCACTGCTTCCAGCGCCGTCATGTTAAATGTACGGGCGGTTGATCTTCCTGGATGTGCAGGTCCTTGGATTGCCAAGGTTCCACCATGGGTCCCTTTATCGCTTTCTTTTCCTTCTCAAAGATTTCTCTTGGACAGCCTCCTTACCTGATGGTCAGTCGATCCACAGGCAAAACAACCTTGTATCTTCTTTGGGTTGGGACAATTGGGTGACATGTGGCCCTCTTGTCCGCAATTATAACAAACCCCCTTCCTCTTCAGACAAACACCAGCGTGGTTCTTTCCACAATTCGCACAAGGCTCTGCTCCTTTCCTATTCCCTTCAATTTTACTACCCGATTGGGTATTCTCGCTCCACTTCCTCTTGTTTGGGTTACTACCACCGATGCTTCCACCCTCATTGGTCTTCTTCTTCTTCTCCTGATAAAAACGAGATGCAGCCTCGCTTCCTCCTTCAGCAATTAACGCTTTCTCCAGTAGAGCCGCAAACGTGTTGATCTGCAATACCGCTACCTTATTGAATATTCCTGGTTTCAGTCCGTTCTCGAATCTTCTTGCCTTTCTCGCTTCTGTAACCACCTGATGAGGTGCAAATCGTGCCAATTCGTTGAATTTAGCAAATACTACAAAATGCACAAATTCTCCTGCTTAAGTTCCAAGAACTTAACTTCCATCCGAGCTTGCATACTCGGTGAGAAGTAGTTCTCAAAGAACAACTCCTTGAATCTTGTCCACAATACCACCTCTGTACCAGCTCTTGCTTGGTTCGTCTCCCACCAATAATTGGCTTCTCCCTTCATTAGATATGTTGCAAACGCTGTCTTTTGCTCTTCTGCCACACGCGCAATGATGAACGCTTTCTCCATTTCCTTCACCCAAGTCTGGGCTTCAATCGGATCCGTAGTCCCTTGAATTCAAGGCGTCCCCACCGCTTTAAAATCCTTGAAATTAGCCAACTGTCTTACCGTCGATTCCTTCCTTTACTTTCCCTTGCAGCAGGAGTTCTGTTTTCCATAGCTTCGACTATCATATTTGCAAAATTTTGCATCGGGTCAGCTTGACCTCCTTCATTATTTACAGATTGCTCTTCTCTTTGGTTCCGATTCTGTCGTCTAGGCGGCATGATCTGATTTAAATGAAAATCTTATATTAATACACTTTCTATACACAAATTCTTAACACAATAAGAATTCAACACATAGTTCTCATTTAATCGCATATTTATTCAAATAGCACATAGTACTTATAGTACCTCAACACATTTTAATATCCTCGTTAAAATATTTTAGGATTAACGCTCACAACTTTACAAAAGTTATAATTCTCCAACTTTACACAAAAGTTGACATTCTCCATTTTCAAATTACCATTTTCAGTTCATCAAACTTACCACACTTATGAGTTCATTAACTTGCCACAATTATATTAGTGTATGAACTTATCCTAGTCGACCTTTGGCGTCCATTCATTTGAGGGTTCAAAGCATTTCATATAATTATGAGTCATTAATTTATCATAAGTATGAGTTTTAAGAACTCACAAATTTATCTTAATCTTATATTCATATAGAAAATAAAGATTTTATTCATAAAACATATATTTACATATGTTCACACATTGTTCTCAATATTACAACGCTTAATATCAAAAGCTTCTACCAAAAGATATTATAACTTATATCTAAGTTATCTAAAGTCCACCGCCTTCTCCATCTTCTTCTTCTTTGGGACACTTGTTAAATCCGTGCCCTGCTTGCCCACATGAAAACATTTCCTCAAATTTGGCTTAGGACAATGCAGAGAAATATGTCCTTCCCCGCTTGCAAATGAAGCATACATTCTTCCACATCATGCATTCTCCAAATGTGAGTCTTTCCACACTTGATACAAGCTTGCTTCTTCTTCTAGTTTGAATTTCCGAGTTGTCATTGCCTTTGTTCCTCTTCCTTTTCTTCTTTCCTTTCTTCTTTGGTTCCTTCAGACGATCCTCTACCTTCACCTTCATCTTCTCCACTGCACTGCGCCTTCACTTTCATTCCGCTTCTTCACTCATTTCACGTAATGCCCGCTCCGCTTCCACAAACTCCTCCAAGAGAAATACCTTGCTTCGGAGTCTGGACTTCCACAGATAACTGATCTTGTTCACCAACCTTGATCTTATTCTTCAGTTCCACCTTAACTGGCTCAGACTCCGCCTCCTCATCTCCACTTAGATACATCTCAGGATAATCGTCATGATCACTCCCAAGATTAACCATTGGTTCATCTTCTCCCAACTTCTCAACCGATTCGTTTTGCGCTGGCACACCGGCTACTGGCACTGGTGCAACAGCCACTAGCATCTCCGCACTCATTTCGTCTTTTCCAGACATCCTACAATCAGTTTAAACCACTTGATTAGTACTTCACCAGTACAAACTTCTCACACTATGTGCCCACTTTTTCTCACTATCGTTGCACTTTGGCAATCTCTCACTTAGTACTCTATTTGAGTATTCTCTATCTCGCTTTTGGTTATAATCCTAGGGTTTTTCCCCACCCCACTTAAGGTTTATAACCTACAGCTCTGATACCAACCTGTGACACCCCCAAATCCGGGTTACCTGACTCCCGAGTTTGGTGTTCACGATCCACAATATAAATAGCATTTAACTACCCATAATCTATATAGATAGTATCTTACATAAGTTTTTATCGAGTTTATATAATACATCACCCAGGTTTTCTAACCTTAACTTTACAAACGTACCCTTTAGTTATACAAAAAGGGTTTACAAATACAACATCATAAATATGTTAATCATAACTAGTTTATTACAATGCCTTTGCCTTTATTCTTCGCAGCACCTCCTGCCACTTCGTCCCTAGCTGAAATGTTTTATTTAGCAAGGGTGAGCAACAAATTTGCCCCGCAAGTTAATACATACAATAAATGTATAAGTATTCAAATCACCGACTATCTATTTTTTATAGATTAAACCAAAGTTCGGGGAACTTTGAAATAGCTGAACAAATGGTTATTCAATAACAAGTCTTCTCGTATTCTATACTGCACAATAATGTAATGATGAAAGGGTACAATGCTTTCAAGGTTCTACGATATATTCAATTGAATAATCAAGAATTAATTCTACGAATTTGCAAAGTGGATTGTTTTCCAGATTTATCTTTGAGTGATCACACAAGATCTTTGAACTTCTCTTCTCGAGTAACTATCAAAGTTATACTTTGATATACCCAGTGTATCGATAACCGTAAAGATTAAATCATACCCTCTGCAAGTATAACAAGTGATCGACTTTATTATACCCTATATTATGCATAATACTTAAGTCACAAGAATGATCGAATATACGATTTAATGATATTCCTTTTTATAAAAGGTTGTTCTTCTCGATCCTCGTAATCAAGATTTTGATTTAACAACGAAATACTTGTGATTTCAAATTCTATTTACTTCTCGATCTTAAGCCAAATAATTGGCATCGATCTCTCAATAATAATTGAATTCTCTTCTCGAACTTATCAAGTTCTAACTAATATTCGCTCTAGCTGTAATAATTAGCTAAGACATTTCTCAAGATAATTTGACAATAAATGTAATTATCTCAGATTATCAATTCTAACTTCTACAGATATGAATATTCAACAATAGTTATTCTACAAATATATATTTACGAATCAATAATTCAATTTGAATTATTAAGCATGCACTAACTGCGAATAATCAACAATAAATTCCACGGATGTGGTGTAATTAGCAATAATTAACCACTATAATAATTGAATGAATTTAACTCAAGGTTGAGTTAGAAACTTGCCTCTTCCACGATTACGACTACACAAAAATACTTATTATCGCTTTGAAAGACCTATAACCAATAATATCGGCCTAACAATTAAGACAATCATTTATAACACATAACACCGTATTTTACAAATCAAACTTCTCTAGGCACATTACCATATAGCCACATCAAGTGTTTATAACCTATATAAACACATAACCGATCTAACTATATCGATCTAGTTGGACTTCTATCCATTCTCTGTGTTTTGGTCACCCTATCCGACAATTAACACATTGATTGTCCAATAAACTTGGTCTCTAAGCTTCAATATTAATTTAGATAAGTCAATTATCAATTATAATATTTTTCTAAAGCTTTTAATAATTATCAAGCAATTATTATAATTTATAATAATTTTTCAATCATCGAAATCATTTTAAATGATTTAATTCTCAATTAATCTTATCATTATTAATATCTAAAAATATTTAAATATCAATAACATACTTGTCAAAATATTAAAGTTATTTTAATAACTTAAAATATTTTAAATCAACAATATTCCACTTAAATGATTTTTAAAGTAATTAAAATCATTTTTAAATCACCACTATTAATATATAAATATTAATGAAATTATCATCTAAATATTAAAAGTCATTAATTATAACTTAAAATATTTTTAAACTATTTTTCTCATTTTAAATCAATAAAATCATTTTTAATTCATTTATTTAATATCATAATTAAATAAATCAACTATCATTAATATTAATTTATTAATGAAAATTCTCCAAAAATATTGAAAATTATATTTTATAACTTAAAATATTTTCTAACACTTTATTCTCAATTAAAATGATTTTTAAATCATTTAAATCATTTTATCTTATTTATTTAATTTAATAATCAAATAAATATATTATCATTAATATAAAATTATTAATGAAAATTCTCCAAAAATATTAAAAGTTACATTTTATAACTCCAAATATTTTTAAATACATTTTCTTATTTAAAATGATTTTTCATAATATTAAATCACTTTCCTCTAATTTATTTAATACACTAATTAAATAAATTAAATACCTTTAATATTTAAATAATTATAAATATTAAAGAAAAATATTCCAATTGGCTAGAAATTATTTTTCATAATTTAAAATAATTTTAAAACCATTTTTGTAATTTTAGAATTTATTTCTAATTTTTATTAATTTCCTAATATTCGAAAATAAAATTAATTATTCCGTCATTAAATCCCTTTAACGACACAAAAAGCGTCATTGTTGGTGTTCTTGGCTCAAGAACACCGACAATGCGGTAGATTCACTTCGTCATCGTTTGGCCGCTTGCCATTCTCGATCCAAACAGCTTCGAAATCTTTAAGCACGATCTTGTAGGGTTTATGTAACACTACAAGAATCAACAACAATCAAGGTGATATCACTCAACACCATCAAGATTCAAGCCCTAAAAATCACCGACAACGTGACCTGGGAATTTTCTGGGCATGAGCAGTTCGAGTTGCCATATTCAAGCTCAATTTAAGCTATGTTCGTCTTAGTTTAAGTCGTTTGATGGCTCAAAGTTATATTACTAGTGTCAAGGTACATTACTAAAATATAAACTCAGTTATCATCAATAGAATCAACCTACAAGACACGGTCAAAGTATGTCGATACATTGCGTTGCCCAATTGGTTTTACCCAGATTTTCAAAATCTGCTTGAGCCTTTACTTTGACCAAATTTTACGAGCAATCCAAAGAAGTTATAAGCCTTCTATGAACCCGGATCTATATCCCACACTACTAGATACAATATCTACCAATTAACAACAACAAAAGCTACACCGAATTTGATGATCTAAGAACACAAAGTTCTTTCATCGACGTGTTTTCAAGTTCGAGCTTGCCCGATTTTGGCTCGGTCGATCCGGTCAACGGGTTTTGAATTGTTAATAACTCCTAATATAGCCATTCAATTTCTAATCTACCACTTGTATATGAAAGACAACATAGCGAAAGCTATCGATTAAAACTTTAAAACAACTAAAACAACAAACACACAAGGATTTAAAGCGGATCGACATTCCTTGTCGGACCTAATTTTTTTCTCAAGAACAGCTTTTGAAAAAAAATTATTTTAAGGCACTTTAATGCTATGGATTCATGATAGATCATCATAGATCTTCATATAACATCCAATAGAAATTTTCTAAACACAAAAACACAAAATGTTTCAAGCATACAAGATCAAAAATTAAAAACTTGGTTATACCTTTTTAGCTTCGATTCTTGATCTTAATCCTCAAATCATTATTGGTTGATCTATGGACTAAATTTAGGACCGATATACTTCTAATTTTGGAGGTCTTGTATGGGAAAGAGTTAGTGAGAGCTAAGTTTACAAAATGTCTAAGTTATGGACTTTTTCTCTCTAAACTTATATATAATGCTTGATGTTGCTTTGGCTGATCCCTTGGACGATTTTTGCTGTTGATTTCTGAGATTTTATGTTGCAAAGTCAAGAGAGTTGGTGACCTAATAAAGTTGTTGGACAATTTTGCAAGTTAACTTTAAAAAAAATCCCATAAAGGGCATTTTGGTCATTTCCTTAAATTTCTAGATTTTTGCATTAGATGAAACCCTTAGGGTTTAGGGTTTGGACAATCTAGGGTTTAGGTTTTGTACCCTTTAGGTTTTAAAATTTCTAGCTCCCACAATTTTCAAATTTAGGGTTTAGGAATTAGAAAATAAAATTCCTAAAATGCAATTAGGTTTTCTAAATAGAAAATTAATATACAAAAATATAATTAGAGCTTTCTAATCATATTGAAGTTTAACAAACACTTTGTAGGCATGCTAATAAAAATTAGGGTTGCCTAATTAGGGTTTACAATTCCGCTTTTGAAATTAGGGTTCCTTAACGTCTGATTAGGTTTTTAATCTGTACATTTTATTTTCTAAATTTAAGATTAGGGTTTTAAATCCCTTATTAAGGTTTATTAATATTAAACCTTATCCGATCAATTATTGATCAACATTTCTATCAAATCAAACACATAATCAACAATACAATTATTTTAATTGTATTTTCTACCTAGAATCCTATTCAAAATTAGGGTTAGGGTTTCTAAAGTCAATTAAGCTCAACTTTACTCTATTTTCTCGATCAATACACAAATTGACTAATTCTAGAGACTCGTATCACGGATACACATACAATATTAACAGTTAATATTAAATAAAAAAAAAAATTATTCGTAAAATTTTGATTATTCGAAATTCCGGGTTATCACAAGTACCCCGTGAATAGTACTTCAGGAATAGTACCCGTGAATAGTACTTTGGCATGAAAAAGTTAAAACTTATCAAGAATGCTCAGAATAATATTTCCATGAAAAGATACTAGATGAAGCGCAACTATCAAGGATATTCTACTAATTTCATGGAGTATATAAGCTAAAACTTAACAAAATGAGTATAGAATTCGGAATCTGAAACGAAATAATATTACTCACATACTACAGAGTATAGAAGAAAATATTATTTCTTACGAGTATTGAACAAAAATAATATCCCTTACCTTAAAAAGGAGAGTATTCCAACTGGTATAGCGGGGATATTCTTGAAGAAAACTTTCACTGTTTTCTACACTCAAAGCTTCGTAAAACTCGAAAGAAATACGCTCAATATTATAGAAGAAGAATTCTCTAATTCTGGTGTGTTTTTCAATTCTAAACTAAGCATCCTATTTATAGGAGAATGGAAGGATACTATTTAGAAAAGTTTTTCACGAACCAACAGTAGGATTTTGGACGAAAATCACGGGCGGAAAGAAAAAATTTCAGACGCCCCTTTTCTTTCAAATTATTAATATAATAATCAATAAAATATAATACATTCTATTTTTCATAAAAAAATAAAACTTATAATAATATATATATATAATAAAACATCACCATCACCACAATTTTCCACCACCACCCGTGACATTCATTTTTTCTCCCCTGATAATTTAATTTTCAACATACGTGGGCCCCACATGTGCCCCCCCCCTTTATTATATATATATACCGAATAACTTTTTACCATTGAAAAATGGGTAAATGGGGGTCAAAATAATAAGAAAATTTACAACAAATACTTCATAAAAATCCCCTCAATATTTTTAACAACATTTATTCATCATTATTATAACTCGCAATATTAACAATCAGATCGTTCTCAGGAAAGAGGGGGCTTTCCGATAAGGATTTCTCCCTATTGGCGCGCAATTAGGTGACCAAACCCCTTTTCTCGGCAGAACTTTCTAGACATTGTTAATTATGTAAATAATAATATGAGTAACTTGTCATCTCAATTATTGATTTAATAATATAAAATATTAACAATAATTGAATCAAATAACGTGAGATACTATACAATAATTACTGTAGCAATAATTGAATAAAACTGAGTGACTTCTCACGTAAGCATCAATAATCAATACCGTGTGCTACTATGCAACCACGCCGTATTCTTTGTACTTTTTTACCACCGTATATTTACGACGGTTTAACGATGAAACTTTCGTAGTTATTTTTAATAAAAGATATTTATGTCGTTTTCATCTCATTCCGAATGATAATTCCGTTGTGGTGTCCACCAATGATTGTCTTGGTCGTATGAATATTCCCTGTTAAAACGAATATTCTCCGACCAATCAAATATTATATAACAACTTGCTTACTTTGCAAAATTTATAAATATTACCCACAACTATAACATTATAACAAATTCACACCTTAATATTCAAAAATGATATTTATAGAAAAATTCATCTTTATTCATAAAAGTTGGGGTCTTACAACCTCCCCTTCTTATGAAATTTCGCCCTCAAAATTGGTGTACGTACCTGGTATGACGAAGAGGTGAGGATACCTTGACTTCATTTCAGATTCTAACTCCCAAGTCATTTCCTCAACATTATGGTTTCTCTACAGAACTTTAACTTGAGGTATAACCTTGGAGCGTAGAATATTTTCCTTCTTATCCAAGATTTTAACAAGTACCTATTCATACGTTAAATCTTCCGCTATTTCGTCTGGTTCTAAATCAATAATGTGGTTCGGGTCTTCCAAATATTTACGTAACATGGATATGTGAAAAACGTTATGAATGCGAGATATACTTGGCGGTAAGGCGAGTCTATAGGCCACAATTCCTACTCTATCGAGGATTGAGCTTTCCTCTCTTTCCAAATCTCATAACTCCTTTCCATGGAGCAACACATAACAACACATGATCACCAACATTGAATTCCACGTCCTTTTGATGAAGATCAGCATAACTCTTTTGTCGATCTTGTGAGGTTTTTATACGTTGTCGAATCATTTGAATCTTCTCCGTAGTCATACGTACCAATTTTGGTCCCAACAATGTTGCTTCACCCACCTCATCCCAGCATACTGGAGAATGATACTTGCATCCATACAATGACTCGAATGGAGCCATATCGATGCTTGCTTGATAACTATTGTTGTAGGAGAATTCTACTAATGGCAAGAACTTGTCCCAACTTCCTTTGAAGTCAAGGACACAGAGTCTTAATAGATCTTCAAGAGTTTGAATAGTCCTCTCCGACTGCCCATCCATTTGAGGATGATATGCCAAACTAAATCGTAAATTCGTGCCCATAGCTTTTTGTAAACTAACCCAAAATTGTGAAGTGAATGTTGGGTCTCGATCAAAAACTATGGATACTGGCATACCATGTAGTCTTAAAATCTCATTTATGTAAATACGAGCAAGACATTCAAGTGAATAAGTTTCTCGTATAGGTAAGAAATGAACAGACTTGGTCAATCTATCAACAATGACCCAAATTGCATCTATACCTTGAGAAACCTTGGGAAGACCAATAACGAAATCCATGGTAATGTGCTCCCACTTCCATTTTGGAATTTCAAGTGGTTGCAATGGACCTTTTGGCACTTGATGCTCCGCCTTAACTCGTTGACAAGTTAGACACCTTGAGATAAACCCCGCTATCTCTCTCTTCATATTGCTCCAACAAAATGTATGTCAAAGATCATGATACATTTTGGTACTACCAGGATGGATTGCAAATGGTGTGTTGTGCGTTTCCATCATGATTTTATACTTTAAATCAGGGTCATTAGGAACACAAAGTCTGGAGTTGACTCGAAGTATTCCTTCTTCATCGATTCTTGCTTCCGAAATAGCACCTTCTTATACTTTTTTCCTCATACGCATCAGCTCCAGGTCTATAGTTTGAGCAGCTTTAACTTTATCGATTAAAGTCGGTTCTACTCGTATATTTGCCATCATCACGGTGGTCCCTAGAGTCTTTAACTTTATCTCCATCCTTTGCAAGTCATACAAAATTGGCCTTTATGTTGACAATATCGCACTCGTACCCGCATATGATATTCTACTCAACGCGTCAGCTACCCGTTCACTTTTCCAGGATGGTATTGAATGGTATGATCGTAATCTTTCAATAGCTCGAGCCAACGTTGTTGTTGCATGTTGAGTTCCTTTTGGGTGAAGAAATATTTGAGGCTTTTATGATCCATATAGATCTCCACTTTCTCCCTATAAATGTAATGCCTCTAGATCTTTAGTGCGAAAACGATAACTGCCAACTCTAGATCATGAGTAGGATAATTCCTCTCATATTCTTTGAGTTGTCGTGAGGCATAGGCTATGACTTTCTCATGTTGCATGAGAACACATCCTAACCCTCTGCCTGAAGCATCGTTGTAGATGACAAATCCCTCCAAACCAGATGGTATTGTCAGAACAGGTGCTGAAATGAGTCTCCTCTTGAGTTCTTAAAAACTCTTCTCACATTCCTCGCTCCAAACAAATTTTGTATCTTTCTGAGTCAACTAAGTAAATGGAGTAGCGATTCGAGAAAACCCTTCTACAAATCCCCGATAATAACCAGCTAAGCCGAGAAAGCTACGTACTTCGGTCACTGACTTAGGTTGCTCCCAGCTTTGTATTGCTTCCATCTTTGCTGGGTTAATAGATATTCCGTGATTTGATATCACATGCCCAAGGAATGCTACTTCCTCAAGCCAGAACTCACATTTCTTCAACTTGGCATAAAGCTTGTTTTTACGAAGCTTTTGCAATATCAGCCTCAAGTGTTGCTCATGATCTTCATGGCTTTTGGAATAAATGAGGATGTCATCAATAAAGACGACCACAAAGTGATCCAAATATTTCTTGAATACTCGGTTCATCATATCCATGAAAGAACTAGGAGCATTAGTCAATCCAAAAGAGATGACTAGGAATTCGTAATGCCCGTACGAGTTCTGAAAGCAGTCTTTGGAATGTCATCAGTTTTGATCTTTAACTGATGATATTCGGAATGAAGATCAATCTTTGAAAAGAATTTGGCACCTTGTAACTGGTCAAACAGGTCATCAATGCATGGCAATGGGTACCTATTCTTGATGGTGACATGATTCAACTCCCGATAGTCAATACAAAGTCGCATACTTCCATCTTTCTTCTTTACGAACAGAACAGGAGCACCCCAAGGAGACGTACTAGGATGAATGAAATCGATGTCTAACAATTCCTACAGTTGGGTCTTTAACTCCTGAAGTTTAATAGGAGCCATTCGATATGGGGCTTTGGAAATGGGTTTTGTACCGGGTTTAAAGTCAATACCAAACTCGATTTCACGCTCCGCGGGTAGGCCAGGAAGTTCTTTGGAGAATACGTCAGGAAATTTATTAACAATAGAAATATCATTCAATCTGACGTATTTTTGTTTAAATTTGTGACATGGGCTAAGAAAGCTTGACATCTGTTTTTCAATAAACGAATAGCTTTATGGCTTGATATGACAGTGATTGATTTTAGTGGTTTGGTTGCTTAAATTTGCATAATAGGTTGGTTAGGAATATGAAAGCTAACAACCTTACGAAAACAATCAATTTTAGCATGATGAGTAGTTAACCAATTAATCCCTAAAATCACATCAAATGCAAGTATTTTCAAAGAGATATGATCGTCAGGCAATGTGAGGGTACCGATTTGAACCAAATAAGACTTATAAATAGTGGATGTAATGAAGGTTTCTCCCAACAGAGTTTGAACAGATAAGTCAAAGTCTAATTTTTCTGGAGACAAATTTAAACGTTGAGCGCAAGTAGGAGAAATAAAAGAATGGGTAGAACCAGTATCAGATAAGGTATAGACTTCGCTAGAGTTTATGATTAGCTTACCCGTGATAACCTCGTTTGGGTTCCTTGCTTTCTGGGAGGTTATGACAAACGCTCTCCCTTGATCTACTACTTTTGACTTTTCTGGAACGACCTTTGGTGCCACCATCCCAGCTGGACTTGGCTTCACTGAATGATAAAATTGAGCTAGGTGACCTTCTCTTCCACAATTGTAACACGTGTTGGACTGCTGGGCACAGTTTGGACTGATATGTCCTTCCCCTCCGCATTTGAAGCATATGATAGGTGGTCGCTATCCTTCCTTAACAACGGGTGTTGGTGCTGACGTCTTTCCATCATTGTTGAATCTCCTCTTCTTGAAATGTCCACTTTTATTGTCTTGGCCATGATTACCACTGAAGTGGTTACCATTTCTGGCATGTTGATTCCCTCCACGTTTGTTGTCACCGCTTTGATGACTACTACCACTGGTATTATCGACTTATCGGCTGCTCTCTCTTGGTTGTGTTGACTCATTATCGCGGTCCAATAACTGAGCCCTATTTACAACATCTGAATACAAACACAGTTTGTGAGAGATAAGGTATTGACGTATCTCGGGTTTCAAACCTCTTAGAAACATCCGCGTTCTTCTGTCCTTATTATCAACTAAGTGGGACGCAAAGTGGGACAACTCGGAAAACTTAGCTTCGTACTGCGACACGATCATATTTTTTTGCTCTAGCTTGATGAACTCTACCTCTTTCATGTGACAAATACTTTCAGGAAAGTGCTTGTCGTTGAACAGTTCTTGGAACTTCTCCCAAGACATTTTGAGTACGGCAGGCTGGGTACGCTTTACAGATTCCCACCAGTAATTTGTCTCTCCTCGCAATATGAAGGTGGCAAAGGGAACCTTTTACTCCTCGGCGCATCCCAAGACATCAAATATCTTGGTGATCTCGCTTTATCGTAATAACTCGAGATTTTCTATATAAAATAAATAAGAAATTTTATGATAAATTTTTTTTTATTTAATGATCCGAGACTAAGTGTCAAGTAAAGTGAACGATAAATGCTAACATACATTTATTACTTGAAAATTAGAAATAATTTTGGAATTATTAATTACCACAAATTATATGGTAATAAATTTCGTAGTTTAAAATGTTTTTATTAATTATTTTCCATGAAAAATTTCACGTGATTGAAAATAATATATGAAGTGATAATTAGATTTATATAATAAATATTTTATTATATGAATTGTTCATTCAAATATTTAAGTTAATTATTTTAACTTGATTATTGATGTCAGTGTACGAAGAATAAGTCGTATATGAGATCCAAACCCTAGATTGGGATTGTGATCAAGAGATGAGAATAATAATATTATATTATTTATATAATGATTTTACAAAGACTATAATTATGTATCGGTATGTGCGATGATAATATCGAAGCAATGACGGCCAATTAGGTCATAAAGATATTACCGCGTCAGTGAAACCCTAATTATTAAACTCGCTTATGGGATATCTCCGAGTAGTGATCGTGTATATGAAGTTACCGTGAATAAGAATATCGGTAATTAGAAGAAACCCTAATTATCATTGACGTCGATAATTAGACAAACCCTAATTATTATAACCCTAACCGGTTGAAATTAGAAACCGTAACGACCGTGTTAGTAACATACACGTATAATTAAAGAACTACTAATGGTCAATTAGAAACCCTAATTGATGACGCTTGAGAAACCCTAATTTTAATTACCGGGTTTAATTTTGATGTTATCAGATAAGTGTTTTAATTTACCAAAGGATAGAAGTTAATTGGTAAAATTATAAGAATTAAATCTAGTGATTAAATATTACATTTAATTGCCTTGTACAAGATTGCCCATACACTCTTAAACAAAGCCCAACCATCACCCATAACAAATCGTAAGCAAGAATCAAGAATTTTTGGCAAAAGGGTATAAGAACACTAAACCTAGAAATCCTTTGATTCGATGTTATTTGATGCAATTGATTGTTTAAAGTTGTGTAATAGAATGTTAATTGATGATATGGGTTGATAAATCAAAGACCCATAACATCAAAGTGCACTTTAATTTGAAGATTTAAGCAAGTTGGAAAACCCAAATTTCGTTATTTTTTCACCAAATGTCGAGGCCATAACTCTTTGCTCGATCATGAGTTTTGTTCTTCAAAAGTTGTTATGTGTAGCCTGATATGTGGTCTTTAATCCAAAAAAGAATCAAGTCCATATCATGTATAGATTAGAAGTTATAGATGGTCAAATATGGTTGACCGATCATGATAAACTGCTTTTTGGGCAAATTGTAATGGGGGCATTCTCGTCCACTTTTTGTGCTTTAAAAGGTCTGGGCTTTTGATATGTTGTAGTGCATCGAGTTAGGAAGCCATAGGTTTTGAATGACCTCATTCCGACTTTCGATGAGGGAATTACTATGATTGGAAGGAAATGTGTCAAATTTCTCAAAACCGAAAGTCAAGCAGCGGATGTGCTATTCGGGACACTGTTTTGATCAGTTAATGTTTCCAAAACCTTCTGGGCTTTTGGTATGTTATAGTACACCGAATAAGTTTTCCATAGACTCAAACGGACTAAATCCGATATCGGAGGAGAGAGTTATGACATTTCAAAGTAGTAGTGTCAAAACTTCCCAACAAGTGCGGTGCAGTCCATTTGAACGGAATTTCAATGATGTGTTCGGAATTTGGAAATGGTCAAAGAATAAAAGTTGTAGCCCCAGAAGTTAGCTTCATGGGGCTCAAGAATCGCCAAAAAATGTTTTAAAATGAAAGAGTTATGACTGTTTTAGCGAAAGAGGGTAAAGCTGAAACGAGATTGAAAACTCATTATGAACGCCCACTTTTGACGACCGCTTGGGCTACCTAATGAACCCGAATTGGGTAATTCGTATTTTTAAAAAATAGTCTTACATACCATGTATAACATATCCAAAAATCGATTAATCGAGTTATGAGCAATGCGTTAGAAAATCGCAAAGTGAGCTATTGAAAAATAGTATAAACCAAGTCCCACATCGACTAAATTGAGAACTTCACCATTTTCTAAACCTATAAATAGAAGGGCTTGGCCTTTTGTTTCATTCACCAACAATAAGGCCTCCAATTTTTGAGAAAGGTTTTGTTGTGGGAGAACTTTTTTATAAAGATCTCCTTAGTTAAATTTTGGTGTGGAAGTGCGATTCAAATTGCGTGGAATTCAGATTTTGCATATGTTTCTTATTTAATTTTTGTAATGTTATTATTTTTAATTGTTAGTTAAAGTTTGAATTTTTGAAGTTTAGTTAGTGTTGTTAATAAACTAGTTAGTTTACTATGTTTATTTTGGCTTGGAATTGATTATGTAAATGAGTTATTTGTGATGACTTTTAATATTTTGTGATGAATTTCATTAATTAATAATTATTAATGATATTAAAGTTATTTAATGATTATATTAAATAATTTAGTTTAAAAATGATTTTAATATTATAAAAATCATTTTAAATGAAAATAAGGTATTTAAAAATATTTTAAGTTATAAAATATAACTTTTAATATTTAAATGATAATTTCATTAATAATTAAATATTAATGATATTAAGATAATATTAATGATATTTAGTTTATTTAATGATTAATATTAAATAAATAGTTTAAAAATGGTTTTACTTATTTAAAACCATTTAAAGAGGATATTAAGGATTTAAAATATTTTAAGTTATAATTAATGACTTTTAATATTTGATAAATAGTACATTAATATTTAAATATTAATGGTAATTATTTGGGTAATATAAATGTTTTAAAATAGTTTGAGTTATTATAAATAACTTTTATATTTTGGAATGGTTTCATTAATAGTTTAGTATTAATTAAACTATTAATGATGATGGAATTGTTTAATGTTTAAATCATTTAATTATGATTCCGATATTTGAAAGTTATAAATTTTACCAAACTAGTCGACTTTGAGAACCGATTATGAAGTTCTCATTTGAAGAAGAACACCTATAGTAATAAAGCTTATATCACTATAGGCCCTTTAGTGATGATTTGAATTATTTTAAATTTTTCAATTTCGAAATTGCAAAAATGATTAAAAATAAGATGTCCGATATTTACAGATGTTGAGGTATAGAATAAGAGTCTTAGACTCAAGATTTACCCGATAAAGTCAGCTTGATTTACGACACAAATGTTAGACCTTATACAAGAAAGAAAAGACTACCAGAAGAGCATGGATGAGATATTTGAAAATGTATAAAAATATTTCAAGTATAAAATAAGAACTAAAAGTATGATCACCGTGATTATGTGATTGACTATGTCAATCGTAATAGATGCAAGATTATGTGTTAAGATATATTGTTCTAATCGAACGAATGATCTGATTATTGATAGGTTGTGATAAAGAGATAAAACCTAAGTTGAGATTTGTAATCAGCGAATCAGGCAAGTATCTTACCTTTGCATTTTCTTTATGCAATGGACATGAGTAAGAAGTTTCAAAATTATTCTATTCCTGTACAGATTATGTACGCTTTGATTATCAACATGTTAGCTCAGATATATATTCTGTTAAGTTGATTTCTAAATGGTTATACAAGTGTCCCCACTTGGATAATCATGGCATTTATTCACATGTTGATACACCTTTGTCAATTACCCGTATATATATGTTGAATTACATATTATTGTTGAGCAAGATTAAAACCTTCTGGTTTGGAACTGTGCATGTATGAACATCCCTATATGGGAAGATTTTTATGCGCAAGGCGATAGAGTGAGCGATGAATTTCGCTCAAGCTATGTAGTATTGATCAATACAGGTACAATCTGGCCGATCACCCCTCCGTGTCTGTAAGTTATGACGGCTTGAGGATAGAATTCCGCTAAACCTTTTCAAAAATGAAAAGAATGTTCATAGTATGTTTCTTAAACCCTATTCAAGGGTAGAGCCAGAGCCAAATTTAAAGAATTTGAAAGAGAGTTGTTATGTGAATTTTTATCAAGATGATTACTTCACAACTTTCAATTCATTTGTAGAAGTGTTATGTAAAGAGAATACTTATATTCTTTCAAATTTATATATATTGCTATTACTTGTCAAGGCACTTAAATGCTCATCCTTGCTTAAATTAAATATTTTCAAGCATGTATGAGAAAACTCAAGGCTCAGTACGAACAAAGGAAAAAGGAAAGTCGATCGAATAAGTGTGTATTATGAGTTAATGGTTATAGTTGTATTGGTATCTATTCAAGTATATTAAAGGAATGTATTTGAAGGTCACGCACTGGGAAGTAAACTTTGATGTATGTAAATTAAGTTCAATGTATTATTATTTAGTATTATTCAAATTTTAAAGAAATGGTATCGTGGAGAACCGAAAGTTCGGGTTTCAAGTACCGGATTTGGGGTCGCCACAAAGTTGGTATCAAAGTCATTGGTTATGAAGCTTAGGTAGGAATACCCGAGACTAATAACCGCAATGATTAGGATAAGTATTAACTCATATAGAGTTAGTTGGTCGATAAGATTCAAAGATGAATCTCTATGAAAGTGTAAAGACACAGAGTTCCCTAACTCCTCGATATAAAGTTAAACAAGAGAGGGGGAATAGATTGAGTCTAAAAGACCGAAAGTGCAAAGCATGAGAGATCGTAAATAAAACGATCAAGATATAGAACTAAATCGTAATATATACGGCGAGATCACCCCGATCCGATAAGGCTATGATAAATGTAAGGAATCAACTGATGATTGAAAAGTTTACAAAAAGATTGTCGTATGAATTGTACTATCAATCGGGTATGCATCCGTAAGAGAATTATAAATACGAATTAAATTGCATGGAGAATGGGGTTAGTGTTAGATGGGGATTCAATTGAGGACCATGCGCTCAAGAATTGAGTTGTATGATTCTTCGTATGGGAGCCGAATTGTACTTGGTGTAAAAACCACTTAGTTTCGCACCGATAATCATTGAAATGTCTGTGTGTCGCGCTATTTGTTATATGCACATTAAGAGGATGACTCCATTCTCGTGTGTATAACAGTAGATAGGTCATAGATAGAGAATATAAGATTAAGTTCGAGTTCTTAAAACTCATACCTATGAGACATTCTTGACTCATAATTATATGAAATGTTTATGAACCCTCAAATGAATGGACGCCAAAGGTCCGACTAGGATAAGTTCTTAAACTCATATGATTGTGGCAATTTATGAACTCATAAGTGTGGTTTGATGAACTGGGTATAGTTTTGTGTGAATGGAGTGTTATGGATTACAGAAATGTATAGATTGTTAAGTAAATGATTTTAGTGAAGGTGTTAGGTTTTCCTAAACTCCTAGCTATGCTAAACTTCAAAATTTTTGACATCAAGCTAAATACGACTATGTGCTTTTGAAAACAAAAATGTAGACTCGTAATCATTTTTGAAATGGTTTAAAGTACTATTTATGCTACTTTATTTTGGCTAGACGCAAATGATTTGAAATATCAAAATTTGTTTTTAATTATCACCATGTACCATGTAACCTCAAAAGTAGATGATAAAATGTGATGGAGTTGTAAATACAGAATACTTAGTGTGAATTTGACTCAAGTCATTGTTCCACTATTGTATGATGTGTTATGACAAAGTCATACAATGACTCAATCCTCAACGGATTGTTAATACAAAGACGCAAGATCATGACGCCATTCTCAAAAATGTTTTCAAAAGTTTAATTTGCCAACCTGGTTTGGCTACATCTAAATAATTCATCAAATTGAATTATTGATATGAGTCTATGCTATTTGAATCACCAGACTAATGTTTATGAAAACTCTAAGTGTTCATTGAAGAAATTTCCAACCAAATTGTTTGGTGCGAATCCTATGATAAGACCGAGGTGAACAATGTTGTTTGGATAAATGATCCAATCTAATGGCGTAAATATTCGCTAGGTATGATTAATACGCTATGCATGCATTTAGGGGCAATAGGCTAATCACCTAAAGTACTATTAATGGTAGTTTACCTTCTTTGTGATTGTAAACATACCGTAATGTTTTGTTTTATGTATGATGAATACCGCTAAAACTATGTGTTCATGGTCTATATGACCCCTCAAAGACAATTTGAAAACTTTTACTCTTGTGAGAGGTGTATTGGGTAAAGCATGTGATGATATGTGTGAATGTTGTAAAGACAGTATAGAGTTAGCCGAAAGTTATGAGGGAGGTTGGAGCAGAGGGAGATATTCAGATAAGATAGTCAAGGTTGAAATAGAAGCCAAAGACACCGTATATATACCTTGACCAAAGCTTTAGTCATCACCTTCATGCGATTCGATGCAGAGTGGATGGAGTCGCTTTCTACAGAGAGATAGGCGCTGATGAGAATTGAATAAATTTATCGTCAATCAAAATAAGAGACAACGATATAGAACTCTTGATTGTCATTGTATATATATACTATATGTTAATCGTGGTAACTTATGTATGTAGATGTCCGTGAGAAAGATATGTGAATAAGAAGGATCATATTCACACCCCGAGCTAATATCGAGGCCAACAGATGAAATAAAAGCTCACTAGAACCCAAATCGGACGAGGTGGCTATCGTGGAAAAACGTAGCATCGATCCGTAAATGTTGGATTTGACAGATAGTGATTCGTACACAAAGTTGAAGTCGCCAAGCATCAACGAGGTGCAGATTTGGAGAACAAGGTTTCTTCATTGAAAGGTTGTGGGAGATAGAAAAGTTGATGCGCCAAAGTTAATGGAAACAATGGAAGAGCAGGATAAGCTCAAAATCCAAATTGACCAGATGGAGCCTCAAGCGACACATCCGTGAAGGACACACCTCCTCCTCGCTCCCCAATATAAGAAAGGTGGATGTTTTAATTGTGGGATGGAAGGACATCGAGCGAAATGAATGTCCGAGAAAAGGCTTGGTAAATAAGTAGTATGGGTTATGTATGTAATATGTGTGATAAGTAATGAACTATTTTTAACTTTTATGTTGGTTAAGATTTTAAACCCTACTTTCGTAGTCACAAAGGGATAGTCATTGATTAAAGCAGATGTGCCGTAAATATTCGATAAATGAATATGAATCTAAGTTTGAGAAATGAAACGAAGTTTAATACATTAATCTTATGCAATAAGGTTTAAAATGTAAGGGTATAATTTATGGTTTTATTTAACCGTATAATGCCGCCAAGACGCCAAACTCAAAACCAAAGGATAGAAGAATCTACTAATGTCGGGAACGACAAATTAAATCGATGCAAAACTTTGCAAACATGGTAGCTCAAAGCATGCAAAGGGAACACCAAATATGGAAACCAAATGCATAATCGCTTGGCAAAATTCAAAGACTTCAAAGTCAGAGGACCACCGTAATTCAGAGAGGATCAAATCGACCCTATAGAAGCCTGCACTTGGGTGAACGAGATAGAGAAGGCGCTCAGAATCGCTAAAGTAGATGAGGGCAAAAGACCGCTTTTGCCACTTATATGATGAAAGGGGAAGCTAACTTTGGTGGGAGGCAAATAAGACTCAAAGTAGAGAAGAAGAAATTACTTGGGATAGGTTTAAGGATTTATTTTTCAAAACTATCTCTCTCGTTAGTATGCAGCCTAGAATGGAGGTGAGATTCTGGAGTTAAAGCAGATAATACGACCGCTATGAGTATGCCGCAAAAATTTTAATGAGTTGGCTAGGTTTGCTCCACATCAAGTGGATACAGAGGCTAGGAAGGGCAAGGAGATTTGAGCCGGGCTTAAAACCCCGCTCTACAATAATAAGGTGTCAAGATCGCAAATCAATACTTTTGGCAAAGACTCATGGAGAAGGCTATCATTGTTGAACAGGAAGTGAGGCCATGAGCCTCTACCATAAGGAGAAGAAGAACAAAAGCAAGTCAGAGGAACAAAGAAAGATAGAAAGTAGTAGTGGGAATAGGGGTGAGAAAAGAATGAGGAATTTTTCCGAGAAAATGCAAGTAAAGCAGAAGGTATAAAGAAGGTGTAAAGCAAAAGGCAAGAATCATGGAAGAATCACTCTCCCATGAGTGTGTCTCAAGGGCAAGTTTGTATGCTACAAGTGCGCAAGCAAGAGGGTCATATCTCTCCCAACCGCCCAACTCAAGGATGATCAAGGATGCTTCATATGTGGATCGATCGAGCATAAGGTGAGGAACTGCCCACGAGAGGGGAATGGAGGCAGGAACATAACCACTGGGAGAAGCAAGGGACGTTAGCAATTTTCAGACTAAACTCAACCAAGAACTCCAACGAAAGCAACTCCGAGGGTTTACAACATGACGACGGCCCAGATACTTGGGCAAAATTGGAAATGTAACTCCAAAAAGCTATTTGAATAACTTATATATCTTATATTTCGCTTAATCTGATGATGTTGTTATGATGAATAATTAAAGATCGGGCTCGATCAAGTATGATCGAGATCTACGATAAATGATTATATGTTATGTACCTTCGTCGCATATGAAGTTTTTAAAGCTAGATTCCGGGACTAATCCTTATAAGGAGGGTGAATGTAATAACTCGAGATTTTCTATATAAAATAAATAAGAAATTTTATGATAAATTTTTTTTTTAAATGACGAGACTAAGTGTCAAGTAAAGTGAACGATAAATGCTAATACATTTATTACTTGAAAAATTAGAAATAATTTTGGAATTATTAATTACCACAAATTATATGGTAATAAATTTCAGTAAGTTTAAATGTTTTTATTAATTATTTTCCATGAAAACATGATTGAAAATAATATATGAAGTGATAATTAGATTTATATAATAAATATTTTATTATATGAATTGTTCATAATATTTAAGTTAATTATTTTAACTTGATTATTGATGTCAGTACGAAGAATAAGTCGTATATGAGATCCAAACCCTAGATTGGGATTGTGATCAAGAGATGAGAATAATAATATTATATTATTTATATAATGATTTTACAAAGACTATAATTATGTAATCGGTATGTATGACAGATAATATCGAAAGAAACGACTACCAATTAGGTCATAAAGATATTACCGTCTCAGTGAAACCCTAATTATTAAACTCATGCATGGGATATTTCCGAGTAGTGACCGTGTATATGAAGTTACCGTGAATAAGAATATCTGTAATTAGAAGAAACCCTAATTATCGTTGTATGTCGATAATTAGACAAACCCTAATTATTATAACCCTAACCGTTGAAATTAGAAACCGTAACGATCGTGTTAGTAACATACACAGATAATTAAAGAACCACTAATGGTCAATTAGAAACCCTAATTGATGACGCTGAGAAACCCTAATTTTAATTACCGGTTTAATTTTGATGTTATTGATAAGTGTTTTAATTTACCAAAGGATAGAAGTTAATTGGTAAATTATAAGAATTAAATCTAGTGATTAAATATTACATTTAATTGCCTTGTACAAGATTGCCCATACACTCTTAAACAAAGCCCAACCATCACCCATAACAAATCGTAAGCAAGAATCAAGAATTTTTGGCAAAAGGGTATAAGAACACTAAACCTAGAAATCCTTTGATTCGATGTTATTTGATGCAATTGATTGTTTAAAGTTGTGTAATAGAATGTTAATTGATGATATGGGTTGATAAATCAAAGACCCATAACATCAAAGTGCACGAATTTGAAGATTTAAGCAAGTTGAAAAAACCGAATTCTGTTATTTTTTCACCAAATGTCAGAGGCCATAACTCTTTGCTCGATCATGAGTTTTGTTCTTCAAAAGTTGTTATGTGTAGCCTGATATGTGGTCTTTAATCTGCAAAAAGAATCAAGTCCATATCATGTATAGATTAGAAGTTATAGATGGTCAAATATGGTCAATCGATCATGATAAACTATTTTTGGGCAATCTGTAATGGGGGCATTCTCGCCCACTTTTTGCTTTTAAAAGGTCTGGGCTTTTGATATGTTGTAGTGCACTGAGTTAGGAAGCCATAGGTTTTGGAATGACCTCATTCCACCTCGGATGAGGGAATTACTATGATTGGAAGGAAATGTGTCAAATTTCTCAAAACCGAAAGTCAAGCAGCTGGATGTGCTATTCGGGACACTGTTTTGATCAGTTAATGTTTCCAAAACCTTCTGGGCTTTTGGTATGTTATAGTACACCTCAATAAGCTTTCTATAGACTCAAACGGACTAAACCGATATCGGAGGAGAGAGTTATGACATTTCAAAGTAGTAGTGTCAAAACTTCCCAACAAGTGCGGTGCAGTCCATTTGAACGGAATTTCAATGATGTGTTCGGAATTTGGAAATGGTCAAAGAATAAAAGTTGTAGCCCCAGTGGTTAGCTTCATGGGGGCTCAAGAATCGCCAAAAATGTTTTAAAATGAAAGAGTTATGACTGTTTTAGCGAAAGAGGGTAAAGCTGAAACGAGATTGAAAACTCATATGAACGCCCACTTTTGACGACCGTTTGGGCTACCTAATGAACCCGAATTGGGTAATTCGTATTTTTAAAAAATAGTCTTACATACCATGTATAACATATCCAAAAATCAGATTAATCGAGTTATGAGCAATGCGTTAGAAAATCGCAGTGAGCTATTGAAAAATTAGTATAAACCAAGTCCCACATCGACTAAATTGAGAACTTCACCATTTTCTAAACCTATAAATAGAAGGGCTTGGCCTTTGTTTCATTCACCAACAATAAGGCCTCCAATTTTTGAGAAAGGTTTTGTTGTGGGGAGAACTTTTATAAAGATCTCCTTAGTTAAATTTTTAGGCGTGGAAGTGCGATTCAAATTGTGGAATTCAGATTTTGCATGTTTTTATTTAATTTTTGTAATGTTATTATTTTTAATTGTTAGTTAAAGTTTGAATTTTTGAAGTTTAGTTAGTGTTGTTAATAAACTAGTTAGTTTACTATGTTTATTTTGGCTTGGAATTGATTATGTAAATGAGTTATTTGTGATGACTTTTAATATTTTGTGATGAATTTCATTAATTAATAATTATTAATGATATTAAAGTTATTTAATGATTATATTAAATAATTTAGTTTAAAAATGATTTTAATATTATAAAAATCATTTTAAATGAAAATAAGGTATTTAAAAATATTTTAAGTTATAAAATATAACTTTTAATATTTAAATGATAATTTCATTAATAATTAAATATTAATGATATTAAGATAATATTAATGATATTTAGTTTATTTAATGATTAATATTAAATAAATAGTTTAAAAATGGTTTTACTTATTTAAAAACCATTTAAAGAGGATATTAAGGATTTAAAAATATTTTAAGTTATAATTAATGACTTTTAATATTTGATAAATAGTACATTAATATTTAAATATTAATGGTAATTATTTGGGTAATATAAATGTTTTAAAAATAGTTTGAGTTATTATAAATAACTTTTATATTTTGGCAATGGTTTCATTAATAGTTTAGTATTAATTAAACTATTAATGATGATGGAATTGTTTAATGTTTAAATCATTTAATTATGATTCCGATATTTGAAAGTTATAAATTTACCAAACTAGTCGATTTTTTAGAACCCATTATGAAGTTCTCAATTTGAAGAAGAACACCTATAGTAATGCTTATATCACTATAGGCCCTTTAGTGATGATTTGAATTATTTTAAATTTTTCAATTTCGAAATTGCGAAAATGATTAAAAATAAGATGTCCGATATTTACGATGTCGAGGTATAGAATAAGAGTCTTAGACTCAAGATTTACCCGATAAAGTCATTGCATTTACTTACAAATGTTAGACCTTATACAAGAAAGAAAAGACTACATCAGAAGAGAGCATGGATGAGATATTTGAAAAATGTATAAAAATATTTCAAGTATAAAATAGAACTAAAAGTATGATCACCGTGATTATGTGATTGACTATGTCGTCAATCGTAATAGATGATTATTATGTGTTAGATATATATGTTCTAATCGAACGAATGATCCGATTATTGATAGGTTGTGATAAAGAGATAAAACCTAAGTTGAGATTTGTAATCGCCGAATCAAAAAGTATCTTACCTTTGCATTTTCTTTATGCAATGGACATGAGTAAGAAGTTTCAAAATTATTCTATTCCCCGCATGCATTATGTACGCTTTGATTATCAACATGTTAGCTCGTATATATATTCTGTTAAGTTGATTTCTAAATGGTTATACAAGTGTCCCCACTTGGATAATCATGGCATTTATTCACATGTTGATACACCTTTTGTCAAATTACCCGTATATATATATGTTGAATTACATATTATTGTTGAGCAAGATTAAAACCTTCTAAGTTTGGAACTGTGCATGTATGAACATCCCTATATGGGAAGATTTTTGCGCAAAGGCGATAGAGTGAGCGATGAATTTCGCTCAAGTTATGTAGTATTGATCAATACAGGTACAACTGGGTCGATCACCCTCCGTGTCTCGTAAGTTATGACTTGCTTGAGGATAGAATTCCGCTAAACCTTTTCAAAATGAAAAGAATGTTCATAGTATGTTTCTTAAACCCTATTCAAGGGTAGAGCCAGAGCCAAATTTAAAGAATTTGAAAGAGAGTTGTTATGTGAATTTTTATCAAGATGATTACTTCACAACTTTCAATTCATTGTAGAAGTGTTATGTAAAGAGAATACTTATATTCTTTCAAATTTTATATATAATTGCTATTACTTGTCGGGCACTTAAATGCTCATCCTTGCTTAAATTAAATATTTTCAAGCATGTATGAGAGCAACAAAGGAAAAGGAAAGTCATCGAATAAGTGTCATGAGTTAATGGTTATAGTTGTTGTGTTGGTATCGATTCAAGGAAAAGGAATGAAAGTCACGTCAAGGAAGTAAACTTTGATGTATGTAAATTAAGTTCGAATGTTAATTTAGTTTATTCACATAGTTATAGTATTGGTATCTTTGGGGTCGCCATTCAAGTATTGTAAGGAATGTATTATCACACTAAATAGTCACGCATCTGGGAAGTAAACTTTGATGTATGTAAATTAAGTTCGAATGTATTATTATAATTAGTATTATTCAAAAACAAAGTTTAAACCGATAAAGAAATGGTATCGTGGAGAACCCATTAGAAGTCAAGTAGAGCATTCTACCAAATATGACTTTCATCACAATATAAGCATGAGGATGATGACAATGATATATGAATTCAATTAAATGAAAGCAAATGATAAATTTTAAAGATTTATAATTTAATTTATCCAGAATTCAAAAACGTCCAAATTGTCAACATGATACTGCTTTGTGGAGTAAAATTCAAGAATAATATTGTACCAAAAATGATTTGGACCGAAAAGAAATTAATTTTTATCATGAGTAGTTACCCGGGTGAATAGTATCCGAGTGAATAGTACCCCGTGAATAGTACTTCAGGAATAGTACCTGTGAATAGTACTTTGGCATGAAAAAGTTAAAACTTATCAAGAATGCTCAGAATAATATTTCCATGAAAAGATACTAGATGAAGCGCAACTATCAAGGATATTCTACTAATTTCATGGAGTATATAAGCTAAAACTTAACAAAATGAGTATAGAATTCGGAATCTGAAACGAAATAATATTACTCACATACTACAGAGTATAGAAGAAAATATTATTTCTTACGAGTATTGAACAAAAATAATATCCCTTACCTTAAAAAGGAGAGTATTCCAACTGGTATAGCGGGGATATTCTTGAAGAAAACTTTCACTATTTTCTACACTCAAAGCTTCGTAAAACTCGAAAGAAAATACGCTCAATATTATAGAAGAAGAATTCTCTGATTCTGGTGTGTTTTTCAATTCTAAACTAAGCATCCTATTTATAGGAGAATGAAATGATATTATTTAGAAAAGTTTTTTCAGGGACCAACAGTAAGATTTCAGACGAAAATCATGGGCGGAAAGAAAAAATTTCAGACGCCCCTTTTATTTCAACTTATTAATATAATATTCAATAAAATATAATATATTCTATTTTTCATAAAAAATAAAACTTATAATAATATATATATAATAAAACATCACCATCACCACAATTTTCCACCACCACCATGATATTCATTTTTTTCTCCCCGATAATTTCATTTTCAACATACGTGGGCCCTACATGTGGCCCCTCCTTTATTATATATATATATATATATATATATATATATATATATATATATAATTGAATAACTTCTACCAATTATTTTGAAAAATGGATAAATGGGGGTCTAAATAATAAGCAAATTTATAACAAATACTTCATAAAAAATTCCTTCAATATTTTTAACAACATTTATTCATCATTATTATAACCCACAATATTAACAACCAGATCGTTCCCAGGAAAGAGGGAGCTTTTTGATAAGAATTTCTCCCTATTGGCGCGCAATTAGGTGGCCAAACCCCTTTCCTAGACATAACTTTCTAGACGTTGTTAATTATGCAAATAATAATATGAATAACTTGTCATCTCAATTATTGATTTAATAATATAAAATATTGACAATAATTGAATCAAATAACGTGAGATACTATGCAGCAATTATTGTAGCAATAATTGAATAAAACTAAGTGACTTCTCACGTAAGCATCAATAATCAATACTGTGTGCTACTATGAAACCCCACGTATTATTGTACTTTTACCACCAGTTATTTCAACAGTTTAATGGTAAAATTTTTGCCGTTATTTTTATAAAAAGATATTTCTATCGTTTTCTCATTCCGACAATAATTCTGTTGTGGGGTCCACTAATGATTGTGTCGTCGTACGAATATTTCCTATTAAAAGGAATATTCCCCGACCAATCGAATATTATATGACAACTTTCTTTGTGACGCCCCCAAAATAGGTACACATCACCCACTTTGAGTTGTCAATAACATGGTACAGAAACAACTACAACTTTATTAATACAACATATAAACTTTGAGTTTAAATACAAATATTGCCATCTAGACAATATTCACACCCAAATAAGTCCTCATTACAATTATTGATACATTATCTTACAAAAATGGTTAGGACTACTAAGACAACTTTCTAGAACCATCATTCCACACCCCGACTAGAACTCGCTACATTCTAGCCTTTTGAGAAGAAAAATGGAACAAAAAGGAAAATGGTGAGCTCAACTAGCCCAGTAAAGAATATTATGACTAGGATAATATAGAACAAATTATCGTTAGTCTTCAACAGGAAAAAATCTGATAAAATACAATAGACAACAAGTTTCAGATCAATATTCGCAGCGGAAATAATAATTCATAGATGAGTTACGTAGAGAATGAAATCTACTATTATCTATGAATTTAAAAGTCCATCAATATTTTATCCTCAGAACATCAATCAATATTCATCTTGAATCAAATATTCATCTTTGCACTACAGCCAAAGATATTCATCACCGTCATCATGTTCATCTCAACACTGTATATCTTTTTGCACTACGTGCCAAAGATATTCATAAGAAAATCAACCATCTTTGCACTACAAGCCAAAGATATTCAATGTACCATCATTTAGGACCGAGGATGATGAAAAATATTTTAAAGAAAATAAATCCAGTGAAACAAAAGAACAAATATTAAGGATTCGTACTTTAAACAAACCGAGTTCAAAAATACTTCATTAATAATCATAGTGAAGTAAAATTCAAGAATGATCAAAACATGGATACAATCAAAGCTAGTATCCATAATAGATATTTTGGACAAAAACGAAAATTTAATTTTTTTGTGAATAGTGCCGTATAGATATCGTGAATAGTAACCTCCTACACTAAAAGACAAGAATTTCACAAGAAAAATCTTACCAATAATCCCAAGCATAATGATATTAGAAGAAATAATATCATTTTTTTAAAAATATAACATCCTTTACCTCGAAAAAGAATAAGATCATCACCGGTCGAATATCGATATATACGTGAAGGAACTTGTATCGTATAGCAACACTCAAAGTATCAAAATACTCACAAGAATACGCTAGATAATATAGAGAGAGAAAACTTTAGTTTCTGGTGTGATTTTCAATTCTAACCTAAGCACCCTATTTATAGGAAAATACTTAGAACACCAAAGTAGAAAATTTAATAAAATATTAATATATTTTTTTAAAATTTCCTACGCATCTTTATTTTGCCCAAAACATCAGCCACCAAGTAGCCCACCTCACAAAACTTACAAAAAAACATTTTTCTTATTAAAAATAATTTAAACTTCCAAAAATCAATTATTTCGGAACTTTGGAGCTTCAATAATTCATAATAAATAGCCCTTTTGTCAGAAAAATTCAAATCTTATGTCCATTCCATAGGAAATTTAATTCTCTACAACTTTGCGTAAGAAAGTTTTTCCAAATTCCAAATGTAAATTGACCAAAATCCACAAACTGGACGATTTTACGTGCTATAATCAAATTTCAGTCAAGAAATGGGGTCCACGAACATGTTTAACATGTTTTAAATAATTTTAGTAACAAAAATACTTCTCCTCCTCATATACTCATATATCCCACATTCATTGTAAAAATATCATCATTATTATATTATTAAAATATAATAATATATTTAAATGAATTATTTATCACAAAAGATAAAATATCAATTTTTCAACAATTGTCACTTTAAAATTTTCTCCATCTATATCCACATCTATATCCATCTATATTTTCTTTATCATATAAATCAATAATTAATTATTCACAAATAATATTACAGAATCACAATACTGGCAACCAGGCCGTTCCCAGGAAAGATGGGACTTTACAATAAGGATTTCTCCTTACTGGCGAGCAATTAGGTGACCAAATCTCTCCTTAGACAGAACTTTCTAGACATTGCCAATAATGTTATCTAATAATATTATTCAAATAATATGAATTATTGATCTGATAATGGAAAATATTGTGTAGTGACAATTATTGAAATAACAACAATATAAAATATCAATGTAGCAATTATTGAATCAATAAAATAAAATATTGAACAGTAATTACTATAACAATTATTGAGTAGTGCCTTCTTACGTAAAATCAATAATTGGTGCAATACCGTGTGCTACTGTGTTTTTAACCACCGGGTATTCCAACAAGATAATATCAGAATAACTACGTTGTTATTTATAAACAACTTATATTTGTCGCTTTCCTTCATCCAATCGCTTTCACATGGGGTCCACACAAGGTTGTGCCGTTAATTTAATATTCCCGACGAAGAAGAATATTCCACGACCAAATGAATATTCTCCGCTAAAAATGAATATTTTATAACCACTTGCTTATTTGAAATATTTGCGCATTTTACCCATAACTAACCACATTAATCAAATCAACTCTTACTATTTCAAGATAATAAATAGAGGAAATTCAATTTCATTTAATAATAAGTTGGGGTCTTACATGCTTACTTTGCAAAATTTATAAATATTATCCACAACTATAACATTATAACAAATTCACACCTTAATATTCAAAAATGATATTTATAAAAAAAATTCATCTTTATTCATAAAAGTTGGGGTCTTACACAACACCTATAAAGAGACGAGAACCTTGGTACAATTAATCGCGCATGGAAGTTACGTTGAATGGAACATCAATGAAACCTCAAACCCTCACTTATATGTAAGCGGTAACCTGGGTACAATCAACGATTGAAGCGCTAAAAGATGTCACACACAACTATGTATTGTTGTATGATAAGTCGGGTATGAATCTCATTGAAAACTATGAACAATTCAGAAGTTCTCAAAGAACCAAAAGGAGAATAATCTCACAAGTTTTATTTATCAAAGTTGTATATCTATTACATCAGATATGTAGCCTATTTATAATAACGAAGGAAATCCTAATTCTATAAGAAAGCAAAACCCTAATTCCATAAGGAATAAGAAATCCAAAAGGAATGTAAAACCTAGCTCATAAATCAATAGGAAATTAAATCATATATAATATAACTCCTATATACATTAGAACTCTAAAAGATACTGAAAAATAGCTAATTAAGGAAGTAATCTGCGTCCAAATCTGTCAAAACGCATAAAAATCAAAACTAAAAATTGATACACCACGGAGCGGATTTTTAGGTTCAGAAGCATTGAGGCGACATTGAAGCGCTTAATGGGCCGGGTAGAGCCGTAATCTTATTTGGTCAAGATTGGTAAAAGACAAGCCCACCGGGGTGGGCTTTTATGCCTTGAAAACTGTAATAATCCTGAATTTCGAATAATCTGAATTTTACGAATAAATTTTTATTTATTTATTCTAATTAATATTGATATTGATTATGAATATTGTGTTGTGTATCAGTGATACGAGTTTTGAGAATTAGTCAATTTGTGTATTGACTGAGAAATAAGAGTAGAGTTGTGCTTAACTGAGAATTTAAAACCCTAACCCTAAGTTTGGATAGGGATTTGGTAGAAAATACAGTTATTATAATTGTGTTTATGAGTACGTGTTTGTACTGTATAGAAGTAATGATCAATGATTGATTGGATAGGGTATAAACTTTGTAAACCCTAATAAGGGATTAGAAACCCTAAACTCAGATTTAAAAACCCTAACGCTCAGTTATGAACCCTAATCGTATGTCGGAAAACCCTAATTTAAAATTCAGGAAACCTAAGCCCTAATTAAGAAACCCTAATCCTAATTAGTAAGCCCTAATGTGATTGATAACCTTTAATATAATTAGGAAACCCTAATTATATTTTAGGTATCTTAATTTTTCTATTTTAAAAACCCTAATTTGAAAATCTTAGAAACTAAAATTTGTAAAACCTAAGGGTTAGAACCTTAAGGTTAAACCCTAAGGTTTTGGACAAAAGTCAAGTATGCGATTAAAATTATATGTTCAATGACCATAATACCCTTTACATTCTTTAATGTGTTAACTTGCAAATCTTGCCAAGACCTTTAGTTATTCACCAACTCTTGACTTGAATGACCTAAAACTCTTGCAAATCAGTCTATATCATCAGCTATATTAGCAACATGTATTGCATCTAAGTATTATAAAAGATTAAGAGAGAGAAAGGTTGCCAAAATTGTTCATTTTCTATCGAAGCTCTCAACAACTCTCTCTCTCACCAAACCTCCGAATTTCTTAAGTGTCTCAGTCCCAGATACAGACCCTAGATCACCAAGATCAGTTAAGGAGATCTAAGATCAAAGATTGGACTAGAGAAAGGTATAAAGCCCTAAGCCCTTTTGATCTTGTATGATAAGATAAAGTTTGTGTTTATGTGTTTAAATTTGTGCTAGAATATGTTTTATGATGATATATGATGATCCATCATAGATCTATAGCATCAAATGGCTTTAAAATGATGTTTTTCAAAAATTGCTCAAGAACAGTCATAGTGGTCTGACAAGCTAAAGTCAGTGTGACGCCCCCAAATTCGGGTATCTTCCAACCCGACATATGGTGCTCCACTGTACTAACATCTATACAATCATTCAATTGAAATACAACAAAATGAATGTAATTACTATATTCTTATTACAATCAAAGTATAATCCTTCCCAGGTTCATAAACTGGTTACATCGTTCATTGTTCATAATGTATAATACACACAAACTTACTAAACTATTACACAATGCCTAAGCATCCATCTTAGCTTTGCCCTTATCTCTCTTGGCATTCACAGTACGTTCATCTTTAACTGCAGTTATATAATTCACGCAAGAAGTGAGCATGATAGCTCAGCAGGTTTAATCATGGATAATAGGAATACCACATTTATGAATTATATAACAATTCTGACATAACTGAACAATAGTTATGAAGTATTATGAATCAATAATACTTTAACAGTTCATAACAAAAATTCCCAAAGTATAGAATAGATTAGGAATTCTGAACCGGTCGATAGACCATGAACAGTAACTTTTAGTTTTCATACTTGAAAAGGAGTCCACAACACTAAGGCCGTTCATCTGCATAACTTACGAGCACTTCTAGGTGATCAGCCTATAGTACTCTATGTTGATCAACACTCATTCATTAAACGTGATTACGTTTAATATTTTTAACAAACTCTGCCCCATCGAATAATCGATGAAAAATACTTTTGTTTGTTCATAGACAAACCTTACCTTCACGTCCGTACCAATTACTTGGCATAGGATATCGTTAACATTTCTATATAGAATGATATAAATAATAATCAATCTATATATTATGAATAGTCTAGCCGAGTTAAAATCTGTCATCGACCCTTTCTTTAAAATAAGTCTTGCAATTCAGTTCAATGAATCACATAAAACTTGGCTAACTTGAAAGTTAGACAAGTGTTAAGAAAACTTGCCTTTCAGCGTCTTCAAATAACTTACTCGACTGACCACAACTTTTACAGAATCTACATGATATATTCACATAGCACACTGTAATTAGCTAACAAATAAATGTTTCTACCAACTTCTTTCTCTTCTATGTCTTAGTTAACTTAATAACTTTATTAAAGTCAACATGACTTATTACCCTTCATCCCGGTTTATTACTCAACTGACGTTATTTAACCGGACTCGAACATCATTGATAAAGTACCAACTGTATTCATCGTTCTTAACTTGTTAACATGCATTCAATTCCTAAGTTTTTAACACCATATACCTTAGTATAGGTAGCATAGGAATATCTTTAATACACTTATAAAGTGTACACACATTACTCCTTTAGGTCCCCGAACAATTGAAGTTCAAAACCTAAATCACTATCAAGAACCTTGAACTTCATGCATGCACCGACCTATATAATACTAGGCTGATCTGTGTGCGCGCGCCATTAGCAGCGATAACTTAACTCTCGGTCTCGGCTGCAAGGCTGAGACAGGCAGTGGTCTTCTTGCACCATTTAGCGATAACAAATACCTCAATAACCAAGCATATGGCGACACAATTTTACACTATATATGTTCAAAGCCGCCACGGCTGCTGCACCTCGGCTTCTGATTTCAACAATTTTTAAAAATTTTGCAAAATTCCCGGGGCCGCAACTTCTTCGTTATAAGCCCGATTTGGTCCGTTCAAAAGCCTACACGTCATAAATGAGATACTCTACGCGTTCAGATAAAAATTCAACACTTTCAAATCCAATAACTCAAAATTCACTATTGAGTTCATTTTCTAGACGTTCGTAAACGTTAATGAGCGTTCAATACTCGTTTTCTTCATTTTAAGTCAGAATCCTACGATTCTCGAACCCACAACTCTTAATCACCTTATCTCACGTGTTGACATTGAAAACCAACATTTTCAATTCTCACGGCAACTTTTGACCCTTAATCCGGAATTCAACGTTTTCGACGTTTAACGTCTATTTCCGTGAAATCCGCCATAACTTCGTTACTAGCGTTCTCTAAGCCAAATCACTTGAAATACTCCATGTATTTCATATCTACATCCTAACCAAACAAGATGCATATATTAACGTATTGATGGAGTTTAATCGTTTATAAATAATTGATCTCAACAAACAATATTTTCATGGTTCAAAACTATATTAAACCTTATGATTCTTATAATCTCATGACTTGTAGAGATTGAATCTATGGTAAGTCATCTTTAATCCCTCATACAAGATATATACCACCCATTCTATGATTCTCTAAGATAAAAGAAAATCTAAAAGAGATGGAAATGAGAAACAAGAAGTATTACCTCAAGAACTCTTATGAAACTCTCTTGGAAAACTCTAAGATCAAGCTTCCAAAGTGAAGGATTTGTAAGTCTAGCTCTTTTTCTCTCTCAAATAATCTAGGTTGGAAATTGTAAAACTCCCAAATGAAATAATCTAGCCTCTTATTTATAGGAAACTAGAATGGAGGGTAATTTGGACTTTAAACCACAAACCTCCTTACTATTCATGTGTGGTCACCAAGTAAAATACTTGGTGACCAAGCCTCAAACTTAGCTTGCACACCAAGTGGCCGGCCCACCTCTTGCCATGTGACATCCCATGGGTTGCCCCATAGTTTTTACCCATTCGATAACCCACCGATTCGATCCACGGTTCGGTTTTAATGAATTGGGCTTAACTAACTTAAAATTGGGCCTTGACTTGGGCTTAACCCATCAATCTCTTTGGGCTTGTTCATTCAATTGATTGGGCTAATTCTAATCCAACACAATTAAATTAGTCATTAAGTCTTAACTTAATTCTATAATACGAATCGTATCGCATACATACAATTCACGTATTCTCTCCGTATACTACTCGTATAATAATCGTATTATCCTTCGTATTTACTCAACGTATTATATATAGATACTAAATAGTATCATAAATGTATAACACTCGCATTAACCCTAACGTCATTCCTTCTACGCATATTATTTCCTTCTCGGAAATCAATATAATCAACCCTTAGGTTTTAAGTCCGCAGGCGAAAACTGTGTTTGCCATAAATGAAATATCATCAGATATTCCATCTAATCTCAATATTCTATCATCATGAGTTTCTCGGAATTTCAAAATAATTCCCCGAACAGAAACGGATGAATAGTATTTTTACGGAAATTTCTCGGAAAACACTTATTTTCATCTTGGAAATTCCAAACAAATAATTCTAGCACAAAGCAAGAATACTAACCACGTTAGCACATTCTAGGTCATAGAACGACCTTCACATAGCTTACTCACATAATAATCAATTAAATTCATTTAATTCACATAATCAAATAAAAATTTAATTGTCATAAAAATCGATTTTCTCTCGTTACATTCTCTCCCCTTATAAGGATTACGCTCCCGTAATCTTAGCTTATAATTACATAAACAAATGAGGAAAATCTTCCTTCATTTTACTCTCGAGCTCTCACGTTGCTTCTTCAGCATTGTGGTTTCTCCATAACACCTTCACTGAAGGTATTACCTTATTTCTTAAAACTTGTTCCTTCCTATCAATAATTTAAATTGGAAGTTCCTCGTAGGACAAGTCTTTCTCTATTTGGATAGATTCATATTCTATCACGTGTTTATAGTCCGGTTTATAAGGACGCAACACTGACATATGAAACACATTATGAATGTGTTCCATCTCTGGAGGTAAAGCTACCTCTACTACCCCTCTTGAAATCTCAAAAGGTCCTACAAACCTTGGACTTAACTTCCTTTTCTTCCCAAAACGTATCTTCCCCTTCCAAGGCGATACTTTTAGAAAAACAAAGGATCCTACATCGAATTCTCTCTTTTCTCTGTGAGAACCTGCATACTTCTTCCTATCTTGAGCAGCAACTAATCGAGTACGTATTAACTTCACAATGTCCGCTGTCTGCTGTACCATCTCAGGTCCCAACATCCGACATTCACCCACCTCATCCCAACACAATGGAGTTCGGCATTTCCTTCCATACAACGCTTCGTAAGTCGATATGCCTATACTAGCATGAAAACTATTGTTGTACGAAAATTCCACCAACGGTAGATATTCGTCCCAACTCCCTTTGAAATCCATAACGCAAGATCTTAACATATCTTCTAGCGTTTGAATTGTCCTCTCACTCTGACCATCCGTCTGAGGATGATACGTCGTACTCAATCTTAACTGCGTTCCCATTTGCTCTTGCAAACTCCTCCAAAAGTTCGATGTGAATCGTGGATCACGATCTGGCACAACTGAAACAGGTACTCCATGTCTGGAAATAATTTCCTTGACATACAGCTTAGCTAACTGAGCCAAGTTATACTTGATCCCTATTGGTAGAAAATGAGCCAATTTTGTCAATCGATCCACTATCACCCAAATAGCATCGTATCCTTTTCTGGTTGTCGGAAGTCCCACCACAAAGTCCATTGTGATGTGTTCCCACTTCCACTCTGGAATTTCTAACGGTTGCAACAACCCGCTAGGTCGTTGGTGTTCAGCCTTAACTTTTTGACAAGTTAAGCACCTACTAATGTATTCCTGCTATCTCCCTCTTCATGTTTGGCCATCAAAAGTCCTGACGAAGGTCTTGATACATCTTCGTGCTACAGGGATGTATCGAGTACCTCGAACTATGAGCCTCCATCATTATTTCCTCCTTTAATTTGGGATCATTCGGAACCCAAATTCTTCCTTCAAAACGAAGTAATCCCTCCTTATCGAGGTTAAACCTAGTCTTCTCTTCATCTTCTACCCTCTTCTTCATCTGCTTGCATTCCTCATTGCTCGATTGTACTCCCCTAACCCGCTCCACTATGGTCAGTTGGGTTTCCATGGAAAATAACATTTCCACCGCCTCCTTCGGTAACTTAACTTCTAATTCCATGCTTTTCCATCGCTGTTATTAACTCATTCTGAGTTGTTAACATTGACAATTTCTCTCTACCCTTCCTACTTAGCGCATCGGCTACTACATTTGTTTTCCCTGGATGATATAAAATATCACAGTCATAATCTTTTATTAACTCTAACCACCTTCTCTGTCTCATGTTCAACTCCTTCTGTGTGAAGATATATTTCAGACTTTTGTGGTCCGTGTATATCTCACACTTCTCACCATAAAGATAATTGTAGAGTCCCCGAATCCGGATACTTGAAACCCAAACTCGGTACTTTACGATACCATTTCTATGAAGCGAATTTTACTAATAATAATAATAATAATATAAATTTCAAACTTAACTTACATTTATCGTAGTCTAATCCCAAGTACACATAACCTTTACTATATTCTTTACATGATATATAATACATATCATTAACTTAATACTGATCTATCTATTACAAAAGATACCAATAACATATTCTGTTTGCTTTCCTTTTCACTTGTTCCTGGCCGAGCCTTCTAGCTTTTTACACTTAGCTGAAAACATTTAAGCCGTTAAAATCGTTGTCAGATCTGTTCTGGGTTTTCTGGGTAACCCAGAAACCCAGTCAGCTTCGAGTTGACATATTGTGGCTTAAGGATCTAAGGGTTCCGATTGATTTAATGGTGATCTAATAGTTCAAAGTTGTAGTATATATAACAGAGTACGTATAACATTCATCAAACCAGTTAAACTATATCAGAATCATAATTTACAATCCGGTCAACCCATGTCAGAAAACCTGTTCATCCTACTTCTGGAAATTCCAGAAATGCCAAAAATAGTTCAAGTTGTCTACTTTGACCACTTGTTACGTTCGATACGTTCATTGTTTGTGGGGGTTTAAGACATTAATCTACAGTCCACATTACCAGATACAACTTGATTACCAAAACTTCAACCAATAATCATCAAGGATGTCGATCGGTAGTTCAAAAGTCGACGACGCTGGTTTTTAGTTTCTGGGTTGCCCAGAAAGTACCCGGTCAATGCCGGTCAACGGTATTTGACCGTGAATAACTTTATTTCCAGAAATCAAATAGCTATTCTACCACTTGGATCTTAAAGACCATATACCAAGCTACATAACCCAACACTTAAACAACAAAAACAATAAACACAAAACGATCTACGTTACGACATTTGATGTCAGACAACAGAAATACATTTTCCAGAATTTTGAAAATCATTGATTTGAGTATTTAGATGTTATGGACTTGCAATATACCGACCCAGATCATTAATTTAGACTACAAACAACATATTACAACATCAATTCACAAGATCTAACAACAACTTTTGGACAGAAATTCAAGGTAGGGTTTTATACCTTTGATGAATAAATTTTTGATTTGTTGTTACTGATTTGCTAAGGTGTTCGTGGGGCTTGATAAAGGAACTGAAATGCCTTAGGAAATTCGTGGGTTTGAGAGAAAAGGGACTTGGTTGAGTGTTGGACAAAATTTAGTAAATAAATGCATTTTCTCTCCTTCAATCTATTTATGTACAAGCTAGATACATGAATGGTCGAGCTAGAGGCTTGTGTGTTTGTCCATTTTCAAATAAGAAGTGGTTGAAGTTGTTCAACAACTTAACCTATTGTCAAAACCTAGCCTAGCATTCCATAATTCAATTAGGGGCATAATAGACTTTTAATAATTTATTTTAATGGAAAAATGAAACTTGTCAAACCCTTAGGGTTTAGGGTTTGATTTAGGGCTTAGGGTTTGAGCCATTTTAGCAAAAGTCTAGGATTTCTAAAATTAGAATTTAAAAATAAATAACAATTTAGTTTCTAAAATTAAGAAATTAAGGTTTGCTAATTAAATTGAATTAATAATTATGTTATACAGGATCATTAGGGTTTAGTATCATTAATCACAATTAACGTTGCTAATATAGCAATTAGGGTTCATACTTTTAGTAATTAGGGTTACAAAAATGCATTTAGGGTTTCTAATTATCAAATTAGAATTCTATGTATTAGGGTTTTAATTTCTATATCACCGGTCGTTAATCACATTATTGTGATTACATAACGGCTTTAACAAATTCTCAAAGTCGTGAATGACTTTCGCTTTAGGTTTCAATTCAATTAGGGTTTTCCATAAGCAAATTAGGGTTCCAAAATTATAATTAGGGATTATAATATATAAAATAATAATAATAATAAGGGTTTTGAATAATTACAATTCTCCCTAATTAGGGTTAATACATATAACACCAATCACAATCACATTAACATGATTACATAATGATCTTAAGCCGCATATTCTATTTAACTTAGGGTTTTCCACGATAAACTAGGGTTTTCAAATCTTTGCACCATTATACATCATAATTGACCAACCATTGACAAATCCATCATACATATATATATATATATATATATATATATATATATATATATATATATATATATATATATAATATTATTATCATTATTCCTTATCTCAGAACCAAACTTAGGGTTTATTAGACTAGTATTTAGGGTTTATAAAAATATTATTAGGGTTTAGTCGTAATATATTAAAACTGTTCCACACATTAACATTACACATATAATCATACATATCTGTAACACTGACAAATAATAATATAATATTATTATTCTCATTCCTTGATCAAAACCCAAAATTAGGGTTTGGATTCCATATCTGATTTATCTTTCATATATAACCTTAATAATTAAGTTAAAATAATTAACTTAACTATTCTGAAATAATTTTATATAATAACATAAGTATTATAAAAATTCTATAATCATATCATATAAAATAATATAATTATCCTATTTTCTTGGAAAATAAACATTAAAAACATTTTTACTATAAAATTAATTAGTATTAAAAATATAATTGATAATTATCAATAATTCTAAAATAAATTTATTTGCAATACTTAATGTAATAAATAAATTTTATTTATCACACATATAATTATAATTACACATTACCTTGACACATATCATTCATATTTATTTAAAAAAAAAAAAATTATACGCAAAATTTATGATTTATTTATATAGAAAATATCGGGTTGTCACAATAATGCCTCCATATCTTTAAGACAAAAACTACAGCTGCCAATTCCAAATCATGAGTAGGATAGACCTTTTCATAATCCTTCAATTGACGTGATGCATATATAATGACTTTGCCATGCTTGCGTGAGACACCTAACCAGATCCTTTATCACGAAGCATCGTCGCTATACACTACAAAATTCCTGTATCTTCGGGTAAGGACAATACAGGTGCCTCACTTAATCTCTTTTTCAACTCCTGAAAACTGTTTTCACATTTTTAAGTCCACACATACTTCACCGACTTTCTTGTCATATTTGTCAACGGAGTAGCTATTATAGAAAAGTCCGGAATGAACTTTCTGTAGTATCCCGCTAACCCTAGAAAACTCCGAACCTCAGTTGGCATTTTCGGTTGCTCCCATTCATTAACTGATTCTACTTTTGCCGGATCTATGGAAATGTCATCCTTATCAATAACATGCCCTAGAAACTGTACTTGCTCAAGCCAAAATTCACACTTCGTGAATTTCGCATACAACTTCTCCTTCCTTAGTGTTTCCAACACTATTCTTAAATGTTCTGCATGATCTTCTAGCGTCTTTGAATAGACTAGAATATCATCAATGAACACTACGACAAACTTGTCTAAATATTATTTGAACACCCTGTTCATCATATCCATAAATGTGGCTGGCGCATTAGTCAACCCAAATGACATTACCAGAAACTTGTAATGACCATAACGAGTTCTGAACGCCGTCTTAGGTACATCCTCCTTCCTCACCTTTAACTGATGATACCTCGTGCGCAAATTTATCTTAGAAAAATACTTTGCCCCTTTCAACTGATCAAATAGATCATCGATCCTGGGCAATGGGTATTTATTCTTAATTGTTAACTTTTTCAACTCTCGATGGTCGATACAAAGTCTTAACGACCCATCCTTCTTCTTTACAAACAACACCGGTGCTCCCCAAGGAGACACACTCGGTTGAATGTACTTCTTATCTAATAGTTCTTGTAATTTAACCATTAACTCCTTCATCTCAATTGGCGCCATCCGATATAGTGCCCTTAAAACTGGTGCCGTTTCCGGTAACAGATCAATTACAAACTCCACCTCCCTGTCCGGTGGAATACCTGGTAACTCCTCCGAAAATACATCCGCAAACTCTTGCACTATAGGTATCTGGTCCAAGGATATTCCCACTCTTTGGGTATCCACAACATGGCACAGATAACCTACACACCCTTTTCAACATCTTCCTAGCTTGTGTCATAGACAGACAACAAGAGCGTCTCGGTGATACTACCGAAGAACACTACCTTGGTTTTCTTAGAAAGTCGAAGGTTTACACTTTTCCTATGGCAATCTATAATCGCCTTATGGTTAACCAACCAATCCATACCAAGAATTACATCGAATTCTTTTAACCTTATCGGTACTAAATCTACCGATAACTTATTCCCTCTAATTTCTACGCAACAGTCCTTATGAATGTGTTCAATGGGGATTATCTCTTCGTTTACTACCTTAACGTCTAAAGGTATAGGTAACTCCTCGAGGATTAAACCTAATCGCTTAGCAAATTCACATGCTATAAAAGAACAAGTAGCTTTTAGTCAAATCATAAGCATTTATCTTATTGAATAGGAATGATACCTCCATTACATCCGATTGATGCAACCGCATCTTGGATATCATATTAAACGTCTGAAATTGAGGGTCTACCCAGGATGGTGTTGGTCCAGTAATGGCTAATTTACCACTACCAGAAGTCTTATTCCCCTCTAAACCCTTCTTCGGGAAATTTCTTGCCATGTGGTCCATTGACCCACAGACAAAACATCCCTAGTTCTTCTTAGGGTTAGGACAGTTGGGTGACAAATGCCCCTCCTACCCACAGTTGTAGCATACTGCTTTCCCCTTTAAACAGACTCCCATGTGAGGCTTTCCGCATGTCTTACATGCTTCCGTCCTCCGTTTGGGATCTCCCTGCTTTACCCCGGTATTCCCAGGGTTAAAACTCTTTCTCTTTGGCAAGTTGCTGGTTCTGCTGGCAACTTCAGCCTTACTACCTCCCTCTAACTTGCTCCTGATCTTTCGCTCTTTGTGGTACTGAGACAATGCCTCATCACCACCTTCAGCTATTATCGCCTTTTCCAGAATGGTCCCGTAGGAAGCACTCTGAAAAACCGATATCCTACTATAGAGTCAGTGTTTTAAGCCCTGCTCAAACCTGCGCGCCTTTCTCTCTTCTGTATCCACCTGGTGTGGAGCAAATCTCGCCAATTTGTTAAACTTGGCGGCATACTGGGGAACTGTCATATCCCCCTGCTTAAGTTCTAGAAACTTAATTTCCATCCTACCTTGCATGCTAGTAGGGAAATAGTTTTCGAAGAAAACCTTCTTAAATTGTTCCCACGTAACAGCCTCTGTTCTAGCCCCACCCTGGTGAGCCTCCCACCAGTAGTTGGCTTCCCCCTTCATCATGTAAGTCACAAAAGAAGTATTTTGCGCCTCACCTACGTTTGTTATCACAAACGCCTTTTCAATCTCTCTAACCCATGTCTGGGCTTCTAGTGGGTCCGTCGTTCCTCGGAACTCGGGAGGACCCACACTTTTAAAGTCCTTAAAGGTAGTTGTTCTTACTACCCCAGGAGCTACAGGAATCCCACCCCCACTTGGTTAAATGCAACCGTTAATAAATTAACAAACTCTTGCATAGGGTTATTAGGACCCCCCTGATTCTCATTATGAGACTCGACCTCTTGGTTACGTTGTCTCCTTCTCGGCGGCATAATTCTGATTAAATAAATAAAGCTTCGTTATTATCTATTTAACTACTCGATTATCATTCTCAATCAACAACAACCATTCATACCACAACAAGCACATTTAATAAAATCTTCATTATATAAATATGCTTTCATAGTCAAAACTATTTACATCATATTCCCTTAGCCAAAAGCTATACTATCCCGCGATTTCCTTCTACAAAAATTGGGATTTACAAAAAGACTACCCTTAAATTATACAAAAGAGGGTTTTACGTCACTACTACATACAAAAAGATCTAATGATCTATTAACATTATCGAACGGCATTCTCATATTTCTGATTTGCCAGAATCGACACTATATCTCGACTTATGGTATGTTGAGTCTGTCCTGACTCAATAGAATAACAAGCAATTTTCAGCTTGAAATTCTCATGAGCGCATTCGTGGATGCATGACATCCTAGCTATCTTCTGGTCTTTTTCAACCAGTTTCTTTTGAAGCTCTAGGACCTCATCCTTATAGTCACGAGCTTTATCTCATCATAAGCACTTTCTCGTGCGTACTCGACTCAAAGTCCGCCTCTGCATTCCCCTTCCTCATATAAAGCGATTATCTCCTCATTACGAGTTTCTATCACGGTCTTAAAATGCACATTCCTATCCAACACGAGAGCATACAATGCTCTCATTGCATCCGGAGGTGTCGGCTCTGATAGGCACCACCAGTGATAACCGATGTCACCTCCATTTCCTCCTCCACGTCTAGCATCTCTTTAAGGTATGATGCTAACCCCATGGTCTCCTCGAGCATTCCTCCTCGAGATGTACTCCTCAATGTACGAGTCATCTAAAATACAACTATCGGTACCTCCGCCACTGGCATTGGTACTATCTCAACTTGGTTAACTGAGTCCTCACTTATCATTTCCAAGTTTCTAAACACCAAGCTATCGGTTGACATCTACAAACACATAACACGTTGATTAGTACATAATATACAATAGTATAAGCACAAATCACATTTAATATCTTTAACATTAATTTCCATCTTTTAATCCTTTCGATACTGAGTTATCTCAATACCTTATTAATTCAATGGACTTGAATTTTATTCTTCGAACTTTACCTTCCTTACGAGGTTATTAGCCTAAGGTTTTCCCCCCTTAAGTTTTATAACCTAAGGCTTTGATACCAACCTGCGACGCCCCCAAATTCGGGTATCTTCCAACCCGACATATGGTTCTCCACTGTACTAACATCCATACAATCATTCCATTGAAATACAACAAAATGAATGTAATTACTATCTTCTTATTACAATCAAAGTATAATCCTTCCCAAGTTGCATAGAGAAGGACTGCTTCAGGTTGTCAATCCTGTCGGAGGGGACTTTGAGTTTCTCTTCATTTGCCTTTTGTGCTAGTAGAGCTTCAGCTTTTTGATCATGTAGAGCCTTGAGATAGATGTGATCTCTTTCTCTGATTTTAAGGGATACATCAGCCATTGTCTCTTGGAGTCTCTCTTGAACTAAATTATCTTCTGTTGTCGTCAGCTTCTTTGACTCTTCAGCGAATAGAGATATTTTCTCAATCAGTTCATCAGAATTTTTTATTAGCTCCTTCTCGACAGATTTTTAATCATCTGGTTGGACAGCCCCTTTTTGAGTATCAGATTGTACTCTACGATCTGCTTCCTTGGACAGATTTTTGAAGGTGTTGAGAATCTGAAGAATTGTTGAGTTCCAATCACTGGTTGAGGATGAAGGACTGTTAGATAGTTGTGCTTGGGCAGATGGAGATATCTGATTTTGGACTTGATCATCATCAGTGGTAGAGTGAACAGACTCTACGATTAGTGTCTCGACCATATTCCTTTTTCCATTAGAGTCCACTCTACGATCATAAGGAATATAATGATTTTCAGTATGTCGGTAGATTTTGTAGTGGGGTTTGTCATTGATCATCATGGTGGCAAACTTCTTTACCCTAGGGAAGTTTTGTGACACCAACTCTAGATTTAGAAACTGAGAATAGCACCAACTGAAGTAGCTCTCATCAGCATTAGTATGTGCCTTCCACCATGTCATCCACGAGAAGAACCATCTCATCAGAAGGTCTTCAGAGTCATACAGTATTATTGTGCAGTCTAATTCCATGTTTTTCCAGTTGTGAAGTACTTCATCTGTGGTCATTCTTACCACTCGAGGTTGTTCATTTCCTTGATTTATCCATCTTGCTGGTGGTTCTGCTGGTGGCTCATTAAAGACTTCCACCACTATTCTTCTGCTAATTCTAGCTAGAGAGAGAACATGATAGTATTCTAGTTCTTCTGATTCCTGATGTGTAGAATCAAAATCCTTCTCCAGTTCCTCTCTCTCTGAGCCTAAATCATTCTGATCAGATTCTTCAATGAATCCTTCTTGTCGGTTTTCATTTTCAGAACCTTATTCAGCAATATCTTCCTGAGATTCATTCTCTTCATTTCTGATCCCATCTTCAGTATCCTCTTCCTGTGATTCAGATTCATTATCACTTAATTCAATGACAGCATTAGAGTGATCACTTCTCCTTTTGTAGGCAAATTGAGCTATCAAATGGTGACTCCTTCTTCTTCTTGGGGATTCGGTTATGGGTGAATCAGATACTTCTTCTTCTTCAGACTCTGAGGTCTTTGAGTTAGCACACGAACTTTCTTGATTTTCATCAATGGTGGGGGCATCTCATTCTTCTTCAGAATCAGTATCATTTGATCCATCATCTGGGTTGGTTGGAGCATTTGCATTTGGAGATGCGGTTTGGTCAACTTGTATTTTGTCTTTATCAGCAGAGTGAATGCTCTAGGGGCTTGTGCATTCTTCTTCATCAGCAGATTCTGAATTTTCTTCCTTTAATCCAGCTTCACCTTCATTGCTAGATTTGGCCTGTGGGGGCTCAGTCTTTTCTTCTTCTAATTCTACGTCCTTTTCTTTATTAAACGTACCTTCATGGTGAGTTGAAATTGGACTGTCTATCATCTTAGCTTTCTTGCTGGATGGCCTTTGAAGTAATCTGTTACTTCTTCTCTTAGTGGTCTCTGTAGCTGAGACCTTTTCATCTTCAACCTTGTCTACTGTGGATAGACTTTTTGGAGAGGCCTCAGCTTTACTCATGCTCTTGGATTTCTTCCTGGCTGGTGTTCTTGCCGTTGGTACAGAATCATCAGATTCAAAATTTTCTGTCTCTTTTGCCTTCCTCTTTTTTGCAGAGGCTTTGCTACTGCTCCCCGTTATCAACCTTCTATTCTCCTTTGGGTTTTTCTTCCAATTTACGAACAGTTGTGGAGACATTATCTTGTGAACATTAAGGATTTCACCATCATCATCCTTAATTTTATTCTTCAACTTTTCTTCGAGGATGATACTTAAGAATCTTCCATAAAAACCTTTGTGAGTGGTTTTTTGCGCTTAATCTTTTCTTTTCTTCCTTATCCAACCACTTAGACATATGATCGAAGCGGGACATCTCCAAAGTTGATGTGTTCCTTCAAGACTATGGCGCGATATGATCTTCAATGTTGGTCAATCACGATTATCATGTGCAATGTCTTTGCATAAGATACATTTCCCCACGATTTCAAGATGAAGAACTCAATTCTTGAGAAACTCCTTTTTTCTTCATGTCCTTCAGACTAGGGTTTCTTCTGTACTGCATAATCTTCTTAGCTTTTTCTGTGTCAATCTCTTTTAGGCTTTTCAGATTTCGGTCAGGAAGGCCTAAGCATTGATTGATGTCAGAAGAGTTTAGTTTCAGAATCTGACCTTTAACCTTAGTGGAGAGGATTCCAGAATTTATGGTTGCGTTTAAATGGAACTCCTTGACCAGGTCACCATATATTCATGTGTTTTCCTCAAGACATTCTGAGAACCTGACCTTCTTCACAAGTTCAAGAATATCTCTGAACTTCTTTTCGGATTTTTCGACCGTCTTGGTTCTTAGCTGAATGCCAGTGATTACTCGCCAATCTGCCATTTGAGGAGTTCGAGGAATATGGGTGTTGGTTTTAGGAAGTCTCGTGAGAGATAGTTGACTATGATTTAGGTAAGGATTTGGAGGGTTAATGGATTCAGGAAGTGAACGGGCTTTTAGGGTTTGAAAATGAGAGGGAAGAAGTTTTGATAGTTTCTAACAACTGTTTGTAGATTTTGAATTTGTCTTTAAGGCAGTTTCTTCTATCCCTACAAATGCTGTGATGTGTCACCCAGTCATTGGTTGCACGATACCTAGTAACAAGCTGTAACTCCCCAGTAACATGTCAATTAGCTGTCTCTTTTAGAAGAGTGGACATTTGATTGATGTGGATTGACCTTTGACCTCTTGAGTTTGTAGAGTAGCATGATAGGATAGCTATTGACTCTACATTTTCCTTTGTTGACTCAACGATCAATTCTCTGAAAGATGTTGCAGTGGATGATTTTGACATTTCTCCTCATGTTGAAACTGCAAAGCTCAACCACTGATGTACCCCAAGCCAGTTTGGACACTTAAGTTCTGATGTGCATTTGTAAGATGTCTTTCCAAACTATGTTTGAACTAATCTCCTCATACTTTAGAATGGTAAAGAAATTGTCTCGTTCTTCTAAGCTCCTCATGAGCTAGTGTCTTCTGGTAAGTCTGCGATCGTCGAGTCTACTTCTGCGATTGTTGAGTTTTCACTACAATCGTTGAGATTGCATCACGATCGTTGAGTTCTCTTAAAACTCTATTCTACAATCGTTGACTGACTTGGTCCTTGAGATGAACTTTACTAAGTATTCCTTCTGGGTCAAGGTAGCTCAGGAAGGGCTAACCTCTTAGAGTGAGCTAAGGGTCAGGTTTGTCCCTGAGGCGCTTTCCAGATGAAATACTTTAGAAGTGATTTGCACTGATATCTTATTTGACCTTTTCTGTTGGGGAGTCCCTCTTCCAAATTTAGACATTTGTACTGGATGCAATTGTGGTGTCCTCCCGCTCTTGCACTACGATCAGATGTTTGATCGTAGGTACTCTACGATTTTGAGTTGCGTGGCTGAAAGGTTATCAGTAATACGTTTTGAGACGTTCCTACTGACTATGGATCTTTATTTGGTTCATCAACCACAAAGTTTTGGGACTTTGTAGCTGGTACACAGCTTCATAGTATATCTCTGATGGTTTAGAGCTTACATCTTCATTAGCAAATTCTTCGCTCCCCATAGTTGATGTTGTCTTCTCAGAGAGACCTAAGTTCTTCTTCTTCATGTGTAGCAGAAGGCAACCATGCATATCTCATTCTGGCTGAAGTCATTAAATCTTCTTGTATCGTAGAAATGGGCATTTTCAGGGTTGATCATTCTACGATCATTTGACAGCACTACGAACGTAGTATTCCTTGTCAGTTTGTGCTTGCTGAGTTCTGCTTCCATAATGAGTTCCTCATGATTGATGCTCGATGATCCTCTGTAGTCAGCTTCCTTAAGGATTATTCTCTTATGAGATGCTTTGCATGATTGAACATATAAGACCCTTTTCTTCTTTTGTTGAATGGCCTGCTTCCATACAAAGATCAGCAGTCATGTGAGCTTTATTCAGATTAGCTCAGTAGGTCTTCAAGAACAGGCTTTGACATTTAGGAATTTTATCAGAATCATTTCTGAACAGTCTTAAGCCTTCTGCTGGTTGAATCTTTCTTGACTGAAGTCTTCTGCTTTAGCAATCCTTAGTGTGGTCAGATAGACCAAGTACCTGCAGGTTATAAATTTCTATTTTTGGTACCCATGGTTAAGTGGGTCCTGCTAGGTTAGTTTTCTAAATCCATGTTCCTCATATATTTAGATAATCATCATATTGATCACCAATAGTCATATTCATGCATGTAACTCATTTAGATAATACATTTTGAGATGCATGAAGGTGAGTGTGTGTAAGATTTGTTATTTTAATAAAACACTCTTTTTCTTTGATGGTTTCATCATTTGCTAGGTTATGTTCACATGGTTTAAATGTTCACAGAGTGAGAATCAACTCTACGATTTATTAGCATCTGGTTGATTCATGGAGGTGATCAGTTTCTATGAATCTTCAAAATTTTCTTGTAGATCTGATCATACTATGTGTGTCATTAAACACTTAGACCATAGGACGTACGAAGCACATTAACCCATCAACAAAGATTTCTTCACATTCAATCGACCTGTGAGGCTCTTAAAACCATTTCAGGTCTCTTTCAAGTTATCATCTTCAACCTAAAACTTGGATGGAGAGAAAGTTTATAGACATTTGAGTTTCCATTATCAGTGTACTTTCTATCTTCACCTTTTAGATAGATTATGAATACTTGAAGGAAAACCTCATTATAGTTCATAAGTAAGGTGCAAATATGATGCTCATATCTATATTAGTGAGGAACCGTACCTTTTTGCTGTTAGTTTCTTAACAATCATTAGATATTCTGAGTTTAGGCATTGATGTGCATGTTTTTTTTTCATTTGATCTTGACAGCTAGTTACTCTAGTTGATCTCCAGTCAATCAGTCGTGGTCTTGAAGATACAAGTTAAGAGAGTGTCAGCATTTCTAATTTCTTTGACATCCTTGAGTTCACAAGGTTTACATCCAGCTGCAGGTTGGCCAGACACATGTTTGAGAAGTTCTTTTTTCTTTTCTGGATAAGCATTACTTAACATGTATGGCCTTTTCATCTTTTCAGGCTGGTGGATGTTTGAATCTTTTCTGTTGATGTCTCTTGAGCTTTCTAACCTTGTCTTCAGACAACAAGGTTGACAGCGAGCAAGGATTGGTCTTGTTGATATGGCAATCAAGAACATGGACCAATCTGAGCAGCTTCAAGTGTATATACACATTTACCTGTACACAACATTTCCAACGTGTGAGCTCATCTGAATACAACAAGCGACTTACTACTAAACTAAGTTTAGAACAATGTTTGTGCCTAGGATCAGACTCAAAGCGATTAGCTTTTGAATATAGTATGAGAACCTGCTCTAATACCAATTGTTAGTTCCCAATAGGCACAATAGATCTAGAAGGGGGGGGGGGGGGGTTTGAATAGATCCTTTTTCTTTCAAATACTTTTCTGATTTATTTTGTATTGCTAATAATTTAGCATGTGACAAATATAAGAATCTTTTCAAGCACAGCGGAATAAGTAAAAGATCCCATTCATTGATATATTCATAATCATACATACATTATTCGTAGAGTTAGTTTAGTGGTAAGCATTTAAAACATACATAGCAGTTATAGCAGTTAATGTACATAATGTAAATGACATAAAGTAAAAGACACAAGGGTTTTAAGTTGTTCGAGACTCGAGCTCCTAATCCACTCTTACGCTTTCAACTAGCGAGATTTCCACTAAGGAAGGGCAAAGACCTCAATCAATAAGATTCCTTCAAGGCCAAAGACCTTGGGACTTTAGTTCACTAAGAACTCTTCAAGGCCAGCAGCCTTGGAACTTCTCTAGTTCCCTAGGAACTCTTCAAGCCCAATGAGGCTTGGAACTTCATTTAGTCCCTTCGGACAAGGACCCCTCAGGCACTGGCTTCTTGTAGTTGTAGTTGTAGTTGTTGTAGTTGTTGGTGTTGTTGGTGATGAACTGCTAAGATGTCATTAAGCCCTGAACATCTTTTGTACTTAGCAGCTTAATGTGATCCTCTTTGCTTTTAGCTTCGAGTCCGGACCACATCTTCTTTGGTGCAGCTGATCTTTACTCTCTCTTGGTTTATCTTCATCTAATGTCACCGTGTGTACATCAAGATCTGGGTTTGCTAAGTCTCTGTGCTTTTAGTAGTCTTAAATCCGGCACTTAGCGGTCCACTGAACCCTTCTTGAATACTTTGCGAGATATGGTTACGCACTTGTTCGATTCGACTTTTCGATTCATGGTGATTCGTAGAGTGGCTCTCTTGATCTTCTTTGTACTTAGCCACTTTTCTGAATGCTATCTTTTTGGCCTTCTCGGCTCTCAGCTTGGCTGCCATCTTTAGTGGCATTCTCATCTTTGTTGAGTGAAGCTTTGATCTGGTTGAGTTCTTCTTCAATGTTGCTTCACTTCCACCTTGGTAGTCTCACTGTCACTGAGACTTGTTCTATTGATCTTTGGTGGAACTCGTAGAGTCAACTATAGCATTCACCAACTCAACGATTCTGCAACTTCAAAATCATTAGCAACTCTAGGTCTTTGAAGCTCTGTTGATTTATACTACTTCCCAATCTCCCCGTTGGAACGTAGCCGTTGAAAGCTATTCAAATTGCCTCACAGATCTCGAGTTATTTAGTGCAGACTGCAGATGTGACATGACATCTTTTTCGACTTCCGACCTTTAATATGTCGCTATTTCACCAAACCCCGCCGATATCACTTTGATATCTTGGGCAGGTCGACGACTTTATTTTACCCTTCTGATTTCTCGATCAGAGGTTTTCCTTGCATCGATGCTCTCAATAAGCTCTTGTCCGAATATTACCCTTTAGATTGAACCGTTGCCAATGCTTCAGTCTTCAGCTATTCAAACTCTACGATTCTGATGCATGTCTTCATGGACCTGATCGTAGTATCTTGTTGACTGGTAGAGACACCACTACGATCTTGAGGATTGTTCGCTTGATCTTTAGTGTAGAACATCTCTTCCTCTTTTTGTGCAGTGCTTCATTACTTCTGTTTGCCTCGACTATTCTCAGGTACTGATGGCTTGATTCCTTGCTCTGGCCTCTTCTGAATAACAAGACACTTCAGATTTATGGCGTGTCCAGCTTGCTTTCTCCTTGTGATCTCCCGTTCACTTATCATCAATGGACTGACCCAATGCTTAATCACTTTAGCCTTGTTATTTAGAGGCTGACCAGTATCTCAGTATGTACTCCATCAGTTCCTTCTTTGTTTGGCAAACACTATGATACTGGTTACTTCCAAGATCGTTGTTATCTTTCCACTTGACAACCATCGCATATCTTTGACTTTCTTTAGTCGATTCTGTAAGTCTTCCTCTGATCTCTTTGTGGAAGACTTCATATCAAATGGCTTCATAACTCAATCTGGATGTTGATTGGGTTGTTGCGTAGGTCTTCTGTTAGCTTGCATGCCATTCATTGAGTGCTCTCTGGTTTCCTTCAGGTGGGACGTATCTATGCAGTGCCAACCATAGGTTTCATTCCTTTGGATATTCAGGGAGTATTTTCTCTACGATTCTGCTTTGACATTGTGAGCACATCTGTTGAGGTCTTAGTTCTGCACTCTACGATTGACTTTGGTTGTCAAGCAAGAGACACTCGACTCTGAGATCAGATCTTGACACTACGATTTCTGTCGTTGTGCTTGTTGTCTTCATCTGATCTTGCTCGACTATGATCTTTGCCTTTGGTATGATTAGTAGACTCTACAACTCTGAGTGTAGTCTACGATTCTTGACTTGGCTTTGGCAGATACTCGGTCGGCTCAGTGGCGTGTCGTCTCACGATTCTGAACATAACTTCCTCAGCAGACTACGTCCCTGAGGAAGCTTTACTCGACACACTACGATCCTTCCTCGTCAACTCTGAGATCTACTATCTTGTAGACTACGATTCTACCTCGATAGCTCTCGAGTTATTCTTGACTCTCCTGGCAGACTACGATTTCTGGTGCAGTGCTCAATGATCAGACAAGCCTATCTATTACATCATAAGATCAACCTAACATGCTTGATCTTTCTATATTTATAGTCCTTTTACATTAGTTCTTTTTAAGGACTTTACAAAGCTGTTTTACTTATGTAGGATCAACCTAACACATTTGATCAATTCATTTAAGTCCTTGTACATATGTTTCTATTATCTATCAAGGGACTTTACAACTTTTCTTAATGCAAGCATACTTGCATATTCATTCATATATATATATATATATATATATATATATATATATATATCATAATCAAATCATATATAAATAGGAATATCATTCACATGCATATTCCTGACACAATGTTCTCCGAACTTTGTTGTCATTCTATCAAAATAGATAGTCTGTTATTCTTAATTCTTATACATTCATTGTATATCTTAACTTGCAGGGCAAATTTGTTGCTCACCCTTACTAAATAAAACTTTTCAGCTAGGGACGAAGTGGCAGGAGGTGCTATAAAGAACAAGGGCAAAGGTATAGTGATAGAGTAGTTATGAATGAACATTATTATTATGTTATATTTATAAACCCTTTTTGTTTATCTAAAGGGTAAGTTTGTAATGTTAAGGTTAGATGACCTGGGATGAATGTATTAACTTTATAAGTTAATTTGGTGTAATATTCTATTCATCAATGAATGGGTAGTTAGATGATAATTATATTGTGGATCGTGAGCACAAAACTCGGGGGTCAGGTAACCCGAATTTGGGGGTGTCATAGGTTGGAATCAAAGCTGTAGGTTATAAACCTTAAGTGGGGGGGGGGGGGGAACCCTAGGATTATAACCATAAGCGAGATAAAGAATACTCATTTAGAGTACTAAGTGAGGGACTACCGAAGCGTATCGATAGTGAGATAGGTTGATACATAGTGTGAGAATTTTGTACTGTTGAAATACTAATCAAGTTGTTTAACTGACTGTAGGATGTCAGGAGAAGATGAAATGAGTACGGAGATGCCAGCGGCTATTGCACCAGTGCCAGTAGCCGAGGTACCAGCACAAAGCGAGTCAGTTAAAGAAGTGAGGAAAGATGAACCTATGGTGAATTTGGGGAGTGATCATGATGATTATCCCGAGATGTATCTGAGTGGAGATGAGGAGGCAGAGTCCGAAGAAGTTAAGGTAGAGAAAGAGAATAAGACTAAAGTTGGAGAAAAATATCAAGTATCTGCAGAAGTACAAGAACTCCGAAGTAAAGTATTTCTCTTGGAGGAGTTGTGGAAGATAGAAAGGGCGTTACGCGAAATGACCGAAGAACGGAACGAGTTGAAGGTACAGGTGGAAAGGATGAAGACTGAAGGTGGTGGATCGTCGGAGGGAACAGTCAAGCAGAAAGGCAAGAACAAGAGAAAGAGGGATCACGACAGTGATAATTCTGAAAATTCAAACCCGAAGAAGAAGCAAGTCTGTAGCAAGTGTGGAAAGAATCACGTAGGAGATCGAGTGTATGATGTGGAAAGAGGGGGCTTTCCGATAAGAATTTCTCCCTATTGGCGCGTAATTAGGTGACCAAACCCCTTTCCTCGACAGAAGTTTCTAGACATTGTTAATTATGTAAATAATAATATGAATAACTTGTCATCTTAATTATTGATTTAATAATATAAAATATTGACAATAATTGAATCAAATAACGTGAGATACTATGCAATAATTACTGTAGCAATAATTGAATAAAACTGAGTGACTTCTCACGTAAGCATCAATAATCAATACCGTGTGCTACTATGCAACCACGCATATTACTGTACTTTTACCACCAGTTATTTCAACAGTTTAACGGTAAAACTTTCGCCGTTATTTTTATAAAAAGATATTTCTATCGTTTTCTTATTCTGACAATAATTCTGTTGTGGGGTCCACCAATGATTGTGTCTTCGTACGAATATTCCCTATTAAAACGAATATTTCTCGACCAATCGAATATTATATAAAAACTTACTTACTTTGTAAAATTTATAAATATTATCCACAACTATAACATTATAACAAATTCACACCTTAATATTCAAAAATGATATTTATAGAAAATTCATCTTTATTCCTAAAAGTTGGGGTCTTACACAACGCCTATAAAGAGACGAGAACCTTGGTACAATTAATCGCGCATGGAAGTTACGTTGAATGGAACATCAATGGCACCTTGAACCCTCACTTATATGTAAGCGGTAACCTTGGTACAATCAACGATTGAAGCGTTAAAAGATGACACACACAACTATGTATTGTTATATGATAACATGAAAACTATGAACAATTCAGAAGTTCTCAAAGAACCAAAAGGAGAATAATCTCACAAGTTTTATTTATCAAAGTTTTATATCTATTACATCAGATATGTAGCCTATTTATAATAACGAAGGAAATCCTAATTCTATAAGAAAGCAAAACCTTAATTCCATAAGGAATAAGAAATCCAAAAGGAATGTAAAACCTAGCTCATAAATCAATAGGAAATTAAATCATATATAATATAACTCCTATATACATTAGAACTCTAAAAGATACTAAAATTAGCTAATTAAGGAAGTAAATCCGCGTCCAAATCTGTCAAAATGCATAAAAATCAAAACTAAAAATTGACACACCCGCCGGGGCAGGCTCTTTAGGCCTGGGAAGCCCGCCAGGGCGGCATTGGGCGAATGAGCTAGGGTAGAGCCAGAACGCACTGGGTCATCATTGGGCAGAGACAAGCCCACCGGGGTGGGCTTTTATGCCTTGAAAACCCGTCGGGGCGGGTATGGTTTTCCTGATGCGACGTCCTTCGGTAAAATGGCCATAACATTCTCGTTCGAACACCGATTGAGGTGATTAAAGAGGCTACGGAAAGAGAATGAATAGCTCTACAAATTTCATTCTTTGAGGATCAAAATATTCTGGCTGTATCAAGGTCGAAATTGAGCTTAAAGTGACTGGTATGTATTTGGAAAACTGTGACACCCCCAAATCCTAGTACTCAAGTTTTGGTGTTCACTCGCCAAAATAAATAACACATCTAACTACCCAAAAATAAATGAAACTCATAAATAAAATAGAAATCCCCCCATAAGGGTTACAACATCAAAAACAATAATAATCCCAGGTTATCTAACCTTAACACATCAAATGCGGAAACATCATGATGAGTATGAAATATGTCATATTTTTATCCCTTAATGTTTAATTTTTTGTATTTATTTTATGTCTAAATATATTTATTGTTCTTATATTTTTATTTTAAGTACAATTGAACTGTTACGTGATTTTAGAAATAATTTAAAGGTAATTCAAGTATTATTGGGGGTGACCCAATTAAACCCAAGCTAATTTAGCTCATTCAGATGCATGCAATCATGATGTGGGCCTTTCATTGCGCGGAAATCTAGTTGATATTGGCAGCTACAGATTCAAGAGTTTCAATTCTAGAAATCAAGTAAATATATTACAAATATCATGTGGGCCACGGTTTATATTACTTAGCATATTCATCATATTCATTTTCTCACAATTTGATTCATGGAAGAAGCAATGCACGGATTCCAAAATAACATTATGGCAACTAATTCATATTCAACATAAATTCAAGTGGGCCAGGGATTTATTAAATTAGTAGCCACGGTTTCAGCAGCTTGCAAAGAAGTGATAAAGAAAATATCAAGATCCATGCAAATCCCTTAGTCATGCGGCAATAGTAATGTGAACGCGGGCCAGGAATTTAATTATGCGTCAATTCTCGGATTGTTATTTTTATTAGTTTTAGGATTTCTTTTAGATTATAATTTTTTTTTAAATTAAATTTTATTTATTTATAAAAATTAATATGATTTGCAATTTCTTTTAAGATTTAGATTTCTACTTCTCATAGGATTTAGGAATTTGTCTAACACTATAAATAGAGGATGATAGTTAAGGTTTTATTCATTCAATTATCAACTATCATCTATTGGAGTCTGAGCTTCGAAAGCGTTATCGCGCTAGATTCTTTTCATTCAGTTCTAAAAGGAGGTGGAACCTTGTTACAAGTAATTAATTAATTGAGTTTTATTCCTTCTTGTATGAAATTTCTTCTGATAATCTGTTTTCATTGATTGCGTGCTAATTGATCTAATTAATTTGATATTGCCAATGTAATTAGTTTGATCATTATCATATGCTAGATTAAGATTGATATTATGTATAATTGATATTTGTCTTCATAATAAGCAACTTGGTAATACTAATTATGGACAAGCTTTTGTGTATTGCCAAAAAAACAAGTTAAACAAATCGAGCTTATGTGTTTGTTGCTTGGATTAGCCTAATTCTCTATTTCTTAATGCTTTTGTCATATTAAATCTAGAGAGCTTGTTCTATGTTATATAACAGTTGAATCTGGTGAAGAGCTTATTTCATAAAGGTGAGGACCCCTACAAACATTTGAAGGAATTCTATGTAGTGTGCTCGAACATGAAACCACATAGAATCACCGAAGATCAAATTAAGTTGAGAGCATTCCCATTTTCCCTAGCAGATTTGGCAAAGGATTGGTTGTACTACCTACCCTCAGGTTCAATACAGTCTTGGAATGACATGAAACAGTTGGTCTTGGAGAAATACTTTTTCAGCCTCAAGAGTAGCCAACATAAGGAAGGATTCTGTGGGATTAGACAATTCAGTGGGGAGACACTATACGAGTATTGGGAAAGATTCAAAAAGCTTTATTCCAGCTGTCCACCGCATTAAATAGATGAACACCACTTGATCCAGTATTTCTACAAAGGGTTGGTACCGATGGATAGAAGTATGATCGATGCAGCTAGTGGAGGAGCACTAGTTGACAAGACCCCAGAGGATGCAAGGAATTTAATTGCGCACATGGCAGCAAACTCACAACAATATGGCACTAGAACAAATCATGCACCAATAAGGGTAAGCGAGGTAAGCACTTGTGATTATGGTCAACAAATTTCTGAATTAACTACTATGGTTAAACAATTAGCTATAGGTCAACTGCCAGTTGCAAAGGTTTGTGGAATCTGTCTACAATCCAATCACAATACAGATGAATGCCCAACATTACAAGATGATTAGACTGTGCAACAAGCTAATGCAATGGGAAATTATCAGTCACAACCTCAGAGAAAGTATGATCCGTACTCAAACACATATATGAAAGTAGTATGCATACAAGCCAATCATGTATGATGATAACGCATATACTTTGTAATCAATCTTATTTATTTATTAATACATGAATTATTTATTAAAGGCATTTAATTATCTACATGGTGCTGTTTTAATAATATGTGATAAACCCATAGTTTTAAGCAATGCTTTTAGAATCATGACGAGATCATGCTAATGAGATCTAAATTCTTAGATAATTTAAAACTAAAATGTTCCCAATCAATGGATTACTAACAAGGGGATTAGTGAATCCAGATAGATTGGTACGTACGTTGCTTGCTCATTGGATGAGGATGGTTGATCTCATGATCATTTGTGTGGATACATTAAAGCAATTATGTAGGTGTTTTTTTTTTGGTTAACTGTGGGTTTCCGATCTACAGGCCGACTAATCCCCCGAGCCCGATACCATAGCCACCATGACCATTTCTGGCTTAATACTTGTTGCTAGCGGGGTTCGAATCAAGACGTCCAAGGGTTCTGGCTACTTTCAATCAATCCTTAATCATTGCGCCAAATCTCAGGTGGTTTTTTTTTTTTGCTTTATATTATTATTTTGTTAGAATAATGTAAGATAAAATATTAAAATTGTCTTAAAATAAAAAATCCCGCCTAGGCCCCACCAGGCGCTAGGCCCCCCTGGACGCCCGCCTCCCGCCTAGCGCCTTTTAGAACATTGTACATTTCCATTTCATTTCAGCAAAAGTTTTCACAATCATTCTCCTCCATGTGAAAATCAGTTAATGAAGAGTTTAGAGAGGAACTGATCCATAAAACACTACTTCAGCAGGGCCAGTCAAGTACACATGGTTGTCTTCTTCCCTCCATTCAATCTCCAAGGGTCCTCCCGACAAATCAACAGTACAACTCCTCTCGGTCCGACCCTCGAGAACTGCTGCAACAACTACTGCACATGATCTTGTTCCACAGGCAAGTGTTGCTCCTGCCCCACGCTCCCAAACACGCATTTTTACATGGGAATGGGAATAGACTTGCACGAATTCTGTGTTAATTCGGGCAGGGAACATGACATGATTTTCGAATCTCAGTCCAATATCAGCTAAATTTAATTCGTCAACCTGCAAATTATGGCTCCCGTCATTACTAAAAGTGACGCAATGAGGATTTCCCATGCTAACACATGTGACATTCCAGCTTACTCCATCAACATCTAGCCTTGATTTTACAACAGATTGATTGTTGTTCGCGGGTAACTTTGTCGGAACATCTGAGGCCTTCAGTATCGGTTCACCCATATCAACTCTAACATTCCCATCATCTTGAATTTCAGGAACAATGAGACCAGCACCCGTGTGTACAGTGAAACTTTGCTTTCCATGTATGTTTTCAAGCTCAACAATGAATTTCGCAAAGCATCGAACTCCATTACCACACATCTCAGGTTCACTACCATCGGAGTTGAAAATCCTCATAGTATAATCAGTGTCATTAAAGCCAGGTAAGACAAAGATCACCCCATCAGCACCAATTCCAAAATTTTGATCACATAACTTTATTGCTTGCTCTGGAGTAACTTTAGGCTCCACACAATCTCGATTATCAACCAAGATGAAATCGTTGTCGAGGCCATGATACTTGACGAAGTGAAGGAATCCGCTTTCTTTGCGATCGAGGAATGAAAGTTGGGAGATTTTCTCCGGAGCTTCAATGTTCATTGACGAAGAATAAATACCGAAATTAGGGTTTGGAAGAGTTGTGGCAACTAGTCTAAGAGTGTTAGCTTGGACAGATAAAGAAGCTGAAGAAGGAATAAAAGAAGAGGAGAGAGAAAGAGATCGATTAGTTTGAGAAGTAAGAGGCACTGAGAAGGCGGCGGCCATGGCCATGGCTAGGGCTGTTGTCTTGCCTTTTGCTTTGATTCGATTCTTTTTGCTCTTATTGTAGGTGCTTATTAGAGAATAAGTTCACTAAATGTGACTCGCTAAGGAATACCTAATGAAGTTTTACTTTCCTGTCAATAGGAATTCCTGTAGTGATAGTAGTATAAATGATCCTTAGACTTGAGATCATCATATTATCTTATATATAATGAATTACACTTTGACTTATTCCTTAAGACTCTTAGGGTATATCAGAGGGTATGCTTGGGTGTAATAAGTTATATATGGAGATAATGAATGATCAATAAATAATCTACCACTTCTAGTAAAAGAAGTGAAATGTCTTATGTGATTCGATAAATGACAACCCAGAAATCCTTGGCCAAGGTGGAATGAAATTAGAAAGTAGTTTCTAATTTGCATTCATTAAGAGTTGTGCATTTGGGAATTTAAATACATATAATTAAATAAAATAAGACTTGACAGTAATTCCATGTCTTATATTTAATTGGAACATTGTATGGTGGAAGGATTGAATTGTACGGTAACTATTTACTCAAAGGTTCTTTTATGATTAATGTTGAAATCTATATTATCTAGAAAGTTCTTGATCTCTAGGGAGGCTTATCCCTATTGTAGAATAAATATTATTTATTTAAATAAATTAATCGTTTAATTTATTTATTTAAATAAGATTAGAATTGTTCTAATTGATTTATTCACAACTGGTTTAATATGGAGAACCTAAAGGGTCACACCATAAAAAGGAAGAATAATTATTTAAGAAGTTAATGGCATAATCGTAATAATATATTAAGTATATTTAATTTAATCTATTTTGATAGAATAAATTAAATAGCTTAATATTTATTATTTAATATTTTGAAAATATTAAATATAAATTAATAAGAGGAGTCTTATTAATATTATTATTATTTTAATTTCTAAAAGAGTCCAAGAATTAATTTAATATAAGTACTCATTTATTTCTAATAGGATTAGGAGGCAAAATTAGTTAAAGGAGTTTAATTAATTATCCCTAATAAAATTAGGGAGCCCAATTAATTAAAGGAGTTTAATTTAATAAATAATACCTTGTTTTAATTAAATAGGGTTACCTGATATCTTTATAAGAGGAGTCTTATATCAGATATCACATATACGTAATTCCAATTGTTGGAGAGTACGCCCCCTTTTCTATAGAGATAGAAAAAATTAGGATTTGAGCCAATACACCCTTCTTCTTGAAAATTCTTCTTCCTTGGTGGATCACCTCTAAAGGCCATACACTTGGGTGTCTAACATTGATCAAAGGAAGGAATCTACCCGGAGATTCAAGGAGATCACGGAGAAGTGAGACTTGAACTCGTATATGTGGAAGCTCGTATCTACAAGGGTATGATTCCATAACTTCTTGTTCTTCGTCTTAATTAATAATATGCAAAAAGGATTATCTAGGTAATTGGTTTATGAAAAATTTTAAAATCTGATTATACTTTGCTTCCGCTATTTTTTACAATTTGATTGCTACTTTGATTTTCACAAACCTTACAGTATAACCTAGGATGGAGGGATCATCTAAATCTGAGTTATGGGAAAAAACAAGTGGCACCACCAAGATTTCCACCTGGCGTGAAGGCTTCCAACCAAATTGAACCTCAATATCAATCAAGCAAGGTCCCCCACGCTATGGGAACATCATTAGAGGATATGTTCAAAGCATTCATGGGACAGACACAATAATTCGTGAATCAGACACAACAGTTCCAGCAAGAGACAAAAACTTTGGTTCAAGATTTGAGGAACCAAGTAGGACAACTGGCTACAACTGTGGGGATATTAGAATCCAGAGGCTCAGGAAAATTACCGTCTCAAATAGTAGTCAACCCAAGGGAAAATGCAAGTGCCATAACTTTGCGGAATGGAACACAGTTAGATACACCACCGACCTCCGTAGAGTTTGAGGAGGAAGCAGCTAAAGAGGAAATAGAAAAATCCAAGGTACAACCTAACCCTTCTAATCAGCTTAAGAATATTTCTCTACCCTTTCCCCCTAGAAATTCTAAAACTACAAAGAAAGATGAACAAGAAAAAGAAATTCTGGAAACTCTTAGGAAAGTAGAAGTGAACATCCCTCTCCTTGATGCAAGTAAAAACGTGCCACGGTATGCAAAGTTTTTGAAAGAATTATGCACTAATAAAAGAAAATTGCAAAAAAAAAAAATGAAAGACTCACAGTTGGAGAAAATGTATCTACTGTTCTTTAAAGAAAAATGTCTCCAAAATGTAAAGATTTAGGAATGTTCACTGTAACACCCCCTTTCCGAAAAGGAAATGGAGGTCACTTGCAAAGCATAACAAATCTCAAAATAAGTAAACAGAGCACTAACAACCTCAAAATATTAATAGTGGTGATCCATTAATAAAGTACTAAATACAATTCTCCAAATAGAATCAAAATAATCAAAACTTAATATTCGAATCAACCTAGATGGTCAAAGGCAACACTCTCATCACACTAGCCCTGAATCACTCCTGCAAACCTGCCGGAAGAAAAACACTGCATGAGCCAAATGCCCAGTACAAATATAAAGATACAAAAGATATACGACTGAAATACAAAATCAACAGAGACAAAATATTGCCTCTGACAAAAAAAATAAAATCTCTAAAGATGTTAATAGAATATATCTGAACCAACAGAATTAATGAAACAAACAGAAGAGTAAAAAAATAATGAACTGAAATAACTAACCCAACTAATTGAACTGAACAGAAGCCAACAAAACTAATACAATAAAATAATAGGCTAAAATAAATGGCTGGGGTTATTTCATATCGATTGAGCTCAGAAATATATCTTGCCATACAAGAAAGTCAAACTAATGCCATACAGGCAAATCAAATGATGCCACAAAGGCAATTAAACTAATGCCACACAGGCACTCATACATTGGACCGCGAATCCAAATGTATTCAAATCGGATAGGTGTGTTTGGCACAACATCACAAATCCGCAGAACAGAAAACTAGGGTTAACCCATACGCCTCCCACAACAAAACACCAAATGGCCCACTTCCTCCGGAGCCCAAAACGGAGACGTCGTGGACTAATCACACTGCCATGAAAAGTGTCATGCCTCTCGTGCCAAGACGACATGCCTGTGGTACCCCCACAGGTGGTTATAGCTCAGGTATACCCTATGATATATTCAAACAAAAATACCATGCGACATAATAATTAATACCAACAAAAGGGTTCTATATGTACATGTTGAACTAAATCAAATTATATTCACAAGGTTTAGAAAAGAAGGTAGCAACATGTACCGCTCTACAATTATCAAAATAAATAGTACTAAACATGATAACCTAATTCAAAGAGTACAAATAAAAGTCATATTTATCAACTCTAAAATGAAAATAATATATTTATTTCATAGGAAACAATTATGTGAAATCATAACAGAATTCAAAATAAGGAAACAAACGAACAAATCAAATTTAACAAGAGTATCGCGGAAAGAGTACGGAATCCGTACCTGGAATAAGCAACGTAATACCCAAAATTTACACTCCATATTGTAACTCCTTAAATTCTCTCCGTTCGAGCTAATTAAATAAATTAAATAAAAAAACAAATTAATAATTTATGCGCTAAATTACTAATTTCTTTTTTTTTATTAAGACTCATATATTCCATGGATTTTATAATACCAATTGTACCGACTATATTTATTACTAAATACTTTTTGTTCCTTTCAAAAGAAGAGAAAATTATTAAATTCAAGTATTTCATAAATACGTTTTTTTACTACTTCCATCAGACTCACCAAAACTGCAATACTATTTGGCCAATTTAATACAAAACTAAAAGAAAGAAAATCAAAATAATTTTACATGAGATTTCCCTCCAAGGCATTACTTTTATAATAATAAATTATTAATTCAATTTCTTTATTACTTTATTATTATCCAATGTTGTATGGCCATTTACTGTGAAACAAGAATACTTGTTCAAATTAATTAAGTCTCATTAACATATTAGTGTGGAACAAGAACTGATTCCGCAAGTCATACATATTTACCAAAACTTAATTTATCTTTTATAAGAAAAGTACATTGAACCAACAAATCAGTGTAGTTAAACTTTTCATGAAAACTCTTCCAATTTTCGTACATTCAATCTGTTAATTAGTCTATAACATACACAAGTACATACAATTATATATGATACTATATATAATTATATAATATATATGTTGAATCATAGCCAATAAATTATTAATATTATTATCAAAAGAAAGCAACACACTATATAAAAGTTGATGACTGAATCTGAATTACCCATTTTGGTACTAATTAGCTTTTGATTGAAGGAGACTTACACATATACATACATATATAACTTACTTGTATCCAAATCAGATGGCAATCCTTGTTCCTTTATCTCACACATGTATAATCTGATCCCTCCTTTCTCTTTGATTAGCCACGACTGCTCTCTTCTGTTCTCTCTACCAATTCATAATGTAATGTTAAGTAAAAACTAGGGTTTAGGTATTTATTTATTTAATATTTTTTTAAATTATCGTAATTTTAATAGGATTTAAAATTACTCAAATACAAAATAGACCCAATTAGTATAAAAGCCCAAATTAATATAAACACATACTTATTATAATTCACATAAATTAAATACAATTTGACCCAAACATAAGAAAAGTCCAATTAAAATATGGATTTAAATATTATTTATTTATTTATTTTATTTCTTTATTTTTTTTGGGTATTACATTCACAATCCCATGCAAAATAGGAAACACCAGATTTGAAAAAGTCATGCTATATTTAGGAGCTTCAATTGTTATGCCTTTATCTGTTTATGCTGCCTTAAATCTAGGCCCTTTGAAATATACTGGTGTGATTATCCAATTGGCAGATCGTACTAACACTTACCTCCGAGGGATAATTGAAGATGTCTTAGTGCAGGTGAACGAACTAATCTTTCCTGCAGATTTTTACATTGTGGATATGGAAGATGATACATCACCAAACCCTTCCCATACCTTGTTAGGAAGACCATTCCTGAAAATATCAAAAACCGTGATTGATGTGCACAATGGGACCTTGACAATGGAATTTGATGGAGAAAAGATTCAGTTTAACATCTACGATGCCATGAGGTACCCTAATGATATAGGACAGGTTTTTGCTATCGATGTGAGAGACTCTTTAGTGTATAGAGCCTTTGAACAAATGCATCGGGTAGCATGGAGGTAGCCATCACCAATTGTGTGGATATGGACAAGGAAGATGAAATTAAGCAAACTCAAGAATTGAAGGAAATTGTGGTTGCACTACACTCATTGCCGAAATTCACAAATAATTCAGCAGTACATTCTATTTTATTTCCTGTTTCTCATCAAAATTTATTACCTTCTGTTGTACAAGCCCCAACTCTAGAATTGAAACAATTACCTGCTCAATTGAAATATGCATATTTGGGGACTAATGACACTTTGCCTGTAATTATTATTAGTAATCTAACCAAGGTGTAAGAAGAAAAATTATTGAGAGTCCTAAGGGACCATGTTACAATTTTTGGTTGGACAATACCGGATATCAAGGGTATTAGTCTTGCCATGTGCATGCATCATATATTGTTAGAGGATGGATCTAAGCCTACAAAAGATGTGCAAAGGAGATTGAATCCACCCATGATGGAGGTGGTGAAAAAAGAGGTGCTTAAATTGGTTGATACCGGTATCATCTATCCCATCTCTGATAGTCAATGGGTGAGTCCAATGCAGGTAGTACCAAAGAAATTCGGAATCACCGTTGTCAAGAACGATGATAATGAGTTGGTGGCCACAAGAATGCAAACAGGGTGGAGAGTGTGTATAGATTATAGAAAAGTGAATGTTGTAACAAAAAAAGATTTCTTTCCTCTTCCTTTTATTGATCAAATGTTGGAGAGATTAGTTGGGCACACTTATTATTGTTTTCTAGATGGTTTTTCAGGATATAACCTATCAGGAATAAGCATGTGAATGATATTCCTATTTACATATGATTTGAATGAATATGCAAGTATGCTTGTATTAAGAAAAGCTATAAAGTCCTTTGATAGATAATGGAAACATTTGTACAAGGACTTAGAATGAATTGATCAAATGTGTTAGGTTGATCCTATATAAGTAAAAAAGCTTTGTAAAGTCCTTAGAAAGAAATGATGTACAAGGACTATAAACATAGAAAGATCAAGTGTTTTAGGTTGATCTTATAATGTAATAGATAGGCTTGTCTGATCGTCGAACACTGCACCATAAATCGTAGTCTGCTAGGAGAGTCAAGGATAACTCAAAAGCTATCGAGGTAGAATCGTAGTCCGCAAGATAGTAGATCTCGGAGTTCATAGACTTCCAGAAGAGACGAGGATGAATTGTAGTGTGTTGAGTAAAGCTTCCTTAGAGCCGAAGTCTGCTGAGGAAGTTATGTTCAGAATCGTAGAGATAGCCTGCCTACGAGCCGACCGAACATCTGCCAAAGCCAGTCAAGAATCGTAGACTACACTCGAAGTCGTAGAGTCTACTAATGTCAAAGCTAATTCAAGAATTGTAGACTGCACTCAGAATCGTAGAGTCTACTGATCGTATCAAAGGCAGAGATTGTAGTCGAGCAAGATCAGATGAAGACAACAAGCACAACGACAAAAATCATAGTATCAAGATCTAATCTCAAAGTCGTAGTGTCTACACAGCCGAAGCTGAATTGTAGAGTGCAGAGCTAAGATCTTAACAGATGTGCTCACAAGGCCATAGTAGAATTGTAGAGCAAACACGATTCTCAACAATTGAGCACTCCCAGAATATCCAAAGGAATGAAGCCTCTGGTTGGTAATGCAAAGATATATCTCACCTGAAGGAAGCTAGAGAGCACTCAATGAATGGCATGCAAGCTAATAGAAGATCTAAGCATCAACTCTATCAGCATCCAGATTGAGTTGAGAAGCCATTCAAGGTAAAGTCTTTCACAAGATGATCATAAGAAGACTTCAGTTGTTGACTAAGGAAAGTCAGCATATGCAGTGGCTGTCAAGTAGAAAGATGATAACGATCCTGAAAGTAACCAGGATCGTAGTGTTTTGCTAAACAAAGAAGAAACTGATGGAGTATACACAATGATACTGGTCAGCCTCTGAATAACAAGGCTAAAGTGATTAGGCATTGGGTCAGTCCATTGATGATAAGTGGACGGGAGATCACAAGGAGAAAGCGAGCTAGACACGCCACAAATCTGAAGTGTCTTGTTATTCAGAAGGGGCCAGAGCAAGAACTCAAGCCATCGATGATCTCGAGAACAAATGAGGCAAAAAAAATGTTGAAACCTTTGCACTAGAGAAGGAAGAGGTGTTCCACATTGAAGATCTAATGAACACTCTCCAAGATCGTAGTGTTAACTCCACAAGTCAAGAAGCAACAGTCAACAAGACACTACGATCATGTCCAAGAAGATATACATCAGAATCGTAGAGTTCGAACAATTGAAGATTGAGGCATTGACAACGGCTCAATCTGAAGATTGATATTCGAATAGAGCGTATTGAGAGCATCGATTCAAAAGGACAACCTCTGATTTAGAAATCAGAAGGAAGAAATAAAGTTAACTACCTGCCCGAGACATAAAAGTGACATTTCTGATAAGGTAGGTGAAACGATGAGACCTAAGAGTCGGAGTAAAGTCGGAAAAGGTGTTATGTCACATCTGCAGTCTGCACCAAATAACTCGAGATCTGCGAAGCAATTTGAATAGCTTTCAATGGCTACTTTCAAATGGGAAGATTGGGAAGGAGTATAAATCAACAGAGCTTCAAAGATCAAGAGTTGCTGATGATTGTGAGGTTGCAGAATCGTTAAGTTGGTGAATGCTATAGTTGACTCTACGAGTTCCACCAAAGATCAACAGCACAAGTCTCAGTGACAGTGAGACTACCAAGGTTGAAGTGAAGTAGATTTGAAGAAGAACTCAAACAGACCAAAGCTTCACTCAACAAAGATGAGAATGCCTCTAAAGATGGCAGCCAAGCTGAGAGCCGAGAAGGCCAAGAAGATAGAATTTAGAAAAGTGGCTGAGTACAAAGAAGATCAAGCGAGCCACTCTACGAATCACCATGAACCGAAAGCTGAAACTGAACAAGTGCAGAATCATATCTGCAAAGTATTCAAGAAGGGTTCAGGGATTGCTAAGTGCCAGATAAAGTCTACTAAAAGCACAAAGAATTAGCAAACCCAGATGGTGATGGTGAAAAGCTGATACTAGATGAAGATGAGTAGAAAAGAGTGACGATCAGCTGTATCAAAGAAGATGTGGTCCAGACTCAAAGTAGAATGCATAGAGGACCACACCAAGTTTCTAAGTACAAAAGATGTTCAGAGCTTAATGACATCTTAGCAGCTCAGCACCACCACCAACAACAACTACAACAACAAGAAGCCAGGGCCTGAGGGGTCCTTGTCCGAAGGGACTAAATGAAGATTCCAAGCCTGTTGGGCTTGAAGAGTTCCAAGGGAACTAGAGAAGTTCCAAGGCTACTGGCCTTGAAGAGTTCTTAGTGAATTGAAGTCCCAAGGCTGCTGTCCTTGAAGGAATCTTAGTGATTCAGGGTGCTACCCTTCCTTAGTGGAAATCCTACTAGTTGAAAGCAGAAGAGTGGATTAGGAGCTTGAGTCTCTGAACCACTTAAAACCCTTTGTGTCTTTTACTTTATGTCATTTACATTATGTACATTAACTGCTATAACTGCTATAACTACTATGTATGTTTTAACTGCTTACCACTGAACTAACTTTATGAACAATGCATGTATGATTATGAATATATCAATGAAGGGGATCTTTTACTTATTCCATTGTGCTTGAAAAGATTCTTATGTTTGTCACATGCTAAATTATTAGCAATACAAAATAAACTAGAAAAGTATTTAAAATTAAAAGGATCTATTCAACCCCCCCCCCCTTCTAGATCTATTGTGCCTACTGGGAACTAACAATTGGTATCAAAGCAGGTTCTCATGCTATATTCAAAAGCTAATCGCTTTGAGTCTGATCCTAGGTACAAACATTGTTCTAAACATAGTTTAGTAGTAAGTCACTTGTTATATGCAGATGAGCTCACACGTTGGTAATATTGTGTACAAGAAAATGTGCATATACATCTGAAGCTGCTCAGATTGGTCCATATTCTTGATTGCCATATCAACAAGACCAATCCTTGCTCACGATCAATCTTGCAGTCTGAAGACCAGGCTAGAAAGCTCAGGAGACATCAACAGAAAAGAATCAAACATCCACCAGCCTGAAAAGATGAAAAGGCCATACATGTTAATCAATCCTTATCCAGAGAAGAAAGAAGAACTTCTCAAACATGTGCCTGGCCAACCTGTAGCTGGATGTAAACCTTGTGAACTCAAGGATGTCAAAGAACTAAAGATGTTGATATTCTCTTAGCTTGCATCTTCAAGACCATGACTGATTGATTGAAGGTCAACTGGAGCAGCTAGCTATCAGGAGAAATTGAGAAACTATGCACATCAATGCCTAAACTCAGTATATCTTAGATAAATGACTGTTAAGAAACTAACAGTAAAAAGGTACGGTTCCTCACTTATATAAATATGTACATCATGATTGCACCCCTTATGAACTATAACATTATTCTTTCAAGGAATCATAATCTACCTAAAAAGGTGAAGAGAGAAAGTACACTGAGGGTGGAAACTCAAATGCCTATAAACTTTCTCTCCATCCAAGTTTTAGGTTGAAGATGACATCTTGAAAGAAATCTGAAATGGATCATAATAGCATTACAGGTTAAAATAATTTTATGTGAAGAAATCTTTGCTGATGAGTTAATGTGCTTTGTACATCCTATGGTCTAAGTGTTTAATGACACACAGAGTATGATCAGATCTACAAGAGAATCTTGAAGATTCATAGAAACTGATCATCTCCATGAATCAACCAGATGCTAATAAATCGTAGAGCTGATTCTCACTCTGTGAACATTTAAACTCTATGATCATAACTTAGCACATGATGAAACCATCAAGAAAAAGAGTGTTTTATTAAAATAAAAAATTTCTCTCACACTCACTACCATGCATCTCAAAATATATTATCTAAATGAAGTACATGCATGAATATGACTGTTGGTGATCAATATGATGATTATCCAAATATATGAGGAACAGGGGTTTAGAAAATTAACCTAGCAGGACCCATTTAACCATGGGTACCAAAAATAGAAATTTATAACCTACAGGTACCTGGTCCATCTGACCACACTAAGGAATGCTGAAGCAGAAGACTTCAGTCAAGAAAATTCAACCAACAGAAGGCTTAAGACTGTTCAGAAATGATTCTGATAAAACTCCTATTTGTCAAAGCCTGTCCTGGAAGACTTGCTGAGCTAATCTGAATGAAGCTCACATTGTTGCCAAACCGTTATATGAAAGCATGCCACTCAACCAGAGATGAAAAAAAGTCTTAGATGCTCAAGCAAGAAAAACTTGTTCTCAAGGAAGCTCACATCAGAGGACTATCGAGCATCAAACATTAGGAACGCGGGAGCAGAACTTCACGAGTACAAGCTGACAAGGAAGACTACGTTCATAGTGCTGTCAAAGGATCGTAGAATGATCAACCCTGAAGATACTCATTTCTACAATATAAGAAGATTTAATGGCTTCAATCAGAAGGAGATATGCAAGGATGCTTTCTTACGCGCGTGAAGAAAAGGAAATCACACCTCATTGAAAAGACAGTATCAATCATGGGGGAGCAGTGATCTGTTAAGGAACAACATCGCTGAAATATTCTATGAAGCAATGTACCAGCTATAAAGTTCCAAAACTTTGTGGCTGATGAACCAAATGAAGATCCATAGTCAGTAGGAACGTCTCAAAACGTACTACTGATAACCTATCAGCCACCCAACTCAAAATCATGGAGTGCCTACAATCAAACATCTGATTGTAGTGTAAGAGCAGGAGGACACCACGATTACTGTAAATGCAATTGAATAAAGATTGGGAGAAGACCTCCCCAAAATAAAAGGTCAAAAGAGATATCAGTGCAAATTACTCCTAAAGTACTTCATCTGGAAAGTGCCTCAAGGATAAACCTGACCCTTAGCTCACTCTAAGAGGTTGGCCCTTCCTGAGCTACCTTAACTTAGAAGAATTGCTTAATCAAGTTCATCTCAAGGATCAAGACAGTCAACGATCGCAGAGTAAATTTTGAGAGAACTCAACGATCGTGATGTAACCTCAACGATCGTAATGCAATCTCAACAATCATAGAAACAGAATCTACGATCGCAGTCTTACAAGAGACTACTCCTAACTTATGAGGAGTTGGAAGAACAGGAAAATTGCTCAATCATTCAAAATGAGGGAAGACAAGTTCAAATGCTGGTTGGAAAGATGTCCTGCTGAAGGTTAACTACAGCAGGAAGCAGCAGAAAAAACTCTACAAATAAGAGAAAAGAAAAGGAGGTGGAAAGCTATGAGTCTGATGACTCTGCATTAGTTGCTGTCACATCAGCAAAGAAGAAGCCTAAGAGTGTGAAGAATGCAAAGTTTTCTTTAAGCCATGTCTCCACTGACAAGAAGAAATAAGGAGCAGAATAGAAACTAGAATCAACTGCTGAAAACCCAAAAAGAAGGAGTAACAGACTACTCCAAGAACCACTCGAGAAGAAATCAAAAGTGATGAAGAAATCAGCCCCTGCTCCCCAGGAAAGTCCATCGAACCAAGAAAAACATGAAGAGTCTGAAGATGAGAAAGGAACTGAAAGTTCAAAGTTTGAATCCTCAAGGAGCAAGTTCAACAATGAGGAAGAGGTTGAATCCATGAAAGAAAGAGCCAAGGTTGATGATGAAGGAAAGGAATGTGCAAGCCCTAAAGAGAAGTCTCAGAGCATCCACTCTGATGATAAAGAAAGGCTACAGGTTGACACAATAATATCTTCTACAGCAAACGCTCTAACAAACTCAAAAGATGTAGAGTCTGAGGAAGAAAAACATGCCCCTACTATTGCTGAACATTAAGCTAGCCTATGTGGTGATATAAATAAAAATGATTCTAAAGAAGAAGGACATGCCCCCATCAATACTGAAAATCAAGAAAGCTTGTCTGATGACTCAAAGACCTCAGAGTCTAAAGAAGAAGAAGTATCTGATTCTCCCATAACTGAACCTCCAAGAAGGAGGAGCCACAGATTGATAACTCAATTTGCCTCCAAAAGGAGAAGTGATCACTCTAATGCAGTCATTGAATTAAGTAATGATGAATCTGAATCACATGAATAGAATACTAAAGATTGGATCAGTATTGAAGAAGAGCATTCCAAGGAAGACATTGCTGAAGAAGGTTTTGAAAATGAAGACAAACAAGAAGAATTCACTGATAAATCTGATGAAAGGAATCAGTAAGATTCAGGCTCAACAAGGGAAGAGATAGAGAAAGATTCTGATTCTGCACATCAGGAATCAGAGGAACCAGAATACTATCTTGTTCTCTCTCCAGCCAGAATCAGCAGAAGAATTGTAGTGGAAATCTTTGATGAACCACCAGCTGAACCACCAGTAAGATGGATAAATCAAGGAAATGAACAACTTCGAGTTGTAAGAATGACCACAGATGAAGTGCTTCACAACTGGAAAAACATGGAATTAGATTGCACAATAATACTGTATAACTCTGAAGACCTTCTGATGAGATGGTTCTTCCCGTGGATGCCATGGTTGAAGGCACATACTAATGCTGATGAGAGCTAGTTCAGTTGGTGCTATTCTCAGTTTCCAAATCTAGAGCTGGTGTCACAAAACTTCCCAAGGTTAAAGAAGTTTGCAACCATGACGATAAATGACAAGCCCCACTACAAAGTCTACTGACATGCTGAAAATCATTATATTCTTTATGATCGTAGAGTGGACTCTGATGAAAAAAGGAATATGACCAAGACACTAATCGTAGAGACTGTTAACTCCATCACTGATAGTGTTAAAATTCAAGATGAGAAGCCTTCATCTGCTCAAGCACTGTTGCCCAACATCCCTTCATCTTCCAATACCAATTGGTACTCAACAAATTTTCAGATTATCAACACTTTCAAAAATCTGTCCAAGGATGAACATCGTAGAGTCCAAGCTAGTGTTCCACAAGAAGTTGCCAGACCAGATGACCAAATTCCTATGGAGCAGGAGCTGTTGAGAAATTCTGTTGAGCTTCTTGAGAAGATATCTCTAATCAATAAAGAGTCAAAGATGTTGACAGCAATAGAAGATAACCCAGTTCAAGATAGAATCCAAACCTCTATGGCAGATGTATCTCTTAAAATCAAAGAGAGAGATCACATCTATCTGAAGGCCATACATGATCAAAAGGCTGAAGCTCTACGAGCACAAAAAGCAAATGAAGATCAACTAAAAGTCCTCTCTGACAAGATTGACAACATGAATCAATCCTTCTCTATGCAACTTGAGCTGAGCCAACAAGAACTCAAGTTTGAAGTTGCTAACTCCTCCTATCTGATGGAACATCTTATGTCCAACATGGAGCAGCTCTCCCAAATGATTAATGACAAAAAGGGGGAGAAAAAGAGGCATAGAAAGAGGCAGAGTAAAAGGTATTCAAGAAAGGCCAAGGAGAATAGAAGGAAACAAGACAAGGAGATAGCAGAAGAAGAAGATGGTTCATCATCTGAGGGGGAGCCAAAGGATGATGAGCATGTATTTGCAAAGACTGAGGGGAAGCCAGAAGAAGAAGAGGAGCATACATCTGCAGAGGAGCAAACAAAAGAAATGAAGTCAACATCCCAAGGGAAGCAAAAGCAAAGAAATCAAACACATGAATAGCAACAGACATCCTGGAAGCATACATGGAGCCAAAAGAGGTACATCTCTAACCAGTTAGGTATGTTCTAGATCCAGATGTAAAATATCATAGTGTAATAAATTCCATATTATTATAAATGACATTCATGATTATCTTTTTTAGAAATACAGCAGCTCACTGTATATAAGATTCATTCAAAACATGCATATGCACCTATTGTTTTTGTCATAATCAAATAGGGGGAGATTGTCAGGAATAAGCATGTGAATGATATTCCTATTTACATACGATTTGATTATGATATATATATATATATATATATATATATATATATATATATATATATATGAATGAATATGCAAGTATGCTTGCATTAAGAAAAGCTGTAAAGTCCTTTGATAGATAATGGAAACATATGTACAAGGACTTAGAATGAATTGATCTAATGTGTTAGGTTGATCCTACATAAATAAAACAACTTTGTAAAGTCCTTAGAAAGATATGATGTACAAGGACTATAAACATAGAAAGATCAAGCGTGTTAGGTTGATCTTATAATGTAATATATAGGCTTGTCTGATCGTCGAGCACTGCACCAGAAATCATAGTCTGCCAGGAGAGTCAAGGATAACTCAAGAGTTATCAAGGCAGAATCGTAGTCTACAAGATAGTAGATCTCGGAGTTCGTAGACTTCCAAGAGAGACGAGGAAGGATTGTACTGTGTCGAGTAAATCTTCCTTAGAGCCGAAGTCTATTGAGGAAGTCATGTTCAGAATCGTAGAGACAGCCTGCCTACGAGTCGACCGAGCATTTATCAAAGCCAGTCAAGAATCGTAGACTACACTCGGAGTCGTAGAGTCTACTAATGTTAAAGCCAATTCAAGAATCGTAGACTGCACTCAGAATCGTAGAGTCTACTGATCGTATCAAAGGCAGAGATCACAGTCGAGCAAAATCAGATGAAGACAACAAGCACAACGATAGAAATCGTAGTATCAAGGTCTGATCTCAAAGTCGTAGTGTTTACACAGCCGAAGCTAAATTGTAGAGTGCAGAGCTAAGATCTTAACAGACGTGCTCACAAGGCCATAGTAGAATCGTAGAGCAAACACGATTCTCAACAATTGAGCACTCCCAGAATATCCAAAGGAATGAAGCCTCTGGTTGGTAATGCAAAGATATATCTCACCCGAAGGAAGCCAGAGAGCACTCAATGAATGGCATGTAAGCTAATAGAAGATCTAAGCATCAACTCAATCAGCATCCAGATTGAGTTGAGAAGCCATTCAAGGTAAAGTCTTTCACAAGATGATCATAAGAAGACTTCAGTTGTTGACTAAGGAAAGTCAGCATATGCAGTGGCTGTCAAGTAGAAAGATGACAACGATCCTGAAAGTAACCAGGATCGTAGTGTTTTGCCAAACAAAGAAGAAACTGATGGAGTATACACAATGATACTGGTCAGCCTCTGAATAACAAGGCTAAAGTGATTAGGCATTGGGTCAGTCCATTGATGATAAGTGGATGGGAGATCACAAGGAGAAAGCGAGCTGGACACGCCACAAATCTAAAGTGTCTTGTTATTCAGAAGGGGCCAGAGCAAGAAGTCAAGCCATCAGTATCTGAGAACAGTCGAGGTAAAAAAAAATGTTGAAGCACTGCACTAGAGAAAGAAGAGGTGTTCCACATTGGAGATCTAATGAACACTCTCCAAGATCGTAGTGTTAACTCCACAAGTCAAGAAGCAACAGTCAACAAGACACTACGATCATGTCCAAGAAGATATACATCAGAATCGTATAGTTCAAACAACTGAAGATTGAGGCATTGGCAACGGCTCAATCTGAAGATTGATATTCGAATAGAGCTTATTGAGAGCATCGATTCAAAAGGACAACCTCTGATTTAGAAATCAGAAGGAAGAAATAAAGTTAACTACCTGCCCGAGACATAAAAGTGACATTTCTGATAAGGTAGGTGAAACAGTAGACTGCAGAGTCAGAAATTCAGAAAAAAGGTGTTATGTCACATCTGCAGTCTGCACCAAATAACTCGAGATCTGCGAAGCAATTTGAATAGCTTTCAACGGCTACTTTCAAACGGGAAGATTGGGAAGGAGTATAAATCAACAGAGCTTCAAAGATCAAGAGTTGCTGATGATTGTGAGGTTGCAGAATCATTGAGTTGGTGAATGCTATAGTTGACTCTACGAGTTCCACCAAAGATCAACAGCACAAGTCTCAGTGACAGTGAGACTACCAAGGTTGAAGTGAAGTAGATTTGAAGAAGAACTCAAACAGACCAAAGCTTCACTCAACAAAGATGAGAATGCCTCTAAAGATGGCAGCCAAGCTGAGAGCCGAGAAGGCCAAGAAGATAGAATTTAGAAAAGTGGCTGAGTACAAAGAAGATCAAGCGAGCCACTCTACGAATCACCATGAACCGAAAATTTGAATCGAACAAGTGCGTAATCATATCTCAAAGTATTCAAGAAGGGTTCAGGGATTTCTAAGTGCCAGATAAAGTCTACTAAAAGCACAAAGAATTAGCAAACCCAGATGGTGATGGTGAAAAGCTGATACTAGATGAAGGTGAGTAGAAAAGAGTGACGATCAGCCGTATCAAAGAAGATGTGGTCCAGACTCAAAGTAGAATGCATAGAGGACCACAACAAGTTTCTAAGTACAAAAGATGTTCAGAGCTTAATGACATCTTAGCAGCTCAGCACCACCACCAACAACAACTACAACAACAAGAAGCTGTAGGGCTGAGGGGTCCTTGTCAAGAAGGACTAAATGAAGATTCCAATCTGTTGGGCTTGAAGAGTTCCAAGGAACTAGAGAAGTTCCAAGGCTACTTGGCCTTGAAGAGTTCTTAGTGAACTGAAGTCCCAAGGTCAGCAGTCCTCAAAGGAATCTTAGTGATTCAGGGTGCTGCCTTCCTTAGTGGAAATCCTACTAGTTGAAAGCAGAATAGTGGATTAGGAGCTTGAGTCTCTGAACCACTTAAAACCCTTTGTGTCTTTTTCTTTATGTCATTTACATTATGTACATTAACTGCTATAACTGCTATGTATGTTTTAACTGCTTACCACTGAACTAACTTTATGAACAATGCATGTATGATTATGAATATATCAATGAAGGGGATCTTTTACTTATTCCATTGTGCTTGAAAAGATTCTTATGTTTGTCACATGCTAAATTATTAGCAATACAAAATAAACTAGAAAAGTATTTGAAATTAAAAGGATCTATTCAACCCTCCCCCCCCCCTTCTAGATCTATTATGCCTACTGGGAACTAACATAACGAGATTGTGATTGCACCCGAGGACCAAGAGAAGACCACATTCACATATTCCTTTGGTACTTTTGCCTACCAACATATGTCTTTTGAAATGTGTAATGCCCCAGGTACTTTTTAGCGATGCATTGTACACATTTTTTTGGATCTTTTAGAAGAATGCATTGAGGTTTTTATGGATTATTTCACAATTCATGGTGATTCTTTGGATGCATGCTTATATAATTTAAATCATGTTCTGGATAGATGCATGGAAACTAATCCTGTTCTAAATTGGGAAAAGTGTCATTTCATGGTAGAATAGGTAATAGTACTTGGTCATGTTGTGTCATCTAAAGGTCTTGAAGTTGATAAATCTAAGATAGATGTTATATCTGCTTTGCCTTAACCCGTCAGCGTGCGAGAGATTCGCTCTTTTCTTGGTCATGGAGGATTTTATCAAAGATTTAATAAGGACATCTCGAAGATTGCATTACCCTTATGTAAGTTACTGCAAAAAGATGTGGACTTTCAGTTTGATAATGAATGCAAGGAGGCTTTTGACACTTTAAAGAAATTATTAACTTCTGCTCCTGTCATTCAACCGCCAAATTAGAAGTTTCCATTTTAGATCATGTGTGATGCAAGAAACTATGTAGTGGGGGTTATTTTGGGACAAAGGATTGACAAAGACGTTCATGCCATCTACTATGCTTCTAGGACTTTAAATAAGGCTCAAATAAACTATTCCATAACTGAAAAAGAACTTTTATCTGTTGTTTTTGCTTTAGATAAATTTCAATCATATTTGCTTGGTACTAAAGTTATAGTTTATTCTGACCATGCTGCTATTAGGTATTTGCTCACCAAGAAGGATTCTAAACCAAGGATTATTCGATGGATTCTGCTCCTACAAGAATTCAACTTAGAGATCAAAGATAAGAAAGGTGCGGACAACTTTATAGCGGATCACTTGAGTAGGCTATTGAGAGAAGAGGAGGAGCTACCGTTGCATGATTCTTTCCCGGATGAGCAGTTACTTTCCATCCATGCTGAGTTTCCCTGGTATGCAGATATGGTAAATTATTTGGTAAGTGCATATTTTCCTAAATAATTTTCCAAATCCCAAAAGGAAAAGTTAAAAAGTGATGCTAAACACTATGTTTGGGATGATCCATACTTATGGAAATTTTGTGCTGAACATATACTTAGACGATGTGTGCCTAACAAAGAATTTCAATCTATTTTTTCCTTTTGTCATTCTCATGCTTGTGGAGGACATTTTGGTTCCAAAAGAACTGCTAATAAAGTTTTTGGAAAATGGTTTTAATTGGCCATCGCTTTTTAAAGATTCATATCTGTTTTGCAAAACATGTGTTAATTGCCAAAGGACGGGGAATATTTCTCAACAAAATCAAATGCCCCAAACTCCTATATTAGTTGTTGAGATTTTTGATGTTTGGGGTATAGATTTTATGAGACATTTTCTTTCATCCTTTGGGAATTTATATATTTTTTTGGTCATTGATTATGTCTCAAAATGGGTGGAAGCTAAAGCCACTAGGACTGACGATTCTAAAGTTATTTCATATTTTGTTAGGACTAACATATTTGTCAGGTTTGGAACACCACAAGCCATCATTAGTGATCACAGAACTCACTATTGCAACAGGGTGTTAGTGGCTTTGTTCAAGAAATACAATGTTCTGTACAAGGTTTCTACATCCTACCATCCGCAAAGTAATGGTCAAGCTGAGGTGTCTAACCGAGAGATCAAATTCATTTTGGAGAAGACAGTCAACCCGAGCAGAAAGGATTGGAGTCTGAGATTAGATGATGCACTTTGGGCCTATAGAACTGCATACAAAACACCTATTAGGATGTCACCATACAGGATTGTGTTTGAAAAACCATGCCACTTACCTGTTGAGTTGTAGCATAGGGCTTTTTGGGCAATCAACCAGTACAACATGAGTTTGGAGGCAGCTGGAGTACATAGGAAATTGCAGTTATAAGAGTTGGAAGAATTAAGGAATGAAGCCTATGAAAGTTCAAAGATTTACAAGGAAAAACCAAAGCTTTTCATGATAAGTAGATTGTGCGAAAAACCTTTATTATGGGACCAAAAGTTTTGCTATATCATTCTCAGCTTAAGTTATTTCTAGGTAAATTGAGATCTAGATGGGTTGGTCCTTTTGTTATCACTAATGTGTTTCCTCATGTTGTAGTTGAGATTCAAAGCCCGAGCACAAACAAGACCCTTAAGGTGAATGGACATAGATTAAAGCCTTTTTATGAGGGGCATCAGGTGGAAATTATTGAGATGGTGGAGCTAGACGATCCGATCTATGAAAGCTGATAAGAGAGGCATGACATCGAGCCAAAGACGTTAAACAAGGGAAGCTACTTGGGAGGCAACCCAAGCATTCAGATTTGATCTTTTAATCCCTTTATTTTATTTTATTTTATTTTTAATTTTTGTAGGTGCATGTTAGCTAGTAGTTCTTTCTTCTATGCATGATTTTCTTACATTAGGGACAATGTAAGGTTTGAGTGTGGGGGAGATTTAGGTTTTTTTTATTTAGGAATAATAATCCAATTTTGATGGGAAGTTGAAAAAAAAAATCTAATTTTTTTTGAAAACTTGGGTTCCATCTATTTGGCTACGTTTTAAAAAGATTAAAGTCAAAGATTGAAAATTGATGCTAAAATTCAGATTCTGCTTGATGCTTAATTACTTGATGAATGATGAAAACTAAGCCATGATCCATAGTAATTGATTTAAATTGAATTTGTGATACATGAGTACTTGAATATAAGAAGCATGTTTATTTGGTTAAGTTATTTGTGGAGTTCTCTATGTGCACTGATTTTATGACTTAGAACTGTTTAACTTGCTTATGTTGTTGCAGAACCATGTGAAAAAAATGATGAATGAAAAAAAAAAGAAAAAAAGAGAAGGAAAAAATGTAAATTGAAAATCTGCTTCAATGTCCATTGTGCAAAATAACTTGGTATCCAAGCCTTAGGAAACATCGGTATCACCCTGAAAAGTGTGATGGATAAAAGCAGCTTGACTAGTCGACTTTTGTGGCCTTTGTTACTTGAATAAGTAAGCCCTAGGGGTCACTTATTTATGTGAGTCGTTGATGGAAAGTTCACTACATGGGTAACTCTGAAAAGCCTAAGAAAAGGAGACATTGTACATGTCAAGAAAAGAAAAAAAATACGAGAAAAGCATGAAAATACATTCATCTGTGCTAAAAAGAAGGTTCTATGGAAAAAAATTAAAAAATAAGGAAAATTTGTTCTTGGTTGTAAGTCAGTGTGCACGGTTTTTGCTCCATGGTAACTAAGTTGAGTAAGTATGAAGATTTTGGGAAAGTTATTTATGTGGCTACAGTTTGATTTAATGAAATTCATTGGTGAAATATGAAATATGTCATATTTTTATCCCTTAATGCTTAATTTTTGGTATTTATTTTGTGTCTAAATATACTTATTGGTCTTATATTTTTATTTTAGGTATAATTGAAGTGTTGCATGATTTTAGAAATAATTTGGACGCAATTCAAGCATTATTGGGGTGACCCAATTTAGCCAATTCTAATTTAGCTCATTCAGATGCATACAATCATGATGTTGGCATTTCATTGCGCGAAAATCTAGTTAATATTGGCAGTTACGGATTCAAGAGTTTCAATTGGAGAAAGGATTCCTAGCAATCAAGTAAATATATTACAAATATCATGTGGGCCACGATTTATATTACTTAGCATATTCATCATATTCATTTTCTCACAATCTGATTCATGAAAGAAGAAATGCACGGATTGTAAGACCCCAACTATTTATGAATAAAGTTTTAATTTTCTCTAAATGTTATTTTGAATAATAAGGTGTGGATTTGATATAATGTTATAGTTGTGGGTAATATTTACAAATTTTGCAAAGTAAGCAAGTTGTTATAAAATATTCGTTTGGTCGGAGAATATTCTTTTTATCGGGAATATTCGTACGACGGCACAATCATTGGTGGACCCCACAACGAAATTACTGTCGGATATAAAAAGCGACAGAAATAACATTATTATAAAAATAACGTCAAGGCTTTTACTGTTAACTATTGAAATTCCAGGTGATAAAAGTAAAGTAATACGCATGGTTGCATAGTAGCACATGGTATTGTATAGTATCTTTGATTATTGATGCTTACGTGAGAAGTCACTCTATGACACCCCCAAATCTAGGTACTTAATTCCCTCAAGATTTGGTGTTCACTATCCATGCATTCATACTATCTACCCAAATAAAATAATATTTAAACCATAAATCCTCCCTTTAAATAGGGTTACATCATTAAATCCACATCCCAGGTTGTCTAACCTTAAACATCATACAAGTGCGAAAATAAATTATTACATCACATCAGTAAATAAAAGTCTATCATTATAACAATAAAATAAAATTACAAATTTTCATCACTTGTACATTTTTCCCTTTTCTTTGCTAGTTGTAGGTTCGTCGACCTTCTCAACTTTAGCTGCAATAAGTGTATATATATGCAAGAGTGAGCAAAACAATTGCTCACTAGATATATCAATGAATTAACATGATAATAATAACTGCCAATGAATAGGCTCATCAAAACTGAATAGTACTCTATCAATGATAACCAAAGACTGGAATCAAAATATAGAATATATATCTGAGGGTCATAAGACCACGAACTATGTCCACAGTTGTAAGTAATCTTTCAACTTCAACTTTAACAGTCATAAGACTATAAGGACTCCTCGTACTTAGGGGGATCAACCCTTCATATAATGTATTGTGCACAAACATTTCAACGCTAAGCGTAAATTATCCCCTGATAATAGGGTTGTTCATCTCAGTATTTAGAGTACAACTCCGCACCAAAGTAAGTTTGGTTTGGATACACTTCAAGGGTAATTTAGAATTCAACGGTCATCAACTAAGGATTAGTTGAATACAATATTGATAACGTCATGCTATGGGATAATCATAACTGAATCGACATTATAAATTAGGATCATGCTTTAGGAATAAACTAATAGCATAAACATTGAATAATCATAATGTGCATTGCTTGAACAATATTAAGCCAAGGTTATTTAGAACTGAGTACTAAGTATGCATAACAAATAGTAATTTAAACGATAAAACTTGTTCAATATTAGTATATCATAATATGTAAACTTGCATGTTATATAACAAGTTAAAGACAAGAATAACTTGTTCAATATCAAAATAGGATTTAGAAATCATAAGCAACTAGATACAAGAACTTGCTCAATTGTAAAAGAAGAATTAGAGAGCTTGCTCAATGAAAAAAAAAAAAAAGTTTAGAAACTTGCTCAACGTAAATGTAGAGTTAGAAAACTTGCCTCGTGCGTAGGTTAAACAATCACTACTCACGTTCACCACAAGTCCTACACATACCATATGTATTGACAATACACATTAGTTACACTAACATTACCTTCATGAGTTGCTTTCTTACTTTTAGTATAGCTACTAACTAAGTTTAATTTTAAATAACATCACATCTTTACATGAACATTACTTTTTAGCTTTATTACAACTACTTAAGTGATCATGTCATTGCATCACATACACATTAACAACTTGATACAACATCTTATTGCATGTCGAACATGTTATCATTAGGTTATACTAATACACAAAGGATTGCACTTGCATTCGCGCATCCCGACGCCCTCCGATTGCCTCCAAATACACAACAGTCCTAAAGATGGCCATTTTGACCCTTTATAACGATTTCAAATTAAGAAACTTAAAGAATAAAAGTTATAGGACTATTCATCCTCGTTCTGAATCATCTTGAATCGCCTCAATCAGAGTTCGTATGAAAACGTTATGCTCATTTTAGTAAAACATGTTATGTCAAATTTTTTTTCAAAATTTGGCTTAGCAGAGACTACCTTCTTCACGGGTTTTTACTTTTGCATCGGGGGCACCAGAGCGGGGGTCCCTTCTGTGTTTTGAGATTTTATGCTCTGTAACACTACGGAAAGCCAAATTAGGCCTCCAAACTCCTTTCTAACAACCATACCAACCTATCTAAGGTGTAATAGGTTTACAGAAGCATAATCTAATGTTTTCTAACACATTTCTAGCTATCTAAACAACATAAACATCCAAATTACAACTATTAATTTTCACTATTTTTGCTAAAACTTCACTTTTTGAAAGTTTCAGTAAAACCATTAGTGTGATTTTGTTTTTCAACCAAAATAGTTAATTCAATATACTATGCTTATGTTTATTCATCCTCTTTCGAATTCAATAGTCAATTTATATATTACTCAACTAATTAAACCTTAATTTTACTTTAAACTAAGCCATATTCATATATGTTCATATAAACTCACTGTAATATAGTTTTCTTCATAAATTACATACATAACATGAATTCATTGACTATACTCATATATAAACTTATGAAAACAGTTTCACAACAACTAATTTATCATATAAAACTATATATAACAAATAATTCAACCTCTTCAAAGATTTTACAAAGAATTTTGAAAGAGAAAAACTAAAAATTTAAAGAAACTTAAAAAAGTAAGATGATACCTTGTTTTCTAAAAGATGATAACTTTTCTTTGATTCTCAAGCTTCTTTTCTCCAACTTCTCTCTCAAATTCTCTAACCTTTCTTCTTCTTCTTCTTCTTCTTCTGAGTTCTTTCTTCCTAACTCTAACTTACGTGCTAACAAAATATAACGTATAATAATAATATAGGTATTAAGTATATAATATAATTATAACTTTAACTGACATCAGTTTTTTTTAAATCTTACACCTTGTTTGGTAAAACAGATTTAAATTAAAGACTTAACATTCATTAAGTCTTGTTTGGCAAAAACTGAATTAACCTCCCTTAACTTATTTTAATAACTCCTTTATAATATAGTTTATGGTCACACTTTAATTAATTAAATTTATTCAATTTAATTAATTCTAATAACAATTTATTAAATTAATTCACCACATAAATCAATACGGCATAATTATAATTTTCTTTATAATTATAATTTTATTTAACCAACTAAATATTAAAATATTATCTCATGATGATCAATTTCCTTAACTCGTTAATTATTTATTCAACAAATAAATAGCCAAATCAAATCAAATTAAACAAATATTTATTCTACAATAACCACATTAATTAGATATTTATATAATTCCATAAATATTTAAAATTACAATTTAAATTTTTGGATTGTTACACACTCAGTTTTATTCAATTATTGCAACAATAGTTGATGCATAGTATCTCATATTATTGATTCAATTATTGTCACAGTATCATTTGCATAATATTTTATATTATTAAATCAATAATCGAGACGACACAATTATTCATATTATTATTTACATTATTGACAATGTCTAGAAAGTTCTGTCGAGGAAAGGGGTTTGGTCATCTAATTGCGCGCCAATAAGGAGAAATTCTTATCGGAAAGCCCCCTCTCTTGGGAATGATTTGGTTGTTAATATTATGAGTTATAATATTATTGATGAATAATTGTTGAAATATTAAAAATGTGGTTAGTCAAGTGATTTGTGATAAATAAAAGGGGTTTGTCATGAAGTATTTTTTTTAATATAAATTTAGCTTATTACATGGACCCCCACTTACTCATTTTTTTAAAATCGTCGGTAGAAAGTTATCTCAGTTTTTGTTTTATATTGCATAGTGTTGCGTAATGTTACATAGTACTGTATAGTGTTTGTATAGTACTGCGTAGTGTTTGCGTAGTGCTGCATAGTAAAAATCAAACAATTCATGCCAAACGCCCGTGAATTCGTCCGAATCTTACTGTGCAGTCCGTGATCATTTCCCAAATAGGTTCCTGCCATTTTCCTATAAATATGATGCTTAGTTTAGAAATGAAAATCACACCAAAATCAAAGAATTCTTCTTCTATAATATTGAGCGTATTTTTTTGAGTTTAAGGAAACTTTGAGTGAAGCAAATAGTGCAAGTTTTCTTCAAGAATATCTGGATAGGAACCTCTTCATAAGACAAGCCTTTATCGAACTGTAAAGGTTCGTACTCTATCACATGCTTGTAATCAGGTTTATACGGTCGTAATACTAAAACATGAAAAACATTATTAACGTGCTCCAACTCTGGAGGTAGAGCTACCTCATAAGCCACTTCTCCTACTTTTCGCAGCACCTCGAAAGGTCCAATAAATCTCAGGCTCAGTTTTCCCTTTTTTACCAAAAAGGATTTTCCCCTTCCAAGGAGAAACTTTTAAGAACACGAAATTTCCTGCTTCCAATTCACGATTTTGCCTGTGTTGATCAGCATATTTCTTTTGTCAATCTTGAGCAGCTACTAGTCTTGCTCTGATGAGTTTGATAATTTTAGCGGTATGTTGTAGTAGTTCTGGTCCTAACAGTTGACGTTCACCAACTTCATCCCAGCATAGTGGAGTTCTGCATTTCCTGCCGTATAATGCCTCGTATGGCGGCATGCCAATGCTTGCATGATAACTATTTTTGTATGCAAATTCCACCAATGGTAGATGATCATCCCAGTTTCCTTTGAAATCCATGTGCATGCCCTAAGCATATCTTCTAGCGTTTGGATTGTTCATTCGCTTTGTCCATCAGTTTGTGGATGATATGCCGTACTCATCTTCAATTGCGTTCCCATGCATTCTTGAAGTTTCTTTCAGAAATTTGATGTGAACCTCGGGTGTCGATCTGACACTATTGATATTGGAACTCCATGTCTTGAGACGATCTTTTTAACGTATAGCTTTGCCAGCTGATCAAGATTAAATCTGATCTTTATTGGCAAAAAGTGTGCAAATTTTGTCAATCAGTCCACTATCACCCATATCGCATCGTATCCTTTCTGAGTCGTTGGAAGACCTACCACAAAATCCATTATGATATGCTCCTATTTCCATTCCGGTATATCTAAAAGTTGAAGTAATCCTCTTAGCCTTTGATGCTCTGCATTCACTCTTTGACATGTTAAGCACTTTGCAATGCATTCTGCAACATCTCTTTTCATATTTGGCCACCAAAAATGTAGCCGCAAGTCTTGATACATCTTTGTAATTCTCGGATGAATCGAATATCTTGAGCTATGAGCTTCTGCCAAGATTTCCTCTTTAATATCTTGTACTATCGGAACCCAAATTCGTCGCTCGAATCTTAGCATTCCTTCCGTATCAACTTTATACTTCACTTCTTTACCTTCGACCACGATTTCCTTTATTTTTCTGCATTCTTCATCTTGTAGTTGAGCGTTCTTCACATTGTCCACCACATTTGAACTAGCTTCCATCTGGTACAATTTTTTGTCAGATTCTTTTAGAAATTTGATTTCCAACTCTAATCTTGTCATTGCTGAAATGAGCTCCTCCTAGTTGGTTAACAATATCAACTTCTCCCAACCTTTCCTGCTTAAAGCATCTGCAACCACATTCACTTTACCTGGATGATAAAAGATCTCACAATCATAATCTTTTATCAATACCATCCATCTACTTTGACTCATGTTCAGGTCCTTTTGAATGAAAATATACTTTAGACTCTTATGGTCTGTGTATATCTCACATTTTTCTCCATAGAGATAGTGTCTCCATATTTTTAGAGCAAATACCACTGCCGCCAACTCTAAATCATAAGTCGAATACCCTTTCTCATAGTCCTTCAATTGTCTTGATACATAAGAAATAACTTTGTCGTTCTGCATAAGAACACAACCCAATCCTTTGTGTGAAGCATCACTATACACAACAAAATTTCTTGTATTATCTGGTAATGACAACATAGGTGCCACACTGAGCCTCTTCTTTAATTCCATAAAACTCTCTCCACATTTCTCCGTCTAAACAAATTTTACAAATTTTCTCGTCAAATTCGTCAATGGAGTGGCAATCTTGGAAAAATCCTGGATAAACCGTCTATAATAGCCTGCCAATCCCAAGAAACTTCTCACTTCTGATGGAGTTCTGTGTTGTTCCCAATTTATCACAGCTTCGACTTTTGATGGATCAACTAAAATTCCATCCTTATCGATTACATGCCCAATGAATTGTACACATTCCAGCCAAAATTCACATTTAGAGAATTTTGCATACAACTTTCCCTTTCTTAACGTCTCCAACGTCAGACGTATGTGTTCCACGTGTTCTTCTTGAGTTTTAGAGTACACCAAAATATCATCGATAAATACCACCACAAACTTGTCTAAAAATGGTTTAAACACCCTGTTCATTAAATCCATGAATGTTGTAGGGGCATTTGTCAAACCAAAAAACATCACTAAAAATTTGTAATGTCCATACTGAGTTTGGAATGCCATCTTCGGCACATCCTCCTTCCTCACTTTCAGTTGGTGATACCCACTCCTCAAATCTATTTTTCAGAAATATATCGCACCCTTCAATTGATCAAACAAGTCATCTATTCTTGGCAATGGATACTTGTTTTTAATAGTGACTTTGTTTAATTCCCTATAATCAATGCAAAGACGCATTGACCCATCCTTCTTCTTCACGAATAACACCGGTGCTCCCCACGGTGATACGCTTGGTTGAATATACTTCTTATTTAACAGTTCTTGCAGTTATACCATTAGTTCTTTCATCTCTACCGGAGCCATTCTGTACGGGGCCTTCGATATTGGAGCGGTTCCTTGCGCTAAGTCGATCACAAACTTGATTTCTCTGTCAGGCGGAAGTCCTGGAAAATCCTCTGGAAACACGTCCACGAATTCCCTAACCACTGGTATTTCCTCCAGTTTCACACCCTTCTCCTTTTGAGTATCGACTATGTAGGCTAAGTACCGTACACAACCTTTACTCAATAACTTCTTGGCCTGCATCATCGTCAGACATTTCATTTGTCTAGACGATTTGCTACCATGAAAAACTACCTTTGACAGAGTCATAAGGTTTACACACTTCTTTTGGCAGTCAATTATCGCTCCATAATTGAATAGCTAATCCATTCCTAATATCACGTCAAACTCTCCAAGTTTTATCAGGATTAAATCTACTTTCATAGCATTCCCTTTTATATTCACCCTACAATTCTTGTATACGAATCTAACAGGAATTACCTCCCTATTCACAATTTCTATGTTTAAAGGGAAATTCAACTCTTCACTAGGTATTTCTAACCTCTTAGCAAATTCATCAGATATAAACGAACAAGTAGCACCTGAATCAAATAATACATATGCATTTATATCATTGATTGGGATAATACCTGACACGACATCTTTTGATTGTACAACATCTTGCACAGTCATGTTGAAGGTCCTGGCTGTGGGTTTGTTTGATGCCGTTGGTCCAACAATGGCCCACGTACCTCCACTTGCTACCTCCATTGTTTCTTCTTTGTCTCTCCCAATTTCTTCTTAGGGCATTCACGAGCAAAGTGATCCTTGGACCCGCACGTGAAGCAAACGTTCTTCTTAGACTTAGTGCAATTTGAGGCGATGTGACCCTCCTGGCCACAGTTGAAGCATACTCGCTTCCCCATCAAACACACACCCTTGTGAAACTTTTCGCATGTAGCACATACTTCGAACTTCTTATTTTCCTGGTTACCCTGCTGGCTTCCAGCACTCATATTTCTAGTCCATTTCCTCTTTAGATTGCTGTTGTTGTTTCCACCGTTACTACCTCCACCTTTTTTAGCTTCACCTTCCTTTTTCCTCTTCCTCTACTCTTGGTTGAACTTAGTTACAGCCTCGCCCCCACCTTCAGTGAGAATTGCCTTCTCCATTACTGCTGCAAATGTTTTTAGCTGGAACATGGAGACCCTACTGTACAACAAGGGCTTCAGTCCCTGTTCAAACTTCTTCGTCTTGCGTTCATCTGTGCTAACTTGATATGGCGCAAACCTCGCCAACTCATTGAATCTTGTGGCATACTCAGACAGCGACATCATTCCTTACTTTAGTTCTAAAAACTGCACTTCTAGCTGACTCTTCGAACTTTCTGGAAAATAGGTCTCAAAGAATATCTCCTTAAACTTTTCCCAAGTCATAATCCCTTGACCTCCTCGGGTTTTATTGGCCTACCACCAATAACTAGCCTCTACTTTCAACATGAATGTTGCAAAAGCAGTCTTCTGATCCTCCCCTACTCTGGCAACATCGAACACTTTCTCTATCTCCATGACCTAGGTCTATGCCTCAACTGGATTCATGGACCCACGAAATTCTGGTGGTCCAACCGCCTTGAAATCCTTAAACATTGTACCTTGATTCTGAGGTCTACAACGCTCCTATTAGTAATGTCGCTAGTTGTTGAACGGGGTTAACTTTAGCATTATTGTTATTGATTCCTTCAATGGTTCTCTGTCGGGGTGGTTGACGTCTTAGAGGCATTTTTTGTTAAAAAAATACGCTTATTAGATTATTACTCAACTCTTTTAAGTAATTTCTACTTAACTTGCCCCCATAAAAGGAATAATCACATATCACATAACACTCTGGAATTAAATAAAATAATAACTTTTATTCATTCATAATCTTTTTGAAAATATAAGAACAATAGCATCACTGCTATTTACATTACTTTCCTGAACTACAAAAGTTACAGGATAACATCATCATCATATCCCATAGGTTACATAACACTTGGGATTTACATTTTATTTATTATATTATTAACCGCATACCAGGTACATTCCCTACAATGTCCTACTAAGATACTGCGTAGCCTTACGACGTTCTTTCTCCATAATTCGGGTTATTGTTCGGCGATCTAAAATGTACGATGGAAGTGCCTCGAACTGAATTGGATAACACATGACCCGATCTTGAGCTCGATTGATCACGGTGTTGAATATGTTATTCATCTCTTCCATCTTCATCCTCTTTGATTGTGTGTCTCTCTCTGCTATTCCGGCTCGTTGATAAGCTTCCTCGTACGCGTCTTCGGCTCTTGTCCTCTTCATAGCTTCTTCTTTCAACTTGTTCTTCAACTCTACAATCTCTGCTATCATTCGCTCGTTCTCTCCTTCAGTGTGAACCAGCTTCTCCTCAACGTTATTCAGACGTTCCTCTCAATCCTGGATCTCATCGTCCTTCTGTGCCATCGAGGTCTGTTGTTCAGCTACTATCTCTTGCAACTCCTCGACGGTATCCTGAAGTTCCACATTACGGTCATACACCTCATCGTACATATGGGCGGCAATCGAATTAAGTGGAATCTCTTCCTCATCGTCCTCCTCATCCTCATCCATCTCTATCTCATCATCCTCATCAGGTATTCTCTCCTGCTCAACTACTGTGACCAACAGAGTTACTTCTCGTGGCAGTAGTTGTTCCCACACCACCTGAATATCTCGAGGCTTCTCCTCTCTAGGCATCTGGGATCTTTCCTCCCTAGCTTGACTGGATCCTCCTACATTAGCCATCTTGTCAACTAAATTTTAAGTTTTTAATTATTAATCATTACTACTCGACACTCACGAGCACATAAGTTGCAATCACATAAGCACATAAGTATTTTATTACTTCTTCCTTAAAACTCGATAAGAGTTTATCACCACTATCTTTTCAAAGGTTATTTCCTAAGGCTTTTCCCCACCTAAGGTTTATAACCTAAGGCTTTGATACCAACCTGTGACACCCCCAAATCTAGGTACTTCATTCCCTCAAGATTTGGTGTTCACTATCCATGCATTCATACTATCTACCCAAATAAAATAATATTTAAACCATACATCCTCCCTTTAAATAGGGTTACATCATTAAATCCAAAACATCCCAGGTTGTCTAACCTTAAACATCATACAAGTGCGGAAATAAATTATTACATCACATCAGTAAATAAAAGTCTATCATTATAACAATAAAATAAAATTACAAGTCTTCATCACTTATACATTTTTCCTTTTCCTTTGCTAGTTGTAGGTTCGTCGACCTTCACAACTTTAGCTACAATGAGTGTATATATATGCAAGAGTGAGAAAAACAATTTCTCACTAGATATAGCAATGAATCAACATGATAATAACAACTGCCAATGAATAGGCTCATCAAAACTGAATAGTACTCTATCAATGATAACCAAAGATTGGAATCAAAATATAGAATATATATCTGAGGGTCATAAGACCACGAACTATGTCCACAGTTGTAAGTAATCTTTCAACTTCAACTTTAACAGTCATAAGACTATAAGGACTCTTCGTACTTAGGGAGATCATCCCTTCGTACAATGTATTGTGCACAAACATTTCAACGCTAAGCGTAAATTATCCCCTGATAATAGGGTTGTTCATCTCAGTATTTAGAGTACAAGTCCGCACCAAAGTAAGTTTGGTTTGGATACACTTCAAGGGTAATTTAGAATTCAACGGTCATCAACTAAGGATTAGTTGAATACAATATTGATAACGTCATGCTATGGAATAATCATAACTGAATCGATATTATAAATTAGGATCATACTTTAGGAATAAACTAATAACATAAACATTGAATAATCATAACGTGCCTTGCTTGAACAATATTAATCCAATGTTATTTAGAACTGAGTACTAATCATGCATAACAAATAGTAATTTAAATGATAAATTACTATTCATCATAATATGTAAACTTGCATGCTATATAACAAGTTAAAGACAAGAATAACTTGTTCAATATCAAAATAGGATTTAGAAATGATAAGCAACTAGATACAAGAACTTGCTCAATTATAAAAGAAGAATTAGAGAGCTTGCTCAATGTAAAAAAAAAAGAAAAAAAGTTTAGAAACTTGCTCAACGTAAATATAGAGTTAGAAAACTTGCCTCGTGCGTAGGTTAAACAATCACTACTCACGTTCACCACAAGTCCTACACATACCATATGTATTGACAATACACATTAGTTACACTAACATTACCTTCATGAGTTGGTTTCTTCCTTTTAGTATAGCTACTAACTAAGTTTAAGTTTAAACAACATCACATCTTTTCATGAACATTACTTTTTAGCTTTATTACAACTACTTAAGTGATCATGTCATTGCATCACATACACATTAACAACTTGATACAACATCCTATTGCATGTCCAACATGTTATCATTAGGTTATACTGATACATAAAGGATTGCACTTGCATTCGCGCATCCCGACGCCCTCCGATTGCCTCCAAATACACAATAGTCCTAAAGATTGCCATTTTGACCCTTTATAACGATTTCAAATTGAAAAACTTAAAGAATAAAAGTTATAGGCCTATTCGTCCTCGTTACGAATCATCTTGAATTGCATCAATCAGAGTTCGTATGAAAACGTTATGCTCATTTTAGTAAAACATGTCCTGTCAGATTTTATTTTTCAAATTTGGCTTAGCAGACTACCCCCCCCCCCCCACTGGGGAGGGGGTTTTTGCACTGAAGGGGGGGGGGAGGGGTCCACCGGGGCAGGGGTCCCTTTTGTGTTTTGCGCTTTTATGCTCTGTAACACTACGGAAAGCCAAATTAGGCCTCCAAACTCCTTTCTAACAACCATACCAACCTATCTAAGGTGTAATAGGTTTACAGAAGCATAATCTAATGTTTTCTAACACATTTCTAGCTATCTAAACAACATAAACATCCAAATTACAACCATTAATTTTCACTATTTTTGCTAAAACTTCACTTTTTGAAAGTTTCAGTGAAAATCATTAGTGTGATTTTGTTTTTCAACCAAAACAGTTAATTCAATATACTATGCTTATGTTTATTCATCCTCTTTCGAATTCAATAGTCAATTTATATATTACTCAACTAATTAAACATTAATTTTACTTTAAACTAAACCATATTCATATATGTTCATATAAACTCACTGTAATATAGTTTTCTTCACAAATTACATACATAACATGAATTCATTGACTATACTCATATATAAACTTATGAAAACAGTTTCACAACAACTAATTTATCATATAAAACTATATATAACAAATAATTCAACCTCTTCAAAGATTTTACAAAGAATTTTGAAAGAGAAAAACTAAAAATTTAAAGAAACTTAAAAAAGTAAGATGATACCTTATTTTCTAAAAGATGATAACTTTTCTTTGATTCTCAAGCTTCTTTTCTCCAACTTCTCTCTCAAAATCTCTAACCTTTCTTCTTCTCTTCTTCTTCTTCTTCTAAGTTCTTTCTTCCTAACTCTAACTTACGTGCTAACAAAATATAACGTATAATAATAATATGGGTATTAAGTATATAATATAATTATAACTTTAACTGACATCAGTTTTTTTTAAAACTCAAAAGCCATAAGACTTGTTTGGCTAAATAACTAAAAATTAACCCATTAAATCTTACACCTTGTTTGGTAAAAAAGATTTAAATTAAAGACTTAACATTCATTAAGTCTTGTTTGGCAAAAACTGAATTAACCTCCCTTAACTTATTTTAATAACTCCTTTATAATATAGTTTATGGTCACACTTTAATTAATTAAATTTATTAAATTTAATTAATTCTAATAACAATTTATTAAATTAATTCACCACATAAATCAATACAACATAATTTTAATTTTCTTTATAATTATAATTTTATTTAATCAACTAAATATTAAAATATTATCTCATGATGATCAATTTCCTTAACTCGTTAATTATTTATGCAACAAATAAATAATCAAATCAAATCAAATTAAACAAATATTTATTCTACAATAACCATATTAATTAAATATTTATATAATTCCATAAATATTTAAAATTATAATTTAAATTTTCAGATTGTTACACACTCAGTTTTATTCAATTATTACAACAGTAGTTGATGCATAGTATCTCATATTATTGATTCAATTATTATCACAGTATCATCTGCATAATATTTTATATTATTAAATCAATAATTGAGATGACACAATTATTCATATTATTATTTGCATTATTGACAATGTCTAGAATGTTCTGTCGAGGAAAGGGGGTTGGTCATCTAATTGCGCGCCAATAAGGAGAAATCCTTATCGGAAAGCCCCCTCTTTCCTGGGAATGATCTGGTTGTTAATATTATGAGTTATAATATTATTGATGAATAATTATTGAAAGATTAAAAATGTGGTTAGTCAAGTGATTTATGATAAATAAAAGGGGTTTGTCATGAAGTATTTCTTTTTTATAAATTTAGCTTATTACATGGACCCCCACTTACTCATTTTTTTAAAATCGTCGGTAGAAAATTATCTCAGTTTTTTGTTTTATATTGCATAGTGTTGCATAGTGTTATATAGCGATGTATAGTGTTTGTATAGTACTGCATAGTGTTTGCATAGTGCTGCATAGTAAAAATATGGCAATTCACGCCGAACGCCCGTGAATTCGTCCGAATCTTACTTTGCAGTCCGTGATCATTTCCTAAATAGGTTCCTGCCATTCTCCTATAAATAGGATGCTTAGTTTAGAAATGAAAATCACACCAGAATCAGAGAATTCTTCTTCTATAATATTGAGCGTATTTCTTTTGAGTTTAAGAAAATTTTGAGTGAAGCAAATAGTGCAAGTTTTCTTCAAGAATGTCTTCGCTATACTAGCCAGAAGTATTCTCCTTTTAAGATAAGGCGTATTATTTATTTCATATTCATAAGAGATACTATTTCTCGTATTCGCAAGGAATATTATTTCCGTTCAATATTCGTAAAGAATATTATTTTCGTTCAATATTCGTAAGGGATATTATTTCTTTTCAATATTCGTAAGAAATAATATTTTCTTCCATACTTTGTAGTATGTAAGTAATATTATTTCATTTCATATTCCTAAATCTACACTTATTTTGATAAAAATAGCTTCTATACTCCTTGAAATTAGTAGAATATCCTTGAATTTTACGCTTCATTTAGTATCGTTTCACGGAAATATTTTTCTGAACTTTCTTGTTAAATTTTAAGTTTTTCTTGTCGGAGTACTATTCATGGGTACTAATCATATATACGGCACTATTCATACATACGGTACTATTCACATGGTACTATTCATGGGGTACTATTCACTCAAGTATTATTCACCCGGGATATTTTCATGACAAAAATTGATTTTTTTTTCTGTCCAAATTATTTTTGATACATGAATATTATTTTTGAATTTTACTCCACAAAGCAGTTATCATGTTGACAATTTGGACATTCTTAAACTCTGGATAAATTAAATTAAAAATCTTTAATATTTATCCTTGATCTCACTTGATTGATTCTTATATCATTGTCATCATCCTCGTGCTTATATTGTGGTGAAAGTCATGTTTGGACCGTAGTGCATAGATGGACTATTGATTAGTATAATTATGACCAGGAATTATGTATCGGTATAATCATGACCATTGGTGATACTAACGAATATCCTTGGCCCATAGTGCATGGATAATTCGGTGATGTGGATTAATTATTGAGATGTGTTACAGAGATAAAATATTGATGATGAACTTTTAAATCATAGAAGATAGTAGACATCATGCTCTACTTGACTCTTCTAATGGATTGCTTGTTCTGCTGCAGTTAAACTTGTTGTTTATTGTATTCTATCAGTTTTACACTGTTGAAGGCTAAGGAAAATTTATTTTGCATTATCTTAGTCATAATATTCTTTACTGGACTAGTTGAGCTCACCCTTTTCTTTCATTGTCTCTTCAAGAAATGAGAATATAGCTGGGACTAGTCGGGGAATGGAGTAATGGTCCAAGATGGTGGCTATAGTAGTCCTCAATATTTTATAAAATAGTGTGATAATAATTGTAATGAGGACTCCATTTGAGTTTGGATATTGTCTACGAGATAATATTCGTGTTAAAACTCTCAGCTTACATTTGTCGTATTGTTTAAATGAAGTTTGTATTTAAATTATGTACCATGTATTTGGCGACTCAGAATGGGTTGTGTATACCTATTTTGTGTGACACCCCCAAATCTAGGTACTTTATTCACATAAGACTTAGTGTTCACTTTTCATGCATTCACATCTAACTACCCAAATATAATAAAATTTAAGTAATAAATCTCCCCATAAAATGGGTTACATAATTAAATCAATAAGTCTCCCAAGTTATCTAACATTTAACATACATCAAGTGCGGAAAAATTAAATTAATTACATCACATCATTTAAGATAAAGTCTATCATCATGAAAACAAATAGATTACAAGTCTTCATCACTTGTTCATTTTTCCTTTCCCTTTGCTAGTGGTAGGTATGTCGACCTTTTCAACCTTAACTGTAATAATTATATATATGCAAGAGTGAGCAAAACAAATGCTCACTAGGAATAGCACTGAATAACAACAACATAATAACCGCCAATGATTAGGGTCAATAGAATTGAATAATACTCTATCAATGATAAACAAGAACATAGATCAAAATATGAAATATATCTGAGTGTTACAAGACCACAAACTATGTCCAAGGTTATAAGTAATCTTTCAACTTAATCCTAAACAGTCATACTGTAAGGACTCCCCGTACTTAGGGTGATCAGCCCTTCGTACCATGTATTGTGCGCAAGGGTAATTTAGAGTTTAACGATCATCAACTAAAGGATTAGTTGAATCAACAAAGTTCAATAACACTACGAGTGATCAATAACAACATAATGTAGAATAATTTATGAATCATAAGTGAACCAACACTATATATCGAACTTATGCTTAGAAATAAACTAAAAAGCACAAGCATTGAATAATACAATAAACCTTTCTTGAACAATATTAAGCTAAGGCTATAATCTTGTCGAATAAGAAAATTGAATTATTGAACATGCATTAATAAATAACAAGATGGAAACAAAACTTGTTCAATATGACGATAAGATTACAACTTGTGTAAAGTGAATCAAATAGGACAACTCAATTAGAGATTAGAGTTCAAGAACTTGCATTCATTATAAAAAGAATGAAACTAGGGAACTTTCTTAACTATAAACAAGTTAGGATAAATCAAACATCGATTAGAGTTCAAAACTTGCTCAAATAAAATTATGTTAGAGCTTTCTCAAATAAAGTTAAGGGGTAAGGAACTTGCCTCGTGCGTAAGCTATAAATTACAACTCACATTCACCTATACATATTATTAGAATCACAATATCTATTAGATATACTAACATCAACTTTCCAAAATAGAACTCATTTTCAGTTAAACTTTTTACTTTAGTACAAGTTTCAATTGACACCATATACACTTCAGAAATTACAAGTATTAGATTTGAAACACTTATTCACTAACTCATGTGTTCAATAAATCATAACGTAACTTTTTCACAACTTACTAATTTTAACAACTTTGGAATTACCAACTACATGGTACAAATCTGTTTTAGTATCTTTATTACATGTTCATCTCATTAATATTCCATTAGACTAGGTTACAATAAGTTTTTAAGGTCTGCATAACCAACATGCATTACTGCCTCTAATCTGGTATATAGCAATTTGCAACTTATATTTAAGCTGGACCAAAGACAAATTTGTCTTTGGTCTTGATGAAAAAACTACTGTGATCGATTTTAAACTCTGTTTAGCCCATCTATCACGTATTTCATCTACAAAACAGCAAATTCTATATACCCAAATGATATAGAACTCATACAAACATTATTCATCATATATATATCAACTTAGAATAATTAAACAACGTCTACAACCAATTTAAATCCTTGAATTTCATATTTTTACAAAAAACTACATTTTTGACATCTTTGACAAAAATTAACACTGAGGTCTCAATACTACACCAAACTAACTCATTCAAATTGTGTTATCTTCGTTTCTTATTGAATTAACATATTCTAGACTCAATTTACAGTTTAGTTCACAAACTAACTACCAATTTTTATACTTTCACAAGCCATATCCATAACCACATGCACTGTAAATGATTTCTTTCTTTTTTTGAATGTAATTAGTACACAAAATCTTGTCTAGATGCTAGTTATAACATCATAATTTGCAAATAAACACAATCAATCAGTTTGTATAACAATAATTTATCAACCATGCATTTACAAAAAATTTGAAACTCAAGAACATAAACTCTTCATAAACGTAAAACTCAAGTTTTAGAGATTATATCTTCAATTGCTTGGAGATAATTCTAGATAGAGCACAAAGAATTACTTGGAATCACAGAAATCTTTCTCAAACTCTCTCTCAATTTTCTCTGTAAACTCCATTTCTTCTCTTTTCTCAGGCTTAGGCCAACTAACACTTATGCGTAAAAAATAAACTGATAGTCATAATACGCATACTTAATAATAGCAGTTACAAAATTTAAACGTGAGTTATCAGTTATAAAAATATTAATTATATTTTTATTATTTTTAAGTCAAATTCAAATTCAAAAGATATAAGGCTTTGTTTAACAAAACACTTTTAAAATAAAGACTTAATATTTTTAAGCCTTGTTTGGTAAATCCATTTTAAACTACTTTAATTTATTTCAATAAATCATTTATACTATAGTTTATAGTCTCATATTATTTATTTGGATTTTCATATCAATCTTATTTAAATAAATAAAAACTAATTGTAACATATTAAATAAATTCTTCACTTAACCAATTACCACAAAATTATAATCTCATTATAATTTATTTAATAAATTAACATATAACTTTATTTATTAAATTAGAACATCAATATAACAACTCATGTAATCTTTAACAACTCTCTAACTATTAAATTAGATTAGAGTATTATCTCATAAATTTAATTCACAACTATCTACTAACAACAACCACATCAATAAAATATTTATTTATTTAATTTAATAAATATTTGAAATTATAATAAAATTCTAGATTGTTACATTTTGGGGGCATCACACGGATTCCAAAGTTATATTATGGCAATTAATTCATATTCAGCATATATGTATGTTCATGTGGGCCAGGTATTTATTTAATTAGCAGCCACGGTTTCAGCTGTAACAACCCCAAAATTCATACAATTTAATTCTCTACTTCGGTCGTTAACAATACATTCAACCTCAAATTTTACATCATTAAACGATAATACAACAATTGAAATTTGCGGAATAATTAAAAAATTTCTATTACAATTAAAATTTTCTATTACAAACTATTCTCAGTCCCAGAACTTTCAACCTTTACATCTAAATATTTCAAAATCATTTTAATACTACAAGAGTTTACATCGCAAAACGATATTATAATTCAACATTAATACATTATTGGAACCTTAAACCTTGTTTCAATAATAATAAATCCACCAAAAGTATATAAATCTTCAAGTATCACATCTGATTCATATCTTTCAAGTAGCACATAACTTTACCTTAAATCTTTAACCTGTAAAAGTGGTTATTTGCAAGGTTGAGCTCGACAGCCCAGCAAAATCTAACAATTTTAATGCATCACATATCACATAATAACATGCTCAACATATATCTCATAAACATTAGACTAACATAACATACATGCTGTATTTCATATAACAAGTATAAAGATTTAGTTCCTTACTCAATTAACATTCATTATTCAATCAACGTAGTCATAAATTGACTTTAACGTTTCATACTTTTAATATATATAGAACACATCATGCTCTTTGCAACAAATATTTAAAACAGTTCATCATCAAGTTCACATAGCAAATAGGAACTGAAAGACTTGCCTTGATCGTTGTTTACCAACAACAGTTTAACAGCTTACAGTTATATGCACTTCAAGTGCCCTACACAATTATATAATCATATACATCAACTATTAGTCACATAACAATACATAGTAATTGTAATGTAAACTCTACTCCACATCTCATAATCTTTCCTATTAATTAGCACACAATGTTCAATTAGATTGTGTTAACTTTTCGACTTATGTAATATTCAAAATTCATTCAAGTGTTTAAATCTTGCTAGGTTTATTGGTTTAATATTAAACCCATTTCATATTTTATAATATTCATTTCATTTGACTTAAAACACTTTTTATGTTCATTAACACTTATCACGGCGTTTAACGTTTATTAAATCCTACACTTGGATTTGTCTCTCTTGTGTATGCTTACTATGCTTCTACAACTTATCTAATACATTATTTATTAATGTTAAGCATCATTATGTTTACTAACATTCATGTTTTATAACTTAGAACAACATCTTTTATCGTCAGAAGCACTACACATGCATACGTGCATGCCCGACGCCCTCTAATTTCCCCCAAAAATATAATAGTCCTAAAGATGACCATTTTGACCACTGTTCCCGACATCAAATTGAAATACTTAAAGAATAAAAGTTGAAGGCCAACTCATCCTCGTTTTGGATCATCTTGAATAACCCCAATCGAAGTTCGTATGAAAACGTTATGCTCATTTTAGTAAAACATGTTCGATCAATTTTATTTTTCCAAAATTCGACTAGGCAGACTACCCCGCAGAAGCGAGGGGTTTTTGTACTAGGGGATCCCTTCTGCGTTTTTGCAATTTTTGATCTAGAACACTATAGAAAGCCAAATTAGGCCTACAAACTCCTTTCTAACAACCATACTAACCTACCCAAGGTGTAATATGTTTACAGAAACATAAACTAATGTTTCTAACACGTTTCTAACCACATAAACAACATAAATATCAATATTACAACCTTTAATTTCACTATTTCTATTATTTCTTCTTCTTTTGACATTCATAGCGAAATTCTTCACTGTGAATTCGTTATACATCCGTTTTGACTCGTTCAACTTGGGTTGTTTTCATTTTTCAACATACTAACAATATCTATCATCAATTTCAGATTCTATCCATCAATTTTGATTCCAACATACGTTAAAATATACATATGCCATCAAAACCCAAGTTTTTTCATCTTTTTTTTGTTGCTAAATCTGTGATGTATAAAAGAAAAAAGATTACAAAACATGGGAGACCCCAAACAAGTATAGCGAAGACATCATATGACATGCCATATGAGGCCATGACTATAGCAGACTGCAGGAAAGGAACCTAACAAACTATCACCAAAAAGCTTGGAACAGACCAAGTCAGTACAAACAAGCTTTAGCAAGCATTAAAACAAACTAGAAATTTTAAATTGCAAAATCAAGTTGGATCATGGAGCACTCGGCCAAGGAAAAAAACTCATAGGGGCCCCCTCAGGCCGGATCATAGAGCACTCGGCCAAGGCAAAAAGCTAGACAAGATCATTACAAGCACAAAAAGCCGAGAGAATCGGTCACCGCTCAGCTAAGCACCAAGAGTCAAATACTAACCTCCTGCTCGCCCCTCATGATCATGCGTAACATCAGCTGCCACCAAAACAAAACAACCCACACCTGCTCGCCCCTCATGCTTATGCACGCCCAAACCATACCCACACCTGCTCAAGCTCGCCCACAACATCAGCCTCATGCTCGCCCACAAACAAACAATTACAATAGCCAGGTACAAAAATATTGACTGAAGTTGGTAGCCTTTAGGAAAGAATTACATGTTGACAGTCTAGAATTTCTGTGAACCTTTGCATTGCGTGCTTCCCAAATTTTATAGAATGAGACTGCAAGAGTGAGACACATAATGTTTCTAGACATTTTTGTTCCTTAGAAGGAAGAAAGGTGATCCAAAATATCAGCCCAGGTGTTTGAGATACTATTCCACTGGCCCAAGTCCATAGCACTACGAAAAATATTTTTTGAGTACTCACATAGAAAGAACAGATGTTCAAAGGATTCAGAATGTGCTTGGCAAAGTTGACATACCATCCTGCTGCCCGAATAAAGGATCGTCCTATCATTTGTGGGAAGCCTCTTTAAGATACCAAGCCAAAGAATAAAAGACTACCTAGGAACATGAAATTTATTCCAAGGAATAAATTCCCAGGAGACCGGCTGTTGCCTTATTTAGATGGAATTCCAAATGTGCTTAGCTTTCAAATTTATGAAGTCAACGGAGTCCCAAAGAAGACTGTTAGCAGAAGAGGAAGGAAAGGGGAGGGCTTCAATCATTTGTTTGAAAAGGATGACCTCATGATGGTTGCTGCGAGGGAGGCTCCAAGAATTTCCTTGAATTATGTGACTGACTTTAGCAGTGGGTGGAAAGTCAATGTTCTGAAGCAGAAAGGGGCTGGGGTTGATAGCCGTCCCTTGCACCCATGGATCATACCAGAGATTTATCCTATCGCCCCTTCCAGCATGATAGACAATATGTTCTAGTGCCAAGGGTCTTAGTTTTAGTATCTGCCTCCATATCCTGGAGCAGTCCGGTGGTATAGGGATTTTCCATAACGATCTCTCTCGGAGGAGGGTCACTTTGGCCCATGCTGTCGAAAGGGAGGAAGGTTAAAAATTAATAAGGTTCACCAAATGCAGAAAGATGAGAGATCTATTCCAGTCTAGAAGACTCTTAAGGCCCAGTCTTCCTTCAGAAGTAGGGAGGGAGATAACAGACCAAGAGACTTTGGCACCATGTTTTGCAAGCGAGGATCCCTTTCAGAGGAATCTGCATAGAACGGATTGGATAGCTCTGATGACAGCTTTAGGAAGTAAGAAATGGGGGCTCCAAAAGGATTGGGTAGAGAACAAGACTGATTTGATGAGTTGCAGTCGCCCAGAGTATGCTAGAATTTTTGAAGTCCAAGAAGAGACATGTTGTGTAACTCTGTGAATTAAGGGGATGCAATCATTGAAAGAGAGTTTTGAAGATATCAAGGGTACCCCCAGAAACTTAGTAGGCAGGAGGCCAGGTTGGAATCCTAGAATAGAGAGGATGTGCGAAGAGGTAGCAGGGTCAGTATTAGCTAGGAAGCAATGGCTTTTTTGGACATTTGGTATCAACCTAGAGAAAAGAGAAAAGGATTGGATACAAGAGGAGATGATTGAGATGGAGGGAATGCTAGCATGAGAGAAAATCAGGATATCATCTGCAAAAAGGAGGTGAGTTAGTTTAAAATCATGTGCTTTCCAATGGAATTTGAAATTTGGTTCCATAGAGCTCAAAGATAATTTAAGGGATAAAATTTCCATGATGAGGACAAAAAGATAAGGGGAGAGAGGGTCTCCTTGTCTGAGTCCCCGAGAGCTGGAGAAATAACCAGCTAAAGACCCATTGATTTTGACAGAGAACATAGGAGTGGTAACACAAGCTTTTATCCAGGCCATAAAAATGGGAGGGAATTTGAGGGGGTAAGGGTATCAAATAAACAGTCCCACCTGACAGTGTCAAAAGCTTTCCTTAAGTCAATTTTCAGTGCACATCTTGAAGGACCAAAGGGCCGGTGATAGTTCCTTAGTAAATCTTGAGCAATAAGAATATTATCACTAATATTACGACCTTTAATGAAAGCAGATTGAGCCTTGTCAATGAGGGAAGGAAGGACTGCTTTGAGACGATTTTCTAGGATTTTGGTAATGCATTTGTAGATGGTATTGTAGCAGGAAATTGGTCTAAAATCAGTCATGGATGAAGGATTTGCAGATTTAGGGATTAGGACTAAAGTAGTGGAGTTTATTCCCTTGGGCATCTTACAAGAGGAAAAGAAGAAAAGAACTGCCTTTGTGAAGTCCTCGCCTATAATATCCCAGCAAGAGATGAAAAAGTTTACATTAAAACCATCCGGCCCTGGGCTTTTATTTCTTTTCATGGAGTGTAGCACATTATGGATTTCAGTTGAAGTGATTGGAGCAATTAAGGAGGAAGATTGGAGTTGAGTGACAAAAGAAGTTGGCACAACATCAAAATTCTCTAAACCAGAAAATAGAGAACCAGTTGCAGAAAAAAGGTCCCTGAAGTAGTGCACAACCACTTCTTCCACATTTGCTTGACCAGTCACCAAGATCCCATTTGAGTTTTGGATGGAAAGAATTTTGTTCGAATTCCATCGATTTTTAACTAAATTTGAGAAATAACCCGAGTTTTTATCACCCAAGGAAAGCCAAGTAGCACGGGATTTTTGTTGAAGTAGGGATTCCTCTCTATCCAAAACATGCCAAAGGTGTTGTAAGCAACCCTTTTCCAGCTCAAGAAGAGAGGGGTTAAGGGGGGAGCTGGACAGCAGGGATTGAGCATGATGCAAACTAGCTTTAGCCTCCTTAACCAAAGTAGAGATGTTACCAGCAGAAGAGTTAAGCCTTATTAAAGCTTGCTTAGTACGTTTAAGCTTTTCAGTGAAGATAGATAAGGGGTTGCCCAAGGCATGCTGACCCCAAGCATAGTGAACACAATCATTAAACCCATCTAACAGTAGAAGGTGATTAAAGAATTGGAACTGCTTTCTAGGCTCGACAAGATTAATACCAAGATTGAGGAGGACAAAAGCATGATTAGAAAGTCCCCGAGGAGCAAAAGTGGCTTGAGAGTGGGGAAATCTAGAAAACCATGAGAGATTTCCAAGGACTCTATCGAGTTTTTTGTGAATAGGTCTGACCGATTGACAATTCCCCCAGGTAAACAGGGGGCTGAAACCACAAATATCCTCGACTTCAAGAGATTGAATGCACTCCACAAAATCTTCCATACCAGTGTCCCAAGATGCATTTACTTGATTAGTTTCATTTAAGTACCTAATGACATTGAAGTCACCCAAAATACACCAAGTATCTGCAGATGAGTGATTTTCCATGTCTCTCCAAAGTTCCCGTCGCTCCATATAGTATTTCAGACCATAGACAAAAGAAACCATAAAAGAGTGACTGATATCAAGGGCATGGGTTGCTTTATAGTGGATGAGTTGAGAGGAGACAAAAAGGATGTCCACTTGCCAGGAAGCAGGGTTCCAGCCCACCCAAATTCTTCCATTACAATGCGAATCATAATTAAAAAACCAATTCCAATTAGGACAAATGTGTTTAGAAATATTTTTGGCATTTTACCCTAGTTTCCAGAAGCCCCACAAAAGATATGTGATTGTCAGCAATAAGTTGCTTTACATAAGCCTGCTTAGGCTTTTTATTTAGACCTCTAATATTATACGAAGCTAACATAAAATTATTGAGGGGGGTGCCCAGCTTTCCCTTTCCCTTTCCCCTTCTTAGCAGCTTGAGGATTCTCATTTTCAATTCTCTATTTTTGTTTAAGGTCTTTCCCTTCTTTCTCATCAATAGCTTTGAGCTTGGAGAAAATGGGGTTGTTTGCAGCTGGGGATACAGAGTCTTCCAAAACCAGATGGTCAGAGTCAAAAGAAATAGGAGAAAAGGAATTAGTGGTAGCCATCGGAGTTGCCAAAGGGGGGAAGTGGCAGGTTGGACAAGGCCGGGTCTCACACCACGGGACACAGTTACCCAATCATTAGGAGGGAGCCTAGGGATAGAGGGGTCAGGGGATTAGCCAAGGGTGGACCAGAGGCATCACGAAGGATAGGAGGAGAGGACTGAGAAGAGAATCCAGTTGAAGGAGCTTTTGGAATCCCTTTGAAGTTTTCCTTTGGACATTTAAAAGGAGAATGACCAAATACTTTACAAGTAGGGCAAGAAGGTGGGCGGCTTTGATACTCCACCGCAACCTCGACTGAGATTTTTTCTGATTTCTCTGTGTTGAAAACAACATTGATAGAGGAAGGAAAGGAAGAGGTTGCAGCAACTTCTATGCAGACACAGGCAAAATTCATATAATCATTCCTGGATGTCATCTCATCAGTGTACAAGGGTTTTCCAATGACGCTTGCAATGTAACTAATACCCTCATCGGACCAGTAAGACAAAGGAATATGGCTGAGCTTAACCCAAATGGGAAACTTGTTACAGTCAGATTTAGAAAACTCTACTCCTTCCTACCATTTCTGGAGCACAATGGATTTGGAAGCAAAGTGCCATGGCCCAGAAGCAAGAATATTGTCACGGTCAGCAACAGAGTTGAACATGAAGATATAGTAGCCCTTGTTGTGAAGGAAAACATTTGAGAGGCCAAGATTGCTCTAGAGCCTTCTGGCTATAGGTTCAACAACCTTGCAAGGAAGAGTTGAATGCAGAAAATACCCAACTAAGCTTGAGGACCAAATCTGGTTTCCATGTAAGAACATCTCATTAGGAGGTTGAACAAGAACATTTCCATTGGATGAAATAGGGGGTTGGTAGGACAGGGATCGTGAGGTTTTTCCCGGGTTCTGAGAAACCACGTTACTCCAAGATTTAGGGAGGCCAGCCAGCGGGGAGGGTAAAATTTCACCTTATTCCGAAGAGGCTAACAAGTTTACAGGAGGTGCAATACCCACCCCTGTAAAGGGGCTCTTTGCAAACTCTTTAGGAGAACAACCCCCAACAAGAGTAGAAAGGGGATTTTCAACGAGAACCTTACGGTCATTACCAAAGTTTGACAATTTTCCATCCTTAATGAAATCTTGAACAGCATTGAGTGGAACTCCATGAGCAGAGAGGAATTCCATAAGGTGAAGGTTTTTCTTTCACTCAAATAATGCTTCATTACGATCCTTCTGGGAGAAATGTTGAGCAGCAAGGAAGATGTCTTTGGCATTTTCACCCAAGGCGAGACCAATATTGACCTCGAGAGCAATGTCTAAGGTAGTGGATTCGACCGAGTCCTGGCTAAGAGCCAAAGGAATAGGGTTAGCATCTAATTCCATCATGCCATCACTACTGATGGCCAAATGAGAGGCGATCTCAGGCGAGTTTGGATTTGAGACTCCAAACTAAGCGAATAAGTCACGAGAGGGGCTACTACTAACTGAGTTTCCAGCAGAGAGGTGCGAGTGGCTTACCATACTACAAGAAGAAGGATCAAAGGAGAGAGGGGAAAGGGAGGGAGAAAGAGGGGACGAGCAAGCAAGAAGAAAAAATCGAGAAGGGAGAAGATGGGAGATGACCGGAGAAGTTAGGTGAAGGCCGAAAAATTTAGGTGGACCAAAAGGGGCGGGGAAGTTTTGAAAAGGTAGAGAGAAAACTCTAGAACCAATTAAAGAGACTATATATACCAGATTATACACCCATACACATATATATACAACATCTCTTCAACTCACCCAACCAAAATAGCTTTTAAAGTGAAGAACTTTAGAAATTATAAATTAGAATTTTAGAACTAGATGGATACCTTTGATTCTTCTTAAACTTAATTAGATGACGAGAAATCTTCTTCTTCTTCCTTGATTCCTCCAAGCTTCTTCTCAAAGCTCTCTAACTCTCTTCTCCAACACTCTGTTTTCTTTTTTTCTTAGGCTTTAGGAACAAAACACGTACATCCATATAACTGATATAAACATAATGCGTATGCATTATGGCCTCAACAGTTACAATAACAAAGGGTCACTAAGCCATGTTTGGGTAGCACCCAAAATCTCTTTTTTCTAATTTTTTTTAGCAATCCTTCTTATCATATGATGCCCTTGTCACACCCATTAACTACTTAAATTGAATTAATCTCAATTCATTAATAAATCCAATTAAACCTTACTAATAAAATTATAGCTTCTATTTAGCCATTATAATTATAATTTTATTTAACAATCATTAATCCTCTAATTTAATTACTTAATTAAATTAGAAAATCACCACCACATTAACGTAATAATTATGTACAAATTATAAAATTATTTATCATCAATTTATTTAATATCATCATACTTAAATAAATTATTCCATAATAATTTTCATTGAATATTTATTTTAATCCATAAATATTTTAACTAAAATACTTATTTTACTTAATAAATATTTTAATTATTTACGATCTCACAATCGTAACATTTTAACGTATTACATTTATATGTAACATACATTACTCTCTCATATCATAATAAGAATTTTATTTATTAAATTCTTATTTTAATAATTTTCAAAATTCGGGTTGTCACATCATTCCTCCTTATAAGGATTCCGTCCTCTAATCACAAAACCCTACCTTACTCAAGGTTTTCATCAAATCTCTTCATTGAATAACTTCAACACATTACCTTAATATAGGTTTTATATTTCCTACTCCCACCATTCTTGATAATAAATTCTTGTAAGTTTTATTTTATAACTTTCACTTGAACTCAATTATATTTTGAGTATTATATATTTTTTAACCCATTTATTTCCTTTTCTAAGGATCATTATCATAAACACTCGGGATATTACATTCACCCTTTCTTCTAAGAATTTTATCCTCAAAATTTTTATCTATTAATCTTTATTCATTCAATCTATCAAAATAGATTCTACGTTAATACTTTATTCATTCATTGGGTTTTATAACCACTTCTTTCCACAAAGATCTTTCTACAATTATTAAACTTTTCTATTAAAAGTTTTACATTATTCTTTGATAACTCATCTCCTTCTCATTTCAAAATTTCTTTTCTCACTTATTCAATATATTCATCATTCAATGTCGCATTCTACGACTTACTTCTTTCTAAGGAATATCATCCTTACCACATTCGCCTTTTAGAATAGCAAGAATCTTCCACAATTGCTCAATAATTGGGAACCAGTATGAATAACTCAGGAATTTAAAAGATTCCAAATCATGTTGAGGGGTCATAAGACCTTGAACTACGTCCACGGTTATAAGTACTCTTTCAACTTAAACCTTAACAGTCATTAGACTATAGAGACTCCCGTACTTAGGGTGTTAAGCCCTTTGTACGATGTATTGTGCACAAACATCTAAACGCATCGTGTCAAAATAATTCCCCCATAATAGGTTTGTTCTTCTCAATTTTTAGAGATGTAATTGAGGGTCATAAGACCACGAACTATGTCCACAATTACAAGTAATCTTTCAACTTTAACCTTAATAGTAATACTGTAGGGACTCCCCATACTTAGGGTGATCAGCCCTTCGTACCATGTATTGTGCACAAATATCTAAATGCCTCCGCGTAATCCCCTATAAAAGGGTTGTTCATCTCAGCATTTCAACATCTGAATCCGCACCAAAATATTTTGGTTTGGCAAAACTTCTCAAGAAACGCTTGAATTTCATGAACATTTTTCAATAATCGTCTAGCTGAATCAAATAGCATAGACTTCTACAACAATTCTAACATCAATCGAAATATATATATATATATATATATATATATATATTCTCATATCTTAAAGAAATCTCAAAAATCTTTTTATAGCGTCATGATTAGGACGTTGTCATACTACATCTCACCATATTGGGTTGACGATCATATGATCACATCCAACACCAGGTTCCATTGCATTGATGACTTCATCGTTTATCATATCACCCATTGTATATAGTTAAAATATATTTTGAAAATTTAAAAATCATTTTTTTTATCTAGCCAAAATAAACAGCATAGATATGCGAATAATAGCATTGTTTTAAAAATTCTTTGGTTCACTAGTGTGATCCAACATTTTTTTTTTCAAAACTCAAAAGTACAATCATTGACACAAAGTCAATAAATCTCGAAAGTAACATAGCTAGTAGATTTAGAATATCCAAGTATCCATCAACTTCAATCTTTACTTCATTACTTCATTACTTAACCATTCTACCAATCTTCAACTTCATCAATGCTCTCTATACTATAACCGTTTTCTACCCAAAATAGTTCATCAAACTTATCACACTTTGGAAATCCAGGAACTTGCCACAATAATATTAGTTTAAGAACTTGTCCTAGTCATATCATAGGCGTCCATTCGTTGAGGGGTTCAAAACATCCCATATTATTATGAGTCACGAACTTACCATATGCATTAGTTTTAAGAACCGCACCTAATCCTAATAATATATGACTAATCTTAATAGTTTCTAACTATCAAATATACACATGAGAAAAGAATCACCTTTTCGCCACATATACATTGATAGCGTGACACCAACATTCCAATGATTATCAATGTGATAAACTGAGCGCAAGCACAAAACCCTCACCCATACAAAGGTTTGTACAACTCAGCCATCACATGAGTCCTCAATTGAAATCCCTCCTAACTCTATCTTGCTTATAACTTGCTCTTTTTTTCGATACTGAATTTTTTCGTACCTCATCATCTATAACTCCTCGTTAGTTTATCTCATACTATATCATAGTACATTATCTTCATAGCATCAAGCTATAATTATTCAAACATTATAGACCATCTTTCCTTTATAACTTAAACAGATCACGTCGTGATCTTATTCTATAATCATCTCCCTTAAAATTCTTTTCTTAACTCGTGATTGTTTCATTTTACGATCCTCTTTTTTTCCTTTTTCATCATTTACGATTTCGTTTATGCTTTTAATCTTCCAGACTTTGTCTATTCATCATTATTCGTTATCTTGGCTATTGGAGTTAGGCAACTCCCATTTCTTATCTTTATATCTCTTCAAGATTCTTCTTTGAATTCTCTTATTTATAAAACAATATTTCCTTTAAGAATTTCTAACTTCGTTTACATTGCTTAACATTTCATTCGAGTTCCACATTTTTATCATACGTATCCACTTTCTATACTCGGTACATATTGAGTCTCTAACAGTTTCAATATGGTACGCTGAGTGGTTTTCCACAAACAACCAACAAACTAGGTTCCGAGTTGCTAGTTCGTATATACCTCCGCTCTATGAAAGAATCGTTTAGCCCAGATACCATACATCAACTATTAAATAGTACAATTGTACCATACTTAAATATAACTTTTATTTTTAACTTCTTTATCATTCTCTTCTTATAGACATTGCCTATTTATTATCACCTTACATCCTTATTATTGGAGTTGGGTAACCCCACTTTCATATTCCTTATAATTGTATGAGATTCTTCTTTGAATTCTCTCACGCATATTTTAATCCCTTCTTTATATATTTCTTAAATTACTTCTTATTGTTTAAACTCTATTTGAGCTTATTCTTTCATTATCTGCACCTCTCTTCTCTAAGGTTATAGCCTAAGGTACTCTTACCTAAGGTTTCTAACCTGTCAGCTTTGATACCAACTATAAAAACCGCAAAATTCATACAATTTAATTCTTGACTTCGGTCGTTAACAATACATTCAACCTCAAATTTTACATCATTAAACGATAATACAACAATTAAAATTTGCAGAATAATTAAAAAAATTCTATTGCAATTAAAATTTTTTTATTACAAACAATTCTCGTTCCCAGAACTTTCAACATTTACATCTAAATATCTCAGAATCATTTTAATACTACAAGAGTTTACATCGCAAAACGATATTACAATTCAACATTAATACATTATTTGGAACCTTAAACATGATTCAAATAATAATAACTCAGCCAAAGTATATACATCTTCAAGTATCACATCTGATTCATATCTTTCAAGTAGCACATAACTTTACCTTAAATCTTTAACCTGCAAAAGTGGTTATTTGCAAGGTTGAGCTCGATAGCCCAACAAAATCTAACAGTTTTCATTCATCACATAGCACATAATAACATGCTTAACATATATCTCATAAACATTAGACTAACATAACATACATACTGCATTTCATTTAACAAGTATAAAGATTGAGTTCGTTACTCAATCAGCATTCATTATTCAATCAACGTAGTCATAAATTGACTTTAATGTTTTATACTTTCAATATATATAGAACACATCATGCTCTTTGCAACAAACATTTAAAACAGTTCATCATCAAGTTCACATAACAAATAGGAACCGAAAGACTTGCCTTGATCGTTGTTTACCAATAACGGTTTAACGACTTACATGCTTATCTCGCACTTCACATGCCCTACACAATTATATAATCATATACATCAACTATTAGTCACATAACAACACATAGTAATTGTAATGTAAACTCTACTCCACATCTCATAATCTTTCCTATTAATTAGCACACAATGTTCAATTAGATTGTGTTAACTTTTCGACTTATGTAATATTCGAAATTCATTCAAGTGTTTAAATCTTTCTAGGAATCATTATCGGTTTTATATTAAACCCATTTCATTTAACTTCAAACACTTTTTATGTTCATTAACACTTATCACGACGTTTCGATGTTTATTCGTTACAGGCCTGATTTGTCTCTCTCGTGTATGCTTACTATGCTTCTACAACATATCTAATACATTATTTATTAATTTTAAGCATCATTATGTTTACTAACATTCATGTTTTATAACTTAGAACAACATCTTTTATCGTCAAAAGCATTACGCATGCATACGTGCATGCCTGACGCCCTCCGATTGCCCCCGAAAACACAATAGTCCTAAAGATAACGATTTTGACAATTGTTCTCGACATCAAATTGAAATACTTAAAGAAAATAAGTTGTAGGTCTACTCTTCCTCGTTCTGGATCATCTTGAATCACCTCAATTGGAGTTTGTATGAAAACGTTATGCTCATTTTAGTAAAACATGTCCGGTTAGTTTATTTTTATCAAAATTTTGCTAGGCAGACTACCCCCCCCCTGTCCCCGCTAGGGCGGGGGTTTTTGTACTAGGGGGCCCGCCGGGGTGGGGGTCCTTTCTGTGTTTTTGCGATTTTTGATCTAGAACACTACAGAAAGCCAAATTAGGCCTACAAACTCCTTTCTAACAACCATACTAACCTACCCAAGGTGTAATATGTTTACAGAAACATAAACTAATGTTTTTAACATGTTTCTGACCACAAAAAACATAAACATCAAGATTAAAACCTTTAATTTCACTATTTCTATTATTTCTTCTTCTTTTGACATTCATAGCGAAATTCTTCACTGTGAATTCGTTTTACATCTGTTTTGACTCGTTCAACTTGCATTGTTTTTGTTTTTCAACATACTAACAATATCTATCATCAATTTCAGATTCTATCCATCAATTTTGACTCCAAAATAAGTTAAAATATACATATGCCATCAAAATCCAAGTTTTTTTTATCTTTAACATATTCTTATGATTTTGATTACTCTAGAACCAATTAAAGAGACTATATATACCAGATTATACACCCATACACACACACACACACACACACACACACACACATATATATATATATATATATATATATATAACATCTCTTCAAATCACCCAACCAAAATAGCTTTTTAAGTGAAGAACTTGAGAAACTATAAATTAGAATTTTAGAACTAGAAGGATACCTTTGATTCTTCTTAAACTTGATTAGATGATGAGAAACCTTCTTCTTCTTCCTTGATTCCTCCAAGCTTCTTCTCAAAGCTCTCTATCTCTCTTCTCCAACACTCTGTTTTCTTTTTTCTTAGGCTTTAGGAATAAAACACGTACATCCATATAACTGATATAAACATAATGTGTATGCATTATGGCCTCATCAGTTACAATAACAAAGGGTCACTAAGCCATGTTTGGCTAGCACTCAAAATTTCTTTTTTTTTTCAATTTTTTTAGCAATCTTTGAAACATATATAATCCATGATTCACTTCATCACAATTATTATATCAAATTTTACATTTCAATTCGATAACCTTTGCATATCAGATAACTCAAACTTTAACTTTACAACTCAACAGAAAACTATACATCATAAAACATTTAGTACATCTCATGAATCTTAATCCTAGTTTAAAGAAATAACAACTTTAGTTAAAATATTAATCTTCATGTATTATTTCTGATCCATGGCATTTAAGTAGCACATAGTGTTACCTTCAATCCTTAACCTACAAAAATAGTTATTTGCAAGGTTGAGCTCGACATCCCAACAAAATCTAACAGTTTTCATGCATCACGTAGCACATAATAGCATGCTCAACATATATCTCATAAACATTGGACTAACATAACATACATGTTACAGTTCATATAACAAGTATAAAGATGTATAAAGATTGAGTTCCTTACTCAATCAGCATGCTTTACTCAATCAACGTAGTCATAAGTTGACTTTAACATTTCATACATTCAACATATATATAACACATCATGCTCTTTGCAATAAAGATTTAAAACAATCAAATTCACATAGCAAATAGGAACTGAAAGACTTGTCTTGATCGTTGTTTACCAATAACAGTTTAATAGCTTACAGTTATCTACACTTCACATGCCCTACACAATTATATAATCATGCACATCAACTATTAGTCACATAGAAACACATAGTAGTTGTAATGTAAACTTTACTCTACATCTCATAACCCTTCCTATTATATATACACAATGTTCAATTTTATTGTGTTAACTTTCAACTTATATCTCACTGTATTTCATATTCGAAGTTCATTCAAGTGTTTAAGTCTTGCTAGGACTACTTATTGGTTTTATATTAACACTATTCAATATCTTATTATATTCATTTCAATTGATTTAAAACACTTTTTACGTTCATTATCATTTATCACGGCGTTTCGACGTTTATTCGCCACACGCCCAATTTGTCTCTCTTGTGTGTGCTTAGTATGCGTATTCAACTTATCTAATATATCATTTATTAATTTTAAGCATAATTATACTTCGTAATATTCATGTTCTATAACTTAGAACAACATCTATTATCGTCAACATCACTATACTTGTGTAAGTGCATGTCCGACGCCCTCCGATTGCCTCCGAATACGCATTAGTCACAAAGATGACCATTTGGACTACTGTTTCTGACCTCAAATCGAAACACTTAAAGAATAAAAGTTGTAGGTCTAGTCGTCCTCGTTCCGGATCATCTTGAATCACCTCAATCGGAGTTCGTATGAAAACGTTATGCCTATTTTACTAAAATAGGTCAAAGCAGTCACACCTGACATACTTTGGGCGCAGTTGCACCCAATTAAGCCTTGGGCACAGTAGTGGTATGTTCTACATCTTGTTGCCCCCAAATAACTTAGGGCATAAATGCAATTTTACTGCTAAGCGTAAAACAGGACACAAGCTACCGTGCTCTCCATGATTTTTAACCCTTTTTCTCCTACTAATCTTCATAACTTGAGTTATACACATCCAAATTAGTCCGTTTTCGATTCTATGGATTCGTAATTCATAGAACTACAACATACTAGAATTCTAACAATTTATAAAAACATTAACCAACCTAAAATTAGACCCAAAACACATGTTCATACTCTATTTTCATGTTTTAACATCTCTAGCGAATTCGATCGCCACGACTTCGTTTCTTAATCAATTGACACGATTTAAACTATGTTGTTTTCATTTCTTCACATACTAACATAATCCAACATCAATTTACAGATTAAAACACATATTAAACATGAAATTTTATACTTTCTTAAGCCATTTTTCATACATAAACACTGTTATCCTAATTTCTTCCTACAATCCCAATTTCACGTGTTTGATACTCAAACAATCACTCATATATGATGATTAACAGATTATAAACCCTATATACAAGTAGTTGTATCAATCCCACATGATTATCAATAGAAATTTCAAAGATAGAAGTTAAAATTAGAGTAGATTATACCTTGAATCTTTGTTTGTTGGGAAGATGATTGTTTTCCCTTGATATTCCAACTCCCTAGCAAAATCTACAGAGAATCTCTCTCTTCCTACCATGCTCTTTCTATACTCTGTTTTTCACTGATATCTAACCTTAGGGAAAGAAATAATATGCGTAGAAATAAACTGATATGGCTTTTACGTCTGTGTCAGTTACAATAAGCCAAAAGCCACAAGGCCTTGCTTGGCTACACACAATTCCCCTCATTCCAATTTATTTTGATAAGATTATATTATATAGTTTTTATTTGCCACACCTGTAACCATTTTACATAACTTACAATAATAATTATAATTTTTATTATAATTCTTCTGATTATTAATAAATAATCATATATCTAATTTAATTAATAAATTAGATTTAAACAACACTTTATTTAATTTAATTATTTTCTTTAATATTAAACAACTCATTTAATTTAATTAATTCATTAAATTAAATCTTTCAAATAAAAAATACCATTATTCAATTTCATTACTAAATTAATGCACCACAATTCATCCATTATTTATTTATCTCAATAAATAAATTAATTAAAATATTTATTTAATTCAATAAATATTTAAAATTAATTACAAAATTCATTTAATTCCTTCAATAGTTAACTTAACTATTAAACCTCACTTCCCAATATATGAATATATATTTCTCTTCAGCCCAGATCACATATTTCAAAATATATAGCACATATATATATAAATACTCAAACTCAAAACATCTCATAATAAGAATTTTAATTATTAAATTCCTATTTTAATAACCTATAAAAATTCGGGTTGTCACAAGAAAGGTTTAATCTCTACTAATCTACACTCTACACTCTGGGTAATCTCTTTAACCCAATTTCAATTCACGTTGTTTACATTTTTATAAAAATGGCTTTCAAGTTTCTGTCAAAATCTCTGTAGTTGGAAAGGGTAACGATTATGTGAATATATGTGATAATATGTCATCATAGCATGCTTTACTATATATTGTATGATTCCATAACATCAGTTTCATAAAAATATGTCGTATATTGTTGCTTCAAAATTACAGAGTATAGAAATATGGCCATATGACCCTTACTCGCAAATTTAATACGTCAATCATATATTGTCTCATAAATTTTACACTTGTATATAATTATACATGTTAAAACAAAGAAAACAAACTTCGAATGGACATATTTGGTGTTATAACGAACCCTTAGTGTTAATTTTTATGTTTTATGTTCAAAACTTTTAAGAACATCAAGAACAGTAAAATAACATGTTTTGATTATATAAATTATGTGTTTTAACTTGTTAAAATTATGCTAGAAGAGTTGGGTAGTAGTTATATGTGTATTACAGTGTTTGGGTATGTCTAAATTCGTGTAAGAATAAATTAATTGGAGGTTTTGGCCTTGTTCTGCAATTTTTAGCGAATTGCAGAATCTGATATCTTCAATTCAGCCGTGTCTTGCATGGCCTTGACTCTATTTATGTCCCGTTGTAAGCGCCATGCCACCGCAAGACCACCGTGTCAGTCATGTAGAACAAGCTCCTAACAGTGGGCGGCCATGGCGCCACTCTTCGATTGTTGTCTAGAAATGAAATTTTTTTAATTGTTCAAGTCTAGGCATGTGATAGTAACTTAATCTAATGAACATAAAAATATGTTAGACGTATAACTAGACGTTAAAATAAATTCTTAACATGTCAATAACACATTTACATGAGGATTGAATTATTGAACGCATAGTTAGCATATTCTTCGTGAAGTGTAAATTATATGTCAATAAGTGTGGTAATTTGACTAAGTATAGTCATAATCCGAGTTAGACAAAAAGAATGATCTTGTAATGACTAGTTACATTTAATTGACTGGTATTGTGAATATGAATGGTATGTAGGATTAAATCAAGGAACGTGTATAATTAACGTGTAACCATCACACGAGGCAAGTTTCCTAACCCTACTCATTGTCTTATATAAGTTTATAAATTTACCTCTTTATATCGAGAAAATTCTCGTTATTATTGATCAAGTCCATTTTGTTATATTAAAGTTTATTAATCTTTTTAAAGTATGATTCTGTTATACAATACTTATTCTATTGTATATCTCTCGAGATTGTTATTCGATTTAAAATATCAGTTACTGTTGAACCTTGTTAGACTAGCTAACCCTTAATGATTCGACTAGTCCATAGTTGATGAACGTTCTAAATTTCAGAACCCTTATTGAATTATCCAAACCAAACTTCCTTTGGTGCGGACTCTAATGTCAAACTGAGATGAACAACCCTATATAGGGGATTACTTATGCGTTAGCGTTAAGATATTGTGCACAGTATGGTACTAAGGGTTGATCCCCCTAAGTACGAGAAGAAGAGTCCATAGTCTTTTGACTGTTAAAGGTTTCAAGTATAAACACTTGACAACCTAGGACATAGTTCAAGGTCTTATGAACCTCATAAGTTTTTTTGATTCTTGTTATTCATTCTTGATTCAAAAGCTGAGTTTTCTTATTTCAGAAGTCTTTGATTCATTCGCATGTTATTATTGTATTGTTATACTTGTGGGCAATCGTGCTCACCCTTGCGTAATAATAATATTTTAGTTAAGAACGAAAGATCCGACGAGCCTTCCACTAGCAAAGGCAAGGGCAAAGTTAGCAAGTAATGAGGATTTGTTGTTTAGTTGATATAATTTGTTTCAGACTTGATGTTGTTTAAGACTTATTATTTATTTATGATTCCGCACAGATGTTTAAGGTTATTTTAACCTGGGATTGTATTTATTATTATTCAGATGTTGTAACCCCATAAGGGGAGGATTTATTTCTATCTATTGCGTGGTTTGCATTTATTATGGGTAGATAGATAGATGATATGTGTATAATGAACACCAAATTCCACAGAATTGAAGTACCCGGATTTGGGGGTGTCACACCAACCTTGTTACAAGTAATTGATTAATTGAGTATTATTATTTATTCCTTCTTTTATGAAATTTCTTATAATAATCTGTTTTCATTGATTGTGTGCTAATTGATCTAATTAATTTGATATTGCCAATGGAATTAGTTTGATCATTATCATATGCTAGATTAAGATTGATATTATGTATAATTGATATTTGTCTTCATCATAAGTAGCAACTTGGTAATACTAATTATGGACAAGCTTTTGTGTATTGCAAAGATTATCAGAAAACAAGTTAAACAAATCGAGCTTATGTGTTTGTTGCTTGGATTAGCCTAATTCTCTATTTCTTAATGCTTCTGTCATATTAAATCTAGAGATCTTGTTCTAGGTTATATAACAGTTAAATCTTGTGAAGATCTTATTTCATACAGTGAAAATGTAAGGAGAATTCTGGATAGCAGAGCTTATTGTTATCTAGGGCTAATAGTTTCATTGAAGGAAAAATAATAATAATTTGATTAATTGATTGTTGTACTTGGTGAAACTGAACTGCAGAACTGAAGTTTTTACATATTTGGTTAATTTTATCATTAATTCTTGTTCTCTTAGTTTCAAAACAATTTTCAAAAACCCATCTTTATTTTCTATCAAAATAGTAGAAGAATTATAAATTGAACTTACTCTCTGTAGGATCGATCCTTACTTGCTACTGTGCTAATTATTATAAATTGTGAAGTGAAAGTGAGGTTAATTTAGGAGTGTCAACGACAGCTCCCACATCATAAACAAATAAGTCTTAAACATAACATAATAAGTCTTAACATCAACATTTTTAAATAAATATAAACAAGTCTTCATCACTTGTTCGTTTTGCCTTTGCCCTTACTAGTAGATGGTTCATCAATCCTTTTAACCTTAATTGCAATGTTATTATGCAAGAGTGAGCAACAATTGACCACAAGTATAACAATAATAATAATAATAACATGCGAATAAACAAGGGAAACTGGATAATAGAAAGCTCACCTTTTGAATCAAGAATAGAAAACAAGAATAAAAAGTACATTTGAGGATCATAAGACCAAGAACTATGTCCCAGGTTATCAAGTATTTCTACTTTAAACTTTTAACAGTCATAAAACTATATGGACCTTACTTCTAGTACTTAGGGGGATCAACCCTTAGTACCATGTATGTGCACAACATCTCAACGCTGTCGCATAATATAATCCCCTATAAAGGGTTGTTCATCTCAATTTGACATCAGAGTCCGCAACAAAGGAAGTTTTGTTTGGATAAGCTTCAATAGAAGTTCTAGAATTTAGAACGCTCATGAACTATAGACTAGTTGAATCAATAAGGGTTCACTAGTCATTCAAGGTTCAATAATATAATTGATACTCAAATCAAGTGGTGAATCTCAAAGGTATACAATTGAATAAACATTGTATAACCGAAGTATTACTTTAGAAGAATTAAAACATCTCATTTGAAATCATGAACTTGAATAAACAAGAGTAAGACTTTACTCAATATAAGAATAGGACTTATGAACTTGGAAACTTGTACAATATAAAAGTAAGGTTTAGGAACTTGCTCAATTAAAAAGTAGAGTTAAGAAACTTGCGTAATTGTAATCAAGATAGGGTAAGGAAACTTGCACAATGTAAAAGTAAGGTTTAGGAAGTTGCTCAATTAAAAAGTAGAGTTAAGAAACTTGGGTAATTGTAATCAAGATAGGGTAAGAAAACTTGCCTCATGCGTAGTTTAGATAATTATTATTCACATTCCTCAATTAATCCTACATACCATTTCATTCACAATATCAATTAATTATAACATAACTAGCATCATGAGTAATTTCTCTTTTAACTTAACTTAACTCAACTCTAGGTCTGATTATATTAATCAAGCCCACAAACACTAACTCTTAAACACATTATTAGACTTCATGAATAACTAGTTTAAATTCATATTCGACTTATCAATTAATCACGTAAAAACATCATTGACATGTTGTTAATCTATTTTAACATCTCAATATATGATTAACACATTTTCATGACCATTAGATTAGGTTACAATTACAAATTTTGGACGTGAACACTTAAATAAATTTTTTTGGGCGATTCTACATACTGCTTTGCCCATTTCTTTGACGATCAATGACGTATGGCAAGTGTGTAGACAAACCTTACGAGAGGCGCTTCTGTTGTTGCATCACAAACTTGGAATCTGAAGTTTGCCAAGAACACAGAAAAAGTTAAAAACTTCCAATTTCCTTGTTCATAGCACAAATTATTTGTACCCAAACTACATAATCTTTATAGAAACATAATCCAACCTTTCAAGCATGATTTTAACAACATAAATCACATAAACAACTAAATTTAAACCCATAAATTTCATATTTTTGTGAAAAACACCATTTTTGACATTCTTAATGAAATCAACTACCACGAACTCGTTTTTTCAATCAAATCAGTCAATAAAAGTTTTGTTCTTTTCGTTTTTACATACATAAACATAATCAATCATCAATTTACTATTTTACATATAATTTAAGCATCATATTTCATACATACAAGCCATTTTCAAATATTATTCCTCTGTAAACTTCAAAACTTACCTTTAAACATAATTTCATGGATTAATTACTCTAAATAAGTTTATAAACATCATATAGTAGATTATACATGCTTATTAATGACTACAAACTACTTTTCAACCATTTAATCATGAGACTTAATTAATAGAGAACTTAAAATATACGTTCATGGAGAAAACTTAAAAATATAAATTTAAATTTTGAGATTAAGAAATTGCCCTTGCTTTCTTTTTTAGATGATAGAAAACGCCCCTTTGATTCTCCACTCTTCTTCCTAAATCTCAAATTCTCTCAAACTTTCTCTCTTTCTCTCTGTATTTCTCTGACTTGTGTTTTCAAAAAGACTGATAATAAGCTAATATAATTATACGTGTGAAATTTACTAGCGCAACATGGGTAACGGTTAAGTGCTTCATGGCCTTAACTCCCATATTCTTAAGGCCATATTTGTGTTGTCACTTAAAAACTCATTTATTATATAGTTTATTCGTCACACTTTAATTAATCAAATTACATTATTTAAATTCAATCAAATTAAAGGCAATATTATTCATTAACTCAAACATTCACATAATTAAAATTCTTATTTATTAATTCTAACAAATCAATAAATCTCTAATTAATTAGAACAACATCGTAGTTATTTAATAGCTCATTTAATTTAATTATCCCAATTAAATTCACACTTTGAACTATAACATTATCCAACATTAATTTAATTAATTTAACACATTTAATTAAATTAATCTACCGCAATACCATCAAATATATGTTTAACTCAATAAATAAATCCACAAAATATTTATTTAATTCAATAAATATTTAAAATCAATTACACAAAATCTTGTTCGTCACATCCTTCCCTCTTTAAAAGGATTTTGTCCTCAGAATCACTATTCAATTAATTCGTCCCGTTACACAAACTGAAAATGCCAATCTTTGGTCTCGGTTGCCTGATGAACATGCTTTAACGCTTGAACCCTTCTTTTCCATGCATTCCAACCTTGTGCTTTCGCGTTGTGACACCCCCAAATCCGGGTACTTTATTTTCACCATATTTGGTGTTCGCTTGATAAAAACATTCATGTCTAACTACCCAAACATAATAAAATTTAATAATAAACCTTCCCATTAAAGGATTACATCAATAAGTTCAATAACATCTCCCAGGTTATCTAACCTTTAAATACAAACATCATGTGCGGAAAATTAACTAACTACATCACAAGATTTAAAATAAAGTCTGACAATATAAAAGTCAACAGGTTTACAAGTCTTCAATACTTGTTCATCTTCCCTTTCCCTTTATTGGTGGTAGGTTCATCGACCTTCTCAACTTCAGCTGTAATATTTATATAAGCAAGAGTGAGCAAACAATGCTCACTTGAAATGACAATGAATAAACATCATATCAATTGCCAAATGAATAGGTTCCATAGAACTGAATAATGTGCTTCATCAATAATAATCAGGAACATAATTTGAAATATATATCTGAGGTCAAAAGACCACGAACTATGTCCATAGTTATAAGTATTATTTCAACTTAAACTTTAACAGTTATAAGACTATAGGGACTCCTTGTACTTTGGGGGATCAGCCATTCGTACAATGTATTGTGTACAAACATTTAAACGATATGCGTAAATTATCCCCTATAATAGGGTTGTTCATCTCAGTATTTAGAATACAAGTCTGCACCAAAGCAAGTTTGGTTTGGATAAATTTCAAGGTAATTTAGAGTTTAACGAACATCAACTAAGGATTAGTTGAATAAGAATGTAATAACAATATGCTATGGAATACGTCATAAATGAATCAACATTGTATATTAAAATCATGCTTTAGAAATAAACTAAAAGCATAAGCATTGAATAACGTAACATACCTTGCTTGAACAATATTAAGCTAAGGTTAGAATTTTGTTTAGAATTGAGTATTGAGCATGCATAATAAACAGTAATTTGAACTATAAAACTTATTCAACATAAGTGCATCAGAGATAAGAAACTTGCATACTAAGAAACAAGTTAAAGATTAGAAAAACTTGCTCAATATCAAGAGGTAAGGTTTAGAAACTTGCACGATATAATTAGAGTTAAGAACTTGCTCAAAGAAAGTTTAGAGTTAGAAAACTTGTCTTGCATGTGAGCTAAACCGTAATAATTCGATTCACAATATCCTATACACATGTCATTATGACACAATTAGTTACTACATATACTCTGTATACAAATAAATATCTATTTCATGTATGGATTGGTTTTAATCACATAGTCAAGTCACCTTAGTAATGTAATAAAAAAAACTCGCTAATTGTTAATAATATGCTCATTCTTAGTATTATAATACCAAAATCACATCTTAACAGTCAAAATATTTTACCTTATCAACAATTACAGACTTTGTGTAATAAAAAATAATTATCATGCATTATGTTAATTCAAGGTCATTGCATTTCTGATTCTACACTGGGACGGTCTTTGTCATGTGATCTTCTTGGCGCTTTCTGGTCTGAGGCACAAGCTTGGCGATGAAGTCTTTCATGTCTTGAGAGGCTTAGCGTTATACAAGAAAGTTTAATGACTTCTGAGGCTATGAGGCTATAACGTTAATCACGTAAATCGGCCCAGAGCAAGAAGGTAAACGAAACTAATCTTAATTTCTAGCACCCATTTTAACGCGTATAATTTACAGAGATTTCACATAAACATAACTTAAGGTCTCTAGAATATTTTTAACCCACATAAATAACATAAACATCAAATTTAAAACCTTTTAATTCCATGTTTTATACAAAACTCCATTTTTTTGACATTGTTAACAAAGTTAACACTATAATCACAATTATACACCAAATTAATTCAGTCGAACTACGTTCTCTTTGTTATTTATTAAATTAATACAATCAAGGCTAAATTTACCTATTATTTCACAATCAACTATCAATTTTGGTACCCATACAAGCCATGCTCATACACATATTCATTGTAAAACTATTTTCTTATTTTTGAACGTAAAGAAAGTAATTGGTACACTAAATCCTTATCTAGATGTTAGTTCTAACATCACAAATACATATAATCATCATAAACAAGTTGTATATCAACAATTCAAGAAAACTGGATTCATAGAGCTTGAAAATTCATGCCATAAAACATATATATATATATATATATATATATATATATAATAAGGTTATGAATAATACTTTCTTTTGCTTGAAAATCCTTGATCACCACTGAAATCTCTCACAAATCGCTCTCAAACTCTCACAAGTCTCTCTCAAACTCTCTGTATTTTCTTCTTAGGCTTAGCAAATAACTCAAATGCGTAAACAAAATTGATAACCAAGCCAATTAACAGTATACGCAAAATAAAACTGATAGGTCATAATACGAATACTTAATAGATCAGTTACAAACATATAAATGTTTAGGTTATAAATATATTTTATTTATTATTTAATTTATTTTATTTATTATAATAAAATTTAAAATTCAAAAGCCATAAGGCTTTGTTTGGCAAAAATTCTTTAAAAATTAAAGACTTAATATCTTTAAGCCTTGTTTGGCAAAACTAAATTAAAAACGTTATAATAATTCATTTGATCCCTATCAACTCTCTAACTTAATTATTGGATTAAATTAGAATATTATCTCATAATAATTAATTTCCTTCACTCATTAATTATTTATTTAACAAATAAATAATCAAATCAAATCAAATTAAATAAATATTTATTCAACAATAAACACATCAATTAAATATTTATATGATTCAATAAGTATTTGAAATTACAATTTAAAATTTTGGATTGTTACAAATAAATAATCAAATTAAATCAAATTAAACAAATATTTATTCAACAGTAAACACATCAATTAAATATTTATATGATTCAATAAGTATTTGAAATTACAATTTAAAATTTCGGATTGTTACATCCTTCCCTCCTTACAAGGATTCTATCCCCAGAATCATCACTCAAACAAATCATTCGTCACATGCGTGATAGATTGTACGCTCATATCCATGCAACGTACACGACACCAATTGAATTAAACTCAAATGTAAGGTTGAATTCAGCCCAACTACCAGCAATCATTCGTTGAACCCTTGGAACTCGAGTTGAGTCATTGTTGTTTGATGCGAGCCTGGTCAGGATGTTATCAGGTATCCTGGTGAAGTTCTATTCATTATATGGATGAGCATGAAGATGAAAAAGAATTCCAAGATTCCTCTGGCATCTTCTTTTCACTCTTTCTTGATTGTTAATTCTGGTCTTAGACCAAATGCTACTGTTAGCTGCATTATCAAAAAATTCTAATTGGCATTTTCCCTCTTCCAACCATAATGATGTTTAGAGACAGCTTTAATTTAAACGAACATTGTAACTCATCTCTTCCCAATGAGCTTCTCTGGGATAATTCTAAGGCAAATATGGTAAAAGCCTCTACTATATGGTGTTAGATTAAACAGATGGGTATGGTTGTGCTATGCAAAAAATTGGTGTGGAATAAAATGTTGACCCCAAAACACTCTTTCACTCTTTGGCTGGCTTTCCATCGAGGGTTGCGAACTATGGATAGGTTGATTAGTTTTTGGATGCAAGTCAACCCGGTTTGTGTATTTTACAACTCTGATTTGGAAACATTTGATCATCTATTTTTCCAATGTAATTTCTCCTTCTGGATCCTTGTCTCAGTTTTAAGATATTATGGTTGGAAGGGTCTTAGCAGAAGTTGGAAATCCATTACGGATTACCTTATTCGCTATTCTAGACCAAGGTTTCATCATAGTTTGCTCCATTTGGGGTTGGCTGCTGTGGTTTACAGTGTGTGGCTTGAGCGTAATGCTAGGATTTTTAGAAAAAAGCTTGCTCAGTTCGGGTGTTGGTTCAAGATATCCTGCATTTTCTAAAGTGTGGCCTTCACACAAATTTAAAGTTCCAAAAGTTTAAAGCTTATCCTTGTTTTAGGCTTCTTGTGTTGTAAATGGACTAATTTTGTTGCTGGGTCTTTGTACCTATTATTGGGTCGGGTTTTTTATTTGGGGGGGATTCTTGGGTGTTGTGATGTGCTTCTGTTTGTTGCTGTTTGGGCTGTTGCGCTCTGATGCTGTGTTGTTGCCTTTGCTACAGGAGTGTGCTGCTAGGGAAGGGTTGGTTTTTTCTGCAGTTGATGGTTTGCGTTACTATTGCTGCATGGGAAACACGCTGCTGGGGGGTATACTACTGATGGGTCTGTTGCTGGGGGCCTGCTGGTTTCTTCCCTTTCTTTTTTCTGCTGCTGTAGGTTTGGGCTGTTCAGTTTAGCCCAAACTGTTTTCTCAGTTCTATATCTCAGGGCCGGTCCTGAGTTTTTAAGGGCCTAGAGAGACAACAAAAAATGGGCCTTTTGCGAATTGCTATTAAAATAGGCATAAAAAAAACTAAGAACTTTCCCTGAACAAAAGAGCATTAATACGAAAGAATACAAGTCTGCCATTGAGATTTTTGCCTATTTTATTGGGTTTATTTTTTGTGGGCCTTTAAATTTAAACTGACGTGGGCTGAGCTCTTTTGTTTGGGTATATATATACATAACACAAATACCTCTTAGGAGCCCTAAAAATGTGTCAATTTTAGTGGGCCTAAAGCCTGAGCACCTTCGGCTTTAGCCCAAGGCCGGTGCTGCTACATCTAAGTTATTTCTTTGCTGCTCTTGTTGATGTGTAGGCTAGTTATTTTCTTCAATCTTAAAAGGATTCTGGGTTGGCTTTCTTGTTGGTGGGTCTGCTACTGCTGAAAGAGTGGATGCAGGTGGGGGCAGCTGCAGGCCTTTAGTTGCTTGAGTTGGCTGCCTCTCTGTTGCTCGTTTGGGCGTATGAAGGTGTTCATCGGCAGTTGTTGTTCCCTTTGTTCTGCTTATATGATGGGTTCCATTTTAGTGATAGTGCTTTTAATTTATGTTACAGTTTGTTGGGATTTGGCCTTGTAATTGTTTTTGTTATTGCTTTTTGGCTCTGGCCTTGTAATCTTATATAGTCATGACATTATAGGTCATGTCATGTGATGTCTATGCTATATTTTGATTGGGGATTCCCTTGAGGTTTTGTAATCTCTTTTTATTTTAATACAGTTTAAATTTAGAAAAAAAAATAGAGAGAAGTCCAAGTCCAGACTTGTAGAATAGTTAATTAAACTGTTATGTATCTGTTGTGGCGGATGAAAGTCACACCTGTAATGAAGTAAAGAATAATGAAATTATTATTATTTGTAATGTATTGAAGATCTTAAAGTAATAGAATCTGGGATTTGAAGAAATATATTGTTATATTTTAAAGTTTTATATATATCTTGAAGATATATGGATGTATGTAAAGAACCAAACTCGGGTTTGAAGATACACCGGATTTGGGGACGTTGTATATTCCTATATAGATTTTTGCTCTTACTAAACTCTTTAGGACATAGGGTTTTAATTTAATTTCTAAACTATTTAGGAACTAAATTATTTATAATAAGACTCCTCTTATTAATTTATAATTAGTATTTCTTCAAATACATAATTATAAATATTAGTATTTCTCAGCATACTAAATTATTTTCATTCAACCAATTATTTCTAAAATAAAATTTATCTTTTATGGTGTGACCCTTTAGGTTCAATATTATACCAGTAGTAGAATAAATAAATTAGAACCATTCTAATATTATATATAATGAATTAAACTTTTTTAATTTAAATATAAATAAATAATATTTATTCTGCATCATGAGGGACACATCTCAGCATATCATGACTATCCGGATAGTATGAAATCAATGTTTAATCACAAAGAACTTATTATGTGATTAGTTACCATACAATTCAATCATTATACCATACAATATCCCTATCAAACATAAGACATAAAATTACTGACAAGTCTTATTTATTTGATCATATGCATTTTGATTCTAAAATGCACATCTCCGGTTAATGTAAATGAGAAACTCTTTTTTAATTTCTATTCACCTTGACCAAGGATTTTTAAGTTGTCATCTATTGAATCATATAGGACATTCTCTCCCTTTACTTGAAGTGTTAGATCTTTTGTTGATCATTCACCTACCTTCATATACACTTTATTATACCCAAACATACCCTTTGATATACCTAAAGAGTCTTAAGAAATATGATAAAGTATAACTCATAATATACAAGGTACTATGATGATCTCAAGTCCAAAGATTATTTGTACAACTATCACTATAGGAACTCCTATTGCCAGGCAAGTAGAACTCCATTAGTTGTTCCTTAATCGAGTCACGTTCAATGAACTTATTCTCCAATAAGCACCTACATACTTGCTTTAGTGTCTTCACACAAATGATTATGAGATCAATCATCCTCTTCAATAGAGTAAACATATTATCTACTAATCTATCCGCAATCAATAACCCCAAAGTAATGATCCAATGATTATGAACATTTTAGTTTTAGAGCCATCTAGAATTTAGATCTCATTATCATGAACCACTACAAAAAAATGGAGTTTCTGCAACAACCGATTTTCGTTGCTAAAGGTGCCAAATTTCGTTGCTAAAGATTTTTGGCAACGACTTTACTTTCATTGCGTCTTTCATTGCGCAATGAACGTTGTTAATTGTTCCGCAACGAACGTATTTTTTTCGTTGCCAAAAGTAATACATTTTGTAACGAAAATTGGCTTTCGTACAGATACATCGATCCTTTAGCAACAAAATGTATTATTGCAGAATAATTAAAATTTAGTTGCTAAAAACCCCATTTCGTTGTAAAAGCCTACTAATTGGCAACGAAATGAACTTTTTTTTTGCAACGACCATGCATTTTCGTTGCAATTGACACCATTTTGCAACGACATTTTTTTGTTGCAGTAAATTATGAAAATTGTTGCCTAAGCTTGCTTTCGTTGCGGAATATAAAATTTTTAGCAACGATTTTCGTTGCTGATTATATTATTTGGCAACGACATTATGCTGAATCGGCAACGAAAATGTTTATTGCTGGTTATTTTTCAATAGCAACGAAAGTCGTCGATTAGCAACGACATTATATGTTGTCGTTTCTTTATATGTGCAACGAAAGTTATATGATTTGCAACGATAAAAAATATTGCCTTTTAATTTAGTATTAGCAACAATATTCTCTTCGTTGTTATTAAGTAAATTTTTCGTTGCCAAATATTATATTTTTAATGCCATTAGCAACGAAAATTTGTTGCTAAATGTATAAAAAATTGTTGCTATATTAAAACTTGTTCAATATTTTGGTAACGAATTATATTGTTGCCAAATCAAAATTTGACATTCTTTTGTACCTGGCTGGCTCAATGTCCCCATAGCAAATATGGCAAAAATACAAAAAACTAAAATATTATTAACTTAATAAAATCATCCACTACATAATCATTCATTATCTTTACAATTAACCATCTAAAGCTACCACAATTCTTCAATCAAAGTATATATCTACATATATAGAGAGAGTACACTTCATAATTTCGTCCCTTGTCTTCCGTAAACATAGCATGAAAATTTGATACCCAGTACTGTAAGGCAGGTCGTAGAAGCAGTCTTCCTGCACATATTTAAAAATAATAGCAAGTCGGGAAAATGAAGCAAATAGGTCACCAGAGGCACTTAGTGCCAAAATCAATACACAAAGACAACAATATTGTGTTATTTTCTTACTAATCAAGGGACATGGAAGAAGGTAATACCCTTTTTATTGACTACCAAATTAATATTTAAATCAAATATCCTGAAAAAGACAAGCATGTGCTTCGTGAACCTCGTCTTGGTGGGTATACATTGACACACAGATCAAGATAATAATTGGTGCTCATAAATAATGCTACAAGTGAACAGACATTTTACAGGCTTATAATGATGACATTACAACTTGATAAATATGTTCGTGCGTGTGGCAAAAGTCAGAAACATACCTGATGATTCTGTTAGAAAGGAAATTGTTGATTGTGATAACTGCTTTTCCTGCTTAATTGCATGATGTTTCTGGAACGAGTCTGATGTTTGGTGCCTTAGCAGCATGTCTTGTTGTAATATATTTGGTTGATAGCATGAACAGATATCTCTGGCAGAAGATCCAGATACTTCAATCCAAGTTTTGGAGAATAGTGCACAAGCTGATAGCATGAACACTATATATAAAAGAGTATGGAAAGGATTGGCTGCCATATCTGCTAAGCTGATATATGACCACATAGATTTTTAGAAAGAAAAAAACATTAGGAGTCAGTAATACAATAGATATGAGAAAACCAAGTTTTAAGACTATCCATAATAAGAAACAAAGAGCCCATATTGTAGTAGTAAGTGTACGACCTGATTCAAATTGCTAAAATGGAATATAGAAATAATTTTTTTTTGCTAGAATGGAAGCAAAAAGAAGGAGCTTTATTACCTTGACGGTGCAGTCACATAGTAAGAAAGACCAACAACAGGGACTGGTTGACCTGAATATTCAGATTCTTGCCATTTGCCCAACAACTTTTCCAAGAAATTTCCACTATACTTCCTATACAGCAACTATAAATAAACAAATGGTATTATACAATTTCATATACCATGAGAAAGTAAAATACTTCAGCTACACCAACAAATGTAAGGACCAGTACCTAAGAAATGAAATAAAGGTTGGATACAAGTGCAGACTGAAGAATTATAGGCATGTTGGAAGTGTAGAATAGCTTTATTGGGTAGAAGCCCTGTTGTCCACGAGCATTCTTTGACCGAATAGGTAAAACCACACGAAAACCTTGAAAGTAGATCACAATAAGGAAGATCAGGACAGTAGCAAGCAGATTCGTCACATTCGGAAGATTCTGCCGATAGAAAGCTTCCCAAAGAGCTCGAACTTTGTCTTTCCTAGTAGTATGATACCCGTAGAAATAGGGAACGCTTCACATAAAGATATTGGAGCCACCACCACTAAGATGTAATTATGAAGAAATAACCAGAAAATTTAAGAACATATATGCATCCTACCTAGAACGTAAACCCTCCAATAACAAATTGTACCTTGAAGGAGATGGCGTTGAATAATAGCTGCCAGAAGCAGAACGAAAGAACATAACTCTTTCTCCTAAGCATTCATAAGAAAGACCGAGATGTCTTTGAGTGTGAAAGTGATTATGAATGCCTCACCAAATTCTAATGAAAAATGGCATACCAAATTTAAACAAGTGATTCTTAAATGTCCCTGCAGAAGAGAGCATGGTGCCAATCTCCATCTTTGGTTACGACTCTAGGCCACATATAGAAGGAACATTTGAAGTGTTAGGGACATCTGCTTCACCAGATGAAGCCCCTGTGCCCTTAGCCAAGTCAGAAGCTCCAGAACTTTCCTTGGTAATGTTGCTGGATTTCTCAGCACTGTTCCCTTCTTTCTGAACCTTAGCTTGTTTGGCAGATAAACCCTGAAACCCAGATAATTAATCACTTGCTAGTTAATATTTATCCTCCCTGATAAAAACAATGGTACCAAAAGCCTAACAAATTCTTCCTCAATTTAACAAAGATTGTCACCTTTGAGTTATATATTTGTTTCAAAGAATCAAATTGAGTGTCACCCTTTCAAAATCAAGGGAATCTTAGTGAAAAAGACCATATTACACTTGAGATGTGCTATGATTTCTAAGGGATTTTAATGGATCCACCAGCACAAGCACATGTTTTGTGAGTTAAGAGTAAATTTAGAATTCTTTTCATATTCGAAAGTGTTGATTACAAAAATTTACTACCTTAACTTGCGAGAAATCAGCAAAAAGTGACAATCTTTGAAAAATAAAGGAGTATTTATCACAATATTAACAACTAAGTGCAAGAAAACTCCCTACAACAACTTGAACTAGTAAGAAATTATATTTCTATTATCATTCATTCACGCAAGATTTATATATAAAAGATATTATTTAGTCCATTGGGTAAATTTATCTTACACCCAAAAATGAATAGTTATCAAATATAAGCAATTTGGCACCATAGTATCTAGCAAGCGCCTTTGCTAACATCTCCTGATATATCTCTGATCCTGAAAACAAAGTATAAAAATTAAGAATGAAAGCCATAATTAGTCAAGCAAATGGAGATGCAGTTTCTGTGACGCCCCCAAAATAGGTATACATCACCTATTCTGAGTCGCCATATACAAGGTACTGAATACAAATACAACTTAATTATACAACATTCGTATAAAATACGACATAACATAATCTAAGAGTTTTAATACGAATATTGTCATCTAGACAATATCCACACTCAAAGGAGTCCTTATTACATTTATTATCACACTATTTAACAGAATAGTGAGGACTACTAATACTATCATCTGGACCGTCACTTCGTTTACCGACTCGTCCCAGCTATATTCTCATTTCCTGAAGAGAACAATGAAAGAAAGGGGTGGGCTCAACTAGCCCAGTAAGAAATATTATAACTAAGATAATGCAGAATAAATTATCATTAGTCTTCAACAATGTTAAACTGATAAAATATAACAAACATCAAGTTTAATCAAGAATCTAACAAGCAATCCAAAGAAAAAAGTCAAGTAGAGAATAAAATCTACTATCTTTTATGATTTAAAAGGTTTTCATCACTTTTATCATCACGTGACTCACGACAATAAATAATCCACATCATCCCCGCACTACGGCCAAGGATATTCATTAGTATCACAACCACAAATTGTCCATGCACTAATGGCCAAGGATATTCGTGTATTCATCAATGGTCATGATCATGCCAACAACTGTCCATCAATGCATTACGGGCCAATGAGGACTTTTACCACATCATTTGTAACATTACGGTCATGATTATATCGATTAATCCCTGGTCATAATCATACCAAGTCCATCTATGCACTACAGGCCACAGATGACTTTCAACATAAAATAAACATGTGGATGATGACAATGATATAAGAATTCAATAAAACAAGTTCAAGAATTAATTTATCCAGGGAACTAATAACGTCCAAATTGTCAACATGATACTTTTTGTAGAGTAAAATTCAAGAATGCTCGGAAGAATATTTCCATGAAAAGATATTTGGATGAAGTGCAAATATCAAGGATATTCCACTAATTTCATGGAGTATAGAAGTCAAAACTTTAACCAACCGAGTATAATAAAGAATGGAATAACAAAAGAAATCACTGTGCATGCGATAGACCGCGATGCGAAAGTTATTCCAACGTAATAATAAATAATGGAACCAGTCGGTAAAGTAAATTAAGACCAAGCGAGATATTCCAATGTAATAATAAAGAATGAAATAACAACGAAATCACCATCCATGCGATAGATCGCATGCATGAAAAAGTTATTCCAATGTAATAATAATTAATAGAACCGTGTCAGGTAATACGCGCACCGACAAGATATTCCAATGTAATAATAAATAATCTAACCAAGTCACGCGTGCGCGCATACGCATGATGTTCCAATGTAATAATAAAGAATTGAATAACGTAAGAATTTTACCATGTATGCGGTTGCCGCGATAGACAGTTTATTCCAACATAATGATAAAGAATGGAATAATGTAAGAATTTCACCAAGTATAGGGTAGCTCACAGATACAAGTTATTCCAATGTAATAATAAAGAATGGAATAACGTAAGAATTTCACCAAGTATAGGGTAGCCTCACAGATATCTGAGTTATTCAATAGAATAATAAAGAATGGAATAATGAAGTTCTCTTCATGAATACGAAAGAAATAATACCTTACCTTAGAAGGAACCGGATATAGGAGTAGTGAAGTAGCGAGAATCACTTTTCTTCTTTCTCTCTATAGTTTCTCTCTCTAGAGTTTCAAAGAATTAAAAGAAATAATGAAGAAATGAGCTTCTATTTATAGGAGAATGGACCTAATAAGAACTAATTCATGAACGGTCTAGATTGATTTACTTTTAAAGCAGACGGTCCATATTGATTTACTATACAATTATTAATAAAATATTCTAATAAAACAAAATCTTTTAAATAAAATATAATATATTCTATTTATAGTCTAATAAAACAAATAACTTTATAAAAGTATTATGTTTTATATAAAAAGATTTTACTATGCAAAATACTATGCAAACACTTTGCAAAACACTATGAATAATAAAATATAATATATTCTAATTATTGTCTAATAAAACAAATAACTTTATAAAAGTATTCTATTTTATATAAAAAGATTTTACTATACAAACACAATGCGTGCACTATGCAAAATACTATGCATAATAAAATATAATATATTCTAGTTATTGTCTAATAAAATAAATAACTTTATAAAAGTATTATATTTTATATAAAAAGATTTTACTATGCAAAATACTATGCATAATAGAATATAATATATTCTATTTATAGTCTAATAAAATAAATAACTTTATAAAAGTATTATGTTTTATATAAAAAACATTTCGCTTTTATTACATTAATAATACTAATAAAACAAAATTTATATATATAATATATATATATATATATATATATATATATATATATAAACTTCCGTGACTTCATAAAAGACACCTCAATATATTTAACAACATTTATCATCATTATTATAATTCACAATATTAATCGACACAGTGGTTCCCCAGAAAGAGGGACTTTCCAATAAGGATTTCTTCCTATTGGCGCACAATTAGGTGACCAAACCTCTCATTGGCGTAACTTCTAGACATCGTTAATATTGCAAATAATAATACTAATAACTTTGTTATCTCAATTATTGATTTAATAATATATAAAATATCGACAATAATTGAATCAAATAACGTGAGATCTTGTATGCGTGAATTCTTCGTAGCAATAATTGAACAAAACTAAGTGACTTCTCACGTAAGCATCAATAATCAATCTACCGTATTACTATGCAACCACACGACATTCTTTGTAGTTTTACTACCGAGTAGTTCAATAGTTTTAACGGTAAAAAACTCCGCCATTATTTTTATAAAATGATAATTACTGCTTTTCTAACTACGACAATATACTTCGCCATGGGATCCACCAATATTGTGCCGTGCATTTGGATATTCCCCGACAAAAAGAATATTCCCCGACCAATCGAATATAATATAACAACTTGCATACTTTCAAAATTTATAAATATTACCCACAACTATAACATTATCTCAAATCCACACCATAATTTTGAAAAAATATTTCGAGAAATTTAAATCTTTATTCATAAAATTTGGGGTCTCACAAATAGTGTGAATAATTCACTTAATTAAAATAGTCAATTAATACAAGTATAATTGATTTAATAAAGTGAGAAGCTAATATATTGCATGAAAATATAAATGTTAGTATAATGCGAGTAAAATATTTATAAAGTACACTACATATTTTAGTTGAAAACTTTATGGAATAAAATGAATATTTATGGTATTAAATAAATATTTGATGAAAATTGTTATGGGATAATTTATTTAAGTGTGATAAAATAGATGGAATTTATACGTATTTTATTACGCGAGTATAATGGTGATATTCTATTTTAATTAAATAATTAAATTAGAGGAGTGAGAATTAGTTAAATAAATTGTGACAATAAAACTATATGATAAATGAGTTATTAACATAAATTAAAAGAGTTTTAAATTTGGTTTTATCAAACAAAGCCTTAGAGCTTTTAAACTCATAGATCTAACTCTAGAACTTGACCACACTCAAAAATTCGAAATACAATAGGAGATATGGTCAATTGAATTTCATATTCAGCAAAATCTGATTTTCAACCCTTTGTGATTTCTAAGAAACTTTCATGTTTTCACATAATAACCAACATAACTCATCATGACAATGACATAATAATTCAATAAAATAAGTTCAAGAATAAATTTTAAAGATTTATAAGTTAATTTATCCTGAACTCAATAATGTCCAAATTGTCAACATGATATTGCTTTGTGGAGTAAAATTCAAGAATGCTTAGAAGAATATTTTCATGAAAAGATACTGGATGAAGCGCAAATATCAAGGATATTCCACTAATTTCATGGAGTATAGAAGCCAAAAATTTTAACCAAATGAGTATCATAGAATATATGAAACTGAAATGGATTTTCACCCGACATGCGGTAATCCACGTAGACAGATCATTTCCACAAATTAATAAGAAATAAATACGAAGGGTCATATACAACATAAACATCCAAATTAAAATCTTTAATTTCACTATTTCTCTTATTTCCTCTTCTTTTGGCATTCATAGCGAAATTCTTCACTGTGAATTCGTTTTTAAACCAATTCAAGTAATTCCAATTGTGATAACTCATATTCTTAACATACTAACATAATACATGATTAATTTCAACAATAAATCATAACAAAACATTAATTTGATAGTTTCAAAAGCCATTTTTCAGAAATTAATTAACAGAAAATCATTATGAACAAAATTCCTCTTGTTTATCAAAATTACATGGATTGAATTGCTAGAACAACCATATAACTCATAATATATCATAATATAACCCATATCACACATAACTCGTGCTCACATCAAAGATTTAAGCACAATTTTCAACATAACTTCATAATCAAACACTATGAACATGATTTCATCATGTTCATCATATCTTTGTGAATTGTAACCTTTGAACTATAAAAATCTCATGTAAGCGTATACATGAAAACATATGAACACCATATATGCATATAAATTCACAATCATGAAAATCTAATTTTACAAAAACTAAATACAAAACATCGTAATTTAGTATAAGGGTTAGTTTGATACCTTTCTAGGTTAAATTAGGAGAAAAGATGGAGATAATGAAAGCTTTTCTTTTATTTTATCAAGGTTTTCCTTCGTCTTCTTCTTCTTCTTCTTCTTCTTCTTCTTCTTCTCTGTATTCTCTATTCTTCTCTTTGTTCTTCCTTTCTCTTTTACTAATACGTAATATAAACTGATATATAATAATATAATATGTGTATACTTATAATACCTATTAATATACAACATAAATACATATATAACTGATGTCAGTTATATTATTTGAAAATCAAAAGCCATAAGGCTTGTTTGGGTAAACCACTTTAAAAATTAATAACTTACAACTCTTATGCCTTGTTTGGTAAAACCACTTAAAATAATGACTTAATCATTCCTTAAGCCTTGTTTGTCAAAATAAGAATTTTAAAAGCTCTAAGACTTTGTTTGGTATAACCAAATTTAAAACTCTTTTAATTTATGTTAATAACTCATTTATCATATTGTTTTATTGTCACAATTTATTTAACAAATTCTCACTCCTCTAATTTAATTATTTAATTAAATTAGAATATCGCCATTATACTCGCGTAATAAAATACGTATAAATCCCATTTATTTTATCACACTTAAATAAATTATCCCATAACAATTTTCATCAAATATTTATTTAATACCATAAATATTCATTTTATTCCATAAAGCTTCCAACTAAAATATTTAGTGTACTTAATAAATATTTTACTCGCATTATACTAACATTTACATTTTCATGCAATATATTAGCTTCTCACTTTATTAAATCAATTATACTTGTATTAATTCACTATTTTAATTAAGTGAATTATTCACACTATTTATGAAACTTAACTCATAATAATTTCCATTGCCCATAAGGCATAATAATTAAAATTATATTATCTCATAATATAATTTCACTTAATTAAATTAACTAATATTATTTAATTTCTTTAATAGTTTAATTAACTATTAAATCTCATTTTCTCCAACATATGAATATATAATTCTCTTCACCTCAAATCACATAATTCAAAATATATACACCTCATAATAAGAATTTTAATTATTAAATTCTTTTTTTTTAATAACTTATGAAAATTCGGGTTGTCACATCCTTCATTCCTTATAAGGATTTCGTCCTCGGAATCACCGAAACCCTACCTTACTAAGGTTTTCACAAAATCTCTTTCATAATTATCGTTGATTAACTTCAACACGTTAACTTAGCAAAACGTTTTACATATATATTTACTTCATTCATTTCTTCAACAATTTTTAGGTTTTATTACATAACCTTCAATTAAACACAATCATATATCAAATATTATATATTCTTTAACCCATTCATTTCCTTTTCTAAGGATCGTTATCATAAACACTCGGGATATTACATTCACCCTTTCTTCTAAGAATTTCGTCCTCGAAATTTTATCTATTAATCTTTATTCATTCAATCTATCAAAATAGATTTTACGTTAATACTTTATTCATTCATTGAGTTCTATAACCACTTCTTTCCACAAAGATCTTTCTACAATTATTAAACTTTTCTATTAAAAGTTTTATATTATTCTTTGATAACTCATCTCTTTCTCATTTCAAAATTTCTTTTCTCACTTATTCAATATATTCATCATTCAATGTCGCATTCTACGACTTACTTCTTTCTAAGGAATATCATCCTTACCACATTCGCCTTTTAGAATAGCAAGAATCTTCCACAATTGCTCAATAATTGGGAAGCAGTATGAATAAATCAAGAATTTAAAAGATTTCAAATTATGCTGAGGGGTCATAAGACCTTGAACTACGTCCACGGTTATAAGTACTCTTTCAACTTAAACCTTAACAGTCATTAGACTATAAGGACTCCCGTACTTAGGGTGTTAAGCCCTTCGTACGATGTATTATGCACAAATATCTAAACGCATCGCATAAAAATAATTCCCCCATAATAGGGTTGTTCTTCTCAGTTTTTAGAGATATAACTGAGGGTCATAAGACCACGAACTATGTCCATGGTTACAAGTAATTTTTCAACTTTAACCTTAACAGTAATACTGTAGGGACTCCCCGTACTTAAGGTGATCAGCCCTTCGTACCATGTATTATGCACAAACATTTAAATGCCTCCGCGTAATCACCTATAAAAGGGTTGTTCATCTCAGCTTTTCAACATCTGAATCCGCACCAAAACAATTTGGTTTGGCATAACTTCTCAAGAAATGCTTGAATTTCATGAACATCTTTCAATATTTGTCTAGGTGAATCAAATAGCATAGACTTCTACAACAATTCGGCCATCAATCAAAATATACATACATATATATATATATATATATATATATATATATATATATATTCTCATATCTTAAAGAAATCTCAAAAAATCTTTTTATGGCGTCATGATTATGACGTTGTCATATTACATCTCACCATAGTGGGCTGACGATCATATGATCACATCCAACACCAGGTTCCATTGCATTGATGACTCCATCATTTATCATATCACCCGTTGCATATAGTTAAAATATATTTTGAAAATTTAAAAATTATTTTTTTTATCTAGCCGAAACAAATAGCATAGATATGCGAATAATAACACTGTTTTAAAAATTCTTTGGTTCACTAGTGTGATCCAATATTTTTTTCAAAAATCAAAAGTACAACCATCGGTACGAATTTAATAAATCTCGAAAGTCTAGCATAGCTAGTAGATTTAGAATATCTAATTTTCTCCATCAATTTCTAATTTTTATACTAAATATTCTTATATTTCAACTTACCATCCTCCTATAGAACCATTATAGTTCATCAAACTTATCGTACATTGGAAGTTCAGGAACTTGTCACAATAATATGAGTTTAGAACTTATCCTAGTCAGACCATAGGCGTCTATTCGTTGAGGGGTTCAAAGCATACCATATTATTATGAGTTACGAACTTACCATGTGCATTAGTTTTAAGAACCGCGCCTAATCCTAATAATATCTGACTAATCTTAATAGTTTCTAACTATCAAATATACACATGAAAAAAGAATCACCTTTTCGCCATATATACATTGATAGCGCGACACCAACATTCCAATAATTATCAATGTGATAAACTGAGCGCAAGCAGAAAACCCTTGCCCATACAAAGGTTTGTACAACTCAGCCATCACATGAGTCCTCAATTGAAATCCCTTCTAACTCTATCTTGCTTATAACTTGCTCTTTGCTCGATACGAATTTTTTGTACCTCATCATCTATAACTCCTCATGAGTTTATCTCATACTATATCATTGTACATTATCTTCATAGTATCAAGCTATAATTATTCAAACATTACAGACCATCTTTCTTTTATAACTTAAACAGATCACGTCGTGTTCTTATTCTATAATCATCTCCCTTAAAATTCTTTTTTCTTAACTCGTGATCGTTTTGTTTTACGATCCTCTTTCTTTCCCTTTTTCATCATTTATGACATTATTCGTTATCTTGGATATTGCCATTTCTTATCTTTTTATCTCTTCAAGATTCTTCTTTGAATTTTCTTGTTTATATAACAATTCTTATTTTAAGAATTTCTAACTTCATTTACATTGCTCAACATTTCATTCAAGTTCTACATTTTCATCATACGTATCCATTTTCTATACTTGGTACACAACGAGTCTCTAATAGTTTCAATATGGTACGCTGAGTGGTTTCCCACAAACAACCAACAAACTAGGTTCCGAGTTGTTAGTTCATATATACCTACTCGCTTTCTATGAAGGAATCGTTTAGCCCGTATATACCATACATCAACTATTAAAGGCACGATTGTACCACACTTAGATATAACTTTTTATTCTTAACTTCTTTATCATTCTCTTCTTATAGACATTGTCTATTTATTATCACCTTACATTCTTATTATTGGAGTTGGGTAATCCCACTTTCATATTCCTTATAACTCTGCGAGATTCTTCTTTGAATCCTCTCACGCATGTTTTAATCCTTTCTTTATACATTTCTTAAATTACTTCTTATTGATCAAACTCTATTTGAGCTTATTCTTTCATTATCTTCACATTCCTTCTTTAAGGTTATAGCCTATAGTACTCCTACCTAAGGTTTATAACCTACAGCTTTGATACCAATTGTAACGACCCCAAAATTCATACAATTTAATTTTCGACTTCGGTCGTTAACAATACATTCAACCTCTAATTTTACATCATTAAACGATAATACAACCATTAAAATTTGCGAAATAATTAAAATTTTATATTAGAATTAAAATTTTCTATTACAAACTATTCTCGTTCCCAGAACTTTCAACCTTTACATCTAAATATCTTAGAATCATTGTAATACTACAAGAGTTTACATTGCAAAACGATATTACAATTCAACATTAATACATTATTCGGAACCTTAAACATGGTTCAAATAATAATAACTCAACCAATGTATATAAATCTTCAAGTATCACATTTGATTTATATCTTTCAAGTAGCACATAACCTTACCTTAAATCTTTAACCTGCAAAAGTGGTTATTTGCAAGGTTGAGCTCGACAGCCCAGCAAAATCTAATAGTTTTCATGCATCACATAGCACATAATAACATGCTCAATATATATCTCATAAACATTGGACTAACATAACTTATATGCTGCATTTCATATAACAAGTATAAAGATTGAGTTCCTTACTCAATCAACCTTCATTATTCAATCAACGTAGTCATAAATTAACTTTAACGTTTCATACTTTCAATGTATATAGAACACATAATGCTCTTTGCAACAAATATTTAAAACAATTCATCATCAAGTTCACATAACAAATAGGAACTGAAAGACTTGCCTTGATCGTTGTTTACCAATAACAATTTAACAGCTTACAGTTATCTGCACTTCACGTGCCCTACACAATTATATAATCATACACATCAACTATTAGTCACATAACAACACATAGTAATTGTAATGTAAACTCTACTCCATATCTCATAATCTTTCCTATTAATTAGCACACAATGTTCAATTAGATTATGTTAACTTTTCGACTTATGTAATATTCAAAATTCATTCAAGTGTTTAAATCTTGCTAGGAATAATTATTGGTTTTATATTAAACCCATTTCATATTTTATAATATTCATTTTATTTGACTTAAAACACTTTTTACGTTCATTAACACTTATCACAGCGTTTCAACGTTTATTCGTCACATGCCCAATTTGTCTCTCTTTTGTATGCTTACTATGCTTCTATAACTTATCTAATATATTATTTATTAATGTTAAGCATCATTATGTTTACTAACATTCATATTTTATAACTTAGAACATCATTTATCGTCAGAAGCACTACACATACATACGTGCATGCCTGACGCCCTCCGATTGCCCCCGAAAACACAACAGTCCTAAAGATGACCATTTTGACCACTATTCCCGACATCAAATTGAAAACCTTAAAGAACAAAAGTTGTAGGTCTACTCGTTCTCGTTCCGGATCATCTTGAATCACCTCAATCAGAGTTCGTATAAAAATGTTATGCTCATTTTCAAAATTTGGTTATTAGTTCTTCACTCACCACATAGATATCTCTGATTTCTTCTCCGTCTGACATCACATTAATCTGGTTAGTGGTTAAAGGTGTCTCAACGGTCTCATTCACTCCATTGTTAACATTTTCAGCTGCCATTTTCAAACACTGCCACAAAACAAGGGTTAATTAACATGTCATAAATTATCTTTATACTCTGACCGACCAATTAAATACCAAATAAACTTAGGTAGGTCATACTAGCGAAGAAATTCCCCGTCTCTCCCCTCCTAGTTCTTGTCTCACATCTCAGCCAGGGATCATATCCCTAAGCTTTGATACCAACTGTGACGCCCCCAAAATAGGTATACATCACCCATCTTGAGTCGCCAGATACATGGTACAAAATTCAAATACAACTTAATTATACAACAGTCGTGCAAAATATGACGACATATATACTATGAGTGTTAATACAAATATTGTAACGTATATAATACGACAATATTCATACTCAAATTAATACATGCCATATAAAGTACAACAGGAAATATTTCAAGTCTCCAAAGGAACACGAGAAGATTTCTATTCTCTTCATTTTACTGTGGTGCACTTTTGACGCTTTCAGGGTCGGGTTCTCATCACCCTAATATTGTTCACCAAAATCAATTATTATGTGACGTATAAAATACGACACACACATCTTAGGTCCTCAATACAATTATATATTGCATGTCATGCCATAGTAAGGACTACTAATGCTATCATCTGGACCGTCACTCCATTCCCCGACTAATCCCAGCTATATTCTCATATCCTGAAGAGAACAGTGAAAGAAATGGGTGAGCTCAACTAGCCCAGTAAGAAATATTATGACTAAGATAATGAAGAATAAATTATACTTAGCCTTCAACAATGTTAAACTGATAAAATACAATAGACATCAAGTTTAACTGCAGCGGAATAAGCAATCCATTAGAAGAGTCAAGTAAAGCATGATATCTACTATCTTCTATGATTTAAAATGTTCTCATCAATTTTTATCGCTGAGACTCAGCTTAATAAATAAACCACATCATCGAGTCATCCCTGCACTACGGGCCAAGGATATTCATTAAATCATCAATGATCATGACTATACCGAATAATCCATGGTCATAATCATACCAAAAATTGTCCATCAATGCACTACAGGCCACTGAGGACTTTTACCACATCATTTATAACATTACAGGTCATGATTATACCGAATAATCCTTGGTAATAGTCATACCAAGTCCATCTCTGCACATAAGCCAAAGATGACTTTCATCACAATATAAGCATGAGGATGATGACAATAATATAAACATTAATCAAACGAAAACAAGAATAAATATTAAAGACTTTAAATTTATCCAAATATTATCAATCACTTAATAAACTCATCATCTAATATTATTAATATTATAACAATATTTTAATCACTTCTTAAACTTATAAATAATTTATTTCAATTGTTTACACTTTACCAAATAATGCATTTAATCACTCAAAAATGCCATACTCATAAGATTTCATCACCAATGATCAAATCCCTCATATAGGATTCCCAAGTCATAAAATTCTATTTTCCAATTTCGTTACTTCACATAACATATTTAACTCACATGTTTGTAACTAAACCATTTTCATAAAAAATTACCAAATCAACTTATTATTTTTCTTTCCTTTGTCCAAACATATATACATATATTTCATACACAACAAGTATTTTTTTATAATTTTTCAACTCTTTTAAGTATTTTTCAAAAATTAATTTCTAATTAATTCCTTAAGAAATTAGCTACCTCAAGTTTAAATCCAAAAATTCCCAAATCTTGGCAGGATCTTACACATGTTAATGTGAGCTTCCAGTTTAAATTTCATGGTCATCGGAGTTATAAAACTCCGGTTATAGCGTTTTTCGTCGAAAAAACTTAAATATTGAAATGGTCATAACTTTCTCATTTTAAGTTAGAATGAGCTCATTTTTTGACAGGAGATACTTTATACCATATATTTCCATGTCCCAAAAGGCCAGAATTTTTCTCACAAATTAAGTGGTCGAAAATGCCCTTTTAAATTTATGGGCAGTAGCTTTTGGGTACTTTGCAGTTTTTGACTCCTTTGCTAAAATCAGTCCACACAAAAATCTACAATACCTTTTCCCATGATTCCACTTGGATAAGTTAGAAAACTCATAGATCTAACTCTAGAACTTGACCACACTCAAAAATTCGAAATACAATAGGAGATATGGTCAATTGAATTTCATATTCTATTTTTACCAAAATCTGATTTTCAACCATTTGTGATTTCTAAGAAACTTTCATGTTTTCACATAATAACCAACATAACTCATCATGACAATGACATAATAATTCAATAAAATAAGTTCAGGAATAAATTTTAAAGATTTATAAGTTAATTTATCCTGAACTCAATAATGTCCAAATTGTCAACATGATACTGCTTTGTGGAGTAAAATTCAAGAATGCTTAGAAGAATATTTCCATGAAAAGATACTGGATGAAACACAAATATCAAGGATATTCCACTAATTTCATGGAGTATAGAAGCCAAAATTTTAACCAAATGAGTATCATAGAATATATGAAATTGAAATGGATTTTCACCCGCCATGCGGTAATCCACGTAGACAGATCATTTCCACAATTTAATAAGAAATGAATACGAAGGGTCATTCACCATGCATGTGGTAATCCACATAGACAGGTTATTCCAACAGAATAATAAAGAATGGAATAACAGAAGAATTCACCATGCATCCGATAGACCGCACAGATAGGTTATTCCAACAGAATAATAAATAATGGAACCAGGTCATGTGTAAACGCATAGATAGGATATTCCGACAGAATAATAAAGAACGGAACAAGGTCAGGCAAAATTCGCATCGACAGGATATTCCAACAAAATAATAAAGAATGGAATAACAACAGAAATCACCATGCATGCGATAGACCGCACAGACAGATTATTCCAACATAATTATAAATAATGGAACCAGGTCATGCGTAAACGCACAGATAGGATATTCCAACAGAATGATAAAGAATGGAATAACAACAGAATTTCACCATGTACGCGGTACTTCGTATATACAGGTTATTCCAACATAATAATAAAGAATGTAATAACATAAGAATTTCACCATGTATGCGGTACTTCGCATAGACAGGTTATTCCAACATAATAATAAGGAATGGAATAACAGAAGAATTTCACCATGTATGCGGTACTTCGCATATACAGGTTATTCCAACAGAATAATAAGGAATGGAATAACAGAAGTTCTCTTCATGAATACGAAAGAAATAATACCCCTTACCTTATAAAGAAGAGTACTCCGACAGGTAGGGCGGGGATATACTTGAAGAAAACATGCACTACGCTCAAATTAAGCTTCTTAAAACTCTAAAGAAATACGCTCAAGATTATAGAAGTGAATTCTCTGAATTTCTGGTGTGATTTCAATTCTAACTAAGCATCCTATTTATAGAAAAATAGAAAGGATACTATGCAATAAAATATAATATAACATATATATATATATATTTTATTTAAAATCTAATAAAACAATTAATTTTATAAAAGTATTCTGTTTTATATAAAAAGATTTTACTATGCAAACACTATGCATAATAAAATATATTATATTCTAATTATTGTCTAATAAAATAAATAACTTTATAAAAGTATTCTGTTTTATATAGGGAGTAGTCTGGCTGAAAGACTCAAAAACAAGCGCTCATTGGGAGTGTAACGACCCCAAAATTCATACAATTTATTTCTCGACTTCGGTCGTTAACGATACATTCAACCTCAAATTTTACATCATTAAACGATAATACAACCATTAAAATTTGCAAAATAATTAAAATTTTCTATTACAAACTATTCTCGTTCCCAAAACTTTTAACCTTTACATCTAACTGTCTCAGAATCATTTTAATACTACAAGGTTTTACATCGCAAAACGATATTACAATTCAACATTAATACATTATTCGGAACCTTAAACATGGTTCAAAGATTAATAACTCAGCCAAAGTATATAAATCTTCAAGTATCACATCTGATTCATATCTTTCAAGTAGCACATAACTTTACCTTAAATCTTTAACCTGCAAAAGTGGTTATTTGCAATGAGCTCGACATCCCAACAAATTTAACAGTCTATCATGTTTCATGTAATAATCCGATATTTAATATATAAATAAATAAGAAATTTTGCATATAATTTTTTTTATTTTAAAGGTGGGAATATGTGCCAAGTAATGTGTATGATAAATGAAAATATATTTATTACACGAATAATTATAAATAATTTTAATTATTAATCTTTAAAAATTATATTCTTATAGTAATTAATTTTATAGTAGAAATGTATTTATTATTTATTTGTTTATGAAAATATTGTTATATATTATTTAAATAATATATGAAATGATTATAGAATTATTATAATAATTATATTATTTTATTATATAAATTTTAGTTCGAAGTTAATTAAGTTAATTATTTTTAACTTAATTAACAATGTTATATATGAAAGATAAATCAGATATGGAATCCAAACCCTAATTTTGAATTTTGAGCAATGAATGAGAATAATAATATTATATTAAATATAATATTATTTTCAGTGTTATAAATATATACTGTATATGTGTAGACTGATAATGGTTAGTGAATTATGGTGTATCAGGACAAACCCTAGTATTACTGTCATAAACCATAATTGTACTCAAAATTAGAATTTAAGATCGGTCAGAAATTGTGTTATATGAATTATGTTGCATATTATAGAATTTCTGTTAATTAGGAAAAACCCTAATTAATATTTGAAAACCCTAATTAAAATTAAAAACCCTAATTTGCTAATTAGGAACCCTAATTGCTAAAATTAGAAACCTTAATTATTATTTTAGTGAATTGAATTGTTAATTTGGGAACCCTAATAATATTAAGGAACCCTAATTATTTAAAACCCTAAATTCTATTTCAAACCCCTAATTTTAATTAGTAAGTTCTAATTAAAATTTTATTACACTTTAAACTTAATTTTTCAAAACTAGAAATTATTTGGGAAACCTTAAGGTTTAAAATCTAGTGATTAAACCCTAGATTCAAGTACCATGGACAAGAATACCATTAAAATTAAAAGGCAATTGACCAAAATACCCTTTTTGTCCCATTCTTGAATTATTGCTAGCAAATCTTGCCAAATCTTGGCAAGTCAACACCCTAAGCATAGACATGTGCCTACAAGCTCTACAATTCAGCTAATCCACTAGCCACATTCATTGTATACAAGTTTTATATAAGATCAAGAGAGAGAAAGTGCATTATTTTCCCCCATTTGTTCACTTACACTTAGCCAAACTCTCTCAAGCTCAAACCCACGAAATCCAAAGGTGTTTCAGTCCCCAAATCAAGCCCCACTAACTCACATAACAAATTAGTAGTCAAGAAATCAAAAATTTGTTCATAGTAAGGTATGGAGCCTAAATCAAATCTGATCTTGAACCCTACGTTAGATGTTATAATTTAATGTTAAAACATGTTGTTTATAGTGTACATAGATGATCTGGGTTGCTAGATGTTAGATCCATAACATCTAGAGGCTCAGATTTGATGATTTAAAAAATCTAGAAAAATTTTAAAACTGTGGTTTGACAACGAATGTCAGAGCCTCTAGATCTTGTTGTGTTAAGTGTTATGTGTGTTTTATGTTATGAACTTGTTCCTTGATATGAGGTGAGTAGACTGGAAGTGAAATAACCTCCATACCATGTCTAGATCTCCAGATATAAAGGGTCAAAGTGTGTTGACCGCTCATGGAAAACTGTTCTGGAAAACCCAGAAATTTTCCAGATTTTCTGACAAGCAACTTTGAATCTTCTAATTTTGCTGATCTGTTATAGTTAGTCCATATTGTTATTTTGATGTTGTAGTCTAACATAAGAACTACATGATCATGCCCCTAGAACCCCCAGATCTCATACTGAATCGAATTTAATGATGGTCAAAGTAAGTTGACCAAACTGCTTGAAGAACAAATCTAGGTAACCCGCATTTTTCCCATATCGTTCTGACAGCATATTCATGAGCCCATATCTTGCTTGTGTTTAATGATTTGATGGTGTTGGTTTATCTATGTTGTAATATGGTATAGGGACTACAGATTAGTTCTTTTATTTCACTTTAATAACAAACAGGATTCATGTAGTAAACGGTCAAAATAGGCTAATCAGTCATGAAATCCGTTTTTTGGAAAACCCAGATTCTTCATGAGCGAGTTTTCTGACCTACTTTGATCGGCTCAGATCTTGAGTTGGTGATATTGTTGGACTGAAATAATTACATGGTGTTGTACCCTGACATCAAGACTATAGGATTAAACCTTTATAGACAAACTTGGCTTTGAAAGCAAAGATTCAAGCCGGCTAAGTAAGTACCTTGGTTGTTCTTCATTTCTGGGTAACCCAGAAAATGAAGAACATGCCTGACAAGATTTTTAATGCTTTATAACTCACTGATCTGATGTTGTATGACCATGAACTTGGTATATTATTGTAGTATTACATAAGTACTACAACTGTAACACAAATTTCAACCCAGAAAGCATCAGGAACATAGAATTAAAACCGGTCAAACCTCCTACCTTGAACGCTAACATGAACATTACAAGCAAAGCTTAAGAACACTATATAGCGACTTTGCCATTTACTACAGGGCCCTTTAGCGACACTTAATTTTTAAAAATTATATTTTTATTAAATAATTAGAGAAAATTAGTTTTTAATTATTAAAAATACAAATATAATTACTAAAAATTATTTTAAAGTCTAAAAATTAGTTTTTAATAATTTTTATTATATGTCATAAATATTTAATATTTTTGGAATATTAAAGGTATTTAATTTATTTAATTATTATATTTAATAAATTATTTAAAAATAATTTTAATACTTGAAAAATCATTTAAAATTATAGTATGATATAAGAAAATATTTTAAGTTATTCTTAATAACTTTTAATATTTTGTGATGAATTTCATTAATAAATTAATATTAATGGTATAATTGTGACGCCCCCAAAATAGGTATACATCACCTATTCTGAGTTGCCAAATACATGGTACATAATACAAGTACAATCTTAAATATACAACAAGAGCTATGAGTTTTAATACAAATATTGTCTTCTAGACAATATCCACTCTCAGAATAAGTCCTCATTATATTTATTATCACACTATTTTATAGAATAGTGAGGACTACTAAGACACCATCTCTCGACCGGCCACTCCGCTTCCCGACTAGTCCCGCCACGTTCTCATTTCTTGAAGAGAACAAAGAAAGAAAGGGTGAGCTCAACTAGCCCGAAGAAGAAATATTATGACTAAGATAATGCGAGAATAAATTATCATTAGCCTTCAACAATGTTAAACCGATAAAATATAATAGACATCAAGTTTAAGCTGCAATGAACAAAGCAATCCATTAAAAGAGTCAGTAGAGAATAAAATCTACTATCTTTTATGATTTAAAAGGTTTTTCATCACTTTTTATCGTTTGGGACTCACAATAAATAATCCACATCATCCACGCACTACTACCCAAGGATATTCATTAGGGTCACGACCACAAATTATCCATGCACTACGGGCCAAGGATATTCGTGTATTCATCAATGGTCATGATCATGCCAACAACTGTCCATCAATGCACTATGGGCCAATGAGGACTTTTACCACATCATTTGTAACATTACGGTCATGATTACACCGAATAATCCCTGATCATAATCATACCAAGTCTATCCATGCACTACAGGCCACAGATGACTTTCAAAAAATATAAACATGAGGCCAATGAGGACTTTTACCACATCATTTGTAACATTACGGTCATGATTACACCGAATAATCCCTGGTCATAATCATACCAAGTCCATCTATGCACTACAAGCCACATATGACTTTCAAAAAATATAAACATGAGGATGATGAAAATGATATAAGAATTCAATAAAACAAGTTCAAGAATTAATTTATTCAGGAACTAATAAGTCCAAATTGCCAACATGATACTTCTTTGTAGAGTAAAATTCAAGAATGCTCAGAAGAATATTTCCATGAAAAGATACCGGATGAATCGCAAATATCAAGGATATTTCACTAATTTCATGGAGTATAGAATTTCAAACTTTAACCAACTGAGTATAATAAAGAATGGAATAACAAAGGAAATCACCATGCATGCGGTACTTGCGATAGAGCGAGTTATTCCAATGTATAATAAATAACGAAACGAAAGTCAAAGCGAAATTAAGACCGACCGAGCGCGGATGTTCAACCGAAACAATAAAGATTTTAAACCAGTCCCACGTAAAATGCATGTGATGGATATTCCAACGAATAATAAAGACGGAATCAGTCCTGTAAGAAAACGCATATATCTGAGATATTCCAATGTAATAATAAAGAATGGAATAACGTAAGAATTTCACCATGTATGTGGTACTTGATGACAAAGTTATTCCAATGTAATAATAAGGAATGGAATAACAATAGCTCTCTTCATGAATACGAAAGAAATAATACCCCTTACCTTAGAATAAAGTTGGATACTGGAATAGAAATGTAGCAGACTTCTCTTCTTCTTTCTCTCTATAATTTCTCTCTATAATAAATGCTCTATAGCTTTGGTGAATTGGTGAGAAATGAAGGAAGAATGAGCTTCTATTTATAGAAAAATATAGTTTCGATAATTGCACGTTTTGGGGCTCAAAAAATTATAGTACAATACCTCTAACTTTTTTTTCAGTTTTAATTTAGTCCTGCAGGTATTATCAAACTTGCACCGCCTCCCCTAATAGTAAATAATGTGAATTAATAGTTCAATCATGTGAATCAATAGTTATAATCATGTGAAAATACGAATTACGGTATAGTACCTCCATCTATACCTCCATCTTTAATTTAATCATGCAAGTATTATCAATCTTGCACCAACTCCCCTAATAGTATAAGAATGTGATTCAATAGTACACACATGTGAACAAATAGTTATATAAGCATGTGAATTAGTAGCAATTAATTGCTTATTTATTCGATAAATTACCCGATTTATCAATATAACCCCCAGACATCAATTATCATCGGAATAGATGTCGATTTTAACTAACACCAATAATCCCAACATAATGGAACTATTAAATTCATCTTTAATCAACACGAACTTATTCATTATTAATATCATAACTCACAATATTTAACAACCGTGTCGCTCCTGGAAAGAGGGGCTTTCCAATAAGGATTTCTCCCTATTGGCGCGCAATTAGATGACCAAACCTCTCATTGGCAGAACTTCTAGACATTGTAAATATTGTAATTTAATAATATGAATAACTTTGTCATTTCAATTATTGATTTAATAATATATCATATAATGCAGATGATACTGTGACAATAATCGAATCAATAATATGAGAGATATGATGCAACAATTACTGTAGCAATAATTGAGTATAAATGAGTGACTTCTCACGTAAGCATCAATAATCAATACCGGTGTCTTCTTACTACGCAACCATGCCAGACATCGTACTTTTACTACCGAAAGGTTCAACAAGATAACAGTAAAACTTCCGCCGTTATTTTCATAAAATATTTTTGTCGTTTTCTCAATCCGACAATAATTCTGTTGTGGGGTCCACCAATGATTACGCCGTTGTACGAATATTTTCTGCTAAAACGAATATTCTCCGACCAATCGAATATAATATAACAACTTGCATACTTTGCAGAATTTATAAATACTACCCACAACTATAACATTATAACAAATTCATTCCATAATATTCAAAAATGATAATTATAGAAAAATCATCTTTATTCATAAAAGTTGGGGTCTTACAATTAAGTTATTTAATAAATGTATTAAATAAATTATGAAAAATAGAATTAATGATTTAAAAAATCATATAAAAATAATTTAAAGGTTATAAATATATTTTAAGTTATAAAATATAACTTTTGATATTTTGTCATGAAAAATATTAATATTTTTAATATTAATGATATTAGATTTATTTAATAATTATATTAAATAAATGAGTTTAAAATGATTTTAATATTATAAAAATTATTTTAAATGAAAATAAAGAGTTTAAAAATATTTTAAGGTATAAAATATAACTTTCAATATTTAAAGGTAAATTTCATTAATTATTTACTAATGATGATATTAGAGTTATTTAATAAATAAATTAGTTTAAAAATAATTTTAATATTATAAAAATCATTTTAAATGAAACTAAGGTGTTTCAAGATATTTTAAGTTATAAAATATAACTTTCAATATTTAAATATAAATTTCATTATAATTTGATATAATGATATTTGATTTATTTAATAATTATATTAAATAAATAGTTTTAGAATGGTTTATTAATTTAAAAATCATTTAAGGGTAATATTAGTACTTTACAAATATTTTGAGTTATTATAAATAACTTTAATATTTTGGCAATGGTTTTATTAATAATTTAATATTAATGATAATAGAATTATTTATTATTTAAATCATTTAATAATGATTCTAGTGTTTGAAAAATAATGATAAATTATAATAATTAGCTAAAAATTATTATAAGTCATTTAAAAATGATTTGACTACTGTTTAAGTTATATTGAATTACAGGACAGAGTCTTAGACTAGATATTTATCCGATAAAGCCGTCGGTACACCGACATGTTTCAGAAATTGATTTGGACTTAGATAATTTGACTAGATATGTGTCTGTTTATGATCAATGACTGTTAAACTTATGTGACAATGTGATTAGGTTATGTGTTGACTGCAAATAGCAGTACTATGTGTTATGATATGTATTTCTAATTGATAGAATGATCTTATCAATGATAGGTTTCGGTATAAAAGATAAAAACTAGGTTGCGAAATAGTAAGCAGCAACTCAGGCAAGTATTTTAACTTTGCATTTACTTTATGCAATGGACATGAGTAAGAATGTTTCAGAATTATATTATCATTTTGCCAGATTATTAACTCTATTGTTATCGATTATGTATCCAATCTTTGTATCCATACAAGTTCTTAAATTATCTGATCATTGTTTATCAACACAGTATCATATTATAATTCAGATATTTATTTTGTTCGTTAATTTCTAAATATGGTTAGACAAGTGTCCTCACTTGGATAATCATTGTATTTAATCACATGTCGATACATACCTATTGATTTCTGGTATGTATACACAGATTTAGAAATATCGTTGAACATGATAGAAATTTATTGTATCCAATCAAATTATTTTGGTTCGGATTCCCGACTAAACATGAAAATCTCGAACATCGAAAAACTTTTTGCACCTAAGGTGGATAAGATGAACGATAATATCATTCTTGCATGTAGTATTGATCAATACATGGCACATTGGGATGATCACCCTCACACTCATAAGTTATGATGGTTTGTGGATGAAGTTCTGCTAAACCTTAGCGAAAATTAAAAATAATGTTCATAGTCTGTCGACTAATCTCCAGTTATAGTCAGTACGTAGTTTCAAAAATTTGATATAGAATTGTTATGTTGTTATTATTGGTTCAGCTTACTTCACAACTGTTGATTCGTTGTAGAAGTGTCATTCAAAGAAAACATTTAATTCTTTTAGCTAATATTTATTGTTGCTATTACTTGCTGGGCAATCAAATGCTCATCCTTGCTTAATTTAAATATTTTTAGCTAAGTGTGATCAACCAGAAGGTTCGGACAAGAACAAGGAAAAAGGAAAGCAAACAGAATAAGTGTTTTGGTATTCTATGTAATAGTATGACTTTATTAAGATAATGATATTTATTATTATCATGTATTGTAATGAATGTAATAAAGGTTGCGTACTTGGGATTAGACCGATGTATGTAAATTAAGTGTGGCATTTATATTATTGTTATTATTATTAGTATTATTTCCGCTCATAGAAATGGTATCGTAAAGCACTGAGTTCGGGTTTCAAGTACCTAAATTTGGGGGCTTTACTTTTCACATAACACACAGTTCATGCATTATACATTTCTAATTTATCGAGTTACATTATACAACATGCATGTGCTATCACAAATCACATATAAATTGAGTTCCATAACCCAATTAACTTAGTCATATTTTGACTTTAACAATTCATAAAGTATGGTATGTAACACACCACATAATCACATTTAATCCACAAACATAATAGAACTGAAAAACTTGCCTTGGATGTTGTTTAATGTTTATAACTTATCTGCACCGTGATGGTCCTACACAAATTGAGGATACATACATGTACATATTAGTTTCACATACAAAATTCACGTACTCAATGTAAACTAATTTTATTTAACTATAATATTTTGTTCTTGTCCTAAAACCATTCCATGTTTCTTTAGAAACTTTTGTCCGTTATAACCTTTTTACGCCCAAAAAGGTTCTCTCATGGATTTAGTATGTAAATACTTTACGTATCAAAACATAAACCATTTATATCCCTTTTTTTTAAATATTTCTTGCCTCTATTTATAAACCCGGGACCATAGGGGTTTAGTAATAGCTTTTATTGCTTAAATATAGTTCACATCATCATTTTTTTAATTTACACATTTTTTATGCTTTTGCGATAATTCATGTGTTAACCCACACTATTATCATGTATATGAATGCTTTATTTCGTTAGTAACTTAGCTTCGCATTTATTCTCGCGAATAATTAACATTCTTACTTCGCATATGGCTTAAATTCATACATATGTCATTACGTAATTCCGTGTTCAAAATCTTTGTTTCAAACTCAGGAAACCCCTTCGTTTTACATTACTAGGTTCAATATAATTTCAAACGGGTTTGCGCATTTCATTATGTTACATATATGTTTTACATATCATTTTCCGAATTACAGTCGCATAGTTATGAAAACTTTCGTTTACATTACATTTCTATCATTTTCTTTACATTTAAAGTGAGTTTTTATATATATATAAGCATTATATAATATCTATACATCTCTTCCTGTGTTTTTACATGTTAAATGCCACAAAAACCACCCAAAAGCATTGCGGAAAAATTTCACTTTGAATGTGCCATGGTTCTTATTATCTCTGCGTCACGCCGTAAAAGCAATTTCTCCCTCTTCGACACACCCACATCGCGGTTTAATAGCTTGCAATCTACTTATCCAATCATAAAGCATTTTTTAGTATGTTTTTCTTGGCATACAAGACTATTTTTAAGAAATACTAACCTCTCATTTCGGGTTTGTTAAGTAGTCTAAACAGCGTGCCAAAAATTGACGTTCATAACAGTCTTCAATTTTTTTTCCAGCTTTATCCTCTCTCGCTAAAACAGTCATAACTAATTCGTTTCAAAACATTTTTAAGCGATTTTTGAGCCCACGCGAAGCTAAATTCAGAGGCTACAACTTTCATTCTTTGACCATTTCCAAATTCAAAACACAGAATTCCGGAAAATTCATTCAAGGTGACTACCCCAAGTTGGTTAGACAGTTTTGACGCGACTACTTTGAATCGTCATAACTCTTTGCTCCGAAGTCGGAATTAGTCCGTTCTAGAGTCTATAGAAAGTTTATTCAGTGTACTATAACATACCAAAAGCCCATAATTTTCTAAAGAATCTAGCTAACCCCTAATTTTGTTTTTTGGATCAACAGTCCACTAGTTTTTCGGACTTCTCGTTTTGGTATCCAAAACTCGACTCGACTCGTTCCAACCCAATTTTCTTTACAAATAAGTCTTTTTTAACATAATCAAACTTGTCTAAGGTTTCGGCTCCATATCTCTAATTACAATTATTAGAACTCATTTACATAATCAATTCCAAGCCAAAATAAGCATAGTAAACTAACTAGTTTACTAACAAAATTCAAACTTTAACTAACAAACTAAATACAATATTTAAAATAATAACATTACCAAAAATTAAATAAAAAACATACCCAAAAATACGAGTTCCACAAACTGAATACGTACTCGACCAAGATTTAACTAAGGAGATCTTTATAAAAAGTCCTCCCACAACAAAGCCTTTCTCAAAATTGGAGGCCTTATTGTTGGTGAATGAAACAAAGAGCCAAGCCCTTCTATTTAAAAGTTTAGAAAAGGGGTAAAGTTATTAATTTAGTCGATGTGGGACTTGGTTTATACTAATTCTAATTGGTTTATACTAATTTTCATATTTTTAACATGTTAAGTGTATTCATTCATCACGAATTCATTTCTTAACAAATTTGATCCGTTCAAGTTGCGTTGTTTTCGTTTTTTAGAGAAGAACAACAATCATCCATCAATTTAGAGTTTCAATCACGAATTTATCATCACTTTCAGTCTCAAGGTACACCAAAACACACATTACCATCAAAACCCAAATTCCTCTTCTTTAGCATAAATACATGAATTTGATTTCTGAAAAATCATTTTTAGATGACCATTATGAAATTATAAAATCTAATAACATATATAACATCATAATTCATAACCCACAAATTCATAAACCAAAACCCCAATTTTAAATAAAACTCAAGAACACATAAACTAGAAATATAAACTAGATTATGTATCTTTAATTCCTTAAAAAATAAAATTAACCTTATCAAGTAAAATTATAATTTCTATTCAACCATTATAATCATAACATTATTTAACAATTTCTCACTCCTCTAATTTAATTATTTAATTAAATTAGAATATCACTATTATAATGCCGTAATAAAAAATATTATAAATCTCATCAATTTTATCACACTTAAATAAACTATCCCATAACAATTTTCATCAAATATTTATTTAATACCATAAATATTCATTTTATTCCATAAAGTTTCCAACTAAAATATTTAATGTACTTAATAAATATTTTACTCGCATTATACTAACATTTACATTTTCATGCAATGTATTACCTTCTCACTTTATTAAATCAATTATACTTGTATTAATTCACTATTTTAATTAAGTGAATTATTCACACTATTTAAAAAACTTAACTCATAATAAGTTCCATTGCTCACAAGGCATAACAATTATATTATCTCATAACATAATTTCAACTTAATTTAATTAACTAATATTATTTAATTTCTTTAATAGTTTAAATAACTATTAAATCTCACATTCTCCAACATAAGAATATATAATTCTCTTCACACTAAATCACATAATTTAAAATATATACACCTCATAATAAGAATTTTAATTATTAAATTCTTATTTTAATAACTTATGAAAATTCGGGTTGTCACAAGGAGGCAACCCAATTTTCTTGTCAAATACAGTATTTTAGTTTCATTTTGCTCAATTCGTAGTTTAACTAATAATTTAGTATTACTTAGTTCATTTATGTACAATTCGTAGTTAATTAGTTAGTCATTGTAATAATTTTCAACATTCATTCTCAAACGCCATATGTTTAACTTAAAATTTTGGTTTATTGCATTCCAGGATCTAAGGATGATGTTTTGAAAGCATACGGAGCAAAGTTGCTGTAAATCATAAGTCCTGCACAAGATGCACCCTCACCTTGCCGTGAGCTCTTTCACCGCTGACACACCCTCCTCCTGGCCATGGTGGAGTTCTCTCAGATTCTACCCGCCCCAGTGAGCTTTTTAGGTCAATTACCCCCTGCCCCGGCGAGGGTACGGGAAGTCAGTTTTTTAAATACACTTGTAGATCGTGGCTTTACCACTCTTAACTTGCAAAACCAAATCAAAAGCTTCTCTCTCCCATCTCTCATAACCGAAACCCCCCATAGCCCCCAATTTCACTTCAATTTCGTACACTACTTTAACCTTATATAAACCTAAACCCTAAATTCATTAATTCTATACATATAACCATCAATTCCTTTATTTACAAACACCAAAACCTAGGGTTTTCATTAGCTGTGGGTTTGCAGCAAGGGAGGAGAAGAAACTTCAGAAATTGGGCACCATCACTGCACTATCATCATTCAGTGGGGCAATTAGTGTGGGTAAGCCATTCTTATCAATCTTTCCTCACAGTTTGAATTTCAGTTGTCAGTTTTGGGTATTGTGAGTGTGGTGCATACCAAGTGTTTGAAATATTGCCAAGAACAAGGTTGGGGGATTTGTTAATTGAATCATTAATATCATGGCTCCTAAGACTCGTATGAAATGCCAATGTGGCGAAGGTTCATCGCCACCGACCTGAAGTTATGACAAACATAAATTCATGAGTGCTAATGCGGCAGACAAGTATGAATATTTCATGCCCAAGGCATTGACACCGGAAAGGGGCTTGAGGCCAGATGCATTTAATGGACAAATACAGAGATAAGTTCATGAACAGGGCTGGGAACTATTCACTGATGAACCAGACCCTGCAGTGGTGACTGTAGTCAAAGAGTTCTATGCTAATGCTGAAGATAAAGCGCCATTTGTGGCGTTTGTGTGGGGCAAGCAAGTGACGTTCAGTACAGAGGCAATAAATGAGGTTTATAGCGTGCGAGCCCCTAATGTTTTTCAATATGCCCAACTGTGTGACAGTAATCCCAACTACGATAAGATCTTCACAAAAAATTCAAAACCTATCACTACTGGGCAAAGGGGAAGAGGGGTGGAACCCTTTTCATGAGCAAGGATCTTAGCTTATATGGAAAGATCTGGTATGCGTTCCTGTGTGCAAAGCTGTTTCCTTTGACACATACCAATGAAGTTACAAAAGAGAAGGTTATGCTCTTATATACTATAGTGAAGGATTTTGACATTGACATCGGTGCCATAATCAGCTTTTTAATCTAACAATGCTTGCGCGGGCCCTTTTCAGGAGGACTGCCACACCCATCTCTTATATGTGGGTTGTGTAAGTAGTCAAGGGTTAGATGGATAGCAGACAAGCCTGTGCAGCAACCTCTTTAGCTACTTGACTCATGATTGATTGCTAGATACTCGGTCTGGGCTAGAGAGGAGTCGCATCCTCGAGTTGTAGGTTTTATTTTTCCTGATGCTCCTGAGGAGGAGGAGGTAGAGGATACCTCTGAGGATGATGAATTCAGAGATGATGAGATGTCTGGTGAGGAGGAGGTTGCGAGGGGTAGTAGGTCTATGAAATATATGTTCAGTACCCAATTTCGCAACCTGCAGAGGCACATTGATGATCGGGATAGACAGGAAGATAAAGAGACTTACAGCGAGGTAAGAACATGCCTTTGCCACGCAGAATGCCTTCAATGCTTCGTTAGCAGAGGCATTTGCCAGACTGAATCTAGCTACTACAGAACAGTTTCAGTTCCCGACTCCACAGCCATTGCCATAGTATCCACCTTCTGATTCTGATGAGGAGATGTTACCGCCACCACCACCACCACCACCACCACAGGCTTAGCATGCTACAGGGAAGTTCTCTTATATTTTAATGCAGTATTTTCACAATGAGGACATTGTGTATGTTAAGTTTGGGGGAGTTTAGTTTAGTTATTTGTTTAATGTTTTAGCTTTAGTTTTGTAATTATGTCAGATGTTGCATATGTTAGTTTTCATGCCAGTTCATGTATGCATTCATGTAGTTGCATCTTTAGTTTAATTTAGTAGTTTAATTTTGTAGTTTCTGTTTCTATTTTTTTTGTTGAGTTATCTATAAAAAAATTAGAAAATTTAAAAATTCTAAAAAATATTTGTTAGTTTTACTGTTTTTATATTGCATTTAGTTCATATTTGCATGATTTCAGATGTTAGATGGTTAAAGTTTGTTTTGGCCAATGATGAGATTAGAATTACATAGAAAAGTATAGTATTGATTGTTAAGCCTTTGATATGATTTCTTATCATGAATTAGTTGTTTATCTATTTGAAACTAATATAATCAGGATAACATGTTTAAAAACGACTATGTTGACTGATTGAGTTTAAATTGACATATAATGGAACTCTTAAGGATACTGTTAGTTTGAATGAAAGAAATTCATGAATAGGTAATATGGCTAAGATTAGACCGAAGCCTAAGTTTGGGGGGAAATTTGGGATATAAGCTATAAAAAAAAGAAGAAAAATAAAATAAAATAAAAGTAAAAGTATGAATAAACACCGTGGTTATTCTAGTTTGGTGGCCTTTGTTACTTGAGTAAGTACGCCCGAGGGGATGTCTCTACACCTAGCGCCCTAAAGCCTGACGGTTTGGGAGTCGTTGGTTGAAAGCTCGCTAAGGGGTAGCACTGAAAAGCCTAAGAGGACTAGACATTGCAAAACCATGAGAAAAATAAAAAGTAAAAAATGGAATAAAGAGCGAAAAGCCCTTATATGTAAAAAATAAAGCATAAGTATCCCATTTTGACCTTTAAATATGGTAACTGTCTGATTTTAGTCGGATATTGCTTATTATTGGATTTTTTGACTTTACGCTGTATGATTCCTTTAAAGAGGTTTATTATGTGTTTTATTTGAATTTATGTCAGTCAGCATGGTTGTTTAGCACACACAGACTGTAGACACTCAAAATTTTCTGCACACCTGTTACTAACATTGTAGAAGGGCAGATTCGTCTTTCGGAGATAACCCTGGAAGACAGCTCACATCCATTCCGGATATTACCGGAAGTTCAGTCTCAACCCCAGAACACACACCGGGAGTATCAATTCCAACCTCGGAGATAACCCCGAGTTTCGTCCTTAGAGATAACCCCAAGGAATGTCGTTGCAGTTCCGGCGATAACTCCAGAAATGCTTGTTTCAAATGCATGCGATCAGCTTCAATCTCAGACCTCCTGCCAAGGCACTCATACCAAAGACTTGGAGCTAACACCGGGAAGACAGACACACTTACAGATGACCTTGCGGAATTCAAACACTTGCAGCAATCCAATCTCAAATATAACCCTGAACAATGTTTGCTATCAGCCCAAACTGGAGATAACCCTGGTGAGGAGTCAAATTGTCATCTTGCCACCTCAACCCCTGTGCACCGTCTCAACATTTCATACATACATTTCTACACAACAATGTCCCACAAGAGCCAAGGAGTTCCAATCCCGAGTGACTATTACGCGTGGCAGCACACCGGATAGAATTTGAAGCTTGAAGACCATGGGCATGGTCCCCTCTTCCTGACTTCGTACAACCTCTAATCCCATGTCATTGCGTAACTCTCAACAAAAGCAGTCCAAAGAAGGTCTTGTACACCTTGTTCAGATGCTCGGATTGAAGTTCTGCAAGTTCGAGCGGACATCACATTGCACGAGTGCACGTACTTCGCGACGGCATGACCTGCGGAGCTCGGGGCACCCCGGGTAGCCGCAGGTGCATTTGCGGCTACCGTAGGTACACCTGCGGCTCCCCCCTCTATAAATAGAGGGCTTGGGTGGCCATTTTAAAAAAAGAAAAGGCGAGGAAGCCCTGTCCAATTTGCTATGTACACACTCCATATTGAGTGTTTCCTCATTCTAAACACCTGTTAGCTCACATATAGCTATATTTTTTATCGGCGGGAGCTGAGTGTTTATCCATCTAAAGTAATAGAAGCCTATTTTGGCAGCCCACTGTAAGCCTTCTCAAACTCTATAAAGCCTTTCTCTTCATCTTTGCACACACTATTCTTCACATTGAGAGTCGTGTTGTGTGCGTATGCCTGAACTTCGGTCCGTGGTTTTCATTTCTATCTGTATATATATACTTATATATGTATATATTTATATATGGACTAACATTATCAAGTTATGCCTCGATTGAGCCTAGACTTATGTCTGGAGCGTTTACTTGCTTTTATATATATATATATATATATATATATATATTATTGTCGGACATATCCGATGAGCCTGAACTTTACATCCGGAGCGTTTATTGCTTATATATATATATATATATTTATATTTCTGTCAGGTCTGGAGTTTACTTCGTGGCGGTTGATTGCATTTATTGCTTTATTTACTTTTCTGATCCCCCATAGAGGTGCTTCTTGGTGGTTGATCATGTATATATATATATATATATATATATATACCACTTTTATATATTTACATTTTCGATCCCCCATGGAGGTGCTTCGTGGTGGTTGATCATGTCTGTATATATATATTTACAGCTTTTATATATATAATCGCTATCGCTTTTCATATAAATCATGACATCATGTGAGCCTAGGAATCATGTGATCACATATTCATCTCATCAATCTAGATCTCGTTCCGTGATGGACATTTTCAAATTTATGGCGACTTTGTACATTATTTACGATGTCTGAATTTCCTTAGATGGTTGTCATGCCCATGAGGAGTTTGGCACTGCTGTATATTATTTTCTCGAAGATGCCTCGCATCTCGAAAAATAAAAGCAAACAAGCCGAACATTTAATAATAAAATGAAAGTATGAAAAGGTCTCAATTCCTATTGAGCACAGGGTTTGAAAAGGTCTCAATTGCTATATCTTGCTTAAAACTGAATTTTTGTATAAATTCAAACCCTTTGTATATAGGTGATGTGACAACCCGAATTTTTCATAAGTTATTAAAATAAGAATTTAATAATTGAAATTCTTATTACGATGTGATTAATGTAACAATCTAGAATTTTAATTGTAATTATAAATATTTATTGAATTATATAAATATTTAATGGATGTGTTTATTGTTGAATAAATATTTGTTTAATTAGATTTGATTTGATTTGGTTAATTATTAGTTTAATAAATAATTAATGGGTTAAGAAAATTAATTGTTATGAGATAATATTCTAATTTAATTTAAAAATTAAGTTAGAGAGTTTATAATGATTAAATGATTTATTCAATAAATTGTTATTAGAATTAATTAAATTAAGTATGAAAACTTAATTAAATAAAGTGTGAGAAATAACTATATTATAAAGGAGTTAAATGAGTTTAATTTAGTTTTTCCAAACAAGGTTTAAATATATTAAGTCTTTAATTTTTTAAAGAGTTTTGCTTAACGGAGCCTTATGGCTTTTGATTTTATTTTGAATTTTGAATTATAATAAACTAAATAAATAAAATATAAATAATATATAATAATTTTTGGTAACCGCTGATTTAATATGGTCATTAGTAAGACGTCAGTTTTAGACGTTTTGAAAATGCGTATGTTGCCTTTGTTTTTATTTCACGTAAAAAGAGTTTTGGGTCCGATATTGGCTTAAGAGAAAGAGAACAAAGATTACAGAGAAAAGAATTTGAGAGAGTTTGAGAGAGAAAAGGCTGGGGTCTCAAAGTAAGTTCTGAGTGTTCAAGCGATTCTCAGTGAAAGGATTTTCAAAGCAACAAGAGGTATTTTCCATAATCATAACACTATATACGTTTTACGTTCTCTGTGTCCTTGATTGTAATATAAAGTTTTTACAAAATTTTCTATAAACCATGTTTTTACAATTGATTATGAAATTATGAGTATTTGTAATGGTAATTGTTATATCTAGCATATATATATATATATATATATATATATATATATATATATGTGTGTGTGTGTGTGTGTGTGTGTGTGATTGTATGCTAAACTACGTATGCAAGAAAGAAATTGGTTTTACACTGATTACATTTACATGTACATGAACATGTTTTGTAGGATAACAAAATTAGGTATGCTAATTGTGTAATTGAACCTTATGTATGTTAATTGGGTAAGGACTTAATGAGAATGTAGTTCAAAGGAATGAATTCGTTGGATAATTGTGGTTTATAGTGTTAAACCTAGTAAAACAACGTCAACAATGGAGTTGGGCTTTAAACTATGGTTTCAAGGATTTAAATTTTCTGAAATTATTGTTTAATTGCTTTAAATTGGTATATATATGATAAGTAAATGTTTATGAGTAATCTATATAAGTTTAATGTCTTAATTTAGATGTTAGCAGTAGTATTAGTCTAGAATTTAGTTATTCTTTTCTTCGTGGTTGGGTTCTATAAGTTTTGGCGCCCCAGCGCCAAAATCTGCTCCCCATCTGTGATTTTCGCGCCTCAGCGCCAAAAATAGCCCAGAACTTCGCGCCCCAATGCTGAAATTTGCACTCCAAATACTGAAATTCGCAACTTAGCTAATGCTCGACTTAGTTCTCGCTACCAAAGATCGAACAAGAGTGTCCTGGTCAGGCGATTTGACCTCCTATAGTAAAACGACCATAACCTTTTTATACGATCTATGATTGAGGTGATTAAAGATGATCCGAAACGAGGACGAATAGACCTACAACTTTCGTTCTTTAAGATTTTCAATTTGAGGTAGGGAACAGGGGTCAAAATTGTCATTTGTGGGACTAATATGTATTAAGAGGCAATCGGAGGGCGTCGAGAATGCATATATGCAAATGTAGATTAAAGTTTATATTACAACTACTATGCATTTCTATGTGACTAATAGTTGAAGTGTATGATTATATAATTGTGTAGGGCACGTGAAGTGTAGACAACTGTAAGCTGTTAAACTGTTATTGGTAAACAACGATCAAGACAAGTCTTTCAGTTCCTATTTGCTATGTGAACTTGATGATTAACTATTTTAAATCTTTATTGCAAAGACATGATGTGTTATATATATGTTGAAAGTATGAAATGTTAAAGTCAATTTATGACTATGTTGATTGATTAAAGCATGCTGATTGTGTAAGGACTCTTTATACTTGTTATATGAACTGTAGCATGTATGTTATATGTTGAGCATGTTATTATGTGCTATGTGATGGATGAAAACTGTTAGATTTTGTTGGGCTGTCGAGTTCAACCTTGAAAATAACCACTTTTGCACGTTCAAGATTCAAGGTAAAGTTATGTGTTACTTGAAAGACATGAATCAGATGTGATACTTGAAGATTTATACACTTTGGTTGTGTTATTATTATTTGAACCATGTTTAAGGTTTCGAATAATGTATTAATGTTGAATTTTAATATCGTTTTGTGATGTAATCTATTGTAGCATTAAAATGATTCTGAGATATTTAGATGTAAAGGTTGAAGGTTTTGGGAACGAATAAGCTCAAATAGAGTTTGAAAAATAAGAAGTAATTTAAGAAATATATAAAGAAGGGATTAAAACATGCGTGAGTAGATTCAAAGAAGAATCTCGCAGAGTTATAAGGAGTATGAATGTGGGGTTACCCAACTCCAATAATAAGGATGTAAGGTGATAATAAATAGACAATGTCTGTAAGAAGAGAATGATAAAGAAGTTAAGAATAAAAAGTTATATTTAAGTATGATACAATTGTACTCTTTAATAGTTAATGTATGGTATCTGGGCTAAACGATTCCTTTATAGAGTGGAGGTATATACGAACTACCAACTCGGAACCTAGTTTGTTGGTTGTTTATGAGAAACCACTCAGCGTACCATATTGAAACTGTTAGAGACTCGATGTGTACCAAGTATAGAAAGTGGATACGTATAATGAAAATGTGGAACTCGAATGAAATGTTGAGCAATGTAAACGAAGTTAGAAATTCTTAAAGGAAGAATTGTTTTATAAACAAGAGAATTCAAAGAAGAGTCTTAAAGAGATATAAAGATAAGAAATGGGAGTTACCTAACTCCAATAGCCAAGATAACGAATAATGATGAGTACACAAAATTTGGAAGATTAAAAGCATAAATGAAATCGTAAATGATAAAAAAGAAAATAAAGATGATCGTAAAACAAAATGATCACGAGTTAAGAAAAGAATTTTAAGGGAGATGATTATAGAATAAGATCACGACGTGATCTGTTTAAAGAAGATGGTCTATAATGTTTGAATAATTATAGCTTGATGCTATGAAGATAATGTACTATGATATAGTGTGACACCCCCAAATCTAGGTACTTCATTCCCACAAGATTTGGTGCTCACTTATCAAACATTCATACTATCTGCCCAAATAAAATAATATTTAAACCATAAAATCCTCCCTTTAAATAGGGTTACATAATTAAACTCAAAACATCCCAGGTTATCTAACCTTTAAACGTCATTCAAATGTGGAATTAAATTATTACATAACATCATTCAAAATAAAGTCTAAGATCATCATAATAAATAAAAGTACAAATCAGCATCACTTGTACAATTTTCCCTTTCCTTTGCTAGTTGAAGGCTCATCTACGTTCTCAACTTTAGCTGCAACGAGTATATAAATATGCAAGAGTGAGCAAAATAATTGCTCACTGGATAAAATAATGAATCAACAGGAGAATAACAATAATAACTGCCAACAAAAGGCTCATCAAAATTGAATAGTACTCTAACGATGACAATCAAAAATTGGAATCCAAAATATAGAATATATCTAACTGAGGGTCATAAGACCATGAACTATGTCCACAGTTGTGAGTAATCTTTCAACTCCAACTTTAACAAATATAAGACTATAAGGACTCCTCGTATTTAGGGGGATCAGCCCTTCGTACCATGTATTGTGCACAAACATTTAACGCTACGCGTAAGTTATCCCCTAATAATAATAGGGTTGTTCATCTCAGTATTTAGAGTACAAGTCCGACCCAAAGAAAGTTTGGTTTGGATAAGCTTTCAAGGGTAATTTGAAGTTTAACAAACATCAACTAGAGGACTAGTTGAATTAATAGTGTTTGATAATCACAACAGATGTTTTAATACAACATAGAATGATTGAAAAACATAAATGAACTGATTATACATATTAAACTCATGCTAGAAAGTTATATAGAGCATAAGTATTCAACAAAATGAGTAAAATGGTAAACCTTTGCTTTGAACAATCAATAAGCTAAGGTTAGAGTTTTATAATATTAGAAATGAAATTACTGAACGTACATTAACTGATAGCAAACTGAAAACTAGAACTTGCCCATCAAGGTATTAACTCATATAAAGAATTAAAACAGTTCAATAATAAGGACGAGAATTCAAAACTACATTCATTATACAAGAATAAAACTTAAGAAACTTGCTTAACTATAAACAAGTTGGAATGAATCAATCAAATGAGAATTTCAAATAACATTAGAGTTAAAGTTTGCTCAAATAAATTTTAGGAACAACTGACTTATTCAATAACAGATAAGATAACAAAACTCGCTCAATCAAAAGAATAAAGTTACACAATGTAATAATAGAACTAACTCAACGAAAGAGTAGAGTTAGAGAGCTTTCTCAATGTAAAAAAAATAGGGTTTAGAAACTTGCTCAACGTAAATGTAGAGTTAGAAAACTTGCCTTGAGCGTAAGCTATAAAATTAAACTCACGATCACCTACACATAATTTTAGAACCACAATACCTATTAGATATGCTAACATACCATAACATGATCATTACCATTTATATTACAGAAATTAGTGTTTTACTTCATAATATATACTTGACTAACGTTCATTATATATACCACATTATCACATAACGCATTCTCGATTTACTAATCATTTTTAAAATTTGGAATTCATAATCCACATAACATGACTCTAATTCACCATATTGTTACATGATTCTCACATTCCATAACCTTAAGCTAAGTTACAATGAACCACCAAAGTCTGCAGAATAAACAGACTTCAATGTCTAAAAATGGCCACTTACGTGGCATGGCCTTTATGTGACAATGTGTCTTGCCGCGCCTAAGGTCTGAGCGCCCACGCGACTTGCAGAACCCAGATATGCAGAACAGAGCCAAGACACTTTTCATAAGCCAACTAACACGAATTTCACTCATCAAACAGTGAAATTAACATATACAAATGATACAACACCATTATAACTTGTTTCCTCACTTATATATCAATATAGAACAACTTAACAGCAATTATACTACTGTAATTTCTCAAATTTCATGTTTTTCATATAAAACTCAATATTTTTTATATTCATCCAAAAATTAACACTGTGATTTCATTACATGCCCAAATCATCTCATTCAAATTACATTATGTTCGTATCTCAATGAACTAACACACATAAACTTCAATTTATAATTTCACATACAAATTGGCCAATAAAATTGATACTTACTCAGACTATATGAAGAACATAAACACTGACATCCTATTTTTCCTACTGTCGAACAATTTAGCATGCAATTTCCTTGTTTGAACATTACTCCAGCATTACAAACATGTATAACCACAATTATCAGCTATATATGTCCATAATTCAACAATTGATTTTACAGAATATAAGAAAATTCTTGCCGTGAAACATGTATATACACATATATATTATCACAGTTATGAACATACCTTTTGTTGCTTGACAAAAATTCTTGTAAAACACACTGATGATCGCTACGAAATCCTCAAGTTTCCTCTCAACTCTCTCTAAGTTTTACTGTCAAGTTCTATCAACTCTCTGAACTCTCTTCTCAATATTGCCAAATACCAAGTCATGTAGCACTTAAGCGTAAAGAAAAAAAAACTGATGACCTTAATAATCCTAATTATTAACATCAGTTAAAAGAAACGTATCTATTATAAATATATTAATTTATTTAATTTATTTTATTCATATTATTTATTTTATTTGATTTTCAAAAACTAGAAATTCCAAAAGCCATAAGGCTTGTTTGGCAAACAATTTAAATTTTAAAGAATTAAAATACTTAAGCCTTGTTTGACAAAAACCAATTTAAATCCTTTTTAATTTATTTAATAAACACTTTAGTTTATAAATTATAATCACATATTATTTTCATATCCAACATTAACTCATTATATTAATCACTTACTATATTTTAATTAAATATAACATTTAACAAATATCATAAAATTATAATTTTCATTATAATTTTATTTAATAATTTAATTATACCATTTAAATTATTAAATCAAAAGAACAGTATAACATCTCATGTTAAAATACAAATCTCTAAATTATAAATTAATTTAACTTAGAAATTTATCTAATAAATTAGACTTACAAATATTTATTAACGATCATCACATCAATAATTATTTATTCCATCAATTCAATAATAGACACACCCAATAAATATTTATATTATTCAATAAATATTAAATATTACAACTTGAAATTTCGGATCGTTACATCATTCCCTCCTTTCAAGGATTCTATCCCCAGAATCACAATTCAAACAATCAAATCGTCACATTCTTCCCTACTTACAAAGATTCTGTCCCCAGAATCGAAGACACAGACTAAACAAATAACTTAGGATAATTCTTCATCATATCAGCTTCGAGTTCCCACGTAGCCTCTTCGACGTTGTGGTTCCTCCATATCACCTTCACAGAAGGTATCACTTTATTCCTGAGCACTTGTTCTTTCCTGTCGACTATCTGGATAGGAATCTCTTCGTATGACAAATATTTACTGAACTGCAATGGTTCATACTCGATCACATGCTTGTAATCGGGTTTATAAGGTCGTAACACCGACACATGAAAAACATTGTGCACATGCTCTAATTCTTGAAGTAAAGCTACTTCGTAAGCCACCTCTCCCACTCTTCGCAATATTTCGAAAGGTCCAATAAACCTCGGGTTGAGCTTGCCTTTCTTGCCGAAATGAATCTTCCCTTTCCAAGGAGAAACTTTTAGGAATACAAAAATTCCTGCTTCAAATTCACGACTACACTGTGTTGATCAAAGATACTTTTTCTGGTCGATCTTGAGCGCAAATACCAATCTTGCTCGATGAGTTTGACAATTTCAATGATCTCAATAACCGCTTCTGAGCCTAACAGGTTGACGTTCTCCAACTTCATCCCAGCATAGTGGAGTTCTGCACTTTCTGCCGTATAACGCCTCGTACGGTGGCATACCAATGCTTGCGTGATAACTGTTGTTGTATGAAAATTCCACTAACGGTAGATGATCATCCCAGTTTCCTTTGAAATCCATGATGCATGCTCTGAGCATATCTTCAAGCGTCTGGATCGTTCTTTCGCCTTGCCCATTGGTTTGTGGATGATATGTTGTACTTATTTTCAGTTGCGTTCCCATGCATGCTTGTAGTTTCTTCTAAAAATTTGATGTGAACCTCAGATCTCTGTTTGATACAATTGATACTGGAACTCCATGTCTTGAGAGGATCTCTTTAACGTATAATTTCGCTAACTGATCAAGATTAAATCTAATCTTTATTGGCAAAAAGTGTGCAGATTTTGTCAACCTGTCCACTATCACCCATATCGCATCGTATCCTTTCTTAGTCGTTGGAAGACCTACCACAAAATCCATTGTAATATGCTCCCACTTTTATTCCGGTATCTCCAGCAGTTGAAGTAATCTGCTTGGTCGTTGATGCTCGGCCTTCACTTTTTGACATGTCAAGCACTTTGCAACACATTCTGCAACACCTCTTTTCATGCTCGGCCACCAAAAATGACGCCGAAAATCTTGATACATTTTTCGTACTTTTCGGATGAATTGAATATCTTGAGCTATGAGCTTCCGTCAAGATTTCTTCTTTAATATCCTGAACTGCTGGAACCCAAATTCGTCCCTCGAATCTTAGCATTCCTGCAGTATCGACCTGGTACTTCGCTTCTTTACCCCTCGACTACACTTTGCTATATTTTCTTGCATTTTTCATCCTGTAGTTGTGCGTTCTTCACTTTGTCCACCAAAGTTGGACTAGCTTCTATCTGGAATAATTTTTCATTGGACTCTTCTGGAAATTTGATTTCTAACTCCAGCCTTGCCATTGCTGAAATGAGCTCCTCCTTATCAGTTAACAACATCAACTTTTCTCTGCCTTTCCTACTCAAGGCATCTGCAACCACATTAGCTTTGCCCGGATGATAAAAGATCTCGCAATCATAATCCTTTATCAATTCCATCCATCTCCTTTGCCGCATGTTCAGGTCTTTCTGTGTACTTCATTCCCACAAGATTTGGTGCTCACTATTCAAACATTCATACTATCTGCCCAAATAAAATAATATTTAAACCATAAAATCCTCCCTTTAAATAGGGTTACATAATTAAACTCAAAACATCCCAGGTTATCTAACCTTTAAACGTCATTCAAATGTGGAATTAAATTATTACATAACATCATTCAAAATAAAGTCTAAGATCATCATAATAAATAAAAGTACAAATCAGCATCACTTGTAAAAAATAAAGTCTACGTTCTCAACTTTAGCTGCAATGAGTATATAAATATGCAAGAGTGAGCAAAATAATTGCTCACTGGATAAAATAATGAATCAACAGGAGAATAACAATAATAACTGCCAACAAAAGGCTCATCAAAATTGAATAGTACTCTAACGATGACAATCAAAAATTGGAATCCAAAATATGGAATATATCTAACTGAGGGTCATAAGACCATGAACTATGTCCACAGCCAGAGTAATCTTTCAACTCCAACTTTAACAAATCATAAGACTATAAGGACTCCTCGTGACTTAGGGGATCACCCCTTACGTACCATGTATTGTGCACAAACATTTAACGCTATGCGTAAGTTATCCCCTAATAATAATAGGGTTGTTCATCTCAGTATTTAGAGTACAAGTCCGCCCCAAAGAAAGTTTTGTTTGGATAAGCTTTCAACGATAATTTGAAATTTAACGAACATCAACTAGAGGACTAGTTGAATTAATAGTGTTTGATAATCACAACAGATGTTTTAATACAACATAGAACGATTGAGAAACATAAATGAACTGATTATACATATTAAACTCATGCTAGAAATAACTATAGAGCATAAGTATTCAACAAAATGATTAAAATGGAAAACCTTTGCTTTGAACAATCAATAACCTAAGGTTAGAGTTTTATAATATTAGAATGAAATTACTGAACGTACATTAACTGATAGCAAACTGAAAACTAGAACTTGCCCATCAAGGTATTAACTCATGCAAAGAACTAAAACAGTTCAATAATAAGGACGAGAATTCAAAACTACATTCATTATACAAGAATAAAACTTAAGAAACTTGTTTAACTATAAACAAGTTGGAATGAATCAATCAAATGAGAATTTCAAATAACATTAGAGTTAAAGTTTGCTCAAATGAATTTTAGGAACAATTGACTTATTCAATAATAGATAAGATAAAAAAACTCGCTCAATCAAAAGAATAAAGTTACACAATGTAATAATAGAACTAACTCAACGAAAGAGTAGAGTTAGAGAGCTTTCTCAATGTAAAAAAATAGGGTTTAGAAAATTGCTCAACGTAAATGTAGAGTTAGAAAACTTGCCTTGAGCGTAAGCTATAAAATTAAACTCACGATCACCTACACATAATTTTAGAACCACAATACCTATTAGATATGCTAACTACCATAACATGATCATTACCATTTACATTACAGAAACTCTAAGTGTTTTACTTCGCAATACTTGACTAACATTCATTATGTATACCACATTATCACATAACGCATTCTCGATTTACTAATCACTTTTAAACTGTTAAATTCATAATCCACATAACATGACTCTAATTCACCATATTGTTACATGATTCTCACATTCCATAACGTTAAGCTAAGCTACAACGAACCACCAAAGTCTGCAGAATAAACAGACTTCAGTGTCTGAAAATGGCCACTCGTGCGGCCGCGTGAGTTTTATATGGGGAAACCGCGCGCCCGCGCCTAAGGGCTGAGCGCCTGCGCAACTTGCAGAACCTAGATATGACAAACAGAGCCATGACACTTTTCATAAGCCAACTAACATGAATTTCACTCATCAAATAATGAAATTAACACATACAAATGATACAACACCATTACAACTTGTTTCCTCACTTATATATCAACATAGAACAACTTAACATCAATTATAATACTATAATTTCTCAAATTTCATGTTTTTATATAAAACTCAATATTTTTGATATTCATCCAAAAATTAACACTGTGATTTCATTACATGCCCAAATCATCTCATTTAAATTACATTATGTTTGTATCTCAATGAACTAACACATATAAACTTCAATTTATAATTTCACATACAAATTGGCCAATAAAATTGATACTTACTCAGACTATATGAAGAACATAAACGCTGACATCATATTTTTCCTACTGTCGAACAATTTAGCATGCAATTTTCTTGTTTGAACATTACTCCAGCATTACAAACATGTATAACCACAATTATCAACTATATATATCCATAATTCAACAATTGATTTTACAGAATATAAGAAAATTCTTGTCGTGAAACATGTATATACACATATATATTATCACAGTTATGAACATACCTTTTGTTGATTGACAGAAATTCTTGCTAAACACACTAATGATCGCTACGAAATCCTCAAGTTTCCTCTCAACTCTCTCTAAGTTTTACTGTCAAGTTCTATCAACTCTCTGAACTCTCTTCTCAATATTGCCAAATACCATGTCATGTAGCACTTAAGCGTAAAGAAAAAAAAACCGATGACCTTAATAATCCTAATTATTAACATCAGTTAAAAGAAACGTATCTATTATAAATATATTATTTAATTTATTTTATTCATATTATTTATTTTATTTAATTTTCAAAAACTAGAAATCCCAAAAGCCATAAGGCTTGTTTGGCAAACCATTTAAATTTTCAAGAATTAAAATACTTAAGCCTTGTTTGACAAAAATCAATTTAAATCCTTTTTAATTTATTTAATAAACACTTTAGTTTATAAATTATAATCACATATTATTTTCATATCCAACATTAACCCATTAAATTAATCACTTACTATATTTTAATTAAATATAGCATTTAACAAATATCGAAAATTATAATTTTCATTATAACTTTATTTAATAATTTATATACCATTTAAATTATTAAATCAAAACAACGATATAACATCTCATGTTAAAATACAAATCTCTAAATTATAAATTAATTTAACTTAGAAATTTATCTAATAAATTTAGACTTACAAATATTTATTAACGACCATCACATCAATAATTATTTATTCCATCAATTCAATAATAGACACACCCAATAAATATTTATATTATTCAATAAATAATTAATATTACAACTTGAAATTTTGGATCGTTACATATAGTACAAGATAAACTCATGAGGAGTTATAGATGATGTGATACAAGGAATTCGTATCGAGCAAAGAGCAAGTTAAGAGTAAGATAGAGTTAGGTGGGATTTCAATTGAGGACTCATGTGATGGCTGAGTTGTACAAATCTTTGTATGGGCGGGGGTTTGTGCTTGCACACAGTTTATTACATTGATGATCATTGAAATGTCGATGTCGCGCTATCAATGTATGTGTGGTGAAAAGGTGATTCTTTTTTCATGTGTATATTTGATAGTTAGAAACTATTAAGATTAGTCAGTTATTATTAGCATTAGGTGCGGTTCTTAAAACTAATGTATATGGTAAGTTTGTGACTCATAATAATATGGTATGTTTTGAACCCCTCAGCGAATGGACGCCTATGGTCTGACTAGGATAAGTTCTTAAACTCATATTATTGTGGCAAGTTCCTGAACTTCCAATGTGCGGTAAGTTTGATGAACTATTTTGGGTAGAAAACAGTTATAGTATAGAGAGCAGATGAAGTTGAAGATTGATAGAATGGTTAAGTAATGAAGTAAAGATTGAAGTTGATGGATACCTGGATATTTTAAATCTACTAGCTATGCTAGACTTTCGAAATTTATTGACTTCGTGCTGATGTTTGCACTTTTATTTTCTTGAAAAACATTGGATCAAATGATAAAACCAATGAGTTTTAAAAACAATACCGTTATTCGTATGTCTATGCTAATTCCTTCGGCTAGACAAAAATGATTTGAAATATATATCAAAATATATTTTTATATCATCAATGCATCATGTAACCTAGTGCAGAGATGATAAAAACGATGGAGTCATCAATGTAGTATTACTTAGTGTTGGATGTGATCTAAGGATCATCAGCCCACTATGGTATGATGTAGTATGATAAAATCACCAAATGACGGAATCCTCAAACGGACTGTAAATACACTGCGGTATCATGACGTCATAAAAAAAATTGAGATTTCTTTAAGATATGAGAATATATATATATATATATATATGTATATTTCGATTGATGTCTGAATTGTTGTAGAAGTCTATGCTATTTGATTCAGCTAGACGAATATTGAAATATGTTCATGGAATTTAAGCGTTCTTTGTCAAACTATGCTAAACCAAATTGTTTTGGTGCGGATTCAGATGTTGAAAAGCTGAGATGAATAACCCTTTTATAGGGGATTACGCGGAGGCATTTAGATGTTTGTGCACAATACATTGTACGAAGGGTTGATCACCCTAAGTACGAGGAGTCCCTATAGTCTTATGACTGTTAAAGTTTAAGTTGAAAGATTATATATAACTATGGACATACGCATAGTGTTTAAATATTTGTGCACAATATATCGTACGAAGGGCTTAACACCCTAAGTACGGGAGTCCCTATAGTCTAATGACTGTTAAGGTTTAAGTTGAAAGAGTACTTATAACCGTGGACGTAGTTCAAGGTCTTATGACCCTCAGCATGATTTGGAATCTTTTAAATTCTTGTTATTCATATCGCTTCCCAATTATTGAGCAATTGTGGAAGATTCTTGTTATTCTAAAAGGTGAATGTGGTAAGGATGATATTCCTTATAAAGAAGTAAGTCGTAGAATGCGACACTGAATGATGAATATATTGAATAAGTGAGAAACGAAATTTTTTAAATGAGAAGGAGATGAGTTATCAAAGAATAATGTAAAACTTTTAATAGAAAAGTTTAATAATTGTAGAAAGATCTTTGTGGAAAGAAGTGGTTATAGAACCCAATGAACGAATAAAGTATTAACGTAAAATCTATTTTGATAGATTGAATGAATAAAGATTAATAGATAAAATTTTGAGGACGAAATTCTTAGAAGAATGGGTGAATGTAATATTCTGAGTGTTTATGATAACAATCCTTAGCTAAGGAAATGAATGGGTTCAAGAGTATATGTAACGATCGAGAAATTTGTAATATGATTTAAATATTTATTGAATTAAATAAATATTTTTAAATAATTTATTTATTGAGGAAAAAATTAATTGATGAATTGGTGAATTAATTTAGTAAATAAATTGATTAATGTTAATTAAATTGTGTATTGATAATTTTATCTGAAGGATTTAATGTAAGAAAATAATTAAATTAAATCAATTGCTTAATATTTAAGAAAATTAGTTAAATTAAATGAATTATTTAATTTAATGGAAATAAAATAAATAAAGTGATGTGTCTAATTTATTAATTATAAGGATAATGATAATAAGAATTTTATTATTATTATAAGTTATTTGAATTAGCTAAACTAAAGTTATATAAATTGACTAAATTAAAGGTGTGACAATGGAAAACTATATAATATAAATAATATAAAAATAAATTAGTTTAGGGAAAATATGTGGTAGCCAAACAAGGCCTTGTGGCCTTTGTCTTATTCAACGGACGCAAACTTTTTTATTTTTCTAACGTAAGGGAACGTGGGAGAGGCCAGTATATTTTTCCTTTGCGTCTTATTTCTTTGCCTAAGCTAAGAACAAAGAGTTTGTGAGAAAAAGGGGAAAAACACACAGAGAGAATTTAAGAGGAGATTGAGAGTGGGAGCTTGAGAGATTGCTCTAAGATTTCAAGAAGAAGAAGAGGATTGCTAAATCTTCTTGTCGTCGTTTACTAGCCAATAATCGAAGATTAAGGTATAACTAATTCTAATTCTCAGACTTGTGATTTTCTATTCTCTATAAATTGGTTTTGTGGATTTGTTGCTCAAGCGTTATGTATATGTTGTGGAATCTGTTGTCATCTTGTATGCGTGTTGTGTCAGTTAGCAAATTCTGGAGAAATTGGTTGTAGGAAGAAAAGGAAAATAACAGTGTTTATGTACATATGTTATGGCCTTAGAAAGTACCAATTTTAGTGGGTAAAAGGTGTGTGAAACTATAAATTAACGCTTGTATATGGTAGTTCACTTAAATTCGAACATAATGTAATTTGAATGGAATGATTTGGCCAAATAATGAATTCACAGTGATGATTTTTGGGATAGACTATCAAAAATGGAGTTTTATATGAAAATTATGAAAATTGAGAAATTAAAATAGTTTTAGTTGTTGTTAAATTGTGATAAGTGGTTGAATGTGTTAGCAATCATGTTTATGGTAATTGTATATTTATTTTTCATGTTGTTATCACCGTTTGATGGGTGAATTTCGTGTTAGTTGGGCTAAAAAGCGACTCATCGCTTCAACGCCATCTCTGCGTCTGTCTCAACACCGCCAAGAATCATAGCTTTAAGATAAATTTCTGCTGTTGGTTCCAAGCCTATGTGTGGCACAGCTACGCCACACCCTGAACTAAGACAATGAGGTCTGCTTATTTGCAGGTCAGGCATAATGGACTTATATTAGTTTAGTAAGCATGTTATTGATGTTGATGCATAATATAAACTAAAATAGCAGATTGTCATGCATTATAATACAAAGTATAAAAGATTTTGAAGTGGTTGTTAATTGAGTTACATAATGAAACTAAAAGTGATGTTTTTAAAAGTTAGAGATGAACGATTGAGTTATGTTGGCTCGTAATGATATTTCAGATTCGTTAAGTGTGTTAACCTATGTGGTTAGGTGCTAGGTTAGGGTTATGACCTAAATGATGGTTTAAACCCTAAAAGCTAATATTCATACAACTAATTGTGGCTGCGATTTCAATGATGTATGTAGGGTAATTGGAGATTATTTTTCATTTGTGTAGCTTACAATCAAGGCAAGTTTTCTAACTCTACCTTGTTATTATTGAGCAAGTTTCTAAACCTTATCTCCTTACGATTGAGCAAGTTTTCTAACTTCATTCTTCTATTAATGAATGCAAGTTCCTCAACTTTAATTGGGCGAGATTATTGACTTTATTCTTATGTACGATTGAATAAGCTCTTGTAACCTATTTCGTTACATCGAATGAGTTTCAGATTTCTATTTTTTATTATTGTTGTTCAGAATTTGTAATGCTTTAATTCATTGCTTCAAATGAGCTTGTTCTAACTCATTTGAATGTAGCACTTTGCATGAATTCCATGTTTACCCAAATATATACTGTTGTTATTAATCTTTGATCTAAATAGCCTTGTTCAGTTATAAATTCTTGTATCAAACCTTTACTGATGTAAATCGAATAGCGTTCTAAAATTCTAGAAACACTGATAAGCTAGTTCCAAACTAACTTTCTTTAGTGCGAAAATTGTAATTCCAAACTGAGACTAACAACCCTAACATAGGGGATTTTGTACGTGTAACGTTTAGATGTTTGTGCACAATACATGGTACAAAGGGCTGATCCCCCTAAGTACGTTAAGAATGGTCCGTATAGTCTAAATGACTGTTAAGGTTGGGTAATAATACCTAAGTACCGGGGACATAGTTCATGGTCTTAAGACCCTCAGATAATTAAAGTTCGAACTTGTTTTCTAGTTTGATTTGTAGAACAAGTTCCTTATTGTTCAGCTTTCGTTGTTCACTCTCATGTTACCATCATTGCTACTTTCTATATCAGTGAGCATTTGTTTGCTCACTCTTGTAATTAACACTGCAGCTAAAGTGGAGAAAGTTGATGAGCCGTCGACTAGCAAAGGCAAGGGCAAGATGTCCAAATGATGAAGACTTATGAGAATTTTATTTTAATGAATTATGTTAAAGAGTTGTTTTATTTTTATGATGTATTCCGCAAAATGATGTAATAAATTTTAAGGTTAGATTACCTGGGATTTGATTCGAGATGATGATGTAACCCTTTAATGGGAGAGATTATTGTTTAAGTTATTTTAATTATGTCTTTATCCTTTATTATGGGTAGTTAGATGTAATAGTTTTTGATAAGTGAGCACCAAATCCTGTGGGAATGAAGTACCTGGATTTGGGGGTGCCACAGGTTGGTATTAAAGCCTTAGGTTATTAACCTTAGGTGGGAAATCCTTAGGAAATAACCTTTAAGGAAATAGAAAATATAGAGGTGTTCAACTCTTATCGAGTTTTAAGGAATGGATTAAGGTATCCATTGAAGTTAAATAAAAAAAACATTATGTGCTATGTGTTAATAACTTATGTGCTCGCGAGTATCGAAAAATGTTAAGTAAAACTTAAAATATTTTGTTGTCAGGATGTCTAACGAAGGATGATCCAGTCCAGCTAGAGAGGTGATACCTCAGGTACCTAGAGAGGATGAACCCCGGGATATTCATGTAGTGCAGGAGCAGTTGATCCAGGAGGATGAGCCTGTGACCCATCCCGACAAGAATAGTTCTGAGGTGGTAGAGGAGGATGATGAGGAGGAGGATCCTGAGGAGTTTCCACCAAACTCCATATCAACCGAGATGTATGATGCTTTGTATGACCGTAACATAGAGTTACAGGATGAGGTTGAAGAGCTGAAGGAGATGGTTGAGATGCATCACACTTCGATGGAGCAAAAGGATGCAGAGATTCAGGAACTCAACTCAAAACATGGAAACACGGAGTGGGATCTGGTTCATACAAAGGGTCAGCATGAAGACCTGTTGGCAGTGCACGAGAAGATGAAGACTGACATGGAGAAATTGAAAGATGATTTAAAAGAGGAGTCAGCTAAGCGTGCAAGAGAAGAGGATGCTTGGATGAAGGCGACTCAACGTGCAAATCGTGTTGAAGCTATCCAAGTAAAGAAAGCCAAAACGAAGGAGATGGATTATGCTTTTAATTCGGCGATTGATAGGGCCCAGGATCGAGTCTACTATTATCCACCTCAGTTTGAGAATTCGTCGTGGTTCGTGAGGGATCACAGAACGGCGTATCGTATCATGGAGGAGGAACGTCGAGAAGCCTTATGACACCTTAATATGCCTAGATAGAATAGGATAGATAACAATATGTGGTTAATTATGTGAATAAATAAATTGTGAATCCCTTATTTTGTGATGAATAAAGGTATAGTATGAGTATGTAATCCTGAAACTTGTCTAGTTCAGGAAAGTGGATGTTGATAGCAGTTATGCTATCCTTAGTATGTTTTAAAATGTTATGAATGAATAAAATGTTGGGCTTCGGCACAGAAACGCACAGCGAAAATTAAAATTCTAAAGCAATTTTCGAAACCCTAAAACAGGATCCATGCGAAAAATCAATTAATTCAGAGGTTTAGAGATTGTACCAGATATGAAAAAAAACGAGAATCAAACCGATCACATTACTCGAATCTCCAACGCAATACAAACCGATTAAGCGCCTCTACTAGATCCACATCGAACGCCGCATGAACCATTCCAACGATTCTCGCAATAAGAAGGACTTATGCAGACTAGCCACCAAAAGGAATGGATTTTCCTCAAACTGCTTTCTCTCTAGTCTCTCTCTAAGAGCTGGCTAGGGTTTTTCAATTATAATATACCCTAAGTAGTCATATATATCATATATATAGTAGTTAAAAGGAATTAATCAAATCAAAACCTAATTTCATAAAATCCTAATTTATATATATATATATATATATATATATATATATATCTCTTAATTAAGTCTTACTTAATTAATATACATATATAAATTATCCTTTTAATTTAAATTCGTGATTTAAATACTATTAATCATATTAATATATTTAAATCCTTAAAATTTAAATTAAATCCCTTTTAAATAACGTTCTACGTGTGTGACCCTATAGGTTATTATTACGCTGGCAATAATTTTAAAATCATATTATAAAATTATAAACAAAGTGAGCTTGCATCTAGTAATGCATCACTTCTACCCAAGTAATAATAAGATCGATGATTCGATGCAACCTTTTCGTGACCAATGTTTCAATGTAATTTAATCTTTTTAACCTTAATATCCTAGATTAAACTCGAGTCATGGAATGTGTCATACTCTTCATAATTTAATCTGAAGTTTTCTTGATCAATGAGTAGACTATATGAAACAAATCACTATTTGAGCATGGCCATGCATTTCATAGTCCTACTCAATCAAGAGGCCTATGGATATCACCCATAATATATAGGATGGTTAAATTCCATCTAGATCACTCATATTTCTCACACGATTAATGATGAACCCAATAATCACCTTTATAGTCCACCCTATTAAAGGTGACATTTGATGATATCAAAGTACATAAATTCTCGTAGTAATATAGCGATTTCGTGCTCTGAGGACCATTACATCATTGTCACTATGAGAATTGCTAATGACACTTCGCATAATGCTCCATATAGAATTCTCATGGTGGGTCCGCATCCAAGACATCGCTCTCTCAACATGTACCTATGCATCGACTTAATATCTCATATATTTATGACCAATGAGATTTGGTCATCAACAATCCACATACTAGTCTCAATGCATCATTGTTGTCCCATCAACAATGATACTCGATTAGGGACATTTAAGAACACCGATACTAATGGTAATATATAATCTCATGTTCAAGTCACATACTTGAAACTATATAATTTGTATCACTATTCTAAGGAATTTTATTATGTTAACAATTATATTACGCAAAGAAATAAAACCATAATAAAATCATATATTTATTCAATCAAATATAATATCAAAACGTTAAGCAATTATATCAAATAATTGGCCTCTAGGGCATAAACTCTAACAGCCTCCCACTTGCACTAGAGCCAATCACTCATGTATCTAATACCCATGGAACTAGTGTGACCGTCAGTGCTTCATCATGACAAAAGCCTTGAATTAGTGGATCTCAGAACATTATCATCCATTGGCACTCTTCCTATATGTACATCTCCTATATCAATGATTTCACTTGATGAGATGGTACCGCCTAAGTATATGCTTGGATCGTTGGTGAGATCTCGGGTTCCTTAGCTCAGGCAATGGCTCCATTATTATCACAAAGATAGAAAGCAACCGGATGAACAATGGTTGGAACAACACCAAGTTCAAATGATGAACTTTTTAATCCATACAACCTCCTCATTTGCACTAGAAGCGAAGAATATACTCACCTCTGTTGTAGAATCACGCCATCGCCTCTTGCTTCAACTTTTCCAAATTAACAAAGACCACCATTAAGGCAAAACATAAACCCCGATCGAGACTTATAGTCATCATTGTCACCTGAAACTAGCATCCGTGTAACCCTTTACCGCTAGTTCGCTCTTCATCTCCATATACCAAGAATGAATCCTTAGTCCTTTTCGTGTACTTGAGAGGATATTCTTGATCACCGTCCAATGACCTTCACCGGATTCGATCGGTATCTCGCTCGTCATGCTCAAAGCATACGAGACATCCTGGACGAGTACATATCATTGCATACATGATAGATCCAATTGTCAAGCATAAGGGATCTTTCTCATACGCCTCATCATCTTGTGATTTAGGACATTGGGCCTTAGAGATCTTTACACCATGAGTCACGGGTAAGTTTCCTCTTTCGCCTCTTGCATGTCAACTGCTTTCAACACTTTATCAATATATGTACTTTTTGACTTAGGCCGAGCATTTTTCTTGATCTATCTCTATAGATCTTGATACCTAAAATGTAGGCAGCATCGCCCAAATCTTTCATGGAGAAACATTTTCCTAACCATGTTTTTACAGCTTGTAAGGAAGGAATGTCATTCCCAATAATTAATATGTCATCAACATATAATACTAGGAATACAATGTGACTCCCACTAACCTTCTTATATACACAAGGTTCATCTTCATTTTTAATAAAGCCAAATTCTTTGACTGCTTCATCAAATTGAAGATTCCAACTCCGAGAGGCTTGCTTCAATCCATAAATGGATCGCTGCAGCTTACATACCTTTCCAAAGATCCTTTGAGTGACAAAACCCTCGTGTTGTGTCATATACACATCCTCAAGGAGATTTTCGTTAAGGAAAGCAGCTTTTGACATCCATCCGCCAGATTTCGTAATCATAAAAAGTCGCAATAGCAAGTAAGATCCTCGATGGATTTAACCATTGCCACTTTGGAGAGAAGGTTTCATCATAGTCAACACCTTGAATTTGTTTGAAACCTTTTGCTACCAAATGGCCTTTTTATAGGTTTGTACATTACCATCCATGTCGGTTTTCTTCTTGAAAACCCACTTGCACCCGATTGGTTTTACCCTTCTGTGGATCAACCAGAGTCCATACTTGGTTAGTATACATGGAGTCCATCTCGATTTCATGGCTTCAAGCCATTTCTCGTAATTTGGTCCATTCATAGCTTCTTGGTAGGAAGCAGGCTCATCTTGATCTATGAGCATCACATCGCCGTTTTGAGTCACAAGATATCCATAATATCTCTCAGGCTCTTAGCGTGTCCTACCAGATCTACGAATGACTTTTATAATTTGAGCAGGTTCACTTTCCACAATTTCTTGTGGTTCCTGCTCATGTTCCAACTCAGGTTCAATGATATTTTGTGGTTCAATGATATTTTGTGGTTCTCGAATTTCTTCGAGTTCTACTTTCCTCCCACTGTTTCCTTTAGAGACAAATTCTCTTTCTAGAAAAATACCAGTTCGAGCAACAACCACTTTGTTCTCAGAAGGTTTGTAGAAATAATACCCTTTTGTTTCCTTTGGATATCCCACAAAATTACATTTGTCAGATTTGGGTCCGAGCTTGTCAGAATCCAGACGTTTTACGAATGCCTCGCAACCCCAAATCTTCATGAACGACATACTAGGACGCTTCCCACCCACATTTCATATGGTGTCTTCAACCGCCTTTGTAGAAACACTGTTATGTGAATGCAAATTGCCTCTGTGGCATGACCCTGTAAGCTTATTGGAAGATCTCGCATGACTCATCATTGATCGTATCATGTCCAACAAGGTTCGATTCCTCCTCTCGATACACCATTCCATTGCGGTGTTCCAAGTGGAGTGAGTCGTGATATAATACCACACCCTTTAGAAGGTCATCAAAGTCTTGGCTTAAGTATTCACCTCCTCGATCGGATCAAGGGCTTTTATGCTTTTGCCAAATTGGTTTTGAACTTCATTCTTGAATTCCTTGAACTTTTCAAAGGATTCAGATTTGTGTCTCATAAGATACACATATCCATATCTACTAAAGTCACAAGAAATGTAATGAAGTAATAAAACCTACCTCTTGCTAATCTAACTCATGGGTCCACATACATCACTATGTATAAGTCCTAATACATCGCTAGCCCGCTCAATCGTGTCCAAAGAAAGGGCTTTAATCATCTTGCCTAATAAACAAGACTCGCATTTCTCATATGATTCAAAATCAAATGAATCCAAGAACCCATCTTTATGGAGTTTGGATATGCTTTCTCATTTATATGGCCTAAACGACAAAGCACCGTAGATATATCGATTTGAATCATTTGATTTAAATCGTTTTGTATTTATGTTATAGATAGGCATTTCTAAATCAAGAATATAGAGACCGTTAAACAATTGTGCAACACCATAACAAATATCATTTAAGTAAAACAAACAACGATTGTTCTTTATTATAAATGAAAACCTTTCTTGTCCAAACAAGAAATGTAAATAATGTTTTTGCTTATAGCAGCACAAAATAACAATCTTCTAATTCTAAAACTAGCCCAAAGGGGCAAAGATAAATGATAAGTTCCTACGGCCAAGACAAAGAACTTTTTCTCTATTTCCAACTCAGAGGTCAACCTCTCCTTTCGCTTAAAGTTCTACTCCTTCTTGAGTCCCCAGACATTAACACAAATGTGAGAACCACATCCAAATCCAATACCCATGATGTAGAAGTAGACAAGTTGACTTCTATAACATATATACCCACGAATCAAGTCGATTTCCTTTTCTTTTCTTCACTTCTTCCGGATAAGCATGATAGCCCTTTTCCAAAGGTCCGTGTTTTCCATGTATGACATTCACCTTCTTTAGCCACCCCACCTTTAGGTTTTAAAGCCTGTTTGGTTTTGGAATTGGGTTTGGCAAAAGATTTAGATCCTATCTTCTTCTTGCCTTTCCAATTTCCCTTAGCATTCCCCTTTTGCACCATCATTATGGGAGCGGGTCCTTCCTTTTTCATGTTGTTCTCGGTAGTTCTTAACATTCTTAACAACTCAGTAAGGGGTTTCTCAATTTCATTCATAAGATAGTTCATAACAAATTGAGAGTAGATGTTGTTCAAAAATTGCAAAACAAGGTCAGTTTGGGCTTCCGGAGTGATTGGAAAACCCAACCTATCAAGGTACTCAATATACCCAATCATTTTCAAAGACATGTGGACCAACCGGATCACGCTCACCCATTTTGCGTTGATACAACGCCTTGCTTGTATCATACCTCTCCGTCGAGCATGCCCTTCGAACAATTTCTTGAGATGCTCGATCATCTCATAAGCATCCATCAACTCATGTTGCTTCAAGCTCAAAGGTTCATGGTTGCTAGCATGACACAACTCACATCCAAAGCATCATCTTGATGCTTCTTGTAAGTATTGTGGTTCCATGACGTGGTGCGATGGATACCGGTCTTTGCGCAGAATGGGCCCATCAAGGACATATAGCTTACGCCTTGTTTGAGGACAATCCTCAAGTTCCTATGCCACCAAGGAAATTAATTCCACTTAGCTTATCCTTTTCAAGGACCGATCGTAATGAAAGACTATTTGTGTTGTTGTTGTTTGCCATTTGATATCTACAATTTATAAGTGAAACAATAATAAGTCAAATTACTGAGTTGATATTATATAATTGATAATAGTACATTCAAAATATACCTCCCACTATTTTATTCAAATTAATAGCCCTCACCATTAATTCTAAAGCATTTTCTATTAAATCTTTCTAGTGAGCCAAGATCCATATTTCATTATGCCTTAAGTTAGCTTTGGCTATTCTCTCAAAACATAATTATTTAGGTAGACAACCCTTTGTCAATTATATCATATATAACTCCTTGATAGTTTGGTAAACAACATTTGTTTCTAGTCCATCTAATGGTACCAACCAAACTCTATGCCTCTAAGTCCACAATCCTATTGAGATAACTTAGTTAAATTCAGCCCAATGATTTTAATAGTTTGGATATCACAATTATCCTATCGCATCTTACCTAGATAAATAGGGTACTTTGCTTTGGCAAACCTACATCTATTGATCAAGGTCTTGATGAGTGTTATTCATTGGAAGGCATCTGATTTAGACTTAATAATTTAATGAGGGATTTTATTAATTTAGATCTCACCAATTTTAATCTTATTAAGCGTGCACATTATTAATCATATCATATCGTATACAAGCATAAATAAAGTGCAAAATTAAATGTGTCACAGTTATGGCCCAATCCACTGTCAATCTTTTCAAGCTAATGAAAGATTGAAGGTCAATCTAAGGTGGTAAAAGATCTTAAAATAAATAGCTTCCTTGGATCTTCCTCTAGCATGTGCCTCCTCTCCATCATCATCTTTCCATTGTGTTCTCCATCTTGACATCTTCATCAATTATGATTATTACATGATATAAAGAAACCTCGAGTTACATTCGAGGGATTTAGATGAGAAGAGAATATTACATTAGAATTTATAGAAAGGCACGACATGCAAGCCGTATTTCAAAACGAAAAACCACTAACCTATGGGTCAAAAGGGCATAACTGTGCACCATGCATATCACAATAAGCACATAACAATTTATATATAATTAAAGAAAACTATATATAAAATATAGGGGACACGACCATCGTGCAAAGGCTACGACGGGGTCCAAGGGGGGGTCTCCCATGCAAGGAAAAAATTTCAACTACATTCTCAGATTGCAGAATTTTTCCATCTGAATCTCAATCAAATTTTCGAATCATACATTTTAATCCACCAAAACACCCATAATAACAAATCATATATGTCCAGTTTCGATTTAATCATATTAAAACGAATAACAGTACACCCAGAATTTATCATATATTTCCATTTTCGATTAATCATATTAAAAAGATTCTTCAAGCTTCTAATCCGATTAGAATAGTTATATTGTTATTCCACCGATTAAAGATACGATTAACAGTATCATCATATATATTACCAGAATACACATACGACGGAATATCATATATTCAATTTTATATCGGTAAAAATGCATCATCATATATCATATATATCGAATACAATTAAAACACGTAATCTGAATTAATCTTTTCGCAAGTAGCCCGATACCACCATTGGGCTTGACAAGACGTAAACGCACAAATGAAATTAAAATTTTAAAGAAATTTCCAAACCCTAAAAAGCAGATCCATGCGAAAAATCAATTAATTCGTAGGTTTAGAGATTGTACCGGATATGAAAAACGAGAATCAAACCGATCGCGCCTCGAATCTCCAATGCAATACAAACCGATTGTGCCTCTACTAGATTCACATCGAACGCCGCATTTAACCGGTCAACGATTCTCGCAATAAGAAGGACTTACAGTACTAGCCACCAAAAGGAATGGATTTTCCGAAATGCTTTCTCTAGTCTCTCTCTAAGAGCGGCTTAGGGTTTTTCAATTATAATATACCCTAAGTAGTCGCTATATATCATATATATAGTAGTTAAAAGGAATTAATCAAATCAAAACCTAATTTCATAAAATCCAATTTATATATATATATATATATATATATATATATATATATCTTAATTAAGTCTTACTTAATTAATATACATATATACAAATTATCCTTTTAATTTAAATTAAGTGATTTAAATACTATTAATCATATTAATATATTTAAATCCTTAAAATTTAAATTAAATCCCTTTTAAATAACGTTCTATGTGTGTGACCCTATAGGTTATTATTACGTTGGCAATAATTTTAAAATCATATTATAAAATTATAAACAGTGAGCGGCATCTAGTAATGCATCACTTCTACCCAAGTAATAATAAGATCGATGGTTCGATGCAACCTTTTCGTGACCAATGTTTCAATGTAATTTAATCCTTTTAACCTTAATATCCTAGATTAAACTCGAGTCATGGAATGTGTCATACTCTTCATAATTTAATCTGAGTTTTCTTGATCAATGAGTAGACTATATGAAACAAATCACTATTTGAGCATGGCCATGCATTTCATAGTCCTACTCAATCAAGAGGCCTATGGATATCACCCATAATATATAGGATGGTTAAATTCCATCTAGATCACTCATATTTCTCACACGATTAATGATGAACCCAATAATCACCTTTATAGTCCACCCTATTAAAGGTGACATTTGATGATATCAAAGTACATAAATTCTCGTGTAGTAATATAGCGATTTCGTGCCTGAGGACCATTACATCATTGTCACTATGAGAATTGCTAATGACACTTCGCATAATGCTCCATATAGAATTCTCATGGTGGGTCCGTCCAAAGACATCGTTCTCAACATGTACCTATGCATTGACTTAATATCTCATATATTTATGACCAATGAGATTTGGTCATCAAATATCCACATACTAGTCTCAATTCATCATTGTTGTCCCATCAACAATGATACTCGATTAGGACATTTAAGAACACCGATACTAATGGTAATATATAATCTCATGTTCAAGTCACATACTTGAAACTATATAATTTGTATCACTATTCTAAGGAATTTTATTATGTTAACAATTATATTACGCAGTAAATAAAACCATAATAAAATCATATATTTATTCAATCAAATATAATATCAAAACGTTAAGCAATTATATCAAATAATTGGCCTCTAGGGCATAAACTCTAACATAAAATACTAAAGTTTATTTGAAATGTTATGTGTTAAAGCTTTAATCTTGGAATGTTTAAGTTGAATTTCAAATACCCAAGAAGTTGAGTAATGAGCTAATAAGCGTATATTTTAACAGAAAATGCCTCCTAGAAGAAGACAACCACGTCAACAATCACCTCCAGAGGGGTCTACTAATAATAACAATGAGACTAATGCTAATCCGGTTCAGCAGTTGGTAACTTTGTTGACAGGTGCACTTGTGAATCAACCACAAGCTCAAGTTACGACTTTCAAGGAATTCAAAGCGGTTGGATCGCCAAAATTTCAAGGGTCTATGAATCCAGTGGAAGCCCAAACCTGGATCATGGAAATGGAGAAGGTGTTCGACGTTGCTAGAGTTAATGAAGATCAAAAGACTACGTTCGCAACGTTTATGCTGAAGTCTGAAGCTAACTACTGGTGGCAAGCAAACAAGGTTCGTGGAGGACAACAAGTGATAGCGTGGGATAGATTTAAGGAGATGTTCTTTGAAATGTACTTTCCAACGAGTTCTCGAAATCAGCTGTAAGTGCAATTTCTTAAGCTGAAGCAAGGAACTATGACGGTGCCAGAATATGCTGTGAAGTTTAATGAGTTGGCAAGGTTTGCCACTTATCAACTCAATACCGACGAACATAAAGCGAGAAGATTCGAACAACGATTGAAGCCCTGGCTTTACAGCAAGGTTTCAATGTTCTAGCTAAACATGTTTGCGGCTATACTGGACAAGGCAATTATCGCGGAAGGTGGAAGCGATGCTTTGACAAAGTACAACCAAGAACAAAAGAAGAGGAAGAGTGACAATGAGAATAAGGCGGGTGGAAGTAACATTGGAAGTAATAATCAGAAGAGGAAATGGAGCGAGAATTCGACTGCGAGAGGACAACAGGGAAATCAGCAGAAGAAAAAGTTTGAGGCTTGTGTGACTTGCGGGAAGAACCATACTGGGGTATGTTTGAAGGAAAAGAGAGTATGTTTCAACTGTGGTCAGGAGGGACACATTGCACCGAACTATTTTAGTCCAAAGAAAGGAGCATGCTTTACCTGTGGTTCAAATGATCACATGGCTCGTGATTTCCCTAAGAAGCCAGCGGGAAGTGCTAGTGGCGGAAAAGGAAACAACAATGGTGGTGGTGCATTGACTATCACTGGACCAGCACAATCAAGTCGACCTACTGCAAGGACTTTCAATATGACCGTGCAGGATGTTGTACAGTCTAAAGATGTGGTGTTAGGTATCATTTCGATTAATGGTATTAATGCTTATGTACTATTTGATTCGGGTGCTACTTGTTCATTTATATCCGACGAATTTGCTCAGAATTTAGATTTGCCTCAAGAAGAATTAGAATTTCCCTTAAGTATAGAGATTGCGAATAGAGTAGTGATTCCTGTTAGGTTTGTGTATAAGAATTGTAGAGTGGTCATAAAAGGGCACGAAATGATGGTAGATTTGATACCAATTAGACTTGGTGAATTCGATGTTATACTGGGAATGGATTGGTTATTCAATTACGGAGCAGTAATTGATTGCCAAAGAAAATGTGTTAACCTTATGACTCAAATCGAAAGGTTGTATTTTATATGAAAGAAGTCACCTCGACAAGCAGGTTGTCTGACGGTGATGCAAGCCAAGAAGTTGTTGAGACAAGGATGTGTAGGATACTTAGCCTACATCGCCGATACACAGAAGAAGAGTGCAAAGTTAGAAGAAATACCGATCATAAGAGATTTTGCAGACGTATTTCCAGACGATTTACCGGGTCTTCTGCCGGATCGACAAATTGAGTTCGTGATTGACTTACTACCAGGAACAACTCCGATATCTAAAGCACCATACAGGATGGCCCCGATAGAGATGAAAGAGTTAATGGTGCAATTGCAAGAATTGCTTGACAAGAAGTATATTCAGCCGAGTGTTTCGCCATGGGGAGCACCGGTGTTGTTTGTTAAGAAGAAAGACGGATTGATGCGGCTTTGCATTGATTACAGAGAGTTGAATAAGGTCACGATTAAAAACAAGTATCCATTGCCTAGTATTAATGACTTGTTCGATCAGTTGAAAGGAGCCAGATATTTCTCAAAGATAAACTTGAGAAGTGGTTATCATCAGTTGAAGGTGAGGCCGGAGGATGTACCAAAAACAGCGTTCAGAACTCGGTATGGTCATTACGAGTTTCTGGTTATGTCTTTTGGTTTAACTAATGCACCTACAGCGTTCATGGACTTGATGAACAGGGTGTTTAAACTATTCTTAGACAAGTTTGTGGTGGTGTTTATTGATGATATATTGGTATATTCCAAAACCAAGGAGGAACATGTGGAACACTTGAGATTGATGTTGGAGACATTGAGAAAAGAGAAGTTGTACGCTAAGTTTTCAAAATGTGAATTTTGGTTGGAACGTGTACAGTTTCTCGGACATTTCGGTAGATCCATCAAAGGTTGAAGCGGTAATAAACTGGGATCACCCGGATACACCGTCAGAGGTGAGGATATTCTTAGGATTGGCGGGTTACTACAGGCATTTTATTCAAGACTTTTCCAAGATCGCAACTTCGTTAACGAATTTAACTAGAAAAGCAGTTAAGTTTGTTTAGACAGAGAAGTGTGACAAAAGTTTTCGGGAATTGAAGAAGAGGTTAGAGTTCAGCACCTGTGTTGTCATTGCCTGATGATACAGGAAATTTTGTGGTATATAGTGACGCATCGCATAAAGGACTAGGTTGTGTGCTTATGCAAAACGGCATAGTTATTGCGTATGCATCACGTCAGTTGAAAGATTACGAGAAGGGGTATCCGACTCATGACTTAGAGTTGGCACCAGTGGTGTTTGCCCTGAAAATTTGGAGACATTATCTTTATAGACAGAGGTGTGAGATATATACCGACCATAAAAGTCTGAAGTATATCTTTACACAAAAAGATTTGAACATGCGATAAAGAAGATGGTTGGAGCTGATCAAAGATTATGATTGCGAAATTTTCTATCATCCCGAAAAGGCGAATGTTGTTGTTGATGCCTTAAGTAGGAAGGGACGAGAGAAGTTAATGATGTTAACTGATCAAGAGAAGCTAGTGTCGTTAATGGCTAAGATGGAGTTGGAAATTAAATATCCGACAGAATCCGATGAAGAGTTGTTCTAGATGGGAAATAGTTCAACGTTGGTAGATGTGGTGAAGAATATACAACTTCAAGATGAAGACTGTGAAAAGATAAAACAGAAGATATCTGAAGGTGAGGGAAACAAATTCAAAATCGATTCGGAAGGGTTACTTCGATTCGAAGGGAGAATTTGGGTTCCGCAAGTACCAGAAGTTAAAGAAGAAATTTTGAATGAAGCTCGCAATTCAAGATATTCGATTCACCCTGGGAGTACAAAGATGTATTAGGATTTTAAGAATCATTTTTGGTGGCCGAATATGAAGAGGGATGTGGTTGAGTGTGTGGCAAAATGCTTAACGTGTTAGAAAGTTAAAGCTGAACAACAAAGGCCAAGCGGATTGATACAACCGTTGGAGATACCGGAATGGAAATGGGAGCATATCACAATGGATTTTGTGGTAGGTCTTCTAACGACTCAGCAAGGTTACGATGCCATTTGGGTGATTGTCGATCGGTTGATGAAATCAGCACACTTTTTGCCAATCAAGATTCGATTTACTCTAGATCGGTTAGCAAAACTGTACGTGAAGGAAATTGTTTCAAGGCACAGTGTACCTGTGTCCATTGTATCGGACAGAGATCCACGTTTCACATCTAATTTTTGGAAACGACTACAAGAATGTTTAGGAACACAGCTAAGAATGAGCACGACGTACCATCCTCAAACCAACGGACAGAGTGAGAGAACCATCCAAACATTAGAAGATATGCTCAGAGCATGTATCATGGACTTCAAGGGAAATTGGGATGATTATCTACCATTGGTAGAATTTGCTTATAATAATAGTTATCACGCGAGTATTGGCATGCCGCCTTACGAAGCGTTATACGGCAGGAAGTGCTGAACTCCGTTATGTTAAGACAAGGTAGGTGAACGTCAGCTATTGGGTCCAAAATTGGTACAACAGACTGTCCAAATAATCAAGGTTATTCGAGCGAGATTAATAGCTGCACAGGATAGACAGAAGAAATATGTCGATCAGCATCGACAAAATAGAGAATTCGATATCGGTAGTTATGTTTTCTTGAAAGTGTCTCCCTGGAAGGGGAAAATTCAATTTGGCAAAAAGGGGAAATTGAGCCCTAGATTTATAGGACCTTTTGAAGTGCTCCGACGAGTCGGTGAAGTGGCGTACGAGGTAGCTTTACCTCGAGAGTTGGAGCATATTTATAATGTTTTCCATGTCTCGGTATTGAGGCCATATAATGTTATAGAATATGAGCCCTTACAGTTTGAGAAAGATTTGTCCTATGAAGAAGTCCTTGTTCAAATTGTTGACAGAAAAGAACAAGTACTGAGGAATAAGGTGATACCTTTTGTTAAGGTAATCTAGAGGAACCACAATGCTGAAGAAGCTACGTGGGAACTTGAAAGCGTTATGATGAAGAATTATCCTCAGTTGTTTACTTGATTTTATATAGCGATTCTAGGGACAGAATCTTGTTAAGGAGGGAAGAATGTAATGAATAAATTTTTCGAGTTGTGATTCTTGGGACAGAATCCGTTTAAGGAGGGAAGGATGTAACGATCGAGAAATTTGTAATATGATTTAAATATTTATTGAATTAAATAAATATTTTTAAATAATTTATTTATTTAAATAATTGATGAATTGTGGAGAATTAATTTAGTAAATAAATTAATTAATGTTAATTAAATTGTGTATTGATAATTTTATTTGAAGGATTTAATTTAAGAAAATAATTAAATTAAATCAATTGCTTAATATTTAAGAAAATTAGTTAAATTAAATGAATTATTTAATTTAATGGAAATAAAATAAATAAAGTGATGTGTCTAATTTATTAATTATAAGGATAATGATAATAAGAATTTTATTATTATTATTATTATAAGTTATTTGAATTAGCTAAACTAAAGTTATATAAATTGACTAAATTAAAGGTGTGACAATGGAAAACTATATAATATAAATAATATAAAAATAAATTAGTTTAGGAAAAATATGTGGTAGCCAAACAAGGCCTTGTGGCCTTTGGCTTATTCAACTGACGCAGAATTTTTAATTTTTCTAACGTAAGGGAACGTGGGAGAGGCCAGTATATTTTTCCTTTGCGTCTTATTTCTTTACCTAAGCTAAGAACAGAGAGTTTGTGAGAAAAAAGGGAAAAACACAGAGAGAGAATTTTAGAGGAGATTGAGACTGGGAGCTTGAGAGATTGCTCTGAAATTTCAAGAAGAAGAAGAGGATTGCTAAATCTTCTTGTCGTCATTTGCTAGCCAATAATCGAAGATTAAGGTATAACTAATTCTAATTCTCAGACTTGTGATTTTCTATTCTCTATAAATTGGTTTTGTGGATTTGTTGCTCAAGCGTTATGTATATGTTGTGGAATCTGTTGTCATCTTGTATGCGTGTTGTATTAGTTAGCAAATTCGGGAGAAATTGGTTGTAGGAAGAAAAGGAAAATAACAGTGTTTATGTTCATATGTTATGGCCTTAGAAAGTACCAATTTTAGTGGGTAAACGGTATGTGAAACTGTAAATTAACGCTTGTTTGTGGTAGTTCACTTAAATTCGAACATAACGTAATTTGAATGGAATAATTTGGCCAAATAATGAATTCACAGTGATGATTTTTGGGATAGACTATCAAAAATGGAGTTTTATATGAAAAATATGAAAATTGAGAAATTAAAATAGTTTTAGTTGTTGTTAAATTGTGATAAGTGGTTGAATGTGTTAGCAATCATGTTTATGGTAATTGTATATTTATTTTTCATGTTGTTATCACCGTTTGATGGGTGAATTTCGTGTTAGTTGGGCTAAAAACGGCTACTGTTCATTGTCGTCTCTGCGTCTGTCTGCAAACAATGCTAGGCAAATGCTTGTAAGTACAAGGCAAAAATGGCGCAGCACACCTGCCTTGATTCTTACCGGTTCCAAGCTTATGTGTAATAAGCGCGATCGCTACACACACCCTGAATCGAGACAATTGAGGTCTGCTTATTTGCAGGTCATGCATAATGGACTTATATTAGTTTAGTAAGCATGTTATTGATGTTGATGCATAATATAAACTAAAATAGCAGATTGTCATGCATTATAATACAAAGTATAAAAGATTTTGAAGTGGTTGTTAATTGAGTTACATAATGAAACTAAAAGTGGTGTTTTTAAAAGTTAGAGATGAACGATTGAGTTATGTTGGCTCGTAATGATATTTCAGATTAAGTTAAGTGTGTTAACCTATGTGGTTAGGTGCTAGGTTAGGGTTATGACCTAAATGATGGTTTAAACCCCTAAAGCTAATATTCATACAACTAATTGTGGTACGCGATTTCAATGATGTATGTAGGGTAATTGGAGATTATTTTTCATTTGTGTAGCTTACAATCAAGGCAAGTTTTCTAACTCTACCTTGTTATTATTGAGCAAGTTTCTAAACCTTATCTCCTTACGATTGAGCAAGTTTTCTAACTTCATTCTTCTATTAATGAATGCAAGTTCCTCAACTTTAATTGGGCGAGATTATTGACTTTATTCTTATGTACGATTGAATAAGCTCTTGTAACCTATTTCGTTACATCGAATGAGTTTCAGATTTCTATTTTTTATTATTGTTGTTCAGAATTTGTAATGCTTTAATTCATTGCTTCAAATGAGCTTGTTCTAACTCATTTGAATGTAGCACTTTGCATGAATTCCATGTTTACCCAAATATATACTGTTGTTATTAATCTTTGATCTAAATAGCCTTGTTCAGTTATAAATTCTTGTATCAAACTTTTACTGATGTAAATCGAATAGCGTTCTAAAATTCTAAAAACACTGATAAGCTAGTTCCAAACTAACTTCCTTTAGTGCGAAAATTGTAATTCCAAACTGAGACTAACAACCCTAACATAGGGGATTTTGTACGTGTAACGTTTAGATGTTTGTGCACAATACATGGTACAAAGGGCTGATCCCCCTAAGTACGTTAAGAATGGTCCGTATAGTCTAAATGATTTGCTAAGGTTGGGTAATAATACCTAAATCACAGGGGACATAGTTCGTGGTCTTAAGACCCTCGAGATAATTAAAGTTCAACTTGTTTTCTAGTTTGATTTGTAGAACAAGTTCCTTATTGTTCAAATTTTAGTTGTTCACTCTCATGTTACCATCATTGCTACTTTCTATATCGGTGAGCATTTGTTTGCTCACTCTTGCAATTAACACTTTAATTTAAAGTGGAGAAAGTTGATGAGTCATTTCGACTTGCAAAAGGCAAGGGCAAGATGTCCAAATGATGAAGACTTATGAGAATTTTATTTTAATGAATTATGTTAAAGAGTTGTTTTATTTTTATGATGTATTCCGCAAAATGATGTAATAAATTTTAAGGTTAGATTACCTGGGATTTGATTCGAGATGATGATGTAACCCTTTAATGGGAGAGATTATTGTTTAAGTTATTTTAATTATGTCTTTATCCTTTATTATGGGTAGTTAGATGTAATAGTTTTTGATAAGTGAGCACCAAATCCTGTGGGAATGAAGTACCTGGATTTGGGGGTGTCACAGTATATAATACTCAAAATATTATTGAGTTCAAGTGAAAGTTATGAAATAAAACCTAGAATTTGTTGAAGTAATGAATGTAGTAGGAAATATAAATCTATATTAAGGTAGTGTGTTGAAGATATTGAACGATAAATTTTTAAAAAGAGACTTGGTGAAAATCGAGTAAATGAGGTTTCTTTGATTCCGAGGACGGAATCCTTGTAAAGAGGGAAGGATGTGACAACACGAATTTTTCATAATTTATTAAAATAAGAATTTAATAATTGAAATTCTTATTACGATGTGATTAATGTAACAATCCAGAATTTTAATTATAATTATAAATATTTATTGAATTATATAAATATTTAATGGATGTGTTTATTGTTGAATAAATATTTGTTTGTTGTTGAATAATTATTTGTTTAATTTGATTTGATTTGATTTGGTTAATTATTTGTTTAATAAATAATTAATGGGTTAAGAAAATTAATTGTTATGAGATAATATTCTAATTTAATTTAATAATTAAGTTAGAGAGTTTATAATGATTAAATGATTTATTCAATAAATTGTTATTAGAATTAATTTAATTAAGTATGAAAACTTAATTAAATAAAGTGTAATAATAACTATATTATAAAGGAGTTAAAGGAGTTTAATTTAGTTTTGCCAAACAATACTTAAATATATTAAGTCTTTAATTTTTTAAAGAGTTTTGCCAAACGGAGCCTTATGACTTTTGGTTTTATTTTGAATTTTGAATTATAATAAACTAAATAAATAAAATATAAATAATATATAATAAATTTTGGTAACCGCTGATTTAATAAGGTCATTAGTAAGACGTCGGTTTTAGACATTTTGAAAATGCGTGTGTTGCCTTTGTTTTATTTCACGTAAAAGAGTTTTGGGTCTAATATTGGCTTAAGAGAAAAGAGAACAAAGATTACAGAGAAAAGAATTTGAGAGAGTTTGAGAGAGAAAAGGCTGGGATTTCAAAGCAAGTTCAGAGTGTTCAAGCGATTCTCGGTGAAAAGGATTTTCAAAGCAACAAGAGGTATTTTCCATAATCATAACACTATATATCGTTTCGTTCTCTGTGTTCTTGATTGTAATATAAAGTTTTACAAAATTTTCTATAAACCATGTTTTTACGATTGATTATGAAATTATGCGTATTTTAATGGTAATTGTTATAATCGGCATATATATATATATATATATATATATATATATATATATATATATATATATATATATATATATATATATATATATATATATATATATAAGTATATATATGTGATTGTATGCTAAATTACGTATGCAAGAAAGAAATTGGTTTTACAGTGATTACATGTACATGAACATGTTTTGTAGGATAACAAAATTAGGTATGCTAATTGTGAAATTGAACCTTATGTATGTTAATTGGGTAAGGACTTAATGAGAACATAGCTCAAATGAATGAATTCATTGGATAATTGTGGTTTACAATGTTAAACCTTGTAAAACAACGTCAACAATGGAGTTGGGCTTTAAACTATGGTTTCAAGGATTTAAATTTTCTAAAATTATTGTTTAATTGCTTTAAATTGGTATATGTATGATAAGAAAATGTTTATGAGTAATCTATATAAGTTTTACGTCTTAATTTAGATGTTAGCAGTAGTACTTAGTCTAGAATTTAGTTATTTTGTTCTTCGTGGTTGGGTTTTGTAAGTTTTGGCGCCCCAGCGCCAAAATCTGCGCCCTAGCTATGATTTTCGCGCCTCAGAGCCAAAAATAGCCCAGAACTTCGTGCCCCAGGGCTGAAATTCGCGCCCCAACGCCAATGCCTGACTTAGTTCTCGCGCCCCAGCGCTGGAATAGTAGTTTGGGTCGGGCAGTTTTGACCTCCTGTAGTAAAACGGCCATAACGTTTTCATACGAACTCCAATTGAGGTGATTCAAGATGCTCCGGAACGAGGACGAAAAGACCTACAACTTTAGTTCTTTAAGTTTTTCAATTTGAGGTCGGGAACAGGGGTAAAAATGGTCATTTGTGGGACTAATATGTATTAGGAGGCAATCGTAGGGCGTCGGGAATGCACATATGCAAATGTAGTGCTCCTGATGATAAAAGATATTGTCCTAAGTTATAAAACATGAGTATTAGTAAATATAATGATGCTTAACTTTAATAAATAATGTATTAGATAAGTTGTATAAGCATATTAAGTACACACAAGAGAGATGAATCGGGCGTGTGACGAATGAACGTCGAAACGTCGTGCCAAGTGTTAATGAACTTAAAAAGTGTTTCCATTCAATTGAAATGAATATTATAAGATATGGAATGGATTTAATATAAAACCAATAAGTAGTCCTAGCAAGACTTAAGCACTTGAATGAACTTCGAGTTTGACTAAGAATAAATATAGTGAGTTATAAGTCTAAAGTTAACACAAGCAAATTGAACATTGTGTATTGATTAATAGTAAGTGTTATAGGATTTAGATTAAAGTTTATATTACAACTACTATGCATTGATATGTGACTAATAGTTGATGTGCATGATTATATAATTGTGTAAGGCACGTGAAGTGCAGATAACTGTAAGTTGTTAAACTGTTATTGGTAAATAATGATCAAGGCAAGTCTTTCAATTCCTATATGCTATGTGAACTTGATGATTAACTGTTTTAAATCTTTCTTGCAAAGTGCATGATGTGTTACATATATGTTGAAAGTATGAAATGTTAAAGTCAATTTATGACTATGTTGATTGATTAAAGCAAGCTGATTGAGTAAGGACTAAATCTTTATACTTGTTATATGAACTGTAGCATGTATGTTATATGTTGAGCATGTTATTATGTGCTATGTGGTGCATGAAAACTGTTAGATTTTGTTGGGCTGACGAGCTCAACCTTGCAAATAACCACTTTTGCAGGTTCAAGATTCAAGGTAAAGTTATGTGTTACTTGAAAGACATGAATCAGATGTGATACTTGAAGATTTATACACTTTGGTTGTGTTATTATTATTTGAACCATGTTTAAGGTACCGAATAATGTATTAATGTTAAATTTTAATATCGTTTTGCGATGTAATCTATTGTAGTATTAAAATGATTCTGAGATATTTAGATGTAAAGGTTGAAGGTTTTGGGAACGAGGATAGTTTGTAATAGAAAATTTTAATTATTCTACAAATTTCAATGGTTGTATTATCGTTTAATGATGTAAAATTAGAGGTTGAATGTATTATTAACGACCGAAGTCGAGAATTAAATTGTATGAATTTTGGGGTCGTTACAGGTGCGAACGAGGCCTCGCATTACTTCCAAATAATTGCACATTGATCCATACACACATACATACACATTCATATAACAGTTTCTTGAAAAGTGGTGGTCACCGTGGCAACATGGATGTCGAGGGGTGCCTAACACCTTCCCTCCGCATAATCAAGCCCCCGAACCCAAATAAATCTCGGTTTCACAGACCCGTTTAGCAATATTACATCACTGGATCAATGTGCAAACCTTTTCTCGGTTGCGTTAGTGCAACCAGTTAAAAACACCAACTGGCGACTCTTACAGTCAAATCGTCAACATTACACATGTCGAACCTTTTTCACTTGTTTTTTCAAACAAATATCACCTAACATGAGAACACCAAAGAACAAGTAACAAAAAGGGACAAATAAAAATCCCGATGTCTACAGGTGGCGACTCTGCTGGGGACTCTAATAAGAGGGCTTAAGCCGCTACTATAAGCTTTTCAAAACTATTATATGCTTGTGTGTGAATGTTGCATTTACATTTATGATGAATGTGTATGAATGCATTTACTTACTGCACTGCAGAATATCTATCTGTGATATTAGTGCTTCGCACATGTCATCATTTCCATAAACGGTGAGACACGTTGTATGTGAATGTTGTGTGGTTCCTCCACCAGGAGGCTATCCTATCGATGTTTGATTACTGGACTCGTAGGGAGACTAATTCCAACGAGGCTCAGGAAAGGCACCACCCAGATTCGCTCCAGTTGAAAGACCGGATTAACTTCCCGTCAAGTAGATTGCGATGATCTGGGGACCTTTATGCCAAAAAGCCACGAGAGTAACCCTAAGATAGGTCAACCTCTGATAAACCAAATGCGGAGGAAAGTCTCTTCATGCTTTCCATTTTCAAATATTTGTAAAAACATTTACTTGTAATTTTATTCCATGTTTATCTTTATGTAATGGAAAATATGAAGAATATTTGTGCACACATAATATGTTATCAAATAACACCCGTTTTTGCAGGATGATATTCCTAAAATGGACACATAATAGCATTTACATTATCCCTAAAACTAAACTACATAAGTCTTTTGTAGGGAAACAATTGGGCTTGTTACCCGTTTAAAATCCAAAAAGGTCACGAGCCTACAGCCAATCATGTCTTCTTCTGACCAGTCTAATGTCGTTTCTCAAGAAGAATTTGACGGATTGAGTAAACAAATTACAGATTTGGCTGTTCTGCTAAAAGAATTGAATCAATCTACTCAGGGTACAAAGATGCCTACACATACAGAACCCTCCACACAAGGAGGGACACAAGGTTTGGATAAAACAAATCCAGAACCTCAGTTGGATACGACCAACAAAGACCCTGAAAGCACCCATCTCAAAGGAGATCCAGACACCGATGATATCAGGAAGAAGGTCCTTCAAATGGAAGAAACTATCCGTACTCTCAAAGGGATTGGAACACATAAAAGTGTTTCATATGCTGACCTTTGCATATTCCCTGGTGTTACACACAGTTGAAGGTGTTCATTGGAGAACTTGGATCTTATGTGAAAAATGAGAAGCTCAGAATGCAACTATTCTAGAAGAGTCTGACTGGAGAAGCCCATTCATGGTATACCAGATTAGACAACTCTAAGATCCATAGCTGGGAAGAGCTAGCTCACGCCTTCCTCACTCAATACAGTTTTTAATCTCAGATGGCTCTTGACCGGTACCAGATTACCAAGGTCAAGAAACAGTCTAATGAGTCTTTCAGAGAGTATGTTCAAAGGTGGAGATGCAAAGCTCCCTCGAATGTTCACACTCTTAAGGGACTCGCTCGAGAATATTCTTGCTCTTCTGACTACTTAGAAGAAAATCACACATCTTCTTCCACCAGCCAACCCTAATGAGAGGGGTTTCAATGCTACTCGGAAGTGTGCTTATCATGCCGGAGCACCTGGACATGATACTCAAGATTGTTGGGCCTTGAAACACATGATCCAAGATTTAATAGACAACAGTGAGATCGTGGTTACCAAACCAGATCATCCTCATGTGCAAGACAACCCTCTTCCTCAACACAAAGAAGAAGAGGTCAATATGATTAGTTGGAGCAGTGGACAGAGTTCCAATTTTAATGGTGAACCATCCCAGACCATCAAAGATGGTGTTGACAGATGGGATTACGCAAAGTTTCAGTTTGCTATGGAACGAAAGATGAAAGCTCTTTGCAAGCAAATTGAACAATTGGCAGAACTGGTGACTCATCAGCATCAAGTCACATGCCAGTTGGTCAGCCAGGAGCATGCCTATCCCCTTCCTTTTGTTATGAATTCTCCACCATCACCTTCAAAAAGCGAAGCTATGGAGTATAAGGTTGCAAAGAGAGCAAATGCTAAAGCCCGTCGGGATTTTGCCAATCAAAGGGAATTTACATACTTGGGCCAACCTATGGAGGAGATATTTCAAATGCTAATCAACGAAGGAAGAATTACCTCCCTGCTACCTCTAATCAATCCCCGTTCAAGATGGTTCAACTCTGATGGAGTTTGTCAATATCATTCACATTCTCGCTGTCACAGCACGGAAGAATGCTGGGCACTCTGCCACCTTATTCAAAATCTAATTAATAGCGATGTCCTACAACTGGCAGACGATGACATTGTGCTACTCGAGAGTGGGAATACCTGTCCTACCAAATGGAAGGGGCTAGTAGCAGTTATATCCGCTGAGGCTGATGATACTGTCAAACCATTTCCCATACAAGGAATTTAACTCAAAGGAGATGACAATCCTTTGAAAATTGGCTGCACCAGAGCCTATTTCTTTACCATTCAGACCACAATATCCTGTTGTCAGCTTACACAAAGCCCCATGGAATTATGGGGAAGCTGAAGGATCCACATCTCATACTACTGCTATAGTGTCAAAGGAAAATCCATTATATCTTCCTCAGCGGGTTATGAAGCCCACCTTCAAAGCAAAGGGGAAGATTCCCATGAAGAAGATTGAAAAATTCCTCCACACTATGGGTCATAATGAAGCTAAGGTAGTTCTAAGCTTAAGAGAAGCTCCACATCAGATCTCAATACTGGACTTGGTTTTCTCTTCCGAGGATCATAGGAAGATTTTATTGAAGGTTTTGGAAGAAGCCTACTTGCCAAAATCAGTGGATGCGGAAAAATTTTAACATATGGTTGATCACATTTTCAACAAAAAATATGATATCCTTCACTAATGACGACATACCTCCCGAAGGGACCGGTCATTGTAATCCATTACATATCGCAATTTTGTCCTCCGGATATATATTAGCTGGAGTTTTGATAGATGGAGTTTCGTCTCTGAATATCTGTCCTTATGCCACTTTGGTGAAGGTGAACGTCAATCTCAAAAGGATCCAAAGCAGCCATACAGTTATCAAAGCTTTTGATGGATCCCGATAAAATTCTGTCGGAGAGATTGAGCTGCCAATTGAGATTGGTCCAAACACATTCAACGTATCCTTCCACGTCCTCAATATAGATTCAGGATACAACCTGCTATTGGGGAAACCATAGATCCATATGGCTGGAGCCGTTCCTTCTACATTACATCAACAACTTAAATACATTGTCAACAACAGCCTAGTCTCTGTCAATGCTGAGCCAGAATGTCCTGAACAAGGAGATCTACCACTCATCAGTTTTAATTCAAAAGTAGAGCCGGCCAGTTTTCATACTTTGGAAGTGAGTAACACACAATACCATCCTATTGGAGCACCACTTCCCATACCCAAGGTTTCTGCCGAGGTTATGTCGGCCACTCAAGAAATGATGTCATTGGGTCATCAGCCTGAGCAAGGGCTTGGTAAATATTAACAGGGTATTAAGCACCCAATTCAAGTGTCTAGTCAAACTGGGACAGTCGGACTAGGCTATTCTTCCAGTTCCAGTCATAGGAATCCTCATAAGCACAAACAGGTTCATCAAGCTTCTGCCACACGGCGATTTTCTCCACCTGCACCTCATGAGCGAATACAGTCTTCGGTAAAGGTGCCAGCCCATGTTATTATGGCTATGCTATTTCCCAAACTAGTACCATTCAAAGCAAAAGAGGTCCTGATTCCTGATCCTGAAGTGGAAGAAAGGGAGAGAAAACGTAAACATGACAGCGCCTTAATGATGTCAGGCATACGCATCATTGTCCATGATGAACATACAAACAGATATACCCCAGATGATGATTGCCCAGATGTTATGGTTATCATTCGGGAAAAGGAGGACGATGACAGCCTCCATCATTGCAGTCCATCAGGACTTTGCCCTCGACAATTGGAGCAGCACTCCATGCATTGGTCGACGAGGTAAAACAGGCGAAAAAATCCCTACATACAGAGATAACTTTAATTGCTTACTTTTCTATACAGTATTAGTAGTTATTTTATCAGTACATCTTAACACTTTTGTATGATTAAATAGTTTCATATATTAAGTGAAAGCATATTTTGTTTTAGGACTCTGAATTTAGATGTGCTCAGCATTTCTAGCGATGAGGTGCCTTTTCTCCACAAGGACTGTAACTTTGATGCAAAGTTGGACTCAGACTTGATGGAAATCCAAGAGGACATTGAGACACCTCAGGAGATTAAGGAATGGGTCGCAGACAAACCTAAATCCAACCTTAACCAAACCACTTCTTTTAATCTTGGAACCTTAGAAAGCCCTAAGCTAATCCAGATTGGTTCAGACCTAACCCCAAACCAACGGAATGACATGGTTACGCTATTAACCCAATTCCAGGATGTGTTTGCATGGTCTCATGAAGACATGGTGAGTTTTTCCACTGACATTGTCCTTCATCGCCTTCCCATTAAAGAGGGATTTAAGCCAGTCAGGTAGAAGCTCAGGCGATTGAAACCTGAGTGGAGTTTAAAGGTGAAAGAAGAAATTGTGAAACAATTTCAAGCTGGTATTATCATGGTATCTACATATCCGGAATGGATATCCAACATTCTTCCCATGCCTAAACCAGGAGGAAAGGTGCGAGTTTGCGTGGATTACTGGGATCTGAACAAATCTTGCCTTAAAGATAGCTTTCCCGTGCCCTTTATCCATATTCTCATTGACAATACTGCTCAATACAACATGTACTCCTTTGCGGATTGTTGTGCGAGGTACCATCATATTATGGTCGCTGAGGAAGACCCTGAGAAAACTATTTTCATCACACCTTGGGGAACATTCTGTTACAGACGGTTGTCATTTGGCCTCATCAAGGCCGGGGCAACCTACCAGCGAGCCATGATGGCTCTTTTCCATGATTTAATGCACAAAGAGATAGAGATCTATGTGGATGACATCATTGTCAAATCCCGAAGGGAGGAAGACCACTTAGACCATCTCAAAAAGCTCTTCAACAAGTTGCGTAAGTACAACTTGAAGTTGAATCCAGCCAAGTGCGCCTTTGGCTTCAAATCAGGTAAGTTGCTAGGTTTTCTAGTCAGCCACAAAGGGATTGAGCTGGATCCCACCAAAATCCAAGCCATCAAAGAAATGCCCATTCCACAGACAGAGAAGGAAATATGGGGATTTTTGGGAAGAATCAACTTCATTAGCAGGTTTATTTCTCAACTCATAGCAACCTGTGAGCCCATCTTCAAATTGTTAAGGAAGAACTCCTCCATGAAATGGAACGATGAGTATTAGACAGCCTTTCTTACAATCAAAGAGCAGCTGATTAATGCTCCTGTTTTGGTACCTCCCAGGGATGGTTTTCCCATATTCATGTACCTGTCCATTAATGACAATGCCATGGGCTGTATGCTGGGGCAAAAAGACGATAGAGGCCATGAACTAGCTATCTATTATCTCAGCAAAAGATTTAGCAGCAGTGAACACAAGTACACTCTAAATGAGAAGACTTGTTGTGCTTTAGCATGGGCTTCCATGAGGTTACAGCATTACCTCCATGGTCACACAACCCATCTCATATCCCGCGTAGATCCTCTCAAGTATGTGTTCAGCAAGCCCATACTCAATTATCGGTTGTCCAGATGGCAGTTGATCCTACAACAATTTGATATCGTCTATGTGACGCAAAAGTCTATCGAAGGTCAAGGAATTGCGGATCAACTAGCCGTTTCACCTGCAGGGGATTACAAACCCTTGGAAACATATTTCCCCGATGAAGGGTAATGGCGATTCAAAGAACACCATCGATGACGATGCATGACACGAAGGTTACGGAGCCGGAGCGCGGTTCTAGTATCCGTCTGAGGGAGCGATATCCGTCGCCATTAAATTACAGTTTGTCAGCACCAACAACATAGCTGAGTATGAAGGTTGTATCATGGGGCTAAAAATTGCCCGTTCAATGGGCATCAGGCGGTTAACTGTCTTTGGGGATTCCGAATTAGTAATCAAACAATCCACAGGAATCTATCAAACTAAGGAACTACATTTGCTGCCTTACCATCGGTAAGTTTTATAGATTGCTTTGGAGTTCGAAGAAATCTTTTTTTCACACATTCCTCATAATATGAATGATTTTGCGGATGCACCAGCAACGTTGGCCTCCTTGATTCACATACCTAACAAGGAAAACATGTCAAACATCACATTTACCCTGCAAAAGGCCACATCTTATGGGAACTATGTTTGAGAAGTATCGGATGAGCTACCTCCCATCCACAATTCTTGGTATCAGCATATCAAGGAGTATCTACGAGATGGATCTACACCCGCTGAGGCGAGCTTGACTGAAAAGAGGAGGATCCATCGACTTGCTATGAAATTCTACTTGAGCGGAGATGCACTGTACAAGAGAGATGTAGGATTAGGTCTCCTCAGATGTCTGGACAAAGACCAATCTCAGAGACTCATGGATGAGGTCCATGGTGGAGTATGTGGCCCACACATGAACCAATCCCTACTTGTCAAGAAAATCCTCAGAACAGGGCATTATTGGCTTACGCTCAAAGCTGATTGTGATGATCACGTCAAAAGGTGCTATCAATGCCAAATTCATGGGAATGCTATCCACGCCCCTCCAAGGGAACTCCACAATATGAGTTCGCCATGTCCCTTCTCAATGTGGGGAATGGACGTGATCGGGCCCATCGAGCCCAAAGCTGTAATAACCCGAGAATTTCTATATAAAATAAATAAGAAATTTTGCGTATAATTTTTTTTTTAATGACGAGACTAAGTGTCAAGTAAAGTGAACGATAAATACGAATATATTTATTACTTGAAAATTAGAAATAATTTTGGAATAATTAATTACCACAAATTATATTGTTATGGTAATAAATTTACTGTATGTCTTAAATGTTTTTATTAATTATTTTCCATGAAAACATGATTGGAAATAATATATGAAGTGATAATTAGATTTATATAATAAATATTTTATTATATGAATTGTCAGAATATTTAAGTTAATTATTTTAACTTGTCTATTGAACGAAGAATAAGTCAGATATGGAATCCAAACCCTGAAATTGGGATTGTGATTAAGAGATAAGAATATCAATATAATATTATTGATATTATAATTTTACTGATACCATAAATATATACATGTGTATGTATGTGATGACAGATAATGTTGAGCAATTACGGTCAATTAGGTCATAGCATAGTACTGTGCTGTGAAACCCTAATTATTAAGCTCAGTTATGAGATATGATTGAGTAGTGACTGTGTATATGAAGTTACTGTGTATAAGGATGTCGGTAATTAGAATAAACCCTAATTACTATTTTTACGCCGATAATTAGGACAAACCCTAATTATTATAACCTTAATTAGTTGAAGTTAGAAACCGTAATGACTGTGTTAGTAAAACACACAGATAATTATAGAACCCTAAATTTTCAATCGAAAACCCTAATTTTAAATTACCGGGTTTAATTTCGATGTTATTATATAAGTGTTTTAATTTACCAAAGGATAGAAATTAATTGGTAAATGGTAAGAATTAAAATCTAGTGATTAAATATTACATTTAATTACCTTGTACAAGATTGCCCTTGAAATTATATGGGAAATTACCAAAATACCCTTTTGTCCATTTTAGTGTATTATGAGTAGCATTGTTGCTAGAATCTTTGCAAAAGCTAGCCAACCACCACCTTCTAGAATTCCCTCATGCTACTATGCTATTACACCATCAATTATCGATCCATTGTGAGCATCCAATTCATCTAGATTAATTAATTACATGATTAAAGAGAGAAATGAGCTACTTTAATTTTCATTTCTCCCAAACCCTTCTCTCTCTAGAAATCCGAATTATAGAGTGTGAGAGAGTGAGGAGATAAGCTAATATCGATGTCAAGAAGACAAGATCAAGAATAAATGATCAAAATCAAAATCAAAGCTAAAAGGTATTAAAACCCTAAATTTTTGAAATCCTTTGATCTTATGTAAATTTTTGTAATTGATTATTTAAAGTTGTGTAATAGGGTGTCAATTGATGATCCAGGTTGATAAATCATGAATCCATAACATCAAAGTGCACAATTTAAAGATTTAAGCAAGTTGGAAAAACCGAATTATTATTTTTTCACCAAATGTCGAGGCTATAACTCTTTTGGTCGATCTCGAGTTTTGTTGTTTAAAAGTTGTTATAGGTAGCCTTGATATGTGGTCTTTAATCTCCAAAAGGAATAAAGTTCATAGCTATTGTAGATCGGTATTTATAAGCGGTCAAAGTGGGTTGACCAAGCATTGACCTATATTGTTCTTCAAACCTGAAAATATTCTAAGTGTCCGTAAAATATTATTTTGGAAAATGTCGCCTTATATCTCTTGTTATCTTTAATGTGTTTTGTGTTCTAAAGGTTTTTATGTGTAGCTTGTTATGTTGTATTTAACCTCCAAAAGAATCAGGTCCATATATATTATGGATTAAGAGTTATTTAAGGTCAAAGTGGGTTGACCAAGATTGGATTAGGAAAATTGCAAAATGACCTCTGCATTTTCTAAGTGTTGATTTTTCCGACAAGATTTGACCATACTTTATCTGCTTGATTTCTTGTTGTTATGATGATGTTAAGTGTTAGCATTGTAGTCCTACATGTTTTCTACACACTTGAATTGATAGATCACGTAAACAATTCACGATCATCAAGTTATAGAGGTCCAAAGTAGGCACCTCAAACCGTTCTTCGTGAAGAAACGACTTTGGAAGCTACTTTGATGGCTAATTTCTCCCGGATCTGATGTTGTTTAAACGTTATGATTATTGGTAATTGTATTCAGTTATTTCCTCTACAAGATCCAATTTATAGATTATCCAAATTCGTTCAGATAAGAGAGTTATACTTTCAATTCAAACGCTACCACTCGCTCAACGCCTTAGGATTTACGGGCTTGGTGAAGAACACCTATATGACGGTTACGTCACTATATAGGGGCCTTTAGCTGACGATTTTAATTATTTTAATTTACGATTTTTGGAAAATGATTTAAAAATTAGAAAAAATAGATTTTAATTATTAAAAATACTTATTAAATTATGAAAAATTATTTTAAAGTCCTAAAATATTATTTAATTATTTTGAGTATATTTCATAAATATTTAATATTTTTGGAATATAAAAGGTATTTATTTATTTAATTATAATATTAAATAAATAATTTAAAAATAGTTTTAATTCATGAAAAATCATGAAAAATTATTTTATGGTATAAGAAAATATTTTGAGTTATTTTCCATGACTTTTAATATTTTGTGATGAATTTCATTAATTAATTATATATTAATGATATTAAAGTTATTTAATGATTATATTAAATAATTTAGTTTAAAAATGATTTTAATATTATAAAAATCATTTTAAATAAAATTAAGGTATTTAAAATATTTTTAAGTTATAAAATATAACTTTTAATATTTAAAGGATAATTTCATTAATAATTTAATATTAATGATACTAAGATAATATTAATGATATTGAGTTTATTTAATAATTATTATTAAATAAATAGTTTAAAAATAGTTTTATTTATTTAAAAATCATTTAAAGTGGATATTAAGGATTTAAAAATATTTCAAGTTATAATTAATGACTTTTAATATTTGGATGAATAGTACATTAATATTTATATATTAATGGTGATTATTTAAAAATGATTTTAATTGTTTTAAAAATCATTTAAGGGTAATATAAATGTTTTAAAAATAGTTTGAGTTATTATAAATAACTTTTATATTTTGGCAATGGTTTCATTAATAGTTTAGTATTAATTAAACTATTAATGATAATGGAATTGTTTAATGTTTAAATCATTTAATTATGATTCCGATATTTGAAAGTTATAGCCGGCCAAACTAGCTGACTTGAGAACCGATTATGAAGTTCTGAATTTGAAGAAGAACACCTATAGTAACAGTTATATCACTATAGGCCCTTTAGTGATAGATTTGAATTATTTTAAATTTTTCAATTTCTGAAAATTGCGAAAATGATTAAAAATAAGATGTCTGATATTTACAGATGTTGAGGTATAGAATAAGAGTCTTAGACTCAGTATTTACCCGATAAAGCTGTCGATACGCCGACAAATGTCAGACCTTATAAAAGAAAGAAAAGACTACTGTAAGAGCATAGATGAGATATTTGAAAAATGTATAAAAATATTTCAAGTATAGAATAGGAACTAAAAGTATGATCACTGTGATTATGTGATTGGACTATGTCTTTAATTGTAATAAATGATACTATGTGTTAAGATATATTGTTCTAATCGAACGAATGATCCGATTATTGATAGGTTGTGATAAAGAGATAAAACCTAAGTTAAGATTTGTAATCGTGAATCGAATCAAGTAGTATTTACCTTTGCATTTCCTTTATGCAATGGACATGAGTAAGAAGTTTCGAATTCTTTTCTATTCCCATGTCTGATTATATACGCTTTGATTATCAACATGTTAGCTCAGATATATATTCTGTTCATTGATTTCTAAATGGTTATACAAGTGTCCCCACTTGGATAATCATGGAATTTATTCACATGTTGATACACTTTTTCAATTACCCGTATATATATGTTGAATTACATATTATTGTTGAGAAAGATTAAAAACCTTCAGGTTTGGAACCAGGCATGTATGAACATCCCTATATGGGAAGATTTTTGCGTAAGGCGGATAGAGTGAGCGATGAATTTCGTTCAAGTTATGTAGTATTGATCAATATAGGGTACAACGAGGTTGATCACCCTCCGTGCCCATAAGTTATGACGGTTTGAGGATAGAATTCCGCTAAACCATTTCGAAAATGAAAAGAATGTTCATAGTATATTTCTTAAACCCTATTCAAGGGTAGAGCCAGAGCCAAATTTAAAGAATTTGAAAGAGAGTTGTTATGTGAATTTTTTATCAAGATGATTACTTCACAACTTTCAATTCGTTGTAGAAGTGTTATGTAAAGAGAATACTTATATTCTTTCAAATATATATAATTGCTATTACTTGCCGGGCACTTAAATGCTCATCCTTGCTTAAATTAAATGTTTTCGATTATGTATGAGCAACCTGAAGGCTCAGGGCACGAACAAAGGAAAAAGGAAAGCTGATTGAATAAGTGTGTATTATGAGTTAATGGTTATAGTTGTATTGGTATCTATTCAAGTATTGTAAGGAATGTATTTGAAGGTCACGTACCTGGGGAAGTAAACTTTGATGCATGTAAATTAAGTTCGAATGTATTATTATTTAGTATTATTCAGCTTAAAGAAATAGTATCGTGGAGAACCGAGTTTGGGTTTCAAGTACCTGGATTTGGGGTCGCCACAAAAGCTAGTAATGGACATCGATTCATATTCACCATGATCGACTACTTTACCAAATGGGTAGAAGCAGCCTCCTTCCCCAGGGTTACCAAAGAAGTCATCATTGCTTTCATCAGAAACAATATCATCTATCGATATGGACAACCAAAGGTCATTGTATCAGACAATGCTAAGAACCTCAACAACAAAATGATGGAGGAGTTATGCAGTAAATTCCACATCAAACACCTTAACTCCGTCATTCTACCGTCAAAGATGAATGGTGCTATTGAAGCGGCTAATAAAAACATCAAGAAGATCATGCGAGAAAATGTCCGCCATCACAAAGGATGGCTGACCTCTTGCCTCGACTTTTATTAGCCTCTGTAACTTCAATACGTGCTTCCACCGGGGCAACACCCTACTCATTAGCCTATGGGATGGGCGCAACTCCCCATAGAGGTGGAAATGGAATCCCTCAAAGTGTTGATGGATGCTCAGTTGGATGAAGACCAATGGGTACAAGACAGGTATCACCAATTGTCTTTGATAGACGAAAGGCGAACCGCGACTATCTTCCATGGTCAGTTATATCAGCAAAGGATCGCACGATCCGACAATAGAAAAGTCCGGCTACGACAGTTTAAACAATACGACTTGGTTTTGAAGAAGATCATTGACAACCAAGATCAATCCAAGGGAAAATTCGCTCCTAACTGGGAAGGCCCGTTTGTTGTCAAGGAGGTATTGACAAGAGGCACTCTTAGACTACAGGAAATGGATGGCGATGAATTTCCACAGCTTATCAACTCGGACACCGTGAAATGGTATTATGTCTACCATCAAGCAAACATCCTGGTTTTTGGATCATCAAATCACCAGTTATTCCGGTTTTCTACCCCTTTTTACATACTCTTCTGCCCCTCAGGGAAACATACACTTCAAACCAGTAGCCTGGTTTTACCTCATTTCAAACCTTTTACACTTGCAGTTTATCCTGAAGACTGGATTAAAATTTTCTACGCTTGCAGTTTGTCCTGAAGACAGGATCAAACTTTTTCCACACCTGCAGTTTGTCCCAATCATGGGATTAAACTTTCTTCTCCCCGCAGTATAGCCAGCACATGGGATTCATATTTCTCCTCGGCTGCAATTCGTCCTAAGGGGAGAACTACGTCGACCTGATCTCTCTGATACACGGGAGTACGTAGGCAACCATATTCTATATAGCCCGGTCGCAATAAACAAAAAATAACAAAAACATTTCTACCCTTTCTCTACAAAAACAAAAACAACAAAAACACTTCTACACCCTTCTTCATCAATAAAGTTTCTACACCCATCTACCTTTCACATTTAGCGTTGAACCTCTTACACCAGGTTCGAACTACGCAGACCTGATCTCCTCTTCAATAGGAGTACATAGGCAGCCATTTATGGTTCGGTCTAACCCCCTACCAAAACAAAAATACTTGTCATACGGTACTGGGATCAAACTTCAATCCACCACATTTCATCGGCTTCAGACCAAAGGGATGGAATTACCCAACCTCTCCTCACCAATAGGAGATTCAGCGACCATCTAAGCTACGGTTGTGCCTCAAAGAGCAACACCAATCCATAAGAGATGGAATTAACTAGGCTTCTCATAAATAGAAGTACTGGCGACCATCTGTGGTGCGGTCAATCTCAGAGAGGAAAAGCCACGCTCCTCTCCACATTTCCATATAGAAACCAGTCCCAAGACACCAAAGATGGTAGGGATACATACAGATCAATGATTCATTCTGAAAGATCCTGCGATGGCTTAATGTCCACATATCAAGGACGAGTTCAGAACGCATCAAGATCACAAGTCCTGAAGAAGCAGGCAAATATCAAGCAGTCTGTGCAGGAAAATACAAAGCTATCTACGGATCTGTGTATATACGGACTATCAGATCTAACATAGCATCCCTCTCCAAAGAAAGAGGTAACGCTGAAAGCTCCTGCCCAATGGTATCTACACGAGCTAGTAGATCTGAGGCTAACTGCATGGTGGCATGATGCTCATCAATATATACACTCATGTCGGCAAGGATGCCAGTCATATGGGATCTCACTGAAGTACTGTCTGCGATGGCCACATCCCGGGCAGATAAGGCAGCATCCCGCTCCACAATCAATGCATCTCTGGCTGATCTAGCCTCGTCTCTCTCTAATAGAGTTGCGTCTCTCCCATCAAGAGCTGTAAATATCGAGGCCCTAGCCTGATCTCTCTCATAGGTCATCGGATGTAAACTCTACTCCAGATAATGTGCTGAATGTTGAATGACAGTAACACTAGTAGTGGGAGAATCTATCACAAATACTGGCAACCCAGCAATAAAACCTCCTCAATGGGAAAATCAGCCTCCTCCATAGGCTCCTCATCATCAGAATCAATCCCCTGCACTGTGGATACTACCGCAGCCGATGCAGTCTCTGTCTCCATCCATGCGGAATACTCTGCAGAATAACCCGGATGGCTGATAGAAAACTCAAATAGCTCTCGCTGATCCCAATAGGCATACAACTTGGATCTATCCTCTGCGGATAAATGTCGAGAAGCGAAGCGCTGACTCGATGCCCCTTCAAAAAGATGAAAATCCTGGAAATAGTCAAACTGACACATCATGGTCAGTGGGTGGTAAGTAATCATGCCTCTCAAACCAGCCAGAGGAAGATAATCCATGCCCGGAGCATGAGTAATGAAGCTGTAGGGTGAGCTAAGCCCTGTACACGGCAATATAACGAACGGATCTCCAATCCCTGCCAAGAAAGCTGACCAAGATGCAGCATCTGTACACTCCGCGGGCTGAAAGGAGTATGACATGGCTATATCATGGGTGAAACAGTACCCATGCCATCTGAAAGTGTCAATCAATCTCAAGTGTGACATAAACCACACGTCTGAAGATGACCGAAGTTTTGTAAACACCCTGCCGGATAAGTGCAAAGAAGATGTAGCTAACCTCAGAGTCTCTACGATGATCATTGGTATGATGGTGTGACCCTCCCTGAGAGTTCTCACTGACATAATGACGCCAATGTACAACTCATCCATGTATTGTGGCATGTAGACATATGACAATACGCACAATAGCAGTACATCTACTCTGGCCAAACGCCAATGATCCTCCGGTGTGGTGAAATCCCCAGAATGTTGTGCATAACTATCCTCTAAGCCAAATCTATCAAACAGAAAATGCTGGGATATAATGTGGCCAAATGTGATCTCATCATGTACCACCCTACGCCTCAAGCCAGTGAGGGTCATGAACTGCCTACTCATGTCTCTAGTAGCCATATGCACGCAAGGTCTGTCCAGTAGCAGCATCGTCAAATGTGCATACTCCTCCAGAGTAGGAGTCAACTCCTGGGTCCCAAATCGGAAAACATACCTCTCCGATACCCAGTGCTCTAGCATGCCCTCCACGAATCCTGTGGGAACCTGAAACATCAACAGGGTCATAGTATGCTGCAACAAATGATCTACAGTCACCCTATCTGATGGTGACATGTTATCATACCACGATCGCATACCAGATGCCACCAAAAATGGTGGGGTATGATCAATACGGCTAATTGTCGAAGAAGACATCTATACGGGTCGTGTCATAAGACCATCCAAGGGTCAATGTTGAATATCTCTAGACATATATACATATGCATAACATAATAACATGCATGATACAATAGATGGAAATATGATATAGGGAATAGAAAACTATACATATATTCCTAAGTATATCATCATCTAATACATCTCTGTACAGCTAAAATACAGGGGAATGGGGCAAAACTGCCCTACAACTAATAGAGGCCTATCAAAAGATATAGCAAGAATGGGGTGAAGCTACCCAATATCTAACAGAGGTCTATCAAAAGAGATAACGATAATATACATCAGAAGAAGTCAATGGTATCGATGTCTACATCGTCAATCCTGTCCACCCGATGTAACTCCTCCTGAGTCACTGGATCTCTATCTACAGGGATGTCAGGCCTATATAAGGGAGGATCTGCACCGGCAAAGCCATATGGGTCACCTAAGGGGCCAGTGCCAGAGCTGGAAGGATCAAAAGTATCTGCCTCTGAAGGATCTCTACCCAAGTGCCGGATAAAGAAATGTGTCTGGTCCAACTGCCGAGTCAAACTGTCAATCTATGTCACATGAGTCGGATCTTTGACACATGCTAGCCAATCCGTCATCATCACGAATCCTGGAACCATATCCCCCATGAACTGAGTGGCGCGGGTCTAGGCTCCAATGGTACAAGGGAACCACCAATGCTGGAACATCTCCTGAGTGCAGGGACCCTCTGATAGTGTAAAACTGTCAACCCCCAACAATGGGATATCAATGACCGATGACTGCGAAACAGGCCAATAACGCCTAGTAAGAGGCAAGATCGGCATGCGAATCTCTCCTGTAGTGCTCCTGATAGCACGCACTCCTAAGTAGAGCTCCCATCCTCCATCTATGAAGAAAGGAATCCTACGGGTGGAAATCATGTGCTCAACACCAGTCGGGTACCTATCCTCAAATCCGATGCTCAAATTCTCCCTAGAGTAGGGAACCCACGTGATGACATCTGCTGTCAACAACTCTAGCTGTAGGCGGCAATGAGTGAAACCCTCAGCAACAGGGGACCTCTACTAGTATGGAATGATGCCATCTCTGTCCTCGTGGATAGGTGTCTAAACCTAACATGCTCACAGGACGCAAACATGGGAGCCTCTCATAGGCCCAAAACTACCAACACAAAGGCAAACATCTGCTGTCACACAACGTTCTTAACCTATACATGGGAAAAGACAAGAGAAATACTCACTAACAGAAATGGGTAAAATCCTAACCAAGCCTCGGTCAAACCCTGTGATCGCATGTGCATTCCCCTGAGGAAGTAGGCGAAGGTGTAGGAACCCCAATTATAATCTCCTATACGGTCCACGTGTCGAGTGGCGCTGATCAAAGCGAAGGACACCGTATAAGAGTTATCTGCTATGAATCAGCCCCCAATGATCATCAGGAACAATCGCCGAAGAATGCGATCCCTGACTCTCACATCATTGGGTATGGGCTCACTTAACACCCCGCTCATAGCATCTACGCTCAAAGGACCTATACGTACAGTCCTGCCCATGAGCGCCTCCGCCGGAACTCTCAACAAGGATCTGATGGCAGTAGGGGTGATATCCGCTGTACAAGGCACTGGATCCCCTCCAAACTCCATACCTGTGATAAATCGTCAATCCATTGGCGTCATCATCACCTCATAGTCCAGCAAATGGAGTGACTGAGTCTGGTGAAACCAACGCTCAGACAATGCCATGAGGTAACCCCAAGGACAACGTCGGGGAACAATGGAAAAGAACATCCCGAATCCCCAACCATGTATAATCGCTCTATAGTCATCGTGCAAAGCTTGATACATAGAGTGGATGCTGAACCAATTCCCTCGAGGCTGTGTAAAGCCAAGAACCTACATCAAATGCAGATCAACATCAGAACCCTTTACTCCTCATCAATAGGAAACAAGGAAGATTAAGATCTAACTTTATACCTCGTTTTCATGCAGGTATACTGAAAGATGTCGACTTAAGTCGCCCAGAAGCTCTGGGTTTGCTACTTGAATACCTGGAAAATCCCTATGGGGAACACGTACAGCAGAAGCAGGAACCTCAACCGGTACATCCTCCTCCTCGTCCTCGACATCTGGCACTTCAACCCAGATAGGATGTATCACTGCCTCCACCAAACGATGAGGCTGTCTAATAGAACGGGGTCGAGGCACTTCAAAAGCCCTCCTCCGTACACCAAAAGTGGTCCTGCGGGAACTACTCGGCTGATTCGGATCCAAAATATCTGGACAACAAATCTCCAAATCACCTCAGAAAGGGTGTGGAAAATTCTTACCTGGAACTTTTCAAAATGTATTTTTATGACTACATGCATGCATGCATTGTTTTAGCATACGTCTACAGTAGAGTTAAAAATGCATGACTACCCAATACCTATATTTTGGAAAAATTTTGTCGTAGCCCCCTTTGTAAATGGGACTATCCACATGCACATAGGAATGACTAGGTGGTCATTCAGTAGCACACCTACCCACAGTCATATACATCATACATGCATTAATACATCATAGTAAAAAATCTGTAAGTGTAGTCTATTTACCCAGATTATTTTTCTTTTCTACCTTTACTCATTTGTCCTCAAATAGGATAAGAAATGACAGTAAAAGGTCCAATTTGACTGTTTCAAAAGTTAAATTTTTTCACATCATTATATTCAGCATGGTTTAATACTAACATTTACTATGTTGAATATTTTTTATAAAGTCATATCAGCATTCATATTCACTACTATGTGTCTAAGTGCATTTCATGTGATAAATCACTTTCCAACGGATAGAAACTAGAAAAGAATACATGTATATGTTACCAGGACAGTGAAGAACACTTGTATGGTGGCATAATGTGCAAAAAGTTGCCCGAGCTCAGCAGGTCTAAAGAAGAGATCTTGGATTTCCTTCGCGGCGCAACTTGAAAGTGATTTATGAAAGCAACCATCAACCATTTCATACTCATGGTTGGCCGCAGGTCCACCTGTAGCTACTGTAGGTATACATGCGACACCCTTATATGGGGCCCACACCTCTGGCTCGGTCCAGTTTAAGTTGCAAAGGAGGTCTCACAAGCTGAAAAGGCCAAATCAGGAATAAAAATGCTACGCGATTGAGCGGAATAGCCTAAAATCCTGATTTTCACGGGCCAAACTCTGGCTCCTCATATCACTCATTAGTATTCGCCTGAATACAAGGTACACTATATCGATGAGCTCAGCTTTTGCAAATCATGCTCGGCAATACCTCATACAGGTCTGATGCCTCCAAACACAGGGTCGTAACCCTAAAAGGAGATATCCCCGGCTGGGGTTACAACGCCGAAGTTATAAATTGATAAAGTATCCCCGACGGGGGTCACAACGTAAAACTTTTAAACATCCCCGACGGGGGTCATAACACGAGATTTCATTGATAAAGTATCCCCGGTGGGGGTTACAACGCATTCTCAACCATTGATACACACATCAATGAAGGTCAAGCAACCTTGACGTTATCTCAGCCGGTGGAAAGTAAACCCATTGAAACCATTGATACACACATCAATGAAGGTCAAGCATCCTTGACATTACCTCAGTCGATGGCAAGTAAAACCATCGAAGCAACGTATCCCCGGCGAGGGTTACAACGCTGAAGTTAGACATTGATAAAGTATCACCGGAGGGGTTCACAACGTGATTTAACCATTGATATACGCATCAATGAAGGTTAAGCATCCTTGACCTACTCCTCAGCAAGGGTCACAACACAATGAACATCAAGCAGCCTTGACAGTTTTCCCAACAGGGACCTATCCGGTGATACACATAGCATCGAAGGTCAGGCAGCCCTGACAATACACACTGTTGGAAGTAACTCCAACAAAGATTGTGGTATATGCTGGTAACACAAACCAGAGAAGACCATCTTCATCAAAGAGGCCCGATGATGGAATATGTTATACATATCCTCAAAACAGACAAAGCTTTATCCCCACAGATCTCTTGCACACGAGAGGCACCTCTATGGAGTAAAAGTCTGTATCAAGGATCCAAGACTTTGGTAATTGCCCCAACGTCAACATCCTTGAAAACTTGGATCTCATGTCCAAGACATCACTAATTGTCATCCCCGACAGGATTAACAGGGAACCGGCAATCATTCATTCGTGCATCATACATTTGCATCATGTTGCTGCACATAGCATCATGTTTATCTTGTTGCATTTCAAGTGTGTAGGATTCTTTATCCTATCCATGCCTTGCATTGCATGAATATGATAAAGAGGGGCATCTGTAGACACTCAAAATTTTCTGCACACCTGTTACTAACATTGCAGGAGGCCAGATTCGTCTTTCGGAGATTACCCTGGAAGACAGCTCAAATCCATTCCGAATACTACCGGAAGTTCAGTCTCAACCCCGGAACACACACCGAGAGTATCAATTCCAACCTCGGAGATAACCCCGAGTTTTTTCCTTGGAGATAACCCCAAGGAATGCCGTTGCAGTTCCGGCGATAACTCCGGAAATGCTTGTTTCAAATGCATGCGATCAGCTTCAATCTCAAACCTCCTGCCGAGGCACTCATACCAAAGACCCGGAGCTAACACCGGGAAGACAGGCACATTACAGATGACCTTGCAGAATTCAAATACTTGCAGCAGTCCAATCTCAGATGCAACGTCTGCTATCAGCACAAACCGGAGATAACCCCAGTGCGGAGTTAAATCGCCATCTTTCCACCTCAACCCCTGCGCACCGTCTCAACATTTCATACATACATTTCTACATAACAATGTCCCACAAGAGCCAAGGAGTTCCAATCCCAAGTGACTATTACGCGTGACAGCACACCGGATAGAATTTGAAGCTTGAAGACCATGGGCATGGTCCCCTCTTCCTGACTTCGTACAACCTCTAATCTCATGTCATTGCGTAACTCTCGACAAAAGCGGTCCAAATAAGGTCTTGTACACCTCGTTCGGATGCTCAGATTGAAGTTCTGCAAGTTTGAGCGGACATCACAGTGCACGAGTGCACGTACTTCGAGATGGTAGGACTCGCGGAGCCAGGGGCACCCCGGGTAGCCGCAGGTGCATCTGCGGCTGCCGCAGGTGCACCTGCGGCTCCCCCCTCTATAAATAGAGGGCTTGGGGTGGCCATTTTAAAAAAAGAAAAGGCGAGGAAACCCTGTCCAATTTGCTCTGTACACACCCCATATTGAGTGTTTCCTCATTCTAAACACCTGTTAGCTCACATATAGCTATATTTTTTACCGGCGGGAGCTGAGTGTTTATCCATCTAGAGTAATAGAAGCCTGCTTTGGCAGCCCACTATAAGCCTTCTCACACTCTATAAAGCCTTTCTCTTCATTTTTGCACACATTATTCTTCACATTGAGAGTCGTGTTGTGTGCGTATGCCCGGACTTCGGTCCATGGTTTTTATTTTTGTCTGTATATATATACTTATATATGTAGATATTTATATATGGACTAACATTATCGAGTAATGCCTCGATTGAGCCTAGACTTATGTCTGGAGCGTTTACTTGCTTTTATATATATATATATAAACTGTTGTCAGACTCTGTCTGATGATCCTGGATTTTATATCCGGAGCGTTTAGGTTTGGTCACCTAATTGCGCATTAGTAAGGAAAAATCCTTATTGGAAAGCCCCTCTTTCACAGGAGCTACCACAGTTGTCATTATTGTGATTACTCAGAATATTATTTATGAATAATTATTTATTAATTTATATGATAAGGAAATATTTATTTTATGTGGCTATTAATGTTGAGGTGTTTTATCAGAATTTTTGTCGGAATGGAGGTATTAAAAATCAAATCAGTGTTCTTGAGACATATTGCGTTAGTTATAATTTTTAATCCGACCGTTGGATCGTTGTGATTTTTAGATATGTTATACATATATAAGTTGAGTATATGTCCACAAATTTTGAACAGTTAAAAATGAATGTATGATTTGTTATGAATTTTAAGAGGTGACTGATTCGAAAATTATGTTATAAATTATTTTTGGTGGAAAATTCTAGAATTGAGTGGGCCCCACTTTTGGTTGGTGAGAAATGTGCTCAAATTTTATTTCAAATGTGGTGGGTGGCAATAGTAACAATGTGTAAAAGCCATCGTGTGGCAGTCAAGTTTTCTTGAAGATGCTAGCATTTTCCTATAAATAGGTGCTGGGTTAGAATTGAAAATCACACCGTAAACATAAGCTTTCTCTTTCTCTCTCTCTATATTATCGAGCGTATTTTGTGAGTATTTAGATACTTTGAGAGTTGTTATTCAGTACAAGTTTCATTCAGCATCACATCCGACCTTTCATTCCGAAGTATTGTTTCTTTGAGGTAAGGGATGTTATTTTCTTCTTAAATGATATTATTTTCTTCAATATCATTATGCTGAGATATTGTTATGAATTTTATTGTAGAATTTCTACCTTTTTATGTCGGAGTTACTATTCACGTATACGGCACTATTCACGTGTACGGCACTATTCACAAATACGATACTATTCACCGAAAAATGAAATTTTTTCTTTTTTGTCCCAGATGTCTTTTATGGTTACTATCTTTGATTGTATCCATGTTTTGATCTTTATTTTTGAATTCTACTTCACACTTGGTTATTATGGAGTATTATTGAATTTGGATAAACCGAAATACGAATCCCTAATATTTGTCCTTCAGTCTCACTGGATTCATTCTCTAAAATGTTTTTCATCATCCTCAGTCCTTAATGGTGATACTTGATGAATATCTTTGGCCTGTAGTGCAAAGATGAATTATTACCTGATGAATATCTTTGGCCCGTAGTGCAAAGATGATTAGGTGTTGAGATTAACATGACCAACTGGTGATACAAATGAATATCTTTGGCCCGTAGTGCAAAGATGAATATTTGATTCAAGATGTATATTGATTGATGTTACAGGAATAAAATATTGACGATGGACTTTTAAATTCATAGATGATAGTTGATTTCATTCTCTACTTAACTCTTCTAATGAATTGTTGTTTCCGCTGCAGTTGTTGATCTAAAACTTGTTGTCGATTATATTCTATCAGATTTTTCCCTGTTGAAGACCAAGGATAATTTGTTGTATATTATCTTAGTCATAATATTCTTTACTGGGCTAGTTGAGCTCACCCTTTTCCTTTTTGTTCCATTTTTCTTCTCAGGAAGCGAGAACATAGCAGGAACTAGTTGGGGTCTAGAGTGATGGTCCTAGACAGTTGTTTTAGTTGTCCTCACTATTTTTGTAAAATAGTGCATCAATAATTGTAATGAGGACTTTATTTGGGTGTGGATATTGTCTAGAAGACAATATTTGTATTTAAACTCACAGTATGTGTTGTCGTATTTTGCACGATAATTGTAATAAAGTTGTAGTTATTTTCTGTACCATGTATTTGGCGACTCAGAATGGGTGATGTATACCTATTTTGGGGGCATCACACAATAAACCTTGGGCTGAGCTTTCCTTTCTTGCCAAAATGAATTTTTTCCTTCCAAGGAGAGACTTTCAAGAACACGAAACTTCCTGCTTCAAATTCACGACTCACTGCTGTGTTGATCAAAGATACTTTTTTATCGATCTTGAGCAAAATACTACCGGTCTTGCTCAAGAGTTTGACAACTTCAATGATTCTTTGAACCGATTCTGGGCCTAACAGTTGCCATTCTCCAACTTCATCCCAGCATAGTGGAGTTCTGCACTTTCTGCCATATAATGCCTCGTATGGCGGCATACCAATGCTTTCATGGTAACTGTTGTTGTATGCAAATTCCACCAACGGTAGATGATCATCCCAGTTTCCTTCAAAATCCATGATGCACGCTCTGAGCATATCTTCAAGCATCTGGATTATTCTTTCACTTTTCCCATCAGTTTGCGGATGATACGCTGTGCTCATCTTCAACTGTGTTCCCATGCATTCTTGTAGTCTCTTCCAGAAATTTGATGTGAACCTCGAATCTCTGTCTGACACAATTAACACTGGAACTCCATGTCTTGAGACGATCTCTTTAACGTATAGTTTCGCCAGCTGATCAAGATTATATCTAATCTTTATTGGCAAAAAGTGTGCAAATTTTGTTAATCTGTCCACTATCACCCATATCGCATCGTATCCTTTCTGAGTCGTTGGAAGACCTACCACAAAATCCATTCTAATATGCTCCCATTTCCATAGTATCTCCAACGGTTGAAGTAATCTGCTTGGTCTTTGATGCTCGGCCTTCACTTTCTGACATGTTAAGCACTTCGTAACGCATTCTGCAACATCTCTTTTTATGTTCGGCCACCAAAAATGACGCCGCAAATCTTAATACATTTTTGTACTTCCCGGATGAATTGAATATTTTGAGCTATGTGCTTCCTTCAAGATTTCTTCTATTATATCCTGAACTTCTAAGACCCAAATTCGTCCCTCGAATCTTAGAATTCTTGCAGTATCGACCTGGTACTTCGCTTCTTTACCCTCGACTACACTTTGCTTTATTTTCTTGCATTCTTCATCCTGTAGCTGAGCGTTTTTCACTTTGTCCACCAAAGTTGGACTAGCTTCCATCTGGAACAATTTTTCATTGAATTCTTCTAGAAATTTGATTTCCAGCTCTAGCCTTGCCATTGCTGAAATAAGCTCCTCTTTATCTGTTAACAACATCAACTTTTCTCTGCCTTTCCTACTCAAGGCATCTGCAACCACGTTTGCTTTTCCTGGATGAAAAAAGATCTCACAATCATAATCCTTTATCAATTCCATTCATCTCCTTTGCCGCATGTTCAGGTCTTTCTGTGTGAAAATATACTTCAAACTTTTATGGTCTGTGTAGATCTCACATTTCTCACCGTAGAGATAGTGTCTCCATATCTTTAGTGCGAACACAACCGCCGCCAATTCTAAATCATGAGTCGGATATCCTTTTTCGTAGTCTTTCAGTTGCCTTGATGCATACGCAATAACTTTGTCATTCTGCATAAGGACACAACCCAATCCTTTGTGTGAAGCATCACTATACACTACGAAATTTCCTGTATTATCTGGTAACGACAATACAGGTGCCACACTTAACTTCTTCTTCAGCTCTTGAAAACTTTCCTCACACTTTTCCATCCAAACAAATTTTACAGATTTTCTTGTCAAATTTGTCAACAGAGTGGAAATCTTGGAAAAATCCTGAATAAAACGTCTATAATAGCCTGCCAAACCCAAGAAACTTCTTACTTCTGATGGAGTTCTTGGTTGTTCCCAATTTATCACCGCTTCAACTTTTGATGGATCCACCAAAATCTCATCCTTATCAATTATATGACCAAGAAATTTCACACGGTCCAGCCAAAATTCACATTTAGAGAATTTCGCGTACAACTTTTCCTTTCTTAACGTCTCCAACGTCAGACTTAAGTGTTCCACGTGTTCCTCTTGAGTTTTAGAGTACACCAAAATATCATCGATGAACACCACCACAAATTTGTCCAAAAATTGTTTAAACACCCTGTTCATCAAATCCATGAACGCTGCAGGGGCATTTGTCAAACCAAAAGACATTACTAAAAATTTGTAATGTCCATACCTAGTTCGGAATGTCGTCTTTGGTACATCCTCCTTCCTTACTTTCAATTGATGATACCCACTTCTCAAATCTATTTTTGAGAAATATCTAGCACCCTTCAATTGATCAAACAAGTCATCTATTCTTGGCAACGGGTATTTGTTTTTAATAGTGACTTTGTTCAATTCCCTATAATCAATGCAAAGACGCATTGACCCATCCTTCTTCTTCACGAATAACACTGGTGCTCCCCATGGTGATACACTCGGTTGAATGTACTTCTTATCTAGCAGCTCTCGTAGTTGTACCATTAGTTCCTTTATTTCCACTGGAGCCATTCTGTACGGGGCCTTCGATATCGGAGCAGTTCCTGGCACTAAGTCGATCACGAACTCGATTTCTCGGTCAGGCGGAAGTCCTGGTAAATCCTCCGAAAACACGTCCACGAACTCCCTAACCATTGGTATTTCCTCCAATTTCACACCCTTCTCCTTTTGAGTATCGACTATGTAAGCTAAATACCCTGCATAGCCCTGACTCAATAACTTTTTGGCCTGCATCATCGTCAGACATTTCATTTTTCTAGGCGATTTGCTACCATAAAAACTTCCTTTGATGGAGTTATAAGGTTTACACACTTCTTTTGGCAGTCAATTATCGCTCCATAATTGAACAGCCAATCCATTCCCAAAATAACATCGAACTCTCCGAGTTTTATCGGGATTAAATCTACTTTTATAACATTCCCCTTAATGTTCACCCTACAGTTCTTGTATACGAACCTAACAGGAATCAGTTCCCTATTCGCAATTTCTATGTTTAAAGGGAATTTCAACTCTTCACAAGGTATTTCTAACTTCTTAACAAATTCATCAGATATAAACGAGCAAGTAGCACCCGAATCAAATAATACATATGCATCTATATCATTTATTGGGATAATAGCTGACACGATATCTTTTGATTGCACCGCGTCATGAACCATCATGTTGAAGGTTCTAGCTATGGGCTTATTTGTTGTTGTTGGTCCAGCAATAGTCAGTGTACCTCCACTAGCATTTCCCTTGCTTCTATTTGCCTCACCCTATCTCTTCTTAGGGCATTCACGAGCAAAGTGATCCTTGGACCCGCACGTGTAGCAAACGTTCTTCTTAGGTTGAGTGCAATTTGGGGCGATGTGACCCTCCTGGCCACAATTGAAGCATACTCATTTCCCCATCAGGCACACACCCTTGTGAAATTTCCTGCATGTAGCACATGCTTCTAACTTCTTCTTTTACTGGTTTCCTTGCTGATTTCCAGCTCCCCCATTCGCATTCCACTTCCTCTTCAGGTTGTTGTTGCCATTTCCACCGTTACCACCACCACCATTTTTAGTTTCACCTTCACTTTTCTTCTTCCTCTGCTCCTGGTTATGTTTTGTTACCGCCTCGCCTCCACTTTCAGCGAGAATTGCTTTCTCCATCACTGCTGTAAATGTCTTCAATTGAAATAGGGAGACCCTACTTTACAACCAGGGTTTCAGTCCCTGCTCAAACCTCTTCACCTTGCGTTCGTCTGTGCTGACTTGATATGGTGCAAACCTTGCCAACTCATTTAATCTTGCGGCATACTTAGACATCGACATCGTTCCCTGCTTTAATTCCAAAAACTGTACTTCTAGCTGACTCTTCAAACTTTCTGGAAAATAGGTCTCAAAGAATATTTCCTTGAACCTTTCCCAAGACATGATTCCTGGACCTCCTCAGGTTTTATTGGCCTGCCACCAATAACTCGCCTCTGCTTTCAACATAAATGTTTCAAAAGCAGTCTTCTGGTTATCCTCTACCCTAGCAACATAAAAAACCTTCTCGATTTCCATGATCTAGGTCTGTGCTTCAACTGGATTCATGGACCCACAGAATTCTGGTGGTCCAACCGCCTTGAAATCCTTAAACGTTGTACCTTGGTTCTGAGGTTGATTCTGCAAAGCACCCGTCAGTAACGTCACTAGCTGCTGAACTGGGTTTCCTTCCACATTGTTGTTGTTGTTGTCCTCAGTGGTTCTCTGTCGTGGTGGTTGACGTCTTAGAGGCATTTTCTGTTAAAATATATCCATTAGCTTCTATTCAACCTTTTAAGTATTATATACTTAAGTTGTACATCATAAAAGTTTATCACATAACACTTAACACTTTGAATAAAACAATAACTTTTATTCATTCATCATAAAAAAAAACATCAAAACAATAGCATCACTGCTATTTACATTACTTTCCTGAACTATAACAGTTGCAGGACAACATCATCATCATCTATCCCATTAGTTATATCATACCCGGGACTTACATTTTGTTTATTTTCTAATCACCTATCAATTACATTCTCTACAATGTCCTACTAAGATACTGCGTAGCCTTACGATGCTCTTCTTCCATAATTTGGAACATTGTTTGGCGATCTAATATGTATGATGGTAGCGTCTCGAACTGAATCGGATAGCCCATGACTCAATCTTGAGCTCGATTGATCACGGTGTTGAATACGTTGTTCATCTCTTCCATCTTCCTCCTCTTTGCTTGTGCATTCCTCTCTGCTATTCCGGCTCATTGATAAGCTTCACTATACGTGTCTTCGGCTCTTGCCCTTTTTGTAGATTCTTCTTTTAACTTGTCCTTCAACTCTGCAATCTCTGCCATCATTCGCTCGTTCTCTCCTTTAGTGTGGACCAGCTTCTCTTCAACGTTGTTTAGTCGTTCTTCTTGATCTTGGATCTCATCATCTTTATGTGCCATCGAGGTCTGTTTTTCAACTACTATCTCTTGTAACTCCTCGATGGTGTCTTGAAGTTCCACATTGCGGTCATACACCTCATCGTACATATGGGCAGCTATCGAATTAAGTGGAAGCTCTTCCTCCTCGTCCTCCTCATCCCCCGACTGTGGCAGCTCAACGGGGTCCTCCTCGTCCATCTCTATCTCATTGTCCTCATCAGGTACTCTCTCCTGCTCAACTACTGTGACCGACGAAACTATTTCCCGTGACAGTAGTTGTTCCCAAATCACCTGAATATCTCGAGGCTCCTCCTCTCTAGCCTGACTGGATCCTCCGACATTAGCCATCCTGTCAACCAAATTTTAAGTTTTAATTACTAATCATTACTACTCGACACTCACGAGCACATAAGTTGTAATCACATAAGCACATAAGTGTTTTATTACTTTCTCTTTCCTAAAACTCGATAAGAGTTTATCATTACTATCTTTTCAAAGGTTATTTCCTAAGGCTTTTCCTCACCTAAGGTTCATAACCTAAGGCTTTGATACCAACCTGTGACACCCCTAAATCTAGGTACTTTATTCCCACAAGATTTTGTGATCACTATCCAAATATTCATACTATCTACCCAAATAAAATAATATTTAAACCATAACTTTCCCTTTAAATAAGGTTACATCATTAAGTTCAAAAACATCCCAGGTTATCTAACCTTAAAACATCATTCAAGTGCGGAATTAAATTATTACATTACATCATTATTAAATGTTTATGATCATAACAGTAATCAAAAGTACAAATCAGCATCACTTGTACATTTTTTCCTTTCCTTTGCTAGTGGAAGGTTCATCTACCTTCTCCACTTTAGCTGCAATGAGTTTATAAATATGCAAGAGTGAGCAAAACAATTGCTCACTGGATATAATAATAAATCAACATGAGAATAACAATAATAACTGCCAACGAATAGGCTCATCAAAACTGAATAGTACTCTAACAATGATAATCAGGAACTGAAATCCAAAATATGGAATATACATAACTGAGGGTCATAAGACCATGAACTATGTCCACAGTTGCGAGTAATCTTTTAACTCCAACTTTAACAGTCATAAGACTATAAGGACTCCTTGTACTTAGGGGAATCAGCTCTTCGTACAATGTATTATGCACAAACATTTTAACGCTAAGCGTAAATTATCCCCTAATAATAATAGGGTTGTTCATCTCAGTATTTACAGTACAAGTCCGCACCAAAGAAAGTTTGGTTTGGATAAGCTTCCACGGGTAATTTGAAGTTTAACGAACATCAACTAGAGGACTAGTTGAATCAATAGTGTTTGATAATCACAACAGATGTTTTAATAACAACATGACATAGAACAATTGAGAATCATAAATGAACTAATTATACATACTAAACTCATGCTTGAAATGACTATAGAGCATAAGTATTCACAAAACAAATAAATGGTAAACCTTTGCTTGAACAATAAATAAGCTAAGGTTAGAGTCTTATAACATTAGAAATGAAATCATAGAACGTACATTAACTGATAGCAAGCTGGAAACTAAAAACTTGCCTAACATGGTATTAACTCATGCAAAGAATTAAAACATATCAATAATAGAGATGAAAGTTCAAAAACTGTGTTCATTATACAATAATAGAACTTAAGAAACTTTCTTAGCTATAAACAAGTTAGAATGAATCAATCAAACGAGAATTTCAAATAACATTAGAGTTAAAGTTTGCTCGAATGAATTTTAGGAACAATTGACTTATTCAATAACAGTTAAGATAATAAGCTTGTCCAATCAAAAGAATAAAGTTACACAATATAGTAATAGAACTAACTCAACGAAAGTGTAGAGTTAGAAAAACTTTCTCAATGTAAAAAGATAGGGTTTAGAAACTTGCCTCGAGCATAAGCTACAATATTAAACTCACGTTCACCAACACATTGGTTTTAGAACCACATTATATACTAGATATGCTAACATACCAAAACATGTACATTTCTAGCTAAACTTACCATTTTAGCACAAATCTTTCTTTACCATTTAAATTTCAGAAATTCCAAGTGTTTACTTCGCAACACTTACCTAACATTCATTGTATATACTAAGTTATCACATAATGCGTTCGAAATTTACTAATCATTTTTACCACTTTGAATTCACTAACCCCATTACACAACTTTGTTTTAGTCTTGTTGTTACATGTTGGAAACATTACCATAACCTTAAGCTAAGCTACAAAAACGACCAAAAGTCTGCGAAATTAATGACTTGATGTTTTGAAAATGGGCATCGCACTACTACCGCCGATTTTATACTAGGATCTTGGCGGCGCCACGCAACTCTGGTATGCTCCCTGCGCCTAAGGGATGCGCAATGACGCCGTATGTAACTTAGTTTTGCAGAACAGACTTCGGCACTTTTCTTAAGCCAACTAACACGAATTTCACCCACCAAACAGTGATAATAACACGTAAAATAAATATACAACTATCATAGACATGATTGCTAACATATACAACCACTTAGCACAATTTAACAACCACTAAAACTATTTTAATTTCTCAATTTTCATGTTTTCATGAAAAACTCAATTTTCTTGACATTCATCCTAAAAATCATCACTGTGAATTCGATACATGACCAAATCATCTCATTCAAATTACGTTATGTTCGTATCTCAACAAACTAGCATAAACAAAACTCAATTAACATCTTAGCATGCAATTTGACCATCAAAATTGGTACTTACATACCTACATATGAAAACATAAACACTGACATCATTTCCTTTTACTGTTATCCGAAAATTAACATGCGATTTCCTTGTTTGACATAAACTCTAGCATTATAAACATATACAATTGCAATTACCAACTATATAAATCCACAAGTCAACAATTGCTTATTACAGAACATGAGAAAATTCTTGCCGCCCAACACGAATACATATATATTATCACAGTTATGAACATACCTTTTTATTGCTTGACAGAAATTCTTGCTAAACACACTGGAATTGGAGTGAAAATTCCTAGACTCCTCTCCAATTCTCTCCAATTAATTGTCCTTAATAAGATTAGGGAGCTTAATTAATTAAAGGAATTTAATTAATTAATTAATATCGTATTTTCTAATTAGATTAGAAGGGTTAACTGATATCTTTATAAGAGAAGTCTTATATCAGATATCAACATACATGATTCCAATTGTTGGAGAGTACGCTCTTTTTCTATAGAGATAGAAAAACTAGGGTTTAGCCAACCACCCATCTATTTGAATCTTTCTTCTTCCTTGGTGGATCACCTCTAGAGGCCAAACACTTGGGTGGCTAACATTGATCAAAGGAAGGAACCAAACCCGGTGGATTCAAGTTGAACGCGAAAAAGATTGGAGGTGAACTTGTACCTGAGGAAGCTCGAATCTTCAAGGGTATGATTCTTGTTCTTCATATTTTTCATTTAATTAATAATTGTGGATAAATGATGATATGGGTATATGGTTTATAAAATTTTAAAACTCTAATTTTTCACGTTTTCGCATATTTTGTGCAATTTGATTGCGTTCATGAATATTACAAACCTAACAGTGGCATCAGAGCCAAACCTTTATGCGAATTATTAATTTTTTTTAATTTGATATGTATATTGATATGTGTTTAGAATAATTTAATTGGGCATAATTTATTGTATAAAATTTATTAAAAAATAATAATAATTCATGGCAAATGATTTCATTGAGTCCATGCTTATTATTCCTTCGGTTTATATATATATATATATATATATAATCTGGTTACACTATATCACCTGAAGCATGATATTAACGTTAATATTAAAGTAATCATTAGCATGTTATTTATGTATGATATAATCATTAACATATTATTCAAAAGTTATCAGGAGATCAGATTATTATTATTATTATTATTATTATTATTATTATTATTATTATTATTATTATTATTATTATTATTATTATTATTATTATTATTATTATTATTATATATATATATATTCTTAATTATTTTATATTAAAATAAAAGTTTGTTTTAATCTTAAAATAAAAGGTTTATTTTAATCTTAAATTTGGATTTCATGCTATCTAATTGAAGTTGAAATTGGATTCCATGTTTTCTTAAATAAAGGAATTTATTTAGATATGAAATAAGATTTCATATTATTCAAAATAAAGGAGTTTATTTGTGAATATGAAAGAGAATCCGTATTTTCTTTAATAAAAAAGTTTATTTAGATATGAAATAATATTTTATATTATTCAAAATAAAGGAGTTTATTTGTGAATAGGAAAGAAAATTTGTATTTCCTTTAATAAAAGAATTGGATTCCATAATTAATTAAAATAAATGAGTTTATTTTGATTAAATATTTTGATTAAAATAAAATAGTTTATTTTATTCAAAAGCTGGATAAATTAAAATAAAAGAGATTTATTTTGATTTAAATTTGGATTAAAATAAAGGAGTTTATTTTGATTCAAAATTAAATTTTATACTAACTAAATTTGCCCATTAAATGATATCAATATATATATTGAATGTTTATTATTCATGAGATGAATGTTATTTATTGATGCATATGATGATGTGTATGATAATAAAAATGGGATTGATTATGGACTATTGACCAATGTGATTGGATTTTATTTTTGTTGATTGCATGAATGTATGGGTTTTATTAAATGGGATTTGTGTACCTCGTCTTCTCTAATTTTTTCTTAATGTAAATTATATCTCCCTCCTATGTACTTCCCCTTGACTGCTGATCAAGGTTTCTATTTATTTTAAATAGTTTTGTAATAGGAATAGTTAGAATTAATTTTGAAGAATTAGAGATCAAGGAACAAGGAGCGCTTGAAGACCCGTTTGTAATGGAGCCTGGGATTTAAATGTAATAGTTATATTTAAATATTAATTCTTTCACCCCTAGGTTTGACCTTTTAAATATATATATTATATATTATGCAAACATGCTTCGCGTGTTAATTAATATGACGCGTATTTTATATATATATATATATATGTGTGTGTGTGTGTGTGTGTGTGTGTGTGTGTGTGCGCGCTAAACAAGATGAGACAAATTAATAACAAATCTCCCAAATTTTTTATATTAAGTTGTAGCATTCAAAGATATTTAGAATATTGAGCGTTAAGCCTTACAGCATGTTAGTAACAATTGAGTATTGAATATATAATATGAGTTTGTTGTGCACACACAAGGCAAGTATTAAATATTTAAGATGTTGTTTTTATTACATATGATGTTTATAAGGAATTGAACATTACTGCTTTGTTGTGAACACACAAGGGCTGTAGTTTTCTCTTCACTTATATGGAAATGTTGGGTCTGACTTAACTTAAATCATTTTAGTTCGAATGTGCACACACTTGACCATTATGATTTAAGAGGCAAAATACAAGGAATTACATAGTTGATGTAATTGACAAAAGTTGTCTACCTATTTATTTATATATAGTTTGTTGTGCACACACAAGGCTATATACATTTGAAATGGGATCCTTATTCTCACTAGCATATCTTTAATTAGATATTGCCAAACTATATATATTGAGGGTAATATAGTTTGAAGAAAATAGTGGAAGATACCAATTTAAAACAAGACCTAATTTATTTTGGTAATTAATAAAAGAATGTATGCCAAAATGTTGTTAATTATAAATTCATTTACAAAATTTTACAATGTCTAAATTACTATCACTGTGAAGCATATTAGATGTTATTTAATTGGACCGTATTAAACGGATTGGTTAAGGAAATTGAGAAAAGTTCTCATGGCTGAAAAGCTATCTTAAGTCCTTAATACGCTTATCCCTGCAATGGTTGCAGACAATGCCTCTGAGGAAGAGATTGCTACTTTTAGAAAGTGGCAAGATGATGCACAGTTGGCTCAATGCATCATGCTCGCATCCATGAGTAACGAGCTTCAGTGTCAGCATGAAACTATGGATGCTCCTACTATATTCCTGCACATCAAGTAGTTGATGGTGAGGAAAGTAGGACTGATAGATATCAGATATCTAAGGAGCTCTTCCGATCTGGAATGACCAATGACACTACAGTACAGATAAAAGTCCTTAACATTATCAATTTGATTGATCAATTAGGACAACAGGTTTTGTCTTGGATGGAGAGTTGAGCTAATATTTAATCTTGCACTCACTCCCGGACTCCTTTCACAATTGTTGTGAATTTTTCATATGAACAAGCTAGATATCAGCCTCGCTGATTTGCTTAGCATGTTGAAAAATATTGAGAGTTACTTTCCAACCAAGAAAGACCATGTCTTACTGGTAGGGGCCAAAGGATCTCCTAAAAGAAGAACGATTCAAAGAAGGTAAATAGAAAGGCAAAAATAAAGGATAATAAGAACAAAACTGATACGGATAGCAAATGAGTTTGCTTCCACTGCAATAAGCCTAGACACTTGAAAGAAAACTACAAGAAGCATCTTGTAGAGGCTAACCAGAAGAAGCTTAGTGAAGCTTCGGTTACAAATATAGTTTTTGTTCATGATTGAAATAAATTTTTCTTTAAGTCAAGGTTCTACTTGGATAATGGATACCGGCTTTAATTATCATAAATATAGATTTATGAAGGGACCAAGCATAAGTAGAGAGCTAAACAAAGGATAAGTAATCCTATGTCTGGTAAATAAAGCAAAGGTTGATGCATTAGCCATAGGAACTTATAGTTTAGCAATGCCTACGGGCAAATCTATTAAGTCAATACGTTGTTATTGTATTCCAGTACTTGTTAGAAACATTATTTCTATTTTGTTGTTGGACAATGAAATCTTTGGTATTATATTTAAAAACAATTGTTGTTTTATTTATAATAATAATGTTTTGTATAGAACTGAAATATTACTTAATGGAGTTTGTGTACTTAACTTACGTAAAAATTATTTTGCAAATTGAACAAACTAGTATAAGAAAAGGAGATGATTATTCAAAAGGTTGAATGTGTGTATTTGCTTAAATACAATTGTGAATTATTTAAAAGGTTCAAAGAATTCAGAAATGAAACAAATTGGCAAAGTATTAGGATTCTTTGATCGTATCAAGGAAGGAATAATTGTGCAATGAGTTTCTAGATCATCTCAAATGGTTTTCTCACAATGGGCGCCTCCGATACACAATAATTGATTGATGTATCTGAAAGGAAAAATCGTACCTTATTGGACATGGTGTTGGGTAAAATCTATATACGCACAACACGCAAGTATACGTGGTCAACAAGTAATAAAGTGATAAGTTATAAACAATAATAGAACTTAAGAAACTTTCTTAGCTATAAACAAGTTAGAATGAATCAATCAAACAAGAATTTCAAATAACATTAGAGTTAAAGTTTGCTCGAATGAATTTTAGGAACAATTGACTTATTCAATAATGATTAAGATAATAAGCTTGTCCAATCAAAAGAATAAAGTTACACAATATAGTAATAGAACTAACTCAACGAAAGTGTAGAGTTAGAAAAACTTTCTCAATGTAAAAAGATAGGGTTTAGAAACTTGCCTCGAGCATAAGCTACAATATTAAACTCACGTTCACCAACACATTGGTTTTAGAACCACATTATATACTAGATATGCTAACATACCAAAACATGTACATTTCTAGCTAAACTTACCATTTTAGCACAAATCTTTCTTTACCATTTAAATTTCGAAATTCCAAGTGTTTACTTCATGAACACTTACCTAACATTCATTGTATATACTAAGTTATCACATAATGCGTTAAAATTTACTAATCATTTTACCACTTTGAATTCACTAACCCCATTACACAACTTTGTTTTAGTCTTGTTGTTACATGTTGGAAACATTACCATAACCTTAAGCTAAGCTACAAAGAACGACCAAAGTCTGCAGAATTAACAGACTTCAGTGTTTGAAAATGGGCATTGCACTACCGCACAATAGCGCCGATTTTATACTAGGATCTGGTGTGGCGCCATTGTAGCTCAATTGTTGCTCCGCCGCTTAAGGGATCTTGCACATGCATGACGTACACGTAACTTAGTTTTGCGTAATGGACTTGACGCACTTTTCTTAAGCCAACTAACACGGATTTCACCCACCAAACAGTGATAATAACACGTAAAATAAATATACAACTATCATAGACATGATTGCTAACATATACAACCACTTAGCACAATTTAACAACCACTAAAACTATTTTAATTTCTCAATTTTCATGTTTTCATGAAAAACTCAATTTTCTTGACATTCATCCTAAAAATCATCACTGTGAATTCGATACATGACCAAATCATCTCATTCAAATTACGTTATGTTCGTATCTCAACAAACTAGCATAAACAAAACTCAATTAACATCTTAGCATGCAATTTGACCATCAAAATTGGTACTTACATACCTACATATGAAAACATAAACACTGACATCATTTCCTTTTACTGTTATCCGAAAATTAACATGCGATTTCCTTGTTTGACATAAACTCTAGCATTATAAACATATACAATTGCAATTACCAACTATATAAATCCACAAGTCAACAATTGCTTATTACGAAACATGAGAAAATTCTTGCTTGTACAACACGAATACATATATATTATCACGATTATGAACATACCTTTTTATTGCTTGACGAAATTCTTGCTTGCTACACATTGGAATTGGAGTGAAAATTCCTAGACTCCTCTCCAATTCTCTCCAATTAATTGTCCTTAATAAGATTAGGGAGCTTAATTAATTAAAGGAATTTAATTAATTAATTAATATCGTATTTTCTAATTAGATTAGAAGGTTAACGATATCTTTATAAGAGAAGTCTTATATCAGATATCAACATACATGATTCCAATTGTTGGAGAGTACGCTCTTTTTCTATAGAGATAGAAAAACTAGGGTTTAGCCAACCACCCATCTATTTGAATCTTTCTTCTTCCTTGGTGGATCACCTCTAGAGGCCAAACACTTGGGTGGCTAACATTGATCAAAGGAAGGAACCAAACCCGGTGGATTCAAGTTGAACGCGAAAAAGATTGGAGGTGAACTTGTACCTGAGGAAGCTCGAATCTTCAAGGGTATGATTCTTGTTCTTCATATTTTCATTTAATTAATAATTGTGGATAAATGATGATATGGGTATATGGTTTATAAAATTTTAAAACTCTAATTTTCACGTTTTAGCATATTTTGTGCAATTTGATTGCGTTCATGAATATTACAAACCTAACGATGGGCATCGAGCCCAAACCTTTATCGCGAATTATTAATTTTTTTAATTTGATATGTATATTGATATGTGTTTAGAATAATTTAATTGGGCATAATTTATTGTATAAAATTTATTAAAAAATAATAATAATTCGCGAAAGCCGTGATTTCGCTGAGTCCATGCTTATTATTCCTTCGGTTTATATATATATATATATATATATAATCTGGTTACACTATATCACCTGAAGCATGATATTAACGTTAATATTAAAGTAATCATTAGCATGTTATTTATGTATGATATAATCATTAACATATTATTCAAAAGTTATCGGAGATCGATTATTATTATTATTATTATTATTATTATTATTATTATTATTATTATTATTATTATTATTATTATTATTATTATTATTATTATTATTATTATTATTATTATTATATATATATATATATAATATTCTTAATTATTTTATATTAAAATAAAAGTTTGTTTTAATCTTAAAATAAAAGGTTTATTTTAATCTTAAATTTGGATTTCATGCTATCTAATTGAAGTTGAAATTGGATTCCATGTTTTCTTAAATAAAGGAATTTATTTAGATATGAAATAAGATTTCATATTATTCAAAATAAAGGAGTTTATTTGTGAATATGAAAGAGAATCAAGTATTTTCTTTAATAAAGAAGTTTATTTAGATATGAAATAATATTTTATATTATTCAAAATAAAGGAGTTTATTTGTGAATAGGAAAGAGAATTTGTATTTCCTTTAATAAAAGAATTGGATTCCATAATTAATTAAAATAAATGAGTTTATTTTGATTAAATATTTTGATTAAAATAAAATAGTTTATTTTATTCAAAACTGGATAAATTAAAATAAAAGAGATTTATTTTGATTTAAATTTGGATTAAAATAAAGGAGTTTATTTTGATTCAAAATTAAATTTTATACTAACTAAATTTGCCCATTAAATGATATCAATATATATATTGAATGTTTATTATTCATGAGATGAATGTTATTTATTGATGCATATGATGATGTGTATGATAATAAATGGGATTGATTATGGACTATTGACCAATGTGATTGGATTTTATTTTTGTTGATTGCATGAATGTATGGGTTTTATTAAATGGGGTCTGTGTACCTCGTCTTCTCTAATTTTTTCTTAATGTAAATTATATCTCCCTCCTATGTACTTCCCCTTGACTGCTGATCAAGGTTTCTATTTATTTTAAATAGTTTTGTAATAGGAATAGTTAGAATTAATTTTGAAGAATTAGAGATCAAGGAACAAGGAGCGCTTGAAGACCCGTTTGTAATGGAGCCTGGGATTTAAATGTAATAGTTATATTTAAATATTAATTCTTTCACCCCTAGGTTTGACCTTTTAAATATATATATTATATATTATGCAAACATGCTTCGCGTGTTAATTAATATGACGCGTATTTTATATATATATATATATATGTGTGTGTGTGTGTGTGTGTGTGTGTGTGTGTGTGTGCATGCGCGCTAAACAAGATGAGACAAATTAATAACAAATCTCCCAAATTTTTTATATTAAGTTGTAGCATTCAAAGATATTTAGAATATTGAACGTCGCCTTCTAGCATGTTAGTAACAATTGAGTATTGAATATATAATATGAGTTTGTTGTGCACACACAAGGCAAGTATTAAATATTTAAGATGTTGTTTTTATTACATATGATGTTTATAAGGAATTGAACATTCTTTGCTTTGTTGTGAACACACAAGAAACATAGTTTTCTCTTCACTTATATGGAAATGTTGAGTCGACTTAACTTAAATCATTTTAGTTCTAATGTGCACACACTTGACCATTATGATTTAAGAGGCAAAATACAAGGAATTACATAGTTGATGTAATTGACAAAAGTTGTCTACCTATTTATTTATATATAGTTTGTTGTGCACACACAAGGCTATATACATTTGAAATGGGATCCTTATTCTCACTAGCATATCTTTAATTAGATATTGCCAAACTATATATATTGAGGGTAATATAGTTTGAAGAAAATAGTGGAAGATACCAATTTAAAACAAGACCTAATTTATTTTGGTAATTAATAAAAGAATGTATGCCAAAATGTTGTTAATTATAAATTCATTTACAAAATTTTACAATGTCTAAATTACTATCACTGTGAAGCATATTAGATGTTATTTAATTGGACCGTATTAAACGGATTGGTTAAGGAAATTGAGAAAAGTTCTCATGGCTGAAAAGCTATCTTAAGTCCTTAATCGCTTATCCCCGCAATGGTTGCCAGACAATGCCTCTGAGGAAGAGATTGCTACTTTTAGAAAGTGGCAAGATGATGCCTGATTGGCTCGATGCATCATGCTCGCATCCATGAGTAACGAGCTTGATGTCGAAGATGAAACTATGGATGCTCCTACTATATTCCTGCACATCAAGTAGTTGATGGTGAGGAAAGTAGGACTGATAGATATCAGATATCTAAGGAGCTCTTCCGATCTGGAATGACCAATGACACTACAGTACAGATAAAAGTCCTTAACATTATCAATTTGATTGATCAATTAGGACAACAGGTTTTGTCTTGGATGGAGAGTTGAGCTAATATTTAATCTTGCACTCACTCCCGGACTCCTTTCACAATTGTTGTGAATTTTTCATATGAACAAGCTAGATATCAGCCTCGCTGATTTGCTTAGCATGTTGAAAAATATTGAGAGTTACTTTCAACCAAGAAAGACCATGTCTTCTTGGTAGGGCCAAAGGATCTCCTAAAGAAGAACGATTCAAAGAAGGTAAATAGAAAGGCAAAAATAAAGGATAATAAGAACAAAACTGATACGGATAGCAAATGAGTTTGCTTCCACTGCAATAAGCCTAGACACTTGAAAGAAAACTACAAGAAGCATCTTGTAGAGGCTAACCAGAAGAAGCTTAGTGAAGCTTCGGTTACAAATATAGTTTTTGTTCATGATTGAAATAAATTTTCTTTAAGTCAAGGTTCTACTTGGATAATGGATAATGGCTTTAATTATCATAAATATAGATTTATGAAGGGACCAAGCATAAGTAGAGAGCTAAACAAAGGATAAGTAATCCTATGTCTGGTAAATAAAGCAAAGGTTGCTGCATTAGCCATAGGAACTTATAGTTTAGCAATGCCTACGGGCAAATCTATTAAGTCAATACGTTGTTATTGTATTCCAGTACTTGTTAGAAACATTATTTCTATTTTGTTGTTGGACAATGAAATCTTTGGTATTATATTTAAAAACAATTGTTGTTTTATTTATAATAATAATGTTTTGTATAGAATGAAATATTACTTAATGGAGTTTGTGTACTTAACTTACGTAAAATTATTTTGCAAATTGAACAAACTAGTATAAGAAAAGAGATGATTATTCAAAAGGTTGAATGTGTGTATTTGCTTAAATACAATTGTGAATTATTTAAAAGGTTCAAAGAATTCAGAAATGAAACAAATTGGCAAAGTATTAGGATTCTTTGATCGTATCAAGGAAGGAATAATTGTGCAATGAGTTTCTAGATCATCTCAAATGGTTTTCTCACAATGGACGCCTCCTGATACACAATAATTGATTGATGTATCTGAAAGGAAAAATCGTACCTTATTGGACATGGTGTTGGGTAAAATCTATATACGCACAACACGCAAGTATACGTGGTCAACAAGTAATAAAGTGATAAGTTATAAACAATAATAGAACTTAAGAAACTTTCTTAGCTATAAACAAGTTAGAATGAATCAATCAAACGAGAATTTCAAATAACATTAGAGTTAAAGTTTGCTCGAATGAATTTTAGGAACAATTGACTTATTCAATAACAGTTAAGATAATAAGCTTGTCCAATCAAAAGAATAAAGTTACACAATATAGTAATAGAACTAACTCAACGAAAGTGTAGAGTTAGAAAAACTTTCTCAATGTAAAAAGATAGGGTTTAGAAACTTGCCTCGAGCATAAGCTACAATATTAAACTCACGTTCACCAACACATTGGTTTTAGAACCACATTATATACTAGATATGCTAACATACCAAAACATGTACATTTCTAGCTAAACTTACCATTTTAGCACAAATCTTTCTTTACCATTTAAATTTCAGAAATTCCAAGTGTTTACTTCGCAACACTTACCTAACATTCATTGTATATACTAAGTTATCACATAATGCGTTCGAAATTTACTAATCATTTTTACCACTTTGAATTCACTAACCCCATTACACAACTTTGTTTTAGTCTTGTTGTTACATGTTGGAAACATTACCATAACCTTAAGCTAAGCTACAAAGAACGACCAAAGTCTGCAGAATTAACAGACTTCAGTGTTTGAAAATGGGCAGACGCACTGGCAGCCCGATTTTATACTAGGATGCGGGCGGCATTACACAGCACATTGTTATGCTCCTTAAGGGATGCGTGACCGCACGTAACACTAGTTTTGTTTTGCGAGACTTGACTTTTTCTTAAGCCAACTAACACGAATTTCACCCACCAAACAGTGATAATAACACGTAAAATAAATATACAACTATCATAGACATGATTGCTAACATATACAACCACTTAGCACAATTTAACAACCACTAAAACTATTTTAATTTCTCAATTTTCATGTTTTCATGAAAACTCAATTTTCTTGACATTCATCCTAAAATCATCACCGTGAATTCGATACATGACCAAATCATCTCATTCAAATTACGTTATGTTCAGATCTCAACAAACTAGCATAAACAAAACTCAATTAACATCTTAGCATGCAATTTGACCATCAAAATTGGTACTTACATACCTACATATATGAAAACATAAACAACGACATCATTTCCTTTTCTTTGTTATCCTAAAATTAACATGCGATTTCCTTGTTTGACATAAACTCTAGCATTATAAACATATACAATTGCAATTACCAACTATATAAATCCACAAGTCAACAATTGCTTATTACGAACATGAGAAAATTCTTGCTACCCAACACGAATACATATATATTATCACAGCTTATGAACATACCTTTTTATTGCTTGCACGAAATTCTTGCTAAACACACTTGGAATTGGGTGAAAATTCCTAGACTCTCTCCAATTCTCTCCAATTAATTGTCCTTAATAAGATTAGGGAGCTTAATTAATTAAAGGAATTTAATTAATTAATTAATATCGTATTTTCTAATTAGATTAGAAGGGTTAACGATATCTTTATAAGAGAAGTCTTATATCGAGATATCAACATACATGATTCCAATTGTTGGAGAGTACGCTCTTTTTTATATAGATAGAAAAACTAGGTTTAACCAACCACCCATCTATTTGAATCTTTCTTCTTCCTTGGTGGATCACCTCTGAGGCCAAACACTTGGGTGGCTAACATTGATCAAAGGAAGGAACCAAACCCGTGGATTCAAGTTGAGCGAAAAAAAAGATTGGAGGTGAACTTGTACGAGGAAGCTTCGAATCTTCAAGGGTATGATTCTTGTTCTTCATATTTTTCATTTAATTAATAATTGTGGATAAATGATGATATGGGTATATGGTTTATAAAATTTTAAAACTCTAATTTTTCACGTTTTCGCATATTTTGTGCAATTTGATTGCGTTCATGAATATTACAAACCTAACAGTGGCATCAGAGCCAAACCTTTATGCGAATTATTAATTTTTTTTAATTTGATATGTATATTGATATGTGTTTAGAATAATTTAATTGGGCATAATTTATTGTATAAAATTTATTAAAAAATAATAATAATTCGCGAAAGCCGTGATTTCGCTGAGTCCATGCTTATTATTCCTTCGGTTTATATATATATATATATATATATATATATAATCTGGTTACACTATATCACCTGAAGCATGATATTAACGTTAATATTAAAGTAATCATTAGCATGTTATTTATGTATGATATAATCATTAACATATTATTCAAAAGTTATCAGGAGATCAGATTATTATTATTATTATTATTATTATTATTATTATTATTATTATTATTATTATTATTATTATTATTATTATTATTATTATTATTATTATTATTATTATTATTATTATTATATATATATATATAATATTCTTAATTATTTTATATTAAAATAAAAGTTTGTTTTAATCTTAAAATAAAAGGTTTATTTTAATCTTAAATTTGGATTTCATGCTATCTAATTGAAGTTGAAATTGGATTCCATGTTTTCTTAAATAAAGGAATTTATTTAGATATGAAATAAGATTTCATATTATTCAAAATAAAGGAGTTTATTTGTGAATATGAAAGAGAATCCGTATTTTCTTTAATAAAGAAGTTTATTTAGATATGAAATAATATTTTATATTATTCAAAATAAAGGAGTTTATTTGTGAATAGGAAAGAGAATTTGTATTTCCTTTAATAAAAGAATTGGATTCCATAATTAATTAAAATAAATGAGTTTATTTTGATTAAATATTTTGATTAAAATAAAATAGTTTATTTTATTCAAAAGCGGATAAATTAAAATAAAAGAGATTTATTTTGATTTAAATTTGGATTAAAATAAAGGAGTTTATTTTGATTCAAAATTAAATTTTATACTAACTAAATTTGCCCATTAAATGATATCAATATATATATTGAATGTTTATTATTCATGAGATGAATGTTATTTATTGATGCATATGATGATGTGTATGATAATAAATGGGATTGATTATGGACTATTGACCAATGTGATTGGATTTTATTTTTGTTGATTGCATGAATGTATGGGTTTTATTAAATGGGGATCTGTATTACCTCGTCTTCTCTAATTTTTTCTTAATGTAAATTATATCTCCTCCTATGTACTTCCCTTATTTGCGATCAAGGTTTCTATTTATTTTAAATAGTTTTGTAATAGGAATAGTTAGAATTAATTTTGAAGAATTAGAGATCAAGGAACAAGGCGCTTGAAGACCCGGTTTGTAATGGAGCACAGGATTTAAATGTAATAGTTATATTTAAATATTAATTCTTTCACCCTAGGTTTGACCTTTTAAATATATATATTATATATTATGCAAACATGCTTCATGCGTGTTAATTAATATGACGCGTATTTTATATATATATATATATGTGTGTGTGTGTGTGTGTGTGTGTGTGTGTGCATGTGCGCTAAACAAGATGAGACAAATTAATAACAAATCTCCCAAATTTTTTATATTAAGTTGTAGCATTCAAAGATATTTAGAATATTGAACGTCGCCTTCTAGCATGTTAGTAACAATTGAGTATTGAATATATAATATGAGTTTGTTGTGCACACACAAGGCAAGTATTAAATATTTAAGATGTTATTTTTATTACATATGATGTTTATAAGGAATTGAACATTACTGCTTTGTTGTGAACACACAAGGGCTGTAGTTTTCTCTTCACTTATATGGAAATGTTGGGTCTGACTTAACTTAAATCATTTTAGTTCGAATGTGCACACACTTGACCATTATGATTTAAGAGGCAAAATACAAGGAATTACATAGTTGATGTAATTGACAAAAGTTGTCTACCTATTTATTTATATATAGTTTGTTGTGCACACACAAGGCTATATACATTTGAAATGGGATCCTTATTCTCACTAGCATATCTTTAATTAGATATTGCCAAACTATATATATTGAGGGTAATATAGTTTGAAGAAAATAGTGGAAGATACCAATTTAAAACAAGACCTAATTTATTTTGGTAATTAATAAAAGAATGTATGCCAAAATGTTGTTAATTATAAATTCATTTACAAAATTTTACAATGTCTAAATTACTATCAACGTGAAGCATATTAGATGTTATTTAATTGGACCGTATTAAGCGGATTGGTTAAGAAATTGAGAAAGTTCTCATGGTGAAAAGCTATCTTAAGTCCTTAATACGCTTATCCCTCGCAATGGTTGCGCATAATGCCTCTGAGGAAGAGATTGCTACTTTTAGAAAGTGGCAAGATGATGCCTGATTGGCTCGATGCATCATGCTCGCATCCATGAGTAACGAGCTTGATGTGTCGTCGAAGATGAAACTATGGATGCTCCTACTATATTCCTGCACATCAAGTAGTTGATGGTGAGGAAAGTAGGGCTGATAGATATCAGATATCTAAGGAGCTCTTCCGATCTGGAATGACCAATGACACTACAGTGCAGATAAAAGTCCTTAACATTATCAATTTGATTGATCAATTAGGACAACAGGTTTTGTCTTGGATGGAGAGTTGAGCTAATATTTAATCTTGCACTCACTCCCGGACTCCTTTCACAATTGTTGTGAATTTTTCATATGAACAAGCTAGATATCAGCCTCGCTGATTTGCTTAGCATGTTGAAAAATATTGAGAGTTACTTTCCAACCAAGAAAGACCATGTCTTACTGGTAGGGGCCAAAGGATCTCCTAAAAGAAGAACGATTCAAAGAAGGTAAATAGAAAGGCAAAAATAAAGGATAATAAGAACAAAACTGATACGGATAGCAAATGAGTTTGCTTCCACTGCAATAAGCCTAGACACTTGAAAGAAAACTACAAGAAGCATCTTGTAGAGGCTAACCAGAAGAAGCTTAGTGAAGCTTCGGTTACAAATATAGTTTTTGTTCATGATTGAAATAAATTTTTCTTTAAGTCAAGGTTCTACTTGGATAATGGATACCGGCTTTAATTATCATAAATATAGATTTATGAAGGGACCAAGCATAAGTAGAGAGCTAAACAAAGGATAAGTAATCCTATGTCTGGTAAATAAAGCAAAGGTTCTTGCATTAGCCATAGGAACTTATAGTTTAGCAATGCTACTGAAGCAAATCTATTAAGTCAATACGTTGTTATTGTATTCCGATTACTTGTTAGAAACATTATTTCTATTTTGTTGTTGGACAATGAAATCTTTGGTATTATATTTAAAACAATTGTTGTTTTATTTATAATAATAATGTTTTGTATAGAACTGAAATATTACTTAATGGAGTTTGTGTACTTAACTTACGTAAAAATTATTTTGCAAATTGAACAAACTAGTATAAGAAAAGGAGATGATTATTCAAAAGGTTGAATGTGTGTATTTGCTTAAATACAATTGTGAATTATTTAAAAGGTTCAAAGAATTCAGAAATGAAACAAATTGGCAAAGTATTAGGATTCTTTGATCGTATCAAGGAAGGAATAATTGTGCAATGAGTTTCTAGATCATCTCAAATGGTTTTCTCACAATGGACGCCTCCTGATACACAATAATTGATTGATGTATCTGAAAGGAAAAATCGTACCTTATTGGACATGGTGTTGGGTAAAATCTATATACGCACAACACGCAAGTATACGTGGTCAACAAGTAATAAAGTGATAAGTTATAAACAATAATAGAACTTAAGAAACTTTCTTAGCTATAAACAAGTTAGAATGAATCAATCAAACGAGAATTTCAAATAACATTAGAGTTAAAGTTTGCTCGAATGAATTTTAGGAACAATTGACTTATTCAATAACAGTTAAGATAATAAGCTTGTCCAATCAAAAGAATAAAGTTACACAATATAGTAATAGAACTAACTCAACGAAAAAGTGTAGAGTTAGAAAAACTTTCTCAATGTAAAAAAGATAGGGTTTAGAAACTTGCCTCGAGCATAAGCTACAATATTAAACTCACGTTCACCAACACATTGGTTTTAGAACCACATTATATACTAGATATGCTAACATACCAAAACATGTACATTTCTAGCTAAACTTACCATTTTAGCACAAATCTTTCTTTACCATTTAAATTTCAGAAATTCCAAGTGTTTACTTCGCAACACTTACCTAACATTCATTGTATATACTAAGTTATCACATAATGCGTTAGAAATTTACTAATCATTTTTACCACTTTGAATTCACTAACCCCATTACACAACTTTGTTTTAGTCTTGTTGTTACATGTTGGAAACATTACCATAACCTTAAGCTAAGCTACAAAGAACGACCAAAGTCTGCAGAATTAACAGACTTCAGTGTTTGAAAATGGGCACTTTGCACTACCGCCATGCCGATTTATACTAGGATCTGGCGGCGGCATTATATCAAATTGGTGTTTCCTCAGCGCTAAGGGATCTTGTGGCCATGACACGCCAGAACTTAGTTTTGCAGAACAGACTTCGGCACTTTTCTTAAGCCAACTAACACGAATTTCACCCACCAAACAGTGATAATAACACGTAAAATAAATATACAACTATCATAAACATGATTGCTAACATATACAACCACTTAGCACAATTTAACAACCACTAAAACTATTTTAATTTCTCAATTTTCATGTTTTCATGAAAAACTCAATTTTCTTGACATTCATCCTAAAAATCATCACTGTGAATTCGATACATGACCAAATCATCTCATTCAAATTACGTTATGTTCGTATCTCAACAAACTAGCATAAACAAAACTCAATTAACATCTTAGCATGCAATTTGACCATCAAAATTGGTACTTACATACCTACATATGAAAACATAAACACTGACATCATTTCCTTTTACTGTTATCCGAAAATTAACATGCGATTTCCTTGTTTGACATAAACTCTAGCATTATAAACATATACAATTGCAATTACCAACTATATAAATCCACAATTCAACAATTGCTTATTACAGAACATGAGAAAATTCTTGCCGTCCAACACGAATACATATATATTATCACGATTATGAACATACCTTTTTATTGCTTGAGTAAAATTCTTGCTAAACACACTTTGAATTGGAGTGAAAATTCTAGACTCTCTCCAATTCTCTCCAATTAATTGTCCTTAATAAGATTAGGGAGCTTAATTAATTAAAGGAATTTAATTAATTAATTAATATCGTATTTTCTAATTAGATTAGAAGGGTTAACTGATATCTTTATAAGAGAAGTCTTATATCAGATATCAACATACATGATTCCAATTGTTGGAGAGTACGCTCTTTTTCTATAGAGATAGAAAAACTAGGGTTTAGCCAACCACCCATCTTCTTGAATCTTTCTTCTTCCTTGGTGGATCACCTCTAGAGGCCAAACACTTGGGTGGCTAACATTGATCAAAGGAAGGAACCAAACCCGGTGGATTCAAGTTGAACGCGAAAAAGATTGGAGGTGAACTTGTACCTGAGGAAGCTCGAATCTTCAAGGGTATGATTCTTGTTCTTCATATTTTTCATTTAATTAATAATTGTGGATAAATGATGATATGGGTATATGGTTTATAAAATTTTAAAACTCTAATTTTTCACGTTTTCGCATATTTTGTGCAATTTGATTGCGTTCATGAATATTACAAACCTAACAGTGGCATCAGAGCCAAACCTTTATGAGAATTATTAATTTTTTTTAATTTGATATGTATATTGATATGTGTTTAGAATAATTTAATTGGGCATAATTTATTGTATTAAATTTATTAAAAAATAATAATAATTCGCGAAAGCCGTGATTTCGCTGAGTCCATGCTTATTATTCCTTCGGTTTATATATATATATATATAATCTGGTTACACTATATCACCTGAAGCATGATATTAACGTTAATATTAAAGTAATCATTAGCATGTTATTTATGTATGATATAATCATTAACATATTATTCAAAAGTTATCAGGAGATCAGTTATTATTATTATTATTATTATTATTATTATTATTATTATTATTATTATTATTATTATTATTATTATTATTATTATTATTATATAATATTCTTAATTATTTTATAGTAAAATAAAAGTTTGTTTTAATCTTAAAATAAAAGGTTTATTTTAATCTTAAATTTGGATTTCATGCTATCTAATTGAAGTTGAAATTGGATTCCATATTTTCTTAAATAAAGGAATTTATTTAGATATGAAATAAGATTTCATATTATTCAAAATAAAGGAGTTTATTTGTGAATATGAAAGAGAATCAAGTATTTTCTTTAATAAAGAAGTTTATTTAGATATGAAATAATATTTTATATTATTCAAAATAAAGGAGTTTATTTGTGAATAGGAAAGAGAATTTGTATTTCCTTTAATAAAAGAATTGGATTCCATAATTAAATAAAATAAATGAGTTTATTTTGATTAAATATTTTGATTAAAATAAAATAGTTTATTTTATTCAAAATCTGATAAATTAAAATAAAAGAGATTTATTTTGATTTAAATTTGGATTAAAATAAAGGAGTTTATTTTGATTCAAAATTAAATTTTATACTAACTAAATTTGCCCATTAAATGATATCAATATATATATTGAATGTTTATTATTCATGAGATGAATGTTATTTATTGATGCATATGATGATGTGTATGATAATAAATGGGATTGATTATGGACTATTGACCAATGTGATTGGATTTTATTTTTGTTGATTGCATGAATGTATGGGTTTTATTAAATGGGGTCTGCATGTACCTCGCCTTCTCTAATTTTTCTTAATGTAAATTATATCTCCCTCCTATGTACTTCACCTTGATCACGATCAAGGTTTCTATTTATTTTAAATAGTTTTGTAATAGGAATAGTTAGAATTAATTTTGAAGAATTAGAGATCAAGGAACAAGGAGCTTGAAGACCCGCTTGTAATGGAGCCCGGATTTAAATGTAATAGTTATATTTAAATATTAATTCTTTCACCCCTAGGTTTGACCTTTTAAATATATATATTATATATTATGCAAACATGCTTCAAGGTTAATTAATATATTGGCGTATTTTATATATATATATATATATATATATATATATATATATATATATGTGTGTGTGTGTGTGTGTGTGTGTGTGTGTGTGTGTGTGTGTGTGTGTGCATGCTAAACAAGATGAGACAAATTAATAACAAATCTCCCAAATTTTTTATATTAAGTTGTAACATTCAAAGATATTTAGAATATTGAACGTCGCCTTCTAGCATGTTAGTAACAATTGAGTATTGAATATATAATATGAGTTTGTTGTGCACACACAAGGCAAGTATTAAATATTTAAGATGTTGTTTTTATTACATATGATGTTTATAAGGAATGAACATTATTTGCTTTGTTGTGAACACACAAGAAATAGTTTTCTCTTCACTTATATGGAAATGTTGGGTCTGACTTAACTTAAATCATTTTAGTTCGAATGTGCACACACTTGACCATTATGATTTAAGAGGCAAAATACAAGGAATTACATAGTTGATGTAATTGACAAAAGTTGTCTACCTATTTATTTATATATAGTTTGTTGTGCACACACAAGGCTATATACATTTGAAATGGGATCCTTATTCTCACTAGCATATCTTTAATTAGATATTGCCAAACTATATATATTGAGGGTAATATAGTTTGAAGAAAATAGTGGAAGATACCAATTTAAAACAAGACCTAATTTATTTTGGTAATTAATAAAAGAATGTATGCTAAAATGTTGTTAATTATAAATTCATTTACAAAATTTTACAATGTCTAAATTACTATCACTGTGAAGCATATTAGATGCTATTTAATTGGACCGTATTAAACGAATTGGTTAAGGAAATTGAGAAAAGTTCTCATGGCTGAAAAGCTATCTTATGTCCTTAATATGCCTATCCCTGCAATGGTTGCAGACAATGCCTCTGAGGAAGAGATTGCTACTTTTAGAAAGTGGCAAGATGATGCACAGTTGGCTCAATGCATCATGCTCGCATCCATAAGTAACGAGCTTGATGTCAAGATGAAGCTGTGGATGCTCTACTATATTCCTGCACATCAAGTAGTTGATGGTGAGGAAAGTAGGACTGATAGATATCAGATATCTAAGGAGCTCTTTCGATCTGGAATGACCAATGACACTACAGTACAGATAAAAGTCCTTAACATTATCAATTTGATTGATCAATTAGGACAACAGGTTTTGTCTTGGATGGAGAGTTGAGCTAATATTTAATCTTGCACTCACTCCCGGACTCCTTTCACAATTGTTGTGAATTTTTTATATGAACAAGCTAGATATCAGCCTCGCTGATTTGCTTAACATGTTGAAAAATATTGAGAGTTACTTTCCAACCAAGAAAGACCATGTCTTACTGGTAGGGGCCAAAGGATCTCCTAAAAGAAGAACGATTCAAAGAAGGTAAATAGAAAGGCAAAAATAAAGGATAATAAGAACAAAACTGATACGGATAGCAAATGAGTTTGCTTCCACTGCAATAAGCCTAGACACTTGAAAGAAAACTACAAGAAGCATCTTGTAGAGGCTAACCAGAAGAAGCTTAGTGAAGCTTCGGTTACAAATATAGTTTTTGTTCATGATTGAAATAAATTTTTCTTTAAGTCAAGGTTCTACTTGGATAATGGATACCGGCTTTAATTATCATAAATATAGATTTATGAAGGGACCAAGCATAAGTAGAGAGCTAAACAAAGGATAAGTAATCCTATGTCTGGTAAATAAAGCAAAGGTTGCTACATTAGCCATAGGAACTTATAGTTTAGCAATGCCTACGGGCAAATCTATTAAGTCAATACGTTGTTATTGTATTCCAGTACTTGTTAGAAACATTATTTCTATTTTGTTGTTGGACAATGAAATCTTTGGTATTATATTTAAAAACAATTGTTGTTTTATTTATAATAATAATGTTTTGTATAGAACTGAAATATTACTTAATGGAGTTTGTGTACTTAACTTACGTAAAAATTATTTTGCAAATTGAACAAACTAGTATAAGAAAAGGAGATGATTATTCAAAAGGTTGAATGTGTGTATTTGCTTAAATACAATTGTGAATTATTTAAAAGGTTCAAAGAATTCAGAAATGAAACAAATTGGCAAAGTATTAGGATTCTTTGATCGTATCAAGGAAGGAATAATTGTGCAATGAGTTTCTAGATCATCTCAAATGGTTTTCTCACAATGGACGCCTCCTGATACACAATAATTGATTGATGTATCTGAAAGGAAAAATCGTACCTTATTGGACATGGTGTTGGGTAAAATCTATATACACACAACACGCAAGTATACGTGGTCAACAAGTAATAAAGTGATAAGTTGAGTATCGTTCCCACAGAGAATTAGTTAATAAAAATCACCAAGTACTAACCCGTAACCAACTCAATCTTATTTAAACAAATGAATTTCAAATTATATAAATTAAACTACTATTAAATTCCACTAATTAAATTAAGACTATGGAGATTTAAGATCACAACTTCACTTATTGCTTCATTTAAGTTAACACACTTCTCATCAATTATTCTCTATCCCGAATTGTTAATCAAGAACACGAACGTAGTATTAACCACCTCTCGATGCACCAATACCGTATTAACGTCAATCCACAATCAAGATAGAAATCCGTTAAACACCTTAATCAACTAACCCACTATATCTCTATGTGAATTACAATTGAAGAAGGTTGAAGAATAAGTTCTCTATCCGATTACATGCGGCGTCAAGCATATCTCTACCTTAACACGAATCAAGTTTAAGCTACTAACAAAATCCTGAACACATGCTATATCAACTAGGTCTAGATTTGAATATCCTCTCTCGATTCCATCCAACTCCATAAACAATTGTTGATCAAGCAATTCATAAATTAAAGCTCAAATCAATATAGACAATCCTCACAATAGAACATAATAATTGATAGCAAAGCATATTAAAATAAACTACACAATAAGATCCATTGTAATCTCAAACAAAGAATTAGTTCATTGAATTAAAACTAAGAATCCACAATTGAAAACACATTAAAAGATAAGAATAAGAGTAAAGTAGAGAATTGAATCTGTTGTCAGCAAATCTCCATCTTCCTCAAGCTCCTGCTCTTGATCTTCAATGGTCTTCAAGTTGCTTCAATCTCCAAATCTAATTAGAACTAGTGTTTTGATCTAATTTACTCTAATCTAATGGAATGCTCTCTCCCAATCTCTCTTAATCTCCTAACATTCCCCCTAATCCTTGTTATTCCCCTCCTTTTATAAGCCTTTGTACATGTCTTTAAGTCCTCGTGGAAGTCCTTGAGTCAATTGGATCGAAACAATCCTTCCCGAACTCAAATTTGGCCAAAAACGTCTTTTCTACGCGTACCCTCGCCCCGGCGGGGGTTTAGGCTTGCACAAGGCCCGCCTCGGCGGGGGTCCTTACTATCTAGCAATTGCTATGCTTTGCGTGGTTTTATTATGAAAAAGCCCGCCCGTGGGGTACAATTCTGTCACAAACATCCTCGTAAAACGGCCATAACATTTGATCTAAGAGGAGTTACGGGGACTGCCACCTATCAAATCGAAGATATCGACGAGATCTACAACTTTCATTCTTTAAGGATTCAGAAATTCTGGCTGGATGAAGGTTGAAATTGAGCTGGAAGTGACTGCTATGCAAATGACCACCCAAAACCATGACGTTCGGCGTCCGTTAGTATAACGATCATAACTCTTGCATCCGAACTCTGATTGGAATGATTCAAAATGTTCCGAAAAGCTAAGACGATGCTCTACAATGTAAGCTAAGTTCCAAACCAAGAACATGAAGTAAACATAAAAACTCAAATGATGTTCGGTTTGTTTTTCTTTGCGTTTTCTTTGCTTTTCCTTACCAATAGTCGTTCACACCGCTCCCAAACGTATAACCTACAAAATAAACACAAAATGCATGAAAAGTAACTAAGACACATGAATATAAGCAACTAATTCAAGTAAAAGATACCGGATAAATGTATATAAAATCCACTTATCAAATACCCCCAAACTTAAACTATTGCTTGTCCCCAAGCAACACAACATAATGCAATGCAATGCAATGAAATGCAACTACTCTATATGCCTACGAATCCAGCAGTATTGATAGAATCAAATCTATTCACTCGGCCTTAGAGAAATCAAGTAAACATGATAATACATCATATCAAAACTCATCAGTAACTTCCTAATCAATCATCAAATCTTAGACTGTTATCACTAATATAGTGCGTGTGTGCTTTACAATAATGTTAACTGATATAAAATATAGTGCGTGTATCCTTGTGACGAACGAGAATTTGTAATTAATTTTAATATTTATTGAATTAAACAAATATTTTTCAATGATTTAATTATTAGATTAAATAATTAATTGACGCAATTGTGGTAGATTAATTTAATTATATGTGTTACATTTATTAAATTAATGTAGAGAGTTTTTATTATCAAAGTATGTGATTATGTGAGCTTATTGTATTAAAAGAAATATTTAATAAGCATATTGGTATTTTAATTAATTTAATTATTAATTAGAGAGTTAATAATTTGACATTATTAATTAATGAGGAAATTAATTATGTGACTATGTGAATTTATGAGAAGTTATTATATTTTATTTATATTAAATAAGATATTTGAAATGGGTGTGACATTAATTAAACTATATGATAAAGTTTTATTAAATGAAATGGTTTTTGAAACCTATTCTAGCTAGGCAAACATGGCACTAAAGGGAGTTGGGGCCAGTTAACCCATGACTGGGTAATTGACCACCAACGCGTCAGTTGTTATTATTTAGTTTACGTATTCTTTTATTTCATCTTCATTATTTGCCTAAGTCTAGAAATCATAACAGAGAGAAATACTGAGAAAAGAGTTGAGAAGTCGAGTTTGTTAAGAGGATTGTAAGAGTCATCTCGAGAAGGAATTCATCTTCCATTAATTATACACTTGGGTAATTCTCTCAACCCAATTTTCATTGTTACGTCCATTTAGTTTTTATAAAATGGCTTTCAAAGTTTTGGCTTAACATCCGTAATTGGGATAGGAGTAATGATTATGGATTTTGTTTGTGTTATGGCATATCAAATCGTATTTTATTATATATATTTTGTAAACCATATCATCGGTTTCATGAAATTACGTGCGTGTATGATTTCTACAAAATTACAGAGTATGGGTTTTGGCCTTATGGCCTTATACGTGATATTTTATGTATTGATCGATATTATCCCTAAATTTTACACTCGTATGTTGTTATGCATATTGATACGAAGAGACCAAAGTTTAAATGAACGGATTGATTGTTAAACGAATCCGTAGGGACAATTTTCATGTTTTATTTTCAAAACCTTCAAGAACATCGAGAACAAGTGGAAGTAAATGTGTTGATTTTGCAAATTATGTGTTGTAACTTGTTAAAAATCATGCTAGATGGGTTAAGTAATGATTATATATGTATTACAATGATTGGGTAAGTCTAAATTAGTAAAAAAATAACTAATTGGAAGTTATGGCCATATTCATGTATAATTTTACCTCAGATTGATTTTTGGCCTAATTTGGCCTTGTTATGTTCATGACTATGAGCTATGCAGTAAACCGAGAAAATGAGCTCAGGTAACCCATTTGCCATGCACGTTACTAAACTAAATTACCACTTACTTACCGGTCAAAAATAAATAAATAAATAAATAAATAATAAAAATAAAATTAAAAAAATAAATATTTGATGAAAATTATTATTAAAATATTTATAAAATAAATTAAATATTTTAATTGAGATATTTATGGAATAAAATAAATATTTGATGAAAATTATTATTAAAATATTTATAAAATAAATTAAATATTTTAATTGAGATATTTATGGAATAAAATAAATATTCGATGAAAATTAATATTAAAATATTTATAAAATAAATTAAATATTTTAATTGAGATATTATGGAATAAAATAAATATTCGATGAAAATTATTATTAAAATATTTATAAAATAAATTAAATATTTTAATTGAGATATTTATGGAATAAAATAAATATTCGATGAAAATTATTATTAAAATATTTATAAAATAAAGTAAATATTTTAATTAGGATATTTATGGAATAAAATAAATATTCGATGGAAATTATTATGAAATAATTTATTAGAGTGTAATAATATTAAGAGAATGAAAATATTCTAATTTAATTAAGTAATTAAATTAGAAGGGTAATGATTTGTTAAATAAAGTGGAGTTTATATTAAATAATTAAGTGAAAATATAACTAATGAATGTTGTGAATACATATGGTATGTGTGTAGGATTTGTGGTGAACGAAAGTAGTAATCGTTTAGCCTACGCACGAGGCAAGTTTCCTAACCCTACTTGTCATTATTGTTCAAGTTTATTAATTACCTCGAGTAAATTATCATTATTATTATTCATGTTCAAATGTTATATTAAAGATTGATTATCTTTTCAAAGCATGATTCGATTATACAATAATTGTCCTATTGTATACTTCCGAGATTATTATTCAATTTGAATATCATTATTATTGAACCTTATTAGACTAGTGAACCCTTATTGATTCGACTAGTCCATAGTTGATAAGCGTTCTAAATTTTTGAACCCTTGATGAATTGTCCAAACCAAACTTCCTTTGAGTGCGGACTCGAATGTCAAACCGAGATGAACAACCCCGCAAAGGATTTACTTATCGTTAGCGTTAAGATATTGTGCACATGATGGTACTAAAGGGTCGATCCCCTAGAACGAGTAGAAAGGTCCATAGTCTTATAGATCATTAAAGGTTTCAAGTATAACCCTTGATAACCTAGGACATAGTTCAAGGTCTTATGACCCTCAGAAATCTTTTGATTCTTGTTATTCATTCTTGATTCAAAAGTTGAGCTTTTATTTAGATGTCTTTGATTCACTAGCATGTTATTATACTATTATTTCATTGTTATACTTGTGGGCATTTGTGCTCACTCTTGCGTAATAATAACATTGCAGTTAAGAACGAAAGAACCGACGAACCTTCTACTAGTAAAGGCAAGGGCAAGGTTAACAAGTGATGAAGACTTGTTGTTTTATATGATGATGTATTTGTTTAAGACTTAAGTTAATGATGTTGTTTAAGACTTAATTGTTTATGATTCCGCACAAATGTTTAAGGTTAGAGTAACCTGGGATTGTATTTATTATGTAGTTGATGTAACACCATAAGGGGAGATTTATTATTATTTCTATCTATTGCATGGTTTGCATTTATTATGGGTAGATAGATAGATGATATTTGTACAGTGAACACCAAATCCCGTGGAATTGAAGTACCCGAATTTGGGGGTGTCACAATCCTTTCCATTCTCCTATAAATAGGATGCTTAGTTAGAATTGAAAACACACCAAAAATTCAGAGAATTCTTCTTCTATAATCTTGAGCGTATTTCTTTAGAGTTTTAAGAAGCTTTGAGCGTATAAAATAGTATAAGTTTTCTTCAAGATTATCCTCGTCCTACCAGTCGGAATACTCTTCTTTCTAAGGTAAGCTTTCGTATTCATGAAGAGAATTATTTTCTTTCAATACTCGTAAAAGCTGTTATTCCATTCTTTATTAATATGTTGGAATAATTTTTCTATGCGAAGTACCGCATACATGGTGAAATTCTTCTATTATTCCATTCTTTATTATTCTGTTGGAATAACCTGTCTGTGCGGTCTATCGCATGCTTGGTGAATTCTATTGTTATTCCATTCTTTATTATTCATTGGAATATCACATGTCATGCGGATTATGCATGACTTTGGTTTCATTCTTTATTATTACATTGGAATATCCTATATGCAAGGTTTCACGCATTTTACAGTTCCATTCTTTATTATTACGTTGGAATAACTTTTATGCATGCGGATTACGCACACCGTGAATTCTTCATTATTCCATTCTTTATTATTACATTGGAATAACTTTTATACCTATGTGGATTATTTGCATGCATGGTGAATGATCCTTCGTATTCATTCCTTATTAAATTGTGGAAATGATCTCTCACGTAGATTATCGCATTGCGAAAGTGAAAATCCATTTGCAGTTTCATATATTCTATTATACTCAGTTGGTTAAAGTTTTGGCTTCTATACTCCATGAAATTAGTAGAATATCCTGGATATTTGCGCTTCATCCAATATCTTTTCATAGAAATATTCTTCTGAGCATTCTTGAATTTTACTCCACAAAGAAGTATCATGTTGACAATTTGGACGTTATTGATTTTTGAATAAACTAAAATTTTAAATCTTTAAAATTTATCTTTGAACTTGTTTTATTGAATTATTTATGTCATTGTCATCATCCTCATGCTTATATTGTTATGAAAGTCATCTTTGGCTTACGTGCATAGATGAACTTGGTATGATTATGATCAGGGATTATTCGGTATAATCATGACCTGTAATGTTATAAATGATGTGGTAAAAGTCCTCAGTGGCCTGTAGTGCATTGATGGGCCGCTTTTTGGTATGATTATGACCAGGATTATTTGGTATAGTCATGACCATTGATGATTTAATGAATATCATTGGCTGTGAGTGTGTGGATAACTTCGATGATGTGGTTTATTTATTAAGTTGAGTCTTAGCGATAAAAATTGATGAAAACATTTTAAATCATTGAAGATAGTAGATATCATGCTCTACTCGACTCTTCTAATGGATTGCTTATTCCGCTGCAGTTAAACTTGATGTCTATTGTATTTTATCAGTTTAACATTGTTGAAGACTAATGATAATTTATTCTGCATTATCCTAGTCATAATATTTCTTACTGGGCTAGTTGAGCTCACCCTTTTGCTTTCATTGTTCTCTTCAAGAAATGAGAACGTAGCCGGGACTAGTCGGGGAACGGAGTGATGGTCCGAGATGGTGTATTAGTAGTCCTCACTATTCTATAAAATAGTGTGATAATAAATGTAATGAGGACTCTATTTGAGAGTGGATATTATGCAGAAAGCAACATTCTGCTTAAACTCTCAACTATGTTTTGTCGTATAGTACATGACGGTTGTATAATTAAGTTTGTATTTGTATTCTGTACCATGTATTTGGCGACTCAAGATGGGTGATGTATACTGTAAGACCCCGAATTTTATGAAATAAAAGTATTCAATTTTTCTTATAATTACAATTCAAAGAAATGGTTAAATTGATAGAAAGTTAAAGTTAAGGGTGATATATGAAATTTTTTCAAAAAATACATGCAAGTGGTTATAAAATATTCATTGTTGTTTGGGAATATTCGTTTGGTCGTGGAATATTCTTTACATTGGGAATATTCATAAGATTAAGTAGCCCAATTGTGGGCCCATAATGAGAATAACCGCTTGGATGAAAAAAAAAAAGACAAATTAAAGTTTTTATAAATAATCTACAGTAGTGGTTACTGTTAACAATTGTTGGAATACCCGTGAGTAAAGTAAAGTAATACTGCGTTGTTGCACAAGATGATTACCAGGTATTGCACCAATTATTGATTCTTACGTAAGAAGGCACTTTACTCAATAATTATTACGATAATTCTTGCTCAATATTTTATTTTTGATTCAATGATTCTTTGAGTTGATATTTTATAATTGTCACAACACGTATTTTTCATTATCGATCAATAATTTATATTATTTGAATAATATTATTAGATAACATTATTGGCAATGTCTAGAAAGTTCTGCATCTAAGGAGAGGTTTGGTCACCTAATTGCGCCGAGAAGGAGAAATTCTTATTGAAAGCCCTCTTTCTGAGAAGCGCACTCGGTTGTCAATATTGTGATTACATAATATTATTTGTGAATAATTAATTATTGATTCATACGATGAGGATGATTTTATGAGGATATAGATGGAGAAAATTTTTAATGTGACAATTGTTGAAAATTAATATTTTATCTTTTTCTGATAAAATAATTCAATTAAATGTATTATTTTAATAATATATTAATCATGATATTTTTACGATGAATGTGGGATATATGAGTATATGTGGAGGAGTATTTTGTTACCAAAAATATTTAAAGCATGTTTTATGTGTCGGTGGACCCCATTTCTTAACTGAAATTTGATTATAGCCTGTAAAATCACTCATTTATGGATTTCGGTCAATTTGTATTTGGAATTTAGAAAAACTTTCTTCTGTAAAGTTGTAGAGAATTGAATTTCCTATAAAAACTCGCGAGATTCGAATTTTCGGACAAAAGGGCTATTTATTATGAATTATTGAAGTTCCGAAGCTCCGAAATAATTGATTTTTGAAAGTTTAAAATATTTTTAATATGAAAAACGTTTTTTACATTTTGTTTCCCTCATTTAACATGTGTTAGGGGCTGAGTTCTGATGTTGAAAGCATACGTATGAAGTCTTGGAAAAAAAAATATAATATTATTATTTTAATAAATTTTTTGTTTTGGTGTTCTAAGCAATTTCCTATAAATAGGGTGCTTAGGTTATAATTGAAAATCACACCGTAAATCAAGTTTTCTCTCTATATTATCGAGCATATTCTTGTGAGTATTTTGAGTATACTTTGAGTATTGCTATATCTGGTGCAAGTTCGTTTCGGTATTTATTCCAAATCGTAATCTTGCTCTTTTTGAGGTAAGGGATAATAAGGGGATTTTAAAGGTTATTATTTCGAAATTCTTCTGAACCTTCAAAAATTCTGAAAACATTTGAAATGATAATTTGATGAGTTTTGTTGATTGTGTCCAAAAATGGCGATTTTTGAATGTATAGATTAAGAGTTATGAATTTTATGAGGAAAGACTATTTTAAAAGAAAACCCTTATAACTCCTTGTGGTTAATTCCAAAATTGATGAAACTTTTATTGGGAGTACATCTATATAATATCGAAGATATCGTGTAAATTTCAGAATTTTTGGATAAAAGTACAATTTATGATAAATGTTTAAATATTTGGTGGTTTTGGCCATGTGAAAATAGTAAATGACTTTTAAAAATTCTGAGAAAATATATGTTCAATATAGGACTATATTCTGCTAAATTCCAGAAAAGAAATTTTTGGAACAGATTTGTTATTTTCATGAAAATGCACTAGTTATGAGTAAATGAATTAAATATGTTATGTGAAGTAAGAAAATTAGAAAATAGGATTTTATGGCTTGAGAATCCTACACATGAGGTATATACTGATTTTTGATGAGGATTTTGGTTATTGGTGATGAAATCTTATGAGTTTGGCATTTTAGAATGATTAAATGCATTATTTAGTAAAGTGTAAACAATTAAAATAAATTGTTTATAAGCTTAAAAAATATTATTCTTTCAATATCATTATACCAAAATATTGGTATGGATTTTATTGTGGAATTTCTACCTTTTTGAGTCGGGTTTACTATTCATGAGATACTATTAATGAGTTACTATTCATGAGTTACTATTCATGACAAAATTGATTTCTTTTTCTAACCAAATTATAGTTGATTTATGAATATTACTCTGGAGATTAAAACTATATATTGATTATATTGATTTTATTATCATATATAACATTTTTATAACCCTGATGTTGAAATTCTCTTTTTCACTGGAGTGTAAAGATGGGTAGATTATTGGTAAGATCATGACTAGGGTTCTCTTTGGCCAGTAGTGAAAAGTTGAATTGTGACTGGTATGATCATGACCATTGAATTTATAATTGAATATCTTTACCTTAAGTACAAAGGTGAATTGATCAACATGATTATAATTATTGTTTATATAAATTCTGAAATGATTATATATTTCTTTGAGATATTAATATATTTGGCTTGTAATGCAAATATGAACTGTTGAGGAATATCTTTGGCCTGTAGTGCAAAGATGAATTGTTGATGAATATCTTTGGGTCGTAGTGCAAGATGACTGTTGTTGAATATCTTTGGCTGTGGTGCAAAGATGAATCTGTTGATGAATATCTTTGGCCCGTGGTGCAAAGATGAATTTATTAGTATGATTATGAGCAGAACTGTGATTTGGTATAACCATGATCTTTGATATTTCGGTAAAGACAAGTGATGAAAATTATCTTCGTCACGAATGAGAAAAGGAATTTAGAACAACAATTACGATTATGAGTTATACATGTGATTGTGGGCGAATTGTTGATTGATGTTACAGGGATAAAACATTGTTGGTGAACGTTTAACATGAAGAAGATAATAGACTTTATAGTCTATTTGACTCTTCTAATGGATTGCTCCCGCTGCAACTATGGTTGAATTTTTTTTATCATCTACCATATGTTCTAAATCTACGATTTATTATTGATGAAGGCTATTGATAATTTAATTATCTTTAGTCATGATATTTTTTATCGAAGTTAGTTGTGCTCACCCTTTTGCTTCACAATTTCTTTCGTGTAATAAAAGTGTAGTTTGGGTCGAAATTGGGAATAACAAGGAATAGAATGGTGGTCTATAGATGTTGAGGGTGAGGTGAATTTAACTTGGAAGGGTGTTTTGCCACTATCATACAAGATGTCTAATGACATACAACCTCGTGTCATCATAAGACGTGATTGTGCTCATCCACTTGCGAGAGTATATCTACCAAAGACTATCTATATGATCTTGGAGTCTATTTGAAATATAACCCTCAATTAGAGACAATTGGAGATAATGATATGTCAAGAGAAGACTCATCATTGGGAAGAATATGATAGTAATCTTCTCGTTTTTCTTTGGGGTCTATTAGGTCAACTAAGGATAATTTGTGGCCATATGATATCTACCATAACCTGTACGCATGGCCTCCCATGTACGAAGGTTTCCTTGAGCACTTCCCAAAGATTCTAATTTCTAAAATGCTTTTTGACTATACCTTTATGTAAGGTGTCATTGTGACGTACTTACTGATTGGTATATATTTGTATCCAAACTCACAAAGATATGTGTTGTTGTATTTTGCACGACAATTGTTGTAATAAAGTTGTAGTTATTTTCCGCATCATGTATTTTGACGACTCAGAATGGGTTGGATGGAATGGACCTATTTTGGGGGCGTTACATATACCTTTTTTGGGGGCGTCATAATTTGTATCAAAGCTTTGGGATATGATCCCTGGCTGAGATGTGAGACAAGAACTAGGAGGGGAGAGACGGGGAATTCCTTTGCTAGTATGACCTACCTAAGTTTATTTGGTATTTAATTGGTCGATCAAGGTATAGGGATAATATGTGATATGTTAATTAACCCTTGTTTTGTGACAGTTTTTGAAAATGGCATCTGAAAATGTTGAGATAAGCAATGGAGCACAAGAGACCGTTGAGTCTCCACAGATCAATAATCAGGATAATGTGCATCAGGAAGGCGACAATCCTCATGCAAACAACAACACTGACCAAATAATGAATGATGGAATGTTCAGAGGCTTTATGCAATTCATGCAATATCAGGCAAGAACGGCTCCTGTCCAAAATACAGGTGGAAACACTTGCAACTCTCGGACAGTCACCGCTAAGCAGTTCAAGGAGCTAGGACCACCAGAGTTTTTTTGGAAAGCCAGAACCACTTAAGTAGAGACGTGGATAAAGCAGATCACCAAGATATTTGATGTCTTGGAATGCTCAGAGGAGCAAAAGGTTCCATTTGCCACCTTTATGTTGCGTAAAGAAGCAGATCATTGGTGGGAATCTGTAAAACGTACCCAGCCTGACGCACTCAAGATATCTTGGGAGAAGTTCCAAGAGTTGTTCAACGACAAGTACTTTCCCGAAAGTATTCATCACATGAAGGAGGTAGAGTTTATCAGGTTGGAGCAAAACAATATGACTGTGTCGCAATACGAGGCTAAATTTACGGAGTTATCCCAGTTTGCATCTCATTTGGTCGATAATGAGGAGCAAATGACGCGAATGTTTCTAAGAGGTTTGAAACCCGACATACGTCAATACCTCATTTCTCACAAACTTTATTTATATTCAGATGTTGTGAATAGGGCTCAGTTATTGGAGCGTGATAATGAGTCAGCACAACTAAAAGGTAATGACCAAAGAACACGATAATAATCATACTGGGTGGCAACGACCATCTAACAATGATAACCATCGTGGGGAAATTAGCATACCAAGAATGGTAACCACTTGATTGGTAATCATGGCCAAGATAATAGAAGTAGAAATTTCAAGAAGAGAAGGTTCAATAATGATGGAAAGACAACAAAGACCAAAGACCCATTTCAAAGGAAGAAGAACGACCACCGGTCAGATGTTTCAAATGACAGAGGGACACATCCGTCCAAACCTGTGACGCAAAGATCCAAAGCGTGTTTCAATTGCGGAAGAGAAGGTCACCCAGCTCTTTGTCGTGTAGTGAAGTCAAGTCCAGCTGGGATAGTGATGCCAAAGGATGTCTTAGACAAGTCAAAGCCGGTAGTTTAAGTGCGAGCGTTTGTCGAGGAACTCGAACGAAGTTATCACGGGTTAGTTAATCATAAATTCTTGTGAAGTCTATACCTTATTAGATACCGGTTCTACCCATTCTTTTATCTCTCTTGCTTGCGCTCAACGTTTAAATTTGACTCCTGAGAAATTAGACTTTGACTTATCTGTTGAAACTCCGTTAGGAGAAACCTTCATTACCTCCACTGTTTATAAATCTTGTTTGATTCAAATCGACACTTTCACGTTACCTGTCGATCTTATCTGTTTGAAAATACTTGCCTTTGATGTGATTTTAGGAATCGATTGGTTAACTACTCATCATGCTTTTCGTAAGGTTGTTAGCTTTTATATTCCTAACCAACCTGTTATGCGAATTCAAACAACCAAACCACTAAAGTTAATCACTGTTATATCAAGCCATAAGTAAAGAGCCCCGAGCCTTTTGCTGGTAACTTCCTTGTGTGGAATGCACCGAAGCTAAACTTTCCGTAGGGGACGCTATGAATGACGGTGGCAAGTTGATAGGTATCAATGTGACGTGCTATCCAAGTCTTGGATAAGGGTCACAGTTTTGAATGATATTTCTATCGTTAATAAATTTCTTGACGTATTTCTGAAGACTTCTTGGCCTACCCCAGAGCGTGAAATCGAATTTTGTATTGACCCCAATACAAAACACATTTCTAAAAACCCTTAAATATTTCTTCAACTAAAACGAACGTAACATGCGCCAAAGACGTTGGCTCGAGCTGTTGAAGATTATGATAATACCATTTAATACCATTGTGGAAAAGCGAACGTGGTAGCTGACGCGTTGAGTAGAAGATCGTATGCGTTTACGAGTACGAATATACGAACCTACGTGAAGATAACGAATATATGATTAGAACCGACTTTAGTCGATAATGTTAAACCTACTAAAGCTACAGACCCGGAGCTGATGAATACGAAGAAGAAGTTTCAAGAGGGCTTTATTTTAAAAGCAAGAGTTGCTGAAGAGAGGAAATCTCAACCCTCAATTTAATTGGCCCATTTAAAATCCTCGATCAAGTAGGAACTGTGGCTTAAAGACTCATTTTACCGCCAAGTATGTCGCGTGTTTATAACGTTTTTCACATATCCATGTTACGTAAATATGTGAAAGACCCGAACCACATTATTGAGTTAGAACCAGACGAAATAGCGGAAGATTTAACGTATAAAGAGGTTCATGTTCAAATCTTGGATAAGAAGGAGCATATTCTACGCTCCAAGGTTATACCTCAAGTCAAAGTTTTGTGGAGAAACCAAGATGTTGAGGAAATGACCTGGGAGTTAGAATCTAAAATGAAATCAAGGTATCCTTACCTCTTCGACATACCATGTACGTACCCTAATTTTGATGGCGAAATTTCATAAGAAGGGGAGGTTGTAAGACCCCAACGTTTATGAATAAAGATGATTTTTCTATAAATATCATTTTTGAATATTATGGAATGAATTTGATATAATGTTATATATGTGGGTAATATTTATAAATTTTAAAAAGAACGCAAGTTGTTATATAATATTCGATTGGTCGGGGAATATTCATTTTAACAGGGAATATTCGTACAACGGTACAATCATTGGTGGACCCCACAACGGAATTATAGTCGGATTGAGAAAACGACAAAAATATTTTTATGAAAATAACGGCGGAAGTTTTACCGTTAAAACTGTTGAACTAATCGGTAGTAAAAGTACAATAATACGCGTGGTTGCATAGTAACACACGGTATTGATTATTGATGCTTACGTAAGAAGTCACTCAGTTTTGTTCAATTATTGCTACAGTAATTGTTGCATAGTATCTCACGTTATTTGATTCAATTATTGTCGATATTTTATATATTATTAAATCAATAATTGAGATAACAAAGTTATTAATATTATTATTTGCAATATTAACGATGTCTAGAAGTTCTGTCAAGGAGAGGGTTGGTCACCTAATTGGGCACCAATATGAAAAAATCCTTATTGGAAAGCCCCCTCTTTCCTGAGAATGACCTGGTCGATTAATAGTGTGAATTATAATAATGATGATGAATTTTGTTTTATTATTATTATAAATGTAATAAAATGAAAAGCTTTTATATAAAAATGAATACTTTTTATAAAGTTTTGTTTTATTAGATTATAAATAGAATATATTATATTTTATTATGCATAGTGTTTGCATAATGCCCGTGATAGTGTTTGCATAGTAAAATCTTTTTTATATATAAAATGTAATACTTTTATAAAGTTATTTATTTTATTAGATTTTAAATAATATATATATGTATATATATATATTATAAATAGAATATATTATATTTTATTACATAGTATCTTTTCCATTCTCCTATAAATAGGATGCTTAGTTAGAATTGAAAACACACTAGAAATTCAGAGAATTCTTCTTCTATAATCTTGAGTGTATTTCTTTAGAGTTTTAAGAAGCTTTGAGCGTAGAAAACAGTATAAGTTTTCTTCAAGATTATTCTCGCCCTACCAGTCGGAATACTCTTCTTTCTAAGGTAAGGGGTATTATTCTTTCGTATTCATGAAGAGAATTATTTTCTTTCAATACTCGTAAGAGATGTTATTCCATTTTTTATTATTATGTTGGAATAACTTTTCTATGCGAAGTACGGCATACATGGTGAAATTCTTTTGTTATTCAATTCTTTATTATTCTGTTGGAATAACCTGTTTGTGCGGTCTATCGCATGCCTGCTGAATTCTATTGTTATTCCATTCTTTATTATTTTGTTGGAATATCCTGTTTGTGCGGATTACGCATGTCCTGGTTCCATTCTTTATTATTACATTGGAATATCCGTCATGCAAGCGGTTTACGCATGACCGGTTCCATTCTTTATTATTCGCTGGAATAACTCGTATGTCATGCGGATTACGCATGCCCGGTGAATTCTTTTGTTATTCCATTCTTTATTATTACATTGGAATAACTTTGCCATGTGGATTACCGTATGCATGGTGAATGATCCTTCGTATTCATTTCTTATTAAATTGTGGAAATGATCTGTCTACGTAGATTACCGCATGGCGGACGAAAATCCATTTGCAGTTTCATATATTCTATTATACTCAGTTGGTTAAAGTTTTGGCTTCTATACTCCATGAAATTAGTAGAATATCCTGGATATTTGCGCTTCATCCAGTATCTTTCCATGGAAATATTCTTCTGAGCATTCTTGAATTTTACTCCACAAAGAAGTATCATGTTGACAATTTGGACGTTATTGATTTTTGGATAAACTAAAATTTTAAATCTTTAAAATTTATCCTTGAACTTGTTTTATTGAATTATTTATGTCATTGTCATCATCATCATGCTTATATTGTGATGAAAGTCATCTTTGGCTTACGTGCATATATGAACTTGGTATGATTATGACGAGGATTATTCGGTATAAATATGACCTATAATGTTATAAATTATGGTGGTAAAAGTCCTCAGTGGCCTGTAGTGCATTGATGGACAGTTTTTGGTATAATTATGACCAGGGATTATTCGGTATAGTCATGACCATTGATGATTTAATGAATATCCTTGGCCCGTGAGTCTTGTGGATGACTCGATGATGTGGTTTATTTATTAAAATTTGAGTCTCAATGATAAAAATTGATGAAAATATTTTAAATCATAGAAGATAGTAGATATCATGCTTTACTTGACTCTTCTAATGGATTGCTTATTCATTGCGCAGCTTAAACTTGATGTCTATTGTATTTTATCGGTTTAACATTGTTGAAGACTAATGATAATTTATTCGCATTATCTTAGTCATAATATTTCTTCTTGGGCTAGTTGAGCTCACCTTTTTTGCTTTCATTGTTCTCTTGTAAAATGAGAACGTAGTCGGGACTAGTCGGGGAACGGAGTGATGGTCCGAGATGGTGTATTAGTAGTCCTCACTATTCTATAAAATAATGTGACAATAAATGTAATGAGGACTCTATTTGAGAGTGGATATTGTCTAGAAGACAACATTCCTGTTTAAACTCTTAACTATGTTTTGTCGTATATTACACGACGGTTGTATAATTAAGTTTGTATTTGTATTATATACCATGTATTTGGCGACTCAAGATGGGTGATGTATACCTGTTTTGGGGGCGTCACAATATCAAAGGGTATGCTTGGGTATAATAAGTTGTACATGGAGATAATGTATGATCAATAAAGAATCTACCGCTTCTAGTAAAAGAAGAGAAATGTCCTATATGATTCGATAAATGACAACCCAAAGAGTCATTGGCAAAGCGTAATGAAATTAGAAAGGAGTTTCTAATTTGCATTATTTAGTGTTGTGCATTTAAGAGTCGAAATACATATAATTAAATAAAATAAGACTTGACAAGAATTCCATGTCTTATATTTAATTGGAATATTGTATGGTGGAAGGATTGAATTGTCACGGTAACTATTTACTCAAAGGTTCTTTTATGATTAATGTTGAAATCTATATTATCCGGAAAGTCGTTGATCGCTAGGAGAGGCTTATCCCTTGTAGAATAAATATTATTTATTTAAATAAATTAATAGTTTAATTTATTTATTTAAATAAAATTAGAATTGTTCTAATTGATTTATTCACAACCTATTTAATATGGAGAACCTAAAGAGTCACACCATAAAAGGAAGAATAATTATTTAAGAAATTAATGGCAAGATCGTAATAATAAGTTAAGTATATTTAATTTAATCTATGGTGATAGAATAAATTAAATAGCTTAATATTTATTATTTAATATTTTGTAAATATTAAATATAAATTAATAAGAGGAGTCTTATTATTATTATTTCTATTATTATTATTTAATTTCAAAAGGAGTTTGAGAATTAATTAATAAAAGTACTCTCATATATTTCTAATAAGATTAGGAGGTTAAATTAATTAAAAGAGTTTAATTAATTATCCCTAATAAGATTAGAGAGCTTAATTAATTAAAGGAATTTAATTAATTAAATAATATCCTATTTTCTAATTAGATTAGAAGGGTTAACTGATATCTTTATAAGAGGAGTCTTATATCAGATATCAACATACGTGATTCTAATTGTTGGAGAGTACGCTCTTTTTCTATAGAGATAGAAAAACTAGGGTTTAGCCAACCACCCATCTTCTTGAATCTTTCTTCTTCCTTGGTGGATCACCTCTAGAGGACAAACACTTAGGTGGTTAACATTGATCAAAGGAAGGAACCAAACCCGGTGGATTCAAGTTGAACGCGAAAAAGATTGGAGGTGAACTTGTACCTGAGGAAGCTTGAATCTTCAAGGGTATGATTCTTGTTCTTCATATTTTTTTCGTTTAATTAATAACTGTGCATAAAGGATGATCCAGGTATATGGTTTATAAAATTTTAAAACTCTAATTTTCCACGTTTTCGCTTATTTTGTGCAATTTGATTGTGTTCATGAATATTACAAACGTAACATCATTAAGCCTTGTTTGGCAAAACTAAATTAATCTCCTTTGACTTATTTTAATAACTCCTTAATAGCATAGTTTATGGTCACACTTTAATTAATTAAATTTTAATATTCAATTTAATTAATTCTAATAATAATTTATTAAATTAATTCACCACATAAATTAATGCAACAAAATTATAATTTTCTTTATAATTATTATTTTATTTAATCAACTAACACATCATTTTAATTACAAATTCACATTAAATATTATTACAATAATTCATTTAATCATTATAAACTCTCTAACTTAATTATTAAATAAAATGAGAATATTATCTCAAGATGATTAATTTTCTTAACTCATAAATTATTTAGTTAACAAATAAATAATCAAATCAAATCATCTTAAACAAATATTTATTCGATCAATAAACACATCAATTAAAATATTTATATAACTCAATAAATATTTGAATTACAATTTAAAATTATGGATTGTTACATCCTTCTTTCCTTACAAGGATTCTGTTTGTCCCCAGAATCACAACTCAAACAAATTATTCGTCACATAGGGCACTTGTATAATCTAACTTAACTATCTCTAAACAGGGTATATATTGATCATACATTACTACTATACTGGTAAACGAATAGAGTTTGATAACTAGCATGAATACTAATGTTGAAATACATGATCAATAACAGTAGAGTTTAAAAACTTATATAACATGAGTATAATTCGATAACTTACTTACACATGATTATTGCATAAGTAGATACAAAGAGTAAGGATACTTACCTGATCTACTGGTTACACAATTTAGTTTTATCTTTTATACTGAGACCTATCATTCATAAGATTATTCTTTTGATCAAAATAATTTATCATAGCACATAACCCTACTATTACAGTCATCATATAGCATAAACACATTATCACATAGTTATAGCAGTCATTCTAACATAAATAATTACTTATCAGGTCAATCTATATAAGTCCAAAATCAATTTTGATTCATTTCAGAAGTAATCGATTTACTTTTTATTGGATAATAATCGAGTTTATATTCACTTAAACTCTATTTTGTAACTTCAATACTTTATTAGATAATTAAAATCTTAATCATATTATTTTTCAAGGTATTATAATAATTTTTAAATAATTATTATAATTTATCATGATTTTACAAACACTGGAATCATTTTTAAATGATTTCAATAGAAAATAATTCTATTGTCATTAATATTTAAATAATATTAAAATATTAATAAAATACTTAACAAAATATCAAAGTTATATATAATAACTCAAAATATTTTTAAAATACTAATTTTCCCCTTTAAATGATTTTTAAAATATTTAAAATCATTTTTAAATAATTACCTTTAATTTTTAATTTTAATGTATTATTCATCAAAATATTAAAAGTCACTTATTATAACTTAAAATATTTTTAAATCATTTATATCATTTTTAAATGATTTTTAAATCAATAAAACCATTTTAAACCTTTTATTTAATATAATTATTAAATAAACCTATTATCATTAATATTGAATTATTAATGAAAATTACCTCAAAATATTAAAAGTCATGATTTATAACTTAAAATATTTTAAGACACCTTATTATCTTTTAAAATAATTTTTATTACATAAAAATCACTTTTAATCAATTTATTTAATACATTTATTAAATAAATTTAATACCATTAATATTCAAATAAATAGTAATATTAATGGAAAATATTTCAATTAATCAAAGTTTATTTTTATAACTTCAAATAATTTTTAAAACAAATTTTGTAATTTTTAGAAATTTATTTCTATTTTTAATGAATTTTTCGGAAATTAGAAAACTAAAATAATTAAATCTGTCGCTAAAGGCTATAGCGACGGTTTCTGTCGCGGTAGGTGTTCTTGAGGCTCAAGAACACTGACAATCAATTTCTAAGGTGCTTACTTTGACCGTTCATTACTCGCTGTACATGATGTTTCTTGGCAGGGTTTTGTAATGATTCTGTAGTATGGATGTAACACTACACGAATCATCAACTAACAGGGTCATATGGCAATATAAATGCAAGATCTGGAGGTCCAAAGTGACTGTCAGACTTCTTCGGGTTTTACGGTTACCTGTGAAACCCGCATGCTGGTTTTGATAGCTACTTTGTGCCTTAATTTCATCAAGTTTTGTGTGATGTTATGGTGTTCTAACAGTTCAGGATTATAGTCCGCATGTCAAGGTACAATTATCAATCATCAGGTCAACCTAACTACATCAAAATCATCAGATATAGTCCCATTCGAACCCATGTCGAAAATAACGTTCATCAGCTTTTTCGGGTTACCCGAAAAAATGTAGTTCGTGTCATTCCGTGCTAGTTTGACCATCGATTACTTTCATTCTGTTTGTTATCTAAGTGATATAGGAGCATGAATTTGTAATAAACATACAAGAGTATAATCTAAATACACTAACACAAACAAATATACAAACGCATGCAAGATCTGGGCTCATGAACAAGCTGTCAAATGCTGATAAAAATTTCTAGGTTACCCACACTAGTACAAAGTACTAAATAGACAACACTTAAACTACAACGTTTTTATAAAAAATATTGTGGTATTTTTTTTTATAATATTTTTTAATAAAACGTTGTAGATATATATAAAAAAACGTTATCTATTTAAAAGAGTATTTTTTTTATTTTAATTAGATAACTTTAAAAAAAAAAAAAAACGTTATGTATATAAAAAACACGGAGCTCTCAAATGAAAACTTAAAATTAAAAAAAACGGGACTGAGTATGCATCCTCGAGGGTTTAGAGAGAGGCTCCTCATTCTCTCTATAATTTTCCCCCCTCACCATCTGCCATCACCTCCTCCTCCACTTACTCATACGTTAACTCTCTTTGCTGCAACTTTTTCGTCTACTACAACAACTGCCCTAACAAACTCCGCCACCACCACCATGAATACACCGCCCATGCCTCTTTTTCTTCCTCAATCACTAACGGCACTACTTCCGAACGATACTCCCCCAAAACCCTAAACTTCACCACGATTCTAGTGCTACTTCTAGTAGCTTCACCCGTCGTTTCAATACTCGAGCCGAGTCCAATAATGGCGCCGAGCCTCGCCAGTATGATTTTGACCTCTTCACAATCGGCACTGGCAGCGGCGGTGTTAGGGCTTCCCGTTTTGCAGCCAATTTCGGCGCTTCGGTCGCCGTTTGTGATCTTCCTTTTGCCACCATTTCTTCGGAGATTACTTGAGGCGTCGGCGGAACGTAAGTTTTGAATTTCGTGGTTGTATGTTTATGTCTCGTGGGTTTATTTCACAGTAAATTTTACCCTCACAGAGATGCTTACTATTGTCAGAGTTGAAGATTTTAATTTGAACTTGACAAATGTATTAAAGGAGTAAAAATAGCCACTATTTGGAATTGTGTTCATTTTAAACCCTAAGTTGAATTCACTTGTAGTTTCAGTGTATCTGTACAACTACTATGGTTTTAGTTGTAGGACAATATTCAGTGGATAAATGCGGAAAAATATGATGATATTTTAATATATTTTAACTGCTGAGTTAAATGTGATATGAGCCATTAGAGTTTTTGAACTGAATTCCCTCTCCATTCACTTGTAGTGAAAAAACAAAAAATGTGCTGATTGCAGCTTCTTATATACACCTGAAGCACAGAGAACAAATTAAATATACAGCTGAACTTCCTACAGTTAATCCGAGAATTTTGCTTTCTGGTCCTGCAGATATGTGGTTCATTACTACTGTTGTTAATTGGAAACTGCATCTCCATTTGCTTGACTAATTATGGCTTTCATTCTTAATTTTTATACTTTGTTTTCAGGATCAGAGATATATCAGGAAATGTAGCAAAGGGGCTTGCTAGATACTATGGTGCCAAATTGCTTATATTTGATAACTATTCATTTTTGGGTGTAAGATAAATTCACCCAATGGACTAAATAATATCTTTTATATATAAATCTTGCATGAATGAATGATAATAGAAATATAATTTCTTACTAGTTCAAGTTGTTGTAGGGAGCTTTCTTGCACTTGGTTGTTAATATTATGATAAATACTCCTTTGTTTTTCAAAGATTGTCACTTTTTCCTGATTTCTGGCAAGTTAAGGTAGTAAATTTTTGTAATCAAAACTTTCGAATATGAAAAGAATTCTAACTTTACTCTTAACTCGCATAACATGTGCTTGTTCATAGCTACCAATATCTGGTAAGCTATTGATACTTTTTTCGTTGTCATTGTGACTAATTGTACGCTCTTGAACTTAATCTCAACAAATATTGAAATAACTTGCAGTGAAAGCATTTAGCCCCACAATTATCAATAGTGGGCGTGGTGCTGAATTTGAAGGTGCTGTTATCGCCTTGTTCCATCTGCTAATTACTAGGACAGACAAAGTTTGAGCTCTTCGGAAGCTTTCTACCGGCAGAATCTTCCGAATGTGACAAATATGCTTGCTACTATCCTGATCTTCCTCATTGTGATCTACTTCCAAGGTTTTCGTGTGGTTTTACCTGTTCGGTCAAAGAATGCTCGTAGACAACAGGGATCCTACCCAATAAAGCTATTCTACACTTCCAACATGCCTATAATTCTTCAATCTGCACTTGTATCCAACCTTTTTTTCATTTCTCAGGTACTGGTCCTTACATGTGTTGGTGTAGCTGAAGTATTTTACTTTCTCATGGTATATGAAATTGTATAATACCATTTGTTTATTTACAGTTGCTGTATAAGAAGTACAGTGGAAATTTCTTGGTAAATCTGTTGGACAAATGGCAAGAATCTGAATATTCAGGTCAATCAGTCCCGGTTGGTGGTCTTGCTTACTATGTTACTGCACCGTCAAGGTAATAAAACTCCTTATTTTTGCTTCCATTTTAGAAAAAAAAATTTGTTGGTATATTCCATTTTAGCAATTTGAATCAGGTCGTACACTTACTACTACAATATGGGCTCTTTGTTTCTTATTCTGGATAGTCTTAAAACTTGGTTTTCTCCTATCTATTGTATTACTGACTCCTAATTTTTTTCCTTCTAAAAATCTATGTGGTCATATATCAGCTTAGCAGATATGGCAGCCAATCCTTTCCATGCTCTTTTCTATATAGTGTTCATGCTATCAGCTTGTGCACTATTCTCCAAAACTTGGATTGAAGTATCTGGATCTTCTGCCAGAGATGTGGCTAAGCAACTTAAGGTATGCTTGGATGAGAACTTTATTTTGTCATCTCATTATACTTCTCATCATGTGTTCTGGTTTTGCACATTGTTGTCGTTCAACTATTTTAAATGTATACAAGATTACAAGTTTCTTCAAGAGAAGAAAGGTTTAAGAATTAAGGTATAATTGAGCTTATTTGACACTTTGTACAAGTTTCTTCATTAAGGTAGAATTGAGCTTAAGGTAGAACCGGTTGCAGGTTTGGTATGACCTGGTAGAATTTCTATGCTGCTGTGTACCAACTAATATACAATGAACCTTCTTGTGTGCTGACACTTTTTCATGGCTGTGTCTGATGTATTCTTCAGTTTAGTGCATAAACTCTTTTTAAAGATTTGGTAGAACTTATATTAACGATTGGATAATGACTTGTCTGACTTATTTTCTATGTGTTTTATAAAACGCTAATCCAGCGGCTAGAGTGAGTGTGAAGTTGGTTTCTGAAGCTGGTGCTGGAGTAATTGCTAGTGGAGTTGTAAAGGGGCACGTGGATCATGTGTTGATCTCTGGCCACGATGGAGGTACAGGGACTTCTCGATGGACTGGTATAAAGAGTGCTGGGTTACTATGGGAACTTGGTTTGGCGGAGACCCACCACACTCTTGTTGCTAATGACCTTCGTGGTCGAACAGTTCTCCAGACAGATGGTCTACTAAAAACTGGAAGAGATGTGGCTATTGCTGCACTTCTCGGAGCAGAGGAGTTTGGTTTCAGCACAGCTCTAATAACTCACCTGCACTTGCTTTATGTTGTAGGTGGTATGATGTCGTTAGTGGTCAAGTCCAAAACCGAAGATTCAGTAAAATGTGAAGTTGTTGATGGAGGAGAGCTCAAGTCGAGGCGACATCTAAATGTTCGAGGAAAAAGTGCTACACTGCCATCCATCACTGGTTATCTCCAAGCACTGACCATCTAATGACTTCAGTTTTATAAATGTTTTTGTCTTCCTACAACAGAGTGCTAACTGTTTGTTTTGCAAATGAACATAACTGCATCAAATGATGTGCAACAGAAAAGGACTGGGATGACATCAAGTTTGGAGTGGACAATAAAGTAGACTTCTATGCTGTTTCCTTTGTTAAAGATGCAGCAGTGGTGCATGAATTGAAGAATAATTTGAAAAGTAAGCTTACATGGATATTCTTAGAAATAATGGAATAAGGTTAATATCATGTTACATATAGATATATACTACTGCAGTTCTAATTTTATTGTCACTCTCTTATTGCCTTTGTAGGCTGTGGCGTGGATATACATGTTATTCCAAAAATAAGAGTGCAGACTCTATACATGTTATTCCAAATATAGTAGTAATTATATTGAAAAGTGAATTTGAGATGTATATATGGATAGTTTGATATGTATTTTGTGGATGTAGTAATTTGAAACTGTAAACGAACGATATTATTGGGATGTATTTTGAATGGTTGATATATTTTAGCTTTAAATTTAAATGAGAATTTAGACCTTTTAGCTATATATCATGCCATTAATAGATTGCAGGTGCACTGGTAATATAGGTGAACCATAACTTTTTTTTCCTTTTTTTTTTCAAGTCAATCTATAATATTTTAAAAATGTTGTGTAAATGTGTTTAAACGTTGTCTGATATATTAAATTATAACATTTTTAGCCAGAAAACGTTGTGGAATCATACCATCTACAACGTTTTCAAGCATCTGCTAATTTATGAAAAATAATACAACGTTTTTTTTCTTAAAAAATGTTATATAATGTGCTTAACTACAACGTTTTAAAAACATTCTGTAAGGGTGTCAAATAGATAACACTTTTAACCACGACGTTTTTCTGATTAAAATCACAACGTTTTTTTTGCGTTATCTATTTACTGTTTTGTAGTAGTGCCAGAAATTAGAAAGTCATGGTCGAGTAGGCTACTTTGACCATCCACTACTTACAATCTGTTGATTGTTTGAGTGATATAAAAGCATGGATGTAGAGTCTATCTAATAGGCTACAAACTAAATATAATAACATCTCCTAACATCTGACAGATATAAGCCTTAAAAAATCTTGTCAGACACTGGTATTGAGTTTCTGGGTTACCCAAAAACTTTTGGTCATGCTCGGTCAACTAGGTTTGACTAGGAATATCTTGTATTCTAAACATGATCTAAGCATGATTTCAAGTCCAGATCAAAGTCCTTATAGCAAACTACAAGTCTAAAACAGAAAATACACAAAATCATTAACAGAAAAGAATCTACAGCCTCTGACTTTTGCTTGTAAGGCACTTTGAGGCTATAGATCTATGACGTAACATCATAGATCATCAAATAACATCTTCTAACACTTATATAAACACATAAACACAAAATTTATCCTAACATGTAAGATCAAATAGGGCTAGGGTTTTATACCTCTCTCTTAAAGATGCTTTGATCTTGCTCTATACAACTAATCTTGGTGTTCTAGGAACTTGTTTAGGGACTGAATTACTTAGAAATTTCATGGGTTTGGGAGAGAGAAGAGTTGGTTGGTGATAGATAGCAAATGAGCCTTTTCTTTTTATTTTCTCTCTTTAAATCTATATACTTTGATGCATTGAACCTAATCTTGCAAGGTGGCAAAAGAGATAAGGATTTGGCTGAGATTTTAGGCACATGGGAGATCTTAGCATGGTGAGTCACAAAGATTTGCCACCACATTTACTTAAAACATAAGTAAAGGGTAATTTAGTCATTTTGCACACTAAAGGGTATTTTGGTCTTTTCCACTTAAATTTTAAGGGTAGTTTGGTAATTTCATATATTTCCCATAAATTTTAATTCTTAGGCTTGACTAATTACAATTAGGGTTTAAAAATTAAGTCTTAGGATTTCCCGATAATGAAATTAGGGTTTCACACTAAATAATTAGGGTTTCTACATCATCATTAGAATTTTTATATTCACTAACATATCTCCTTGATCACACATACTTGATTAATAATCAATCTTAGTTTTCTATTTGGGGGTTGAATTAGGATTTATCGGTTTAAACTTAGGGTTTTCTAATACCTACGCTTTATTTACGATCAACACCTAACAATACACACACATACAGTACATATATATCATATTGAAATATAATTATTATATACTAATATTCTCATTCCTTGTTCATAATCCATGAATTAGGGTTATGGACCATAACTGACTTAACTTTCATTATCAATCAACTTAAAATTTTAAATTGACTATTATGCTAAATCCATATCGTATATATTCAAAATATTATTACTGATAACTATAATCATAATAATTTATAAATTAAAAAAAAAAAATTATTCGTAAAAATATAGATATAATTATTCAAAAATTTCCGGGTCTTTATAGTTACAACTTATCTGATTCATACCTGACCCTTAACCATATACTGTACACACATATAATCACAATACCATATACACTTAACCATATACCTAGCTATCGGATAATCACTTACAACTTATACCATACATGTCCTTCACAAAAAAATTTAAATTCATACCTATTTTCAGTCTAGGTCTTATTATTCAACCTTTATTCAATCATTTAAGATTTTATAAATCCTATAAATTCTTGGGTTGTCACGGTTTAGGAATAGGAAACTTACTCAACTTAAAGTAGGTTTCAAAAACTTGCTCAATAAAATATTAGGGTTAGGGAACATGAGTAATTGTAATCAAGATAAGATAGGGAACTTGCATAATTATAAACAAAGTGGGATAAGGAACTTGCAAAATTTTAAATAAAGTAGGATAAGGAACTTGCCTCATGCGTCAGCTATTTAATTACCACACACGTTCACCAAATATCCTACATATATTGTTAGGATCATCACATTATTTAGACACATCAAAGTTTAATCACATCAACTTAAACACCATCTATGTTACATCCAATATTTTTGACTAAGGTCTGATCATTCTATTCATAAAGTCGGAACCTGAAAGCTAACTTGAAACAAAACATAATACTTAATACTTCAAGTTCTTATAAACTACAACTCCAAAACTTACCACATATTATTAGCTTATAGCTCATAACCATTAATTGTGTAATCTTCATATAATTTTAACTTTTAAAAACACATTTTTCATTGAACTATATTCGTCTAATAAAGTTACACCAACAATTACCAGAGTGTGCAACAAAAAAAAGTCCTCAGAACTCGGTCATACCCGTCTTGCGGGGGTATTGAATCTATTGGACACCAATGGCGGCACTAAATGAATCGAAAACACCACGCGGAGCTAAGCTTGATTGAGAATCGAACACTGCAGTTCCGCATCGCCTTTGTTCATCGACCCCAATTCACATAAATTTTGTCATTCAAACAACAAATTAAACACACCCAAAAGGTAAAAACTTCATATAAACATCACCAAGCATGATTACGTTGATTCTAAACAACAAAACAACCACAATAACCAAATTTAGACACTTTAACTCCATGTTCTTGCTAAAACTCCATTTTCAGACATCCTTAGCAAAATTAATCATCGTGAATTCGTTTCACAACCAAAATAGTCCGTTCAAATTACATTTTTTTCATTTATTCATGTATTTACATATTCAACAATCAATTTACAGATTATAATATGAATTGAACACTAATTTTAGTATCCAATAAGTCATATTCATATATATTATTACACTGCAAACTCACTGTAAATATAATTTCTTAATATTTATCATGTTTTCATGGATTAATCAACTCTAAATCATATACAAATTATATAAACAAATTAACATATACAACTCATATAATGAACAACTATTCATAAAAATCAATTAAAGAGAACTTTTAAACAAAACAAAACTAAAACCTTTAAAAACTAAAATTATACATTTGATTGCTTGTGTTTTGGTTAGCTAGAAGATAAGAGAGGCTTGTTAATCTTTCTTCTCCTTCTAAATGCTCAAACTCACAGAGAATTCTTCTCTAGAACTCTCTCTTTTCTCTCTGTTTCTTCTTCCCTCTCTCTATACTACGTAACTTATAATTGATATATAATATATAAAGTGATATAATAATATAATACGTAATATAAAAACTAATAAAACTTAATATCTCTTTTTTATTCTTTGTCAGTTATATTTTTTAAATTCAAAAGCCACTAAGGTTTGTTTGGCAAAAACTAAATTAAAATAAGAATTCAAAATCCTTAAGGCTTTGTTTGGTGAAACTAAATTAATCCCATTTTAATAACTCATTTATTATATAGTTAGTTATCACACTTTATTTAATTAAATTTTAATATTCAAATTCAATTAAATTAAAATTAACATCAACTTACTAAATCAAATTGCCACATAATTTATAATTTTCATTATAAATTATAATTTTATTTAATGAATTAGTAAATTTTAATTTAATTATTAAATTAAATTAGAACACTAGTATAATTATTCAACGATTCATTTAATCATTACCAACTCTCTAATTTAATTATTAAATTAAATTAGAATATCACCAATATATAATATGATGATTAGTTAACAAATCATTTAATTTAATTAACTCAATAAATTAAAATTTCAAACCACAACAAAACACCAATTGGCCAATTTTCTAAGGAGCCCAAACGAGACGTCATGGACTAATCACACTGTCACGGAAAGTGTCATGATTCTCGTGCCAAGACGACATACCTGTGGCACCCCCACAAGTGGTTATAGCTCAGGTATACCCTACGGTATATTCTAATAAAAATATCATGTCATAACACATGCCACATAATACCAACCAAAGGGTTCAATATGTACATGTTGAACCAAATCAAATCATAATCACAATGTCTCAAGAAGAAAGTAACAATATGTACCGCTTTACAATTATCAAAAATAAATACTAAACATGATAACCTAATTCAAAGAGTACAAATTCGAGTCATATGCATCAAATCCAAAATAGAACTATTATATGAATTTCACAAGAAATAATTATGTGAAATAATAACGAAATTCGAAACAAGGAACAAAAATGAACTAATTAAATTTCACAAGAGTATTGCTGAAGGAGTACAAAAATTCGTACCTGGATTAAATAATGTAATACATAAAAATTATTATACCAACATAATTCGTTAAACTCCTTCCATCCGAACTAATTAAAAAGATAAATAAATAAATAAATAATTTATCAGTTATATAAAAAGTGTTAAATTTTAAAACCAACAATATTCTTTCACTTTTATAATTATTTTAACTATCACGTTTAATTTGTAAATATGTACATTTCTAATGTGTATCTATAATTAATAAAATAATGTTCTTAGCATGATCTTAGTTACTGACTTGAATAACTTATCCAAATTACACGAAGGCATAAAACTAATTTACTTTACTATATATGTCTTCCTCTAAATTAACATAACTATAATTCTTATGTCCAGGTTATACTGCACGAAGAATATAGAGAATTTTTTTATAACTTTAGTAACAATCTCTATTAGAACAAAAGTCATAATGTATTGTGCCTTTACTGAAGCATGAGATAGCTCACGAAATTATTAGTTTTCATACAGATGCAAAATACCTTGTTGCAGAAAGTATTAGGAATCTAACTTTTTATAATACTATTAAACATACATTACCCTAACCATCTAACTTTTAAAGTATAACCAAAATAATCTTTATTTGAATACAAAAAGTTAGCATACTATGTAATTCAATGATCTAATTCATACCTTTGTCTCATTTGCTTTTATTGTCCCCGCTTCTCTCTTTCTTTTTCTCCCGGTTTGTATAGATATAGTGAAGTAATTTGGTTTTGTTTCTCTATTTATTTATTAAAATATCTTCTTCACTTTTAATTATAATAAGATTTAATATTACCCAAATACGAATTAAACCCACTTAGTTTTTGAGGCCCAATTTTACAAATTTAATTTATCCATCACTTATAAATACTTATTAGCTCAAATAAATAAAATGACTAATTTGACCAAAATAAAAGACAAAATCCAATAAAATATTTAAAATGTAAATTTAAATATTGTTTATTTATTATTTAATTATTTTTTTTTCTTGGTATTACATCATCTCCCCCTTAAAAAGGATTTCGTCCCCGAAATCAAAAGAAGAACAAATATTTACCTATCATCAAAGAGGTGGGGATACTCTTGCCGAATAGTCTCCTCCGCCTCCCAAGCAGCTTCGCTCTCCGGATGATTTTTTTTCCCACAAAACGTTAACAAATGGGATTCTTTTCCTCATAGCTTGCTTTTGACAATCTAAAATTGCTTCCGTTTCTTCCTTCTTTAAAATTGTAGAGGACGAAAAACTAAAGAAACATGCTTTGGACTCACTCAATTCTGACATCGGATGAATTAAATATGATTTTTCTAATGGACTGCAGCGCGTACAAGCAGGCTTATGTCAAGCAAATCACTGCTGAAAATAAAATATCCATTTTGGGATTATTAGAAACTAGAGTTAAAGTGCATAAAGCCTCTCGGATCTCTAGAAATATTTGCCCCCACTGGAACTGGGCTTTTAACTATGATTTCCACAACAATGGCAGAATCTGGGTTGGATATAATCCAACCATTTGGAATCTGGATATCTTTTTTGTTTCCTCCCAGGTAATTCATTGCAAGGTGCAATCTATTGCCTCTCATAATTCTACTTTTTTGGTCTCCTTTGTTTATGGTTTGAATTCTTATGTGGAGAGAAGAGCTCTCTGGAGTGACTTACTACCTCTTTCCCCTATGGGTAGCTGGTGCCTTTTGGGCGATTTCAATGTCATAAAAAATCTATGTGAAACCAATCAAGATGATTTGTGGGATATTGGTATGGGGGAATTCAGGGACTGCATTCTTTCAATTGGGGTTGATGATGTTCGTGGTATTGGGCCTCTATACAACTAGGCCTGTGCACAAGAAGCTAGACAGAGTTCTGGGAAATTCTGATTGGTTTTCCAACTTCTCTCACTCCCTTGTTACCTATGCCCCTAGAGGACTTTTTGACCACTCGTTGATCTTGCTTAACACTGGAGTTCAGGCCTGCCAGTCTAGAAGACAATTCCAATTCTTCAATCATATGTTACTCCTTGATGGCTTCAAAGATTGTGTCTCCAATGCCTGGAATACCACTGTCTATGGAAACCCCTTCTACGTGTACACTGAAAAACTAAAAAGAACAAAAAGGCCCTTATCTCTCTCAATAGTGCTGCTGGGAACCTAACCTCTTCGGTCAAACTTGCTGAGGATGAACTTCACCTTGTCCAGTCCTTGCTCCATGATAGGCCTCTAGATATTGAGCTTCTGGAAAAGGAAAAATGTTGCTCTCAACTTCTCTGGGCGGCAATGAAGAGGGAGGAAGTTCTCCTCCAACAAAAATCAAGGGCTACTTGGCTGGCTTTGGGGGATAGGAACTCTGGTTTCTTTGCAAACATGATGAAAAGTAGGTGGAACACCAACAAATTTTTTTACCCTTGTTTATGGCCAAGAGGAAGTAGAGTCATTAGCTATTGACTATTTCTAATCTTTGTTCAGCTCTTCAAATGAAACACCTTACGAGGGGTTCGAGAATTTTGGCCTCTCCCCCCATAACAAGGTAAGCTCCGATCAAGCATTAATGCTTGCTGCACCAATTTCTGATATGGAAATGTATAAAGTTCTACATTCTATGAAACGGAACAAAAGTCCGGGGCCGGACGACTTTAATGTGAACTTCTTCATCAATTGCTGGGATATTGTGGGCAATGACTTTACTCAAGCTGTTAAATACTTCTTCTCTTCAGGAAGGCTGACCTTCCTAAATGCTCCAACCCCAATTCCATGGCTGATTTCAGGCCCATTTCATGCTGTAACACATTCTACAAATGTATTGCAAAGATCCTTTCCAACAGATTGAAGGATGTGTTTCCTTCTATTGTTGACAAAGCACAGTCTGCTTTTGTTAGGGGCCGAAACATAAGTGATAACATCCTCCTTGCCCAAGAGCTTTTCAGAGGCTACCACAGATCCTCTGGCCCCTCGAGATGCGCACTTAAGATTGATTTAAAGAAAGCTTTTTGACACGGTCAGATGGGATTTTCTCTTCGACACTCTTTTAGCCTTCGAGTTCCCTCCCTCCTTCGTTGGCTTGGTCAAGGCTTGTGTTTCTTCTGCAATGTTCTCAATTAAGATCAATGGCACACTTGCTGGGTTCTTTGCTAGTTCTCGAGGGCTAAGACAAGGCGACCCACTCTCTCCTTTCCTATTTGTACTAGTGATGGAGATGTTATCCCTGAAACTCAACAAAGAGACCTCTGATTCTAAATTTATATACCACTGGAAAACAAAAGAATGCAGGCTAACCCATTTACTTTTCACAGATGATATTCTCATTTTCAGTCATGCATGTGTGCAATCCATCTCCATTATCAATTCCTGCATCCAATCATTCTCTCTTTATTCTGGTCTGATTCCTAACACCCACAAAAGCCGCTGCTATTTCGCCAATCTGGACCATGCCACCACTCGGGACATCTCATCACTTCTTAGCTTCCCAACTGGTACTCTCCCATCAAAATTCCTTGGGGTCCCTCTTCTATCCACTAAACTCTCGCACTCTGACTGTGTCCCATTAATCCATAGGATTACTAACCGAGCTTCTTCTTAGACCACAAAGGTTCTATCCTACTCAGGCAGGCTCCAACTTATCAAATCGATCTTCTTCTCCATACAAGCTTACTGGAGCAACCAATTTTTTCTTCCCAAAGCAGTTACACGGGACCTTCAGTCCATCCTCTCCATGTTTCTTTGGCGAGACTCCTCCTTGGGCAAATATGGTGCCAAAGTGGCTTGGTCCAGCATCTCCTTACCCAGTACTGAGGGCAGGCTGGGTATAAAGAGCCTATTGGATTGGAACAAAGCACTCATCATGCTCCATCTTGTGCACATCCTCCAAGCTAACCCCTCTTCCTTATGGGCCACTTGGATTCAAAAAACTATTCTCAAAAATAGATCGTTTTGGCAGATCCCTATACCACAGGATTGCTCTTGGATTTGGAGACAGGTACTCAAGTTCAGACCCTTAGGCCTTCAACATCTGCACTACTTGGTTGGTAATGGGCAATCCTTTAATTTATGGTATGATCCTTGGGTGAATGGGGTGGCTGTCAATCCCAATTCCAGTCTCCTCTCCCACTCGGTTATACCTCCTAATGCCAAAGTGAGTAGCATTATTTTGGGGTCATCCTTGGGGTCATCTTGGATCATGCGATCAAGTAACCATCATGAGGTCATTATGCTTCGGCGCCAACTGGAGCTTCTTCCTCCTCCCACTCTTGGGTGTGATAGAATTTTTTGGGGTACTTGGGATATAAACTCTGTCAAAGTTAAACACATCTGGGCTTCCATTCGTGCTCGACAAAATACTGTTCAATGGAGTTTTATCCCTTGGAACAAGCTTCATGTCCCTCGGTACTCCTTCTTACTTTGGCTAGGCATTCTTAAGAAACTGCCCACCAATGATAGGACTAAGCACTACTCTGGTAGAACTTGGGATTGTCCTCTATGCTCACAACATCCCGAAACCTTTGCCCATCTCTTCTTTGATTGTGCTTACTCCACCTCAATCATCAGATTAGCTCTCACTTTAGGCAACTGGAACAAAGTCCCACACTCTTGGGATGACCTTATGGCATATCTCATTTCCTTCCAAGGCACTACGCTCTCTCGGAACATCCTATGCCTTAGTGTAGCTATTTCCTTCTATAAAGTTTGGGAAGCTCGAAACAAAAAGATTCATGGGACTTCCCTCACTCCCCCAGCAAACCTCGCAAAGGACGTCATCCATCTCATTAAATCACGACTATCTACTTACAGATCTTTTCTAAAGGCCACCACTTATCAATACTATTGTAACTGGCTATTGTAGTCAGCTTAGTTTAAAGTTTAAGTTCATTTTTCATGCTTGTGTATTGGCTATTGTGGTGAGGTGCTGGGTTTGCCTTTGTGGTATGGTTGGGCGAGCGTGGTTGTGGGGAGGGACTGGGCGAGGGTCTGGGCGAGGTGGTTGGGCTACGTTCAGGTGGCTGGTTCAGGTGGCGAGGTGCTGGTGCTGGTGCTGGTACTTGGGGGCGAGGTGCTGGTACTTGGGGGCGAGGTGTGCGGGTGCTGGTATGGATTGGGCGAGGAGGTTTTTGGCGAGGTGAGGCGGTGAGGTGCTGATCTCGTGGGGGGTTGTGATTATTAGGTGCTAGTGATTAGGTGATTATTAGGTGCTAGTGGTGAGCTGCTGGTCATGTGGTGCTGCAATTTGGGGACCATGTGATGCTGATCTCATGACCTGGTCAGTACCACCGTGACCACTTGCTGATTTTCTAAATTGGCTGATGTGGGGTCCCACTTGGCTAATTTTCTAAATGGGCTGATGTCTAGTCCCCTCCCTTTTTGCTGAATTGTTTTAATTATTCATATTATTCCCTGCTTGCGTGGACTATGTTTATACTGCTTATGCTTTTTGCTCTCGTGGGATGGGTTGCTCAACTGGTGGGCTCTCTTGGTTCCCCTGCTCGGGCTGCGTGTTTTGTTTCTTATTGTTATTTAAGTGTTCAATTTTCCTAACATCAGGATGTAAGGAATATACTATTAGGTTATGTCAAATGTTTTCTAGGCTCTCTAGGTGGTTTTGTTCTCTCAAGAGAAGAGAGAAGAGGACTATGCTATAATCTTCATTGTAATATTTAAAGTTTTTGCATTTTAATATACAAACAAATTTAGCAATATATATATATATATATATATATATATATATATATGAAATCAATAGAGTTACCAAAACCCTAATGAACTCCACAATATTAATTTAATCAATTATTTAATTATCTACTAAAAGAATTTAACTTTCCAAACGAAACAAGGAAGAACAAAAATAATAATAACTTACCTTTTTTCAATTCAATTACACTTTATAAAATAAAATCAATTAATAACTCTTAACAAAAATTTTGTTATTACATTTTTCGCTCTATAAAAATAATTTCTTTCTTGGAATTCAAATAAGATATAAAATGTTTTATTTTTATTTAAATGGAATAATTATTAATGAACTTTAGTTAAGACGTAGCTCCATCATTTGTAACGATTATGTCTGGTAAGTCCATCGGTCCACGCAATTATCTATGTACTTGTAAAAGATTTGTCAGCTGCCATGTCAAGCCTTGGTAAGGTTCTTCACGTTACATCAAATTAAATCACATGATCCACCGTTGGTGCGGGCCCCCATTAATATCTTTGAGTTTCATTCTTGCAAACATAATCTTCGGAACATAATTCGAAAGCATAAATATTTCTCTTCATCTAAATACGATTCGAATACCCAAATTTTTTTTAAATTTTTTTAAATTTGAAAAATATTTATGTTCCATACATGATTAGGATCTAAAAAATTATTATATTTATTTTACATAAATCCATTCAAAATTTCAATGATGCCAAATAAACAAAACAACTCAAATTATATCATCAACTCTCACTAAGTCCTCAAGAGCTTCAAAAATATCATAACCTCAAATCGAATTAGTTCTCAAATATTATTACACCAAAGAATATACTACTAAGATTTCTTCATCACCATACCAAACTCCAAATCATATATCCTACTGTCGACGTCGGGATTTTTATTTGTCCCTTTCTGTTCTTGTCTTTTGGTGTTCTCATGTTAGGTGAGATTTGTTTGAAAAAATAAGTTGAAGTGCGACATGTATATGTCTACGATTGGACTGTAAGAGTCACCAGTTGATATTTATAAATGGTTGCACCAACTCAACCGAGAAAAAGTTTGCACAACTGAGAAGGGAAGGTGTTAGGCACCCCCCGACACCGCCACTATTTAATTTAAACTTTTATTTGAATGTGTGTGTAGGTCAATGTGAAATTATCTGGAAGTAGTGCTAAGCCTCGTTTGCACCTATATATAAAGGGTTTGAATTTTTATATAAAAGTTCAATTTTAACGAGATATGGTAGTGATGTTTTGTAAAACAGGTTGTTCAAACCCTTGTGCTCTATTTAATTGAGGTCTTTGATATTTCCATTTTATTATATGTTCGGCTTGTTTGCTTTTATTATTTTCGAGATGCGAAACATCTTTGAGAAAATAAGATACATAGCAGCGCCGAACTCTTTGTGGGCATGAGAGCCATATAAGGATATTCAAACACCGTGAATAATTTATAAGCTGGTTGCAGCTGGAAATGTCAATCACGGGAACTGAATCTGTGATCACATGATTTCTAGGCTCACAAGATAAAGCAATATATGCAAAAGCTGTAAACAGTTATATATATATATAAACTGTATATATATATATATATATATATATATATATATATATAATGAACAATCAACTGGCACGAAGTGAACTCCAGGCAGGACGTGAATATAAATATATATATGTATATATATATATAAAGTGTAAAAAGGCCAATGTAGTAATATCCGAATGAAAGCCAAATGTAAATGTAAATATATATGTGTGTGTATATATATATATATATATATATATATATATATATGTGTGTGTGTGTGTGTGTGTGTGTGTGTGTGTGTGTGTGTGTGTGTGTGTGTGTGTGTGTGTGTGTGTGTGTGTGTGTGTGTATAAGAGCAGTAAAAGCTAGAGATCAATGATCCGGGTATACACACATAACACGACTCTCAATGTGAATAACTGTGTGTGAATGAAAGTGGAGAAAGGCTTTAAGAAATCTGATACGTCTTACAGTGGGCTGCCAAGAAGACTTCAGATAGCTTTAAATAAATGAATACTCGGTTTCCACCGATAAAATATAGCAAAACACAAGCTCACAGGTGTTTGGAAAGAGAAAACACTCAATGTACAGAGTAAAATGGACAGGTTTCCCTCTCCTTTATCTCCTATAAGTGTGTATGGAGTGAAATGGACAGGGCTTCCTCGCCTTTTCTCTTCTTAAACTGGCCACCCCAAGCCCTCTATTTATAGAGGGGGGAGTCGCGGGTGTACCTGCAGCAGCCAAAGGTCCACCTACGAGTACCCGGGGTGCCCTGGGCTCCGTGGGCCCTGCCATCTCAAAGTACGTGCATGCATGCAACATGTTGTCCTCTCGAACCTTCATAACTTTCAATCCGGGCATCCGATTGAGGCGTATAATACCTTTCTAAAATGCTATTGTTGAGAGCTACACAATGACATGGGATAATAGGTTTTATGAAGCCGGGAAGATGGGTCCATGACCAGATCATCAAGTCTGCAAATTCTATCCAGTGTATTGTCTTGTGTAGTAGTCACTCGGGATTTGAGCGATTGTTCTTGTAGGACACTTCTGTGTAGAATGTGGGTTGAATTATTGTTGAGATGGCGAGAATGTGGGATCGAGGTGGCAAAATGATGATTTTTCCCCTCACAAGGGTTATCTTTGGCTCTGGGCTGATTTTGCAGTCGTTGCTCAGGGTTATCTCTTAGATTGGGTTACTGTGAGTACTAAATGTCCTTAGGGTTATCTCTGAGGTGTGCCTGACCTCCTAGGGTTATCTCTGGGGTTGAAATTGAGTGCCTCAGGGTTTTCTCCAAGGTTGAAGCTAATTTATGGGGATTAAAACGGACTTTTTAGGGGTTATCTCTAGAACTGTGACTGCATTCCTCGGGGTTATCTCCGAGACTAGAACTGAGTGCCTCGGGGTTGTCTCAGAGATAGAAAATTGAGTATCCCAGGGTTGTCTCCGGGATGGGGCTGTTTTGACTTCTAGGGTTATCTCCGGAAAATGATTTTGCCCTCCTTCAAGGTTAGTAACAGGAATGCAAAATTTTGAGTGTCTACAGATGCCCCTCTTTATCATATTCATGCAATGTAATGGCATGGATAGGATCAAGAATATTAGACACTTGAAATGTGACAAGATAATCATGATGCAAGGTAATGCAACATGATGTAAATGTATGATGAATGTGGTTTGTTGGACCGTTTTCCAATGAGATGTGATGACTGTATGCTCCAATGACTTCTGATGGGGACTGGAATTATCACTAATGACCTTGACGAACTACTTGGATGTCTACTCCAAAGCTCTCAAGAACTTCTAGGATGTTGACATTAGGGTTATCACCAAAGTCCTTAATCCTTATTACAGACTTCCCACTGAGGATGCACCTCTTATGTACGAGAAACCCTAGTTTGTATTGCCAGGTCCTTCCAATGCTTTGTCAGAATTACTACCAATAGTCTGGGATGTCAGGGTTGCCTGACTCTCACTGAAATGTACTTCAACGGATACCATCATCAGATCATTTCTGAGGCTTCACTGGGTTTAATTGCCAATGGCTGGTAATGTCAAGGCTGCTTGACCTTCGTTGAAATGTGCATCAATGGTTGATATCATCGGATGGCTTCCGATGCTTCGCTGAATTTACTTGCCAACGGTTGAATTATGTTAAGGTTGCTTGACCTTCGCTGAAATGTACTTCAACGGCTGATATCATCGGATGGGTTCTGATGCTTCACTGGATTTACTTGCCAACGGCTGAATAATGTCAAGGTTGCTTGACCTTCATTGAAATGTGATTCAACAGCTGAGATTATCAGATGGCTTTTGATACTTCACTCGATTTACTGGCCAACGGCTGGACTAACGTCAAGGTTGTTTGACCTTCGTTGAAAATGTGCTTCAACGACTGAGATCATTGGATGGCTTCTGATGCTTCATTGGATTTACTTGCCAACGGTTGAATAATGTCAATGTTGCTTGACCTTCGCTAAAATGTGCTTCAACGACTGAGATTGTATGAAGCATCCACCGGGGATAGGTTTTTGGAGTTATAACCCCAAACTGACGGCATCGGACCTTCGTGAGGTATTGTCGAGTGTAGTTTATAAAAGTTGTGATCATCGATGTTGTGAACCCTATGTCTGAGAAAATACCAATGAGTGATATGTAGACCCGCAGTGTGGTCTTTGAAAATTAGGATTTTTGGCTTTTCCGCTCAATCGCATAACGTCTTTTTTCTTGATTTGACTTTTTCAACTTGTGCGACCTCCTTTGCAACTCAAATTGGACCGAGCTAGAGGGGTGGGACCAACTTAGGGCAAGCACAGGTACACCTGCGGCATTCATAAATACACCTGCGATAATTCGTGGGTGTATTTGTTGGCCATTTCCCTTTAACAAGTCATTTTCAAGTTCGTCACGAGAGAATCGAGAGTTCTTGATTCTTGAGTTCGGCTTCGCTTCTCGCAAAATCATCCATTGTCAAGCATTCCACACTATCCTGGTAACGTTTGCATGTCCTATTTTCCAATTTTTGTCCGTTGGAAAATGAGTTATCACATGAAATACCTCTAGACACATAGTAGTGAATATGGATGCTCATATGAATTGATAAAAAATATTTAACATAGTAAATGTTAGTATTTAACCATGCTGAACATATTGATGTGAAAAATTAGACTTTTGAAACAGTCAAATTGGTACCTTTTTTGCTATTTCTTATCCTATTTGAGGATAAATGAGCAAAGGTTGTAAAACAAAGTAATCTCAATAATTGAACTACCCTTACAGATTTATGAATTTGATGTAAGTATGTATATAGGATGTTTATGACTATGGATTGGTGTGCTACTGAATGGCCACCTAGTCATGCCTACGTGCATGTGGATAGTCCTTTTTACAAAGGAGACTCTGACAAAACTTTCCAAGAGCCTAGGCATTGGGTAGACATGCATTTTTAACTCCACCGTACGCGTATGTCAAAGTAATGCATGCATACATATAGTCATAAAATCCATTTGAAAAGCTTTAGGTTAGAATTTACCACACCCTTTCTGAGGTGATTTGGAGACTTGTGTATAGATATATGGATCCGGATCAGCTGAGTAATTGTTGCAGGACCACTTTAGGTGTGAGGAGGAGGGCTTCAGATGTGCCTCGACCTCGTTCAGTCAGACAGCCTCGTCGGTTGGTAGAGGCGGTGATTCGTCCTATCCGGGTTGAGGTACCAGATGTCGAGTATGAGGAGGAGGATGTACTAGTTGCGGCTCCCGCTCCTACTACTCATACTCCACACAGGGATCTTCCAGGCATTAATGTGATGATTCCAGAGCTTCTAGATGATTTAAGTCGTCACCCCTCAGTCTATTTAAAGGCAAACAAGGTAAAAGCTGGATTTGATCTTCCTTTTCCCTATTGATGAGGATTAAGGATTCTGATGTTGATTTTCTTTTCTGATGTAGGTTCCTGGCTTTACGCAGCCTCGAGGGAACTTATTCAGCATACACTCTCTATATCAGGCTCTTCATCCAGAGTATCGAGAGATTGTGCATGGTTGGGGCTTTGAGGCGTTCTTTTCCATCTTCCCATGGCGTTGTCCCTGGGCTTATCTCATGGCGTTGTTTGAGCGCTAGTTTCACCAGACTCAGTCTCTCCATTTTCTTAACTGCGTGGTAATGATGACGCCGATGGATTGACGGTTTATCACCGGTTTAGAATTTGGAGGGGCGTCAGTGCCTTGTATGGTGAACATTACCCTGACTGCCATTAGATCCTTGCTAGGAGTCCCGACTGAGGTGCTCAAAGGCAGGACAGTCTGCACTGGTCCTTTGAGTGTAGATGGTATGAGTGGGGCATTGAGTGAGCCCATACCCGCTGATGTGAGAGTCAGGGATCACATTCTTCGGCGATTGTTCCTGGTCATCTTCCGGGGTTGCTTCATAGCGGATAACTCTTCCACGGTATCATTCACTTTGGTTAGCACCAGACGAGAGGTGGACCATATTGGAGAGTATGATTGGGGCTCTTATACCTTTGCCTATTTCCTTAGGGGAATACGCATGCATTCGCAGGGCTTGATAGAGGCTTGGCTAGGATTTTACCCGTTTCTGCTGGTGAGTATTTCTCTTTTAATTCCCATGTACAAGTTAAGAGTGTTGACTGACTGCAGATGTTTGACCTTGTATTTGTAGTTTTGGTCCTATGAGAGGCTCCCATGTCTGTATCCCATTAGAGTGTTAGGTTTAGATACCTACCCACGGGGACGACGATGGCATCACTCCACGTTAGCGGAGGTTTCTGTAGCTGAGTGTTTCACCCATTATCGCTTACAGTTGGAGTTATTGACAGCTGATGTCATTACTTTGGTTCCCTATTATGGGAAACATTTGACAGTTGGCTTTGAGGATGGGTTCCCGACTGGTGTCGAGTATGTGATATCCACCCGTCGGATTCCTCTCTTCACAGATGGAGGATGGGAGCTCTATTTGGGAGAGCGTGCTATTAGGAGCACTACAGGAGAAATTTGTGTAGCGATCTATCCTCTTGCCAGGTGTTATTGGCTTATGTCGTAGTCGCCTATCAATGATATCCTATTGATGGGAGTTGATGGCTTTGCTTTGTCAGAGGGTCCGTTCACTTAGGAGGTATTCTACTGCTGGTGGTCCCCTTGTACCATTAGAGCCTAGACCCACACCACTCAGTTCATGGGGGATATGGTTCCTCGATCCGTGATGATGACGAATTGAATGGCCTACGTCCGAGATCCTACTCATTTGATGCAGATTGACAGCTTGACTCGATAGTTGGACCAGGCACATTTTTTCATCCAACACTTGGGCAGAGATCCTTCAGAGGCAAATACTTTTGATCCTTCTTGCTCTGGGGCTGGCCCTTCAGGTGACCCATACGGTTTTGACGGCGCAGATCCTCCATTGTATATGCCTGACATCCCTTTTGGCGGAGATCCAGTGACTCAAAAGGAGTTACATCAGATGGACAGGATAGATGATGTAGACATCAACACCATAGACTTCTTTTGATGCATTTCTCACTATATCTTTTGATAGGCCTCTATTAGATACTAGGTGGCTATGCCCCATTCTTGTTATATCTTTTGATAGGCCTCTATTAGTTGTTGGGTGGCTGTGCCCCATTTCCCTGTATTTTCAATTGTACACAAAGATGATGTATTAGATGATGATGTATATAGGAATGTATGTATACTATTTTCTATTTCCTACATCATATTACCATCTATTATTTATCATGCATGTATTATGTTATGCATATCTATGTCCAGATATATTCAGCATTGACCCCTGGATGGTCTTATGATATGGCCCAAACAGATGTCTTCCTCGACAGTTAGGCGCATTGATCATACCCCACCAGTATTGGTAGCCTCATGTTTGAGATCATGGTATGATAGTTTGTCACCTCCAGATCGGGTGACTGTAGATCAATTATTACAGCACTCCATGACCCTCCTGATGTTCCAGGTTCCTGTGGGTTTTGTAGAGGGCATGCTAGAGCACTAGGTACCAGACAGGCAGGTGTTCCGGTTTGAGACCCAAGAGTTGACTCCCACCTCAGAGGAGTATGAGAGGTTGACGGCTTTGCCACTAGACAGACCTTGCGCTCAGATGGCTATTGGGGATATGAGCCGACAGTTCATGACCCTCACTGGGTTGAGGCATAGAGTAGCTCAGGATGAGATCACATCCGGCCATATGGTGTTCGCCCATTTTTTGATAGACATATTTGGCTATACGGATAGTTATGCGCAACACTTTGGGGATTTCACTATATTGGAGGATCAGTGGCATGTTGCCAGAGTAGACGTACTCATGATGTGTGTAGTGGCTTATCTGTACATGCCACTATACATGGATCATCTAGATATCAGTGTAGTTATGGTAGTACGAGCTCTTAGGGAGGGACATACCATTGTACCGATGATTGTGGCAGAGACATTAAGGTCAGCCACGTATTGCCATACCCATTCTGCAGGGGTATTTATGGGCAACTCGATATTGCTGTATGTGTGGTTCATATCACACTTGAGACCGATTGGCACATTTCGACGTCATGGGTACTATTTTTCCCATGAGATAGCCATGTCTTACTCTTTTCAGACAGCGGAGTGTACAGACGCTGCTTCTTGGTCGGTGTCCTTGGTAGGGATCGAGGATCCATTTGACATTTTACTGTGTTTAGGGATTAGTTCTCCCTATAGCTTCATTACTCATGCATCAGTCATGGATTATCTCCTTCTGGCTAGTTTGAGGGGCATGACCATGTATCACCCATTGAATGTGATGGCGTAGTTTGACCAGTTTCAGGATGTTCATCCTTTTGAGGGGGCATTGGGTCAGCATTTGTCTTCTTGGCATTTGTCAGCAGAGGATAGATCCAGGGTGTATGCTTGTTGGGCTTAGGGTGAGCGGACTAAGTTTTTTGTTAGCCATCCGGGCCATTCTACAGAGTATTCTGCATGGATGGAGGCAGAGATCACATCAGCTGGGGTTGTATCCACCGTGCTGGGGATTGATTTTGATAGTGGAGAGCCCTGGAGGACACCGATTCTCCCACTGAGGAGGAGCTATTTGCTGTGTTGACAGCAACTCTTATTGATTCTCCTAATATGATTGCTACTGTGACCCCACATTCGGTAGAGTATTTAGAGCAGAGTCTGCATCTGGCGACATATAAGAGAGATCAGGCTAGGGCCTTGATGTTGACAGCTCTTGCTGGGAGAGATGACGCTCTATTGGAGAGAGACGATGCCTTAGCTCATAGAGATACTATTATTGCTGAGCGGGACGAGGCTAGATCATCTAGAGATGCAGTTGTGACTGAGCGGGATGGCGCTATATCTGGATGAGATGCCGCTATCATAGATAGTACTGCCTTGAGGTATCACACTACTGATATGATTGCAGAGATAAGCACCTATATTAATGAGCATAGTGTCACCTTGCAGTTGGTTGTGGATCTCTTGTCTCGTGTTGATACCCTTGGGCAAGAGCTCACAGAGTTACCCCTTCTTCTGAGAGGGATGCTATGTTGGATTTGACAGCACGCATATCCACTGGATTGTAGACGGGCTTGTATTTTCCTACATAGACTCGCTTAGCCATTTTTGTCATGTACAGTACACATTGTATATATTAAACAACATTATATACGACAATGAAATATATTTTGATTCATTTCCCTTTTAGTTATGCCTTGTTACTTGCTTGATATTTTCCTGTTTCTTCAGGGCTTGTGATCTTGATGTATTCTGAACTCCCCCTTGATAGATGGATATTAAGATATCTCAGGATCTTTCAGAATGGATCGTAGATTTGTGTGTATTCCCTACCCTTTGTTGTCTTTGGATTAGTTTATGTATGTGGTTATGGAGAGGAGTGTGGCTTTTCTCTTTGAGGTTGACCGTACCACAGATGGTCGCTGGTACTCCTTTGTTCCATCTCTTATGGGTTAGTGTTTCTCTTTGAGGATGCAAACGCAACTTAGATGGTCGCCGATTCTCCCATTTGTGTGGGGAGACCAAGTAATTCCATCCCTTTGGTCTAAGCCGATGATGTATGGTGTGAAGGATGATCCTAGTACCGTTGACAAGTTTTTGTAGTTTGGTAGGGGGTGAGACCGAACCATGAATGGCTGCCTACGAACTCCCATTAAAGAGGGGAGATCAGGTCTGCGTAGTTCGAACCTGGTGTGAAAGGTTCAAAGTTGTATATGAAAAGGGTGTCGACCGGACAATAAAAATGGCTGACTACGTACTCCCATGTATTGGGGAGATCAGGTCTGCGTAGTTCACCCCATGTACAGGGAAAACTGATGTGGTGAAAGGGTGTTATTTTAGTTTTTGTAAAGATTAGACCGGACCAATAAATGGCTGCCTACGTACTCCCATGTATTGGGGAGATCAGGTCTGCGTAGCTCATCCCATGTATAGGGCAGACTGCAGATGTGAAAATTTGATGCCTGGTGGGATAAACTGAAGGTGTGAAATGTTTGATCCCTGGTGGGAAAAACTGAAGGTGTGAAAGGTTTTGAAAACCTGAGTTGAGTGATGGATTTGATGATCCAGAACCAGGCTGCTGGTTTGAAAGGTATGTTTATCCCTGATGGGGAAAACAGATGTGAAGAAGGGTTGTATATAGTGGGGGGTTGTGATCCAAGACCATTATGCTAGTTTGCAGGTGACTTTAGACATAGTACCGTGTCACGGTGTCTGAGTTAATGAGTTGCAGAAATTCATCGCCATCAATTTTCTATAATCTGAGGGCTCCTCTTGTCAAAACCTCCTTGACAACAAACGGGCCTTCCCAGTTTGGGGTGAATTTTCCTTTGGATTGATCTTGGTTGTCAAGAATTTTCTTCAAGACCAAGTCATGCTTTTTAAATTTCCGTAGCCGAACTTTTCTGTTGTAGGATCTGGCAATCCTTTGTTGATATAACTGACCATGGAAGATGGCAGTGGCTCACCTTTCTTCTAATAGAGACAATTGGTGATACCTATCTTGTAACCATTGGTCTTCATCCAACTGAGCATCTATCAGCACTCTGAGGGACTCCATTTCCACTTCTATGGGGAGCACTGCTTCCATTCCATAGGTTAATGAGTAGGGGGTTGCCCTAGTGGAAGTGCGCATTGATGTTCTGTAGGCTAATAGAGTCAGAGACAACAAGTCAGGCCATCTTTTGTGGTTGGCGGATATCTTTTGCATGATTTTTTTGATATTTTTATTAGCCGCTTCAACAGAACCATTCATCTTTGGATGATAGATGATGAAGTTGAGATATTTGATATGGAATTTACTGCATAACTCCTCCATCATTTAGTTGTTGAGGTTTTTAGCATTGTCTGACACAATCACCTCTAGTTGTCTATATCGACAAATGACATTATTTCTGATGAATCCAATGATAACTTCTTTAGTAACCTTAGGGGAAGAGGTTGCTTCTACCCACTTGGTGAAGTAGTCGATCATGGTGAAGATAATCCGATGTCCATTACTGGCTTTGGGTTCGATGGGCCCGATTACGTCCATTCCCCACATTGAGAAGGGCTAGGGTGAACTCATATTGTGGAGCTCCCTTAGAGAGGCGTGGATAACATTCCCATGAATTTGGCATTGGTAACATCTCCTGGCATGACCATCATAGTCAGCCTTGAGAGAGAGCCGCTCATGTGTGGGCTACATACTCCACCATGGATTTCATCCACGAGCCTCTGAGCTTGGCCTTTGTCTAGACATCTGAGAAGACCTAGTCCTGCATCTCTTTTATAGAGTGTGTCTCCGCTCAGGTAGAATTTCATAGTCATTCGATGGATCCGCTTTCTTTTAGCAGGACTCGCGTCAATGGGTATAGATCCATCTCGCAGATACTCCTTGATATACTGATATCAAGGGTGTTGGACGGAAGGTAGCTCATCCGATACTTCTCTAATGTAATTCCCATAGGCTGGAGCCTTTTGCAAGGTGAATGAGATGTTTGGCATGGCTTCCTTATCAAGTATATTAATCAAGGAGGCCAAAGTTTCTAGCGCATCCAGAAAGTCATTCTTATTCCGAGGAATATGGAGGAAGGATATTTCTTCAAACTCCAAAGCCATCTGTATAACCTGTCGATGGTAAGGCAGCAAATATAGCTCTTTGGTGTGATAGATCCCAGTGGTTTGTCTGATTACCAATTCAGAATCTCCAAAGACAATTAACTGTCTGATGCCCATTGATTGGGCAAGTTTCAACCCCATGATACAACCTTCATACTCAGCTGTGTTGTTGGTGCTGACAAACTGCAATTTAACAGTGATGGGATACTGTTCCCCCTTAATGGATACTAGAACAACTTCAGCTCCAGAACCTTCCATGTTTATAGCTCCATCAAAATACATCTTCCATGATTGGTGTGTATCGTCCTAATGGTGTTGCTGAACTGCCATCACCCCTTCATCGGCGAAGTATGTTTCCAAGGGTTTGAAATCCGCTGAAGGTACAGAGGCTAGTTGATCCGCAATTCCTTGACCTTTGATGAACTTTTGAGTCACGTAAATGATGTAAAATTGTTGTAGGATCAACTGCCATTTGAACAGTCGACAATTCAACACGGGTTTACTGAACACGTATTTGAGAGGATCCACGTGGGATATGAGATGGGTTGTGTGACCATGGAGCTAATGATGTAACCTCATGGAAGCCCATGCTAAAGCATAACAAGTTTTCTCCATCAGGGTGTACTTGTGTTCACTGCTGCTGAATCTTTTGCTGAGGTAATAGATAACTCGTTCTTGGCCTCTATCATCTTTACTCTCGTCATGCAACCCATTGATTGGCAATGTACATGAGCAGGGAACACCATCCTTGGGAGGTACCAAAACATGAGCTTTGACTAGCTGCTCTTTGATTGTAAGGAAGGCTTTTTGACACTCATCATTTTATTTCATGGAGGAGTTCTTCCTTAGCAACTTGAAGATGGGCTCATAGGTTGCTGTGAGTTAAGATATGAATCGACTAATGAAGTTAATTCTTCCCAAAAATCCTCTTATTTCCTTCTCTGTCTGAGGTATGGGCATTTCCGTGATGGCCTGGATTTTTGTGGGATCCAGCTCAATCCCTTTGTGGCTGACTAGGAATCCTAGCAATTTGCATGATTTAACGCCAAAGGTGCATTTGGCTAGATTCAACTCCAAGTTGTACTTACGCAACCTGTTAAAGAGCTTTTTGAGATGATCTAGGTGGTCAACCTCCCTTCGAGACTTGACAATGATGTCATCCACATAGACTTCTATCTCTTTGTGCATTAGATCATGAAAGAGAGCCATCATGGCTCGCTGATAGGTAGCTCTGGCATTAATGAGGCTGAACGACAATCGTATGTAGAAAAAGGTTCTCCAAGGAGTGATGAATGAAGTTTTCTCATGATCCTCTTTAGCAACCATGATTTGATGGTACCCCGCAAAGCAATCAGCGAAGGAGTACATGTCATACTGAGCTAAATTGTCAATGATTATCTAGATGAATGGCACGGGAAAGCTATCTTTGAGGCAAGCTTTATTCAGATCCCTGTAATCCACACAAACTCGCACCTTTACTCCAGGTTTAGGTATGGGGACTATGTTGGATAGCTACTTAGGGTATGTTGACACCATGATGATGCCGGCTTGAAATTGTTTCACAATTTTTTCTTTTACTTTTAAACTCCCCTTAGGTTTTAATTTCCTGAGCTTCTGCCTGTCTGACTTGAATCCCTCTTTGATAGGGAGGCGATGAATGACAATGTCAGTGGACAAACCGACCATGTCTTCATGAGACCATGCAAGAACATCCTGGAATTGGGTTAATAGAGTAACCATGTCATTCCTTTGGTTTGGAGTAAGGTCCGTACCAATCTGGATTTGTTTGGGGTTTTTTGAGGTTCCGAGGTTAAAAGAGGTGGTTTGATCAAGATTTGGCTTGGGTTTATCTTCGACCCATTCTTTGATCTCCTGAGGTATCTCACAGTCCTCTTGTATTTCCATCAAGTCTGAGTCCAACTTTACATCAAAGTTACAATCCTTGTGGAGAATAGGCACCTCATCAGCAAGTTTAGGCACATCTAACTTTAGAGTCTTGAAACAAAATGCTTTCACTTAACATATGAAACTGTTCAATTATACAAAGTGTTAGCATGAAATGACAAAAAAATAACTACTTATACTGTACAGTAAAAGTAAGCAGTTATTATTATCTACAGGGCAGATGGAGTTTTTGCCCTTTTTACCCTTGTCGGCAAATGCAAGGAGTACTGCTGTAATTCCCAAGGGTGAAGTCCTTGTGGACAACAGTGATAAAGGGGCTGTTATCATCCTCCTTTTCATGAATGATGACCATGATGTCTGGACAATGACCATCTAGGATGACTAGGACACACATGTTTGACAACCGCCTTGTAATGTCTTGTTTACGTCTTTAATTCCTTTCCTCCTCCTCTGGGTTTGGAATCAGGACTTCTTTTCCTTTGACCGGTATCGGCTTAGGAAACAACATAGCTACCACATGGGCAGGAACCTTTAATGAAGGCCATACAGGCTCAACATTTGTAGGTTTAGGTAATCGCCTTGAAGATGAAGGAACCGACTTGTGCTTGTGAGGGTTCTTGTGACTGAACCCAGGAGAATAACCTAGTCTGGTTGTCCCTGTTTGATTGGGAACTCGAATTGGGTGCTTGATGCCCTGATGATCCTTGGCTAACCCTTGTCCAGGTTGAAAACCCAAGGATATCATCTCTTAACTTGCCGACATTACCTCGGCAGAAATTATAGGTATGAGAGATGGCGCCCCAATGGATTGATAGTGAGTGTTGCTCACCTCCAGGGCCTGGAAGCTGACAGGATCAACTTTTGCATTGAAACTGATGAGTGGTATGTCACCTTGTACAAGACATTCTGGCTCAGCATTAACAGTGACCAGGCTATTGTTAATGATGTATTTGAGCTGCTGATGAAGGGTGGATGGGACAGCTCCAGCCATGTGAATCCACGGTCTTCCCAAAAGTAGGTTGTATCCTGTAGCTATTTTGAGCACATGAAAGGATACGCTATCCGGAGGACATAACCGCTATGTGTAACGGTTTGCAATGACTCGTACTTTCGGGAGGTATGTCATCATCGGTGAAGGATATCACATTACTATTAAAGATGTGATCAACCAGATGATGGAACTTTTTAACATCCACTCGTAGACACTCAAAATTTTGCATTCCTGTTACTAACATTGCAGGAGGGCAGAATCGTTTTTCAGAGATAACCTTGGAGGATAAAAAAATTCTTGTTCCGGAAATCCCACCGGAGAAGCCTTTTCAATCTTGGAGATAACCCTGAGATAGTCAACTTAGAAACAACATCGGGAGTTTCAGTCTCAACCTCGGAGATAACCCCGAGGAGTGCAGTTGCAGTTCCGAAGATAACCCTGGAGATGCTCTTTTCAACCTTTGCAATCAACTTCAACCTCGGAGATAACCCCGAGGCACTCAGTCCCAAACCCGGAGATAACCCCAGGAGGTCAGGCACACCTCAGAGACAACCCTGAGGACATCTAGCACTTGCAGCAGCCCAATCTCAGAGATAACCCTGAGCAACAACTACTTTATCAGCCCAAACCGAAGATAACCCCGGTGAGGGGCAAAATTGTCATTTTGCCACCTCAACCCCATATGCACGCCGTCTTAACACATTTCAATATACATCCTACACAGCAGTGTCCTACAAGAACCAAATAGCTGTAATCCTGAGTGACTATTACACAGGACAACACACAGGATATAATTTGAAGCTTGAAGACCAAGGGCATGGTCCCATCTTCCTGACTTCTTACAACCTCTAATCCCATGTCATTTGTGTAGCTCTCGACAATAGCACTCCGTAAAATATCTTATACACCTCAATCGTAGGCCCGGATTGAAGTTCTGAAAGTTCGAACAGACATCATGTTGCATGCATGCACGTACTTCGAGATGGCAAGACCCATGGAGCCCGGGGCACCCTAGGTAGCCGCAAGTATACCTGCGGCTCCCCCCCTCTATAAATAGAGGGCTTGAGGTGGCCATTTTGTAAGAGAAAACGGCGAGGAAGCCTTGTCCAATTTGCTCTATATAAAATATAAACTGAGTGCTTTCTCATTTTAAACACTTGTGAGCTCATATATTGCTATATTTTTACCCGCGGGAGCCGAGTGTTCATCCATTTAAAGCTATAAAAGTCTTCTTTGGCAGTCCACTATATGCCTTCTTACACTTCTTAAAGCCTTTCTCTTCTACTGTGCACACACTTTTCTTCACGTTGAGAGTCGTGTTGCGTGTGTATACCCAGACTCCGGTCTGTGGCTTTTATTTCCTTTTGTGTGTGTATATATATATATATATATACTTATATATATAAACTATTGTCGAATTCTGTTCGATGAGCTTGGATTTTATATCTGGAGCGTTTACTACATATATATATATATATATATATATATATATATATATTTACATTTCTGTCAGGCCCGGAGTTTACTTCGTGGCCTTTTACTATTTTATTTACATTTTGTCCCGCCTGGAGTTTACTCCGTGGTGGTTGATCGCATTTATTGCTTTATTTACATTCCTGATTCCCCATGGAGGTGCTTCGTGGTGGTTGATCGTGTCTCTCTATATATATTTACCGCTTTTATATATTTACATTTCTAGTCCCCCATGAAGTTCGTTTTATGATGGTTGACAGTCTGTATATATATATATATATATATATATATATATATATGTACAACTTTCATATAAATTGCTACATCATGTGAGCCTAGGAATCATGTGATCACAGATTCAGTCTACTGAATCTAGATTAGATTCCCGCGATGGACATTTTCGGCTGTAAACAGCTTGTACATTATTTATGGTGTTCGAATTTCCATAGATGGCTATCATGCCCATGAGGAATTCGACATTGCTATGTATATTATTTTTCTCGAAGATGCTTCGCATCTCGAAAATAAAAGCAATTAAGCCGAACATTTAATAAAATGGAAGTATCAAAGGCCTCAATTACTATTGAGCATAAGGGTTTGAAAAACCTCTTTTACAAATCATCACTTTTATATCTTGTTTAAAACTGAATTTTTACACAAATTCAAACCCTTTGTATATAGGTGCGAACGAGGCATAACAGTACTTCCAAATAATTGCACATTAAACCCCCCCCCCCCCACACACATTCATATATCAATTTAATTAAATGTGGAGGTCACCGTGGTAACACGGATGTCGGGGGGTGCCTAACACCTTCCTTCCGCATAAGCAAGTCCTCGGACCCTAATGAATCTCGGTTTAATAGACCAGTTTAACAGTGTTACATCACGTGAGCAATATGCAAACCTTTTCTCGGTTGAGTTGGTGCAACCATTTAAAAATACCAACTGGCGACTCTTATAGTCAAATCGTCGACATATAAATGTCGGACCTTTTCACAACTTATTTTTTCAAACAAATCTCACCTAACATGAGAACATCAAAAGACAAGAATAGAAAAGGGACAGTAAAAATCCCGACGTCGATAGGTGGCGACTCTGCTGGGGACCTCAGTAAGAGGACTTAAGCCGCTATTACAAGATTTTCAAAACTGTTATATACTTGTGTGTGGATATTGCATTTACATTTTTTATGAATGTGTACGAATGCATTTTGCTTACTGCAATGCAATATATCTATTTGTGATATTAGTGCTTTGCACATGTCATCATTCCCATAACGGTGAGACACGTTGCATGTGAATGAATGTTGTGTGGTTCCTCCACCAGGAGGCTATCCTGTCGGTGTTTGATTACTGGACTCGTAGGGAGACTAATTCCAACGAGGCTCAGGAAAGGCACCACCCAGATTCGCTCCAGTTGAAAGCCCGGATTAACTTCCCATCAAGTAAATTGCGATGATCTGGGAACCTTCATGACAAAAAGCCGCGAGAGAAACCTAAGATAGGTCAGCTTCTGATAAACCAAACGTGGAGGAAAGTCTCTTCATGCTTTCCATTTTCAATTACTTGTAAAGACAATTACTTGTAATTTCATTCCATGTCAAACTTTATGTAATGGAAAATATGAAAAATGTGTATACATGCATATTAAAGCCCGACATGCTATCTTATGTTACAAACAACTGACATCCGTTTTGCAGGATAATACTCCTAAAATGGACACATTATGATAGCATGTAAATATTGATACATTCCCTAAGACTAAACTACATAAGTTTTGTTAGGGAAACAATTGGGCATGTTACCCGGTCAAAGTCCAAGAAGGCCACGAGCCTACAGCCAATTATGTCTTCATCTGACCAGTCTAATCTTGCTCCTGTCTCTCGTGAGGAGTTTGATGGATTAAGCAAACAAATTACAGATTTGGCTGTTCTGCTTAAAGAACTACACTAGTCTACTCAGGGTCCACGAATACCCATACATACAGAATCCTCTGCACATGGAGGAACACAAGGTGCGGATCAAGCAAATCCAATACCTGAGCTTCAGTTAGATAAGTCCAACAAAATTCCTGAAAATACCCATCTCAAAGAAGATCCAGACACCGGTGATATCAGGAAAAAAGTCCTTCAAATGGTCTATAAAAGGGATTGGAGCACACGGGAGTGTCTCTTATGCTGATCTTTGTATATTCCCTGGTGTTCATTATCCAGAGAAGTTCAAGACTCTGAAATTTGAAAAGTATGATGGGTTGGGAGATCCTTACACACATTTAAAGGTGTTTATTGGAGAACTCAAATCTTATGCCGAGGATGAGAAGCTTAGAACGCAGCTGTTCCAAAAGAGTCTAACTGGAGAAGCCCGATCATGGTATACCAGATTAGATAATTCTAAAATACATAGCTGGGAAGAGTTAGCTCATGCCTTTCTCAGTCAGTAAAGCTTCCAGTCTCAGATGGCTCCGGACTAGTATCAAATTACCAAAGTCAAGAAATAGTCTAATGAGTATTTCAGAGAGTATGCTCAAAGGTGGAGGCGCCTTACTGCTCAAGTAATTCCTTCTATGACGGAGTCAGAAATGGTGATGACCTTCATAGACATACAAGAAGCTCCCTTCTATGAGAGAGTCTTAGATGGCATTAGCAAGCCATTTTCTGAAATAATTAAACATGGAGAGATGGCTGAGATGGGATTGATGTCAGGAAAGATCCAAGACCTAGCCGCTCTGAAAACTGTTGTTGCTCCAGTCCGGAACTTATAGAAATAATCCCCGGAGGGTCCATAAAAAGAAATAGGAGGATGTTTCCATGATACTACAAGGTCAGAAAGGCAGTTAGAACATGCCTATCTAGAGGAGAAACTACTCCCCTTTTCAAGCACAGTCTTCCAACCCCACATTGCCAAAGGGTGGAGAAGTTTGACGCAATCGAGTGTTCACACCCCTAAGGGATTCGCTTGAGAATATTCTCAACCTTCTGACTACTCAAAAGAAAATTACACATCTTCTTCCACCAACCAACCCGAATGGGAAGGGTTTCAATGTTATCTGGAAATGTGCCTATCATGCTGGAGCGCCAGGACATGATACTCAGGATTGCTGAGCCTTGAAACACAAGATCCAGGATTTAATCAATAACGGGGAGATTGTGGTGACTAAACCTGACTAACCTCATGTGCAAGACAACACTCTTCCTTAACACAAAGAAGAAGAGGTTAATATGATTAATTGGAGCAGTGGACAGAGTTCCAATTATGTTGTGGAATCTTCCCATACCAGCAAGGACGGTGCTGACAAATGGGATTATGCACAGTTCCAGTTTACAATGGAATAAAAGATGAAACCTCATTGTAAACAAGTAGACCAATTGGCAGAACTGGTGATCCATCAACACCAAGTCACACGTCAATTAGTTATTCAGGAGCATGCTAGTCTCCTTCCTTTTGTCATGAATACTCAATCATTGCCTTCAGAAAGTGAAACACTGGAGGATAAAGTTGCAAAAAGATCAAGTGCCAAAGCCTGTCAGGATTTTTCCAATAAAAGGGAATTTATATACCTTGGCCAACCTATGGAGGAGATATTTCATATGTTGATCAATGAAGGATGAATTACATCCCTTCTACCTCCAATCAATCCACGTTCTAGATGGTTCAATTCTAATAGAGTATGCCAGTATCACTCTCACTCTCGCGGACATAGCACAAAAGAATGCTGCGCACTCCGCCACCTCATTCAGAATTTAATTGATAGTAGTGTCCTACAAATGGCAGATGATGACACTTTGTTACTCAAGAGTGGGAACACATGTCCTACAAAATGGAAGGACAGCATAGTAGTTATATCTGCTGAGGATGATTTGGCTGCCAGACCACTCACAATATAAGCAATTCAACTCAAAGGTGTTGACAATCCTTTGAAAGTGGTTGCACCAGAGCCAATTCTCTTGCCATTTAGGGCACAATATCCTGTTGTCAGCTTAAAAAAAGTCCCATGGAATTATGGACAGGCTGAAGGATCTACATCCCACACAACTGCTGTAATGTCGAAGGAGAATCCGCTGTATCTTCCCCATCGGGTGATGAAGTCAACCATCAAATCAAAGGGGAAAGTTCCCATGGAGAAAATTGAAGAGTTCCTCTGTACTATGGGCCATAACGAAGCCAAGGTGGTTTTAAGCTTGAGAGAAGCTCCACAAAAAATTTCCATATTGGACTTGGTTTTCTCTTCCGAAGATCACAGGAAGATCTTGCTAAAAGTCTTGGAAGAAGCCCATTTACCGAAATCAGTGGATGTGGAAAAATTCCAACATCTGGTTGATCACATTTTTAACAACAATGTGATATCTTTCACTGATGATGACATACCTCCCGAAGGGACTGGTCATTGCAATCTGTTGCATATAGCGGTTCTGTCCTCCGGATACATGGTGGGAGGAGTTCTGATAGATGGTGGGTCATCTTTAAATATATGTCCTTATGTTACCTTGGAGAAGATGAATATCAACCCCAAGAGGATTAAAAGCATCCATACGGTTATCAAAGCTTTTGATGGGTCCTAGCGAAATGCAGTTGGGGAGATTGAGTTACCTTTGGAGATTGGTCCACAAACATTCAGTGTTTCCTTTCATGTGCTCGAAATCGCCATAAGATACAACCTATTGTTGGGAAGACCGTGGATTCATATGGTTGGTGCCGTCCCTTCCACCCTTCATCAGCAACTCAAGTACATTATCAACAATAGCCTAATCACTATTAATGTTGAGCCAGAATGTCCTGAACAAGGTTACATACCACTCATCAGCTTCAACACAGAAGTTGAGCCGGTCAGTTTCCATGCCCTGGAGGTGAGCAACACTCGTTACCATCCCATTTGGACGCTACCTCTGACACCCAAGATTTCTGCCGAGGTAATGTAGGCCACTCAAGAGATGATGTCATTGGGTCATCAACCTAGACAAGGGTTGGGAAAAGATCAACAGGGCATTAAGCGCCCAATTCAAGTTCCCAGTCAAACAGGGACAGCTGGATTAGGCTATTCTGCTAGCTCCAGTCACAGGAATCCTCACAAGCACAAACAGATTCCTCCATCTTCAGCCATACGATGATTATCTCCACCTACAGAACCTGAGCCTGTACAGTCTCCGGTAAAGGTTCCTGCCCATGTTATGGCTATGCTATTTCCTAAACTGATATTGGTCAAACTCAGCAATATTCCTCTTTCTTATTGGTCTGATGAAGGCATTAGTTATATTGCTAGTTCAATTGGTAAACCCTTGTTCACGGATGAGATGACATCTAAGAATGACTTCTTGAACTTTGCTAGAGTTTGTATAGAAGTCAAGGCCTCATTTTCTTTTCCACCTTCAATTCGAGTAGCCACAAAGCAAGATGATTTATTGGAGTACTTGTTTACTTTGGTTGGGGTTGAATACCAAAGTAAACCCCCCACATGCCCCAAGTGCCTCGTATTTGGTCATTCTCCCCTCAAATGTCCTAAAGCTGACTACTAGTGGATTCCTAAAGACCAAAGGTCTGGTAAAATATTGCAGACTACTTCTGATGGTGTGTTAAAGATGGGAAAGATGGCAAATATGCAAGCTGTCGATGGAAACTATTCTACAGAAGAACCAAAATCTGGGACTGCAGTTAACAAGATCATTAATAAAGGGTCCTCTATGAATGACTGGGTGACAGTGGGTAGGGGAGCAAAATCAGGTTTGATTACTCCAATTCACAACAATGCTATGATTATGACCAACTCTTTTGCTCCTATGACTCAAGATGACCAGAACATTGGCTCGGACACAGATTCACCTGTTGCTATGAATGCTCTTCTTGTCAATAAACTCAAGGCGATAGATGAAAAAGAAGGGAAAGACCTCAAAAATAAACAAATTTCAGGAATGGATAATCCAAAGGCTGCTAAGAAGAGAAAAGGCAAAGGAAAAATTGGTAACACCCCCCTCCATCAGTTTGATTATGTTAGCCTCCTATAATATTAGAGGATTAAATAAAAAGCCTAAATAGGCATATGTTAAGCAAATCATTATTGACTATAATATTTCAATTCTTAGTTTAATTGAGACTAGAGTTAAATCTTCTATAGCTCCCAAATTCCAAAAAACTATGTAGGAACTGGGATTGGGCTTTTAATTATGACTTCCATAATAATGGTAGAATTTGGGTTGGGTGGAACCTTCTCCTATGGAAACTAGAAATCCTTTTTGCTTCCTCTCAAATTTTTCACTGTAAAGTTCAATCTTTAGATTTTACCAGCACTAGTTTCATGGTTTCCTTTGTGTATGGGCTCAATACTTATGCTGAAAGGAGGACTCTCTGGACTGATTTGGTCACTCTGTCTTCAAATGAGTGTTGGTGTTTAATGGGTGATTTTAACGTGATCAAAGACTTGAAGGAAACTAACCAACTAAATGCTAGCTGGTATGTTGGAAAAGAAGAGTTCAAGGACTGCACCACTTCTATTAGTGTGGATGATATACGAGCAACTGGTTCAACTTTCACATGGTGGAACAATCAACCTGCTCATCCCGTCTATAAGAAATTGGACCGAGCCTTGGGTAATTCAGAGTGGTTCTCCAAGTTTAATCTTTCACAGGTAACTTTTGCTCATCGTGGGCTTTCTAACCACTCTTTGGTGTTACTTAACACTGGTATTAAGTTCTTTAAACCAAGAAGGCAATTTCAATATTTTAATCACATGTCTCTTCTTGATGGGTTTCATGAAGCTGTCCGATTGGCTTGGGGTACCCAAATTTTTGGGAACCCTTTCTATGTTTACTCAGAGAAATTGAAATGCACTAAGAAGCCCTTATCTTCCCTTAACATTTCCATGGGAAATCTGTCTACTTTAGTAAAGATAGCTAGGGAGGACCTCCACTCGGTTCAAACCCTCCTTAATGATAATCTTTATGACTTGAACCTTTTGGCTAAGGAGGAGAGCTTCTTGAAACACCTTTGGCAAGCTATTGACAGGGAGGAAGTCCTTATGCAACAAATATCCAGAGCTACTTGGCTGGCCTTAGGAGATCAAAACACAAGTTAATTTTCAAATATGATGAAGCAAAGATGGAATTCTAACAAAATCCTCTCGATTCTTAATGAAGATGGTATTATGGTTCATGACAAGGACCAGATTGAGGCGATTCTTTGTGGGTTACTTCTCTAAGTCATTTTACGATTCTACGCTCTCCCTATGATGAGTTTACCAACTTTGGCATTTCTCCTACCAAATTAGTAGACCCAATTCAAGCCTCTCTTCTTTGTGCTCCTATCTCTGATTCTGAGATTTTCAAGGTGCTTAACTCCATGAACCGTAATAGCAGAGAGCCCAGACCCGGATGGTTTCAATGTGAACTTCTTTATTAGCTTCTGGTCCATTGTTGGGGAATCCTTTACTCAGGCGGTTCAATACTTTTTCTCCACTAGCCGGCTAACCAAAGGGATGAATTCCACTGCTCTGACATTGATTCCCAAATGTCCTAACCCAATTTCCATGGTTGATTTCCGTCTTATTTCTTGCTGTAATACCATTTATAAATGTATTACAAAAATCCTCGCGAATAGGATTAAAGTGGTCTTGCCAGTTCTTATTGACCAAGCACAATCGACATTTGTTAAGGGTCGAAGTATAAGTGACAATATACTCTTGGCTCAAGATCTCTTCAAAGGCTACACCAGGAATTCAGGCCCCTCTCGTTGTGCTCTCAAGATTGACCTTCAGAAAGCCTTTGACATGGTCAGGTGGGAGTTCCTCCTGGATGTCCTTAAAGCTTTTCATTTCCCATTAATTTTCATAGGTTGGATCAAGGCCTGTATTACTTCAGCTATGTTCTCCGTAAAGTTAAATGGCACTCTTGCCGGATTCTTTGGTAGTTCACGTGGGCTTCGTCAAGGAGATCCCCTCTCCCCTTTCCTGTTTGTTCTTGTGATGGACATGCTTTCTCTAAAACTCAATAAAGGGACCTCAGCTGAAGAGTTTATTTTTCATTGGAAGGCCAAAGCTTGCCAACTTACTCATCTTCTGTTCGCAGATGACATCCTTGTTTTCTGTCAGGCGAGCTTACCTTCGGTCAATATTATTAACTCTTGCATCCAATCGTTCTCTCTTTACTCTGGTCTGATCCCTAATGCACACAAAAGTCAATGCTTTCTCTCAAATACTGATCCTCAAACCATGAATAGTATCCTATCATTACTCGGATTTCAGATAGGTTCGCTACCTTCTAAATTCCTTGGAGTTCCACTACTATCTCGTAAGCTATCCTATGCTAACTGTGTTCCTCTTGTTCAAAGGATTACCTCTCGAATTTCCACCTGGACTTCCAAAGTCCTTGCCTACTACGGTTGTCTTCAGCTAATAAAGTCTATCATATGTTCCTTCCAAACCTACTGGTGTAAGCATTTCATGCTACCTAAGGCTGTACTCCGTGAGATTCATTCCCTGCTTAGCAGATTTTTGTGGAAAGGGTCGAATCTGGGTAAGTTTGGGGCTAAAGTGGCTTGGTCTCAACTCACATTACCAACGAGTGAAGGAGGATTAGGCATAAAAAGCACCCTAGACTGGAACTCTGCTTTATTGATGCAACACTTCATTCAAATTATTAATCAAGATACTAAGTCACTTTGGGCTCGATGGATTCAAAACACTCTCTTGAAAGACAAGTCTATTTGGTAGGTTAAAGCAGGACCCGATTGCTCGTGGACTTGGAAACAAATCCTAAAGCTTCGTCCATGTGCTCTTCATCATCTGAAGTACTGCATTGGGAATGGTACTCAAACTTCTCTTTGGTATGATCCATGGTTGAATGGTGCCTCCCTCAACCCCTCCATAGCTTTACTATCCAATTCAAGTATTCCACCAAATGCGAAGGTTAGCTATATTATATTGAACTCCTCATGGAATCTCCCGGCAAGTAATCATCATGATGTTATTCTTTTTCGGCAGCAAATACTTCAAGTTCCAATTCCTCCTAGACAGAATGACAAAATTTTGTGGGACGCTCAAACACTACATTTGGTTAAGTCCAACTAAATTTGGGATTCTATTCGGACTAGGAACTCATTTGTTCCATGGAGCTCAATCCTTTGGCACCAATATCATGTGCCAAGATATTCATTTATGTTGTGGTTGGGACTGCTAAGGAAACTGCTTACGAATAATCGAACCAAGAATTACACGGGTAGGACGTGGAATTGTCCTCTATGCAACCAACACCTTGAAACCTTTGAGCATTTGTTCTTTGAATGTGCCTATTCTATGGTTATCCTAACTAGTGCACTTGCCTTAGGAATTTGGGCTTCCATCCCATTGACATGGGATGCTCTAATTGGCTACCTCACCAACTACCAAGGCTCTAAACTAACCAAGAACATTTTGAGTCTCACATTAGCTACTTGTTTCTACAAAGTTTGGGAAGCTAGGAAAACAAAAATGCACAAGAGTACTACCATTCTGCCTAGGTCTCTTGCAAAGGACGCTGTCAATCTTATTAAATCAAGACTTTCTTCTAGTAAATCCTTCATCAAAGCCACAAATTGTAATTACTACTGTAATTGGTTGGTAACTATCTCTTCCTTGTATCGTAACCTCATCTTTCTCCTTAGATGATGTTACTATATTTTGGGGTATGCCCCTTAGCCATTGTTTTCTAGTTCTTTAATACAAACAAATTTAGCAAAAAAAAATGAAAAAGAGGTCCTAATTCTTGATCCTGAAATGGGAGAAAGGGAACGGAGACGTAAATAAGACATCACTAGGAGTTTGTCTCATCTACTCATCCTTTTACATGATGAGCCCACAAATAGATACACTACAGACGATGATTGTCCCGACATTATGGTTATTATTCGAGAAAAGGAGGACGATGATAGCCACTTCATCACTACCGTCCATCAGGAGTTCACCCTTGACAATTGGAGCAGGACTTCTTGCATTTGTCGACAAGGGACTCTGAACTTAGATGTGCCTATACTTGCTGATGAGGTGCCTTTTCTCCATAAGGATTGTAACTTTGATGAAAAGTTGAACTCAGACTTGATGGAAATATAAGAGGACACTGAGATACACCTTAGGAGACCAAGGAATGGGTCGAGGATAAACCCAAGCCAAATCTTGATCAAACCACCTCATTCAACCTCGGAACCTTAGAAAACCCTAAGCTAATCCAGATTGGTACAGACCTCACTCCAAACCAAAGGAATGACATGGTTGCGCTATTAACCCAATTCTGGGATGTGTTTGCATGGTCTCACGAAGACATGGTGGGTTTGTCCACGGACATCATCATCCATCGCCTTCCCATTAAAGAGGGAATTAAGCCAGTCAGGAAAAAACTCAGGCGATTAAAACCTGAGTGGAGTTTAAAAGTTAAAGAAGAAATTATGAAATAATTTCAAGCTGGCATCATCATGGTGTCCACATACCCTGAATGGCTATCCAACATAGTCCCCGTGCCTAAACCGGGAGGAAAGGTGCGAGTTTGCGTGGATTACCGGGATCTGAATAAAGCTTGCCTCAAAGATAGCTTTCTCGTGCCATTTATCAACATACTCATTGACAATAAGCTCAATACGACATGTACTCCTTTGCTGATTGTTTTGCGGGGTATCATCAAATCATGGTTGCTGAAGAGGATCGTGAGAAAACTGCATTCATCACGCCTTGGGGAACCTTTTGCTATAGACGGTTGTCATTTGGCCTCATCAATGCCAGAGCTACCTACCAGCAGGCCATGATGGCTCTTTTCCATGACTTAATGCACAAAGAGATAGAGATCTATGTGGATGACATCATTGTCAAATCCTGAAGGGAAGATGACCACTTAGACCATCTCAGAAAGCTCTTCAACAGGTTGCGTAAGTACAACTTGAAGTTGAATCCAGCCAAGTGCGCCTTTGGCGTTAAATCAGGCAAGTTGCTAGGATTCCTAGTCAGCCACAAAAGGATTGAGCTGGATCCCACCAAAATCCAGGCCATCATGGAAATTCCCATTCCTCAAACAGAGAAAGAAATACGGAGATTTCTGGGAAGATTCAACTTCATTAGCCGGTTCATTTTCCAACTCATAACAACCTGTGAGCCTATCTTCAAGTTGTTAAGGAAGAACTCCTCCATGAAATAGAATGATGAGTGTCAAAAAGCCTTCCTTACAATCAAAGAGCAGCTGGTCAACGCTCCTGTCTTGGTACCACCCAGGGATGATGTTCCCTTGTCCATTAATGACAATGCCATGGGATGCATGCTGGGACAAAAAGATGATAGAGGCCAAGAGCGAGCTATCTACTACCTCAACAAAAGATTCAGCAGCAGTGAACACAAGTACACTCTGATTGAGAAGACTTGTTGTGCTTTAGCATGGGCTTCCATGAGGTTACATCATTACCTTCATGATCACACAACCCATCTCATATCCCGCGTAGATCCTCTTAAGTACATGTTCAGTAAACCCATGTTAAATTGCAGGCTATCCAGATGGCAGTTGATCCTACAACAATTTGACATCGTCTACGTGATGCAAAAGTCCATTAAAGCTCAAGGAGTTGTAGATCAACTGGCCGCTGCACCTTCAGGGGATTTCAAACCCTTAGAAACATACTTTCCCGATGAAGGGGTAAATGACAGTGCAGCAACACCATCAGTTTTATACACACTAGTCATGGAAAATATATTTTGATGGAGCTGTTAACATGGAAGGTTCTGGAGCTGGAGCGAGCTCTAGTAGTATCGCATGCACGGGAGCAAGATATCCGTCGGCAAATCAAATTATAGTTTGTCAGCACCAACAACACAACTGAGTATAAAGGTTGTATTATGGGACTCAAACTTGCCCAATCAATGGGTACCAGGCGGCTAACTGTCTTTGGGGATTCAGAATTGGTAATCAGATAGACCACAAGAATCTATCACACCAAAGAGCTACATTTTCTACCTTACCATCGAAAAGTTTTATAGATGGCTTCGGAGTTTGAAGAAATAAACTTCTTCCACATTCCTTGGAATATGAATGATTTTGTGGATGCGCTAGCAACTTTGGCCTCCTTGATTCACATACCTGACAAGGAAAACATGCCAAACATCACGTTTGTCTTGCCAATTGCACTTTTTATGATTACCGAAGAATAGGTACATTCAAAGAACAAGTGCTCAAAGGTTTCTGGGTGTTGGAGCCTTTTGCAGGGCAAACGTGATGATTGGCATGTTTTCCACCTCGGTCGCTTGCCCAAGACACTATAAATCTTATAAAGTCAAGACTCTCGTCTTGTAAATCTTTTATTAAGGCTACTAACTGTAATCACTATTGTAATTGGTTGATAACTCACTAGAATGGTCGGGATCTCTTCCTTGTATCGTATCCTCATCTTTGATCCTTAGATGATGTTACTATATTCTGGGGTATGCCCCTTAGCCATTGTAATTTTTGGTCCTTTTATACAACAAACAAACTTAGCAAAAAAAAAAAAATTACATTAGAGAAGTATCTGATGAGCTACCTCCCATCCAACACCCTTGGCATCAACACATCAAGGAGTACTTACGAGATGGATCTACACCCGCTGAGGTGAGCCCAACTGAAAGAAGGCGAATCCATTGACTGGCTATGAAATTCTAACTGAGTAGAGATGCACTCTACAAAAGAGATGCAAGACTAGGTCTCCTCAGATGTCTAGACAAGGACCAAGCTCAAAGGCTCATGGATGAAATCCATGGTGGAGTATGTGGCCCAGACATGAGTGGCCCCCTACTTATTAAAAAGATCCTCAGAATAGGGCATTACTTGCTCTCGCTTAAAGCTGACTGTGATGATCACGCCAAGAGATGCTATCAATGCCAAATTCATGGGAATTCTATCCACGCCCCTCCAAGGGAGCTCCACAATATGAGTTCTCCTTGGCCCTTCTGAATGTGGGGAATGGACGTGATCGGGCCCATAGAGCCCAAAGCCAGTAATGGGCATCGATTTATCTTCACCATCATTGACTACTTCACCAAATGGGTAGAAGCAGCCTCCTTCCCCAGGGTTACCAAAGAAATCATCATTACTTTCATCAGAAACAATGTCATTTGTCGATATAAACAACAAGAGGTAATTATGTCAGACAATGCTAAGAACCTCAATAATAAAATGATGGAGGAGTTGTGCAGTAAATTCCACATCAAACACATTAACTCCGTCATCTATCATCCAAAGATGAATGGTACTGTTGAAGCGGCTAATAAAAATATCAAGAAGATCATGCAAAAGATGTCCGCATATCATAAAGGATGGCTTGACCTCTTACCTATGACTCTATTAGCCTACAGAACTTCAATGCGTACTTCTACTGGGGCAACCCCCTACTCATTAACATATGGGATGGAAGCAGTGATCCCCATAGAGGTGGAAATGGAATCCCTCAGAGTGTTGATTGACGCTCAGCAGGATGAAGACCAATGGTTACAAGACAGATATCACCAATTGTCTCTAATAGACGAAAGGCGAAGTGATGTTATCTTCCATGGTCAGTTATACCAACAAAGGATCGCCAGATCCTACAACAAAAAAGTCCGGCTACGGAAGTTTAAACAACATGACTTGGTTTTGAAGAAGGTCATTGACAACCAAGATCAATCAATGGGAAAATTCACTCCAAACTGGGAAGGCCCGTTTATTGTTAAAGAGGTATTGACAGGAGGTGCTCTCAGATTACAGGAAATGGATGGTGACAAATTTTCACAGCTCATCAACTCAGACACTGTGAAACGGTACTATGTTTGAAGTTACCATCAAGCAAACATCTTGGTTTTGGATCACCAGATCACCATTCATTCCAGGTTTTCTAACCCTTTCTACACACAACCTTTCTTCATACCCATCTGCCCCATCAGAGAAACACACTCTTTAAGCCAGCAGCCTGGTTTTTAGATCATTAGATCTTTCACTCCACTTCATTTCAAACCTTTCAGGTTATCCCCCCAGGGATTGAACCTTTCATACCCACAGTTTTGTCCCACTATAGATAAGACTTTTCACACATGCAGTTTGTCCTGAACATGGGATCAAACTTTTCCCCCGTAATTTGTCCTGAACATGGGATCAAACTTTTTTGGCTACAAATCGTCTTGGACATGGGGCGAACTACGTCGACCTGATCTCCTCGATACCTAGGAGTACGTAGGCAACCTTTTTATATGGCCCAGTCGCAATAAAAATAATCACAAAAACATTTCTACACCCTTCTCTACAAAAACAAAAATAACAAAAACATTTCTACTCCTTTTCTACACCCTTCACATACAGCGTTGAACCTCTTACACCAAGGTTGAACCACGCAGACCTGATCTCCTCTTCAATAGGAGTACGTAGGCAGCCATTTATGGTTCGGTCTTACCCCTACCAAAAAAAATACTTCTCAACGGTACTGGGATCAAACTTCAATCCACCACATTTCACCAGCTTCAGACTAAATGGATGGAACTACCCAGCCTCTCCATAAATGGGAGAGTTGGCGACCAATCCATAAGAGATGGAACTATTTAGGATCTCCTCTTCAATAGGAGTACCGACAACCATCTGTGATGCGATGAATCTCAAAGAGGAAAAGTCACAATCCTCTCCACATCTCCATACAGAAACAAGTCCCAAGACACCAAAGAGGGTATGGATACACACAGATCAACGATCCATTCTAAAAGATCCTACAACATCTAAATGTCCACCCATCAAGGATGAGTTCAGAATACATCAAGATCACGAGCCCAGAAGAAGCAGGCAAATATCAAGCAAGTAGCAAGGCACAACTAAAAGGGAAGTAAATCAAAATATATTTCCCTGCCATATATAATGTTGTTTGATATATACAATATGTGTTGTATATGACAAAATGGCTACGCTAGTCCGTGCAAGAAAATACAAGTCTATCTATAAATCGGTATGTATGCGGGATATCAGATTTAACATAGCATCTCTCTCAGAGGAAGGGGGTAACACTGTGGTCTCCTGCATCAACATATCTACACGTGCCAATAGATCCCAGGCCAGCTGCATGATGGCATGATGCTCATCAATATATGCACTCATATCAGCAAGCATACCAGTAGTAAGGGATCTCACTGTAGTAATATATTTAACGGCCACATCCCGGACAGATATAGCAACGTCTCGCTCAATAATCAATGCATCTATGGATGATCTAGCCTCATCCCGCTCAATAATAGCGGTGTCTCTATGAGCTACAACTTCCTCTCTCTTCAATAGAGTGGCGTCTCTCCCATCAAGAGCTATCAACATCAAGGCCCTAGACTGATCTCTCTCAGTTGAAGACTCTGCTCTAAATACTATGCTGAATGCTAGATCATAGTAGCACTTGTATAGGGAGAATCCGCAACAGTTACTGTCAACCCAGTGAATAACTCCTCCTCGGTGGGAAGATCAATAGCCTCTATGGGCTCCCCATCATCAGAATCAATCCCCAGCACTATGGATACTACTATAGTCGATGTTGTCTTTGTCTCCATCTATGCAGAATACTCTGACGAATAGCCCGGATGTCTAACAGAAAATGCAGCTAACTCACACTGATCCCAATAGGCATACACCCTAGATCTGTCCTCGGCTGACAAGTGGCGGGAAGCCAAGCACTGACTCAATGCCCCCTCAAAAGGATGGAAGTCCTAAAACTGGTCAAACTGCGACATGACATCCAGTGGGTGGTAAGTAGTCATGCCCCTCAAACCAGCTAGAGGGAGATAATCCATGCCAGGAGCATGAGTAATGAAGCTGTAGGGTGAACTAAGCATTATGCACGACAGAATGTCAAATGGATCTCCGATCCCTACTAAGAATACCGACCAAGACGTAGCGTCTATACACTCCGCTGGCTGGAAGGAGTAAGACATGGCTATCTCATGGGTAAAACAATACCCATGTCGTTGGAAGGTGCCAATCGGTCTCAGGTGTGACATGAACCACACGTACAACATGACCGAGCTACCTGTAAATACCCCTGCAGGGTAGGTGCTGTAATATGTGGTCGATCTCAACATCTCTGCTAAAATCATCGGCACAATGGTATGACCCTCACTAAGAGCTCTCACTACCATAATGATGCCAATGTCTAACTCGTCCATATATCGTGGCATATACACGTATGACAATACGCACATCAACAATACGTCTACTCTGGCTAGACTCCAATGATCCTCCAGCATGGTAAAATCACCGGAGTGTCGTGTGTAACTGTCCTCTAAGCCAAATTTGTCCATCAGAAAATACTGGGATATCATGTGGCCGGATGTGATCTTATCCTGCACAACTCTACGCCTCAGCCCGGTGAGGGTTATAAACTGCCGGCTCATGTCGCCGATAGCCATCTACGCGCAAGGTCTGTCCAAGGGCAGTGCCATCAACCATGCATACTCCTCTAAGGTAGGAGTCAACTCATGGATACCAAATCGTAAAACCTACCTCTCCGGTATCCAAAGCTTCAGCTACCCTCTACAAAGCCTGCGGGAATCTGAAACATCAGGAGGGTCATAGAATGCTGCAATAACTAATCTACACTCACCCTGTCTGAAGGTGACATACTATCATACCACGATCTCAGACGGGATGCCACTAATACTGGTGGGGTATGATCAATGCGGCTAACTGTCGAATAAGACATCTGTATGGTCCGTGTCATAAGACCATTTAGGGGTCAATGCTGAATATCTCTGGACATACATACATATGCATAACATAATACATGCATGATGAACAATAGATGGCAATGTGATGTAGGGAATAACAGTATACACATTCCTAAATACGTCATCATCTAATACATCTCTGTACAGCTAAAAATACAGAGAAATGGGGCACAAATGCCCAATAACTAATAGAGGCCTATCAAAAGATATAGCGAGAATGGGGCACAGCCACCCAGTATCTAACAGAGGCCTATCAAAAGATATAACGAGAATACACATCAGAAAAAGACAATGGTGTCAATATCTACATCATTAATCCTGTCCACCTGATGTAACTTCTCTTGAGTCACTAGATCTCCATTAACAGGGATATCAGGCCTATACAATGGAGGATCTGCATCGGCAAAACCATATGGGTCACCTGAAGGGCCAGCGCCAGAGCTGGAAGGATCAAAAGTATCTGCCTCTGAAGGATCTCTATCCAAATGCTGGATAAAGAAATGTGCCCAGTCCAACTACCGGGTCAAACTATCAATCTGTGTCAAATGAGTCGTATCTCTGACACAGGCCATCCAATCCGTCATCATCACGGATCCAGGAACCATATCCCCATAAAGCGTGGGCGGCGGTGCAGGCTCGGATGGTGCGAGGGACCATCAATCTTTGGAACAACTCCTGAGTATGAGGACCCTCTGACAGTGTAAAACTGTCAACACCCAACAATGGGATATCAATAGTGGGTGACTGTGATACAGGCCAATAACGACTGGCAGGAGGCAAGATCGGTATAGGAATCTCTCTGGTGGTGCTCCTGATAGCATGCTCTCCTAAATAGAGCTCCCATCCTCCCACCCGTATGCGTATACGGGTGGATATCACGTACTTGACACCATTCGGGTTCCCATCCTCAAACCCAATGGCTAAATGCTCCTCAAAGTAGGGAATCCAAGTGATGACATCAGATGTCAACAACTTCAACTGTATTCGACAATGGATAAAACCCTCCGCTACAGGAACCTCCGTCAATATGGAGTGATGCCATCGCCGTCATCGTGGATAGGTCTCCAAGCCTAGCACACTCACAGGATGCAAACATGTGAGTCTCTCGTAGGCCCAAAACTGCTAAAACAAAGGAAAACATCTGTTGTCAGTCTACACTCTTAACCTGTACATGGGAAATCATAAGAGAAATACTCACCAGCAAAAATAGGTAAAATCCTAGCCAAGCCTCCGTCAAGCCCTATGAACGTATACACATACCCCTTAGGAAATAGGTGACGGTGTAGGAGCCCCAATTATACTCTCTAATACGGTCCACATGTCATGTGGCGCTCACCAAAGGAAATGATACCATAGAAGAGTTATCAGGTAAGAAGCAGCCCCTAATGATCATCAGGAATAATTGCCGAAGAATGCAATCCTTGACTCTCACATCATCGGTGTCAAGCTCCACTCAACGACCATTTCATAGCATCTACGCTCAAAGGACACAGATGGGGACATCACCCCTTGAGTGCCTCAATGGGACTCCTAGCAAGGATCTAATGGCAGTTGAGGTAATGTTCGCCGTACATGGCACTGGCACCCCTCCAAACTCTATACCAGTGATAAATTGGCAATCCATCGGCGACATCATCACCTCACAATCCAACAAATTTAGAGACCGAGTCTGGTGAAACTAGCGCTCAAACAATGCCCTGAGGTAACCTAGGGACAACTACGGGGGAGGATGGAAAAGAACGCCCCAAAACCCTAGCCATACACAATTGCTCGATAGTCAGGATGCAGAGCCTGATATGTAGAGTGAATGCTGAACCAGTTCCCTCTAGGCTGTGTGAAGCCAAGAACCTGCAATATAAAGTAGATCAACATCAGAACCTTTACTCCTCATTAATAGGGAAAAAAGGAAGATCGAAATCCAACTTATACCTCATTTTCATACAAGTAAACTGAGGGGTGTCGACTCAAATCACCCAGAAGCTCTGGGATCATCACCTGAATGCCTGGAAAATCCCTACGGGGAACATGAGCAGCAGGAGCGGGGTTCACAATTGGTACATCCTCCTCCTTGTCCTCAATATCCGGCACCTCAACCCGGACATGACGTATCACCGCCTCCACCAGACAACGAGGCTGTCTAACAAAACGAGGTCGAGGCACATCAGAAGCCCTCCTCACTTTTTGAAGTGGTCCTGCATGGAACTACTCTACCGATCCGAATCCATATATCTGGACAACAAGTCTCCAAATCACCTCAGAAAGGGTGTGGTAAACTCTAACCTGGAGCTTTTTCAAATGCATTTTTATGACTACATGCATGCATGCATTACTTTAACATACGCCTACAGTAGAGTTAAAAATGCATGACTACTCAATGCCTACATTTTAAATTTTTTTGTCATAGTCTCCTTTGTAAATGGGACTATCCACATACACATAGGCATGAGTAGGTGACCATTCAGTAGCACACCTACCACATTCATAAACATCCTATACATGTATACATATATCAAAGCCATAATTTGTAAGGGTAGCCTTATTACCATGATTATTTTTCTTTCTCACCTTTGCTCATTTGTCCTCAAATAAGATAAGAAATAGCAAAAAAGGTGCCAATTTGACTGTTTTAAAAGTTCATGGTTAAATACTAATATTTACTATGTTAAACATATTTTATCAAGTCATATAAGCATGCATATTCACTACTATGTGTTTAGATGCATTTCATATGATAAGTCATTTTCTAACAGATAAAAACTGGAAAAGAAGACATGCATACACTACCAAGGCAGTGTAGAACACTTGTATAGTGACAAAATTTGCAGAAAGACGCCCAAACTTAGCAGATCTGAAGAAGAGCTCTCGAATTTCCTATGTGGTGCAACTTAGAAATGAAGTTTCAAAGCAAACTGCAGCTTAAAAGCCACCCACGGTGTACCTGTGGCTCCCCTAGGTGGGGCCCAGCCCTCCAGCTCGGTCCAGTTCGAGTTGCAAAGGAGTTCTCACAAGCTGAAAAGGCCAAATAAGGAAGAAAAATGCTACGCGATTGAGCAGAATAGCCTAAAATCCTGGTTTTCGCAAGCTAAACTGTGGCTTTACATATAACTCATTGGAATTCGCCCAAACACAGGGTACACTATACCAATGATCTCAGATATCACAAACTACATTCGACAATACCTCACGAAGGTCCGATGCCATCAATGCAGGGTCGTAGCCCTAAAACCTTTTCCCCAACAGATCTTCATATAATCCATCCGTTGATGTACATGTCAGCAAAGGTCAAGCCACTTTGATGACATTTAGCCGTTGGCAATTAACTCTAGCGAAGCATCAGAAACCACCCGATGATTTCATCCGTTGATGCACACATCAACGAAGCTCAAGCAGCCTTGACATTATCCCCAACAGGGATCTCATCCGTTGATGCACATGTCAATGAACGTCATCCAACCCTGACAACAAAGACTATTGGGAGTAACTCCAACAGAGCAGCGGAAAGACCTGGCGATATGAACCAGGAAAGAACATCCTCATCGGGGAGGACCAATGATGGAATATGTTATACACATCCTCAACAGACAAAGCTCTATCCCCATAGAGTCTCTTGTACATGAAAGATGCATCTTCAGTGTGAAGTCTGTATCAAGGATTAAGGACTTTAGTGATAACCCCAACGTCAACATCCTAGAAGCTCCTGAGAGCATTGGATCACACGTCCAAGATAGTTCATTAGGGTTGTCAGTAATGACTATCAACCCCGGTAGAAGTCAAGGGAGCTGGCAATCATCCCATCCTATTGGAGAACAGTCCAACAAATCACATACATTTGCATCATGCTACTGTACATTACATCATGATTATCCTGTCACATTTCAAGTGTCTAGTATTCTTTATCCTATCCATGCCATTGCATTGCATGAATATGATAAAGAGGGCTTTAACGTCACGTAGACGATGTCAAATTGCTATAAGATCAACTGCCATCTGGACAACATATAATTTAACATTGGTTTACTGAACACGTACTTGAGAGGATCCACACGGGATATGAGATGGGTTGTGTGACCATGAAGGTAATGTTGTAACCTCATGGAAGCCCATGTTAAAGCACAACAAGTCTTCTCAATCAAAGTGTACTTGTGTTCACTACTGCTGAAACTTTTGTTGAGGTAGTAGATAGCTCGCTCTTGGCCTCTATCGTCTTTCTATCCCAGCATGCAACCCATGGCATTGTCATTAATGGACAAGTACATGAACAGGGGAACATCATCCCTGGGTGGTACCAAGACAGAAGCGTTGACCAGCTGCTCTTTGATTATAAGGAAGGCTTTTTGGCACTCATCGTTCCATTTCATGGAGGAGTTCTTCCTTAACAATTTGAAGATACGCTCACATGTTGCTGTGAGTTGAGAAATAAACTGGCTAATGAAGTTGATTCTTCCCAAAAATTCTCGTATTTCTTTCTCTGTCTGAGGAATGGGCATTTCCGTAATGGCCTAGATTTTGGTGGGATCCAGCTTAATCCCTTTGTGGCTAACTAGGAATCCTAGCAACTTGTCTGATTTAACGCCAAAGGCGCACTTGGCTGGATTCAACTTCAAGTGGTACTTACGCAACCTGTTGAAGAGCTTTCTGAAATGGTCTAAGTGGTCATCTTCCCTTTGGGATTTGACAATGATGTCATCCACATAGATCTCTATCTCTTTGTGCATTAAGTCACGGAAAAGAGCCATCATGGCCCGCTTGTAGGTAGCTCCAGCATTGATAAGGCCGAATGACAACCGTCTATAGCAAAAGGTTCCCAAGGCATGATGAATACAGGTTTCTCACGATCCTCTTCAGCAACCATGATTTGATGATACCCTGCAAAATAATCAGCAAAGGAGTACATGTCGTATTGAGCAGTATTGTCAATGAGTATGTGAATAAATGGCACGAGAAAGCTATCTTTAAGGCAAGCTTTATTCAGATCCTGGTAATCCATGCAAACTCACACCTTTCCTCCCAGTTTAGGCACGGGGACTATGTTGGATAGCCATTTAGGGTATGTGGACACCATGATGATGCCAGCTTGAAATTGTTTCATAATTTCTTCTTTAACTTTTAAACTCCACTCAGGTTTTAATCGCCTAAGTTTCTGCCTGACTGGCTTGAATCCCTCTTTAATTGGAAGGCGATGGATGATAATGTCCGTGGATAAACCCACCATGTCTTCGTGAGACCATGCAAACACATCTTGGAATTGGGTTAATAGCGCAACCATGTCATTCCTTTGGTTTGGAGTGAGGTCTGTACCAATCTGGATTAGCTTAGGGTTTTCTAAGGTTTTGAGGTTGAATGAGGTGGTTTGATCAAGATTTGGTTTGGGTTTATCCTCGACCCATTCCTTGATCTCCTAAGGTATCTCAGTGTCCTCTTGTATTTCCATCAAGTTTGAGTTCAACTTTTCATCAAAGTTACAATCCTTGTGGAGAAAAGGCATCTCATCAGCAAGTATAGGCACATCTAAGTTCAGAGTCCTGAAACAAAATATGCTTTCACTTAATATATAAAACTGTTCAATCATACAAAGTGTTAGCATATACTGACAAAATAACTGCTAATATTGTACAGTAAAGTAAGCAGTTAAAGTTATCTACAGGGTAGAGGGGGTTTCTGCCCCTTTTACCCTTGTCGACAAATGCAAAGAGTGCTGCTCTAATTGTCAAGGGTGAACTCCTGATGGACGGTAGTGATGAAGTGGCTATCATCGTCCTCCTTTTCCTGAATGATGACCATAATGTCAAGAGAATCATCGTCTGGAGTGTATCTATTTATGTGCTCATCATTTAAAAGGATGCGAAGATGAGACAAACTCCTGGCGATGTCTTATTTACGTCTCCATTCCCTTTCTTCCACTTCGGGATCAGGAATTAGGACCTCTTTTACTTTAACCTGTATCGGTTTAGGAAATAGCATAGCCATAACATAGGCAGGAACCTTTACCGGAGACTGTATAGGCTCAAGATCTGTAGGTGGAGATAATCGTCGTATGGCTGAAGATGAAGGAATTTGTTTGTGCTTGTGAGGATTCCTGTGACTGGAGCTAGAAGAATAGCCTAATCCACCTGTCCCTATTTAACTAGGAACTTGAATTGGGCGCTTAATGCCCTGTTGATCTTTTCCCAACCCTTGTCCAGGTTGATGACCCAATGACATCATCTCTTGAGTGGCTGACATTACCTCGGCAGAAATCTTGGGTGTGAGAGGTGGCGTTCCAATGGGATGGTAATGAGTGTTGCTCACCTCCAGGGCATGAAAACTTACCGGCTCAACTTCTGTGTTGAAGCTAATGAGTGGTATGTCACCTTGTTCAGGACAATTCGGCTCAGCATTAACAGTGATTAGGCTATTATTGATAATGTACTTGAGTTGCTGATGAAGGGTGAAAAGGATGGCACCAGCCATATGAATCCACGGTCTTCCCAACAGCAGGTTGTATCCTGTGGCAATTTTAATCACATGAAAGGATACACTAAATGTATGTGGACCAATCTCTACAGATAACTCAATCTCCCTAACTGCATTTCGTCGGGACCCATCAAAAGCTTTGATAACCGTATGGCTGCTTTTGATCCACTTGGGGTTGATATTCATCTTCTCCAAGGTAGCATAAGGACAGATATTCAAAGATGACCCACCATCTATTAGAACTCCTCCAACCATGTATTCGGAGGGCAGAACCTCTATATGCAACGGTTTGCAATGACTAGTCCCTTCGGGAGGTATGTCGTCGTCACTGAAAGATATCACATTATTGTTAATAATGTGATCAACCAGATGTTGGAATTTTTCCACATCCACTAATTTTGGTAAATGGGCTTGTTCCAAGACTCTTAGCAAGATCTTCCTATGATCTTTGGAAGAGAAAACCAAGTCCAATATGGAAATTAGTTGTGGAGCTTCTCTCAAGCTTAAAACCATCTTGGCTTCGTTATGGCCCATAGTACGGAGGAACTCTTCAATTTTCTCCATGAGAACTTTCCCCTTTGATTTGATGGTAGGCTTCATCACCCGATGTGGAAGATACAATGGATTCTCCTTCGACACTGTAGCAGTTGTGTGGGATGTAGATCCTTCAGCCTGTCCATAATTTCATGGGACTTTTTTCAAGCTGACAACAAAATATTGTGGCCTAGATGCAAGAGAATTGGCTCTGGTGCAGCCACTTTCAAAGGATTGTCAGCACATTTGAGTTGAATTGCTTGTATTTTGAGTGGTCTGGCAGCCAAATCATCCCCAACAAATATAACTGCTACGCCATCCTTCCATTTTGTAGGACATGTGTTCCCACTCTCGAGTAACAAAGTGTCATCATCTACCATTTGCAGGACACCGCTATCAATTAAATTCTGAATGAGGTGGTGGAGTGCCCAACATTCTTCTATGCTGTGTCCGCGAGAGTGGGAGTGATACTAGCATACTCTATTAGAATTGAACCGTCTGGAACGGGGATTGATTGGAGGTAGAAGGGATTTAATTCATCCTTCATTGATTAGCCTCTGAAATATCTCTTCCATAGGTTGGCCAAGGTATGTAAATTCCCTTTTATTGGCAAAATTCTCACAGGCTTTGGCACTTGCTCTTTTTGCAACTTTATCCTCTAGTGTTTCACTTTCTAAAGGCGATAATGAAGTATTCATGACAAAAGGAAGGAGACTATCATGTTCTGATTGCCTTTCTGACCTTCTAGTATCAAGGAAACATCCTCCTCTTTCTTTTTATGGACCCTCCGGGGGTTGTTTCCATAAGTTCCAGACTGGATGTGCTCAGCAACAGCTTTTAAAGTGGCTAGGTCTTGGATCTTTCCCGACTTCAATCCCATCTCAGCCATCTCTCCATGTTTAATCATTTCAGAAAATAGATTGCCAATGCCAGCTAAGACTCTCTAATAGAAGGAAGCTTCTTGTATGTCTATGAAAGTCATCACCATTTCTAACTCCATTATAGAAGGAATAACTTGAGCAGCAATGCACCTCCACCTTTGAGCATACTCTTTGAAAGACTCATTAGACTATTTCTTGACTTTGGTAATTTCATACCGGTCAGGAGCCATCTGAGATTGAAAGCTGTACTGACTGAGAAAGGCATGAGCTAACTCTTCCCAGCTATGCATTTTAGAATTGTCTAATCTGGTATACCATGACCGAGTTTCTCCAGTTAGACTATTTTGGAACAGCTCATTCTAAGCTTCTCATCCTCGGCATAAGATCTGAGTTCTCCAATAAACACCTTTAAATGTGTGTAAGGATCTCCCAACCCATCATACTTTTCAAAGTCAGGAGTCTTGAACTTCTCTGGATAATGAACACCAGGGAATATACAAAGATCATCATAGAGACACTCCCAATGTGCTCCAATCCCTTTATATGTAACCGAATGGTGTCTTCCATTTGAAGGACTTTTTCCCGATATCATCGATTATGCGGATCTTCTTTGAGATGGGTGTTTTCAGGAATTTTGTTGGACTTATCCAACTGAAGCTCAGGTATTGGATTTACTTGATCCGTACCTTTTGTTCCTCCATGTGTAGAGGATTCTGTATGTATGTTTATTCGTGGACCCTGAGTAGACTGGTCTAGTTCTTTAAGCAGAGTAACCAAATCTGTAATTTGTTTGCTTAATCCATCAAACTCCTCACGAGAGACAAGAGCAGAATTAGACTGGTCAGATAAAGACATAATTGGCTGTAGGCTCATGTCCTTCTTGGACTTTGACCAGGTAATAGGCCTAATTGTTTCCCTACAAAAACTTATGTAGTTTAGTCTTAGGGAATGTATCAATGTTTACATGCTATCATAATGTGTCTGTTTTAGGAGTATTATCCTGCAAAATGGATGTCAGTTGTTTGTAACACAAGATAGCATGTCGGGCTTTAATATGCATGTATACACATTTTTCATATTTCCCATTACATAAAGATTGACATGGAATGAAATTACAAGTAATTGTTTTTACAAGTAATTGAAAATGGAAAGCATGAAGAGACTTTCCTCCGCGTTTTTCTCGCGGCTTTTTGGCATGAAGGTTCCCAGATCATCGCAATTTACTTAATGGGAAGTTAATCCAGTCTTTCAACCAGAGCGAATCTGGGTGGTGCCTTTCCTGAGCCTCATTGGAATTAGTCTCCCTACGAGTCCAGTAATCAAACACCGACAGGATAGCCTCCTGGTGGAGGAACCACAAAACATTAATTCACATGTAACGTGTCTCACCGTTATGGGAATGATGACATGTGCGAAGCACTAATTGTTGAGCTTTTAGACGCGAAACGCATGCAATGAAATTAAAATTTTAAAGCAATTTCCGAAACCCTAAAACAGGATCCATGAAAAATCAATTAATTCGAGGTTTAAAGATTATACCAGATATAAAAAAAATGAGAATCAAACCGATCATACTCAATCTCCAACACAATACAAACCCGATTAACGCCTCTATGGTATCCACATTAAACGCCGCAGACGAACCGTCGAACGATTCTCGCAATAAGAAGGACTTCATGATTAGCCACCAAAAGGAATGGATTTTCTAAATCTGCTTTCTCTCTAGTCTCTCTAAGAAATGGCTAGGGTTTTTCAATTATGATATATTACCCTAAGTAGTCATATATATCATATATATAGTAGTTAAAATGAATTAATCAAATCAAAACCTAATTTCATAAAATCCAATATATATATATATATATATATATATATATATCTCTTAATTAAGTCTTACTTAATTAATATACATATATACAAATTATCCTTTTAATTTAAATTGTGATTTAAATACTATATAATCATATTAATATATTTAAATCCTTAAAATTTAAATTAATTCCCTTTAAATAACGTTCTATGTGTGTGTGACCCTATAGATTATTATTACGTTGGCAATAATTTGAAAATCATATTATAAAATTATAAACAAAGTGAATGCGGCATCTAGTAATGCATCACCGCTACCCAAGTAATAATAAGATTGATGATTCGATGCAACCTTTTCGTGACCAATGTTTCAATGTAATTTAATCCTTTTAACCTTAATATCCTAGATTAAACTCGAGTCATGGAATGTGTCATACTCTTCATAATTTAATCTGAGTTTTCTTGATCAATGAGTTGACTATATGAAAAAAATCATTATTTGAGCATGGCCATGCATTTCATAGTCCTACTCAATCAAGAGGCCTATGGATATCACCCATAATATATATGATGGTTAAATTCCATCTAGATCACTCATATTTCTCACACGATTAATGATGAACCCAATAATCACCTTTATAGTCCACCCTATTAAAGGTGACATTTGATGATATCAAAGTACATAAATTCTCGTGTAGTAATATAGCGATTTCAGGTCGGAGGACCATTACATCATTGTTACTATGAGAATTGCTAATGACACTTCGCATAATGCTCCATATAGAATTCTCATGGTGGGTCTGTCCAGTACATCGTTCTCTAACATGTACCTATGCATTGACTTAATATCTCATATATTTATGACCAATGAGATTTGGTCATCAGTTAATCCACATACTAGTCTCAATGCATCATTGTTGTCCCATCAATAATGATACTCGACTAGGGACATTTAAGAACACTGATACTAATGGTAATATATAATCTCATGTTCAAGTCACATACTTGAAACTATATAATTTGTATCACTATTCTAAGGAATTTTATTATGTTAACAATTATATTACACAGTAAATAAAACCATAATAAAATCATATATTTATTCAATCAAATATAATATCAAAACGTTAAGCAATTATATCAAATAATTGGCCTCTAGGGCATAAACTCTAACACTAATATCACAGATAGATAAATTGCAACGCAGTAAGTAAAATGCATTCATACACATTCATCAAAAAATATAAATGCAACATCCACACAAAAGCATATAACAGTTTTGAAAAGCTTGTAATAGCGGCTTAAGTCCTCTTACTGAGCTCCCCAACAGAGTCGCCACCTGTCGACATCGAGATTTTTACTGTACCTTTTCTGTTCTTGTCTTTTGGTGTTCTCATGTTAGGTGAGATTTGTTTGAAAAAACAAGTTGTGAAAAGGTACGACATTTATATGTCGACGATTTGACTGTAAGAGTCGCCAGTTGGTATTTTTAAATGAGTGCACCAACTCAACCAAGAAAAGGTTTGCACATTGACCACGTGATGTAACACTATTAAACTGGTCTGTGAAATCGAGATTCATTAGAGTCCGGGGACTTACTTATGCGGAGGGAAGGTATTATGCAACCCCGGCATCCGTGTTACCACGATGACCGCCACTTTTCAATTAAACTGTTATATGAATGTGTGTGTGTGTGGGTCAATGTGCGATTATTTGGAAGTAGTGTTATGCCTCGTTCACACTTATATGCAAAGGGTTTAAATTTGTGTAAAAATTCAGTTTTAAACAAGATATAGCAGTGATGTTTTGTAAAAGAAGTTTTTCAAACCCTTATGCTCAATAGTAATTGAGGCCTTTGATACTTCCATTTTATTAAATGTTCGGCTTGATTGCTTTTATTTTCGAGACGCGAAGCATCTTCGAGAAAAATAATATACATAGCAATGCCAAATTACTCATGGAGATGAATGCCATCTAAGGAAATTCGAACACTATAAATAATATACAAGCTGTTTATAGCCGAAAATGTCCATCACGGGAACCGAATCTAGATTCAGTAGACTGAATTTCTGATCACATGATTCCTAGCCCCACATGATGTAGCAGTTTATATGAAAGCTGTAAGCAGTTATATATATATATATATATATATATATATATGTACAGACTGTCAACCACCACGAAGCGAACTTTATGGGGGACTAGAAATGTAAATATATAAAAGCAAAAAATATATATATATATATATATATATATATATATATATATATATATATATATATATAGAGAGAGAGAGAGACACGATCAACCACCACGAAGCACCTCTATGGGGTATCAAAAATGTAAATAAAGCAATAAATGTGATTAACTGCCACAGAGTAAACTCCAGGCGGGACGAAATGTAAATAAAGCAGTAAAAACGATCAACCGCCACGAAGTAAACTCCAGGTGGGACAAAATATAAATAAAGCAGTAAAAAGCCACGAAGTAAACTCCAGGCCTGACACAAATGTGTGTGTATATATATATATATATACACACACACACACAAAAGGAAATAAAAGCCACGGACTGGAGTCCGGACATACACACGCAACACGACTCTTAATGTGAAGAAAAGTGTGTGCATATTAGAAGAGAAAGGCTTTAAGAAGTGTAAGAAGGCTTACAGTGGACTGCCAAAGAAGACTTCTATAGCTTTAAATGGATGAACACTCAGCTCCCGCCGATAAAAATATAGCAATATATGAGCTCACAAGTGTTTAAAATGAGAAAGCACTCAGTTTATAGTGTGTATAGAGCAAATTGGATAGGGCTTCCTCGTCGTTTTCTCTTACAAAATGGCCACCTTAAGTCCTCTATTTATAGAGGGGGAGCCACAGGTACACCTGCGGAAACCGCAAATGGACCTGCGGATGTCTGGGGTGCCCCGGGCTCCGCGGGTCCTGTAGTCTCGAATTACGTGCACGCGTGCAATGTGATGTCAGCTCAAACTTTTAGAACATCAATATGGGCCTCCGATTGAGGTGTATAAGACATTTTATGGAGTTATGTTGTTGAGAGATACACAAATGACATGGGATTAGAGTTTGTAAGAAGTCAGGAAGATGGGACCATGCCCTTGGTCTTCAAGCTTCAAATTCTATCTGGTGTGCTGTCCTGTGTAGTAGTCACTCGGGATTGCAGCTATTTGGTTCTTGTAGGACACTACTGTGTAGAATGTATGTTGAAATGTGTTGAGATTGCGTGTATGTGGGGTCGATGTGGCAAAATGATGATTTTGCCTCTCACCGGGGTTATCTCCAGTTCGGGCTGATAAAGCAGTCATTGCTCAAGGTTATCTCTGAGATTGGGCTGATGCAAGTGTTAGATGTCCTCAGGGTTGTCTCTGAGGTGTGCCTGACCTCCCGGGGTTATCTCCGAGTTTGGGACTGAGTGCCTCGGGGTTATCTCCGAGGTTGAAGCTAATTGCAAAGGTTGAAAAGAGCATCTCTGGGGATATCTCTGGAATTGCAACTGCACTCCTCGGGGTTATCTCTGAGGTTGAAGCTAATTGCAAAGTTTGAAAAGAGCATCTTTGGGGTTATCTCCAGAACTGCAACTGCACTCCTCTGGGTTATCTCCGAGGTTGAGACTGAAAGTCACGGTGTTATTTTCGGGATTGACTATCTCGGGGTTATCTCCGAGATTGAAAAGGCTTCTCCGGTGGGATTTCTGGAACTGGAACTGTTTTGTCCTCCAGGGTTATCTCTAAAAGACGATTCTGCCCTCCTACAATGTTAGTAACAGGAATGCAAAATTTCGAGTGTCTACAGTCTAAATAAATTAACTACAGTTTTACCCAAATATAAGAAAAGCCCAATTAAATATTTTAAAGCTTACTTAAATATTTTATTATTTTATTGGGTATTACATCACATTCCCCTTAAAAAGGATTCCATCCCCGGAATCAAAAGAATGGAACGTACCTAATTATCGAAAAGATGCAGATATTCTGATCGAATAGAGTCCTCCATCTCCCAAGTAGCTTCCTATTCCGAATGGTTTTTCCATAATACTTTAACAAAAGGAATTGTCTTCCTTCTCATAATCTATTCTTGATGATCTAGAATCGCCTCGGCTTCTTCCTCATATGTAAGATCTTCTTAAATCTTATGTAACGGGTATTGCACAACATGAAGCGGATGATAGTTATATTTTCTTAACACCGAAACATGAAAGATATTATGTACATGAGATAACTGTGGAGGCAAAGCCACCCGATATGCCACTTCTCCAACTCTCTCAAGGACTTCAAAAGGGCCAATGAAATGCGGACTAAGCTTCCCTTTCAAACCAAAGCTTCGAACACCTTTCCATGGAGAAACTTTCAAAAACACGTGTTCACCAGGAGTAAATTCAAGAGCCCTCCTATGAATATCAGTATAACTATTTTGCCGCAATCTAACTTCTTTCAATTTTTCTTTTTGACAGGGAATATCCGTACGACGACACCATCACTGGTGGACCCCATAACGAAATAACTGTCGGAGTTAAAAAATGACAAAATAGACTTTTTATAAAAATAACGGCAAAAGTTTTACCGTTAACTGTTGAAATATCCAGTGATAAAAATACAATAATACACGTGGTTGCATAGTAGCACACGGTATTGATTATTGATGCTTACGTAAGAAGCCACTCAGTTTACTCAATTATTGCTACAGTAATTGTTGCATAGTATATCACGTTATTTGATTTAATTATTGTCACAGTATCATCTGCACAATATTTTATATTATTAAATCAATAATTGAGAAAACACATTTATTCATATGATTACTTACATTATTGACAATGTCTAAAACGTTCTGTCGAGAAAAGAGGTTTGGTCACCTAATTGTGCGCCAATAAGGATAAATCTTTATCGGAAAGCCCCCTCTTACCTGGGAATGATCTGGTTGTCAATATTGTAAGTTTTAATATTAATGATGAATAATTGTTAATAGATTAAAAATGTGTTTATTAAAGATAAATGATTTTTGGTAAATATTTATTCAATTTTTGATATAAATATAGGGATTTGTTATGAGGCGTTTGTTGTAAGTTTGACTTAGTATTCCATATGGAGATTTACTAATTTTATGGATTATCGGTGGTAGTTTTAATAGTAAATCAATCTGGACCATCGATGGTATTTTTAATAGTAAATCAATCTGGACCGTCGGCGGTGGTTTTAAAAGTAAATCAATTTGGACCGTCGGTGGTGGTTTTAAACGTAAATCAATCTAGACCGTCGGTTGTGGTTTTAATAGTAATCAATATGGATCGTTCGTTCTAATAGTAAATCAATCTGGACCGTTCGTGAATCAGTTACTATTTAGTCCATTTTCCTATAAATAGAAACTTAATTCTTCTTTCATTCTCACCAATTCACTGAGACTCACAAGAGAAACTATAGAGAGAGAAACTATAGAGAGCAAGAAGAAGAGTATTCTGCTATTTCACTATTGCAGTAGCCAGTCTTCTACTAAGGTAAGGGGTATTATTTCTTTCGTATTTATAAGAAATACTATTTTTCGTATTCATCCTTTAATATGTCGGGATAACATGTCTACGCGGATTACGTACCGCATGACAGGTGAAAATCCATTTGCAGTTTCATATGTTATTTCTTTTCATAATTTTAAATCTAAACTTACTATGGTAAGTATTGCTTCTATAATCCCTAAAATTAGTAGAATATCTTTGAGTTTTGTGCTTTATCTAGTATCGTTTCATTGGAATATTGATATGAAATTTCTTATTAAATATCAATATTTTCACCCGGGTACTATTCATGGGTTACTATTCACTTAGGGATTCGGGATACTTTTTATATTGGGGTACTATTCACAAAGTACTATTCATGGGGTACTATTCACGGGGTACTATTCACCCAAAAAATTTATTTCTTTTCTGTCCAAATTATTTTTGATACATGGATATTATTCTTGAATTTTACTCCACAAAGAAGTATCATGTTGACAATTTGGACATTATTAAATTTTGGATAAATTAAATTATAAATCTTTAAAATTTATCCTTTGCTTTCATTTAATTGAATTCTTTTATCATTGTCATCATCCTCATGCTTATGTTGTGATGAAAGTCATCTCTGGCCCGTAGTTCATAGATGGATTTGTATGATTATGACCAGGGATAATTCAGTATAATCATGACCTGTAATGTTACAAATGATAAAAGTCCTCATTGGCATGTAGTGCATTGATGGACAGTTTTTGGCATGATCATGACCATTGATGATTACACGGATATCCTTGGCCCGTAGTGCAGGGATAATTCGTGGACGTGATACAAATGAATATCCTTGGCCCGTAATGCAGGGATGATTCAATGATATGGTTTATTAAGTTGAGTCTCAGTGATAAAAATTGATGATAAACTTTTTAAATCATAGAAGATAGTAGATATCATGCTCTAATTGACTCTTCTAATGGATTTCTTGTTCCGCTGCAGTTAAACTTGATGTTTATTGTATTTTATCAGTTTAACATTGTTAAAGGCTAACGATAATTTATTCTACATTATCTTAGTCATAATATTTCTTATTGGGCTAATTAAGCTCACCATTTTGCTTTCATTGTTCTCTTTAGGAAATGAGAATGTAGCCGGGACTAGTCGGGTAACGGAGTGATGGTCCCAGATGGTTGTTTTAGTAATCCTCACCATTTAGTGTGATAATAAATATAATGAGGATTGAATTTGAGTTTGGATATTGTCTATGAGATAATATTCGTGTAAAAACTCTCAGCTCATGTTGTATAATTAAGTTTGTATTTGTATTTAGTACCATGTATTTGGTGACCCAAGATGGGTGATGTATACCTATTTTCAGGGCGTCACAATTAGTATTAAAGCTTAGGGATATGATCCTTTTCCGAAAGTATTCGTCACATGAAGGAGGTAGAGTTCATCAAGCTAGAGCAAAATAATATGACCGTGTCGCAGTACGAGGCTAAGTTTGCGGAGTTATCCCGGTTTGCATCTCATTTGGTAGATAATGAGGAACGTATGACGCGAATATTTCTAAGAGGTTTGAAACCCGAAATACGTTAATACCTCATTTCTCACAAACTGTGTTTGTATTCAGATGTTGTAAATAGGGCTCAGTTATTGGAGCGCGATAATGAGTCAACCCAACCAAGAGAGAGCAGCCGACAAAGTGATAATACCAGTGGTAGCAGTCATTGAAGCGGTGACAACAAACGTGGAGGAAATCAACAAGCCAGAAATGGTAACAACTTTGGTGGTAATCATGGCCAAGACAATAGGAGTGGAAATTTCAAGAAGAGGAGGTTCAATAATGATGGAAAGACGTCAGCACCAACAACCGTTGTTAATGAAAAAGATCGACCACCGATAGTATGTTATAAATACGAAGGGGAGGGACACATCAGTCCAAACTATACGCATCTGTCCAAAGCGTGTTACAATTATGGAAGAGAAGGTCACCTAGCCCAATTTTGTCATGCAACGAATTCAAGTCTAGCTGGGATGGAGGCATCAAAAGGCCGTCCCAGACAAGACAAAACCGGTAGTTCAAGGGAGAGCGTTTGTCGTGACCTCCCAAAAAATTCAGGAACCCGAATGAAGTCATCACAGGTAAGCTAATCCTAAACTCTTGCGAAGTTTATACCTTATTTGATATCGGTTCTACCCATTCTTTTATTTCTCATACTTGTGCTCAATGTTTAACTTTAACGCCGAAGAAATTAAACTTTGACTTATCTGTTGAAACTCCATTAGAAGAAACCTTCATTACATTCACTATTTATAAGTCTGGTTTGATTCAAATCGGCAAACGCACGTTACCTATCGAACTTATCTCTTTGAAAATACTTGCATTCGATGTGATTTTAGGGATTGATTGGTTAACCACTCATCATGCTAAAATTGATTGTTTTCGTAAAGTTATTAGCTTTCATATTCCTAACCAACCTATTATGAAAATTCAAGCAACCAAACCATTAAAGTCAATTACTGTCATATCAAGCCATAAAGCTATTCGTTTATTGAAAAATGGATGTCAAGCTTTCTTAGCCCGTGTCACGAATTTAAACAAAAATACATCAGTCTTGAATGATATTTCTATTTTTAATAAATTTCCTGACGTATTCCCTGAAGAACTTCCTGACCTATCCCCAGAGCGTGAAATTAAATTTTGTATCGACCTTGAACCCGTTACAAAACCCATTTCCAGAGCCCCATATCGAATGGCTCTATTGAACTTCAGGAGTTAAAGACCCAACTGTAGGAATTGTTAGACATCAGTTTCATTTGTCCTAGTACGTCTCTTTGGGGTTCTCTTGTTCTCTTCGTAAAGAAGAAAGATGAAAGTATGCGACTTTGTATTGATTATCGGGAGTTGAATCATGTCACCATCAAAAATAGGTACCCGTTGCCTCGCATTGATGACCTTTTTGACCAGTTTCAAGGCGCCAAATTCATTTCAAAGATCAATCTTTGTTCCGGATATCATCAGTTAAAGATTAAAAATGATGACATTCCAAAGACTGCTTTCAGAACTCGGTACGTGTATTACAAATTCCTAGTCATATCTTTTGGATTGACTAATGCTCCTGTTGCCTTCATGGATATGATGAACCGAGTATTCAAGGAATATTTGAATCATTTTATAGTTGTCTTTATTGATGACATTCTCATATACTCCAAAAGTCGTGAAGATCATGAACAACACTTGAGGCTGATTCTCCAAAAGCTTCGTGAAAATAAGCTATATGCCAAGTTGAAGAAATGCGAGTTCTGGCTTGAAGAAGTAGCATTCCTTGGGCAGGTGATATCAAATCATGGAATATCAGTTGACCCGATAAAGATTGAAGCAATTCAAAGCTGGGAGCAACCTAAGTCAGTGACCAAAGTACGTAGCTTTCTGGGCTTAGCTGGTTATTATCAGAGATTTGTGGAAGGATTTTCTCAAATTGCTACTCCATTAACTCAGCTGACTAGAAAAGATACAAGATTTGGTTGGAGCGAGGAATGTGATAAGAGTTTTCAAGAACTCAAGAGGAGACTCATTTCAGCACCTGTTCTCAGAATACCATCTGGTTCGGAGGGATTCACCATCTACAATGATGCTTCAGGAAGAGGGTTAAGATGTGTTCTCATGCAACATGGGAAAGTCATAGCCAATGCCTCGCGACAACTCAAAGAATATGAGAGGAATTATCCTACTCATGACCTAGAGTTGGCAGTTGTTGTTTTCGTGTTTAAAATCTTGAGGCATTACCTGTATGGGGAAAAAGTGGAGATCTATACGGATCATAAAAGCCTCAAATATTTCTTCACCCAAAAGGAACTCAACATGCGGCAACGATGATGGGTCGAGTTGTTGAAAGATTACGATCATACCATTCAATACCATCTTGGAAAAGTGAACGTGGTAGTTGACGCATTGAGTAGAAGATCATATGCGGGTATGAGTGTGATATTGTCAACGCAAAGACCCATTTTACATGACTTGCAAAGGATGGAAATAGAGTTAAAGACTCTAGGGACCCACGTCATGATGTCAAATATACGAGTAGAACCGACTTTAATCGATAAAGTTAAAGCTGCTCAACTTACGGACCTAAAGCTGATGCGTATGAAGAAGAAAGTACAAGAAGGTGTTGTTCTAGAAGCAAGAATCGATGAAGAAGGAATACTTCAAGTCAACTCCAGACTTTGTGTTCCAAATTACCCTGATTTAAAGTATAAAATCATGTTGGAGGCTGTACACCGTTTGTAATCCATCTTGAGAGTACCAAAATGTATCATGATCTTCAACATACATTTTGGTGGAGCAATATGAAGAGAGAGGTAGCAAAGTTTATCTAAAGGTGTCTAACTTGTCAATGAGTTAAGGTGGAGCATCAAGTGCCAAAAGGTCCATTGCAACCACTTAAAATTCTAGAATGGAAGTGGGAGCACATTATCATGGATTTCGTTACTAGTCTTCCCAACGTTTCTCAAAGAATAGATGCGATTTGGGTCATTGTTGATAGATTGACCAAGTCTGCTCACTTCTTACCTATACAAGAAACTTATTCACTTGAACGTCTTGCTCGTATGTACATAAATGAGATTGTAAGACTGCATGGCATGCTAGTATCTATAGTTTCTGATCGAGACCCAAGATTCACTTCACGATTTTAGGTTTGTTTGCAAAAAGCTATGGGCACGGATTTACGATTTAGTTCGGCATATCATACTTAGTCGGAGAGGACTATTCAAACTCTTGAAGATCTATTAAGACTCTGTGTCCTTGACTTCAAGGGAAGTTGGGACAAGTTCTTTCCATTAGTGGAATTCTCCTACAACAACAGTTATCAAGCAAGTATTGGCATGGCTCCATTTGAGGCGTTGTATGGACGCAAGTGTCATTCTCCAGTATGTTGGGATGAGGTGGGTGAAGCAACGTTATTGGAACCAGAGTTGGTACGTATGACTACAGAAAAGATTCAAATGATCCGATAACATATGAAAACCTCACAAGATCGACAAAAGAGTTATGTTGATCTTCATCGAAAAGAGATCATGTGTTGTTACGTGTTGCTCCATGGAAAGGAGTTACAAGATTTGGAAAGAGAGGAAAGCTCAATCCTCAATTCATTGGGCCATTCAAAATCATCGATCGAGTAGAAACAGTGGCCTATAGACTCGCCTTACTGCCAAGTATGTCTCATGTTCATAACATTTTTCACATATCTATGTTACGTAAGTATGTGGAAGACCCGAACAACATTATTGAATTAAAACCAGACGAGATAGCGGAAGATTTAACATATGAAGAGGTACTTGTTAAAATCTTGGATAAGAAGAAACATATTCTACGCTCCAAGATTATACCTCAAGTCATTGTTTTGTGGAGAAACCACAATGTTGAGGAAATGACCTGGGAGTTAGAATCTAAAATGAAATCAAGGTATCCTCACCTCTTTGTCATACCGGTACGTACACTAATTTCAAGGACAAAATTTTATAAGGAGAGGAGGTTGTAAGACCCCGAATTATATGAAATGAAAGTATCCAATTTTTCTTATTATTATTATTCTATTTAATAAATAGTTAAATTGATAAAAGGTTAAAGTTAAGGGTGATATTTGAAAATTTTGCAAAATAAGCAGGTTGACATAAAATATTCTTTGTGTCGGGGAATATTCATTTGGTCGGAGAATGTTCTTTTTGTCAGGAAATATCCGTACGACGACACCATCATTAGTAGACCCCACAACTAAATAACTGTCAAAGTTAGAAAATGACAAAAATAACTTTTTGTAAAAATAACAGAAAAAAGTTTTACCGTTAACTGTTGAAATATCCGGTGGTAAAAATACAGTAATACGCTTGGTTTCATAGTAGCACACGGTATTGATTATTGATGCTTACGTAAGAAGCCACTCAGTTTACTCAATTATTGCTACAGTAATTGCTGCATAGTATCTCATGTTATTTGATTCAATTATTGTCACAATATCATCTGCATAATATTTTATATTATTAAATCAATAATTGAGAAAATCAATTTATTCATATGATTATTTACATCATTGATAATTTCTAAAAAGTTCTGTCGAGGAAAGAGGTTTGGTCACCTAATTGCGCGCCAATAAGGAGAAATCTTTATCAGAAAGCCCCCTCTTACCTGAGAATGATCTGGTTGTCAATATTGTAAGTTATAATATTAATGATGAATAATTGTTAATAGATTAAAAATGTGTTTATTAAAGATAAATGATTTTTGGTAAATATTTATTCAATTTTTGATATAAATATAGGGATTTGTTATGAGGCATTTGTTATAAGTTTGAATTAGTATTCCATGGGAAGATTTACTAATTTTATGGACCGTCTGTGGTGGTTTTAATAGTAAATCAATTTGGACCATCGATGGTGGTTTTAATAGTAAATCAATTTGGACCGTCGGTGGTGGTTTTAAAATTAAATCAATTTGGATCATCGGTGGTGGTTTTAAAAGTAAATCAATCTAGACCGTCGGTTGTGGTTTTAATAGTAATTAATATGGACCATCCGTTCTAATAGTAAATCAATCTGGACCGTTCGTGAATCAGTTACTATTTAGTCCATTCTCTTATAAATAGAAGCTTAATTCTTCTTTCATTCTCACCAATTCACTGAGACTCAAAAGAGAAACTATAGAGAGAGAAACTATAGAGAGCAAGAAGAAGAGAATTCTGCTATTTCACTATTGTAGTAGCCAGTCATCTACTAAGGTAAGGGGTATTATTTCTTTTGTATTCATAAGGAATACTATTTTTTGTATTCATCCTTTAATATGTTGGAATAACCTATCTACACGGATTACGTACAGCATGACAGGTAAAAATCCATTTACAGTTTTGTATGTTATTTCTTTTCATATTCTTAATTCTAAACTTACTATGATAAGTATTGCTTCTATAATCCATGAAATTAGTGGAATATCTTTGAGTTTTGCACTTCATCTAGTATCGTTTTATTGGAATATTGATCTGAACTTTCATATTAAATATCAATATTTTCACACGCAGTACTATTCACGGGTTACTATTCACTCGGGAATTATTCACTCGAGGATTTAGGGTATTTTTCATACTGGGGTACTATTCACGAAGTACTATTCATAGGGTACTATTCATTGGGTACTATTCACCCGGGTACTATTCACCCAAAAAATTTATTTCTTTTCTTTCCAAATTATTTTTGATACATGGATATTATTCTTGAATTTTACTCCACAAAGTAGTATCATGTTGACAATTTGAACATTATTGAATTCTGGATAAATTAAATTATAAATCTTTAAAATTTATCCTTTACTTTTATTTAATTGAATTCTTATATCATTATCATCATCCTCATGCTTATATTGTGATGAAAGTCATCTCTGGCACGTAGTGCATAGATGGACTGTTGATTGGTATGATTATGACCAGGAATAATTCGGGATAATCATGACCTGTAATGTTACAAATGATAAAAGTCCTCATTGGCCCGTAGTGCATTGATGGACATTTGTTTGCATGATCATGACCATTGATGATTACACGAATATCCTATGCCCGTAGTGCAGGGATGATTCAATGATGTGGTTAATTAAGCTGAGTCCCAGCAATAAAAATTGATGATAAACTTTTTAAATCATAGAAGATAGTAGATATCATGCTCTGCTTGACTCTTCTAATGGATTGCTTGTTCCGCTGCAGTTAAACTTGATGTTTATTGTATTTAATCAGTTTAATACTGTTGAAGGATAACAATAATTTATTCTGCATTATCTTAGTCATAATATTTCTTACTGGGTTATTTGAGCTCACCCTTTTGCTTTCATTGTTCTCTTCAGGAAATGAGAACGTAGCCGGGACTAGTCAGGGAACAGAGTGATGGTCCGAGATGGTTATTTTAGTAATCCTCACCATTTAGTGTGATAATAAATATAATGAGGATTGAATTTGAGTTTGGATATTTTCTATGATCTCAAAGCCCATTTAAACTTTTCTGCCTGTTGTGCAGCTGTCCCAGCTATTGAACCCGCAAAACCAGCCAATCTCGTAAACCTCGCTATGAAATCGATAATAGTCTCATCCTTCTTTTGTCGAATGGATACAAACTCCCTGATGTATACATCCCTATCAGCGTTTGGGAAGTACTGCTGATAGAAAAGGTCACAAAAACTACTCCATATGAGTACATCCATAAATCCATCTCCCTGTGTAGCCTTCAACGATTTCCACCATCGCTGAGCATCATCCTCTAGCTTATATACTGCTAATCTCACCTTCTAATTTTTTGAACACCCAATCACATCAAAAATATTCTCCAAATGGGCGATCCAGTTCTCCACATCAATTGGAGTCGGATCAAAACGAAAAGATTTGGGCTTCTGCTTGATGAACCTCTCCATCAACACATATAACGGCTGTACTGGTTGACCCACTTGATCCTTGGGAGGAACATTCTTCTCATGTTGTGGTATCTCTACATCATCCCCCATGCCATTTGCATTATTATTTCCTTGCATCTGCGGAATACCTTGCATAGCCTGTGCCACGGCCTGCATAACTACCTCATTCACCATTGATGCTACCATAGTCGGGGTTATTGTTACATTACCTTGAGTCCCATCATTTCCAACCTGGTTAACAGCCTCAACTTGGGGCTGCCTCTGACCCCTCCTACCGTTATTACCTTGCCTCCCAGCAATTCTCGAAGACCTACGAGCCATCTTTGATACAAAATCAAACAGACGAGAACAAATAGATCAAAACAAATAATGAAGGCCAAATTTATGTAAAACAAGAATCAAACGCAATACAACTCTATAATAAAATCTTATAACTACATAATGGTCTACCCATAACTCATAGGTCAAGCCTAAAAGGCAATCTATAAGATCATAACCTAAGCTATGATACTGTAATACCCCCTTCCCAAAAAAGGAAAAGGAACCTCACGCACAAACATAACAAATACAAAGCTCTAATAAATATTAGAAAACCAAAGTTCGATAATAGTCTCAAAACTAATTTATTAATTTGGATCAAAGGTAGCTCTCATCCCACAAATCCTGATCACCCCTAATTACCTGCCGAAAAAAGAACACAGTGTGAGCCAAATTGCCAAGTACGGATATAAAAATGCACATATATAAACAATATATATATATATATATATATATATGTACCGAAAGAACTGAATGAACGAACAATTACAACTACTAATCAAATATGAATATATCAAATTTGGTGAGACAAGATACAAATGATTAACACTGTCGAACCGACAACTATAGTCAAAAGAATTCCAACCAAATAAGGCTGAATCAAATGGTTATAAGGTAACAATTTCATACTGAGCTCAAATACAAATAGTCAAAGGTTAACAAAATACATCGGTACCATGATGTATACGAATCAAATCGGATAGTACGCACGACACATACGTCACTAATCTGCTAAATAAATTAAATCAAATCAAATATTGGGTCGACCCGTATGTATCCTGAACAAATATATATCAAATGACCAAAGCTCATACCCAGAGCATACAAAAGGATACGCCATGGACTGATCACACTGCCACAGAAGGTGTCATGCCCTTGTGTCAAGAAGACATGCCTATGGTACCCCCATAGGTGGTTAGCTCAAGTATACCCTAAGGATTAAACTACAAGATGTAAGCCAAAAAGGGGTTCAAATCACAAGGCTTACATGACCATCTCCGATTGATATCAAATTATCAAATACGAACATATTCAATATCACATGATATCAATGATCAAAACAACTCCTGAATGTGAACAAAATTATACGAAGAAGGATACAAATGAATAAAATCTCCAAAATACGAATTTTATTGTCAACGCCAAAACAAATTTATCACAATAAATTGGACAACAAGGAATAATCCTGAGAAGTAATACTAAGTTTCTAAACGAGCAATAAAACGAACAAATTAAATTTGAAAGAGTATCGCTAAAAAGTACAGAGTCCGTACCTTAATATAGTACCAAGATAATTTTTTGAATCCAACTATTACCCGCTATACTCCCTCAATCCGATCTAATTATCAAAATAAAATATAATACATATAATTAAATTATGAACTTATACAATTTATATTTTCATAAATTCAATAATTTTAATATACTATATTCAGTTTGTACTCAAAGATATATATTAATTATTATAATATTATTTATCACTTCTCCTTTTTAAAATTTCTGTATATATATATATATATATATATATATATATCATATATTCTAATTGTAAATCAAAATTTCTTTAACAAATTCAACTAATCAAACAGCATAATAAAATTTTAAAATAGATTACAAATACAACAAGAAAATAGATTATAATTACAGTAGTAAAATAATTATTTTTTATTCAAAAATAGTCCAACAATTACCTTTGATTTTAAGAATCTTGCTCTCAAACCCTTTTTATTTCCAGCCAATTTCTCTCGTTCTCCTTGTTCTTCCGCCTCTTTCTTTTGTTTTCGCTTTATTCCCACAACTCATCAGGCGTAATAAGGTAAAGCTAGGTTTTACTTATTTATTATTAATTAATATGTTATATTAATTCTTTTAATTTTATTAGGATTTCAAATTACAAAAATATAATTTAGACCCAATTAATTTTTAATGGCCCAATTTAATGTAATATTACTTATTATGGTCTAAATAAATTAACTACAGTTTGACCCAAATATAAGAAATGCCCAATTAAATATTTTAAAGCTTACTTAAATATTTTATTATTTTATTGGGTATTACAATTAACATATCCCATATCTCCTTTGCTGTGTTGCATGATGAGGCTTTATCTACTTCTGATTGTGCCATGTCGGTGTGAAGTGTATTCATTGCCTTTGAATCATAAGAAACCATATAGGTTTTGATTGAGTCCATTTCTATTAAAGTCTTTGGAGTACCATCATCTTCCATTGGAATGACCAGTCCATTCTATACCACCCACTATTTCCATGGATCCCGTTTTAGGTAGATCCTCATTTGGAATTTCTAGAAGTTATAATTATCCGTTCCATAGAGCAGTGGAGGACGATTTGTTGATTGACCTTCTTGATAAGTGTTCCCGAATTGTGTCATGTTAGAATCTTTCCCTACAAGTCACCTTTAAGACCAAGATAAGTAGAGCCAAGCTTTGATACCAAATGAAATTTAAGTAGGCACACTTAGAAGGGGGGGGGGGGGTTGAATAAGTGTGGGAACAAATGATGTCCAACTTTTGCAATTTAAAATTACTTTCTTCTCTTTAATGCAGGATGTTGGATTGAATATCTATGTATACCAAATTATCAACATAGGATGCTGAATTAATTTTCTATGTTTGCAGGATGATCAATGTGTAATGCAGGATGCTGGATATAATATTTAAACTTAGCAGATTATCAATATATAAATGCAGGTTTCTGGATTGATTACTAGAACATTAGATTCTGAATTCAGGCTGCTGGATTTATTTTCTAAACTAACTGGATTATAAGTTTGATTAAGTTTAATTAACTTAGTAATAAAAAGAAACACAATAAGCAATCACACAAATACAAGAATTTTTTATGTGGTTCAACTACTACCCACTATAATAGTAGCCTAATCCACGTCCAATACCAACTAGCATTGGAGACTCACTTTTATTTCTTTACTTCAATCACAATACAAGTTCCAAACACTCGAGCACTCTTGTTCTTTGTGCACCTATGCACTCTTAAGCACCCATACTTTGTAACACACTGAACCCGATATAGGCTCGAAGTGTTACATGTCGCGAGCCCAAACAAAATAACTCAACAATAATATTAACTTAAAACCCAACAATAAATATATTTTAAATTAATCCAAATGAAATACCAATAAATACCACATTCAAATAACAGAGACGAAGCTCCTCGAAACTAAGAGTTTTATCAAAATCCATTAACAAAAGAAATAATATCTAAAACTAAACTCCAGCTATTCCAAGCATATCAAATAAGTGCTCAGCTTTCATCGATGGGACTTGTAAAAATCTGTAAGGGATAAGCGATGAAGCCCAACAAGTAACAATCCTCCCTATCTAGCCGAATCAAGTACAATTTACAAAACACTTTTTTGAAATAACTTTTTGTTCAATAATAATAGTACATAAGCTTTCTAAACTAAAATAATTCAAAATTTTATTTCAATGTATACCATATATCTTTTAATCCACAGCCTTAGCGACGAAGGTTACAATAGCCCTGTAACACGACCCAAAAGTTCGATACCATTATGATACGCACCCTACTAAGGTATCTGTAAAAATGCACGCTCCCCGAAGAGCATCTAAAAGGTGTGTGCCTTAGTAGGTCCTATATTACCTCCAGAACTAAACGTAATCAATAACAGGTTCTATACATAGTCAGATTGAGGATTTCAAAACATTTTCTTAATATTATCGATATTCTTAACGATACTTTTTCATATTTCAAAATCATATAATATCATTTCACAATTCGAAAATAAATACTTGATCCGAATTTTGAATCGAAGAACATAACAGTTTAATTTAAATGGAAGCCTTAAATAAAACATAACAAATTTTGAAACCATACAATTAGGCATCTGAATAATTTTTAAGGTATACATAAAAGTAACGATAATCTTAAAAACACTAAATATTTCAGAAAGTCACTTACTTCGATATTGCGAAACACGAAATTAAAAGCGAATAAGTCCTTTGAGTTTTCTTCTTTTCTTCTCTGTTCTGCAGTACTCCAAAGCCAAATAGTTTTTACGTTCTTTTCTTTCTTTCTAGTTGTTTAAATATATGTAATTCCTTTGCAAAATAGGTTACCAAGTAAAAGAGTCCTTTTAAAATTAAAAGTTTGTTACAACTTAAATGACTTATCTTCTCCTCATAGGCTTTAAATAAGTATAATTAATTATTAGTTACACTTCTATTATCTAATTATATTATTTTATTATCTTTTATCCTCTTTTTTTAACCGGATATTACATGTTTCCTCGAACTTGTTTGCAAAAATACCTTAATCCAAATTAGATTAGCAAACACCTTTAGATAATATTAAGTATATAAAAATAAAATTACAAATAGAGGTCTATTGATCAAAATAGTTAATCACTTAGCAACACAAGGCTCTAGTATGTAATGATTAACAAGAAAGATATTACCAGTAAGATGCTTCAAGGATAATACAACAAATCTTTTTACCCAAACAAATAGCTTCTTCAAGTTTGTTCGCAACTGATTGACTATTGGATGAAGAAGGCTCGGTTGGAAATCACATAGGATTAGAATATTCAGTATATGATTAACTCTTTTTCTTTCTTGTATTATCTCAATACCAGTCCATTCTCTTTTATAAATGTATTGAATATCTTACCGTTGCTGACAAGCTTAATTTACTCTTGGACCATTTGATGTTATTAAAATAGAATACATGATTAGCACAGATTATATGTGCTAATGGAAGAAATTTGATTTTATGTCCTTATTATATGCCCATCACGTGATATGTTCAGATCCACTAACATTCCCAGTCATAAATCTTTTATAAGTGTTGGGTAAAATCTATATACGCACAAAACAAAAGTATACGTGGTCAACAAGTAATATAACGATAAGTAGAGTATCGTTCCCACAGAGAAATTAGTATGAATTTAAACCTCACAATTACCAGTTTCCTATTAATCCCAATTTTATTAAACTATCCAATTTAAAGATTAAAATTATAAAAACTAAAATTATTAAAAATACCAAACAATCAACAAATATAAAAACTAAATTTTTAAACAATTATTGGAGAATTACGCTTACAACTCCACCATAAGCTTTACTCTAATTATTTCCCTTTATTCCAGTCTAAATCACTATCCCAGTTTATTAATCAAGAACACTTAAGTAGAATTAGCCACCTCTCGATGCACAAACACCATATTAACTCAAATCCACAAATTAGATAGAATTAAGTTAAACACCTTAATTAACTAACTCACTATATCTCTATGTGAATTACAATAAAAAAATATTTAAGTCCAAGTTCTCTATCCGATTACATACGATGTTATGCATATCTCTACCCTAACATTCATCAAGATTCCATTCATTCACAGAATTCAAGAACACACGCTATATTAACTAAGTCTAGACTCGTATTTCCTCTCTCGAATCCATACAAATCCACGAAGAATTGGTGATCAGGCAATTCATAAATTGAAACACAAATTAATATAGATAAACTAAAGAATAGCTTATTAAACTGAAAATCAAAGTTACATAATCATCGTTCCACTTAAAGATCCGTCATAAGCCTAAAAAGTTATTTAGTTCATCATCAATGAAATAAAAACTGAAGTAATTAAAGAAAACATCCTCTCAATTACAAATATAAAACTAAAAGAAAAGAATAAATCCAGAACCACCCTTTTCTATAGCCAATTTGCAATTGATATGAAAATCCTTCAAATATCTTCAATCCAATGCTTGCTCCAAAATCTATCTTCTGTCAATGTTAATTGCCTTGTGTAGTATGTTATTTCAAAATCTTGTTATTTGATGTCATATATATCACTAAGACATGCATTTTGATTGCAATTCCATGCCAATCTGAGTCCCAAGCCATCCCAAACACTTAAGCTTACGTTACTATAACATTTGAAACCAAATAGAATACTGCTCTGCCCTGTACCTTTGCCCCAGCGGGGGTGTTACCCAACCCTGGCGAGGGTGTTAGGCTTAAAAAGGCCCGCCCCGGCGGGCGTGGCTTCTGTCAGCTGGTCCATATATGCTCCTTTTCTTGCCAGATGATGCTATACTCCCACCTATTTTGATCAATTGCCACACCACCTAACCTACACACAAAATATCACTAAACAAGTAAAAGCAACACATAACAACAAGGAATTAACACCGATTAAGCTTGAATTAAGACCCAATTCATGGGTATTAAAACCCACTTATCAAATCCCCTAAACTTAAATCGTGCTAGTCCTCGAGCACAAAAAAAAACTAACAAACTATGCAATGCAATGCCATGATATGTAATGCTTCTATATGCCTACAGATCCAGCAGTCATCATAGAATCAAATTTATTCAACTGGCCTCAGAGAAATCAAGCAAACACGACGACACTTCATATCAAAACCAATCAACAATTCCTTATCAATCCTCGAATCTTACACCGTTAATACTGGTATAGTGTGTGTGCTTAACAACATGCTAACTGATGCAATTTTAAATTTAATACATAACAAGTCTCTTATAAGGCATCATACAGAGTAAACTCAAAAATTTCAATAACAGACGAAGTCCAACTAAAATCAAATACCAAGATCAAGGGTCCAAATAGGGTACTTATGCTTTCTTTTTCAATCACGGGGGCTTTTGCTCTTATTTCCCATTTTATTCTCTTCTCTTTTTTTTAGATAGATAGTGAGTGTGTTTTACGCTCTATCTCACCCCTGTGTTTATGGGGAGTGTTTTTCATGTTTCTTCTCAACCCACCACAAGACTCAATTTTCATATTTTTATTTTATTTTTTTAGATGCTTATATACCCCATTTTCTCCCCAAACATAGGTTCTTTCCTAATACTTCGTTTTCACTGCCTATCCTTGGCATTCTCTCATTTACACTAGCATTATCCTTTAGAAATTCCTTATGTATTAGTTTGAATTAATCAGTCCACATAAGTGTTATTAACGTGCTAACCTTATTATACCTGTTTCAAACAAGCACAAGATCCAATTCATAACAAAAGATTATATCAAAGTTCTAATATTTAGTACCATACTTGTACACTTAATTACAATCTCATCATTGGACAAAATAGCATGAACTATATTAAACCGCTGAACATATGCAAGAAAACATAATACTTAACTAAATATTTTTTTTAGATAAACATAACATGATTACAAACTACTTAACACTATTTAAACTAATTAAAACTATTTACAATCCTAAGCTACCATACACTACATGAATGAAAATAGTTAATAATCCTAAAACTAACATATGCAAACCTAACTAATGAAAATAAATATGCAAACATGAAAATTAAACTAAATCCCCCAAACTTGAAAATTACAATGTCCTCATTGTATATATAAAGCAGTAAATAAGTGAGGACTTTCCTGTAATCACCTAAGTCTGGGTGGTGGCGGCTGTTCTTCTTCATCAGAGTCATTGGGTGGAAACCTTGGCATTAGGGTTGGCTGCTGGTATGGGAATTGTGCATTGGGATTAAAGCTTTGGAGCGTCGCGTTCAATGAGGCAAAAGATAGATTCATGGCTTCAAACATATGGTGCTGCCACGCTACGAGTCTTCGTATCTCTCTTCGGGCCTCCTTGTTGTGCTCATCCACTTGGCGTTGAAGGTTTAGGAACTGAGGGTTAGATATGGCCTCATGTTGTGGTGTCACCTCTATTCCTTGCTCTCCCATTATCGCATCCCCTTGAAACTCATCGTCATCTGAGCTATCCTCAGTGTCAGCCTCATCCTCCGAGGCTGATGGAAATATAAAACCTAATCCTCTAGGATGCGACTCACCCCCAGGCCACATCGAATACTGCGCAATCATTCTCGAGTCTAGTGTCTGAAGCGGTATCTGGGTGGGCTCATCATCGGACCATCTAACTCCCGCTTGCCTACACAACCCACAAATGAGCGATGGGTGTGGCAAGCCGCCCGAAAATGGTCCTCGTAAGCATCGTCAGATTAAAAAACATATTATAGGACTTATATCGATGATGAAATCTTGTACAATGGCATACAAAAGCAATGCCTTCTCTTTGGTTACATCTGATGTGTGAGTGGATGGTAACAGCTTGGCGCACAAGAACGTGTACCATATCTTTCCGTACCGGTTGAGATCCTTACTGTGAAAGACAATGCCCCCTTTTCGACCCTTAATCCATGTAGTACCCAACTTTGTCATTTCCTTCAGAATAGTCTCATAATCAGGATCATGGTCACGTAGGTGAATGTACTGGCAATGTCTAGGCACTCTTAATTGATAGTACGTGTTGATGGCGTCAGCACTAAAAGGAACTAACCTACCCCGTACAAATGCGTTGAAGGGCGCCTTATCCTCTGCGTTGGCGTATAATTCTTTGACCACATTCACAACTGCAGCCTCGAGCTCTTCCGTGAACTTATTCCAACTTTTTAAATATATTTGTTGCATCATTTCTCCGTCTACATGCTCAGGTTCCAACCCCACTCCGGTGTGAATGCTTTTGTTACAAAGTAGTCGTAACGGTCGGCGGCGGCGGCACTAATGAATTTTTTCCGGTCAAAGGTTTGTATTGGTGGTGTGGTCCCGGAACTCTCTCCACGTTGCCTTTTTTATGCGGGTTTAGATGCCATTGAATTTGAATTGGTAAGCTTCAACAACAAATTCCCCCAAACTTCACTTAAGAAATCTATCGAACACTTGGTGTGCAAGATGTGCAATCCCCCCCAAACTTAGTGATTTTGCTTCAATTATGGTGATAGAAAGTGAGGAATTGGAAGACAAATTACTCACTCTCAATTGCTGTATAAATTCGCCTAAGAATAACCCTAATCCTTGACTTTCTGAATTGGTTAGAATGTATGTGGTTAGCTTAGGTTGTGAGTGGAAGATTTTATAGAGATGAGGTAAGGTAGAAAATTATGGGGTGAAGTAGTGGGAAAGCATGCTAATGAAGTGGGATGATGGATATGTAATTGCCAAAATGTGGGTAGAGAGTGGATTGAAGATGTATGGGAGTAGGGTTTCAATTGAGGAGTAAGTAGAAGAAGTATAATCGTGGTGAATAAGGTGTAAAATCATGAATCTGATGTTTCATATTCGGACCTCCCTTTATTGATTAGTGTTGTTCGCTAATGCAATGAGTTTTTCTTATTCCCTCTATCCAACTCCAATCCATGATCTTGTTATGTACCTGAACATCATTCAAACATAATTATAAGTAGATATTGAGCAATTTTAAGTAATGAAGGTGAGATTATCTTGAAAATGCAACTTAACTAATTATTTAATGAACTTACTTTATATTACTAATTATTCTAAACTACAATTTGTCAAACATGAATAAAAATATGAAGAATAAAAGAAAGATTGGGTTGCCTCCCAATTAGCGCTTGATTTTAAGTCGTTCAGCCCGACTACACCCTATTTATGGTACGTCGGCTAGTGTGATTGCGATGACATCCGTGTTGGATTCGCCACCCCAATAATGCTTTATCCTTTGACCATTGACCTTGAACGTTTCTAATTTATTCCTGCTGTAGAGTTCAATGGCGCTATGTGAGAAAACTATTTTGATGGTAAACGGACCCGACCACCTTGATTTTAGCTTCCTTGGGAACAACCTCAACCTTGAGTTGAACAATAGTACTGATTCCCCTGGTTTGAACGTTCTATGCATAATTTTCTGGTCATGCCATTTCTTGACCTTTTCTTTGTATAACTTAGAGTTCTTGTAAGCTTGAAGTCGGAATTCATCGAGTTCGTTGAACTGAAGTAGCCTCTTTTCACCCGTAGCTGCTTGATCGAAGTTGAGTTTCTGAATTGCCTACTAGGCTTTATGTTGTAACTCCACAAGTAGGTGACATGCTTTCTCGTAAACTAACTGATATGGTTACATACCAATTGGTGTTTTGTATGCAGTCCTATAAGCCCATAGTGCATCATCCAATCTTAGAGAACAGTCTTTCCTATTCAGGTTTACTACCTTCTTTAATATTCTATTCACCTCCTATTTGAAACTTCAGCTTGCCCACTTGTTTGGGGATGATATGCCGTCGCCACCTTATGGTTAACTCCATATTTTGCCAACAAAGCTGTAAACGATCTATTGCAAAAGTGACTACCTTCATCAGTTATAATAGCTCTTGGCGTGCCAAATCTTGTAAAAATATTCTTGTGTAAGAATTTAAGAACCACCCAGGCATCATTTGTTGGGAGTTCTACGGCTTCAACCCATTTTGATACATAGTCAACCACAAGCAAAATGTACAGATTATTGAAGGAGGAAGGAAATGGCCCTATAAAATCCATGCCCCAAACATCAAAAATTTGATCCTCTAGTATAGTTTTCAGTGGCATCTCGTTCCTCTTTGATATGTTACCCACCCTTTGACATCTATCACAACTTTTAACAAACTGGTGGGCATCTTTAAATAATGTAGGCCAATAGAATCCAGCTTGAAGCACTTTTGCCGCTTTTCTCTCACTACCGTAATGTCCCCCGTATGCAGATAAATGACATTTGTGCAATATGTTCTTCACCTCGTTGTAGGGCACACACCTTCTAATCATCTTGTCGGCACACTATTTGAATAGATATGGCTCATCCCACATGTACCACTTGACGTCATGTAGGAACTTCTTTTTCTACTGTCGTGTAAGATCAGGGGGAAAAATGTTGCTCACTAGATAGTTAACAAAATCTGCGTACCATGGAAATTCAACATTTACTCCAAACAGTTGCTCATCAGGAAATGACTCATTAATTACACACTTGTCCTCTTCATCCTTACCCGGGTTTTCCAGCCTCGATAAATGATCTGTAACTTGATTCTCCGTCCCCTTTCTATATTTTATTTCTAAATCAAATTCCTGTAGAAGGATGATCTATCTGATAAGGCGTGGCTTAGCATCTTTCTTTGAAATTAAGTACCAAATGGCCGAGTGATCCGTACAAACTACAACCTTTGTTCCGATCAAAAATGCCCGAAATTTATCAAAGGCATATACTACTGCAAGTAATTCCTTTTCCATAGTTGTGTAATTCATTTGGGTCTCCATAAGTGTCTTACTTGCATAGTATATGGAATGAAATACCTTCTCTCGGTGTTGACCCAACACAACCCCTATTGCATAGTCGCTTACATCGCACATTAACTCAAACAACATAGTCCAATCCGGTGCCACAATAACTGGTGTTGTAGTCAAATTTTTCTTCAACATGTCAAATGCTAACTTACAATCCTCATCAAACTTAAAAACTGAATCTTTCTTTAAAAGACTTCACAGTGGTTTTGCAAACTTAGAGAAATCTTTTATAAATCTCCTATAGAACCCGGCATGTCCCAAAAAGCTACAGATTCCCTTTACTGAAGTTGGTGGTGGAAGGTTTTCAATCGTTTCCAGCTTTGCTCTATCAACTTCTAACCCCTTCGCTGAAACCTTGTGCCCCAAAATTATTCCTTCATCAACCATAAAGTGGCACTTTTCCCAGTTAAGTACCAAATTTGTTTCCATGCACTGCTTTAGAACCATCACCAAGTTCTCCAAACAGGCATCAAAATCATCTCCATAGATAGAAAAGTCATCCATGAAGACTTCCACATTTTTCTCCACCATGTCCGAGAAGATGGCCATCATATAACGTTGGAAGGTTGTGGGCACATTACACAAGCCGAAAGACATTCTCCTGAATGTGAATGTGTCATATGGGCACGTGAAAGTAGTTTTTCTTGATCTTCGGGAGCAATGACTATCTGATTATATCCCGAATACCCATCCAATAAGCAGTAAAATTCGTGGCCCGCCAATCTATCAAACATCTGATCGATAAAGAGGCAGAGGAAAATGATCTTTTGCGGGTCGCCTTATTCAACTTCCTATAGTCCATGCAAACCCTCCAACCAGTCACTGTCCTCATCGAAATTAGCTCATTGTCATCATTTTGTACCACGACCATTCATCCGTTTTTCGGCACACATTGAACCGGGTTGACCCACTTGTTTTCTGAAATTGGGTAGATGATACCCGCGTCCAACCATTTCAGGATTTCTTTCTTCACTACTTCTTTCATGATTGGGTTGAGCCGTCTTTGTTGCTCCACTGTTGGCTCTGCATCCTCTTCCATCAGAATTTTATACATAGAAAAGGATGGGCTGATTCCTTTGATATCTGCAATTGTCCATCCTATATCCGATTTATTTTCTCTAAGCACTCTTAGCAACTTATTTTCCTACAATTTGTTAAGCGCAGCAGAAATAATAACTGGTAAAGTATTAGAATTTCCTAAATATGCATACCTGAGGTGTTTAGGAAATGGTTGAAGCTCAAGTGTGGGTGGCTCCTCCAATGAAGGTTTCATCCTTGTTGTGGCTCTTTCCTCCATGTGTAATGGTTCAAATGGTTCTTTGAATCTACTAACTCGTGGCAGAAAATCAAACATTTACAAGTAATCCACAAACTTCGGATCATCTAAATCATCTCCTCTCAATAATGTCGTTTCCAATAGATCATTAGCCAAACTTTTAACTATGTCCTCGCTGATTAACTGATCAATGACATCCATCCTGAAACACTCTTCTTCATCCGTAGGGAATTTCATGGCTTTGAATACGTTGAACTTTACTTCCTAATCTTATACCCTTATGGTTAGTTCACCTTTTTCCACGTCGATGAGAGTCCTACCCGTAGCCAAGAATGGTTTCCCTAGGATGATTGGGATGTTCTTATCTTCCTCAAAATCCATAATTATGAAGTCCGCGGGAAATATAAATTTGTCTACCTTAGCCAAAATATCCTCCACAATGCCTCTTGGGTACGTGACTGACCTATCCACTAACTGCAATGAGATGTTCGTAGGCTTTGGAGCTGGTAAACCTAATTCTATATAAACTGATAATGGCATAAGGTTTACACTTGCTCCCAAATCACATAAACACTTGTTGAACACCGTGTTCCCAATTGTGCATGGAATGGTAAAACTTCCCAGATCTTTCAACTTAGGTGGCAACTTTCGCTGTAAAACTGTGCTACACTCCTCTGTTAATGCCATGGTTTTGAAATCTACCAACTTCTTTTTCCTAGACAGAATACCCTTCATAAATTTAGCAGAACTTGGCATCTGCTCTAGGTCTTCTGCGAAAGTAATGTTAATCTGAAGTTTTTTAAAAACTTCTAAAAAGTTAGCGAATTGTTTATCCAATTTCTATTTTTGGACTCTCTGCTGAAACGACGGTGGAGGATACACAACTGGCTTAACATCTAACTTTGTTTGTTCAACTTACGTTTCCTCACCCTGTTTTCTTCAACCACTTGTTCTCATCAACTTTGTCATCCGTTCTAACTGGATTTTCAGCACTTTTCCCATCTAGATGTTTTCCACTTCTCAAAGTGATTGCTCGACACTCGCTTTCGTGATTTCCTTTCCTGATTTCTTTTCTGTCACTAAATAGAGTCCCTTGCGGTCTATTGTTTAATGCTAAAGCTATTTGTCCCATCTGATTTTCAAAATTCTTAATGGCTACTGCTTGTGATTTCATGGCTGCCTCATTGCTTGTTATATACTTTGACAACAACTCCTCTAAATTTGTTTTCCTCTCTTGATGTTGAGATGGTTGTTGATGTTGATTCTGAAATCCTGGGGGATAAGATGGTCGTGGAGCTTGTTGATCCTGGTTATTACTCCACGAAAAATTAGGGTGATTCCTATTCCCATGATTGTATGCATTCTGGTACATATTATGTGGAATCATGTTGTAGCTACCCACAAATTGCACTGATGCTAGGTTGATTGCACATTGTTCCGTCGGATGTTCACCCACTCACAATTCACAAATAACTGCCACCTGCTGAGTCTGTACCCCTGACAAAGCGTCCACTTTCTTAGAGAGCGCTAAAATCTGCGCTGCTAGTGCCATCACTCCATCTACTTCTAACACTCCAGCCACCTTAGCTTGTGTCATTCTTGTCATGGGCCATTGGTAGTTGTTATCTGCCATTGTCTCTATCAATTGATATGCCTCCTCATAACTTTTTGCCTTAAATGCTCCACCCGATGCTGAATCAATACTGGTCCTGAGATTACCATGTAATCCAGTATAGAATGTGTTCATTTGCAACCACTTAGGCAATCCATGATGCGGACACTTTCTGACCAATTCCTTGTATCTTTCTCATGCCTCATAAAGTGATTCCCCATGTTGCTGTTCAAACATAGTTATCTCATACCTCATTTTTGCAGTCTTTGCTGGTGGGAAAAAATTTGCTACAAATTTTTGAGCGAGGTCTTCCCATGTAGTTATTGATCCCGATGGTAGAGAGTGTAGCGAACTCTTCGCCTTGTCCCGTAGAGTGAATAGGAACAAATAAAGTCTAACTGCATCATCTGACACCCCATTATACCTGAAGGTGTCATAAATTTCCAAAAAGTTGACCAAATGTTCGTTCGGATCATCATTTTCTAGTCCCCCAAACTGAACCGAGTTTTGGATCATCTGAATAGTCCCAGGCTTAATCTCAAATGTGTTCGCAGCTATAGCAGGCCTGGTGATACTCGACTGAAGCTCTGTCACCTTGGGTGTAACAAAATCCCTCAATGCTTTCTGGTCGTCGGCAGCCATTGCATCTTCTTTTTCAGAATTTTCGAAGTCTTCCCTTGTCTCCTTAATCCACTTACTTAGCCTTTGAAACCGTCTCTCAATGTTGTCCTCAAAAGGAAGCAAGTCTGGATTTTTGGACCGAGTTTGCATAAACCAACTTCAAAAACCTGAAATAAGAACGAACAAAACAAAACAAAAGTGTTTAAGTAAAACTGGACTAATTAAACTGATATCGCAAAATATTAAAATCTATACTAATAATCCCCAGCAACGGCACCAAAAACTTATTGGGTAAAATCTATATACGCACAACACGTAAGTATACTTGGTCAACAATTAATATAATGATAAGTAGAGTATCGTTCCCACAGAGAAATTAGTATGAATTTAAACCTCACAATTACCAGTTTCCTATTAATCCCAATTTTATTAAACTATCCAATTTAATGATTAAAATTATAAAAACTAGAATTATTAAAAATACCAAACATCAACATATATAAAAACTGAATTTTTAAACGATTATTAGAGAATTAGGCTTACAACTTCACCTAAGCTTTACTCTAATTATTTCCCTTTATTCCAGTATAAATCAATATCCTAGTTTATTAATCAAGAACACTTAAGTAGAATTAACTACCTCTCGATGCACTAACACCATATTAACTCAAATCCACAAATTAGATAGAATTAAGTTAAACACCTTAATTAACTAACTCACTATATCTCTATGTGAATTATAATCAAAGAAGGTTTAAGTCCAAGTTCTCTATCCGATTACATGCGATGTTAAGCATATCTCTACCCTAACATTCATCAAGATTTCATTCATTCACAGAATTCAAGAACACACGCTATATTAACTAAGTCTAGACTCGTATTTCGTCTCTCGAATCTATACAATTCCACGAAGAATTTGTGATCAGACAATTCATAAATTCAAAAACAAATTAATATAGATAAACTGAAGAATAGCTTTATTAAACTGAAAATCAAAGTTATATAATCATCGTTCCACTTAAAGATCCGTCATAAGCCAAAAAAGTAATTTAGTTCATCATCAATGAAATAAAAACTGAAGTAATTAAAGAAAACATCCTCTCAATTACAAATATAAAACTAAAAGAAAAGAATAAATCCAAAACCACCCTTTTCTTTAGCCCAATTTGCAATTGATATGAAAATCCTTCAAATATCTTCAATCCAATGCTTACTCCAAAATCTGTCTTCTGTCAATGTTAATTGCCTTGTGTTGTATGTTATTTCAAAATCTTGTTATTTAATGTCAAATATATCGCTAAGACATGCATTCTGATTGCAATTCCACGCCAATCTGAGTCCCAAGCCATCCCAAACACTTAAGCTTATGTTACTATAACATTTGAAATAGAATAGAATACTGCTCTGCCCCGTACCCCCGCCCCGGCAGGGGTCTTACCTTGAAAATGCCCCGCCCTGGTGGGCATGTCTTCTGTTTTCTGAGTTTAGGACCCCACCCTACGGGGTGTTAGGCTTAAAAGGCATTTCGTGCCGTGGCTTCGCATTGGCTGGTCCATGTATGCTCCTTTTCTTGCCAAATGATGCTATACTTCCACCCATTTTGATCAGTTGCCACACCAGCTAACCTAAACATAAAATAATACTAAACAAGTAAAAGCAACACATAACAACAAGGAATTAACACCGATTAAGCTTGAATTAAGACCCGATTCATGGGGTACTAAAACCCACTTATCAATAAGGCGTTGACATATGAAATCATGTCATTTAATGGATTAGCTAAATTTATGTTATATCTCAGTAACCACGTGGCTTAATTTATGGAAACACAATACCACATGTTTTTAAATCCTTTTGATATACTTTCCATAATGTCATGTAATCTTTCAAGAACCTGACACCTGTAATGCACTAACTTAAAAAGGATGGTTATCATATAAGTATTCAAAAAAGATCTAGCATTAATTAAGTTAGTAGCATATCTTGTTACATCTTTTATTTTACCCTTAGATTATGCACTCATGTAAATCACAAATCACTTTATTATTGTAGTGAATCTTCTAACAGTAATTAATCCAAGATTTGTAAAACTCATTTTATGCCCGATTTTATTTATTTAAAACATTTCCATTTATAAAATCTATATGCAATGCAAATGACCTAAAGCTTTGTATTGGAAAGTAATTAATGCAAAGATTTTACATTTATCTCCTAGGACTCAATATGTCTTCCATCTTTCAATAACTTCAAGTCTTTATGTTTTCATCCTTAAAATTCCTGTCATGGCATTAATCTTCCTGAAATTGCATAGAGCATGATTAGAGATATAATAGGGTCATCATCAAAACATTTAGGATAGAGTATGACATAAGTCAACCCTAGGTTTGGTATTACCTTTCTTCTTGATTCTTCTTCCTCTTATCAAAGCTTTCAATTTGCTAGCTTTTCTTCTTCTTTTCTAATCCAAAATTCCTTCCTCTCTCTCTCTCTCTCAATATTGTGCTTTGCTCTTGAATCTGTTAATTGAAATAAATTAACACATTAAGAAATGTCTTTCTAATTTTTGTTTTAATTTCCTAACCTCAGGTTGTGAGGAAATATGAAATTAGGTTAGGTAATTGGTTTTCTAGGCTGATCTCGGTGTCTTAGTCCCTTCGGGAGAAGTGGACTATACTCTGATCTTCATTGTAATATCTAAAGTTTTTTTATATTTAATACACAAACAATTTAGCAAAAAATAAAAGAAAAGAAATGTCTTAGCTTTTATAAAGAAAGCGAGACTTAGGGTAGAATGGTCTTTAAAATAACTTTGTTTTCTTTATAAAGTGGTCAATTAACTTAGAGTCTTGTATAGTCAAAACCCTTAAGTTTGAAAATCTATTTTTTTATAATGTGGGATTTCCCAACCGCAGTCGGACTAATCCCCCCAGCCCGAACAAACCTTTTCTTTGAACCACCTTGCGATAGCGGTCCGTGGCCCCATTAGCATTTCTGCCTTGACAATTGTTGCAAGTGGGAGTCAAAACTAAGATGTCCAGGTTTACAGCTTATCCCAGAGCGACTTTGAACCACTCCCGTGACATCCCCAAAATAGGTATACATCACCCATTCTGAGTCGCCTAATACATGGTACAAAATTCAAACACAACTTAATTATACAACTGTCGTGTAAATACGACAAAACATAAGCTAAGAGTTTTAACATGAATATTGTCTTCTAGACAATATCTAAACTCAAATGAAGTCCTCATTACAATTATTATCACACTATTTCACAGAATAGTGAGGACTACTAATGCACCATCTCGGACCATCACTCCATTCCCCGACTAGTCCCGACTACTTTCTCATTTCCTGAAGAGAACAATGAAAGCAACAGGGTGAGCTCAACTAGCCCAGTAAGAAATATTATGACTAAGATAATGGAGAATAAATTATAGTTAGCCTTCAACAATGTTAAACTGATAAAATACAATAAACATCAAGTTTAACTGTAGCGGAACAAGCAATCCATTAGAAGAGTCAAGTAGAGCATGATATCTACTATCTTCTATTATTTTAAAAGGTTATCCTCATTTTTATCGCTGAGACTCAGCTTAATAAATAATCCACATCACTGAATTATCCATGCACTACGGGCCAATGATATTTATTAGTATCATAACCACGAATTATCCATGCACTACGAGCCAAGGATATTCATGTTTTAACCAATGGTCATGATCATGCCAACAACTGCCCATCAATTTACTATGGGCCAATGAGGACATTTACCACATCATTTGAAACATTAAGGTCACGATTACACCGAATAATCCCTAGTCATAATCATACCAATCAACAGTCCATCTATGCACGTAAGCCAAAGATGACTTTCATCACAATATAAGCATGAGGATGATGACAATGATATAAAAATTCAATTAAAAGAAAGCAAAGGATAAATTTTTAAAGACTTATAATTTAATTTATCCAAAATTCAATAATGTCCAAATTGTCAACATGATATTGCTTTGTGGAGTAAAATTCAAGATTTATATTATATCAAAAATTATTTGGACCGAAAAGAAATCAATTTTTGTCATAAATATTACCTCGGGTGAATAGTATCCCGTGAATAGTAATTCGGCATGAAAAAGTTAAAACTTATCAAGAATGTTCAGAATAATATTTTCATGAAAAGATACTGGATGAAACGCAAATTTTAAGGATATTCTGCTAATTTCATGGGGTATAGAAGCCAAAACTTAACAAAATGAGTGTAGAACTCGGAATCTAAAACGAAATAATATTACTTACATACTACAGAGTATGGAAGTAAATATTATTTCTTACGTGTATAGAACAAAAATAATATCCCTTACCTTAAAAAGAAGAGTATTCCAACGGGTATAGCGAGGATATTCTCGAAGAAAACTTTTATTGTTTTCTACACTCAAAGCTTCCTAAAACTCGAAAGAAATACGCTCAATATTATAGAAGAAGAATTCTTTGATTCTGGTGTGATTTTTAATTCTAAACTAAGCATCCTATTTATTGGAGAATGGAAGGGGTACTGTTTAAGAAAATTACGGACGCAACAGTTGGATTTTGGATGAAAAATCACGGGATGAATTCTTTGAAATCACGGACGTCCAACTTTTGAATAAAACAAACTTTTATAACATATATATATATATATATATATATACACAATCATCACTTTCATCATCCACCACCACATTTCCTACACACACACATCACTTTCACTCCTTTTTCCACCACCACACTCATTTCACACACACACACACACACACACACTCACACCTACTACACATACACACACACACATGCCATATATATATATATATATATATATATATATATATATATACTTTAGAACTTCCTTCCGATTATTTTGAAAAATGGGTAAGTGGGGGTCCAAATAATATGCCAAAATTTTCAACAAATACTTCATAAAAATATCCTTAATATTTTTAACAACATTTATTTATCATTATTATAACTCGCAATATTAACAACCAGATCGATCCCAGGAAAGAGGGGGATTTTCGATAAGAATTTCTCCCTATTGGCGTGCAATTAGGTGACCAAACCCCTTTTCTCGATAGAACTTTCTAAACATTGTTAATTATGTACATAATAATATGAATAACTTATCATCTCAATTATTGATTTAATAATATAAAATATTTTGCAGATGATACTATGACAATAATAGAATCAATAATGTGAGATACTATGCAGCAATTATTGTAGCAATAATTTAGTATAACTGAGTGACTTCTCACGTAAGCATAAAATATCGTATGTTACTATGCAACCACGCGTATTACTATACTTTTCATCACCGGGTATTTCAACAGTTAATGGTAAAACTTTTGCCGTTATTTTCATAAAAAAATAATTTCTGTCATTTTTTAACTCCGATAATAATTCTATTGTGGGGTCCACCAATGATTGTGCCGTCATACGAATATTTCCTGTTAAAACGAATATTCCCCGACCAATTGAATATTTTATAACAACTTGCATACTTTGCAAAATTTATAAATACTACCCACAACTATAACATTATCAAATCCACACCATAATATTCAAAAATATATTTTGAGAAAATTCATCTTTATTTATAAAAGTTAGGGTCTTACAACCTCCCCTTCTTATAAAATTTCATCCTCGAAATTAGGGTACGCACCTGATATATCGAAGAGGTGAGGATACCTTCATTTCATTTTAGATTCTAACTCCCAGGTCATTTCCTCAACATCGTGGTTTCTCCACAAAACTTTGACTTGAGGTATAACCTTGGAGCATAGAATATGTTCCTTCTTATCCAAGATTTTAACAGGTACCTCTTCATACGTTAAATCTTCTGCTATCTCGTCTGGTTCTAACTCAATAATGTGGTTCGGGTCTTCCACATATTTACGTAACATAAATATGTGAAAAACGTTATGAACACGAGACATACTTGGCAGTAAGGCGAGTCTATAGGCCACAGTTCCTACGCGATCGATGATTTCAAATGGGCCAATGAATCGAGGATTGAGCTTTCCTCTCTTTCCAAATCTCGTAACTCCTTTCCATGGAGAAACACGTAACAACACATGATCACCAACATTGAATTCCACGTCCTTTCGATGAAGATCAACATAACTCTTTTGTCGATCTTGTGAGGTTTTTATACATTATCGAATCATTTGAATCTTCTCCGTAGTCATACGTACCAACTCTGGTCCCAACAACGTTACTTCACCCACCTCATCCTAGCATACTGGAGAATGACACTTGCGTCCATTCAACGCCTCAAATGGAGTTATGCCAATACTTGTTTTATAACTGTTGTTGTAGGAAAATTCCACCAATGGCAAGAACATGTCCCAACTTCCTTTGAAGTCAAGGATATAGAGTCTTAATAGATCTTCAAGAATTTGAATAATTCTCTCTGACTGCCCGTCCGTTTGAGGATGATATGCCAAACTAAATTATAAATCTGTGCCCATAGCTTTTTGCAAAGTAACCCAAAATCGTGAAGTGAATCTTGGGTCTCGATCAGAAACTATGGATACTGGCATACCATGCAGTCTTACAATCTCGTTTATGTAAATGCGAGCAAGACGTTCAAGTGAATAAGTTTCTCGTATAGGTAAGAAATGAGATGACTTGGTCAATCTATCGACAATGACCCAAATCACATCTATGCCTTGAGAAACCTTCGGAAGACCAGTAACAAAATCCATGGTAATGTGCTCCCACTTCCATTCTAGAATTTCAAGTGGTTGCAATGGACCTTTTGGCACTTGATGCTCCGCCTTGACACGTTGACAAGTTAAACACCTTGGGATAAACTCTGTGATCTCTCTCTTCATATTTCTCCATCAAAATGTATGTCAAAGATCATGATACATTTTGGTACTCCCGGGATGGATTGCAAATGGTGTGTTGTGTGCCTCCATCATGATTTTATACTTCAAGTCAGAATCGTTAGGAACACAAAGTCTTGAGTTGACTCGTAGTATTTCTTCTTCATCGATTCTTGCTTCCGAAATACCACCTTCTTGCACTTTCTTCCTCATACGTATCAGCTCCGAGTCTACAAGTTGAGCAGCTTTAACTTTATCGATTAAAGTCGGTTCTACTCCTATATTTGACATCATCACGTGGGTCCCTAGAGTTTTTAACTCTATCTCCATCCTTTGCAAGTCATACAAAATGGGCCTTTGCGTTGACAATATCTCACTCCTATTTGCATATGATCTTCTACTCAATGCATTAACTACCACGTTCGCTTTTTTAGAATGGTATTGAATGATATGATCTTAATCTTTCAATAGCTTGAGCCAACGTCATTGCCGCATGTTGAGTTCCTTTTTAGTGAAGAAATTTTTAAGGCTTTTATGATCTGTATAGATATCACTTTCTCCCCATACAGGTAATACCTCCAATTTTTAAGCGCAAAAACGACTGCTGCCAACTCAAGATCATGAGTAAGATAATTCCTCTCATATTCTTTGAATTGTCGTGAGGTATAGGCTATGACTTTCCCATATTGCATGAGAACACATCCTAACCCTTTGCCTGAAGCATCTCTGTAGATGGCAAATCCCTCCGAACCAGATGATATTGTCAGAACATGTGCTAAAATGAGTCTCCTCTTGAGTTCTTGAAAACTCTTCTCACATTCCTTGCTCCAACAGAATTTTGTAACAATTCAAGAAAATCCTTCCACGAATCTTTGATAATAACCAGCAAAACCAAGAAAGCTACGTATTTCAGTCACTGACTTAGGTTACTACCAACTTTGTATTGTTTCAATCTTTGCTGGGTCAACAAATATTCCGTGATTTGATATCACGTGCCCAAGGAATGCTACTTGCTCAAGCCAGAACTCGCATTTCTTCAACTTGGCATAAAGCTTGTTTTCACAAAGCTTTTGGAGTATCAGCCTCAAGTGTTGCTTATGATCTTCATGGCTTTTGGAGTATATGAGGATGTCATCAATAAAGATAACCACAAAATGATCCAAATATTCTTTGAATACTCGGTTCATCATATCCACGAAGGCAGCAGGAGCATTAGTCAACCCAAAAGACATGACTAGGAATTCGTAATGCCCGTACCGAGTTCTGAAAGTAGTCTTTGGAATGTCATCAGTTTTAATCTTTAACTGGTGATATCTGGAATGAAGATTGATCTTTGAAAAGAATTTGGCTCCTTGCAACTGGTAAAACAGGTCATCAATACGAGGTAACGGGTACCTATTTTTGATGGTGACATGATTCAACTCCTGATAAACAATACAAAGTCGCATACTCCCATCTTTCTTCTTTATAAATAGAACAGGAGCACCCCAAGGAGACGTACTAGGATGAATGAAACTGATATCTAACAACTCCTACAGGTGGGTTTTTAACTCCTAAAGTTCAATAGGAGCCATTCGATATGAGGCTTTGGAAATAGGTTTTGTACCGGGTTCAAGGTCGATACAAAATTTAATTTCACGCTCTGGGGGTAGGCCAAGAAGTTCTTCAGGGAATACGTCAGGAAATTTATTAACAATAGAAATATCATTCAAATCTGACGTATTTTTTTTTAAATATGTGACATGGGCTAAGAAAGCTTAACATTCATTTTTCAATAAACGAATAGCTTTATGGCTTGATATGACATTGATTGACTTTAATGGTTTGGTCGCTTGAATTCGCATAATAGGTTGGTTAGGAATATGAAAACTAACAACCTTACGAAAATAATCAATTTTAGCATGATGAGTAGTTAACCAATCAATCCCTAAAATCACATCAAATGCAAGTATTTTCAACGAGATAAGATTGATCAGTAACATGTGGATGCCGATTTGAATCAAATAAGATTTATAAACAGTGGATGTAATGAAAGTTTCTCCCAACAGAGTTTCATCAGAGAAGTCAAAGTCTAATTTCTCCAGAGTTAAATTTAAAAGTTGAGCGCAAGTAGGAGAAATAAAAGAATGGGTAGAACCGGTATCAAATAAGGTATAAACTTCGCTAGAGTTTATGATTAGCTTACTTGTGATGACCTCGTTCGGGTTCCTCACTTTATGGGAGGTCAAAACAAACGCTCTCCCTTGCACTACCGACTTTGACTTGTCTGGGATGGCATTTGGTGTCACCCTCCCAACTGAACTTGGCTTCACTGCACGATAAAATTGAGCTAGGTGACCTTCTCTTTCGCAATTGTAACACGTTTTGGACTGATGCGTACAGTTTGGACTGATGTGTCCCTCCCCTCCGAATTTAAAGCACACGATCAGTGGTCGTTCTCCTTCCTTAACAACAGTTTCTGGTGCTGACGTCTTTCCATCATTATTGAATCTCCTCTTCTTGAAATTTCCACTTCTATTGTCTTGGCCATGATTACCACCGAAGTGGTTATCATTTCCGGCATGTTGATTCCCTCCACGTATGTTATCATCGCTTCGATAACTGCTACCACTGGTATTATCATTTTGCCAGCTGCTATCTCTTGGTTGGGTTGACTCATTATCGCGCTCCAATAACTGAGCTCTATTTACAACATCTGAATAAAAACACAGTTTGTGAGAAATGAGGTATTGACATATTTCGAGTTTTAAACCTCTTAGAAACATCCACGTTATACACTCCTCATTATCAACCAAATGGGATGCAAACTGGGATAACTCGACAAACTTAGCCTCGTACTGCGATACGCTCATATTGTTTTGCTCCAGTTTGATGAACTCTACCTCCTTCATGTGATGAATACTTTCGGGAAAGTACTTGTCGTTGAACAATTCTTGGAACTTCTCCCAAGACATCTTGAGTGCGGCATGCTGAGTACGCTTTACAGATTCCCACCAGTAATCTGCCCTTCATCGCAACATGAAGGTGGCAAAGGGAACCTTTTGCTCCTCGGAGCATCCCAAGACATCAAATATCTTGGTGATCTACTTTATGCATGTCTCCGCCTTAAGTGGTTCTGGCTTTCACAAAAACCCCTCGGAGCATCCCAAGACATCAAATATTTTTGTTTTCACCAATGGTCATGATCATGCCAAAAACTGTCCATCAATTCTCTATGGGCTAATGAGGACATTTACCACATTATTTGTGGTCATGATTACAACGAATAATCCCTGGTCATAATTATACCAATCAACAGTCCATCTATGCACGTAAGCCAAAGATGACTTTCATCACAATATAAGCATGAGGATGATGACAATGATATAAGAATTCAATTAAAAGAAAGCAAAGGATAAATTTTTAAAGACTAATAATTTAATTTATCCAGAATTCAATAATGTCCAAATTGTCAACATGATACTGCTTTGGGGAGTAAAATTCAAGATTTCTATTATATCAAAAATGATTTGGACCAAAAAGAAATCAATTTTTATCATAAATAATACCCCGAGTGAATAGTACTCGAGTAAATAGTATCATGTGAATAGTATCCTATGAATAGTAATTTGGGAATAGTACCTCGTGAATAGTATTCTGACATGAAAAAGTTAAAACTTATCAAGAATGTTCAGAATAATATTTTTATGAAAAGATATTGGATGAAACGCAAATTTTAAGGATATTCTACTAATTTCATTGAGTACAGAATCCAAAACATAACAAAATGAGTGTAGAACTCGGAATCTGAAATGAAATAATATTATTTACATACTACAGAGTATGGAAGAAAATATTATTTCTTACGAGTATTGAACAAAAATAATATCGTTTACCTTAAAAAGAAGAGTATTTCAACTGGTATAGCGAGGATATTCTTGAAGAAAACTTTCACTGTTTTCTACACTCAAAACTTCCTAAAACTCGAAAGAAATACGCTCAATATTATAGAAGAAGAATTCTCTGATTCTGGTGTGATTTTCAATTCTAAACTAAGCATCCTATTTATAGGAGAATAGAAGGGGTACTGCTTAAGAAAATCACGGACGCAACTGTTGGATTTCGGATGAAAATTAACGAGCTAAATTCTTTGAATTCATGGACGCCCAACTTTTGAATAAAACAAACTTTTATAACACATATAAATATATACAACAATCACTTTCATCACCCACCACCACATTTCATACACACACACATCACTTTCACTCCTTTTCCACCACCACACTCATTTCACACACAAACACACTCACACCTACGGCACACTCACACCACCACACTCATTTCACACTTCCTTTCGATTATTTTGAAAAATGGGTAATGGGGGTCCAAGTAATACGCCAAAATTTTCAACAAATACTTCATAAAAATTTTCTCAATATTTTTAACAACATTTATTCATCATTATTATAACTCATAATATTAACAACCAGATTGTTCCCAGGAAAGAGGGGGCTTTCCGATAAGGATTTTTTCCTATTGGCGCGCAATTAGGTGAATAAACCCCTTTCCTCGACAGAACTTTCTAGACATTGTTAATAATGCACATAATAATATGAATAACTTGTCATCTCAATTATTGATTTAATAATAAAAAATATTATGCAGATGATACTATAACAATGATAGAATCGATAATGTGAGATACTATACAGTAATTACTATAGCAATAATTGAGTATAACTGAGTGACTTCTCATGTAAGCATCAAATATCGCATACTACTATGCAACCACGCATATTACTATACTTTTCATCACCGGGTATTTCAATAGTTAACGGTAAAACTTTTGTCGTTATTTTCATAAAAAAGATATTTCTATCATTTTCTAACTCCGAAAATATCCGTTGTGGGGTCCACTAATGATTGTGCCGTCGTACGAATATTTCCTGTTAAAATGAATATTCCCCCCGACCAATCGAATATTTTATAACAACTTGCATACTTTGCAAAATTTATAAATGTTACCCACAACTATAACATTATATCAAATCCACACCATAATATTCAAAAATATATTTCGAGAAAATTCATCTTTATTTATAAAATTTGGGGTCTTATAACTGCCCCAATTGCATGGGTTTAAGTTTGCAAATCTTACAAACCACCCCCTCATCAACCACCACCAATTTAACTTTTGAGTCACCATTATTATTCAAACCTCCTTAGTTTTGGCCACACATTATTAACCTAACCACACACCAATTTAACCATGGTTAAATATTAACCAACTATGGTTAAATTTTGGCAAAGTGAAAAAGCTAGCCACTTTTATTGACTTGACTTTTTGACTTTGACTTAACTCATTCACTTCCTTTTTCTAAGGATTATCATTTGACATAATCGTCATTAGTTAAACAACATGTTTAACTATACTTTCAATCATTCGGGATATCACATTCACCTCTTCTTTTAAAAATCTTCAAAATTTTAACATACAAATTTTCTCAATTAATTGAGTTCTTACTATTTCTCATATGAGAATCACATCTTACCACAACTTCTCTTCAAAGAAGTTCTTACCTTCCAAACATTCAAGAGTCTTCACAATTTATACAATAATTATGAAGTAGAATGAATAACTAGGAAATATAAAGATTTCCTTAAAACATTTCACATCCTACTGAGGGATCATAAAGACCATGAACTCTTAAATAGGTTTAACATTATTTTACCACAAACCATTCTTTACCGGTATGATTACAATCACAAAGAAGGTAAACTCCCTCTTCTAGTACATTAAGTGATTAGCCTATCGTATATCCCCAAATCCCGGGATTGTTCACCTTGACTTAATCATCAAATTCCGCACCAAAATAATTTGGTTTGGCATAACTTCTCAAAGAAGGCTCGATTTTCTTTAAACATGACTTAACATTCGTCTAGCTAGATCAAATAGCTTAGATTATACCCAAAAAAAATTGGACATCAATCGAAACATTCATCTAACCAAATTAATTGGCATCGACTACTCTTTAATTCTTTCAAAATACTTCAAAATGTTTTATGATGTTATGATACTGCACTGGCTTCACAGTTCGTTGAGGGTTTCATCATTTTATAACTTCGTCATACTACATCATACCATAGTGTGTTGATAATTTTTTGATCACATCCAACACTAGGTTAACATGCATTGATAACTCCATCTTTCATCATCTTTGCATTACATGCATTAATGATACAAAATACATTTCGATATTTTCAAATCATTTCCGTCTATCTAAAATAATTAGCATAGACATATAAAAAAATATTTCTTTTAAAATTCATTGGTTCAATAATTTGATCAAACATTTTTTTCTTTTCAAAGGTATACATCAGCACGATGTCAAGAAAGTTTGAAATCTACCATAGCTAGAAGACTTGGAATATCCATTTTCTTCATCCACTTCATCTTCCTTCATTATCTCTTACTTGCGACAATTCTAACTTTCTCTACACCATCAATGCTAAATATACTGAAAATAATCAGTTCTTAGTCTACAACATTCCCATTCCTTAATATAGTTCATCAAACTTACCACACCTTACATGTGTAGGAACTGAAATTTAGATAAGGCACACTTAGAAGGGGGGTTGAATAAGTGTGAGAGTAATCTATGACTAATTTTTGAAATTTAAACCAAACTATTAAATTCAGGCTACTATGTTGATGAATTCATCTTGCTGAATTAATATGGCCTACCGAATTGACTGTTTGTTTTTAAGAAAATATCCTGCTGAATTTATAACTTAGATAAAATACTTGGTGTTAAAGAATTATCTTAAGATAATGTAAATATTCAAATTTTAATTATTAAGATAATTAAATAGCTTTTGTGAGTAATTAAAGTAAAGCAAGTAATAAAATTAACACCACGATTTTTTACGTGGTTCAACTATTACCCTCTATAATAATAGCCTAGTCCACATCCAATACTAACTAGTATTGGAGACTCACTTTATTTATTTCTTTATAAATAAACACTGATTACAAAACAGATTTTTACAATAATTAATTTCCCTTGAGCACTCTTGCTCCTTATGCACCTATGCACTCCTTAAGCACCTTTGCTTCCTTGAACCTGTTTGTAAACCTTTTCTCTAATCCACCAGGATTAACACCTTTAGACTACACTTAGTCTAAATAGAAAATTAAATACAAATATAGAGGTCTATGATCAATGCAAGAATAATCAATTTAATAAATAAAGGCTCAACTAAATGCAATGATCAATTAGTACGGAAAAATAATCAATTAAATCTTACCAATTACCAGCTAAACGAATATCAGAAGTATAATTGCTCAGCTGATCAAAGTTTGCACCAATTAAATCAAGTTGCTCGATAATATCAATAATTAATTCAAATAGTATTCTGTGAGTTGTAATACATCCCACACATGAAATACGATTTTATAGCCCGTAAAATATTACCGTTAATTCCAGATCACATTTGTTCTATTTTTCCAAAACAAACGGCATGATAATATCTCAGAGAAATCCCACAACGGTAAAGAAGGTGTACGTTTAATATTTATCCAGTTAATATATCTTGAAACAAATCAAACTCTTGTTAGTTATACTGTTTGAATAACTTTCAAACACTCTTTAAAAGATAACCCACAAAATCTTTTGACTTTATCTTTCTTATCTCTTAAAGTGGCGTGTAGTAGCAAAAGTGGCGTGTGACATCACTCTTCTTTTCCAATAATCAAGGTCTTATAGTTCCAAGATATTTATAATCATTATCCCTTGAAAACCACACACACACATATATTACACGTAATACCTATATCACCTCATTTCTTTTATCTTCTAGGCATGCACGTATAATATACACGTAACAACACTTAACAATTAAATCCTTCTGTACTTGATAACATATATTAATCTAATCTCAAGTAATTTATTTAATATTAGAAAATCCTTTTTAATTAGAGTTTAAATTACTTTTCATTTAAGACATATAAAATTAAATGCTAATGATATGTCCTAGAGCCTTTTAATGAAAAATCAATTAATATGCAAATGATCTTACACTTTATTTCCTAATAAAGAAAAATTCTTCAACCACTTAAATATCTTACCAATGTTTTTTATCACCAGATACATGAAATGCCATAAAACAATTTAGTATACGAATAATTCATCATCAAAACTCAAGGATGAAATATGACTAAGTCAACATTCTCCCCCTTTTTGATGATGACAACCAAAAAAATTAATTCCCATTAGCTCCCCCTAAAACTATGCAAACAATATAATTAGCTCCCCCTAAATCCATGCAATTCAATATAATCATTTCAGGAAACTCACCATAATAATAATCTAACTGAAATCCAACTTTCAGTGTATTCTGGAATTTTAAACAACCTGCTACATGCATTCATGTTAGTTCAACATACACCAAATATTAATTGCTAACATATATCAAATATCAGTTTTTAAAACCAATGTTAAAATTCAAAATAATAAGTTTGTGAAGCACCAAATCAAAAACCAACATAATAATAAGTCTTTTCAGTCTACCAAAACCCAAAAACAATAAACATAAACTTCTCCCCCTTTGTCATCAAACAAAAAAGGGAAATAATGCCATCAGTCAAGATCTACCACGGCGGCGCCCTAAGCAGCCCTCTTTGTGAAGTAAGGGCGATGATTGGCACGGTGAATCTTTTCTGCAAGGGAAAGATCAGCAGCAAATTATGGAGGACGTGGAATGAAAGTCACATGTGGCATAGGTACATCAAGAAAATCACCCATATACTCGGCTAGCCAGTTACAATGAACCGATTACAGAAGAGTTCCTACGCTGCATATGTAACTTCGAGCCTACATCATTGAAACGTAGAGCCATGAACTCAGCCAACTCGCCAACCTAATTGCTAATAAATTAAATTTTCTGACTCAATTGACAAGCATTCCGATTTAGTTTCCATTGTATGACCTCTACCAAAGTAGTGGTTTGCAATTCAAACCCAGCTTGTAAGTGTTGGTCAATTTCGCTATTGCTAAATCACGCGTAAGCATATGCGGTCTACAAGTAATATAATGATAAGAGAGTTGTCGAACCCACGAGGACGAAGTCTTAAGTGCTAGTCAAATACTAAGGTAAAGTCTATACTACCTTATGTAAACAAGTAATAGAAGGTGGTGTGTTAAGCTATTTGGTTACAAAGAGAAGAAATAAGAGAAGTAGTTTTACTAGGAAGTCAAGATAGGATTATAATTCCCCTAATGTGTCGCCTAATCTTCTAACAAATGAATCAAGGAATGGTTAACCGAGAACAACAACTACACAAAATCTTCTGTCAAAGGTCTAATGCATATCCCTAGCTAGATAAATCACAATATGTCTATTGGTGAAAGAAACTTGACAAGGGTCATTAAGCTTAGTCTCAAGGCTATACAAGGCAAATAGAGATATGTCTATCCTATTAGCAGTTTATGCACACATTCCATAGGCATGGTCATAACAGGTATTATTGTATTTAAAGGTTAGATAATAACATCTATTTGTCAATTTCCATTACTATCAATACCAATTTCTCTATCAAGCAATTAGTCATTAAGTAAGAAATACAACAACCCATTCCAAAATGATTCATTATATAAAATAGGAAAGAAAGTTAATTAAGCTAAATAAAAGGTTACACTTCAATCCTAAAAATAGAATTAGTTCATATCCATGGTACTAAAACACATTTTTAATACATTCCACATTTTCAGTAATACACAAATAAAATAGGAGATTTGGAATAAGAAAACCCCTGTTTTGAAGTGTTCTTTGTGATGCCCCCAAAATAGGTATACATCACCCATCTGGGGTTGCCAAATACATGGTACTGAATACAAATACAAACTTAATTATACAACATGAGCTGAGAGTTTTTACATGAATATTGTCTTCTAGACAGTATTCAAACTCAAATGGAGTCCTGATTACATTTATTATCACACTATTTAACAGAATAGTGAGGACTACTAATGATATCATCTGGACCGTCACTCCGTTCCCCAACTACTCCTAACTATATTCTCATTTCTTGAAGAGAACAATGAAAGAAAAGGGTGAGCTCAACTAGCCCAGTAAGAAATATTATGACTAAAATAATGCAGAATAAGTTATCATTAGCCTTCAACAATGTTAAACTGGTAGAATATAATAGACAACAAGTTTAACTACAGCGGAACAAGCAATCCATTAGAAGATTCAAGTAGAGCATGATATCTACTATCTTCTTTAATTTAAAAATATTTTCATCAACGTTATCGCTGAGACTCAACTTAATAAATAAACCACATCATCGAATCATCCCTGCACCACGGCCAAGGATATTCATGTAATCATCAATGGTTATGACTATACCGAATAATCCCTGGTCATAATCATACCAACAACTGTCCATCAATGAACTACAGGCCAATGAAGACTTTTACCACGTCATTTGTAACATTACGGGTCATGATTATACCGAATGATCCCTGGTTATAATCATACCAATCAACAGTTCATCTATGCACGTAATCCAAAGATGACTTTCGTCACAATATAAGCATGAGGATGATGACAATGATATAAGAATTCAATTATAAGAAACAAAGGATAAATTTTTAAAGATTTATAATTCAATTTATCCAGAAATCAATAATGTTCAAATTGTCAACACGACACTTCTTTGTAGAGTAAAATTCAAGAATGATATTATATCAAAAATGATTTGGACCGAAAAGAAATCATTTTTTGTCATGAATAGTACTTTGGGTGAATAGTACCCGTCGATTTCCACTAACACTAATAATCCTAACACAATGAAACTATCAATTTCATCTTTAATCAACACGAACTTATTCATCATTAATATTATAACTCACAATATTTAACAACCGTGTCGCTCCTGTGAAAGAGGGGCTTTCAATGAGGATTTCTCCTTATTAGTAGCGCTTGATTAGGTGACCAAACCTCTCCTTGTGTAACTTCTAGACATTGTCAATATTGCAAATAATAATATGAATAACTTTGTCGCCTCAATTATTGATTTAATAATATAAAATATTAATACTTTGACAATAATTGAATCAATAATATAGAGAGATATGATGCAAAGAATTATCGTAGCAATAATTGAGTATAACTAAGTGACTTCTTACGTAAGCATCAATAATCAATACCGTAAAGCTACTAAGCAACCACGCCAGACATCGCATTTCTTTACTAAGGGTAGTTCAATGGTTTTAATTAGTAACACTTTCACCGTTATTTTTATAAAAGATAATTCCGTCATTTTCTAACTATGACAATACTTCTGTTGTGTGGTCCACCAATGATTATGCAATCGTACGAATATTCCCCGACTAATCGAATATTTCCTGACACAACGAATATTTTATATCAACTTGCTTACTTTGCAAAATTTTCAAATATCACCCTTAGCTTTAAACTTTTATCAATTTAACTATTTACCAAATAAAATAATAATTATAAGAAAATTGAATACTTTCATTTCATAAAATTCGGGGTCTTATATTCTTCCTCTAAATCTTCTCTTCACTGTGTAGCTCCAGAGCTTCTGTCGGATGCAATAACTTTTCCTCCTTGAAGCACAACTTCTTACTCTTTTAAGGAATTAATACTGTAATAAAATCCTAGTCTAAGCTATCTGTTTGATTTTCAATTGCAGGCGGCTGCTGTGTAGTAAGTGTCTCTGATCTTCTCTGCCTTTAGGTCATTAAAGGCTCTTTATTGTCCGGACACTGCTAGCTCGTATGACTGGCAGCAGTGAGCATTGAACTAACAAGTGATGTATGCGGATACACGTGAGGCTTATAAAACACCAGAGGTCGTGTTGCAGCACGACTCCATGAAGGGACTTTGGCGCTGCGGTGTGAGGATGACGTCAGCCCAAGACATGGGTGGCGCTGCGGCGCAGTATCTTAGTTAATCCTTGGCGTTGTGGTGCCAGACTCCAGTATGTTCCAAGCTGCTACGACGTTGTGGCTCGGGCTCTTAGTGTATCCCTGGCGCTGCGGCGCTATTACAGCAAAAATGCCCATTATGCCCCTAGAAGCTGGAAAAGATCTGTAAAGACGTGCATCCTAGAAATTAGACATAATAACAACAAAATATAAATAAAAGCTAACTAAATAACCAAAAACAGGCAACAACTTAAACCACAAAGGATCTGATTCGTAGGTATAAATCCCATTCATCAAATACCCCCAAACTTAAGCTTTTGCTTGTCTTCAAGCAAACTATCTGACACTCAAACCTAGACACAAATGAAGAAAAATTCTATAGACTAATATCATGTCCTCGAAGCACAATTATAAACCCTTTATGAGAATAGGACAAACACGCACATGAATGAGGGCTTAATGTCAATTAATAAGCATGAGACGGTACTCGATCCATTCTATGTGTGTGTGTGCAGACCAAACATCCTAACTAGCTATAACCAAAATTAAGATCACACAGTCGACTGTGATAACCAATAAGCTTACTTTGCAACTCGCATAAATAACAAGCATTAAGAACAAGACGCAAGAACAAGAAAGGATCAAAAGGTTCTATTATATTAAAGTAAATTTCGACTCAGACAATACTTAATTACTTTTAGGCTAAACAGAGCACCCATTAGTAAGCTTTCGACCAATGATTCCCAAGCCAAATGACTTTAGGGCATTAGGTGTAGAACACCCCTATGAATCTAATAACTCGAGAAACAAAGGCCACATAATCAATATACGTCCAAAATAGATTTTACCAGCCAGCGTTTATGGGCGAGTGCATTTCCACGCTCCATCTCAACCCACCGCAAGTGTGACACCCCCAAATCCGGTACTTCCATTTCCACTGGATTTGGTGTTCATTGTACAAACATCATCTATCTATCTACCCATAAATAAATACAAACCATGCAATATATATAAATAAATAATAAAATCTCTCCCCTTAGGGGGTTACAGCAACTATATAATAAATAAATCCCAGGTTACTCTAACCTTAAATCATCTGTGCAGAAAATATAAACAAATAAGTCTTAAGTAACATCAATTCTAATCATCATTACATAACCACAATAATAAAGCGGTCTTCATTACTTGCTAATCTTGCCCTTGCCCTTACTAGTGGAAGGTTCGTCTGCTCTTTCGTTCTTAACTGCAATGTTATTATTACGCAAGAGTGAGCACGATTGCCCACAAGTATAACAATATAACAATGAATAATAACATGCGAGAGAAATAATAACTTCTGATATAAAGCTCAACTTTTGAATCAAGAATGAATAACAAGAATCAAAAGAATTTTTGAGGGTCATAAGACCTTGAACTATGTCCTAGGTTGTCATGTGTTTATACTTGAAACCTTTAACAGTCATAAGACTATGGACTCTTCTTCTCGTACTTAGGGGGATCAGCCCTTAGTACCATACTGTGCACAATATCTTAACTCTAAAGCGTAAATAATCCCCTATACAGGGTTGTTCATCTCAATTTGACATTCAAGTCCGCACTAAAGGAAGTTTGGTTTGGATAATTCATCAAGGGATTCTGAAATTTAGAACGCTCATCAACTATGGACTAGTCGAATCAATAAGGGTTCGATAGTCTAACAAGGTTTAACAGTGAATGAATATTTAACTTGAATAACATCTAAAAAGGTATACAATAGAATAATTAGTGTATAACAACATCATGCTTGAAGATTAATAACTTTAATATACAAGACAGACTTGATCAATAATAATGAGAACTTGCTCAATATCGAAAGATGAATTAATCAACTTATATAACAATAACAAGTAGGGTTAGGAAACTTGCTCAACGAAAGTTTAGGGTAAGAAACTTGCTCAACGTAAATGTAGAGTTAGAAAACTTTCTCAATGTAACAAGATAAGGTTTAGAAACTTGCCTCGTGTATAGATTACACTTAAACAAACTCGTTCTTTTAATTAAATCCTATATACCAATTACGTTCACAATACCAGTCAATAACAACGTATTAACATCATAACTTTACTCTTTGTTTAACTCAAATTCATGACTATACTTAGTCAATTATTACACTTAGTGTAAAATTAAGACTTCACGAAAAAATAAACTAATTATGCATTCGATCATTCAATCCACACGTAATTGTGTTATGGACATGTTAAGAATTTATTTTAACATCTCATTATAGGTCTAACAAGTCTTTATAATCATTAGACTAAGTTGCTATCACATTTCCATACTTGTACACTTTTAAAAACTCATTTCTGACCATTCTGCTAAGTGGCACTGTGACGCCACTTTTATACTATGTCTTGGCGATCTTGGTAGCAGTGTATAAGCGTTGTGGCGCTAGTGGCGGCCATGATGATCTTGAGTCTTAGGCACGGAGTTGGCGCCACACATGAAACTCCAGATACAATTTCCGATTCGCGAAGAACACGTAATTGGTGAAAATAAGTTCTACATAATCATAAATTTCACCAAATTAAACATACCCAGATGCTAGAATTTATACATAACCATTACCCAACATATATAGAGTGATTTTCACCCATAAAAACATATAATTGTAGAATTCAACGTGTAAATTATACTGTTCTTGATGTTCTTGAAGTTCTTGAACAAAAACATGGATTTTAATGCTACGGATTCGTTATAAAGCCAAATCCAACCATTCAAGTTTCATTTTGTTCATTTTAACATGCATAATCATATACCATTGTGAATTTTGTAGAAAAATTTATGGTTAACATATTAAAAATACGTATAAGGGCCATATGGGCATATCACATACTTTGAAATCTTTTAATATATTATTTCATGAAACTGAAGATATGGAACCCATATAATATATATTAAAACATGTTATACTACTCGAATTATTACACATATCCCTATAACAACACCCTTTCCCAATTTACAGAGACTTACAGAATAAATGAAAGCCATATTCATGAAAACTTTAAAGGACTTAAAATAAAATTTTGGGTTGAAGAGAATTACCCAAGCGTAAAGCGTAGATTAGTGTGTGAATGAATTCCTTCTAAACTCTTCTTCAATCACAATTCTCCCTCAACACTTCTCAATCTCTCTCTGAAACTCTCTCTGTTTCTATTTTTCTAGACTTAGGAAAAATGAAGAAGAAGGCGTTATGAAGAAAATCAACTGACGCGTTGTGGTTAGTTACCCAGTCATGGGTAACTTCCCTCAACTCCCATTAAGGCCATGTTTGGCTAGCATACCAGTTTTCAAAACCCATTATTTTAATAAAACCTTATCATATAGTTTAAAAAAATGTCACATCCATATAAAATAAATATAATAAAATATAATAATTTCTCATTAATACAGATAGTCACATAATTCAAATTCTCTTTGATTAATAATGTCAAATTATTAAATCTCTAATTAATAATTAAATTAATTAAAATAACATAGGCTTATTAAATATTTCTTTTAATTCAATAAGCTCACATAATCACATACTTCAAATAATAAAAATTCTCCATATTAAATTAATAAATGTAACACATATAATTAAATTAATCTACCACAACTTCATCAATTAATTATTTAATCTGATAATTAACTCATCGAAAAATATTTATTCAATCAAATAAATATTAAAATTAAATTACAAAATTACGGTTGTCACAGCAAGACTGTTATTTTGTTTTAATAGAGCTATAGTCCCGAACGTGTAAAAGCCTCTAAGTCTTTTATTATCTTGAAATCAACAGAGTTTTAACAACGTACAATTTTTCAACATAATAAACAGACAACCTAAATCTGGACACATAACTAGAAAAGACAGTTAGTCAGTGCTCGCTAAACGGATGGATCCAAAACATTCTTGACTTATCCAATTAACACGCCCCTAGTTCAGATAAATTTGACACTACTCTAAGAAAATGATATAATTACTTGACGCTTGTCATTAGCCATAATAAAAACTTAAGCGCTATAATACCCTATCCCATCATATAAACAATTACAGACCGAGGGATAGAGTTAATCAACATATAATAGGCAAAAAGATATAAAATATAAAGCACCCTGTCAAAAATAAGGCAAATCCATAACACATGGCATTAAGTATACCAATAATCAGTGTAAACCCCAAAACTATGGCTATCCACAAAATAATATCTGACTTAATCAAGATATCCCCAAATTTCACCTGGAAACTACACAATCCCAAAAGATATACAACCAAAAGCATGCATCCAAAATAAATCAAACCATTAATCACAATAATAATCAAACATAGATAAAACATAGTTAATTAAGTAGTATAGGGCTATCCAGCCCAAGTGATTCTCTCAAACCCTCACACAATAAACATAAATAAACTTACACATCATAGCAATTCAAATAATACTAAATTTAACACAATTCATATATAATTAAAATAAAAGGAATTCTCCCCCCAAAATTAAAATATGGTCAGTGTCTGCAATGGCCTCCAAACTTTCAGCATCATAAGCATCGCCACCATCATCATCCTCCACGTTGATAGGCTCTTCCTCACCGGCCTCCTCCCAAGGCGAAAATTGTGGCAAATAAGGTGTGTAGACTGGAGGCTCAGGAAATTGGAAAGGCATGAAGTCTGTGTCATCTCCTCCCTGTACAGCATGGATATTAGAGAGCATGCTCACAAATTCGACGTGATAGTGGTGAAATTCGCTCTGCCATTGGGCCACAGTGTCTACCTTGCAGTGTAGGAAATTTAGGCTGTTCAAAATTTCTGCTAAGGCCCCAGAAGGAATGAAATCAGATGTTGGGGGCTCAAGCACTTGCGTGGAAGTCCTGGCTTCATCGGATGGCGGTGGCTGTGGCACTGCCAAAAAGCCCTCTCCTCGAGGATTCGATGGCGCTCCTTCCCAAACTCCATAACGGGCTATGACGTGGTGATCAATTACAGCCATTGGTGGCTGCGTTACATCTTCTTTCTCCCACGTAACACCCACTCGCTTGTAAAGTCGTGTGATAAGAGATGGGTGAGGGAGGCCCGACATTACATTACTCCGAATGGCCTTTTTGATAGACTCCTGAATAAGCACCCCGATATCAACCTTTAAGCCCGTAACAATAGCATACAGTAAAACTAGCCTCTCCTGGGTCACATCGCTTAGGTGATGTGTGGGCATTATATTTGCACAAATAAACGAGTGTCACGCCTTACCATAACAACTTAAAGCCTGTTTGGGGAAGGAAGTCCTTTCACCATGGTACTCATTAGTCTTCTAGACAGTCCCAGGCTTGCAAAGTTTTATAATTAACTCATCGGTACTGTAACTCCGCAGCCCCGACTCCAGATAGTCATGACCGTCGTAGTTGCGAGTCCTATACAATGCATTGATAGCCCGACTATCAAATTGAATTAACTTTCCCCAAACGGGCACCGCCGAGGGGCCATCAGCATTACCATTAGCATAAAATTCTTTCACAACTGAGATCACGTCGATTCAGGTGGCTTGGTGAAATGAACCCACTTCATATTGATGATCATGACCATCATCTGACCATCGGTCTTGTCATCTAGCCTAAGCCCTCTTTCGAGCACTAGACTCCTCCACGAAAAGTTTTGAGTTTAACGCTTCCAGGCATCCTCTGTTGGGAATTTGACAGCATCCTAACGGGTAATAGGGGTATTAAAAGACGGTGGACGAGGGGGCCAATACTTGTTCTTGGATGCTTAGAACCCATGATTAAGAAAATGAATACTATAGACGCAAAGTTTCTATCTCCCAAATTTCTCAAACTCTAAGCAGAAATCCAAAAGCACAAGTTAGAAATCCATTACCTTTCGCTCCTATTAAAGAGATCGGTGTGAGAGACGGTAAGGGTCAGAAGTGTAACCGCAAGGACGGTTGGATTTTTCGAATGGTCGGGAACTGAAGGGGTACGACAGTTGATTTGTTTGAACGGCACTGAAGAGAGGGGAAAGACACAAATGTTATGAGAGGAGAGGAGAAATAACTATGAAAATGAACTAATACGCCTCATAAATCAACAAAAACATCTTTGGTGGCCACTGCTTTGGGCATAGATCTAATCTGGCGGCATGCCAGGACCCGGGAGACTCGATCTTTGCAGTAGCAGAGCTTCGTATTACCGTGGTGCGAGTTTCCAGAATGAAATCCCCTTTGGTAGTAATGCAGTGTGAAAGTTAGAGTATGGGATGATGTCATTTAACATGAGTTTCGATGTCATGACCACTTAACATGGCGGCTAGCGACTGACGGATTATTCAGTAAATGGCATCGCGGCATGGATTTACAGTATGTCCTCCTTTGGTTCGGTGCTGCAGCGTGGACATTGCGGCTACAACATGAAGCTTAAGCTTTGCTGCACAGAGAGCAGGAGATATATAATCCTTTGGCCAGGCAGCTTCAAATTTTGAAATCGAGGCACAAATTCTGCTTGCAGAGCCAAACCTTATATCAGCAATCCACACAACAAAAAGACAACAAACACTGTATTCACAAATTCTACCTACTAAAAGCTCTTAAACTACTAACATATATTCACTATACATAACTAGTTGTTATACTAATAAATACAAAGAGTAACTAATGAAACCAAAATAAGACCGAAGTGAATAAAAACAAAAGTAATTTTTTTTGATACAGAGATGGGTTGCCTCCCCATCAAGCACTTGATTTAGAGTCGTCGGCTTGACTTTTATCCCGCCTTACACCGGGTCTCCCAAGGTGATGGAGGTATTTTACCAGTCTACCTCGCCGCCCCAGTAGTGCTTCAAGCGTTGTCCATTAACCTTGAAGGTTTTGTCTAAATGAGGGACCTCCACCTCAATAGCCTCATGAGGATACACCTTGGCAACCGTGAATGGCCCCGACCATCAGGACTTCAACCTCCCGGGGAATAATTTCAGTCGGGAGTTGAAAAGAAGCACCTTCTGGCCCAACTCGAATTTTCTTTCGAGGATTTTCTTATCGTGCCACCGCTTCGTCTTCTCTTTGTACAACTTAGCATTTTCATACTCTTGCAAACGAAACTCGTCTAATTCATTGAGTTGTAGAAGTCTTTGTTCACCGGCTGCTTCTAAATCAAAGTTTAGCTTCTGGATAGCTCAATAGGCGTTGTGCTCCAACTCCACTGGAAGATGACAAGCCTTACCATAAACAAGCCTATATGGAGACATTCTAATAGGCATTTTGTAAGCTGTGTGGTAAGCCCACAATGCATCATCAAGCTTTTTCAACTAGTCCTTTCGATTGGGGTTAACAATCTTCTCTAAGATACGTGTACCTCTCTATTAGAAATCTCCGCTTGGCCACTAGTCTACGGATGATAAGCAGTAGTTATCTTATGGGCTACCCCATACTTAGCTAGAAGGGCTTCAAAATATTTGTTACAAAAATGAGACCCTTCATCAGTGATTATAGCCCGAGGCGTCCCAAAATGAGTGAAAATGTTTTTCTTCAGGAAATTAAGCACTACCTTCGCATCATTAGTCGACAGGGCAACTTCTTCAACCCACTTGGAGACATAATCAACCGCCACAAGAATATAGAGATTGTTATAGGAGGACATGAATGGACCTATGAAGTCAATACCACAAACATCAAATAATTCAACTTCGAGGATATTCTACAAGGGCAATTCATGCCTTCTTAAGATGGTTCCCACCCTTTGGCATCTATCGCAATGCGATACATATATGTGCACATCTTTGACTAGGGTGGGCCAGTAAAATCCAAACTAAAGCACTTTAGTTGTACTTCTTTGACCCCAAAATGACCTCTATAATTTGAGGAATGGTAGTGATGGAACACACCTTCAATTTCCTCCTCTAGCGAGCATTTTCGTAGAATTTCAATAGAACACTACTTGAATAAGAAGGGCTCATTCCACAAATATTATTTGGCGTCTTTTAGGAATTTCTTCCTCTGTTGATGGCTCAGGTTGGGAGGAAGCACTTGGCAAGCGACAAAATTAGCAAAGTTCTCATACCACAGGGCTTTGCTTTGGACGACAAAAAGTTGTTCATCTGGGAAGAAATCATTGATGGCTTTTTCAGCATCTCCCGAATGCGGGGGGTTTTCCAACCTCTATAAGTGATCCACTACCTAATTTATGCACCCTTTTTGTCTCAGATCTCCAGATTGAACTTTTGGAGAAGCAGGACCCACCTTATCAATCTTGACTTTGCATCTTTCTTTTCAATTAGGTATTTGATTGCCGAGTGATCAGTGTAGACGATCACCTTCGCTCCAATGAGGTCGAAACAGAACTTATCAAACGCATAGACCACTGCCAGTAGTTCCTTCTTAGTGGTGGTGTAATTCAGCTGAGCATCAGTTAAAGTATTGCTGGCATAGTATATTATGTGGAATACCTTATTCTTTCTTTGGCCTAGCATCGCCCCAATAGAAAAATCGCTTGCGTAGCACATTAGCTCAAAAGGGAAGGTCCAGTCAGGGGCTACCACAATAGGAGCCGAAATAAGTTTTTCCTTTAATAGATCAAAAGCACTCAGGCAGGATTCATCAAATTGAAAAGGCATGTCCTTTTCTAATAGTGTACACAGCGGTTTGGTTATCCGTGAGAAGTCCTGGATAAACCACCTGTAAAATCCAGCATGCCCAAGGAAGCTTCTTACCCCTTTTATTGATGTAGGCGGTGGAAGATTATTAATGACATCAATTTTTGCCTTGTCAACCTCAATGCACCAACAAAAACCCGGTGGCCCAGAATAATGCCCCCCTCAACCATGAAGTGGCACTTCTTCAACTATAATACAAGGTTAGTCTCAACACATCTGTGGAGAATGGCAGTCAAATTTCTCAGGCAGTTATCAAATGAGCTCCTGAATACCGAAAAGTCGTCCATAAAAACCTAAAGGGTCTTTTCAACCATATTAGTGAAAATCGACATCATGCAACGCTGAAATGTTGCAGGAGCATTACACAGCCCGAAAGACATTTTCTGAAAGGCAAAGGTCCCATAGGGGCATATGAAAGTCATTTTCTCCTGATCTTCGGGAGCAATTGAAATCTAATTATATCTAGAGTAACCATCCAGCAGATAATAAAATTCATGCCCAACAAGCCTATCGAGCATCTGATCAATAAATGGAAGAGGGAAGTAATCCTCACAGGTGGACTTGTTCAATTTCCTATAATCCATACACACCCTCCATCCAGTCACCGTTCTGGTTGGAATCAGCTCGTTATTTTCATTGGGCATTACAGTCATGCTACCCTTCTTTGTATGCACTGAATAGGACTGACCCAGGGACGATCAAAGATGGGGTAGATAATACCCACATCGAGCAATTTAATAATCTCCTTCTGAACCACCTCTTTCATGTGACGCCCCCAAATTTGGGTATCTTCCAACCCGACATCTGGTGCTACACTGTACTCATAACTATACAATCATTCCATTGAAATATAATATAATGAATGTAATTAGCTTCTTCTTATTACAATCAAAGTATAATCCTTCTCAGGTTCATAAACCGATTACATAGTTCATTGTTCATAATGTATAATACATACAAACATACTAATTTATTACATGATGGCTAAGTATCCATCTTAGCCTTGCCCTTATCTCTCTTAGCATTCTCAGTACATTCATCCTTAACTACAATCATATAATTCACGCAAGAAGTGAGCATAACAGCTCAACAAGTTTATCAAAGGATAACAGTAATACCACATTCGTGAATTATATAATAATTCATACATAACTGAACAAATAGTTATGAAGTATTATGAAACAATAATATTTTAACATTTCTTAACATCAACTCCCAAAGTATAAAGTAGATTAGGAATTCTGAACTAGTTAATAGACCATGAACAGTAGCTTTCTGTTTTTATACTAGAAAAGGATATCACAGCACTAAGGATGTACATCCGCATTACTTACGAGCACTTCTAGGTGATCAGCCTATAGTACTCTATGTTGATCAACACTCATTCGATAAACGTATTTATATTTAACATTTGGCAAACTCGCGTGCCCATCGAATAATTGATGAAAAATACTTTTGTTTGTTCATAGACAAACCTTACCTTCACATCCATACCAATTACTTGGCATAGGATAGCGTTAACATTTCTATATAGAAAGATATGAATATCAATCAATCTACATTTTACGAGTAGTCTAGCCGAGTTAAATCTGGCATTGACCCTTTCTTTAAAATCAATCATGCAATTCAGTACAATGAATCACATAAAACTTGACTAACTTGAAAGTTAGACAAGCGTTAAGAAAACATGCCTTTCAGCGTCTTCAAATAACTTAATCGACTGACCAAAACCTTTACAGAATCTACATGATATATTCACATAGCACACTATAATTAGCTATGAAACAATTATTCACATTGTTCCTACCAACTTCTTTCTCTTCTATATCTTTGTTAACTTAATATCATTAATAGAGTCAACTCGACTTATTACCCTTCGTCCCGTCTTATTAATCAACTTTCGTTATTAACCGGACTCTATCATCATTAGTGATGTACCAACGTTGTTTCCTTGACTAGGGTTTATTGACAACACTTTGTGTTCTTCATTCATAAATTACTAATATGCATTCAATTCCTATGTTTCAATACCATATACCTTAGTATAGGTTGTATAGGAATAGTTTTAGTACACTTATTAAGTGTATAAACTTTACTCTTACTGGTCTTTGAACAATTGCAGATCAAAACCTAAGTCATTCAACCAGTACCCTGCACCCACGCCGCGGCGTGACACCTCAATACAAGACTGGCGATGCGGCGCCAGTTTCCAATTTTGTGTCCGGTCTCGTGTGCTGGCCCGAGACTTCATTCTATCGATGGCCATTGCATTTCACTTTCCAATAACTAACTACATCATTGGTCATTGTTTATGGCGACAATTAACACTGTTATCAGCCATGGCTGCTGAGACCTCGATATCTGAAATTTTTCCAACAGATAAAAATTTGGTGAATTTCTCGGAGCCATAACTTCTTTGTTATAAGTCTGATTTGGTCCGTTCAAAAGCCTACACGTCATAAATGACATACTCTACGCGTTTATATAAGAATTCGACACTTTCAAATCCGTTAACTCGAAATTCACTATTGAGTTCATCTTTTAAGCGTTCGTAAATGTTAATGAGCGTGCAATGCTCGTTTTCTTCGTTTTAAGTCAGAATCTGACGATTCTTGAGTCCACGACTCTTAAATACCCTATCTCACATGTTGACATTGAAAAACAACGTTTTCAAGTCTCACAGTAACTTTTGACTATCAATCCGAAATTTCAACATTTTCGACGTTTAACGTTTATTTTCGTGAAATTCGCCATAACTTCGTTACTAATGTTCTCTAAGCCAAATCACATGGAATACACCATGGACTTCATATCTATATCCTAACCAAGCAAGATACACATATTTACGTATTGATGGAGTTCAATTGTTTATCAACAATCAATCTCAACAATCAATATTTTCATGATTTTAAGCTATATCAAACCTTATGATTTCTATTATTCCATGACTTATAGAGATTGAATCTATAACAAGTCATCCTTATTCCACCATACTAGACATACACCACCCCTTTATGATTCTCCATACTAAAAGAAAACTAAAAGAGATGGAATTAAAATTAAGGAATATTACCTTAAGAACTCTTAGGTAATCTTGAAAAACTCTCAAGTAAAGCTTCAAAGTGTATGATTTTGTTTAGTCAAGCTCTCTCTCTCTCAAAAATCTAGGTTGGCAATTTGGAAAACTCACAAAAGACCAATCCTAGCTTTCTATTTATAGGCAAATGAAATGGAGGGCAATTTAGTCATTACACCATCACCTCCTTACTATTCCACACTTTGTCACCAAGTAAAATACTTGGTGACCAAGTGATATGCTTGCCTTGCACACCAAGTGGCTGGCCCACCTTGCCCATGGGTCATCCCCATGGGTTGCCCCATGAGTTTTACCCATTCGGTGACCCACCGGTTCGATCCACGGTTCGGTTTTCTTTCATTGGGCTTAACCAATCTAATATTGGGCTTTAGCTTGGGCTTAACTCATTAATTCCTTGGGCTTGCCTATACAATTGATTGGACTAAACATAATCCAACCTAAATGAATTGTCATTAAGTCTTAACTTAAGTCCATAATACGAATCATATTCTATACGTATAATTCACGAATTCTCTCCGTATAATACGCATACGATAATCATATTGTACTTCGTATTAACTCGTCGTATTAAACATAGATACTAAATAGTATCATACTTGTATAACACGCTTTAACCATAACGCAATTACTTGTACGCGTTTCATTTCCTTCTCGGAAATCAATATACTCAACCCTTAGGTTTTAAGTCCGCAGGCTAAAACTTCGTTTGCCATAAATGACATATTATCAGATATTTCATCTCATCTCAATATTATATCATTACGCGTTTCTTGGAATTTCAAAATAATTCCCCGAATAGAAGCGGATGAATAGTGTTTTTACGGGAATTTCTCAGAAAACATTTATTTTCGTCTTGGAAATTCTAAACAATTAATTCTAGCACGTAGCTAGATTACTAACCATATAAGCACATTCTAGGTCATAGAATGACCTTCACATAGCTTACTCACAAAAATAAATCAATTAAATTCATTTAATTCACATAATCAAATAAAAATTTAATTGTACGTCATAAAAATCCGATTTTCTCGGGCGTTACATTCTCTCCCCCTTATAAGGATTCTGTCCCCAGAATCTAGCTTATAATTACATAAATAAATGAGGAAAATCTTCCTTCATTTTACTCTTGAGTTCCCACATTACTTCTTCAGCATTGTGGTTTCTCCATAACACCTTCACTGAAGGTATGACCTTATTTCTTAATACTTGTTCCTTCCTATCAATAATTTTAATTGGAAGTTACTCATAGGATAAATCTTTCTCTATCTGGATAGATTCATACTCTATTACGTGTTTATAGTCTGATTTATAAGGACGCAACACAGACACATAAAACACATTATAAATGTGTTCCATTTCTGGAGGTAAGGCTACTTCATAAGCTACCTCCCCTACCCTTCTTAAAATCTTAAAAGGTCCTACAAACCTTGGACTTAACTTCCCTTTCTTTCCAAAACGTATCTTCCGCTTCCAAGGCGATACTTTCAGAAAAACAAAAGATCCTACATCGAATTCTCTCTTTTCTCTGTAAGGATCTGCATACTTCTTCTGCCTATCTTGGGCCACAACTAATCAAGCACGTATTATCTTCACCATGTCTGTCGTTTGCTATACCATCTCAGGTCCCAACATCCGACTTTCACCCACCTCATCCTAACATAATGGAGTTCGACACTTCCTTCTATAAAACGCTTCGTAAGGCGGCATGCCTATACTAGCGTGAAAACTATTGTTGTACAAAAATTCCACCAACGATAGATATTCGTCCCAACTCCCTTTGAAATCCATAACCCAAGATCTTAATATATCTTCTAGCGTTTGAATTGTCCGTTCACTCTAACCATCCATATGAGGATGATACGCTATACTCAATCTTAACTGTTTTCCCATTTGCTCTTGGAAACTCCTCCAAAAGTTCGATGTGAATCGTGGATCACGATCTGACACAATCGAAACAGGTACTCCATATCTGGAAATAATTTCCTTGACATACAGCTTAGCTAACTGATCTAGGTTATACCTAACTCCTATTGGTAGAAAATGAGTCGATTTTGTCAATCGATCCACTATCACCCAAATAGCATTGTATCCTTTTCTTGTTGTTGGAAGTCCCACCACAAAGTCCATTGTGATATGCTCCCATTTCCATTGTGGAATTTCTAACGGTTGCAACAACCCGCTAGGTCATTGGTGTACAGCCTTAACTTTTTAACAAGTTAAGCACCTACTAACGTATTCTGCTATCTCCCTTTTCATGTTCAGCCACCAAAAGTTCCGACGAAGGTCTTGATACATCTTCGTACTACCGGGATGTATCGAGTACCTCGAACTATGGGCCTCCATCATTATTTCTTCCTTTAATTCAGAATCATTTGGAACCTAAATTCTTCCTTCAAAATGAAGTAATCCCTCCTTAGCGAGGTTATACCTAGTCTTTTCTTCATCTTCTATCCTCTTCTTCATCTGCTTGCATTCCTCGTTGCTCACTTGTACTCCCCTTACTCGTTCCACTATGGTCGGTTGGGTTTCCATGGAAACTAACATTTCCACCACTTTCTCCGGTAACTTAACTTCTAACTCTATTCTTTCCATCATTGTTATCAACTCATTCTGAGTTGTTAACATTAACAGTTTCTCTATACCCTTCCTACTTAGCGCATCGGATACTACATTTGCCTTTCCCGGATGATATAAAATATCATAGTCATAATCTTTTATTAACTCTAACCACCTTCTCTATCTCATGTTCAACTCCTTCTGTGTGAAGATATATTTTAGACTTTTATGGTCCATGTATATCTCACACTTCTCACCATATACATAATGCCTCCATATCTTCAAGTCAAAAACTACAGCTGCCAACTCCAGATCATGAGTAGGATAGGCCTTCTCATAATCCTTTAATTAACGTGACACATACGCAATGACTTTGCCATGTTGTATGAGCACGCAACCCAGACCATTATGTGAAGCATCGCTATATACTACAAAGTTCCCTGTATTGTCTAGTAAGGACAATACAGGTGCCTCTTAACCTCTTCTTCAACTCCTGAAAACTGTTTTCATATTTTTCAGTCCACACATACTTCACTGACTTTCTTGTCAGATTCATCAACGGAGTAGCTATTTTAGAAAAGTCCAGAATGAACCTTCCATAGTATCCTGCTAACCCCAGAAAACTCCGAACCTCGGTTGGCATTTTCGGTTGCTCCCACTCATTAACTGCTTCTACTTTTGCTGGATCCACGGAAATGCCATCTTCATCAATAACATGTCCTAGAAACTGCACTCTCTCAAGCCAAAATTCACACTTAGTGAATTTCACATACAACCTTTCCTTCCTTAGTGTCTCCAACACTATCCTTAAATGTTCGGCATGATCTTCTGACGTCTTTGAATAGACTAGAATATCATCAATGAACACTACGATGAACTTGTCCAAATACTGTTTGAACACTCTATTCATCATATCCATAAATGCGGTTGGCGCATTAGTCAACCCGAACGACATCACCAGAAACTCGTAATGACTATAACGAGTCCTGAACGTCGTCTTAGGTACATCCTCCTTCCTTACTTTTAACTGATGATACCACGTGCACAAATCTATCTTAGAAAAATAATTAGCCCCTTTCAACTGATCAAATAGATCATCGATCCTGGGCAACGGGTATTTATTCTTAATCGTTAACTTGTTCAACTCTCGATAGTCAATACAAAGTCTTAACGACCCATCCTTTTTCTTTACAATCAATACCGGTGCTCCCCAAGGAGACACACTCGTTTGAGTGTACTTTCTATCTAATAGTTCTTGCAATTAACTTTAACTCCTTCATCTCAACTGGCGCCATCTGATATGGTGCCCATGAAACTGGTGTCATTCCTGGTAACATATCAATTACAAACTCAACCTCCCTGTCCGGTGGAATACCTGGTAACTCCTCCAAAAATACATCCGCGAACTCTTTCACTATAGGTATCTGGTCCAAGGACATTCCCACTCTTTGGGTATCCACAACATGGCACAGATAACCTACACACCCTTTTCTCAACATCTTCCTAGCTTGTGTCATCGATAGACAACAAGAGCATCTCGATGATTTACTATCGAATAACACTACCTTGGTTTTCTTAGAAAGCCGAAGGTTTACACTTTTCCTATGATAATCTATTATCGCCTTATGGTTAATCAACTAATCCATACCAAGAATTACATCGAATTGTTTTAACCTTATCGGTACCAAATCTACCGATAACTTATTCCCTCTAATATCTACGCAACAATCCTTATGAATATGTTCAATGGGGATTATCTCCTCGTTTGCCACCTTAACGTCTAAAGGTATTGATAACTTTTCAGGGATTAAACCTAATCGCTTAGCAAATTCACATGCTATAAAAGAACAAGTAGCACCCGAGTCAAATAGCACATAAGCATTTATTTCATTGACTGGAATGATACCTGCTACTACATCTGTTCATGTAACTGCATCTTGGATGGTCATATTAAATGTACGGGCCGAGGGTCTACCCACTGATGGTGTTGGTCCAGTAATGGCTAATTTACCACTACCAGAACCCTTATTTCGCTCTAACCCTTTCTTCGGGAAATTCCTTGCCATGTGGTCCAATGACCCACAGACAAAACACCCCTGGTTCTTCTTAAGGTTAGGACAGTTGAGTGACAAATGCCCCTCCTGCCCACAGTTGTAGCAAACTGATTTCCCCTTTAAACAAACTCCCATATGAGTCTTTCCGCATGTCTTGCATGCTTCCGTCCTACGCTTAGGATCTCCCTGTTTTACCCCAGTATTCCCAGGGTTAAAATTCTTTCTCTTAGGCATGTTGCCACTCCCGCTGGCAACTTCTGCCTTATTACCTCCCTCCACCTTATTCTTGTTCTTCCTCTCTTTGTGGTACTGAGACAATGCCTCACCACCACCTTCCGCTATTATTGCTTTTTCCAGAATGGTCCCGTAGGAAGCACTCTAAAAAACCGATATTCTACTGTAGAGCCAGGGTTTTAAGCCTTGCTCAAACCTACGCGCCTTTCTCTCTTCCGTGTCCACCTGATGTGGAGAAAACCTCACCAATTCTTTGAATTTGACGGCATACTAGGGAACTGTCATATCCCCCTGCTTAAGTTCTAAGAACTTAATCTCCATCCTACCTTGCATGCTAGTAGGGAAGTAGTTCTCAAAGAAGACCTTCTTAAACTATTCCCACGTAACAACTTATGTCCTAGCCCCACCCTAGTGAGCCTCCCACCAGTAGTTGGCTTCTCCCTTCATCATGTAAGTCGTAAAAGAAGTCTTTTGCACCTCACCTACGTTTGTTATCACAAACGCCTTTTCAATCTCTTTTATCCATGTCTAGGCCTCTAGTGGGTCCGTCGTTCCTCGGAACTCAGGAGGACCCATACTCTTAAATTCCTTGAAGGTAGTTGTTCTTACTACCCCAGGAGCTATAGGAATCCCTCCCCCAACTTGGTTAAATGTTGCCGTTAATAAATTAATGAACTCTTGCATAGGGTTATTAGGACCCCCCTGATTCTCATTATGAGACTCGGCCTCTTGGTTACGTTGTCTCCTTCTTGGCGGCATAATTCTGATTAAATAAATAAAGATTCGTTATTATCTATTTAACTACTTGGTTATCATTCTCAAACAACAACAACTCATACCACAACAAGCACATTAAATAAAAACTTCATTATATTAATATGCTTTCATAGTCAAAACTATTTACACGTTGCTTCCTTAGCCCAAAAAGCTATTACATTACTATCCTGGGATTGCCTTCTACAGAAATTGGGATTTACAAAAAGACTACCCTTTAATTATACAAAAGAGGGTTTTATGTCACTACTTATATCCAAAAAGATCTAACGATCTACAAACACTGTCGAACGACATTCTCATATTTTTGATTTGCCAGTATCGAAACAATATCTCGACTTATGGTATGTCGAGTCCACCCGAACTCAATGGAATAACAAGCAATTTTTAGCTTGAAATCCTCATGAGTGCATTAGTGGATGTATGACATCCTAGCTATTTTCTGGTCTTTCTCAACCAGTGTCTTTCGAAGCTCAATGGCCTCTTCCTTATAGTCTCGTGCCTTATCCGACATCAGCACTTTCTCATTATGCTCCGACTCAAAATCCGCCTCTGCAGATTCCTTCGCCTCATATAGGGTGATTATCTCCTCATTCTGTGTCTGCACTACAGTGCGCAGATGCACATTCCTATCCAACACTTCCAGATATAATGATCTCATTGCATCCGGAGGTGTTGGCTCTTGTGTAGGTATCACCGTGTTAATCGATGTTACCTCCATCTCCTCCTCCACGTTAATCATCATGTTAAGATATGACGCTATCCCCATTGTCTCCTCGGAGTATTCCCCCTCAGAGATGTACTCCTCAATATCAGAGTCTTCCAGAACCACTAACGGTACCATCGCCACTGGCATTGGTACTACCTCCACTTGGTTCACTGACTCTTCACTCACAACGTGAATGTCTCTATACATCATGCTATCGATCGACATCTACATAACACATAACACGTTGATTAATACATAATACACAATAGTATAAGCACAAATCACATTTAATTTATTTAAGATTAATTTCCAACTTTTAAATTCTTTCGGTACTGAGTTTCTCAATACCTTATTAATTCATTCAACTCGAATTTCTTTCTTCGGAATTTACCTTCCTTACGAGGTTATTAGCCTAAGGTTCTTCCCCCCTTAAGTTTTATAACCTAATGCTCTGATACCAACCTATGACGCCCCCAAATTCGGGTATCTTCCAACCCGACATCTGGTGCTACACTGTACTCATAACTATACAATCATTCCATTGAAATAAAAAATAATGAATGTAATTACCATCTTCTTATTACAATCAAAGTATAATCCTTCCCAGGTTCATAAACCAATTACATAGTTCATTGTTCATAATGTATAATACATACAAACATACTAATCTATTACATGATGGCTAAGTATCCATCTTAGCCTTGCCCTTATCTCTCTTAGCATTCTCAGTACGTTAATCCTTAACTGCAATCATATAATTCACGCAAGAAGTGAGCATAACAGCTCAACAAGTTTATCAAAGGATAACAGTAATACCACATTCGCGAATTATATAACAATTCATACATAACTGAACAAATAGTTATGAAGTATTATGAAACAATAATACTTTAACATTTCTTAACATCAATTCCCAAAGTATAGTGTAGATTAGGAATTCTGAACCGATCAATAGACCATGAACAGTAGCTTTCTATTTTCATACTTGAAAAGGATATCACAGCACTAAGGTTGTACATCTGCATTACTTACGAGCACTTCTAGGTGATCAGCCTATAGTACTCTATGTTGATCAACACTTATTCGTTAAACTTATTTACGTTTAACATTTGGCAAACTCGCGTGCCCATCAAATAATCAATGAAAAATACTTTTGTTTGTTCATAGACAAACCTTACCTTCACATCCGTACCAATTACTTGGCAGTGTTAACATTTCTATATAGAAAGATATGAATATCAATCAATCTATATTTTACGAGTAGTCTAGCCGAGTTAAATCTGGCATTGACCCTTTCTTTAAAATCAGTCATGCAATTCAGTACAATGAATCACATAAAACTTGACTAACTTGAAAGTTAGATAAGCGTTAAGAAAACTTGCCTTTTAGCGTCTTCAAATAACTTAATCGACTAACCACAACCTTTACAGAATCTATATGATATATTCACATAGCACACTGTAATTAGCTATCAAACAATTATTCACAATGTTCCTACCAACTTCTTTCTCTTCTATGTCTTTGTTAACTTAATATCATTAATAAAGTCAACTCGACTTATTACCCTTCGTCCCGGCTTATTAATAGACTTCCGTTATTAACCGGACTCTATCATCATTAGTGAAGTACCAACGTTGTTTCCCCGACTAGGGTTTATTGACAACACTTTGTGTTCTTCATTCATAAATTACTGACATGCATTCAATTCCTAAGTTTCAATACTATATACCTTAGTATAGGTAATATAGAAATAGTTTTAGTACACTTATTAAGTGTATAAACTTTACTCATACAAGTCTCTGAAAAATTGTAGTTCAAAACCTAAGTCATTCAACCATTACCCTGCACCCACGCCGCAACATGACACCTCAATACAAGTCAAGGCCATTTGTATTCAGATTTCGATACCCGGTCCGGTCTCGACATTTTGGGCGGCGAGACTTCATTCTATCGATCAATTGCAAGGCACTCTTTCGATGCCAACTACACTATGTCTGATCTTGTGGGCGCGACAATTAACACACTGTTTGGCACCGCGGCGCTAGACCTCAGTACCAGAATTTTTCCAACAGATAAAAAATTGGTGAATTTCTCGAAGCCAAAACTTCTTCATTATAAGTCCGATTTTGTCCGTTCAAAAGCCTACACATCATAAATGACATACTCTACTCGTTCATATAAGAATTTGAAATTTCAAATCCGTTAACTCGAAATTCACTATTGAGTTCATCTTTTAAGCGTTCGTAAACGTTAATGAGCGTTCAATGCTCGTTTTCTTCGTTTTAAGTCGGAATCTGATGATTCTTGAGTCCACGACTCTTAAATACCCTATCTCACATGCTGACATTGAAAAACAACATTTTCAAGTCCTACGGTAACTTTTGACTATCAATCCGAAATTTCAACATTTTTGACGTTTAACGTCTATTTCTGTGAAATTCGCCATAACTTCGTTACTAATGTTCTCTAAGCCAAATCACATGGAATACTCCATGGACTTCATATCTACATTCTAACCAAGCAAGATGCACATATTTACATATTGATGGAGTTCAATTGTTTATCAACAATCAATATTTTCATGACTTTAAGATATATCAAACCTTATAATTTCTATGATTCCATGACTTATAGAGATTGAATCTATAACAAGTCATCCTTATTCCACCATACTAGACATACACCACCCATTTATGATTCTCCATACTAAAAGAAAACCAAAAGAGATGGAATTAGAATTAAGGAATATTACCTTAAGAACTCTTAGGTAATCTTGAAAACCTCTCAAGCAAAGCTTCAAAGTGTATGATTTGGTTGAGTCAAGCTCTCTCTCTCTCTCTCTCTCAAAAATCTAAGTTGGCAATTTGGAAAACTCACAAAAGAACAATCCTAGCTTTCTATTTATAGGCAAATAAAATGGAGGGCAATTTAGTCATTACACCATCACCTCCTTACTATTCCACACTTTGTCACCAAGTAAAATACTTGGTGACCAAGTGATATGCTTGCCTTGCACACCAAGTGGTCGTCTCACCTTGCCCATGGGTCATCCCCATGGGTTGCCCCATGGGTTTTACCCATTCGGTGATCCACCGGTTCGATCCACGGCTCAGTTTTCTCGCATTGGGCTTAACCAATCTAATATTGGGCTTTAGCTTGGGCTTAACTCATTAATTCCTTGGGCTTGCCTATACAATTGATTGGACTAAACATAATCCAACCCAAATGAATTATCATTAAGTCTTAACTTAAGTCCATAATACGAATCATATTCTATACGTATAATTCACGTATTCTCTCCGTATAATACTCGTACGATAATCGTATTGTACTTCGTATTAACTCGTCCTATTAAACATAGATACTAAATAGTATCATACTTGTATAACACGCTTTAACCATAACGCAATTACTTCAACGCGTTTCATTTCCTTCTCGGAAATCAATATACTCAACCCTTAGGTTTTAAGTCCGCAGGCTAAAACTTTGTTTGCCATAAATGAAATATTATCAGATATTTCATCTCATCTCGATATTCTATCATTACGCGTTTCTCGAAATTTCAAAATAAATCCTCGAACAGAAACGGATGAATAGTGTTTTTATAGGAATTTATCGGAAAACATTTATTTTCGTCTTGGAAATTCTAAACAATTAATTCTAGCACGTAGCCAGATTACTAACCATATAAGCACATTCTAGGTCATAGAACGACCTTCACATAGCTTACTCACAAAATAAATCAATTAATTCATTTAATTCACATAATCAAATAAAAATTTAATTGTCATAAAAATCTGATTTTCTCGGGCGTTACATTTCATGATGGGGTTCAATCGCCTCTGATGTTCAATGGACGGCTTAGACCCTTCTTCCAGTAAGATTTTTTGCATGCACTGTATTGGACTAATCCCTTTAATATCAGAAATTGACCACCTTAGGGCCGTTTTATATTGCTTGAGCACTAGCAGCAACTTTTCTTCCTGGCACTCTATTAAAGTAGTAGAAATTATCACAGGTAAAGTAGATGAGTCCCCTAAGTAAGCATACCTCAGGTGATTGGGTAAAGGCTTTAATTCTAGGAGATGAGGTTTTATGATAGACGACTGAGCCTTGGAAGTTGATGCTTCATCATCATTTAGAGACTCAAACTGTCTTTGGAACTGTTTGGATCTTTGGGGTGCATCTAGCCACTTGGAAAATTCGACATGAGTGGGCTCTTCCGTATTACTGGCCCCTGTCAATGTGGCTTCTAAAGGGTCTGTAATGCAGGTTTCTGAGAACACTTCCCTAACTGTATTATCAATCACATTAATCTGGAAGCAGTCCACAGGAGTATTCTGATATTTCATCGATCTGAAGACATTGAAAGTTACTTCTTGATCCTGTACTCTCATTGTCAGCTCCCCTTTTTGCACATCAATAAGGGTCCTCCCAGTGGCTAAGAATGGCCTTCTCAGTATTATAGGGACCTCCCTGTCTTCCTCAAAATCTAGGACAATAAAGTCTGCTGGGAAGATGAACTTGTCAACCTTGACAAGCACATCCTCTACTATCCCCTTCGGGTACGTAAGAGATCTACCAACCAATTGTAAAGTGACACTTGTAGGTTTGGCTTCATTTAGCCTCAGCTTCTTATATATAGACAAAGGCATCAAGTTGATGCTAGCCCCTAAATCACACAAAGCCTTGCCAATGAATTGGTCCTCAATATTGCAAGGAATTGTGAAGCTTCCTGGATCTTTTAGCTTCGGCAGAAGCTTGTTTTGTAGAATGGCACTGCACTCCTCTGTCAGAGCCACTGTTTTATAATCCCCCATTTTTTTCTTCTTAGACAATATGTCCTTCATGAATTTAACATAGCTAGACATTTGCTTCAGCGCCTCTGCAAACGGGATGTTTATGTGAAGCTTCTTAAACACTTCTAAAAATTTAGAAAACTGCTTATCAAGCTTTTGCTTTTGCAGGTGCTGGGGGAATGGAAACTATGGGAGAGGGGGACTAGCTGTGTTAACTGTCGGGGTTGGTGTTGGTTCATGTTGAGCATTTTCTTCACCCCCAGACTTGTCTTCATTCTGTTCCACAACAGGCTCCTCTATAGTCAGTTCTTCTTGCACCACAGAGTTTTCTCCACCATTCACATTTAAGGTCCTCCCACTCCAGAGTGTCACTACTTTGCATTGTTCCTTGCCCTACCATTTCGGGTTGACACCAGTATCACTAGGCAATGTGCCTTATGGACGACTGTTCGAAGTAGAGGCTAACTGCCCCATTTGGACTTCAAGGTTCCGGATGGAGGCCTCCTGATTATTACTCCTCGTTTCGTTTTGGGCAATATAACGAGACAGGAGATCTTCCAAACTAGGTTTCCTCTCCTGTTGAGGTAGTGGATGGTGGAACTGATTCTGCGAGCTCTGTGGTTGTTGACTGTAATGGTTTTGAGATTGGAAACCTGGAGGGTTTGAGAAGTTAGGTCTGGTGGTTGAAGGTTGTGCTTGATTTGTGTTGGTGTTGCCTCAAGAGAAGTTTGGATGATTCCTCAAGCCTAGATGGTAATGAATGGGGAGATTAGCATTTTGTTGCCGCCCATAGTTGGAAACAAATTGAACTGACTAAAGGCTTATTGCACACTGATCAGTTGGGTGGCTCCATTGACACAATTCACACGGGACTGCGACACTATGCACATTCTGCACTATTGGCACTCCCATAGTGTCAAGCCGTTTCGTTAGCGCTGCAACCTGAGCCGCTAATGATGTGATCGAGTCAACCTCATATACCCCTGCTACTCTTTTAGGGGCTTGTCTATCATTTGGCCATTGATAATTATTGGTCGCCATTATTTCCACTAGTTCATACCCTGTTGTGTGATGTTTAGCCATGAAGGCCCCTCCAGAAATGGCATCAATACTTGAACGAGTAGATCTGGATAGCCCATTATAAAAGGTCTAGATGGGAAGCCATTCTGGCAATCCATGGTGGGGGCATTTTCTCAGAAGATCCTTTAATCGTTCCCACGAGTTGTACAAAGATTCTAATTGAAACTGGATAAAAGAAGTGATATCATGCCTGAGCCTAGCAGTTTTGGCGGGCGGGAAAAACTTCGCCACGAACTTCTGAGCCAAGTCAGCCCATGTGGTGATGGAGCCTGATGGTAATGAATGTAGCCAGCTCTTGGCTTTGTCCCTCAAGGTGAATGGAAACAATCGGAGTCTGATGGCATCGTCAGACACTCTGTTGCACTTAAAAGTGTCACAGATCTCCAAGAAGTTTATTAAGTGATCATTGGGATCATCATTTGGTAGACCGCCAAACTAAATATTGGTGCACATTTGAATGGTGCCCGGCTTGATTTCAAAATTATTAGCTTGGATAGCGGGCCTAAGAATGGTCACTTGGAAATCGTCGATATGAGGCATAACATACTCCCTTAAGGATTTCTGAAGTTCTTCTGCCATTTTAACAAGAGTAGGTATGTCCTGAGATTTTTCTCTCTACAGTCGTCTATATATTCTATCAACCTTGGGATCGAGAGGTATTATGTTCTGAGCCCTTCGAGGTGGCATAAACAATGAAGACTACCAGAAAAGAGAGTTAAACAGATGAATCAATTTAAATTAAGATCGTGACGACTTAGTTTTAATATCGATAAACAAATAATACTAAGTCCCCGGCAACGGCGACAAAAACTTGTTGGTCGATTTTGCTATTGCTAAATCACGCGCAAGCATACGCGGTCTATAAGTAATATAATGATAAGAGAGTTATCGAACCCACGAGGACGAAGTCTTAAGTGCTAGTCAAATACTAAGGTAAAGTCTATACTACCTTATCTAAACAAGTAATAGAAGGTGGTGTGTTAATCTATTTGGTTACAAAGAGAAGAAATAAGAGAAGTAGTTGTACTAGGAAGTCAAGATAAGATTACAATTCCCCTAATGCGTCGCCTAATCTCCTAACTCTCTACATTACAAACGAATCAAGGAATGGTCAACCGAGAACAACAACTACACAAAAGCTTATGTCGAAGGTCTAATGCACATCCCTAGCTAGATAAATCACAATATGCCTATTGGTGAAAGAAACTAGACTAGGGTCATTAAGCTTAGTCTAAAGGCTACACAAGGCAAATAGAGATATGTCTATCATATTAGTAGTTTATGCACACATTCCATAGGCATGGTCATAACAGGTGTTATTGTATTTAAAGGTTAGATAATAACATCCATTTGTCAATTTCCATTACTATCAATACCAATTTCTCTATCAAGCAATTAGTCATTGAGTAAGAAATATAACAACCCATTCCAAAATGAGTCATTATATAAAATAGGAAAGAAAGTTAATTAAGCTAAACAAAAGGTTACATTGCAATCCTAAAAATGGAATTAGTTCATATCCATGGTACTAAAACACATTTTTAATACATTCCACATTTTCAGTAATACACAAATAAAATGGGAGATTTGGAATAAGAAAACCCATGTTTTGAAGTGTTCTTCCTCCAAATCTTCTCTTCATTGTGTAGCTCCTGAGCTTTTGTCGGATGCAATTACTTTTCCTCCTTGAAGCACAACTTCTTTCTCTTCTAAAGAATTAATACTGTAATAAAATCCTAGTCTAAGCTACCTGTCTGATTTTCTATCGCAAGCGGCTGCTGTGTATTAAGTGTCTCTGATCTTCTCTCCCTTTAGGTCATTAAAGGCTCTTTACTGTTTGGACACCGGAGCTCATGTTGCCTTTAAGCATTGAACTAGCAAGTGGCTTTGCATTTCATGAAACTTAAAAACACCGAGGTCGTCATGCCAGCAATGAGACTCCATGAAGGGACTTTGGCGCTACGGCACGAGGATGACATCAGCCCAAGATAGGGGTGGCGCTGCGGCACGGGATCTTAGTTTAGCCGTGGCGCTGCGGTGCCAGACTCCAGTATATTCCAAGCTACTATGGCGCTGCGGCTCGGGCTCTTAGTGTATCCCTGGCGCTGCGGCGCCAGTACAGCAAAAATGCCCATTATGCCCCTGGAAGATGGAAAAGATCTGTAAAGCCCTGCATCATAGAAATTAGACATAATAACAACAAAATATAAATAAAAGCTAACTAAATAACCGAAAACAGGCAACAACTTAAACCACAAAGGATTTAATTCGCAGGTATAAATCCCACTCATCAATAACTCAATAAACTCGTCCTCAAGGTTCTGATAAAGTTTGTTAATCTCAGGCGCACCCAAAGGCAGTTTGCTTTCTCCAACACAGACATACGATTGTTGAGACCATACATCTCAAGTTGAATTTTTTTCTTTATTACCAATAATGACTTTCAATATCTCAACAATCTCAGAAGAAGACTGAGTAGGTTGCAGAACAGGAGAAGATGGAATTGATATGGGAGGGATAGGATTATCAGAAGTAATACGGACAAACTGACTAGCAGTCAAAGCAATACGAGACATTTTTAGAGTACTAACACTGATTGAATCAGTCACAGCAACATAAATTTCATTGTCAAAGGAAATTTTAAAATGGTTAAAGAGAGTGGTGAGACTGGCACTATAAGGCAGACATGTTTTTATTTTTTGCAAACAACTCGTCATTTGATGTAGCAACATTTGAGACAGATTAAAAGACATACCTTTCAAAATCATAGCAATATTTATCAAATCCTGATAGGTAAAATCAGCACCTCCGCCTAAGCGGGGAAAAATATTATACCTAATCAGATGATGAAGCACACATGCAAGAGGAGAAACATCTACTATTTATGGAGTAAAAACATCATTTATCAGAGGATTATCCATGACAATCTGTAATTTTTCCAAATTGGTGAAAGTAAAATGGACAACCCCTTTTCAAGTAAATGGACAGACACCCGTGAATGGAATGTTTAAAATTCTACCAAAATCCATGACAGTGAAATATAGTGATTTTCCTTTAACAAAAGATGTGTAAAAATCTCTATGACATTCCAGATTAGTATAAAATTACCGAACTAGTCTAGGATATGCAACTGAGGGAGGAAAAGTCATGCAAGAAATACCACATGATTCAAACAAATTTTTCAGAGGAGACTCCTGATAGCTGATTTGGTCAACAGATTTTTCATAAACAAATTTTTTTGGGAAAATAACAGTTTTAAACCGTACCTCATAAGCATTACTGCGAAAGAAATTTTTGGGAAGGTCAGAGGTAAGGTTAGGGTTTACCGACACTAGTGGTGGTGTAAACTCTACCTTACACGATGGGATCGTTGACTTTCGTCGTCGAGAGGGTCTTGGTGATTTCAGCAAGGATGGACTTAAGTCTGATTCGTCAGAAGATGAAGAGTCCAAAGACTTCGTTTCCACAGACACGGCCTTCTTCATTTTTCTTTATTTACGTGAAGGTACGGCAGACGATTGAGGAGGTATCGACATCTGATTGTCGTTAGAATCAATCATCGAACGCTTATGTGTCCGGGTTCTCATGGTGTTTGAGGTTTGACGATAAGGATAGAGAAGATGAGAGTATAAAGTGAGAGAGAAAGAAAGACAGAAAAGAAATTTGAGATGTGAAGAGAATAGGGAAGAATAGAGAGTCATATAAGAGAGATGAATACATATACACTCTTTTACAGTTACGTTTTCCAAGAAACCCCAGCCGTCATGTCTTTTCGATTTTCAAAAACCATTATGATAGACACTTAGAATACCGTGTCCATGAATTAAGGACTTTAAATGACAGCTGTTGTGACAACCCGAGAAATTAGACAATTTATTAAAATCTTAAATGATTGATTTAAGGTCAAATAATAGACCTAGACAGAAAATAAGTGTATGCATTTGATGTTATTAGGATGGAATTTTGAGGATTTCAAAATTTCGTGAAGGCTTATAGGTGAATTATTCAGGATTAAGGATTTATGTGATTAAGTTCTGTGAATATGGTTATGTATGTATACAGAATGTGGTTAAAATCAAGGGTTGACGGATAAATTATATCTCAGAATAAACCCTAAGAATATATTAAGAACAACAACGTTAGCTTAGAAAACCCTAACGTCTGATAAAAAAACCCTAGAAATCGGTTCTGGAAACCCTAGTTTCAGTTCCGGGCATCCGAAACCCTAATTCGGTGCATGAAACCCTAAATCGGAAATTTAATGGCATAAGTGTAAATACTTATAAGATTAATTAGGGTTAATCTTAACTAATTGATTACAAAACCCTAATTCCAAATCTGAAACCCTAATACTTGATCTCAAAACCCTAGTTTGATTACGATAAATCAAAGCCCTAATCTGGAAAATTAATGGAGAATTATAATGCTCTACTACTATTATTATATAGTATTAATTAGGGTAACGCTTAATTAATTAGCAAACCCTAATTTCAAATTATCGAACTTAAACTTTTAAATCAGAACCCTAATGACGGATTTGAAAACCCTAATTTATAATTAGGAAAAATGAAAGTGTTAATTGAATATTTTAATGCTAATTAGGATATATTAATCCTAATTTTTAAAGTTAAGTAATTAGAAAACCTAATCTAATTACGAATATTTAATTTCTAATTTAGAAAATTTATTTTCTATTAGAAACCCTAATTAGTGGTTTATAAACCCTAATGACCATTTTGACCCTACTTGCGTAATTAGCAATTTTAATTAGGATAAAATAGTCCTAATTAGCGAGATAATGATTCATGATCAGAAATTATGATGTAATTAGGAAGCCCTAATTATAATTAGAAATCAAAAATTTTCTTTTTAAAATTTAATTAGAAAATTTTGAAATCCTAGTTGCTAAATATTTGAGGTTAAAAACCTAAACCCTAAATTTGTCCAAACCCTAAACCCTAGATTGCTCAAACCCTAAACCCTAAGGGTTTTATCATTTGGCAAATTCTAGAAAATTAAGGAAATGTCATTTATGCCCTTTTTAGATTTTTTTAGACAACTTGCAAATCTTGCTAAGTCAAGGTTGGTGAACAACCCTAGCCTAATCTAGCCATAGCATGTGACTTATATGACCAAAGAATCTCAAAGTGACCCAAATCGATCATATATATTTGCATTGTATCAAATTTTAAGATTAAAGAGAGAGAAAATATTACCTTATTGCTCATTTACTCACCAATACTCATTCTTGACCCTCTCTCTCTAAAAGCTTCGAAATGTAGTGCTAGATCAGTCACAATATCAAGTCCCACGTGTATCAAGAACAATATCAAAGATCAGAATCATGATCAAAGCCCAAAAAGTGGTATAAACCCTAATTTCAAAAATCTATGATTCTGATGTTATTTGTTGTAATTGATTGGTTAAATATGTGTAATAGGGTGTCTATAAGTGATCTGGGTTGATAGATCATGGATCTATAACACTTAGATGCACGAATTTAAAGATTTCTCAAATTTGGAAATCTGGAAAAATGTTGACTGACAAGCAAATGTCAGGTCTCCTAGATCTGTCTCTGTTAATATTTTTTTGTGTTTTATGTTATACATCTATAGTATGCCATGTGGTCTTTGATCTCCAACTTAAATCAAGTCCAGATCTTGTCTAGATCAAAAGTTATGAACGGTCAAACCTAGTTGACCGATCACAAAATATGATTTCTAAAAATTCTGAAAATTTCTATATTGTCTGACAAGGTTTTTCAGGCGCTAGATCTTGTATCCTGTTAGTGTTTATGCCATGTTTTAGGTTGGATATTGTAGCCTGACAGGTATTCTAGATACTCAAACCATTAGATCACCTGGATCTTGCTTATAACAAAAGTAATCAGTGGTCAAACATGCTTTGACCAACTGTCCGGTTGAATTTCTGGAAAACCCAGAATTCACCAAGAACAGTTTCTGACCCTTACTTTGACCAGCTTGAATCTTGTGAATTATTTGTTGTTAGACTATATTGGTGATATATTATAGTACCCTGACATGTTTTCTACCGTATTGAATCAATGGTTCACCAAAACAAGTTTTAGGATTCACGTTATAAGGATCGAAAACTAGTACCCTCGACTGTTCTTCATTTTCTGGAAAACCCAGAAAATGAAGAACAGTGTTGTCAGATATTTTGGAGGCCCAGATCTTCCACGTGTGATGTTGTATAACATAGTTGATGACTGATATGTGTAGTATTACATATATATTACATGATTGATGCTTAATACTGCCTAGAAAACCTTATAATCACTGATCAAAGTATGGTCAAAGTGGCTAACTTGTCAACTGACATGAATTTCTGGAAATGCTGAAGAACACATCAAGAACACATTTAGCGATGATTTGTCACCTAAGCTACCTTTAGTGACGATAAATTAGAAAATTAATTATTTTAATAAATAAATTGAAATAAATGATTTTAAATTATTAAAAATACTAAATAAATTATGAAAAATTATTTTAAAGCTTGAAAAATAGTTTTTAATTATTTTGGATATATTTCAAAAATATTTAATATTTTTGGGAATATAAAAGGTATTTATTTATTTAATTATAATATTAAATAAATTATTTAAAAATAGTTTTAATTCATGAAAAATCATGAAAAATAATATTATGGTAAAAGAAAATATTTTAAGTTTTTTTGATGACTTTTAATATTTTGTGATGAATTTCATTAATAATTTATTATTAATGGTAATTATTTTATTTAATAAATATATTAAATAAATTAAGGAAAAATGAAATTAATGGTTTAAAAATCATATAAAAATGATTTAAGTGTTATAAAAATATTTTGAGTTATAAAATATAACTTTTGATATTTTGGCATGAAAATATTAATATTTTAATATTAATATCAATTATCGGATAATGGATTTAAGTGTTTAAAAATCAAATAATTATGATTTTAAGGTATTAAAATATATTTTGAAATATTATAATTACATTATAATATTATGTATGGATTTTCATTAATATTTTATATTAATGATTAAGGAATTAATGTGGTATTTAATTCATTTAAATACCATATTAATGATTGGAAAATCATGATAAATGGTAATAATTATCCGAAAATTATTACGAGCCTAGGAAAAATGTTTTGACTGATAAGAAAATTATCTGTGATAATTGTTAAGTGTTAGGAAGAGTTTAATTGAACTTAAACTCGATATTCATCCAAACTAGCATCGTCGGGATGATAGAATTGTGTCGGTTTCAACTTAGACTTAAATAGTTTGACTTGATTCTAAGTCTTATGTGTTGTATAGACTGATAGGGTTATATGTTATGTGTTTAGGTTATTCTGTGTATATAAATATAATAATATTATACTGTGATGATATTATTCTAATATTGGAGATCTATATTATTAATATTAGGTCTTCGGGTAAAGCGTTATAAATTGCGTTGCGATAATCAACGGTTCAGGCAAGTTTGTTCTTACTTAACTCTAATAAGAGTGTTTTATTCAAGCTTATGGTTAATCATTGCTGATTGCCATGAAAATTGTACTCTGTACATCTTGCATGTATAAGTCAGGTATGAAAGGCTGATCACCTTCATTACCGGTTTATCCAGAAATGTTTGTTCATGTTTAAAACTTGTTCACTCAAAAGTTTGTTCCTGCTAGTTCTCAATTATATTGATGAATTATAGCCAGCTTATTATTCATACTCTTCAATCATGATATATCCTTATATTGTTGTATTTAAACTTGCTGGGCAACTTTCATGCTCACCCTTGCTATATCATGATAAAACATTGCAGATAAGGCAAATGCGTTCGGATACAAGAAATGATTAAAGCCAAGTTCAGCTTGGGTTATAAAGTGCAGCTAGTTTGTAATAGTGTATTGTGATAAATATTGTTATGTAATAAATAGTTTATGAAATGTGTATAAGTTAAGGTTACTCGACCTTGGGGAATAGTGTGTAATGTAATGTATAAACAATTTATGTTTATATCTTCCGCAAACAGTAATAGAATGATTAGCAAACCGAATCCGCGGCGATTTGGGGCTGGGATTCGGGGGACGCTACAGCTGTAAACGCATACTATTAATTATTCTAATCAGTTAATAAGATAAGCATGCAGATTATAACTATAGATTTTAAAAATCTCAACAAGAATTATGCTATACACATTCCAAGTTCTCTTCGTAGCATATAAAATCTGTCTTCACTTAACGGTTTAGTAAAAATATCTGCGATTTAATTTTTAGTAGGAATAAAAATTAATTTAATCAAACCTTTTGATACATTATCTCTTAAAAAATGATGTCTTACTTCTATGTGTTTTGTACGTGAGTGTAACACAGGATTTTTAGAGATATCTATAGCACTAGAATTATCACAGTATATGGGCACACATTCACATAATATATCAAAATCACATAGGGTTTGCCTCATCCATAAAATCTGAGAACAACAACTTCATGCAGCTAGCTATTCACCCTTAGTAGTTGATAGGGCCACTGAGGTTTGCTTTTTACTATGCCATGATACGAGACTTTGTCCCAAGAAAGTACAAGCACAACTCATACTTTTTCTATCAATTTAACACCCTGCATAGTCAGCATCTGAATAACCTATTAGTTCAAAGTGATTGCAAATTGGATAATATAACCCTAAGTTAATAGTACCACTTAAATATTTTAGAATTCTTTTAACAGCATTTATGTATGATTCTTTGGGTTTAGCTTGAAATCTTGCACACAAACAAACATTATACATTATATTGGGTCTAGAAGCAGTTAAGTATAATAAGCATCCGATCATACCTCGATATTTTATTATATCAACATCAATACCTTTGTCATTAGTGGTAAGCTTTATTGATGTACTCATTGGTGTACCTTTTGAGTTAGATCCTTCAAAGTCAAATCTCTTAAGTAATTCTTTTGTGTATTTCATTTGATGGATATAAATTCTGTCCTTCGTTTGCTTGATTTGAAGTCCTAAAAAGTAATTAAGTTCTCCCATTAAGCTCATGTCAAATTCTTTATGCATGCAATTGGAAAACCACTCACAAAGAACATCATTAGTAGCACCAAATATTATATCATCTACATATATTTGAACAATAATAATATCTATATTTTTATGCTTAATAAATAATGTAGAATCTATTTTACCTCTAACAAATCCGTTTGACAAGAGATACTTACTTAACCTTTCGTACCAAGCCCTTGGAGCTTGTTTCAAGCCATAAAGAGCTTTCTTTAATTTGTAAACATAATTAGGATACTTTTTACGCTCGAATCCAGGACGCTGTTTTACATATACCTCTTCATTGATGTATCCATTGAGGAAGGCGCTCTTTACGTCAATTTGATAAAGCTTAAACCTTTTGTAGCATGTAAAAGCCAACAAAATTTGGATTAATTCTAGCCTTGCCACTGATGCATAGGTTTCTTCATAGTCGATCCCCTCTTGTTGGGTGTATCCTTGAGCTACTAACCTTGCCTTATTACGAGTGATTTTCCCGTGCTCATCAAGCTTGTTCTTGAATACCCATTTAGTTCCAATTATGGAAGCATCTTTTGGAGGAAGCATAAGTTCCCACTCTTGGCATCTCTCAAATTGTTGAAGTTCTTCTTGCATTGCCAATAGCCAGTTTTCATCAAGAACTGCATTATTTGCATTCTTTGGCTCAACTTGTGACAAAAATGCAGAGAATGCGCAATGATTTTGTAAACCTCTTCGTGTGGTTACACCTTTGTTGATATCTCCAATGATATTTTCTGGAGGATGATTCTTGATATATCTAGTTGTTCTTGGCATTTGGATATCATGTATAACTTACTCTTGATCATGGGACTCATTTTTAGCTTCTTGCAAATTTTTAGGTTCACGTTCATGCTAGTCAACAATGTCCGTTTCCTGAAACTATTCATTCGGTCTCCTATTTTGTTTTTTTCGGTTTGCTGAATATCTGACTATCTCCAAATTTCCTGCATCATCCTCACTTTCTTTTGGAAGATCATTGTTAGTCTCATTGAAAGTGATATGAACAGACTCTTCTACATATGATTTTCTAATATTGAAAATACGATAAGCCTTACTATTTTAAGAATAGCCAATGAATATCCCTCCATACGACTTAGCATCAAATTTTACCAAATTATCACTTGTATTTAAGATGAAACATTTAGATCCAAAAACTTTGAAATAACTTATGTTTGGAATTTTATTATTTAAAAGCTCATAAGGTGTTTTCAAAATAATAGGATGAATGAGTACTCTATTTAAAACATAACATGATTTACTTACTGCTTCAACCCAAAATTTCTTTGGATGCTTACTTTCTTGCAATAGAGTTCTTTTTGTCTCTTGTAGAGTTCTATTCTTCCTTTCCACCACTCTATTTTGTTGACGAGTCCTTGGAGCTGAGAATTCATGGCCAATACCTCTTTGATCACAAAAAGTATGAAATCTTTTTGAAATTCAGTTCTATGATCACTTCTAATCCTAATGAGTTTGTAGCTATACTTTGTTTCAAGATTCCTTATTAATTTTTCAAACTCTTTAAATGCTTCATCCTTAGTTCTCAAAAATAATACCTATGTGTATCTGGAAAAGTCATTAACTATTACAAATGCATAAAATTTACCATTAATACTAGAATATCTTTTTGGTCCAAATAAATCAAGATGAAGTAGTTGTAAGGGAGAGGAGGTTGATACCATATTCTTTGTCGTAAAAGAAGTTCTTATTTGTTTTCCCAGTTAACAAGGAACGCATATTCCTTTCTTTTCAAACTTGATTTTTGGCAATCCTTTTACAAGACTCCTTTTCGATAGCTTCTTGATTAGATCCATATGAATATGTCCCATCCTCTTATGCCATAGATAAGCTTCATCTTGTATAGTTGCAAGACATAGTTCTTCATCCTGTTGCTCAAAATCAATAGTATATATATTTTCTTCTCTTTGTGCAACTAGAATAACATTGTTAGTAGCATGAGAAATAGTGCATTTTTCTTTTTCAAAACTAACTTGATGACCATTTTCCATTAATTGACTAATACTTATAAGATTAAATTCAACTCCACTAACAAGATGTACATTATCAATATTAACCTTACCATTTCCTATTTTACCTTTTTCGATTATTTCGTAGGTTCGATTATCTCCAAATATAACTTTCCCATTTTTCTTCTTGATTTTTAGCTCCACGAACTTTGATTTATCACCAGTCATGTGACGAGAGCATCCACTATCAAGAATCCATTTTTGAGACTGAACCCTTACCTTGAGACATACATGTCAAGGAAAAATAATTCATCCTTTTGGTACCCACATCTTTTTGGGTCTTTTAATGTTAGTTGCACATAAATCATCCTTTTTAACCCTTACCTTTTTGGTATTATTTTTCTTAAAACAATTTATGTCCAAGTGACCTTTTATACCACAATTTTTACATGTTGTAAAAGGAGAACAATAATTTAATTTAAAATGAGATTTTGATTTTAACATTTTAACATCTCCCTTTTTATGCATAGGATTATAACCAATTCCTTGTCTTTCAAATCTAGGTCTTTGTTTACCTAATATGATATTTAAATTTTCTTCACCTTGAACAAATTTAGCAAGAGATAATTTTAGAGAATCTATTTCTTTGTGAAGTTCATTATTAGGAAGGGTTTTATCAAGTGATTTATCATTAAATGCATCAATACATACATCTCTCATTTTTAGTTTATTTATCAATTTTTGAACCTCGCTATTTAAATAATTTACCTTGTTAAAAAGTATTTTGTTATAATTATCCAGGTAATCAATTTTAGCAATCAAAATCTTTTCATTTTTACATGATGACTCTTTTTCAATTTCTTTCTTTTCATCTATTAGTGAATCTACTTCACTCATTAATGTATTAACTAGACTTTTCAAGCATGCATTCTTTTATTTTAACTTCTTATTTTCTTGTTCTAATAAGTTTAGTTCATTTAGAGATACCTGATTAGATTCATCTTCAATTCATACAAAGCATACTTGTGTTATCTCATCTTTAGCATCGATCTCCACTTAAGATTCCTCATCACTCTAAGTAACAAGGGCTTTGTTCTTCTTGTTGCCTTTGTAGTTTGTCTTCCCTTTGCTCTTTAATTGAAAAAAATCTTTCTTGAAGTGACCAGGACGTCCACATTCGAAGCACATCTCTTTAGTTTGCTTTCCTTTGGACTTATTCAAATTAAAAGTGTTTCTTCTCTTGTTCTTTCTTTGTAGTATCCCTTTTAGTCTTCTTGTCATCATGGCTATTTCTTCATCTGAGTCATCATCAAGCTCCTCCTCATTATCTACAGTAAGAGCTATGACCTTTCTTCGAGGAGTTTCCTCTTCATCATCATATCTCTTTAACTAATGTTCATATTCTTCTAATTCACCAAACAAAGTTAAAGTGTCCATGGTAGAAATAGTAGAAGAATCTTGAAGAGTAGTGATTTTAGAAGCAAACCTTTTGGGCATAGCCCGAAGTACTTACGGTTAATCTCACTTTATGGAATGGATTTGTCAAGTAGCTTTAAAGATTTCAGAAGAACAAGGAACCTTGCTTGAGCAATCTTTATAGTTTCATCTTTCTCAAGTTTGAACATTTCATAATCGTGCATGAGCATGCTAAGTTTTACTTCTCGTACCTTGGATGTTCCTTCATGACTTACCACTAGAGTGTCCCAAATCTCCTTTGTTGTGTTGCATGAGGAAACTTTATCGATCTCGGATTGTACCAGGCCACTGAACAATGTGTTCATAGCCCTTGAATCATAGGAAACCATGAAAGTCTCTGTTGAGTCCATCTCTATCAATGTCTTTGGAGTACCATCATCTTTCCTTGGAATAACTGGTCCATTTTCCACAACCCACCATTCTCAAGGATCTCTTTTAAGGTAGATCCTCATTCGGAATTTCTAGAAGTTGTAGTTTTATGTTCCATACAGCAAAGGAGGTCTATTGGTTGATTGACCTTCTTGATTGTTGTTCCCGAACTATGCCATGTCAGAATCTTTCCCTACAAGTCACCTTTAAGACCAAGATAAATAGAGCCAAGCTTTGATACCAAATGAAATTCAGATAAGTCACACTTAGAAGGGGGGTTGAATAAGTGTGAGAGTAATCTATGACCAATTTTTGAAATTTAAACCAAACTATTAAATTTTAGGCTACTATGTTGATGAATTCAGCTTATTGAATTAATATGACCTACCGAATTGACTGTTTGTTTTTAAGAAAATATCCTGCTGAATTTATAACTTGGATAAAATACTTGGTGTTAAAGAATTATCTTAAGATAATGCAAATATTCAAATTTTAATTATTAAGATAATTAAATAGCTTTTGTGAGTAATTAAAGTAAAGCAAGCTAGTAATAAAATCAACACCAAGATTTTTACGTGGTTCAGCTATTACCCTCTATAATAATAGTCTAGTCCACGTCCAATACCAACTAGTATTGCAGACTCACTTTATTTATTTCTTTATAAATAAACACTGATTACAAAACAGATTTTTACAACAATTAATTTTCCTTGAGCACTCTTGCACCTTATGCACCTATGCACTCCTTAAGCACATTTGCTTCCTTGAACTTGTTTGTAAACCTTTTCTCTAATCCACCAGGATTAACACCTTTAGACTACACTTAGTCTAAATAGAAAATTAAATACAAATATAGAGGTCTATGATCAATGCAAGAATAATCAATTTAACAAATAAAGGCTCAACTAAATACAATGATCAATTAGTACGAAAAGATAATCAATTAAATTTTACCAATTACCAACTAAAAGAATATCAGAAGTATAATTGCTCAGCTGATCAAAGTTTGCACCAATTAAATTAAGTTGCTTGATAATATCAATAATTAATGCAAAGAGTATTCTATGAGTCATAACACATCCCATACATGAAATACGATTTTATAGCCCATAAAATATTACCGTTAATTCCAGATCACATATGTTCTATTTGTCCTAAACAAACGACATGATAATATCTCAGAGAAATCCCACAACGGTAAAGAAGGTGTTCGTTTAATATTTATCCAGTTAATATATCTTGAAACAAATCACTCTTATTAGTTATACTATTTGAATAACTTTCAAAGACTCTTTAAAAGATAACCCATAAAATCTTAACTTTATCTTTCTTATCTCTTAAAGTGGCGTGTAGCAGCAAAAGAGGCGTGTGACATCACTCTTATTTTCCAATAATCAAGGTCTTATAGTTCCAAGATATTTATAATCATTATCCCTTGAAAAACGCACACACATATATTACACGTAATACCTATATCTGTGACAACTCGAATTTTTATAAGTTATTAAAATAAGAATTTAATAATTAAAATTCTTATTATGAAATGTATATATTTTGAATTATGTGTTTTGAGTGTGGGTAAGTATATATATTTATAATTTATCTTGAAATATGTGATTTGGTGTGAAGATATTAAGTGTAAATATAAAAGAGATTTATATGTTTGGAAAATAAGGTTTAATAGTTAATATAACTATTAAACAAATTAAATGAGATTGTTATGGGAAGGTAATTAACTAAATAATATTAGTTAATTTAATTAAGTTAAAATTATATTATGAAATAATATAATTCGATTATTATGCTTTATAGCAATGAAATTGGTATGCATTAAAATTTCATAAATAATTAGAGTAATTCACTTAATTAAAATGGTGAATTAATATAAATATATTTGATGGTAATTATTATGGATAATTTATGTAAATGTGATACTATTGATTAAATTAAATAATTTAAAATTTGAGTGCGTATTTTTTTTTACGCAAGGATATTTATAATATTCTAATTTAATTAAATAATTAATTTAAAAGATTAATAATTTATTAAATAAGATTATAATTATCTAATTAGATATTATAATTTTGGTTAGTAAGATTTAATTAGATTTATTAATAAAATAAGTTTAATTAAATTTAAAGTGTGACACTTAGAGAAGAAAAGGATATAGTATATGATATGAAATAAAGTGGAAATGGATTAAGGAAGCTTATTTGGGGGTTTGCCAAACAAGGCATCGTGGCCCTTGGTATTTTAAACTGATGACACCTTTTTAACTGAAGACCCATGTAAAAACACGTTATGTTCTCTTTAGTTTATTTGGCTTACATCTATCATTCCTAAGTCTAAGAAAATAAAGAAGAAGAGAGGAAGAAAGAATTTGAGAGAGACATATTCTCTGAGAAATTGAAAAAGAGGTGATTGTGAGAATCAAAGAATGGAGAGAAAGGATAATCAAGCCATTCTCATCATCTAATTAAGTTTAAGTAGAAATTAAAAGGTAATAATATAGCCCTAGTTCTTAGTTATGTTTTATCAAAACTTCTTCTCTTTAATTGGTTGTGGTGTATGATTTGAGTAAGAAATTGGTTTATAAAGATTATTAAGTCAAATGAAATGAATATTATAAGATATGAAATGGGTTAAATATAAAATCAATAATGATTCTTAGCAAGACTTAACACTTGAATGAACTTCGAATATGAAATATAGTGATATATAAGTCGAAAGTTAACACAATAAAATTGAACATTGTGTATTGATAATAGGAAGGGTTATGAGATGTAGAGTAAAGTTTACAATAAAACTACTATGCGTTGCTATGTGACTAATAGTTGATGTGTATGATTATATAATTGTGTAGGGCACGTGAAGTGCAGATAACTGTAAGTTGTTAAACTGTTATATGTAAACAACGATCAAGGCAAGTCTTTCAGTTTCTATTTGCTATGTGAACTTGATGATGAACTATTTTAAATCTTTATTGCAAATAGCATGATGTTTTATATATATGTTTAAAGTATGAAATATTAAAGTCAATCTATGACTATGACGATTGAGCTATGCATGTTAATTGAGTAAGGAACTCAATCTTTATACTTGTTATGTGAACTGCAACATGTATGTTATGTTAGTCCAATGATTATGAGATATATGTTGAGCATGTTGTTATGTGCTACGTGATGCATGAAAACTGTTAGATTTTACTGGGCTATCGAGCTCAACCTTTCAAATAACCACTTTTGCAGGTTAAGGATACAAGGTAACTCTATGTGCTACTTAAAAGACATAAATCAGATGTAATGCATGAAGATCTAATATCCTAGCCAAGTTGTTATTCTTGTAAACCATGCCTAATGTTTCGGTAAATGTATTGATATTGATTTATAATTAGAACTAAGCATTCGGTTATAACCGAACCGAATAAGCTATTCGGTTATAACCGAAAATCAAAATTACACTGTTTTGAATATCCGAACAACTAACCAAAATACATGATAACCGAATAACTGAATTAATTATTTGGTTATTCAGTTAATAACCGAATTTATTAGTTTACATCTCTGCCTAACTTAACATTAACAGTACACATTGATATTAACATCAACGTTTACATCAGTGTTTACAAAACATATACTTACCAAACATATATTACAAAAAATTAACAGTAGGTCAGCAGCAACAAATAGCAAACAACAAGTCTAAACAGCAGCAGCAATTAACAAGTCTCAATATATTATAGTCTCAACAATTCTTGCATTATTATTTGCCAAACTACAATGAATAAAAAGAAAGAAATTACATCAGTTGCAATTCCACATAATATTCAACAATAATTTTGACCTCAATAAAACTTTTCAATTCTTAACCAAAGTTATCATCACCATAATCCAACTCAAGCTTTTGATCCCAATAAAAAAAAGGGTTAGAATTGGACATTTGATTTGGAAAATGATATAATCATTACAACTTTATATTAAATGACAATAATATGTCAAATATACCAACCAGGCATAAAGTAGTTGGGCACATTTTATTATGTATGTACAATGCTTCTTTTTTATGAAGAGGAACTGAAATAGAAAAATAGATAAAGAACAAGACAAAAAAACATCTTATGTACAGTCCCAGTTGGTGTATTCATTGGCACATAGATCATGCTACTAATATTCCACCCTGCTCTCCTTTGTACAGTCCTAGAAAATAGTAATTGAGTATTAGTAATTGTGTAATGAGGATGGCTTGCCAAAATACTATGATAAGATCCAAAAAATTGATCCCCTCCCGGATTTTAAATTGAACATTTCATGGCTTGGTGCTGGTTCAACACCAATGGACATGATTCAATGGATCGACAGAAAGATGCCCATTTGTTGTGGGAGATTTAGGATTAGAAAGGTAAAAAAGATGCAATATACTAGCACCCTTTCCTTTTCTCATCAGGTAAGAGCAGAAAGTACAGATAAGAAAGAGGAGTATGACATCTTTCCTAGGAAAAGTGAGGTTTGGGGATTATATAAGAATTGGAATGCTGGACTGACATGTTCTGACTTGGAGAACTGCGATTATGACAAGATGGAGGTTCTTGGGGAAAATGCCTTTGAGATAGCTGTTTTGGCTCTGGAGCTAGTGGATGGTTTCAAGTTTGTTTTCAAGGCTCAAATGAAAGAACAATCAACTGCAACAATCACTATACCTCAAACTGAGTTGCTTAATTAGATTCTCCTATCAGATTCCTTCTTTTCAAGAAATATGAACATAAAAGAAGGCATTTCTACATTAACAATCAATCAAAGATGTCCCCACTGGTATTTTACATAATTCAAGAAATAGCAACATTAGTTTTAAAAAGTAATTTAAAATTTCAAAAGAACCCTTTTCATTGAAATCCAACAATCCTAATCTCAGTTTTACACATTTCAACCTCATTGAGACAATTTTTCAAACACCACAAGGGCATTAGAGTTGTTTCCCGAGTCCTGACACTTGATAATTGAATTGGAGTCCTGACACTTAATTATCACAAACTCCAATTTATGGAACTCAATCAAATTAAAAAAAATACAAGTATATTCTAATGTTTGAAGGATTAATTAAATGAAAGAACATGACATCCAACAATTTGTATGTCTTCCATTCTTACTAAAAATGATGAAGCTATTTGATTTTTCTGATTCTCATGACAAGTGACACCATTGGCAAGATTCACATTGATCCGAAGTCCAAACCAACAATCATTGAAATTATAATCCTTTTACTTTCGGTTTTCCTATCAAATATATGTAGAGTTGTAGACACCCACCCACACTAAAAGCAACCAGTCTTTGAGAATTTAGTAAAGGGAAATAACAAAATTACCTTAACAAATGGAAAGCTGTCGCCGGTGCCGAGATCTGAGAGTTCAAAGTTCGAGAGAAAGGGTCGCCGGTGCCGAGAGTTCAAGAGTTTGAGATTTGAGACTTGAGGCTTGAGAGATCTGAGACTCTGAGACTGAGAGTGAGGTAGTGAGGCTTGAGAGATCAGATCTGATCTGAGAGTCTGAGACTGAGTTGAAGTCTTTAAGAATTTAGTATAGTAGTAAATTAGTAATGAATGGTTAATGGGTTGACTGCTCAGTGATGACTAGGGAGTCAAGACTATTTTAATTTTTTACTCAAGTGTTGTTCGGTTATTCGATTTAACCCAAAACTAAAACCCGTACAAACTAACCAAAAATCGTAAAAAATATAACCAAAATATTAAAAATAACTGAATTATCAGAAAATTTCGGTTAAATTATTTCGGTTCGGTTCGGTAATTTGGTTATACCCATTTTTGCTCAGTCCTATTTGTAATATCGTTTTGCGATGTAAACTCTTATAGTATTAAAATGATTTTGAGATACTTAGATGTAAAGGTTGAAAGTTTTGGGAATGAGAATAGTTTGTAATAGAAAATTTTAATTATTCCGCAAATTTTAATGGTTGTATTATCGTTTAATGATGTAAAATTAGAGGTTGAATATATTGTTAACGTCCGATGTCGAGAATTAAATTATTTAAATTTTGGGGTCGTTACAGTTGGTATCAGAGCTGATAGGTTAGAAACCTTAGGTAAGAGTACCTTAGGCTATAACCTTAGAGAAGAGAGGTGAAGATAATGAAAGAATAACCTCAAATAAAGTTTGATCAATAAGAAGTAATTTAAGAAATTTATAAAGGAGGGATTAAAACATGTGTGAGAGGATTCATAGAAGAATCTCGCGGAGTTATAAGGAATATGAATATGGGGTTACCCAACTCCAATAATAAGGATGTAAGGTGATAATAAATATACAATGTCTATAAGAAGAGAATGATAAAGAAGTTAAGAATTAAAAGTTATATTTAAGTATGGTACAATTGTACTCTTTAATAGTTGATGTATGGTATCTGGGCTAAACGATTCCTTCATAGTGTGGAGGTATATACGAACTAGCAACTCGAAACCTAGTTTGTTGGGTGTTTGTGGGAAACCACTCAGCGTACCATATTGAAACTACTAGAGACTCGATGTGTACCAAGTATAGAAAATGGATACGTATGATGAAAATGTGGAACTCGAATGAAATGTTGAGCAATGTAAATGAAGTTGGAAATTCTTAAAGGAATAATTGTTATATAAACAAGAAAATTCAAAGAAAAATCTTGAAGAGATATAAAGATAAGAAATGGAAGTTACCTAACTTCAATAGCCAAGATAACGAATAATGATGAATAGACTAAGTCTGTAAGATTAAAAGCATAAATGAAATCATAAATGATGAAAAAGGAAAGAAAGAGGATCGTAAAACAAAAACGATCACGAGTTAATTATAAAAGAAAGATGAAAGATGGTATAATCTGTTTAAGTTATAAAAGAAAGATGGTATGTAATGTTTGAATAATTATAGCTTGATGCTATGAAGATAATGTACTATGATATAGTACGACATAAACTCATGAGGAGTTATAGATAATGTGATACAAGGAATTTGTATTGAGCAAGTTAAGAGCAAGTAATGAGTAGGATAGAGTTAGGTGGGATTTCAATTGAGGACTCATGTGATGGATGAGTTGTACAAACCTTTGTACGGGCGAGGGTTTTGTGCTTACACTCAGTTTATCACATTGATAATCATTGGAATGTCGTTGTCGCGCTATCAATGTATATGTGGTGAAAAGGTGATTCTTTTCTCATGTGTATATTTGATAGTTAGAAACTATTAAGATTAGTCAGATATTATTAGGATTAGGTGTTGTTCTTAAAACTAATGTATATGGTAAGTTCGTGACTCATAATAATATGGTATGTTTTGAACCCCTCAGCGAATGGACGCCTATGGTTTGACTAGGATAAGTTCTTAAACTCATATTATTATGGCAAGTTCCTGAACTTCCAATGTGCAGTAAGTTTGATGAACTATATTGGGGATATAGGAGGATTGTAAGTTAAAATACAAGAATATTTAGTATAAAGATTGAAATTGATGGAGAAAATTCGATATTCCAAATCTTCTAGCTTTGCTAGATTTTTAAAATTTATTGACTTCGTGCTGAAGGTTGAATTTCAATTTTTCTTGAAAAACATTGGATCAAACGATGGAACCAATGAGTTTTAAAAACAATATTGTTATTCGTATGTCTATGCTAATTATTTCGGCTAGACAAGAATGATTTAAAAATATCAAAATGTATTTTGTTTTTTTTTTCGTAGTCATTAATGTCAACATCAGGATTTTTATTTGTCCCTTTTTGTTACTTGTTCTTTGGTGTTCTCATGTTAATGTGACATTTGTTTGAAAAAACAAGTGAAAAAGGTCCGACATGTGTAATGTCGACGATTTGACTTTAAGAGTCGCCAATTGGTGTTTTTAACTGGTTGCACCAATGCAACCGAAAAGGTTTGCACATTGACCCAGTGATGTGACACTACCAAATGGGTCTGTAAAATCGAGATTCATTAGGGTTCGGAGGCTTGATTATGCGAAGGGAAGGTGTTAGGCACCCCTCGACATCAGTGTTACCACGGTGACCGCCACTTTTAAAAGAAACTGTTATATGAATGTGTGTGTTTGTGTGTGTGGATCAATGTGCAATTATTTGAAAGTAGTGCGAGGCCTCGTTCACACATATATACACAAGGTTTGAATTTATAGAAAAATTCAGTTTTAACTAAGATATAGCAATGAAGTTTTGTAAAAGAGGTTTTTCAAACCCTATTCTCAATAGGAATTGATACATTTTCATACTTCCATTTTATTGTTAAATGTTCGGCTTATTTGTTTTATTTTCGAGATGCGAGGCATCTTCGAGAAAATAATATACAAGAAGGTCTTAGAACTCCTTATCTGCATGACATGACCATCCAAGGAAATTCAAATAAAGCATAAATAATGTACAAGCCTTACATACCGAAAAAAAAGTCCATCACGGAATCAAATCTAGATTCAAGAACTCAATCTGTGATCACATGATTCCTAGGCTCACATGATACTGTAATTTGTATGGAAAGTAGTAAGCAGTTATATATATATATATATAAAAGCGGTATATATATATATATGTGTGTGTGTGTGTGTGTGCGCGCATGATCAGCCACCACGAAGCAACTCCATGGGGGATCAGAAATGTAAATAAAGCAGTAAATGTTATCAACCGCCACGAAGTAAACTCTAGGCGAGACTTGAATGTAAATAAAGCTGTAAAAGCTATTAACTGCCACGAAGTAAGCTCCAGGCAGGACGAAATGTAAAGAAAGCTGTAAAAGGCCACGAAGTAAACTCCAGGCCTGACAGAAATGTAAATATATATATATAAGCAATTAAACGCACCGAATATAAAATCCAGGCTCATCAAACAGAGTCTGACAATAGTTTATATATATAGGTATATATATATATAAGCAAATAAACGCTCCAGACATAAGTCTAGGCTCAATCGAGGCATAACTCGATAATGTTAGTCCATATAAAAATATATACATATATAAGTATATATATACAGATGAAATGAAAACCACTTTGAAGTCCTGTATATCACACACAACACGACTCTCAATGTGTAGAATAGTGTATGCAAATATGAAGAGAAAGGCTTTATAGAGTGTAAGAAGGCTTACAGTGGGCTGTCAATGCAGGCTTCTATGAATCTAAATGGATAAACACTCACTCTCATGCGCAGAAATATATAATCAGATGTGGGCTAATGTGTGTTTAAAATGAGGAAACACTCAATATAGGGTGTGTCTGTAACAAATTGGACAGGCTTCCTCGCTTTTTCTTTTTTTTAAAATGGCTAGCCCAAGCTCTATATTTATAGAGTTTGGCTAGCAGCAGTGTACTACCAGGTAGCGTAGTTACAACTGCTTTGCCTTGTTGCCGCCGGGGTTTCACGGGTCCTGTCATCTCAAAGTACGTGCACTCGTGCACTGTAATGTCTACTCAAACTTGCAGAACTTCAATCCGAGCATCCGAAAGAGGTATATACTACCTTCTTCGGACTGCTTGTGTCGAGAGTTACGCAATGACATGGAATAGAGGTTGTACGAAGTCAGGAAGAGGGGACCATGCCCATGGTCTTCAAGCTTCAAATTCTATCTGGTGTGCTGCCATGCGTAATAGTCACTCGGGATTGGAACTCCTGGTTCTTGAAGGACATTGTTTTATGTATGTATGTATGAAGTGTTGAGACGACGCGCAGGTGTTGAGGTAGCAAGATGATGTATGACTCCTCATCGGGGTTATCGCCGATTTGAGTTGAAAGCAGACGTTGCTCAGGGCTACATCTGAGATTGGACTACTGCAAGTGTTGAATGCCGCAATGTCATCTGTGAGAATGCCTGTCTGCCCGGTGTTAGCTCCAGGTCTGAGGTATGAGTGCCTCGGCAGGAGGTCTGATTGAAGCTGATAGCATGCATTTGAATCAAGCATTCTCAGAGTTATCGCCAGAACTGCAACAACATTCCTTGGGGTTATCGCCAAGGACGAAACTTGGGGTTATCTCCGAGGTCGGAAATGATCCTCCTAGTGTGTGTTCCGGGGTTGGAAATGATATTCCCGGTGTGTGTTCCGGGGATTGAGACTGATACTCCCGGTGTATGGTCCGGGGTTGAGATTAAACTTCCGGTAGTATCCGGAATTGATGTGAACTGTCTTCCAAGGTTATCTCCAAAAGACGGTTCTACCCTCCTGCAATGTTAGTAACAGTTGTGCAGAAAAGTTTGAGTGTCTACAGATGCCCCTCTTTATCATATTCATGCAATGTAAGGCATGGATAGGATAAAGAATCCTAGACACTTGAAATGCAAGTGAGATAAACATGATGCTATGTGTAGCAACATGATGCAAATGTATGATGCATGATTGTTAGTTAATCCTGTTAGGATGACAATCACTGATGCCTTGGACATGTGATCCAAGTCTTCAAAGATGTTGACATTGGGGCTATCACCAAAGTCGTGATTCCTAGACAAAAACTTCATTCTCCATAGAGGTTCCTCTTGTGTATAAGAGATCTGTGGGGATAAAGCTTTATCCGCTTTAGGATGTGTATAACATATCCCACCATCCTGTCAGAGTTACTGCCAACAGTATGCACTTGTCAGGGTTGCCTGACCTTCGTTGATGTGTGTATCACCGGATAGATCCCTGCTGGGTGCATTGTCAAGGCTGCTTAACATTCATTGATGTGTGTATCAATGATTGCATTGAGTTGTAATCCTCACCAGGACGTATGTCAAGGTTGCTTAACCTTCAATTATGTATGTATCAATGGTTGCATTGCGTTGTAACCCCCGCTGGGACGTATGTCAAGGTTGCTTGACCTTCATTGATGTATGTATCAATGGTTGCATTGCGTTGTAACCCCCGTCGGGGATACGTGGATGTTTGAAAATGTTGCGTTATAGCCCCCGCAGGGGATATGTCATCGGTTTGTGACTTTGGCGTTGTAACCCCCGCCGGGGATACATCTTTAATTTGTAACTTCGGCGTTGTAACCCCAATGGGGATACGTCGTATTGTCGACATTCATTAATCTGACATTGGACCTTTGTGAGGTATTATCGAGCATGATTTGTGAAAGCTGAAACCACTGGTATCGTATACCTTGTATGCAGACGAATACCAATGTGGACCCAGAATTTGGCTCATGAAAACCAGGATTCCAGGCTATTCCGCTCAATCGCGTAGCATTTTTATTCCTGATTTGGCCTTTTCAGCTTGCGGGACCTCCTTTGCAACTCTAACTGGAGCGAGTCGGAGGTGTGAAACCCACAAAAGAGTGTCACAGGTACACCTGTAGCAGCCGCAGGTAGTCCTGCTGCCAACCATGACTATACAAAGCCCATGGGTTGCTTTCATAAGTCATTTTCAAGCTGCGCGACAAAGGATATCTGAGAGCTCTTCTTCAATTCTGTTGAGTTCGAGCAACATTTTATATATTCTATCACCGTACAAGCGTTCTTCACTGTCCTAGTAACATATTCATGTATTCTTTTCCTATTTCTATCCGTTGGAAAATAACTTATCACATGAAATGCATTTAGACACATAGTAGTGAATATGCATGCTGATATGATTTGATAAAAAATATTCAACACGGTAAATGTTAGTATTAAACCATGTTTAATGATGTGAAAATTTTGACTTTTGAAATAGTCAAATTGGCACCTTTTACTGTCATTTCTTATCCTATTTGAGGACAAATGAATAAAGGTAGAAAAGTAAAACAACCCTGGTAATTAGATTACACTTATGGATTTTTTACTGTGATATATTAAATGCATGTAGGATGTATATGATTGTTGGTAGGTGTGCTACTGAATGGCCACTTAGTCATGCCTATATGCATGTGGATAGTCCCATTTACAAAGGGGGCTATGGCAAAATTTTTCCAAAATGTAGGCATTGGGTAGTCATGCATTTTTAACTCTACTGTAGATGTATGTTAAAACAATGCATGCATACATGTAAGCATAAAATGCATTTTAAAAAGCTCCAGGTACGAATTTACCACACCCTTTCTGAGGTGATTTGGAGACTTGTTGTCCAGATATTTTGGATCCGGATCAGTCGAGTAGTTCCCGCAGGACCACTTCTAGTGTACGGAGGAGGGCTTCTGAAGTACCTCGACCCCGTTCTATTAGACAGCCTCATCGTTTGGTGGAGACGGTGATTCGTCCTATCTGGGTTGAAGTGCCGGATGTCGAGGACGAGGAGGAGGATGTACCGATTGAGGTTCCTACTCCTGCTGCACGTGTTCCCCGTAGGGAGTTGCCAGGAATTCAAGTGGCGAACCCAGATCTTCTGGGTGACTTGAGTCGGCATCCTTCAGTATACCTGCACGCAAATGTGGTATGAAGTTAGATCTTAATCTTCCTTGTTTCCTATTAATGAGGAGTAAAGGTTCTGATGTTGATCTGCATTTATTGTAGGTTCCCGGCTATACACAGCCTCGAGGGAACTGGTTCAGCATCCACTCTATGTATCAAGCCCTGCATGATGACTATAGAGAGATTGTCCATGGTTGGGGATTCGGGACGTTCTTTTCCATTCTTCCCCATCATTGTCCCTGGGGTTACCTCAGGGCATTGTCTGAGCGGTGGTTTCACCAGACTCAGTCACTCCATTTGCTGGACTGTGAGGTGATGATGACGCCGATGGATTGGCGATTTATCACAGGTATGGAGTTTGGAGGGGATCTAGTGCCTTGTACGGCGGATATTACCCCTACTGTCATCAGATCCTTGTTAGGAGTTCCCATGAGGCGCTTCGGGTAGGGTATGCGTCAGGTCCTTTGAGCATAGATGCTATGAGCGAGCTGTTGAGTGAGCCTATACCCGATGATGTGAGAGTCAGGGACCGCATTCTTCGGTGATTATTCCTGATGATCATTAGGGGCTTCTTTATAGCAGATAACTCTTCTACGGTGTCTTTTACTTTGATCAGCGCCACTCGACACGTGGACCGTATAGGAGATTATGATTGGGGTTCCTACACCTTTGCCTATTTCCTCAGGGGAATGCGCATGCGATCGCAGGGCTTGACCGAGGCTTGGTTAGGATTCTACCCATTTCTGCTGGTGAGTATTTCTCTTATCTTTCCCATGTACAGGTTAAGAGCGTTGACTGACAGCAGATGTTTGCCTTTGTGTTGGCAGTTTTGGGGCTATGAGAGGCTTCTATGTTTGCGTCCTGTGAGCGTTTTAGGTTTAGATACCTATCCACGAGGACGGAGATGGCATCATTCCATACTGGCGGAGGTCCCTGTTGCTGAGGGTTTCACCCATTGCCGCCTACAGCTGGAGTTGTTAACAGCGGATGTCATCACATGGGTTCCCTATTCTGGGGAGCATTTGAGTATTGGGTTTGAGGACGTATACCCGACTAGAGTTGAGTATGTTATGTCCACCCGCAGGATTCCTCTCTTCACAGATGGAGGATGGGAGCTCTATTTAGGAGAGCGTGCTATCAGGAGCACTACATGAGAGATTCGTATACCGATCTTGACTCCTGTCAGGCGTTATTGGCCTATTTCATAGTCACCCATCACTGATATCCCGTTGTTGGGGATTGACGGTTACATATTATCAGAGGGCCCATATACTCAAGAGATGTTCCAGCATTGGTGGTTCCCTCGTACCATTGGAGCTCAGACCCGCGCCACACAGTTTATGGGTGATATGGTTCCAGGATCCATGATGATGATGGATTGGCTAGCCTGTGTCCGAGATCCGACTCATGTGACACAGATTGATAGCTTGACCTGGCAGTTGGACCTGGCATATTTCTTTATTCGGCACTTGGGTAGAGATCCTTCAGAGGTAGATACTTTTGATCCTTCTAGCTCTGGCGCTGGCCCCTCAGGTGACCCATATGGTTTTCTGGTGCAGATCCTCCCTTGTATCGGCCTGACATCCTTGTAGATAGAGATCCAGTGACTCAGGAGGAGTTATATCAGGTGGACAGGATTGATGATGTGGACATCGATACCATCGACTTCCTCTAATGTATATTTCTCGTTATCTCTTTTGATAGGCCTATGTTAGATGTTGGGTAGCTTTGCCCCATTCTCGCTATATCTTTTGATAGGTCTCTGTTGAGATGTTGGGTAGCTTCGCCCCATTTCCCTATATTTTAGCTGTACAGAGATGTATTAGATGATGATATACTTAAGAATGTATGTACAATTTTCCATTCCCTATATCATATTTCCATCTATTGTATCATGCATGTTATTATGTTATGCATATGTATATATGTCCAGAGATATTCAGCATTGACCCCTGGATGGTCTTATGACACGGCCCGTCTGATGTGTCTTCTTGACAGTTAGTGTATTGATCATACCCCACCATTTTTGGTGGCATCTGGCATGCGCTCATGGTATGATAGTATGTCACCACCAAACAGGGTGACTGTATATCATTTGCTGCAGCATACTATGACCTTGTTGATGTTTCAGGTTCCCACAGGGTTCATAGATGGTATGCTAGAGCACTGGGTACTGGACAAACAGGTTTTCCGGTTTGGGACCCGAGATTTGAGTCCTACTCTGGAGGAGTATGCACGATTGACGATGTTGCCGCTAGACAGACCTTGCGTGCATATGGCGACTGGAGACATGAGTAGACAGTTTATGACCCTCACCGGCTTGACGCGTAGAGTGGTACATGATGAGATTACATCCGGCCACGTGATATCCCAGTGTTTTCTGTTTGACAGATTTGGCTCTGAGGATAGTTATGCACGGCATTCCGGGGATTTCACCACACCGGAGGATCGGTGACGTTGGCGGAGTGGATGTACTCATGCGCGTGTATTGTCATACGTCTACATGCCACGGTACATGGATGAGTTGGACATCGGCGTCATTACGGCAGTGAGAGCTCTCAGGGAGGATCATACCATCATACCGATGATTGTGGCAGAGACTTTGAGGTCAGCTACATATTGCTGCACTTATCCGGCAGGAATGTTCATAGGCAGCTCGGTCATGTTGTACGTGTGGTTTATGTCACACTTGGGACCGATCGGTACATTTAGACGACATGGATATTGTTTCACCCATGATATAGCGATGTCGTATTCCTTCCAGCATGCGGAGTGTAAAGATGCTGCATCTTGGTCAGGTTTCCTGGCAGGGATTGGAGATCCATTTGCTATATTGCCATGTACAGGGCTTAGCTCACCCTACAACTTCATTACTTATGCTCCGAGCATGGATTATCTACCTCTAGCTAGTTTGAGAGGGATGATCACCTACCACCCACTGGCCGTGATGTGTCAGTTTCACCAGTTTTAGGATTTCCACCTATATGACGTGGCGGTGATTCAGTGTTTTGCTTCTCGCTATTTATCATCAGCGGACAGATCCAGGTTGTATACCTGTTGGGATCAGCGAGAGCTAGCTGATTTTTCTTTCAATCATTGTTGCCTCTTTTACAGTCCTAATAAATGAGCTCTAACTCATGCAAGCATACATGTGTCAACAAGTAATACAGAGTAAGTAGAGTATCGATCCCACAGAGAAAGTTGTCAAATTATAAACTCTTATGCATTAATTAACTTACTGTATTTATATGCTTAGACTAATAACTAGAATTGTTGAATTGAACTAATTGTACTAACAACTAAAAATAAGAATAATAATGGAATAAATATAAACTAGAAATAATGGGACCCTAACTTCATTTAATATTTCATCTAATCGCCACTATCATGCAAGAAGTGTTCACATATCATAGGAAAATAGCCAAGAGCACGAATAGAGTTATAGCCATTTTTCAATGCACTATAACCTACTTACACAACATCCACAAATGATAAACTCTGTGTAATCATCAACACAAACAAAATCACTATATGTTTATGTGAAATTGAAATTATATTGATTTTAAGCACAAGCCCTTACTCTAGCTCATATGGTGAAAAAGTATATGTCTATCTAGTTCACAAAATACACAAGCCATATAAAATAGCCCCATATTCGTATGTTATCATGATTACAATCCATATTTGCATGTTCATTGTCAATTCCATACAAATACTGAGACGAATGGTGATCATGCATTCATACATGTAAAACAATCACGATAGACTTCCCATATAATATGCAAAACAACCCTAGCATTTAAGCGTGCAATCAAACTACATATTAAAATCCGTTAGAATCCCATAATGGAGTTTAGTTCATGACTAAACCAAAAGCCATTATGGGATCAACGCTAAACATGATCAATAAGCAAACAATTGAAATATGAAAGATAGAACGATCAAACCCAATCGCTGGATAAAAACCAATGATCAACGATTAAATCCTCATAGAAATCCAGTAAACAATAATAGAAATCCACAATGACAGAGAATCCCAGGAAGAATTGGAGAAGTAGACGTTTTGGCTTCGTTCTACGTTGGAATCTTTCCCAATTGTGTAAACCCTAGTTACTCTTCTCAAAATACGACAAAAACTCCCCTAGTGTGTGTCTGACACTCTTCAGATATCGTCTTGACCGATTATAATCTTTTAAAAATGGAAATTAAAATAAAACAACTCAACAACTTGACAAAGATGGCCATGTCACGCTACCACTTATATGTTCCTCGGCATGGCCTTGCGACTTACCGCGTAAAGTTTGCCCTGTCCATAGGCCTCTCATGTGAGCGCTCTCTCAAGCCATTCATCACATGGCTTGGCTTTAATTCCGCAGTCCTAGTTCTAGTTCATTGTCATCATGTCAGCTTTGCTACTACTTGCTCTTTCATGCTTGATCTTCTTCCATGCTTAGTCTCCATGCTTCATTGTACCTCCATGCCATGCACATCCCCGCTTGTGCCTCGCCTTCACGAATCCATTAGCCTCATGCCCTCTAATATCACCAAAATTAAGCCGATTCCTGCACTTATTCACAAAAAGGAGTTTTAAGTAAATGCATTGCAAAATAACATGAAATGCAACTAAAACACACTAAAATGTACTTGAGATGGACACAATTCGCATGAATTGGTATTCAATAAGTAGGTAAAAATACCACTTATCAAATACCCCCAAACTTGAACTGTTGCTTGCCCTCAAGCAATGCATACTAATGAACAATGAAAATGCAATTGCAAAACTATACAATTACTCTATGATGCAAACTAGTCTCACATAATCCCAGCCAGAACAAAAATTCAGCTCAAATTACCTCAGTGAATTATCGAGATCCAAGAATACAAATTCAAACCAAACTATAGGCATAATGTCATCCACTCAAATAATTCATATATGCTATAGAGATGTTGTGTGTGTGTGTGATGTTTACCAAAACTTGATCTAAGCAAAGAATACGTATGCTACATTACTCCAAACAGTAAATTATAGTCTAAATCAAGGCTCATGTATACTCATGCCACCTAGACTGTTTCAACATATCAACATAAACTAAGATTCAACAATGGGTTTATTGCTTTATTGCTACTCACGAGGGCGATTTTCGCACTTTCCCGCGGTGTTTATTGCTAGTTTTCTTTTCTTTTTCTCTTTTTCTCTTCTTTCACATGATTATGCAATGTCTTAATCCATTAGGCACACTACTACCCCTTAGCGAGCTTTCAACCAATGACTCTCAGACCATGAAAGACCTTAGGGCGCTAGGAGTAGAGACAATCCCCTCGGGCGTATTTACTCAAGTATCCAGGGCCCCGAATTAAGATTAGCCACGTTATTGTTATTTGATTTTTTTTTATATACATAGCATACCCATGTTTTCCCAAAATTTTGCATGTCAATGTTTCATACAGTCTAAGAGCAGCACTTTCCACATGTTTCTCTTTTTAAAACTACATGTTCTATCGACCAATATAACATACATTTCTTAAACCTACAAGTGATTGTGAACGCGTTCATGCAAACCTAAAGCATTTAAACAGCAACATGAATCTCATCGTGTAAAACATTATAACTCAGCTCATGTTATCCAACATACTCTAAAATCCTTCACAATTCACTATCATCATTGGCTAGGCAAGAATTTCTATAAAGCGAGAATTTGTGTGAGACATGCAACTAAACATACTAATACAATCAACAAATGAATAAAAATTAAAAAAAATTTGCAAAATTTTATCGAACACATAAACATGCAAAAGTAAACTAAATATGCAACAATTAAATAAAACTAAACTAATATGCTATAACCCCCAATACCCCCAAACTTATAATATTCAATGTCCCCATTGAATGAAGGTAAAGGGTACAGAAAACTCCCCTAATGATCGGCTTGACCACCCTCCCCGGGTGGTGAATCTGGTGGTGGATATGGCACTACAGTTCCAAACTGAGGCCACTCTAGCATTGTTCCTTGCTGCACGAAGGCTTCGGCCAAGGCACTTGTGAGGCCCGTAGCAAACGTTCCAAAGTTGTCGTACATGGCGTCGACTTTGCACTCCAACCTTCGAAGCTGGCGATTGCTAGGAATGGTGTGTGTTCGGGTGGATGGGCTTGCCTCATCTGTCTGAGGGGGCTGCTGGGATGGCTCAGGAAATGTAGGCTGGAGAATAAAACCTAATCCGTGTGGATGCGGTTCACCCCCCGTCCAATCCTTAAACTTGGCAATTGTGGCAGGAGTGATGTCGTGGCTCGGATTTTGCAATTGCTCGTCATTCCACATTACTCCTTGTTGGGTACAAAGCATGGTTGCCACAGAGGCATGCGGAATACTCCCATTCATGCTCCCCCGCCAATAACACAACATGTTTTGATGAATTAGGTGGCCGACGTCAATATACTTTCCTGTGACAATGCCCCATAAAATGATAGCTCTCTCGGTAGGTACTTCATGCTTGTGAGCGGACGGAATTAATTTGGTGCATATGAACAGATTCCACGCTTGGGCATAACGATTCAAGGTGGACGCTGGAAACGATTTTGGCTCGGTCGTCCCTGGTTTATAATTCTATTTGGTTCCCGGGATGCACAAATTCGAAATCACTATGTCCAAGTCCATCATCAAATGTGCACCTGTAACCCAATTCGCAGACCCAGTAGGTGGTGTATCAGTTATCCCAAACACTGCTCTGATGGCTGGGGGTGAAAATCCACTTGTATTTGTCAAACTAGCGTTATCCCTACTCGTATCTCCTCCTTCGCATTCGCGTAGAACTCCCGAACAACCCCCATGGGAATAGGCGTAGGAGTTGCGGCAAGGATAACCCAGCCTCTTTCGCATAGCATATTCCATAGTTGGTCGTCTTTCTTGTCAGGTTTAAACCCTCGTTCTTTCACAAACGATTTAGTCTCGAGGTGATAATATTCTTGATGGGCTTCCCAACTGAGAAATTTTATGCGTTCCATGATATCCTCGTCGCGAGCACTAGATGATGAGTCTGATGATGAAGAGATGGAGATTGAACGTATTCTTTTTGGACCCATAACAGATGATAGATAGAGAGTGTAGATGCTCTTGCTGTATGAGAGTACCCTCAAACTTGCTTGTGCACAACCCACGCAAAATAAACCCTAGATTGAGGCCAATGAAGAAAGTTATGGTATGAGCTTTGATGATAGCTGAGGAGTCTTATGATTATGGGAGAACAGAAGAATATGCTTATATTGTGGCACGTGAGAGACCAAGTAGACCACCACTCAGATTCTTAAACTTAAAAATTTTTCAACCCCACAGTATCGCGTCTTGTGGCGTGAATTTTCTTATGAGTTTGGCGGCATGCGCGTGGTGACTTTTCTTGAATTATGAGTTCTCGACTTCGGTATTAGCTTTTTACTGCCGGCACGTGATGTAACTTCATGAACTGCATAATCGTGATACGCCTTGAATTTATATATTAGTGATGAGTGCAATTGAAAACACCTACATGAACATGAATGCACCACATATTATTTATCAGGCATGGAATAGAATTGATTTAACTACTACTCTCCTAAAGGAATGAAAAGAAAATAGGGGTAAAAATAATGGGTTGCCTCCCATCAAGCGCTAAGTTATAGTCAATTAGCTTGACTGTCTCTGAATCTCATGTCGACGAGAGAATTGAGGTGACGTTCTGTCTGTCCACCTCGCCACCAAAGTAATGCTTCAATCGCTGGACATTTACCTTAAAAGGCTTGTCTGGAAACTGATCATACACTTCAATTGCACCATGCGGAAAGACAGTCTTCACTGTAAATGGACCTGACCATCTTGATTTCAGCTTTCTGGGAAAAAGTTTAAGTCTAGAATTATAGAGCAAAACCCTTTGTCCCGGTTCAAATGTCCTTTCTATGATCTTTCGGTCATGCCATTTCTTCACTTTCTCCTTGTACAACTTCGAATTCTCATATGCCTATAATCTAAATTCATCTAACTCATTGAGTTGGAGTAGACGTTTCTCCCCTGCAGATGTCAAATCAAAATTGAGCTTCCGTATTGCCCAATATGCCTTATGCTCTAGCTCCATAGGGAGGTGACAGGCTTTGCCATACACGAGTTGAAAAGGTGACATGCCTAACAGAGTTTTGTATGTTGTTCGATAAGCCCATACTGCATCATCTAACTTTAACGACCAGTCTTTCTGTGTGGGATTTACAACTTTTTCTAGGATTCGCTTTACTTCTCGATTTGACACTTCAGCTTGACCATTCGTTTGCGAGTGATAAGCTGTAGCGATGCGATGGTTCACCCCATACTTAGCCAGTAAGGCTGTAAACTACCTGTTGTAGAAATGACTGCCTTCGTCACTAATGATAGCCCTTGGGGTCCCAAACCTCGTGAAAATGCTTTTGTGTAGAAATTTGAGTACGACCTTGGCATCATTAGTCGAAAGAGCTGCAGCTTCAACCCATTTTGAGACATAGTCCACTGCGAGCAAGATGTAGAGATTTTCGCAAGAAGAAACTAAGGGTCCCATGAAATCAATCCCCCATACATCAAAAATTTCTACTTCAAGGATTCTATTCAAAGGCATTTCATTTCTATTGGAGATGTTACCCACTCGCTGACATCTATCACAATGCCGACAAAATCAGATGCATCCTTGAAAAGTGTTGGCGAAGAGAATCCCGCTTGTAGTACTCTCTTATCTTTGTTCTTTCACCACCATAGTGACCTCCATACATCGTAGAATGACACTCTTGCAAAATCCCCTCGGTCTCGCTATATGGAATACACCTTCTTATCACTTGATCGGAGAACTGTTTAAACAAGTAAGGCTCATCCCATATATACCATTTAACATCATGCAAAATTTTTTTCTTTTGATAGTCCACCAAGTCAGAAGGTACCATCTTACTTACCAGGTAGTTGCGTAGTCAGCGAACCATGGCACTTCCCCTTTCACCACAAACAACTACTCATCCGAAAAGGATTCGTTGATCATAATGTTGTCGTTTACTTCCCTTTTCGGATTCTCGAGTCGAGATAAGTGGTCCGCCACTTGGTTTTCAGTCCCCTTTCTGTCCTTGATTTCCAAGTCAAATTCCTGCAATAATAAAATCCATCTGATCAAACGAGGTTTTGCATCCTTCTTTGCCACTAAATGTCGAATTTCCACGTGATCCGTATACACTATCACCTTTGTGCTAATCAGATATGCTCGAAACTTATCAAAGGCGTATACCACTGCCAATAACTCTTTCACTATGGTGGTATAGTTTAATTGTGAATCCGTGAAGGTCTTGCTGGCATAATAGATCACATGAAATATCTTGTCCTTCCGCTGCCCCAAAATAGCCCCTACGGCATAATCACTGGCGTCACACATCAACTCAAACGGCAGAGTCCAATGCGTGCGATAATCATCGGTCTTTGAAGTTAGCTTTCTCTTTAAGTGCTCAAATGCTGACACGCAGGTGTCATCAAAACTAAACTGTGAATCCTTCTCCAATAGACTGCAGAGTGGTTTAGTGATTTTGGGGAAGTCCTTGATAAATCTCCGATAGAACCCTGCATGTCCCAAAAAACTGCGAACGCCTTTTACTGAAGTAGGTGGTGGCAAGTTCTCAATAGTCTCCAGCTTAGCCCTATCCACCTTAAGTCCCTTTTTTGAAACCTTGTGTCCCAATATGATTCCTTCTTGGACCATAAAATGGCATTTTTCCCAGTTCAGCACTAAATTTGTTTTAACGCACCTCTTCAAAATCATAACTAGATTCTCAAGGCATAAATCAAATGAGTCCCCGAAGATTGAGAAGTCGTCCATAAATACCTTCACATTGTTCCACCATGTCTGAAAATATAGCCATCATGCATCTCTGAAACGTGGCTGGAGCATTGTACAACCCGAAAGACATCCTTCTGAAAGCAAAACTGCCGTACGGACATGTGAAGGTAGTTTTTTCCTGATCTTCTGGAGCAATCATAATTTGATTGTAGCCCGAATATCCGTCCAAAAGGAAATAGTACTCATGACCTGCTAATCTATCCAACATCTGATCAATGAATGGGAGTGGGAAATGATCTTTCCTCGTAGATTTGTTGAGCTTGCGGTAATCCATGCAAACTCTCCACCCCATTACTGTTCGTGTTGGAATTAACTCATTATTCTCATTAGTCATGACTGTCATGCCACCCATTTTCGAAACACATTATACTGGGCTCACCAATGAGTTGTCTGAGATCGGATAAATTATTCCTGTATCTAACCATTTCAGTACCTCTTTCTTAACCACTTCTTTCATTATCGGATTAAGCCTCCTTTGTTGCTCAACTGTCGGCTTGCTACCATCTTCCATCAGGATCTTGTGCATGCAATATGAAGGGCTGATCCCTTTGATATATACTATGGTCCATCCAATAGCTGATTTGAACTCTCGAAGCACTAGTAGCAATTTTTCTTCCTGACAAGATGTTAGTGCAGAAGCAATAATCACAGGTAATTTTGAATCTAAACTTAAAAATGCATACCTGAGATGTTCTGGAAGTGGTTTTAACTCCAACTCTAGAGGTGTCTCAAGAGATGGCTTTAACTTTATTGAGGCTTCCCCAGCTTTTGTCAATGGCTCTACAGGTGGTCTAAATCTCCTGAATTGTGGAGTGGTATCCATATATTGCACAAATTCGTCGAATTCCTCATCTTCTAAATCTGAGTTCTCATCAGTGATATTCTTCAAAGGTTCATAGTCCACTAGACTCTGTGTGTCATCATTTCAAACCCGATTCACCCAATCAACTAAGAAACAGTCCTCTTCATCTCTTGGGAATTTCATGTCCTTGAAGACATTGAAAATGACCTCTTGATCATGCACGCGCATCGTGAGTTCCCCTTTATGCACATCTATCAGAGTCCTTCCTGTGGCTAAAAATGGTCTCCCCAGTATTATTGGTATACTCTTGTCCTCTTCAAAATCTAGGATGATAAAGTCAGCTGGAAATATGAACTTGTCCACCTTAACCAACATATCTTCAATAATTCCCCGTGGATACGTGATGGATCTATCAGCGAGCTGTAGAGAAATGTTTGTCGGCCTTGGAGACAGCAATCCCAATTGGTTAAACACTGACAAGGGCATTAAATTTATACTTGCCCCCAGATCACATAAACACTTGTTAAAGTTCATCTTCCCAATTGTGCACGGAATTGTGAAGCTGCCTGGATCTTTCAGCTTTAGAGGTAGTTTGCGCTGAAGCACTGCACTGCATTCCTCTGTCAAGGCTATCGTTTCAAACTCATCTAATCTTCTCTTCCTTGACAATATACCCTTCATGAACTTTGCGTAGCTTGGCATTTGTTCCAATGCCTCGACGAAAGGGATATTGATCTACAACTTTTTGAATACTTCCAGAAACTTGCTGAACTGTTTGTCTTCTTTCTGCTTAACTAACCTCTGTGGATATGGTACTTGAGGGTGAATTGGTTGTACTTGACTCTTAACCTTCTCTTCTGAATTTTCTTTGTCTTGCTCGTCCTGCTAAACCTCAGAATTTTCTAGATTTTCTTCCTCGCCAACATCTTGCTTTCTCGCCTCGGCCATGTGCTGCCGACCTACTTAGTATTATCGGCGTGGTAGCGCTTGAATTCTGATACTGTCAAATCTTTTCCTGATCTCGTGTGATCGCTTGATACTGCTCCTTCCCGTCTCTTCTAGGATTTGTCTCAGTGTTACTTGTCAATGAACCCTGGGGCCTGATGTTAAGCATACTCATCATTTTCCCCATTTGAGTCTCCAAATTCTTGATAGCCACTGCTAGGCTTTTGATTATGACTTCCGTATTTGCCATGTATTTCAACATCATCTCCTCCATCTCTGATTTCTTTTCTGGCTATGGTGCAGCTGGAGTGTGATGTTGTTGTTGATGAGAGAATCCTGGTGGAAACGGTGGTTTTGGTGTAAAGTGTGGCTGAGATGCTTGTGACTGAAATTGATGATTCGGCTGAAACTGATTTTGTTGATTTCCTTGGTTATTCGACCAACTAAAGTTCGGATGATTTCGGTTGTTGGGGTGGTATGTGTTCTGGAATTGACCTTGGTCTTTTTTGTAGTTACTCACATATTGTACCGACTCCGAGCTAATAGCACATTAATCCGTGGAGTGTGACCCCGCACAAATCTAACAAACGAAGGAAACTATTTTCATTTTTCTCTCTGCCAAAGTATCTATCTTCTTAGCCATAGCTGCCATCTGTGCCGACAACTGTGTAATCGCATCTACCTCCAACACACCTGCAACCTTAGGCTGTGGCATCCGAGCTATAGGATTCTGATAGTCATTTGCAACCATAGTCTCGATAAGTGTATAGGCCTCATCATAGCTCTTTGCCCATAACACCCCTCCTGCGGCTACATCCACAATCGGTCTCGACTACCATCCCAAACCAGTGTAGAATGAGTTGATCACCATCCAATCTGGCATACCGTGATGTGGACATTTCCTGAGCATCTCTTTGTATCGCTCCCATGCCTCATATAAGGACTCGCCTTATTGTTGCTCAAACTGAGACATAGTTGTCCTCATCTTTGCAGTCTTAGCCATTGGAAAGAACTTAGCTAAGAATTTCTGTGCTAAATCCTCCCATGTAGTGATTGACCCTGACGGCAAAGAATGTAGCCAACTTCTAGCCATATCTCTCAATGAAAATGGAAATAGCCATAGTCTAATGGCATCCTCCATTACACAATTGTATCTGAATTTATCACAAATCTCGATGAAGCTCAATAAGTGTTCATTCGGATCATCCGTAGTAGCACCCCCAAACTGAACCGAGTTTTGCACCATCTGAATAGTGCCCGGTTTGATTTCAAAGGTATTAGTTGCTATCGTCGGTCTGACTATGTTTGATTTTTGTCCATTTATGTTTGGCATGGAATACTCCCTTAGAGCCCGATGCTCTTCTCTATGCTCAAGTCTTTGTTCTTCCGCCATTTCGGATGTTGTACTATCTAACTGAGCTTGCAAATTTCTCTGCACACTCGCTTTCCAACCTCTTCCGTTTATGTTATCTTGCGCTGGTGTTAGTTCTGAGTTGGATGATCGCGTGTGCATAAAAATCCACAAGTACCTGAAACGAAAAAGAAAAAAAAAATCAACAAAAATAGAAATGAGAAACGATCAGAATTGTCTAAGTCATACAATATAGCTTTAAACTAATGATAATTATTTAAATTCAACGCCTTTCCCCAGCAACAATGCCAAAAACTTGTTGCCTCTTTTACAGTCCTAATAAAAGAGCTCTAACTCATGCAAGCATACATGTGTCAACAAGTAATACAGAGTAAGTAGAGTATCGATCCCACAGAGAAAGTTGTCAAATTATAAACTCTTATGCATTAATTAACATACTGTATTTATATGCTTAGACTAATAACTAGAATTGTTGAATTGAACTAATTGTACTAACAACTAAAAATAAGAATAATAATGGAATAAATATAAACTAGAAATAATGGGACCCTAACTTCATTTAATATTTCATCTAATCGCCACTATCATACAAGAAGTGTTCACATATCATAGGAAAATAGCCAAGAGCACGAATAGAGTTATAGCCATTTTTTAATGCACTATAACCTACTTACACAGCATCTACAGATGATAGACTCTGTGTAATCATCAACACAACCAAAATCACTATATGTCTATGTGAAATTGCAATTATATTGAAATATGAAAGATAGAACGATCAAACCCAATCGCTGAATAAAAACCAATGATCAACGATTAAATCCTCATAGAAATCCAGTAAACAATTATAGAAATCCACAATGACATAGAATCCCAAGAAGAATTGGAGAAGTAGACATTTTGGCTTCGTTATACGTTGGAATCTCTCCCAATTGTGTAAACCCTAGTTACTCTTCTCAAAATACGACAAAAACTCCCCTAGTGTGTGTCTGACACACGTAAAATATAGTCTTGACAAATTACAATCTTTTAAAAATGGAAATTAAAATAAAACAACTCAATGACTTGACAAAGATCGCGCCCACACTATGTATGTTCCTCATGGCGATCGCGCGCCCCTACACTATGTTCCACGCGACTTGCTGAAAGTTTTCCCTGTCCAACAGGCCTCTCGCGCGGACGCACGCTCTCAAAGCCATTACATCCATACGGCTTGAATTCTCTGAGTCCTGGTTCTGGTTACATTCTTTGTCAATGCTGCTGCTTGCTTCTTACTTGCTCTTTCATGCTTGGTCTCCATGCTTCATTGTACCTCCATGCCATGCACATCACCGCTTGTGCCTCGCCTTCACGAATCCATTAGCCTCATGCCCTCTAATATCACCAAAATTAAGCCGATTCCTGCACTTATTCACAAAAGGAGTTTTAAGTAAATGCAATGCAAAATAACATGGAATGCAACTAAAACACACTAAAATGTACTTGAGATGGACACAATTCACATGAATTGGTATTCAATAAGTAGGTAAAAATACCACTTATCAGTCATCCTGGTTATTCTGCAGAGTATTCAGCATGGATGGAGATAGAGACTGCATCGGCTGCGGTAGTATCCACAATTCAGGGTATTGATTCTGACGATGAGGAGCCAATGGAGGAGGCTCATATTCCCATTGATGGGGACTTGATATTTGGGCGACCAAACATTTATGATGGATTCTCCCACCCCGAAAGTGCCATTTGTTACTCGATATTCAACCTGACAAAGATTTGGAGCAGAGCTTACATCTGATGACCTATGATAAAGATCAGGCTAGGGCCGTGATGTTAACAGCTCTTGATGGGAAAGACGCCGCTCTATTAGAGAGGGATGAGGCTAGATCAGCCAGGGATGCATTGATCGTGGAGCGGGATGCCGCCTATCTCCTAGGGATGTGGCCATTGCAGATAGTACTTCAGTAAGATCCCAGACGACTGGCATTTTTGCTGATATGAGTGCATACATTGATGAGCATCAGGCCATCATGCAGTTATCCTTAGATCTGCTAGCTCATGTAGATACCATTAGGCAGGAGCTTGCAGCTTTACCTCCGTCTTCAGATAAGGATTCTATGTTAGATCTGATAGTCCGTATACACACAGATACGTAGATAGCTTTGTATCTTCCTGCATAGACTAGCTTAGCCATTTTGTCATATACAACACAGATGTATATATCAAACAGTAGTATAAATGGCAGAGAAATATATTTTGATTTACTTCCCTTTTAGTTATGCCTTGATACTTGCTTGATATTTGCCTATTTCTTTAGGGCCTTGGGATCTTGATGCATTCTAAACTTATCCTTGATATATGGACATTGAGCCATCGCAGGATCTCTCAGAACGGATCGTTGATCTGTATTTATCCCTACCATCTTTGGTGTCTTGGGACTGGTTTCTGTATGGAAATGTGGAGAGGAGTGTGGCTTTTCCTCTCTGAGATTGACCGCACCACAAATGGTCGCCAGTACTTCTATTTGTGAGAAGCCTAGTTAATTCCATCTTTATGGATTGGTGTTACTCTTTGAGGCACAACCGCAACTTAGATGGTCACCGAATCTTCTATTTGAGAAGAGGTTGGGTAATTCCATCCCTTTGGTCTGAAGCCGATGAAATGTGGTGGATTGAAATTTGATCCCAGTACCGTGTGACAAGTATTTTTGTTCTGGTAAGGGTTTAGAATGAACCATAAATGGTTGCCTATGTACTCCTATTGAAGAGGAGATCAAGTTTGCGTAGTTCGAACCTGGTGTAAGAGGTTCAACACTGAATTTGAAAGGCAAAGAGATGTAGAAATGTTTTTTGTTGTTTTTGTTTTTTGTTGAGGAAGGGCAGAAATGTTTTTGTTTTTTTTTATTGCGACCAGGCCATATAGAATATGGTTTCCTACATACTCCCAGGTGTCAGGGAGATTAGGTCGACGTAGTTCGCCCCTCAGGACGAATTGCAGCCAAAGACAAATGTGAATCCCATCTGCAAGCTATACTACGGGGAGAAGAAAGTTTGATCCCATAATGGGGACAAACTGCAGATGTGGAAAAAGTTTGATCCCGTCTTCAGGACAAACTGCAAGCATAGAAAAGTTTAATCCCGTTCTCAGGATAAACTGCAAGTATGAAAAGTTTAATCCCGTCTTCAGGATAAACTGCAGGTATAAAAAGTTTAATCCCATCTTCAGGATAAACTGTAGGTGTGAAAAGTTTAATCTCGTCTTCAGGATAAACTACAGGTGTAAAAAGTTTGATATGAAGTGAAACCAGGCTGCTGGTTTGAATTATAGGTTTCCCTGACGGGCAAAAGAGTTTGTAAAAAGATAGGGTTAAAAACTGGAATGACTGGTGATTGGATGATCAATACCAGGATGATTGCTTGATGGTAACTTCAGACATAGTACCATTTCACAGTGTCTAGTTTGATAAGTTGTGGAAATTCATTGCCATCCATTTCTTGTAGTCTGAGAGCACCTCCTGTCAATACATCCTTGACAACAAATGGGCCTTCCTAGGTAAGAGCGAATTTTCCCTTAGATTGATGTTGGTTGTCAATGATTTTCTTCAGAACCAAGTCATGTTGTTTAAATTGTCGTAGCCAGACTTTTCTGTTGTATGATCTGGCGATCCTTTACTGATATAACTGACCATGGAAGATAGTCGCGGTTCGCCTTTCGTCTATCAGAGATAATTGGTGATACCTGTCTTGTACCCATTGGTCTTCGTCCAACTGAGCATCTATCAATACTCTGAGGGATTCCATTTCCACTTCTATGGGGAGCACTGCTTCCATCCCATAGGCTAACGAATAGGGGGTTGCCCCAGTGGAAGTACGCATAGAAGTCCTGTAAGTTAATAAAGTCAGAGACAAGAGGTCAGGCCACCCTTTGTGATTGGCGGACATTTTCTGCATAATCTTCTTGATATTTTTATTAGCCGCTTCAACAGCACCATTCATCTTTGGACGGTAGATGACGGAACTAAGGTGTTTGATGTGGAATTTACTGCATAACTCCTCCGTCATCTTGTTGTTGAGGTTCTTAGCATTGTCTGATACAATAACCTCTGGTTGTCCATATCGACAGACGACATTGTTTCTGATGAAAGCAATGATGACTTCTTTGGTATCCATGGGGAAGGAGGCTGCTTCTACCCACTTGGTGAAGTAGTTGATCATGGTGAATATGAATCGATGTCCATTACTGGCTTTGGGCTCGATGGGCCCGATCACGTCCATCCCCCATGTGATGCCCCCAAAATAGGTATACATCACCCCTCTTGAGTCGCCAGAAAATACACTACTGACAACTTCATTTATACAACTGTCATGCAAAATACGATGACATATATACTGTGAGTTTCAATACAAATATATATACCAACTTTGACTCATGTCACAATTGCACCTTACATAAAGGTGCAGTCAATAACTATTTCAGAAATTAAAATCTTTGGGAAGTTCTCAAGGAAACCTTCGTACATGGGAGGCCATGCGTCTAGGTTATGATAGATATCATATGTCCACAGAATTATCCTTTGTTGACCCAATAGACCCCAAAGAAAAACGAGAAGATTACTATCATGTTCCTTCCAATGGTGAGTCTTCTCTTGATATATAACTATCTCCACTGTCTACAATTGAAAATTATATTTTAATCAAACTCCAAGATTATATAGGTAGTGCTCGTAAATATACTCAGCAAGTGGATGTGCACAACCCTGTCTTATGATAACATGAGGTTTTATGTCATTATACATCTTGTATGATAGTGGCAAAACACCCTTCCAAAGTTGGGTTCACCTCATCCTATTCGGTTCACCAAAATTAAATATCAAATGACGTATACAATACGACACACTTATCTAAAGTTCTCAATAAAATTATTTTCATACTATTTAGGGAGAACATCAACAGCTATAGATCACTGTTCTATTCCCCTGTTATCCCTGCTCGACCCAGCTACACTCTTATTACCTGAAAGAAATTGTGAAGCAAAAGGGTGAGCACAAATAGCTAGTAAAAAATATCATGACTAAAGAAAATTTACATCATCAATAGCCTTCATCAGTAATAAATCAGAGATTTAGAACATATGGTAGATGATAAAACTTTTTAACCATAGTTGCAGCAGAACGAGCAATCCATTAGAAGAGTCAAATAGACCATCTGGTCTATTATCTTCTCTATGTTAAAAGTCCACCAATAATGTTTTATCCCTGTAACATCAATAAAAAATTCACGTCCACAATCATATGAATAACTCGTAATCATAATTGTGATTCTAAATTCCTCTTTGCACCCAGGACGAAGATAATTTTCATCACCTATCTTCACCTGAAACATCAAAAATCATGGTTATACCAAATCACAATTCCTGCTCATAAACATACTAATAATTTCATCTTTTCACTACAGCTAAAGATATTCATTAAAAATTCATCTTTGCACTACAGGTCAAAGACATACAACTGTATTTTAGAAGAGTCAAGTAGAGCATGATATCTACTATCTTCTACGAATTTAAAAGTTTATTATCAATATTTTTTTGCTGAGACTCAACTTAATAAATAATCCACATCATCGAATCACCCCTCGCTTTTACTGACCAAAGATATTCGTTAATATCACATCCATGAATTATCCATGCACTACGGGACAAAGATAATCGTGTTTTTATCAACGGTCATGATCATGCCATAAAACAATTTATCTTTGCACCCTTGGCCGAAGAGAATCCATGGCCATAATCATACCAAAAACTGTCCATCAATGCACTACGGGCCAATGAGGACTTTTACCACATCATTTGTAACATTACGGTCATGATTATACCGAATAATCCCTTGTCATAATCATACCAAGTCCATCTATGCACTACATGCCACAGATGACTTTCATCATAATATAAGCATGAGGATAATGACAATGATATAAAGAATCAATCAAATGAGATAAAGGATAAATATTAAATATTTATAATACAATTTATCCAGCGTTCAATAATAACCAAATGTTATCAATCACTTAATAATCTCATAATCTAATATCATTAATATTATAACAATATTTTAATCATTTCTTAAACTTATAAATAATTTATTTTAATTGTTTACACTTTACTAATTAATGCATTTAATCATCCTAAAATGCCAAACTCATAAGATTTCATCATCAATAACCAAAATTCTCATCACAAATCTGCATATACCTTATATAGGATTTCCAAGCCATAAAATTCTATTTTCTAATTTTGTTACTTCACATAACATATTTAATTCATTTACTCATAACTAGTTCATTTTCATGAAAAATACCAAATCAGTCCCAAAAATATTTCTTTTCTGGGATTTAGCAGAATATAGTCTCATATTAAACATATATTTTTCTCGGAATTTTAAAAATTCATTTACTATTTTTCATATGGCCAAAACTGTCGAATATTTAGACATTTTTTGTAAACTGTACTTTTGTCCAAAAATTTCAAAATTTACACGGTATACTTCTGTTATATATATGTACTCCCAATAAAAATTTCACCAATTTTGGAGTTAACCACAAGGAGTTATAAGGGTTTACTTTTAAAATAGTCTTTTCTCATAAAATTCATAACTCTTAATCTATACATCCAAAAATTGTCCTTTTGGACACAATATACAAAACTCATCAAATTATCATTTCAAATTTTTCCATAATTTTTGAGGGTCAGAAAAATTACGAAACTGCAAATGGATTTTCGCCCGCTATGCGATAATCCACGTAGACGGATCATTTTAACAGAATAATAAACAATAGAATAACAGAAGGATTCACTATGCATGCGATAGACCGCACAGACAAGTTATTCCCAACAGAATAATAAAAGATGGAACCAGGTCATGCGTAATCCGCATAGACAGGATGTTCCAACAAAATAATAAAGAATGAAACTAGGTCATGCGTAATCCGCACAAACAGGATGTTCCAACAGAATAATAAAGAATGGAGTAACAACAGAATTCACCAGGCATGCGATAGACCGTATAGACAGGTTATTCCAACAGAATAATAAATAATTGAATAACAGAGACTTTCACCATGTATGCGGTACTTCGCATAGACAGGTTATTCAAACATAATAATAAAGAATGGAATAACAACCCTTATGAGTATTGAAAGAAAATAACTCTCTTCATGAATACGAAAGAATAATACCCCTTACTATAATAATAATATCCCTTACTATAAAAAGAAGAGTATTCTGACTGGTAAGGCAAGGATATACTTGAAGAAAACTTGCACTACGCTCAAAGCTTTCTTAAACTCTAAAGAAATACGCTCAAGATTATAGAAGAAGAATTCTCTAAACTTATGTGTGTTTTCAATTCTAACTAAGTATCCTATTTATAGGAAAATAGAAAGGATACTATGCAATAAAATATAATATATTCTATTTATAAAATATATATATATATATATATTATTTAAGATCTAATAAAATAAATAACTTTATAAAAGTATTATATTTTATATAAAAAGATTTTACTATGCAAACACTATGCATAATAAAATATAATATATTCTATTTATAGTCTAATAAAATAAATAACTTTATAAAAGTATTACATTTTATATAAAAAGATTTTACTATCTGAAACACTATGCAGTAATTATGATAATAAAATATATTATATTCTATTTATAATCAAATAAAACAAAACTTTATAAAAAGTATTCTGTTTTATATAAAAAGTTTTCTGTTTTATTACATTTATAATAATAATAAAACAAAATTCATCATCATTATTATAATTTACACTATTAATCGATCAGGTCGTTCCCAAGAAAGAGGGGGATTTCCAATAAGAATTTTTCCTTATTGGCGCGCAATTAGGTGACCAAACCTCTCCTTGATAGAACTTCTAGACATCGTTAATATTGCAAATAATAATATTAACAACTTTGTTATCTCAATTATTGATTTAATAATAAATAAAATATCGACAATAATTTAATCAAATAACGTGAGATACTATGCAACAATTACTGTAGCAATAATTGAACAAAACTGAGTGACTTCTCACGTAAGCATCAATAATAAATACCGTAAGTGTGCTACTATTGCAACCACGCCGTATCAGTATTCTTTACTTTACTACCGGAGTAGTTCAACAGCTTTTAACGGTAAAAAAACTTTCGCCGTTATTTTCATAAAAATATTTTTGTCGTTTTCTCGATCCGATAATAATTACATTAAGGGGTCCACCAATGATTGTGCCGTCGTACGAATATTCCCTGACCAAACGAATATTTTATAACAACTTGCATACTTTGAAAAATTTTCACATATCACCCTTAACTTTAACCCTTTCTCAATTTAACCATTTACTAAATAAAATAATAATTATAAAAAAAATTTAATACTTTCATTTCATAATTTCGTGATCTCACACCCCACATTGAGAAGGGCCAGGGCGAACTCATAGTGTGGAGTTCCCTTAGAGGGGCGTGGATGGCATTCCCATGAATTTGGCATTAATAGCATCTCTTGACATGATCATCACAGTCAACTTTGAGCGTAAGCCAATAACGCCCTATTCTGAGAATTTTCTTGACAAGTAAGGGGTCGTTCATGTGTGGGCCACATACTCCACCATGGATCTCATCCATGAACCTCTAAGCTTGGTCTTTATCCAGACATCTGAGGAGACCTAATCCTGCATCTCTTTTGTAGAGTGCATCTCCGCTCAGGTAGAATTTTATAGCAAGTCGATGGATCTGCCTCTTCTCAGTTAGGCTCTCCTCAGCGGGTGTAGATCCATCTCGCAGATACTCTTTGATATACTGATACCAAGGGTTATGGATGGGAGGTAGCTCATCCAATACTTCTCCAACATAGTTCCCATAAACTGGGGCCTTTTGCATAGCAAATGTGATTCTTGGCATGTTTTCCTTGTCAGGTATGTGAACCAAGGAGGCCAACATTGCTAATGCATCCGCAAAATCATTCCTATTACGAGGAATGTGTAGAAAGGAGATTTCTTCGAACTCCAAAGCCATCTGTAAAACTTGCCGATGGTAAGGCAGCAAATGTAATTCTTTGGTTTGATAGATTCTCGTGGATTATTTGATCACCAATTCGGAATCCCCAAAGACAGTTAACCGCCTGATACCCATTGAACGAGTAAGTTTTAGCCCCATGATCTGACCTTCATACTCATTTGTGTTGTTGGTCTTTGACAAATCGTAATTTGATGACGACGGGATCTCGCTCCCCATACTGGACATTAAAACTGCTCTGGCTCCAGAGCCTTCTACATTAACAGCTCCATCAAAATATATTTTCCATGTGTGGCATGCATCGTCTTCGATGGTGTTCTTTGAATCATTACCCTTCATCGAGGAAATATTTTTAAGGGTTTGTAGTCCCCAGAGGGTGCGACGACTAGTTGATCCGTAATTCCTTGACCCTTGATGGACTTTTTGCGTCCACGTGAGCGATGTCAAATTCTTTGTAGGATCAACTGTCATCTGGACAGTCGATAATTTAGTATGGGCTTACTGAACACATACTTGAGAGGATCCACGCGGGATATAAGATGTGTTGTGTGACCATAGAGATAATGCTGTAATCTCATGGAAGCCCATGCCAAAGCATAACAAGTCATCTCAATCAGAGTGTACTTGTGTTCACTGGTGCTGAATCTTTTATTGAGGTAATAGATAGCTCGTTCTTGGCATCTATCGTCTTTTTGCCCCAGCATGCAGCCCATGGCATTGTCATTAATGGACAGGTACATAAATAGGGGAACATCATCCCTGGGAGGTACCAAAACAGGAGCATTAACCAACAGTTCTTTAATAGCAAGGAAGGCTTTCTGGCACTCATCATTCCATTTCATGGAGGAGTTCTTCCTTAACAACTTGAAGATGGGCTCACAGGTTGCTGTGAGTTGAGAGATAAATCTACTAATGAAGTTGATTCTTCCCAAAAATCCTTGTATTTCCTTCTCTGTCTGAGGAATGGGCATTTCCTTGATGGCCTAGATTTTGGTAGGATTCAGTTCAATCCCTTTATGGCTGACTAGGAAACCTAGCAACTTACCTGATTTGACACCAAATGCGCACTTGGCTGGATTCAATTTCAAGTTGTACTTACGCAACCTGTTGAATAGCTTCCTGAGATGGTTTAAATTGTCTTCCTCCTTTCGGGATTTGACAATGATGTCATCCACGTAGATATTTATCTCTTTATGCATTAAATCATGGAAAAGAGCCATCATAGCTCGCTGGTAGGTTGCCTCGGCATTGATGAGACCGAATGACAACCGTCTGTAGCAAAAGGTTCCCCAAGGCGTTATGAAAGCAATTTTCTCACGATCTTCCTCAGCGACCATAATCTGATGGTACCCCGCAAAGCAATCCGCAAAGGAGTATATGCCATATTGAGCAGTATTGTCAATGAGGATGCGGATAAAGGGCACGGGAAAGCTATCTTTAAGGCAAGCTTTGTTCAAATCCCGGTAATCCACACAAACTCGCACCTTTCCTCCAGGTTTAGGCATGGGAACAATGTTTGATATCCACTCTGGATATGTAGACACCATGATAATGCCAGCTTGAAATTGTTTCACAATTTCTTCTTTGACTTTTAAACTCCACTCAGGTTTCAATCGCCTGAGTTTCTGCCTAACTGGCTTGAATCCTTCTTTAATAGGAAGGCAGTGAAGAACAATGTCAGTGGACAAACCCACCATATCTTCATGAGACCATGCAAACACATCCTGGAATTGGGTTAATAGCATAACCATGTCATTCCGTTGGTTTGGGGTAAGGTCTAAACCAATCTGGATTAGCTTAGGGTTTTCTAAGGTTCCAAGATTGAAAAAAGTGGTTTAGTCAAGGTTGGGTTTAGGCTTATCTGTGACCCATTCCTTAATCTCCTGAGGTGTCTCAATGTCCTCTTATATGTCCATCAAGTCTGAGTCCAACTTTGCATAAAAGTTACAGCCCTTGTGGAGAGAAGGCATATCACTAGAAAGTACAGGCACATCTATATTCAGAGTTCTAAAATCAAAAGATGCTTTCACTTAATATATGAAACTATTTAATCATACAAAGTGTTAGCATGTACTGATAAAATAACTGTTAATACTGTATAGAAAAGTAAGCAATTAAAGTTATCTAAAGGGCAGAGGGATTTTCTACCCGTTTTACCCTCGTCGACCAATGCATGGAGTGCTGCTCCAATTGTCAAAGGCAAAGTCCTGATGGAGTGCAGTGATAGAGGGGTCGTCATTCTCCTCCTTCTCCCGAATGATAACCATGATATCTGGGCAATCACCGTCTAGGGTATATCGGTTTGTATGTTCATCATGAACAATGATGCGTATGCCGGGCATCATCAAAGCGATGTCATATTTGCGTTTTCGTTCCCTTTCTTCCACTTCGGGATCAGGAATCAGCACCTCTTTTGCTCTGAATGGTATTGGTTTGGGAAACAGCATAGTCAAAACATGTGCTGGCACCTTATGTAACGATCCGAAATTTCAAATTATAATTTAAATATTTATTGAGTTATATAAATATTATTTGAGGTATTTATTGTTAAATAAATATTTTATTGATGTGATGGTTGTTAGTAAATATTTATGAATCTAAATTTGTTAGATTATATTCTAAATTAAATTAATTTATAATTTAGAGAATTGTAGTATAACATGAGATGTTATATTGTTGTTGTGTTTATTTAATAATTTAGATGGTATGTTAAATTATTAAATGAGGTTATAATAAAAATTATAATTTGGTGATATTTGCTAAAAAAGGCTATATTTAATTAAAATATAGTATGTGATTAATTTAATTGATTAATATTGGATATGAAGATCCAAATAAATAATAGGTGATTATAATTTATAAACTAAAGTGTTTATGTAAATAAATTAAGAAGGATTTAATTTAGTTTTGCCAAACAAGGCTTAATATATTAATTCTTTAAAATTTAAAGGGTTTTTGCCAAACAAGCCTTATGGCTTTTGAATTTCTAATTTATAAATTTAAATAAAATAAATAAATTAAATTAAAATAATAAATATAATATATTTATATTATATACGTTTATGTGGTAACCGTTATTATAATTAAGTTGGCGTATTAAGACTATCAGTTTTTCATTTTGGTTATTGCGCATACTGGCTATCAAAGCTTCATTCTAGTTTTTCTAGTATAGAGGTAATAGAGAGAATTGAGAGTTAAGAGAAATTGAGAGAAAGCTTAGGATTTTCAAGCAATTCCAGTGGGTTAGCAAGAGTTACCACGCTAATTAAAGGTATGTTCATAACTGTGATAATGTATATATGTATATGTATTTCACGACAAGAATTTTCTTATGTTCTGTAAAATCAATTGTTGAATTATGGACATATATAGTGGATAATTGTGGTTATACATGTTTGTAATGCTGAAGTAATGTTCAAACAAGGAAATTGTATGCTAAATTATTCGACAGTAGGAAAAATATAATGTCAGTGTTTATGTTCTTCATGTGGTTTGAGTAAGTATTAATTTTATTGGCTAATTTATATGTGAAATTATAAATTAAAGCTTGTATATGTTAGTTTATTGAGACATGGACATAACGTAATTTGAATGAGATGATTTGGTCAAATAATGAATTCACAGTGATGATTTTTGGGATGAATATCAAAAATTGGAGTTTTATATGAAAAACATGAAAATTGAGAAATTAAAATAGTTTTAGTTACTGTTAAATTGTGCTAAGTGGTTGAATAGGTTAGCAATCATGTCTATGATAGTTGTATATTTATTTTACGTGTTAATATCACTGTTTGATGGGTGAAATTCGTGTTAGTTGGCTTAAGAAAAGTGTCGAAGCTCTGTTATACAAAACTGAGTTATATAAGTCCTTGAGCGCAGTGTAATGACCATTAAGCGTGCGTGCACGCAATTGTCATGTGGCACCCCATATAAAACTCACATGCAAGCGTATGAAAGTGTCCATTTTCGAACAATCAAGTCATTTTATTCTGCAGACTTTGGTTGTTCGTTGTAGCTTAGCTTAAGGTTATGGAATGTGAGAATCATTTAACAACAAGGTTAAATAGAGTCATGTTATGTGGATTATGAATTAAAAATTTTAAAAATGATTAGTAAATCGAGAACGCGTTATGTGATGAACGTTAGACAAGTGTTGCAAAGTAAAACACTTAGAATTTCTGAAATGTAAGTGGTAATGAAAGACTTATGTGTAAATGATAAGTTTAGCTAGAAATGAACATGTTATGATATGTTAGCATATCTAATAGGTATGGTGGTTCTAAAATTATGTGTAGGTGATCGTGAGTTTAATTTTATAGCTTACGCTCAAGGCAAGTTTTCTAACTCTATATTTACATTGAGCAAGTTTCTAAACCCTATCTTTTTACATTGAGAAAGTTTTCTAACTCTACACTTTCGTTGAGTTAGTTCTATTATTGCATGGTGTAACTTTATTCTTTTGATGGAGCAAGCTTATTGTCTTAACTGTTATTGAATAAGTCAATTGTTTCTAAGATTCATTCGAGTAAACTTTGACTCTAATGTTATTTGAAACTCTCATTCTAACTTGTTTATAGTTAAGCAAGTTTCTTAAATTCTATTATTGTATAATGAACGCAGTTTTTGAGTTCTCGTTTCTATTATTGAACTGTTTTAACCCTTGCATGAATTTAATACCTTGTTGGGAAAGTTTTTAGTTTCCATCTTGTTAATGGTTATGGTACAATCTGTAATTTCATTTCTATTGTTATAAGACTTTAACCTTACCTTATTTATTGTTCAAGCAAAGGTTTACTATTTTCTTCATTTTGTTAAATACTTATGCTCTATAGTTATTTCAAGCATGAGTTTAACATGTATAGTCAGTTCATTTATGATTCTCAATTGTTTTATGTTATGTTGTTGTTAAACATCTGTTATGATTCTCAAACACTATTAATTCAACTAGTCCTCTAGTTGATGTTCGTTGAACTTCAAATTACCCTTGAAAGCTTATCCAAACCAAACTTTCTTTGGTGCAGACTTGTACTCTAAATACTGAGATGAACAACCCTATTCTTATTAGGGGATAACTTACGCGTAGCGTTAAAATGTTTGTGCATAATACATTGTACGAAGGGCCGATCCCCCTAAGTACGAGGAGTCCTTATAGGACTGTTAAAGTTGGAGTTGAAAGATTACTCACAACTGTGGACATAGTTCATGGTCTTATGACCCTCAGTTATGTATATTCCATATTTTGGATTCCAGTTCCTGATTATTATTGTTAGAGTACTATTCAGTTTTGATGAGCCTATTCGTTGGCAGTTATTATTGTTATTCTTATGTTGATCCATTATTATATTCAGTGAGCAATTGTTTTGCTCACTTTTGCATATTTATATACTCATTGCAACCAAAGTGGAGAAGGTAGATGAACCTTCAACTAGCAAAGAAAAGGGAAAATTGTACAAGTGAAGCTGATTTGTACTTTTATTTATTATGATGATCTCAGACTTTTTAATAATGATGTGATGTAATAAATTTTATTTCCGCACTTGAATGATGTTTAAAGGTTAGATAACCTAGGATTAATTTTTAATGTAACCCTATTTAAGGGAAGGATTTATGATTTAAATGTTATTTATATGGGTAAATAGTATGAATATTTCGATAGTGAGCACCAAATCTTGTGGGAATGAAGTACCTAGATTTGGGGGTGTCACACCTTAACTGGAGACTGTATCAGCTCATGAGGTGCAGATTGAAAACATCGTCGTGTGGCAGAAATTTAAGGAACCGGCCTGTGTTTATGCGGATTCCTATGACTGGAACTGGCAGAAAAACCTAGTTCGGTTGTCCCAGTTTGACTGGACACTTGAATAGGGTGCTTAATACCCTGCTGATTTTTACCAAGCCCTTGTCCAGGCTGATGACCCAATGACATTATTTCTTGATGGCAAACATAACCTCGGCATAAATCTTGGAGTGCGGAAGTGGTGCTCCAATAGGTCGATATTAAATGTTACTCACTTCCAAGGTATGAAAACTGGCCGGCTCAACTTCAGAGTTGAAATTGATGATTGGCAGATCTCCTTGTTCAGGATAATCCGGCTCAGCATTGACAGTGACTAGACTGTTGTTGACAACGTATTTGAGTTGTTGATGTAATGTGGAGGGAACGGCTCCAGCCATATGTATCCATGGACTCCCTAATAGCAGGTTGTATCCTGAATCTATTTTGAGGACGTGGAAGGATACATTGAATGTATTTTGACCAATCTCAATTGGCAGCTCAATCTTTCCGATGGAATTTCACCGGGATCCATCGAAAGCTTTGATCACCGTATGACTGCTTTGGATCCGCTTGAGATTGACATTCATCTTCACCAAGGTGGCATAAGGACAGATATTCAGAGATGAACCTCCATCTATCAATACTCCAGCTAACATATACCCGGAGGATAACACTGCAATGTGCAGTGGCTTGCAATGATCGATCCCTTCGGGAGGTATATCGTAATCAGTGAAGGATATCACATTGTTATTGAAAATGTGATCAACCATATGTTGAAATTTTTCCACATCCACTGATTTCGGTAAGTAGGCTTCTTCCAAAACCATGAGTAAAATCTTAGGTGATCTTCTAAGAAAACCAAGTCCAGTATTGATATCTGATGTGGAGCTTCTCTTAAGAGGAAAACCACCTTGGCTTCATCATGGCCCATAGTGCAGAGAAATTTTTCAATCTTCTCCATGGGAATCTTCCCCTTTGCTTTGAGGGTAGGCTTGATAACCCTTTAAGGAAGATACAGTGGATTATCCTTCGATACTGTAACAGTAGTATGAGACGTGGATCCTTTAGCTTCTCCATAATTCCATGGAACTTTGTGTAAGCTGACAATAGGATATTGTGGTCTGAAAGGTAAAGAATTTGGCTCGGGTGCGGCCACTTTCAAAGGATTGTCAGCTCCTTTGAGTTGAATTATTTGTATGGGAAATGCTTTAACAGTTTCATAATCCTCGTCGAATATAACTGCTACTAATCCCTTCCATTTGGTAGGACATGTACTCCCACCCTCAAGTTACACAGTGTCATTGTCTACCATTTGTAGGACACCGCTATCAATAAGATTTTGAATGAGGTGGCGGAGTGCCCAGCATTCGTCTGTGCTGTGACCGCGAGAATAGGAATGATATTGACACACTCTATCGGAGTTAAACCTTCCTGCATGGGTATTGATTGGAGGCAGAAGGGAGGTAATTCTTCCTTCATTGATCAACATTTGAAATATCTCCTCCATAGATTGGTCCAGATAGGTGAACTCCCTCTGATTGGCAAAATTCCGACGGGCTTTAGCATTTGCTCGTTTTACAACCTTATCATCCATAGCTTTGCTTTCTGAAGGTGACGGTTGTAAGACCCCAAATAATTAATAAATGAAATTTAATTTCCTCTAATTATTATTTTGAAATAGTAAGGGTTGATTTGATTAATGTGGATAGTTATGGGTAAAATATGCAAGTATTTCAAAATAAGCAAATGGTTATAAATATTCATTATTGTGGGGAATATTAAATGCAATGCCAGTAGCGACCATGTGTGGGCCCCATAACGAAAAACCGATTGGAGGAAGAAATGACAAATATAAGTTGTTTAAAAATAACGGCGTAGTTATTACTGTGTACCTTTGTTGGAATACCCGGTGGTTAAAACACGATGTCTGGCGTTGTTGTTGCACAATGGCTACACTATTGCACCAATTATTGACTCTTACGTGAAGGCACTACTCAATAATGGTTACGATAATTCTTTGCTCGATATTTTATTGATTTAATAATTGTTGCGTTAATATTTTATATTCTTTGTTGTTTCAATAATTATCATTACACGTATTTTTCATTATCGAAGCAATAATTCATATTATCTGAATAATATTATTAGCTAACATTATTGGCAATGTCTAGAAAGTTACATCTAAGGAGAGGTTTGGTCACCTAATTACGCTTAGTAAGTAAGTAAGAGAAATTCTTTTGGAAAGCCCCTCTTTCACGAGGAGCTGCACTGGTTGTCAATATTGTGATTACTGTAATATTATTTGTGAATAATTAATTATTGATTAATATGATGAGGAAAATATTGATTTTATGTGGATATAGATGGAGAAAATTTTTAATGTGACAATTGTTGAAAATTAAAATTTTATCTTTTTCGATAAAATAATTCATTTAAATATATTATTATATTTTAATAATATAATAATGGTGATATTTTTACAATGAATATGTGATATATGAGTATACGAGGAGAAAGAGTATTTTTGTTGCAATAAATGTTTAAAACATGTTAAACATGTTGGTGGACCCCATTTCTTGACTGAAATTTGATTATAGCCTGTAAAATCGTCCGTTTATGGATTTCGGTCAATTTCTGTTTGGAATTTGGAAAAATTTTCTTCTGTAAAGTTGTAGAGAATTGAATTTTCTATAAAAACACGCGTGATTCGAATTTTCTGATAAAAGGGCTATTTATTATGAATTATTGAAGTTCCGAAGCTCCGAAATAATTGATTTTTGGAAGTTTAAAATATTTTTAATATGAAAAACATTTTTGGTGATTTGAGTGTGGGTCTTGCATGTGTTTTAATGGCTGAATTCAGTTGGTATGCGTAGGAAGTTGTAGAAATAATAATAATATTATTAAATTAAATTTTCTACTTTGGTATTCTAAGCATTTTCCTATAAATAGGGTGCTTAGGTTAGAATTGAAAATTACACCAGAAACTGAAGTTTTCTCTCTCTATATTATCGAGGGTATTCTTGTGAGTATTTTGAGTATACTTTGAGTATTGTTATACTGATTGCAAGTTCAAGTCATAGTCGATATCCCAAGCGTTTCAACTAAATCTTGTCTTTCGAGGTAAGGGATATTATTTTTTACGTAATGATATTATTTCTTCAATATCATTATCTTTGAAATATTGATCTGAAGTTTTATCAAATTTGAAACTTTTAGTGTCCGAGTTTCTTATTCACGTACTGGCGACTATTCACGATATCTGACACTATTCACGAATCGGCATTATTTATCGAAAAATGAAAATTTTCCTTTTAAGTCTAAAATATCTATTGTGGATACTAGCTTTGATTGTATCCATGTTTTGATCATTCTTGAATTTTACACCACTATGATTATTTTTGAGGTATTTTTGGGCGTGGATAAAACAAAGTACGAATCCTTAATCCTTAATCCTTGTCATTTTGATTCCTTTGGATTTGTTTCTTTAAAAAATATTTTCATCATCCTCGGTCTTAAATGATGATATTATGGAATATCTTTGGCTGTGAGTGCAAAGATGAATGATTTTTGATGAATATCTTTGGCCCGTGAGTAGTGCAAAGATGAGCAGTGTTTAGATAAACATGGCTAATGATGAATATCTTTGGCACATTGTGTAAAGATGAATATTTGATTCGGATATATATTGATTGATGTTACAGGGATAAAAGATAGATTTACGAATTTTAAAATTCATACATAGAAGATAGTAGTTTGCATTCTCTACTTAACTCTTCTAATGAATTATTATTTCCTCTGCGAATATTGATTTAAAACTTGTTGTCTATTGTATTCTATTAGATTTTTCCCTGTTGAAGACTAACGATAATTTTGTTGTATATTATCTTAGTCATAATATTCTTCTTTGGCTAGTTGAGCTCACCCTTTTCTTTTTGTTCCATTTTTTTCTCGGGGAGGCGAGAATGTAGCGAGTACTAGTCGGGGTATGGAATGATGGTTATAGAGAGAGTTGTTTAGTAGTCCTCACCATTTTGTAAAATAATGTATCAATAAATGTGATGAGGATTTATTTGGGTATAGATATTGTCTAGAAGATAATATTTGTATTCAAACTCACGGTTTACTATTGTAATAATAAAGTTGTAGTTGTTTTTGTGCAGGTGTGTATTGACAACTCGGAATGGGTGATGTATACCTATTTTGGGGGCGTCACAGGTTGGTATCGAGCTTAGGGATATGATCTCCATGAGATCGGGGAATAGAACTAGGAGGAGAGATGAGTAAATCCTTCGCTAGTGTGTCCTACCTAAGCTTATTTGTTAGTTGGTCAAGATATAGGGATATTATGTGATATATTGATTTCCTTAATTAACCCTTGTTTTATGACAGTATTTGAGAATGTCGTCTGAGAATATTAACCGTGGAAATGAGACCGTGGAGACGCTTTGTACTCACCAACGAGGAGAGCGTGCAACAAGTGGCAATTTTCCTCCTGTGAACAACACCACCGGCGAGATGATGAGCGAGGGATGTTTAGAAGCTTTTTGCGTTCATGCAAAATCGGAGACGAGGAGACTCGTGTTCAAAATCTGAGGAGGAAATGATAGCAATTCACGGGTTGTCACAAATGCCCAGCGAGTTCAAAGAGTTGGGACCACTGAGAATTTAAGGGAAAGCGAGATCCGATCATGGCGGAAACATGGGTCAAGCAAATTACCAAGATATTCGATGTCTTGGGATGCACGGAGGAACAGAAGGTTCCATTCGCCACCTTTATGTTCCGTGGCGAAGCAGACTACTAGTGGGAGTCTATGAAGCGTACCCATCCAAATTACTTTCAAGATGTCTTGGGAGACATTTCGTAAACTATTTAATGACAAATACTTTCACGAAAGTGTTCATCATATGAAGGAAGTGGAGTTCATCGATTAGAGCAAAACAACATGGCGGTGTCTCTCAATGACGAGGCAAAGTTTGCGGTGTTATCGTGTTTGCACCTCATTTGGTGGAGAATGAGGAACGTATGACGCGGATGTTTCTTAGAGGTTTGAAACCCGGCATACGTCAGTATCTCATTTCTCATAAATTTTCTCTTTATTCAGATGTTGTAAACAAGGCTCAATTATTAGAGCGAGATAACGAGTACGGTCAACTGAGGGACCACAACCAGGATCATCTGGGAGATGGCAGACAACAAAACAACGATAACCAGCGGAGAAAGAAAAAGACGGACAAAAATGGTAACCACTCTGGTGGTAATCATGGCCATGAAAATAGAAGAAGCGAGTCAGGAGGAGATTTTAAAAAGAGGAGATTTAACAATGACCATATGAAGACGCAGCGGTCTTAAAAGAAAGCGGGTTCTAAGGGAGGAGAAGCGACCACCCATCATATGCTACAAATCACGGAAAGGAGGGACATATCGGTCCAAACCCCTACAACAGATTCAAGGTATGCTATAATTGTGGAAATGAAGGACATATCGCTCGGGATTATACAGAGTAGCGAAACCTAGTTCATTGGGACGGTGACTCAAAAGATTGTCCCAGAAAAGTCAAAGTCAACGGTTCCTGGAAGAGCGTTTGTTGTGACTGGTCAAAATGCGAGGAACCCAAACGAGGTGATCACGGGTAAGCTAATCATAAATTCTTGTGAAGTTTATACTTTACTAGATACCGGTGCTACCCATTCATTTATCTCTCCTACTTGTGCTCAACGTTTAAATTTGACTCCGAAAAAATTAGACTTTGACCTATCTGTGAAAACTCCGTTAGGAGAAACTTTCATCACATCCACTGTTTATAAATCTTGTTTGATTCAAGTTGGCACCATCACCTTACCTGTTGACCTTATCTCTTTAAAGATACTTGATTTTGATGTGATTTTAGGGATTGATTGGTTAACTACTCATCATGCCAAAATTGATTATTTTAAATAAGGTTGTTAGCTTTCATATTCCTAAACAACTTTGTTATGCAATTCAAGCAACTAAACCATTAAAATCAATCACTGTCATACCTAATCATAAAGCTATTCGTTTATTGAAAAATGGATGTCAAGCTTTCTTAGCCCATGTTATGGATTTGAATAAAGACACGTCAAATTTGAATAATATTCCTGTTGTTATTGAATTTCCTGACGTATTTCCTGAAGAACTTCCCGGTCTACCCCCAGAACGTGAAGTTGAATTCTTTATTGATCTTGAACCTGGTACAAAGTCCATTTCTAAATCCCCACATCGAATAGCTCCTATTGAACTTCAGGAGTTAAAGGTCCAACTACAGGAGTTGTTGGACATCGGTTTCATTCGTCCTAGTACATCTCCTTGGGGTGCTCCTGTTTTATTCGTAAAAATGAAAGATGGGAGTATGCGACTTTGTATTGACTATCGAGAATTGAACCATGTCACCATCAAGAATAGGTATCCTCTACCTCGTATTGATGACCTGTTTGACCAATTGCAAGGAGCACAATTCTTTTCAAAAATCGATCTTAGATTACGGATATCATCAATTTGAAGATTAGAATCGAGGATATTCAAAAGGCGCCTTTAGAACTCGATGCGGGCATTATGAATTCCTAGTCATGTCTTTTGGATTGACTAATGCTCCTGCGGCTTTTCATGGATATGATGAACCGAGTATTCAAGGAATATTTGGATCGATTCGTTGTTGTCTTTATTGATGACATCCTCATATATTCCAAAAGCCGTGAAGATCATGAGCACCATTTGAAGTTTGGTACTCCAAAGGCTTCGTGAAAACAAGCTTTATGCCAAGTTAAAGAAATGCGAGTTACTTGAGGAAGTAGCATTCCTTGGGCACGTGGTGTCGAAACATGGAGTATCTATTGATCCGTGAAGATTGAAGCAATACAAAGTTGGAACAACCAAAAGTCGGTGGCCAAAGTCTGTGATTTTACGGGCTTAATTGGTTATTATCGGAGATTCGTGGAAGGATTTTCTCGAATCGCTACTCCATTAACTTAGCTGACTCGGAAAGATATAAAATTCGTATGGAGCGAGGAATGCGAGAAGAGTTTCCAAGAGCTTAAGAGGAGACTTATTTAAGGCACTGTTCTAACAATACCATCCGATACGGATGGATTTGTTATCTCTGACAATGCTTGAGCAAAAGGTTAGGATGTGTTCTCATGCAACGTGGGAAAGTCATAGCCTATGCCTCGCGACAACAAAAGAATATGAGAGGAATTATCCTACTCATGATCTAGAGTTAGCGGCCCGATTGTTTTCATGCTAAAAGATATGGAGGCACTATCTATATAGGGAGAAAGTGGAGATATATTATCTGCACCATAAAAGCCTCAAATATTTCTTCACGCAAAAGGAACTCAACATGCGGCAGCGACGTTGGCTTGAGTTGTTGAAAGATTACGACCACACTATTCAATACCATCCTGGAAAAGCGAGCGTGGTAGCTAACGCGTTGAGTAGAAGATCATATCAGAGGAGCGAGTGCGATGATGTCAAGTATCTGATAGAGAGCCAACTTTAATAGAAAAAGTTAAGGTTGCTAAAACCACCGAGGCCGAGTGATGCGTATGAAGAAGAAAGTACAAGAAGGTGCTATTACGGAAGTGAGAATCGATGATGAAGGAATACTTCGAGTCCACTCCAGAATTTGTGTTCCTAACGACTCTAAATTGAAGTACAAGATCATGATGGAGGCACACAATACACCATTTGCAATCCATCTCGAAGTACCAAAATGTATTGTGATCTTGACATACATTTTGGTGGAACAATATGAAGAGAGAGATTGCAAAGTTTATCTCGATGTGTTTAACTTGTCAACGTGTAAAGGCGAGCATCTAGTACCTAAGGGTCCGTTGCAACCACTTGAGATTCCGAAATGGAAGTGGAAACACATTACCATGGATTTTGTTCTGGGGTCTTCCTACGGTTTCTCAAGGCATCAATGCTATTTGGGTTATTGTTGATAGATTAACCAAGTTCCGCTCATTTCTTGCCGATACGGAGACTTATTCCCTGAGCGTCTTGCTAGTATATATGTAAATGAGATTGTGAGGTTCAATGGCATGCCAAGATCCATAGTTTGGATCGTGACCCAAGATTCACTTCAAGATTTTGGGTTAGCTTGCAAAAAGCTATGGGCGCAGTTTTACGATTGATTCGGCATACCATCCTCAAACGGATGGACAATCGGAGAGAGGACTATTCAAACTCTTGAAGATCTATTAAGACTCTGTGCCCTAGACTTCAAGGGCAGGATAAAGTATTTACCATTGGTGGAATTCTCCTACAACAACAGTTATCGAGCAAGTATAGGGTGGCTCCATTTGAAGCATTATATGGATGAAAGTGTCGCTCTCAATATGTTGGGATGAGGTGGGTGAAGCAACATTGTTGGGACCCGAGTTAAATGCGATGATGACTACCAAAAAGATCCAAATGATTCGACAAGCGTATACAAACCGGCACAAGATCGACAAAAGAGTTATGCGGATCTTCATCGAAAGGACGTGGAATTTAGTATAGGGGATCATGTATTGTTGCGAGTTGCTCCATGGAAGGGAGTTACAAGATTTGGGAAGAGAGGAAAGCTCAATCCACGATTTATTGGTTCATTTCAAATTCTTTACCGAGTAGGAAATGTAGCCTATAGACTCGCATTACCTCCAAGTATGTCTCATGTTCATAATGTGTTTCACATATCTGTACTTCGTAAATATATGAAAGACCCGAACCACGTTATTGAGTTAGAACCGGACGAGATAGCCGAAGACTTAACGTATGAGGAGGTACCTGTCAAGATCTTGGATAGGAAGGAGCATGTCCTACGCACGAAGGTCATACCACAAGTTAAAGTTTTGTGGAGGAACCATGTTATAGAGGAAATGACCTGGGAATTGGAAACGGAAATGAAAGCGAGGTATCCTCACCTTTTCGAAACACCAGGTACGTATGTCAATTTCGAGGACAAAATTTCATAAGAAGGGGAGGTTGTAAGACCCCAAATAATTAATAAATGAAATTTAATTTCCTCTAATTATTATTTTGAAATAGTAAGGGTTGATTTGATTAATGTAGATAGTTATGGGTAAAATACTCAAGTATTTCAAAATAAGCAAATGGTTATAAAATATTCATTATTGTCGGGGAATATTCGTTTGGTCGTGGAATATTAAATCTTTGTGAGGGAATATTAAATGCGACAAGGCCTTGACCATGTGTGGGCCCCATAACAGAAAGGGATTGGAGAAAGAAAACGACAAATATAAGTTGTTTAAAAAAAATGGCGTAGTTGATGCAGGTGTACCTTTGTTGGAATACCGGTGGTTAAAACACACGATGTCTGCGTTGTTGCCGATGATGAAGCACTACAGTATTGCACCAATTATTGACTCTTACGTAAGAAGGCACTACTCAATAATGGTTACTGATAATTCTTTATTCGATATTTTATTGATTTAATAATTGTTGCGTTGATATTTTATATTGTTGTTGTTTCATAATTATCATTACGGTATTTTCATTATTGAAGCAATAATTCATATTATCTGAATAATATTATTAGATAACATTATTGGCAATGTCTAGAAAGTTTTGTCTAAGGAGAGGTTTGGTCACCTAATTGCGCGCCAATGAAGGAGAAATTCTTATTGGAAAGCCCCTTCCTGAGAAGCTATGCAGTTTGTCAATATTGTGATTACGTAATATTATTTGTGAATAATTAATTATTAATTTATATGATGAGGAAAATATTGATTTTATGTGGATATAGATGGAGAAATTTTTTTAATGTGACAATTGTTGAAAATTAAAATTTTATCTTTTTCTGATAAAATAATTCATTTAAATATATTATTATATTTTTAATAATATAATAGTGGTGATATTTTTACAATGAATATGTGATATATGAGTATACAAGGAGAAAGAGTATTTTTGTTGCAATAAATGTTTAAAACATGTTAAACATGTTGGTGGACCCCATTTCTTGACTGAAATTTGATTATAGCCTGTAAAATCGTCCGTTTATGGATTTCGGTCAATTTCTGTTTGGAATTTGGAAAAATTTTCTTCTGCAAAGTTGTAGAGAATTGAATTTTCGATAAAATCTCGCATGATTCGAATTTTCTGATAAAAGGGCTATTTATTATGAATTATTGAAGTTCTGAAGCTCCGAATTAATTGATTTTTGGAAGTTTAAAATATTTTTAATATGAAAAACATTTTTGGTGATTTGAGTGTGGGTCTTGCATGTGTTTTAATGGCTGAATTCAATTGGTATGCGTAGGAAGTTGTAGAAATAATAATAATATTATTAAATTAAATTTTTTTACTTTGGTGTTACAAGCATTTTCCTATAAATAGGGTCTTAGGTTAGAATTGAAAATTACACGAAGCTGAAGTTTTCTCTCTATATTATCGAGGGTATTCTTATGAGTATTTTGAGTATACTTTGAGTATTGTTATACTGATTGCAAGTTCAAGTCATAGTCGATATCCAAAGCGTTTCAACTAAAATCTTGTCTTTCGAGGTAAGGGATATTATTTTTTTTAAGTAATGATATTATTTCTTCAATATCATTATCTTTGAAATATTGATCTGAAGTTTTATTAAATTTGAAACTTTTGGTGTCGGTTTTACTATTCACGTGTCTTGACCTTATTCACGTATACGACCTTATTCACGAATCCGGCATTATTTATCGAAAATGAAAATTTTCCTTTTAAATCTAAAATATCTATTATGGATACTAGCTTTGATTGTATCCATTTTTTGATCATTCTTGAATTTTACACCACTATGATTATTTTTGAGGTATTTTTGGGCGTGGATAAAACAAAATACGAATCCTTAATCCTTAATCCTTGTCATTTTGATTCAATTGGATTCGTTTCTTTAAAAATATTTTCATCATCCTCGGTCTTAAATGATGATATTATGGAATATCTTTGGCACATAGTGCAAAGATGAATGATTTCGATGAATATCTTTGGCACAGTAGTGCAAAAGATGAGCAGTGTTTAGATAAACATGACCAATCGATGAATAACTTTGGCTTTGTGGTGCAAAGATGAATATTTGATTCTAGATATATATTGATTGATGTTACGGGGATAAAAGATGAGCGATTTAACTTTAAAATTCATACATAGAAGATAGTAGTTTGCATTATCTACTTAACTCTTCTAATGAATTATTATTTCAGTGCGAATATTGATTTAAAACTTGTTGTCTATTGTATTCTATTAGATTTTTCCCTGTTGAAGACTAACGATAATTTTGTTGTATATTATCTTAGTCATAATATTCTTTACTGGGCTAGTTGAGCTCACCCTTTTCCTTTTTGTTCCATTTTTCTTCTCAGGAGGCGAGAATGTAGCGAGTACGAGTCGAGGTATGGAATGATGGTTATAGAGAGAGTTGTTTAGTAGTCCTCACCATTTTTGTAAAATAATGTATCAATAAATGTGATGAGGATTTATTTGGGTATAGATATTGTCTAGAAGATAATATTTGTATTCAAACTCACAGTTTTACTATTGTAATAATAAAGTTGTAGTTGTTTCTGTACCGTGTATTGACAACTCAGAATGGGTGATGTATACCTATTTTGGGGGCGTCACAACGGTGGTGCATTCATAACAAATAGAAGGAGATAGACATGCTCCTTCCTGATTAATTGGCGTGCGACTTGATGCTGATGGGTCACCAGTTCTACCAATTGCTCAATTTGTTTGCAAAGAGCTTTCATCTTTTGTTCCATAGTAAACTGGAACTTTGTATAATCCCAACTATCAACACCGTCTTTGATGGTCTGAGATGGCTCGCCATTAAAACTGGAACTTTGCCCAGTGCTCCAACTGATCATGTTGACCTCTTCTTCTTTGTGTTGAGGAAGAGGGTTGTCTTGCATATGAGGTTGATCTGGTTTGGTGACTACAATCTCATCATTGTCTATCAAGTCTTGGATTTTGTGTTTCAAGGCCTAAAAATCTTGAGTATCGTGTCCAGGTGCTCCGGCATGATAAGCACACTTTCGAGTAGCATTAAAACCCCTCCCATTAGGGTTGGTTGGTGGAAGAAGACGTGTGATTTTCTTCTGAGTAGTCATAAGAGCCAGAATATTCTCGAGTGAGTCCCCTAAGGGTGTGAACGTTCGAGGTCGCTTTGCTTATCTACTTTTAGTCAATGGAGGGTTTGAAGACAGTGCTTGGAAAGGGGAGTAGTTTCTCCTCTGTATAGGAATGTTCTGACTGCCTTTTTGACCTTGTAGTATCAAGGAAACATCCTCTTCTTTCTTTTTATGGACCCTCCGGGGGTTGTTTCCATAAGATCTGAATTGGATGTGTTCGAGAATGACTTTAAAAGCGACTAGGTCTTGAATCTTACCGGACTTCAATCCCATCTCACCCATCTCTCGTGTTTGATCATTTGAAAAATGGTTTGCCAATACCAAACTAGAACTCTCTCATAGAAAGGAGCTTCACTGTATATCTATGAAAGTCATGACCATTTACGATTACATCATGGAAGGAATAACTTGAAGCGACAAGCGCCTCCACCTTTGAGCATACTCTCTAAATGACTCATTAGACTGTTTCTTGACCTTGGTAATTTGGTACTGGTCAGGAGCCATCTGAGATTGAAAATTGTATTGAGTGAGGAAGACATGAGCTAGCTCTTCCCAGCAATGGATCTTTGAGTTGTCTAATCTGGTATACCATGAACGGGCTTCTCCAGTCAGACTCTTTTGGAACAGCTGCATTCTGAGCTTTTCATTTTCCGCATAAGATCCAAGTTCTCCAATGAACACTTTCAAATGTGTATAAGGATCCCCTAATCCGTCATACTTTTCAAAATTAGGGGTTTTGAATTTCTCTGGATAATGAACACCAGGGAATATGTAAAGGTCAATATATGAGACACTTCTATGTGTTCCAATCCCTTTGAGAACATGGATAGTTTCCTCCATTTGAAGGGCCTTCTTCCTTATATCACCGGTGTCTGGATCTCCTTTGAGATGGGTGTTTTTAGGGTCTTTGTTGGTCGTATCCAACTGAGGTTCTGGAGTTTTTTTTCCAAACCTTGGGCTCCCCCATGTGTAGAGGATTATGTATGTGTAGGTATCTTTGTACCTGAGTAGGCGATCACAGTTTCTTCAGTGAGAAACTGACCAAGTTTGTGATTTGTTTACTCAATCCGTCAAATTCTTCTCAGGAAATAGGATTAGACTGGTCAGAAGAAGACATTGGTACAGTGGCTCGTGGCCTTTTGGATTTTGAAGCGAATGTAATGCCCAATTGCTTCCCTACAAAAGACTTATGTAGTTTAGTCTTAGGGATAATGTAAATGTTATCATGATGTGTCCATTTTAGGAATATGGTCCTGCAAAAATAGTTGTTAATTGATAACATGTCATGTATGCACATATATTCTTCATATTTTCCATTATATATAAATGATCATGGAATGAAATTACAAGTAAATGTTTTTACAAGTAATTAAAAAATGGAAAGCATGAAGAGACTTTCCTCCGCGTTTGGTTTATCAGAGGTTGACCTATCTTAGGGTTACTCTCGCAGCTTTTTGGCATGAAGGTTCCCAGATCATCGCAATCTACTTGACGGGAAGTTAATCCGGTCTTTCAACTGGAGCGAATCTGGGTGGTGCCTTTCCTGAGCCTCGTTGGAATTAGTCTTCCTATGAGTCCAATAATCAAACACCGACAAGATAGCCTCCTGGTAGAGGAACCACACAACATACATTCACATACAATGTGTCTCACCGTTTATGCAAAATGATGTCATATGCGAAGCACTAATGTCACGGATAGATATTTAGCAGTGCAGTAAGTAAGATGCATTAGTACACATTCATCATAAATGTAACTGCAACATTCATACACAAGTATATAACAGTTTTGAAAAGCTTATAATAGCGGCTTAAGCCCTCTTACTGGAATCCCCAGTAGAGTCGCCACCTGTCGACGTCGGGATTTTTATTTGTCCCTTTTCGATACTTGTTCTTTGGTGTTCTCATGTTAATGTGAGATTTGTTTGAAAAAACAAGTGAAAAAGGTCTGACATGTGTAATGTCGATGATTTAACTTTAAGAGTCGCCAGATTGGTGTTTTTAATCGGTTGCACACCATTATAATAGAAAAGGTTTGCACATTGACCCAAAGATGATGTGACAACGCTAAGCAGATCTGTGAAATCGAGATTCATTAGGGTTCGGGGCTTGATTATGCGGAGGAAGGTGTTAGACACCCAGAGCATCCGTGTTGCCATGGTGGCCGCCACTTCTCAAAAGAAATTGTTATATGAATGTGTGTGTGTGTGTGGATCAATGTGCAATTAATTGAAAGTAGTGTGAGGCCTCGTTAGCACCTATATACACAAGGTTTGAATTTATAGAAAAATTCGGTTTTAACCAAGATATAGCAATGAAGTTTTGTAAAAGATTTTTTCAAACCACATGCTCAATAGGAATTGAGACATTTTCATACTTCCATTTTATTGTTAAATGTTCTAACTTGTTTGCTTTTATTTTCAAGATCGAGGCATCTTGAGAAAATAATATCTGTGATGCCAAACTCCTTATGGGCATGACAACCATCCAAGGAAATTTGTGCACTATAAATAATGTACAAGCTGCTTACAGCTGGAAAAAAGTCCATCACGGGAATCGAATCTAGATTTAGTAGACTGAATCTGTGATCACATGATTCTAGGCTCACATAATCTGCAATTTGTATGAAAAAGCGATGGCGATTATATATATATATAAAAAAGCGATATATATATATATATATATATATATATATATATATATATATATATATATATATATATATATATATATATATATATATATATATATATATATATGATCGACCACCACAAAAAAACTCCATGGGGATCGAAATGTTAATAAAGCGATAAATGCTATCAACCGCCACGAAGTAAACTCCAGGCGGAGACTTGAATGTAAATAAAAGTTGTAAAAGCTATTAAGCGCCACAAAGTAAGCTCCACGCAGACGAAATGTAAAGAAATTGTAAAAGGCCACGAAGTAAACTCCGTAGTATTGAAATGTAAATATATATATATATATATATATATATATATATATATATATATATATATATATATATATATGTACATATATATATTTAAAAGCAGTAAATGCATCGGATATAAAATCCAGGCTCATCGAATATGTCCGACAATAATTATATATATAAGTGTGTGTATATATATATATATCTAAGTATATATATATATAAGCAATTAAACGCACCGGATATAAAATCCAAGCTCATCAAACATAGTCTGACAATAGTTTATATATATAAGTATATATATATATATATATAAAAGCAAATAAATGCTCCAGACATAAGTCTAGGCTCAATCGAGGCATAACTCGATAATGTTAGTCCATATAAAATATATACATATATAAGTATATATATCTGAGAGAAAATGAAAACCAAGGATGAAGTCCGCATACGCACAACCACGACTCTCGATGTGTAGAATAGTGTGTGTGCATATGAAGAAGAAATGCTTTATAGAGTGTAAGAAGGCTTACACGTGAAATTTTGCCAATGATGCGAGCTTCTATGACTCTAAATGGATAAACACTCAGCTCCCGCCAATAAATATATAACTGTATGTGGGCTAACAGGTGTTTAAAATGAGGAAACACTCAATATAGGGTGTGTACAGAACAAATTGGACATGGCTTCCTCGCCTTTTCTTTTTTTAAAATGGCTAACCCAATCTCTATATTTATAGAGTCAGCTAGGCTGCAGTGTACCTTGGTTTGCCCGTGCCCGGGATTCTCTTTGGTCCCATCATCTCAAAATCGTGCACTTTCGTGCCTTTGTAATGTCCGCTTAAACTTGCAGAACTTCAATCCAAGCATCCGAGCGAGGTATATCGACCTTCTTGATTTGCTTGTGTCGAAAATTACTGTGATGACGGGGAATAGAGGTTGTGCGAAGTCGGGAAGGGGACCATGCCCATGGTCTTCAAGCTTCAAATTCTATCCGGTGTCTTTGCCAGCGTAATAGTCACTCGGGATTGGAACTCCTAGTTCTTGAAGGACATTGTTGTATGTATGTATGAAGTGTTGAGACGACGCGCAGGTGTTGAGGTAGCAAGATGACGTATTATGACACCCCCAAATCCAGGTACTTTATTCCCACAAGATTTGGTGCTCACTTATCAAAACTATTACATCTAACTACCCATAATCAAAGGATAAAGACGTAATTTAAATAACTTAAACAATTATCTTTCCCATTAAAGGGTTACATCATCATCTCAAAATAAATCCCAGGTAATCTAACCTTAAATTTATTACATAAGTTTGCGGAATACATCATATATTAAAACAAGTCTTTAACATGATTCATTAAAATAAAATTATCATATGTCTTCAACATTAGCTGCAGTGTTAAATGCAAGAGTGAGCAAACAATTGCTCACTGATATAGGAAGTAGTAATAATCACAACATGGAAATGAACAACGAATGCTAGCAATAATGAACTTGTTCTGTAAATTTAAAAAATAGAAAACAAGTTCGAAATCAATGTCTGAGGGTCTTAAGTCCACGAACTATGTCTCCGGTATATAGGTATTATTACCTTAACCTTAACAGTCATTAGATTGTACATACCCTTCTTAGCGTACTTAGGGGGATCAGCCCTTTGTACCATGTATTGTGCACAAACATCTAAACATCACACATACAAAATCCCCTATATTAGGGTTGTTCGTCTCAGTTTGAATTTAGAATTTCCGCACTAAAGAAAGTTTAGTTTATAACTAGCTTATCAGTGTCTCTAGAATTTTAGAACATTATTCAACTTCCATCAGTAAAGGTTTAATACGAGAATGTATAACTAAACAAGGCTATTAAAGTCAAAGATCGGATATCAACAATATGTATAACTGAATAACATGATATACATGCAAAGTGCTATATTCAAAAGAGTTTAGAACAATCTTCTATGAATCAATGTATTAGAACAATATATGCTTCGTATGATAATCAAGAAAGTAAAGCTCGTTCGATGTAACGAATTAGGTTACAAGAGCTTGCACAAACATACTCAAGATAAACTAGACATTTTCAACCTTGCAAGACTTTTAGGAACTTGTACAATAACAATTTAGGAATGGGAACATGCATTCAATATGAAAAGAAAGAACTTCAAAAGCTTGCTCAATGTAAAGAGTTATGGTTTAGGAACTTGCCTTGTTTGTAAGCTACACAAGTGTAAAATAATCTCCAATTACCCTATACATATCATTACAATCGCAACAACAATTAGTTGTATGAATATTTACACTATGGGTATTAAGCCATCATTTAGGTCATAACCCTAACCTAGTACCTAACCATTTAGGTTAACTCACTTAACGAATCTGAAATTTCATTACGAGCCAACATAACTTACTCGTTCATTTCTAACTTTTGAAAACATCACTTTTAGTTTCATTGTATAACTCAATTAACAATCACCTAAAACTCTTTTACACTTCGCATTACAACACCTTACAATCTATTATTGTAGCCCACTTTATGTTTTAATATCATTAACATGCATGCTAAACTAACGCAAGTCCGTTACGCATGACCTACAATTAAACATACTTCTCTTTCTTTGATAGGCTACTCTCATGTCACATGCCAAGAATAACACACTGAGCTATCACGCTTGTGATGTCGCACATTACCATGCGATGTCTCACACCGCCCCCTAAATGTTGTCTTGCCAAAGGTGACAACCACAGTAAACGGCCTTGTGCGATACACCAGATCGATTTCTGAACCTCGAAAACAAACTCTGCTTTGGCCAAAAATCCCAATTTTACAGAATTTCATCACACTTCAACATCTAAGACTTTGCCATATTTATAGTTATACATGCTAAACACCATTCTATACATAAAACATTATATAAACATCATTTTGAAGAATCAAAACTATATTTTTCCCAAATTTCCTCATTTTTATATTTTTAACGAATTCGACTACCACGAATTAGTTTCTTAACCAATAGACATGATTTAAACTATGCCGCTTTCGTTTCTTAATATATATTCACAATCCATCAACAAATTACAGTTTACATCACATATTGGACAAGAAATTTGGTACTTTCTAAGCTACTTTATATGAACATAAACACTGTGATTTCATTTTCTTCCTCAAACCCAATTTCTCATGAATTTTATAACAAATAACATGTTTACATGATAATTAACAGAGTTTTACAATTCTATATGAACATATATACATCACAATTCACGTGATTTTCAAATTGTATCAAATATACATATATATACCACCAAACTAACAGTAAAAATAGAAATAGTTTATACCTTGATTATATGCTAGCAAAAGATGATAACAAGGTTTAGCAATCCTCTCCTTCCTCTTGAAATCTCAGATATTACCCTCTCAATTTTACCCTCTCAATACTCTGTGTTTTCTTCTTATCTGTATCTCTATGTTATGAAGCCTTAGAGAAAAAATAAGACGCAAAATAAAACTAATATGACTTAACTCTCCCACGTATTCATCCGTTAAAGAAAAACAAAAGACGTCAGTTAGAATTAGCCAAAGGCCACAAGGCCTTGTTTGGCTATCACATAAATCCCATAAACTAATTTATTTTTATATTATTCTTATTATATAGTTTTCATGTCACACCATTAATTTAGTTAATTTAAATAACTTTAGTTTAGCTAATTTAAATAACTTAAAATTCTTATTATCATTATACTTATAATTAATAAATAATTATATATTTAATTTAATTAATAAATTAGACACATCATTTTATTTAATTTATTTATTTCCATTAAATTAAACAATTTATTTAGCTTAATTATTTTCTTAAATATTAAGGAATTGATTTAATTTAATTATTTCCTTAAATTAAATCCTTCAAATAAAATTATCATTACTCAATTTAATTAACATTAATCAATTTAGTTACTAAATTAATTCACCACAATTCATCAATTATTTATTTTCCTCAATAAATAGATTATTTAAAATATTTATTTAATTCAATAAATATTTAAATTAAATTTCAAATTTCTCGATCGTTACATCCTTCCCTCCTTAAAAGGATTTTGTCCCCAGAATCACAACTCAAAAAATTTATTTGATACATTCTTCCCTCCTTAACAAGATTCTGTCCCCAGAATCGCTATACAAAATCAAGCAAACAACTGAGGATAATTCTTTATCATAACACTTTCAAGTTCCCACGTAGCTTCCTTAGCATTGTGGTTTCTCCAGATTACCTTAACAGAAGGTATCACCTTATTCCTCAGTACTTGCTCTTTTCTGTCAATAATTTGAACAGGAACTTCTTCATATGACAAATCTTTCTCAAACTATAAGGGCTCATATTCTATAACATGTTTATAATCAGGTTTATATGGCCTCAATACCGATACATGGAAAACATTATGAATATGCTCTAACTCCGGAGGTAAAGCTATCTCGTATGCCACTTCACCAACTCGGTGAAGCACTTCAAAAGGTCCTATAAATCTAGGGCTCAATTTTCCCTTCTTGCCAAATCGAATTTTCCCTTTTTAGGGAGATACTTTCAAGAAAACATAACTACCGACATCGAATTCTTTATTTTGTCGATGTTGATCGGCATATTTCTTCTGTCTATCATGTGCCGCTAATAATCTTGCTCGAATAATCTTGATGATCTCAAAAGTCTGTTGTACTAATTCTGGACCCAATAGTTGACGTTCACCTACCTCGTCCCAACATAACAGAGTTCTGTACTTCCTGCCATATAACGCTTCGTAAGGTGGCATGCCAATACTCGCGTGATAACTATTATTATAAGAAAATTCTACCAATGGTAGATGGTCATCTCAATTTCCTTTGAAATCCATGATACATGCTCTGAGCATATCCTCCAGTGTTTGGATGGTTCTCTCACTTTGTTCGTCGGTCTGAGGATGGTACGTTGTGCTCATTCTCAGCTGTGTTCCCAAACACTCTTGTAATCGTTTCCAGAAATTAGATGTGAAATGTGGATCTCTGTCTGATACAATGGACACAGGTACACCGTGTCTTGACATAATTTCCTTCACATACAGTTTTGCTAACCGATCTAGTGTAAACTGAATCTTGATTGGCAAAAAGAGTGCCGACTTCGTCAATCGATCAACAATCACCCAAATGGCGTCATAACCTTGCTGAGTCATTGGAAGACTTACCACAAAATCTATTGTGATATGCTCCCATTTCCATTCTAGTATCTCCAACGATTGTAATAATTTGCTTGGCCTTTGATGTTCAGTTTTGACTTTCTGACACGTTAAGCATTTCGCCACACACTCAGCCACATCCCTCTTCATATTCGACCACCAAAAATGATGCCTAAGATCTTTGTACATCTTTGTACTCCCAGGGTGAATCGAATATCTTGAATTGTGAGCTTCACTAAAAAAAATTTCTTTAATTTCTGGTACTTGCAGAACCCAAATTCTCCCTTCGAACCGAAGTAACCCTTCTGAATCGATTTTGAATTTATTTTCCTCACCTTCGGATATTTTCTGTTTTATCTTTTTGCAGTCTTCATCTTGAATTTGCACATTTTTCACTTTATTTACCAACGTTGAACCGTTTCCCATCTGGAACAACTTTTCATTGGATTATGTCGGACATTTAATTTCCAACTCCATCTTAGCCATTTTTGACACTAGCTTCTCTTGATCAGTTAACATCATTAACGTCTCTCGTCCCTTCCTACTTAAGGCATCAGCAACAACATTCGCTTTTTTGGGATGATAGAAAATCTCGCAATAATAATCTTTGATCAGCTCCAACCATCTTCTTTGTCTCATGTTCAAATCTTTTTGTGTAAAGATATACTTCAGACTTTTATGGTCGGTATATATCTCACACCTCTCTCCATAAAGATAATGTCACCAAATTTTTAGGGCAAACACCATTGCTGCCAACTCTAAGTCATGCGTTGGATACCCCTTCTCGTAATCTTTCAATTAACGCGATGCATACACAATAACTCTGTCGTTCTGCATAAGCACACAGCCTAGTCCTTTATGCGATGCGTCACTATACACCACAAAATTTCCTGTATCATCAAGCAACAACAACACAGGTGCTGAACTCAACCTCATTTTCAATTCTCGAAAACTTTCCTCACACTTCTCTGTCCAAACAAACTTAACCGATTTTCTAGTTAAATTCGTCAACGGAGTCGCGATCTTGGAAAAGTCTTGAATAAAATGCATGTAGTAACTTGCTAATCCTAAGAAACTCCTTACTTCTGACGGTGTCTTCGGCTGATCCCAGTTTATTACAGCTTCAACCTTTGATGGATCAACCGAAATTTTGTCCTTATCAATAATGTGTCCGAGAAACTGTACATGTTCCAACCAAAATTCACATTTTGAGAACTTAGCGTACAACTTCTCTTTTCTCAATGTCTCCAACGTCAATCTCAAGTGTTCCACATGTTCCTCTTTGGTTTTGGAATATACCAATATATCATCAATAAACACCACCACAAATTTGTCTAAGAATGGTTTAAACACCATGTTCATCAAGTCCATGAACGTTGCAGGTGTGTTAGTTAAACCAAAAGACATAACAAGAAACTCGTAATGACCATACCGAGTTCTGAACGCTAATTTTGGTACATCCTCCGGCCTCACCTTTAGCTGATGATAACCACTTCTCAAGTCTATCTTCGAGAAATAACTTGCTCCCTTCAACTGATCGAACAGGTCATCAATTCTAGGTAATGGATACTTATTTTTAATTATGACCTTATTCAATTCTCTATAATCAATGCAGAGCCCCATCGATCCGTCTTTCTTGTTAACAAACAACACCGGTGCTCCCTATGGCGAAACACTCAGCTGAATATACTTCTTGTCAAGCAATTCTTGCAATTGCACCATCAACTCTTTCATCTCTACCGGGGCCATTCTATATGGTGCCTTAGATATCGGAGCCATTCCTGGTAGTAAGTCAATCATGAACTCGATTTGTCAATCCAGCGGAAGACCCGGCAAATCGTCTGGAAATACGTCTGTAAAATCTCTTATGATCGGTATCTCTTCCAACTTCGTACTCTTCTTCTATGTATCGATGATGTAGGCTAAGTATCCTACACATCCTTGTCTCAACAACTTCTTAGCTTGCATCGATGTCAGACAACTTTCTTGTCGAGGTGACTTCTTTGCCAAAAACCTGACCTTTGGCCAGTCATAAGGTTAACACACTTCCTTTGGCAATCAATTCTTTGCTCCGTAATTGAATAACCAATCCATTCCCAGTATAACATCAAACTCACCAAGTCTAATTGGTATCAAATCTACCATCATCTCATGACCCTTTATAACCACTCTACAATTCCTATATATGTATCTAACAGGAATCACTTCCCTATTCGCAATCTTTATGCTTAAGGGAAATTCTAATTCTTCCTGAGGCAAATCTAAGTTACGAACAAATTCATCCGGATATAAATGAACAAGTAGCACCGAATCAAATAGTACATAAGCATTAATACCATTAATCGGAATGATACGACACCACATCCTTAGGTATGCGACATCACCTTGCGGTCATATTGAAAGTCCTCGCGATGGAATTCGGCTTGGTGAGTGGTCCGTGATAGATAATGCACCACCACCACCGTTGTTGTTTCCTTTTCCACCACTTGCACTTCCCGCTGGCTTCTTAGGGCAATCACGAGCCATGTGATCCTTCGAACCGCAAGTAAAACATGCTCCTTTCTTCGAACTAAAATAGTTCGGTGCAATGTGTCCCTCCTGACCACAGTTGAAACACACTCATTTTCCTTTCAAACATACCTCGGTATAGTTCTTCCTGCAAGTTGCGCAAGCTTCAAACTTTTTCTTCTGCTGATTTCCTTGTTGTCCTCCTGGAGTTGAATTCTCACTCCATTTCCTCTTCTGATTATTACTTCCAACGTTATTTCCACCAGCCTTATTCTCATTCTCATTCTTCCTCTTCTTCTGTTCTTGATTGTACTTGGTCAAGGCATCGATTCCACCTTCCGCGATAATTGCCTTCTCCAGTACAGCCGCAAATGTATTTAACTGGAACATTCAAACCTTGATGTAAAGCCAGGGCTTCAATCCTTGTTCGAATCTTCTTGCTTTGCGTTCATCAGTATTGACTTGATAAGTGGCAAACCTTGCCAACTCGTTAAATTTCGCAGCATATTACGGCACCGTCATTGTTCCTTGCTTCAGCTCCAGAAATTGAACTTCCAACTGATTCCGAGAACTCGCTGGAAAGTACATTTCAAAGAACATCTCCTTAAATCTATCCCACTGTATCAGTCCTTGTCCTCCACGAACCTTATTTGCTTGCCACCAGTAGCTAGCTTCAGACTTCAGCATGAACGTTGCGAACGCAGTCTTCTAATCTTCGTTAACTCTAGCAACGTCGAACACCTTCTCCATTTGCATGATCCAGGTTTGGGCTTCCACTGGATTCATAGACCCTTGAAACTCTGGTGGTCCAACCGCTTTGAATTCCTTGAAAGTCGTGACTTGAGCTTGTGGTTGATTCGCAAGTGCACCCGTCAACAAAGCTACCAACTGCTGAACCGGATTAGCGTTGGTCTCGTTTTTATTATTGGTAGACCCCTCAGGAGGTGCTTGGTGACGTGGTTGTCTTCTTCTAGGAGGCATTTTCTATTAAAATGTACGCTTATTAGCTCATTACTCAACTTCTTGGGTATTTAAAGTTTAACTTAAACATTCCAAGATTAAAGCTTTAACACATAACATTTCAAATAAACTTTGATATTTTATTCATTCATAACGTTTTAAAACATGCTAAAAATAGCATAATTTCTAAAACATCCACTTTCCTGAACTAAACACGTTCCAAGATTACATACTCATACTATCCCTTTATTCATCTCAAAATAAGGGATTCACAATTTATTTATTCACATAATTAACCACAAATTGTTATCTATCCTATTCTATCTAGGCATATTAAGACGTCATAAGGCTTCCCGACGCTCTTCCTCCATGATACGATACGTCGTTCTACGATCCATCACGAACCACGGCAAATTCTCAAACTGAGGTGGGTAATAATAGACTCGATCCTGGGCCCTATCAATGGCCGAATTAAAAGCATAATCCATCTCCATCATCTTGGCTTTCTTCACTTGGACCTTAGCCTCAGCACGATCTTCACGTTGAGTCGCCTTCATCCACGCATCCTCTACTCTTGCACGCTTAGCCGACTCCTCCCTGAAGTCATCTTTTAATTTCTCCATGTCAGTCTTCATCTTCTCATTTACCGCTAACAAGTCTTCATGCTGACCCTTGGTATGAACTAGATCCCACTCCGTGTTTCCAAGTTTTGAGTCAAGTTCCTGAATCTCCGCATCCTTCTGCTCTATTGAAGCATAATGCATCTCAACCATCTCCTTCATCTCCTCAACCTCGTCCTGCAATTCTATGTTACGGTCGTACAGTGCATCATACATCTACGCTGATATGGAGTTTGGTGGAAACTCCTCAGGATCCTCTTCCTCATCTTCCTCCTCTATCTCCTCAGAACTATCCTCCTCGGGATCGGTCACAGGAACATCCTCATGGATCAACTGTTCCCGCACTACATAAATATCCTGGGGTTCGTCATCTCTAGGTACCTGAGGTATCACCTCCCTAGCTGGACTGGATCCTCCTTCAGTAGATATCCTGACAACAAAATGTTTTAAGTTTTACTTAATATTTTTCGATACTCGCGAGCACATAAGTTATTAACACATAACACATAATGTCTTTTCTTATTTAATTTCAATGGATACTTTAATCCATTCCTTAAAACTCGGTAAGAGTTAAGCACCTCTATGTTTTCTGTTTCCTTAAAGGTTACTTCCTAAGATTTCCCCACCTAAGGTTCATAAACTAAGGCTTTGATACCAACCTGTGACACCCCCAAATCTAGGTACTTCATTCCCACAGGATTTGGTGCTCACTTATCAAAACTATTACATCTAACTACCCATAATCAAAGGATAAAGACGTAATTTAAATAACTTAAACAATTATCTTTCCAATTAAAGGGTTACATCATCATCTCAAAATAAATCCCAGGTAATCTAACCTTAAAATTATTACATAAGTTTGTGTAATACATCGTATATTAAAACAAGTCTTTAACATGATTCATTAAAATAAACTTCTCATGTGTCTTCAACATTTGGACATCTTGCCCTTTCCTTTGCTAGTAGACGGCTCATCAACTTTCTCAAATTTAGTTGCAATGTTAAATGCAAGAGTGAGCAAATAATTGCTCACTGATATAGGAAGTAGTAATAATCAAAACATGGAAATGAACAACGAATGCTAGCAATAATGAACTTGTTCTGTGAATTAAAAATAAAAAACAAGTTCGAAATCAATGTCTGAGGGTCTTAAGACCACGAACTATGTCTCCGGTATATAGGTATTATTACCTTAACCTTAACAGTCATTAGACTGTACAGACCCTTCTTAGCGTACTTAGGGGGATCAGCCCTTTGTACCATGTATTGTTCACAAACATCTAAATGTTACACGTACAAAATCACCTATATTAAGGTTGTTCGTCTCAGTTTGAATTTAGAATTTTCGTACTAAATAAAGTTTAGTTTAGAACTAGCTTATCAGTGTCTCTAGAATTTTAGAACACTATTCAACTTCCATCAATAAAGGTTTAATACGAGAATGTATAATTGAACAAGGCTATTAAAGTCAAAGATCGGATATCAACAATATGTATAACTGAATAACATGATATACATGCAAAGTGCTATATTCAAAGGAGTTTAGAACAATCTTCTATGAACCAATGTATTAGAACAATATATGCTTCGTATGATAATTCGGAAAGTAAAGCTCGCTCGATGTAACGAATTAGGTTACAAGAGCTTGCATAAACATACTCAAGATAAACTATACATGTTCAACCTTGCAAGAATTTTAGGAAGTTGTACAATAACGACTTAGGAATGGGAACATGAATTCAGTATGAAAAGAATGAAGTTCAAAAGCTTGTTCAATGTAAAGAGTTAAGGTTTAGGAACAATCGCACATTGACAGGCTACTCGCGCGGCCGCGCCAGTAACACACTAGGCTATCGTGCACCCGCGCCCAAATGTTGTCTTTAGCTGCTTACGACAACCACCTTGCTGAGCGTATGGCCTTGCGCTGATGCACCGCACTCGATTTTGCGAACCTCGAAAACAGACTCTGCTTTGGCCAAAAATCCCAATTTTACAGAATTTCACCATACTTCAACATCTAAGACTTTGCCATATTTATAGTTATACATGTTAAACACCATTCTATACATAAAACATTATATAAACATCATTTTGAAGAATCAAAACAATATTTTTCCCAAATTTCCTCATTTTTATATTTTTAACGAATTCGACTACCACGAATTAGTTTCTTAACCAATAGACATGATTTAAACTACGCCGCTTTCGTTTCTTAATATATATTCACAATCCATCAACAAATTACAGATTACATCACATATTGGACAAGAAATTTGGTACTTTCTAAGCTACTTTATATGAACATAAACACTGTGATTTCATTTTCTTCCTCAAACCCAATTTCTCATGAATTTTATAACAAATAACATGTTTACATGATAATTAACAGAGTTTTACAATTCTATATGAACATATATACATCACAATTCACGTGATTTTCAAATTGTATCAAATATACATATATATACCACCAAACTAACAGTAAAAATAGAAATAGTTTATACCTTGATTATATGCTAGCAAAAGATGATAACAAGGTTTAGCAATCCTCTCATTCCTCTTGAAATCTCAGATATTACCCTCTCAATTTTACCCTCTCAATACTCTGTGTTTTCTTCTTATCTGTATCTCTATGTTATGAAGCCTTAGAAAAAAAATAAGACGCAAAACAAAACTAATATGGCTTAACTCTCCCACGTATTCATCCATTAAAGAAAAACAAAAGACGTCAGTTAGAATTAGCCAAAGGCCACAAGGCCTTGTTTGGCTACCACATAAATCCCATAAACTAATTTATTTTTATATTATTCTTATTATATAGTTTTCATGTTACACCATTAATTTAGTTAATTTAAATAACTTTAGTTTAGCTAATTTAAATAACCTAAAATTCTTATTATCATTATACTTATAATTAATAAATAATTATATATCTAATTTAATTAATAAATTAGACACATCACTTTATTTAATTTATTTATTTCCATTAAATTAAATAATTTATTTAGCTTAATTATTTTCTTAAATATTAAGCAATTAATTTAATTTAATTATTTCCTTAAATTAAATCCTTCAAATAAAATTATCATTACTCAATTTAATTAACATTAATCAATTTAGTTACTTAATTAATTCACCACAATTCATTAATTATTTATTTTCCTCAATAAATAGATTATTTAAAATATTTATTTAATTCAATAAATATTTAAATTAAATTACAAATTTCTCGATCGTTACACGTATGACTCCTCATCGGGGTTATCGCCGATTTGAGTTGAAAGCAGACGTTGCTTAGGGCTACATCTGAGATTGGACTGCTGCAAGTGTTGAACGCCGCAATGTCATTTGTGAGAATGCATGTCTGCCCGGTGTTAGCTCCAGATCTGATGTATGAGTGTGAGTGCCTCGGCAGGAGGTCTGATTGAAGCTGATTGCATGCATTTGAATCAAGCATTTCCGGAGTTATCGCCGGAACTGCAACAGCATTCCTTGGGGTTATCGCCAAGGACGAAACTCGGGGTTATCTCTGAGGTCGGAAATGATCCTCCCGGTGTGTGTTCCGGGGTTGGAAATGATGTTCCCGACGTGTGTTCCGAGGTTTGAGACTGATACTCCCGGTGTATGGTCCGGGGTTGAGATTGAACTTTCGGTAGTATCCGAAATGGATGTGAACTGTCTTCCAGGGTTATCTCTGAAAGACGATTCTGCCCTCCTGCAATGTTAGTAACAGTTGTTCAGAAAATTTTGAGTGTCTACAATTAAGGCATCACTAAATATGATGCTGATTTGACAAACGAGGAAGACATCAATACAATTGAACCTAGTGTTGGATGTGATCATAAGATCGTCAGCTCACTATGGTATGATGTAGCATGACAAAGTCATATAATGACTGAATCCTCAACGTACTATCGAGATAGTACGGTATCATGTCATCATAAAAGGATTTTTGGTTTTATTTAAACTAAGAAAGATATACCATATGAATTGGATAAAACTATTTTGATTGATGTTCTAGTTGTTGTCAAAACTCTATGTTATTTGATTCAGCTAGACAAATATTGAAAGATGTTCATGAAATTCAAGTGTTCTTTGTCAAACTATACCAAACCAAATTGTTTTGGTGTGGATTCAAATGTTAAAGAAGCTGAGGTGAACAACCCTAAAAAAGGGGACATGTTATCGAAGACAATGGTTTTGAAAGTAACTCATATAGTCGTTATGAGTTAAGATGTAATGCGTTGTGCACGACATAAGGGTACGATAGGCTGATCACCTAGAGTACTTACAGAGAGTGTTTTGTGGTGATACACTATTAAACCCGGAGAAGAGTTCAAGGTCTATATAGTCTTATGACTGTTAAAGGTTCAAGTCGAGATACTTGATAACCTAGGGACGTAGTTCAAGGTCTTATGAGCCCTCAACATGATTTGGAATTTTTTAAATTACTGTTATTCATATTGCTTCCCAATTATTGAGCAATTGCGGAAGATTCTTAGAAGAGGAAGAGGTGAGGAATATGATGATCTTAGAAAGATTCTTAGAGAAAGAATTTGGTTGTAGAACCTAATGAATAAATAAAGTATTAATGTAAAATCTATTTTGATAGATTGAATGAATGAAGATTAATAAATAAAATTTCGAGGACAAAATTCTTAGAAGAAGGGGTGAATGTAATATTCCGAGTGTTTATGAGTTGAGTATATGATAACGATCCTTAGAAAAGGAAATAAATGGGTTAAAGAATATATAATACTCAAAATATAATTGAGTTTAAGTGAAAGTTATGAAATAAAACCTAGAATTTGCTGAAGAAATGAAAGTAGTACGAAATATAAAACATATATTAAGGTAATGTGTTGAAGTTATTCAACAATAAATTTTTTTATAGATATTTGATGAAAACCTTAGTAAGGTAGGGTTTCGATGATTCCGAGGACGGAATCCTTATAAGGAGGGAAGGATGTGACAACCTAAATTTTTATAAGTTATTAAAATAAGAATTTAATAATTAAAATCCTTATTATGAAATGTATATATTTTGAATTATGTGTTTTGAGGTATGACCACTATCATTTTTTCGGTTGCTATCTTTTGGTTGGGCTGACTAATTATCGCGCTCTAGTAACTAAGTTCTATTTTCAACATCTGAATATAAACAAAGTTTGTGAGAAATGAGGTATTGACGAATTTCGGGCTTCAAAACTCGTAGAAATATTCGCGTCATACGCTTCTCATTATCTACCAAATGGGATGCAAATCGGGATAACTCCGCAAACTTTGCCTCGTATTGCGATACAATCATATTGTTATGTTCCAGCATGATGAATTCCACCTCCTTCATGTGACAAATACTTTTTGGAAAGTACTTATCGTTGAACAATTCTTGGAACTTCTCTAAAGACGTCCTAAGTGCGGATAGTGAGTACGTTTTACATATTCCCACTAGTAATTTGCCTCTCCGCACAACATAAAGGTGGCGAAGGGAACCTTTTTCTCTTCAGTGCATCCCAAGACAAACAATATCTTGGTAATCTGCTTAATCTATACCTCTTCCTTAAGTGGCTCTGGCTTTCCCAAAAACTATGGTGGTCCCAACTCCTTGAATTGCTTAGTAGTGACCAACCGTGAGTTACCATTGTTTCTATCTGCATTTTGAACAGGAGTCTCTCTCGTTTGGTGTTGCATGAATTATAGAAAGCTCCTAAATATCTCATCATTCATCATTTGGTTGGTGTTGTTGTTTACAGGAGGATTATTACCTTCTTGATGCACATTATCCTGGTTATTGGATGGCGGTGTCTCAATGGTCGCATGTGCTCCATTTCTTATCTCAAAATTTTCAGATTCCATTCTCAAATACTACCACAAAATAAGGGTTAATTAAAAAAATTGACATGCCACATATTATCCCTATATTCTGACCGACCAATTAAATAACAAATAACCTTAGATATGACACACTAGCGAAGGTTTTACTCGTCTCACCCCTCCTAGTTCTAATCTCAGATCTCCGCCAAAGATCATATCCCTAAGCTATGATACCAACTGTGACGCCCCTAGAATAGGTCTATATACAACCCATTCTGAGTCGCCAAATACATGGTACAGAATTTAAATACAAACTTCATATATTCAACTGTCGTGCAAAATACGACAACATAATAGCTGAGTTTCAAAACAAATATTGTCTCGTAGACAATATACAATCTCAAAAAAAGTCCTCATTACAATTATTGTTACACTATTTTACAAAATCGTGAGGACTGCTATAAAAACCAGCTTGAACCATTACTCCACTCCCCGACTAGTCCCAACTATATTCTCGCCTCCTGAGAAGAACAATGGAACCAAAAGGAAAATGGTGAGCACAACTAGCCCAGTAAAGAATATTATGACTAAGATAATGTTGAACAAATTATCATTAGTCCTCAACAGGGAAAAATCTGATAGAATACAATAGACAACAAGTTTTAGATCAATAACTGTAGCGGAAATAGAAATCCATTATAAGAGTTAAATAGAACATGATGTCTATTATCTTCTATAATTTAAAATTCCATCATCAATATTTTATCCTTGTAACACCAATCAATAAACATTTCACATCAATGAATTATCCATGCACTACGGGCCAAGAATATTCGTTAGTATCACCAGTGGTCATGATCATGCCAAACAACTGTCCATCTATGCACTACGGGCCAAAGAGGACTTTCACCACATCATTTGTCTGTAACATTACAGGTCATGATTATACCAATATTAAATTCATGGTCATAATCATACCAATCTGTTAGTCCACCTATACACTACGGGCCAAAGATGAATTTTACCACAACATAAGCATGATGATGACAATGATATAAGGAATCAATCAAGTGAGATCAAGGATAAATATTAGAGATTTATAATTCAATTTATCCAGAGTTCAAGAATGTCCAAATTGTCAACATGATAATTAATTGTGTAGTAAAATTTAAGAATGATATTCATGTATCAAAATTAATTTGGACAGAAAAGAAATCACTTTTGTCGTGAATAGTACCCCATAAATATTACCTGAATGAATAGTACCAAATGAATAGTACCCCGTCATGCAAAGTACCCTGAATAAATAGTACCCGAGTGAATAGTACCCCAAATGAAAATATTAAAATATAATAGGAAAGTTCAGACCAATATTCTAATAGAACGATACTAGAGGAAAGAAAAACTCAAGTATATTCTACTAATTTTAGGGATAATAGAAGCAATACTTACTATAGTAAGTTTAGATTTAAGAAAATGAAAAGAAATAATATACAAAACTGCAAATGGATTTTCACCCGTCATGCAGTAATCCGCGTAGATAGATCTTTTCCATAAATAAAGAATGAGTACGAAGGGTTATTCACCATGCATGCGGTAATCCGTGTAGACAGGTTATTCCCACATATTAAAGAATGAATACAAAAAATAATATCCCTTATGAATACTGTGACACCCCCAAATCTAGGTACTTCATTCCCACAAGATTTGGTGTTCATTGTCCATTCATTCATATCTAACTACCCAATTATAATAAAATTAAACCATTAATCTTCCCATTTAAAGGGTTACATCATTAAATCAAGTGTCTCCCAGGTTATCTAACCTGTAACATAAATCAAGTGCAGAAATAAAATAATTACATCACATCATTAAATATAAAGTCTATCGGCATGACATTGAATAAATTACAAGTCTTCATCACTTGTTCATTTTCCCTTTTCCCTTGCTAGTGGTAGGTTCATCGACCTTCTCAACCTTAGCTGCAATGAGTATATATATGCAAGAGTGAGAAAAATAAATGCTCACTTGAAATAGAAATGAATAACAATAGCATAATAAATGCCAATGAATAAGCTCATCAGAGTTAAATAACACTCTGTCAATGATAATCAAAAACTAGAATCAACATACAAAATATAACTGAGGGTCACAAGACCACGAATAACGTCCACGGTTACAAGTAATATTTCAACTTTAACCTAAATAGTAATATTGTAGGGACTCCCCGTACTTAGGGTGATCAACCCTTCGTACCATATATTGTGCACAAACATTTAAACGCATTGCATAAAATAATTCCCCTATAATAAGGTTGTTCTTCTCAGTTTTAGAGTACAAGTCCACACCAAAGAAAGTTTAGTTTGGATAAGCTTCAAGGGTAATTTAGAGTTTAACGATCATCAACTAAAGGATTAGTTGAATCAATAAGACTTAATAGCACTACGAGTGATCAATAACAATTTAATGTAAAATGATTAAGAATCACAGGTGAACCAACTATACATTAAACTCATGCTTAGAAATAACTAAAAGCATAAGCATTGAATTAAACAATAAACATTGCTTGAACGATATTAAGCTAAGGCTATGATCTTTGTCAAATAAGGAATTGAATTACTGAATATACATTAACTGATAACAAGCTGAAAACAAAGCTTTCTCAACATGAGAATAACTTGTGCAAAGTAAATGAAATATGACAGCTCAATATTAAAGAATAGAGTTCAAGAAGTTTCATTCACTATAAAAGAATGAAACTGAAGAAACTTGCTTAACTATAAACAAGTTAGAATAAATCAACAATGATTAGAATTCAAAACTTGCTCGAATAAAGTTAGGGTTAAAGCTTGCTCAAATAAAGTTTAAAGATAAAAGATCTTGCTCAATTAAAGTTTAGCGTAAGGAACTTGCCTCGTGCGTAAGATATAAATTACTACTCACGTTCACCTACACACATTATTAGAATCACAATATCTATTAGATATACTAACATCCACTTTCCAAAATAGAACTCACTTTTAGTTAAACTTGTTACTTTAATACAAGTTTTACTTTACACTATATGCATTTCAGAAATCACAAGTGTTAACTTCACAACAGTTATTCATTATTCATTGTGTACCTTAAATCATAACGTATCGCTTTCATAACTGTCTAATCTTTTTACAACTTTAGAATTACTAATCACATGATACGATTCTGTTTTAACCTCTTCATTAAATGTTTGTCACATTAATATATCGTTAGACTAAGTTACAATAAGTCTTCAAGGTCTGTATAAGTAACAGGTATCACTGCCTCTCGATCGGGGTATATGGCGGCAATTGCTTGCTTTAACCCTTAACACCAAATAAGAATCGATGGTGCCTGATGAACAAAACTACTATGCAATTAGCTAACAAGACTTTCGTTTAGCCCAACTATCATGAATTTCATCCACAAAACTGTAAATTTAACATATCCAATTGATACAGGACTCATACAAACATGGTTCTTCACATATATACTAACTTAGAACAATTAAACAACAACTTCAATTAACTTAAATCCTTAACTTCCATGTTTTATACGAAAAACTCCATTTTTGACTTCCTTGACAAAAATTAACATTGTGATCACAATTCTACACCAATTTAACTCATTCAAATTACGTTGTCTTTGTTTCTTAATGAATTAACATATACAAGGCTCAATTTACAAATTAGTTTGCAAATTAACCTGCAAATTTGGTACTTTCACAAGCCATATATATAAACATGCACTGTAAACAATTTTCTTTCTTTTTAACGTAATTAGCACACTAATTCTTTGTCTAAATGCTAATTTTAACATCATAATTACACACAATCACAATTAATCAGTTGTATAACAACAATAAAAATAAATAAATTTTTAGAGACTTGACATTTATGACGTAGAACATATATATATATATATATATATATATATATATATATATATATATATATATATATAAGGTTATGGAAGTATACCTTCAATTGCTTGAACAATCCTTGCTAAAACACAGAAATTGTTTTGGATTTCCAGAACTTTTCCTTCAAACTCTCTCAAACTTCCTCTCAAATTCTGTGTAACCTCTCTTCTCTTTTCTTCTTAGGCTTAGGCCAATTCTCTTTTACGTAAAATAAAATACAACCAACGCATAAAACCCAAACGTCTAAAACCGACGTTTCATAATAACAATAATAAGCCATCAGTTATGAAATTTAATATATTTTATTTATATTTTTTATTAAATTCAAAATTCAAAATTCAAAAGCCATAAGGCTTCGTTTGGCAAAAAACTTTTAAAATAAAGACTTAATATCTTTAAGCCTTATTTGGGTAAATCCATTTAAAATTACTTTAATTTATTTTAATAAATCATTTATACTATAGTTTATAATCCCATATTATTTCTTTGGATTTCCATATCCATTCTTAGTTAAATAAAATAATTACAACAGACTAAATAAATTTTCCACTTAATCCAAATGTCACAAAATTATAATCTCATTATAATTTCATTTAATAATTTAACATATCACTTTAATTATTAAATTAACACAACAATATAGCAATTCATGAAATCTTTAAAAACTCTCTAATTATTAAATTAAATTACGATATTATCTAATAAATTTAATTCACAAATATCTACTAACAACAACCACATAAATAAAATATTTATTTAATTTAATAATAATTTTAAATCAAATAAAATTTTGGATTGTTACAAATACGAAAGAAATAATACTCCTTACCTTAGAAGAAGATTGGATACTGCAATAGTGAAGTAGCAGAATACTCTTCTTCTTTCTCTATTAAGTTTCTCTTGTGAGTCTTAGTGAATTGGTGAGAATGAAATAAGAAATAAGCTTTTATTTATAGGAGAATGGACTAAATAGTAATTGATTCACGGACGGTCCAGATTTATTTACTATTAAAATGGACGGTCCATATTGATTTACTATTAAAACCACAACCGACGGTCCAGATTAATTTAATATTAAAACCACCACCAACGGTCCAAATTGATTTACTATTATAACCACCACCTACGGTCCAGATTGATTTACTATTAAAACAACCACCGACGGTCCAGATTGATTTACTATAAAAACCACCACCTACGGTTCAGATTGATTTACTATTAAAACCACCACTAACGGTTCAGAAATTAGCACATCTCTTCATGGAATAATAAGTCAACTTACAACAAACACGTCATGACAAACCCCTCTATTTATATAAAAAATTGAATAAATATTTACCACAAATCACTTATCTTTAATAAACACATTTTTAATCTTTTAACAATTATTCATCATTAATATTATAACTCACAATATTGACAACTAGATCATTCCCAGGAAAGTGGGGGCTTTCCAGTAAAGATTTCTCCTTATTAACGTACTGGAGCGCACTGGAGCGCGGAATGTTGGGATAGTTTGTGGTTAGGTGTCCAGTAGTATAGGCTTGTTGTGTATGTTATGTAATCCCAATCTTTTGTGTGAGATATGGGATAGGTATGTAAACCCCGAATAGGTTCATGTTAAAGGGGTAGTATATTAATTTTTTCCCATCTTTTGTGATATTAGGGGATAGATGTTAACATTTATAGAAGTATGCTAGGAATAATCATATCGATGTAATGATTGGGCATATGAATATAAATGTTCTTATTTCAGAAAATGTGTCATAAAATTTTGTTCCTTTTACATTGAAGAAATACTTAAGTAAAATAATTAAGATAATAAGAATGAAATTTTGTGATGCAGAAAATGCCGCCCAGACGAGACTAACGACATCGGAAGAGTCAGTCAATGACGAGAGAGCAAGTAAACCCTATCCAAAAGCTAGTAGATTTGCTAGGAGAGGCCCTGTGAGGAAGAAACAACGAACTAGTACCACCCAACCCTCAAGCGGTTCCAATTACGAACTTTAAAGACTTTAAGAGTGTAGGACCTCTAGAATTCGTGGGTACTACCGATCCTATCGTGGCATAGACATGGATCAAAGAGATGGAGAAAGCCTTTGTCATTGATAGTGTGAGTGAAGAGCAGAAAACCGTGTTCGCTACGTATATGATGAGGGGTAAAGTAAACTACTAATGGGAAGCCAATCAACAGAGAGTGGGAGAGGGGATTATAACCTGCGAAAGATTTAAGGCCTTGTTTTTTGAGAACTACTTCCCGAAAAGCATGAAGGATAGGATGGAGGTGAAGTTTCTAGAACTAAAACAAGGAGAGATGATGGTGGCGCAGTATGCGGCCAAGTTCAACGAGCTCGCACGATTTGAAACGCATCAAGTTGACACAGAAGAGAGAAAAGCTAGACGCTTTGAACTAGGACTAAAACCTTGGTTGTTTAACAAGGTGTCGGTCCTTCAAATCGACTCGTTCGCCACATTATTGGAGAAGGTGATCATTACTGAAGGGGGTAGCGAGGCGTTAAGTCAATACAATAAGGAAAAGAAGAATAAGAATACTGGGGGAGATACTCATGGAGGAGCAGTAGTAGTGGAGGAAGCAATTTAAAGAAAAGAAAATGGGACAATAACAACAGAAATAATAATCAAGCAGGAAATTTTCATGGAGGGTTTAAGAAGAGAGCGGAGGGATGCTCGAAATGTGGAAATAACCACCAAGGAGACTGCTGGAAGGGGCGCAGTGTTTGTTACAATCATGCCAAGAAAGAATATATTCACCAAACTGCCCAAAGCCGAAGAAGATCAAGGGATGTTTAGCTTGTGGTTCCACCGAACACCAGATCAAGGACTGTCCCAAAAAGGGGAGCAGCGGAGGAAGCGACCATCAGGGAGGAGGCATCAAGCTTATGATCGGTGGACCGACACAATCCAACTGACCCACTACCAGAACCTTTAACATGACTGTCTAGGATGCAGTAGCTGTGAAGGACATGGTGTCAGGTATTATCCTGATAAATAATATAAATGCCTATGTATTATTTGATTCGGGTGTTACCTGTTCATTTGTGTCTGAAGAATTTGCTAGTCGGCTAAACATACCCCAAGAATGGTTAGGAAATCCTTTGAACATAGAAGTTGTGAATAAGGAAGTAATCCCAGTAGAATTTTTCTACCGAAACTGTTGTGTAAACATTAGAGGTCACGAACTAACCATAAACTTGATTCCGATTAGATTGGGAGAGTTTGACGTGATACTAGGAATGGATTGGTTATCCAGCCACACTGTGATAATCGATTATCAAAAGAAAAGTGTGAACCTTCAGACTCCAAATCGGTCTAAGGTAGTGTTTTATGGTAGCTCATCGCTTAAGCAATCATGTTGCCTTACGATGATGCAGCCAAGAAATTTTTAAAGAAAGGATGTATAGGTTATCTGGCCTATATAGTGGATACTCAAAAGAAGGGAGTAGAAATGAAAAATATATCGGTAATCAGAGTTTTTCAAGATGTATTTCCAGATGATCTGCCTGGTCTTCCACCAGACAAAGAAGTTGAATTCGTAATAGACTTAGCACCGGGAAAGGCACCAATCTTGAAAGCACCATATCATATGGCGCCAGTAGAAATGAAAGAATTGATGATACAATTGCAAGAGTTGTTAGATAAGGGTTACATTCGGCCGAGTGTGTCTCCTTGGGGAGCACCAGTGTTGTTTGTAAAGAAAAAGGATGGATCGATGAGGTTCTGTATCGACTATCGAGAGTTAGACCGAGTGATGATTAAGAATAGATATTTGTTGCCAAGGATAGACGACCTTTTCGATCAATTGAAAGGAGCGAAGTGTTTTTCCAAAATAGATTTACGAACAGGATATCACCAGTTGAACGTATGAGATGGGGATATACTAAAGATGGCGTTCCGAACTCACTATGGATATTACATGTAAAAATCCAGGATTTTATTTGTAATTTAAAATATTTATTAAATTAAATAAATATTGTATTTATGTGGTTGTTGTTAGTATATATTTGTGAATTAAATTTATTAGATAATACTCTAATTTAATTTAATAATTAGAGAGTTGGTAAAGATAAACATGAGTTGTTATATTGCTGTTTTAATTTAATAATTAAAGTGATATGTTAATTATTAAATAAAATTATAATGAGATTATAATTTTGTGATATTTGGTTAAGTGGGAAATTTATTTAGTATGTGGTAATTAGTTTATTTAACTAAGATTGGATATGGAAATCCAAAGAATAATGTGGGACTCTAAACTATATGATAAATGAGTTATTAACATAAATTAAAAGAGTTTTAAATTTGGTTTTACCAAACAAAGCCTTAGAACTTTTGAAATCCTTGTTTTAATCTTGTTTTGCCAAACAAGGCTTAAGGAATGATTAAGTCATTATTTTAATTGGTTTTGCCAAACAAGGCCTTATGGAATTTGATTTTTAAACATATATATATATATATATAATGATAATAAATAAAAATAAAACATAACTGAAATATAATAAAGGAGGGGAATTATATTTTTGTCAGTTATATACGCATACTAGTTAGTCTTTTATTTCTACGTTAAGTTAGAAAAAAAAAAACAGAGAGCACTAGAGAGTTTGAGGGAGAAAAGAAGAAAAGAAATTCCTTGTGTTTTGAGAGAGTGAGGAGAAGGAAGAAGAGAATTAAAAGATCATTCTTATTATCTATCAAAGTTTGAACAGGCAATCAAAGGTATAATCATACTTTCTAAAATTTCTAGTTTTTATATACATGAAAAGTTCTCTGTAAAATTGGTGTGAAGGATTAATTGGTTATTATGTGATTTTATATGATAATTGTTGATATAAATTGTCTTTATGTGGTTTATAGAGGATTTAGAGTAAATTGATTCATGTAATATATTTTATTATGGAGAAAATCATATTACAGTAAGTTTACATTGACATATGTTGAATATGGCTTAAATTAGAATTAAAATTGGTACTCAATTCATAGTATAAGTGTAAATTGTTTATTGATTGTGAAAATATAAGAAGAAACAAAACAACATAGTTGAAACTAACTGTTTTGGTTGTAAAACGAATTCACAGTGAAGAATTTCGCTATGAATGTCAAAAGAAGAAGAAATAATAGAAATAGCAAAATTAAATGTTGTAATTTTGATGTATATGTGGTTAGAAACATTAGTTTATTTTTCTGTAAACATATTACACCTTGGGTAGGTTGGTATAGTTATTAGAAATGAGTTTTTAGGCCTAATTTGGTTTTCTGTAGTGTTCGTGATGCTCATTCGCGAAAATGGCAGCATGTACCCCCACCCCGGCTGGCTATTGTAGTACAAAAACCCCAGCCTAGTCTGGGGAGTATTCTATCTTGCAAAAATTTTAAAAAAAAATCTGACCGGACATGTTTTACTAAAATGAGCATAACTTTTTCATACGAACTCCGATTGATGCGATTGAAGATGATCCGGAACGAGGAAGAATAGACCTACAACTTTCGTTCTTTAAGTATACTGCAAAGATCATGATGTGTTATATATATATTAAAAGTACGAAATGTTAAAAGCCAATCTATGACTACGTTGATTTAGTAAAGCATGCTGATTGAGTAAGGAACTCAATCTTTATACTTGTTATATGAACTGTAGCATGTATGTTATGTTAGTCCAATGTTTATGAGATATATGTTGAGCATGTTGTTATGTGCTATGTGATCCATGAAAACTGTTAGATTTTGCTGGGCTGTCGAGCTCAACCTTTCAAATAACCACTTTTGCAGGTTAAAGATTCAAGGTAAAGTTATGTGCTACTTGAAAGACATGAATCAGATGTGATACTCGAATGTATATACTTTGGCTAAGTTGTTAATGTTTTCGAACCATGAATAAGGTTCCAGATGATGTATTTGATAATGTATGATGTTTATCAGAAGTTGAGTTGTAAAGTTTAATTTTATCCAATGTATAAAGGGTATTGAACCTAGTTGTAAGTTTTTGTTTATAATAACTCTGATGAAGCGATTCATAAAATAAATTTGAATGAAAAACATGTAGATGATAAAGGTTTTGATTCAGGGAATTAAAGTAAGATGACATAAAAGTTTAAATTATTCCATATTTTACTAAGTTTAACATTGAATAACGATGTAAAATCAGAAGTGTAGTATGTTTTCGTGGAAAATCGGAGGGCGTCAGGCATGGACGTATGCAAGTGTAGTGCTTTTGACGATAAAAGATGTTGTTCTAAGTTATAAAACATGAATGTTAGTAAACATAATGATGCTTAACATCAATAAATGATGTATTAGATAAGTTGTATAAGCATACTAAGCATACACAAGAGAGACAAATCGGGCATGTGACGAATGAACGTCGAAATGTCGTAACAAATGTTAATGAACGTAAAAAGTGTTTTAAGACAAATGAAATAAATATTATAAGATATGAAATGGGTTTAATATAAAACCAACAATGATTTATAGCAAGACTTAAACACTTGAATGAACTTTGAGCATGAAATATAGTGAGATATAAGTCGAAAGTTAACACAATAAAATTAAACATTGTGTATTGATAATAGGAAGGGTTATGAGATGTAGAGTAAAGTTTACATTACAACTACTATACGTTGCTATGTGACTAATAGTTGATGTGTATGATTATATAATTGTGTAGGGCACGTGAATTAGTTAGTAATGAGGTAATGGAGTAAAGATTGAAATTAATGGAGAAAATTAGATATTCCAAATTTTCTAACTTTGCTAGATTTTTAAAATTTATTGACTTCGTGCTAATGTTTGCACTTCTATTTTTCTTGAAAAATATTGGATCAAATGATTGAACCAATGAGTTTTAAAAACAATATCGTTATTCGTATGTCTATGCTAATTGTTTCGGCTAGACAAAAATGATTTAAAAATATCAAAATATATTTTTGTTTTTTTTCATAGTCATTAAGGCATCACTAAATATGATGCTGATTTGACATTGAGGAATTCATCAATGCAATTGAACCTACTATTGGATGTGATCATAAGATCGTCAACCCACTATGGTATGATGTAGTATGACAAAGTGATATAATGACTAAATCCTCAACGTACTATCGAGATAGTATGGTATCATGTCATCATAAAAGGATTTTTGATTTTTTTTAAACTAAAAAGGATATGCCATATGAATTGGATAAAATTATTTCGATTGATGTTCGAGTTGTTGTTAGAAGTCTATGCTATTTGATTCAGCTAAACAAATATAGAAAAATGTTTATGCAGTTTTAGCGTTTCTTGAGAAGTTATGCCAAACCAAATTATTTTAATGCGGATTTAGATGTTGAAAAGCTGAGATGAACAACCCTTTTATAGGGCAGTACGCGGAAGCATTTAGATGTTTGTGCACAATATGTGGTACGAAGGGCTTAACACCTTAAGTACGGGAGTCCCTATAGTCTATTGACTATTTAGGTTTAAGTTGAAAGAGTACTTATAACCGTGGACAGAGTACACAATACATAGTACGAAGGGCTTAACACCCTAAGTACGGGAGTCCCTACAGTCTAATGACTGTTAAGGTTAAAGTTAAAAGAGTACTTATAACCGTGGATTTGAGTTCAAGGTCTTGTGACCCCTCAAAGATGATTTGGAATCTTTTAAATTTACGAGTTATTCATCTTTGCTTCCCAATTATTGAGCAATTGTGGAAGATTCTTGCTATTCTAAAAGGCGAATGTGGTAAGGATGATATTCCTTAGAAAGAAGTAAGTCGTAGAATGCGACACTGAATGATGAATATATTGAATAAGTGAGAAAAGAAATTTTGAAATGAGAAGGAGATGAGTTATCAAAGAAGAATGTAAAACTTTTAATAGAAAAGTTTAATAAAGAAAGTGGTTATAGAACCAATGAATGAATAAAATATTAACGTAAAATCTATTTTGATAGATTGAATGAATAAAGATTAATAAATAAAATTTCAAGGATGAAATTCTTAGAAGAATGGGTGAATGTAATATCCCGAGTGTTTATGATAATGATCCTTAGAGAAAGATAATGAACGGGTCAAAGAATATGTAATACTCAAATATAATTGAGTCTAAATAAAGATTATGAAATAAATCTTACAAGAATTTATTATGAAGAACGGTGAAAGTAGGAAATATAAATCTTATAAGAGGGGAAGAATGTGACGAATGAATTGTTTGAGTTGTGATTGTGGGGATAGAATCCTTGTAAGGAAGGAAGGATGTAACAATCCAAGATTTTATTTTTAATTTAAAATATTTATTAAATTAAATTAAATAAATATTTTATTTATGTGGTTTTTGTTAGTATATATTTGTGAATTAAATTTATTAGATAATACTCTAATGTAATTTAATAGTTAAGAGAGTTGTTAAAGATAAACATGAGTTGCTATATTGCTGTTTTAATTTAATAATTAAAGTGATATGTTAATTATTAAATAAAATTATAATAAGATTATAATTTTGTGATATTTGGTTAAGTGGGAAATTTATTTAGTATGTGGTAATTAGTTTATTTAACTAAGATTGGATATGGAAATCCAAAGAATAATGTGGGACTATAAACTATATGATAAATGAGTTATTAACATAAATTAAAAGAGTTTTAAATTTGGTTTTACCAAACAAAGGCTTAGAGCTTTTGAAATTCTTGTTTTAATCTTTTTTTGCCAAACAATGCTTAAGGAATGATTAAGTCATTATTTTAATTAGTTTTGCCAAATAAGGCCTTATGGAAATTGATTTTTAAATATATATATATATATATATATATATATAATAATGATAATAAATAAAAATAAAACATAACTAAAATATAATAAAGGAGGGGAATTATATTTTTGTCAGTTATATACGCATATTAGTTAGTCTTTTATTTCTACGTTAAGTTAGAAAAAGAAAGAAAATAGAGAGCACTAGAGAGTTTGAGGGAGAAAAGAAGAGAAGAAATTCTCTGTGTTTTGAGAGAGTGAGGAGAAGGAAGAAGAGAATTAAAAGATCATTCTTATCATCTATCAAAGTTTGAAAGGGAAATCAAAGGTATAATCATACTTTCTAAAAGTTCTAGTTTTTATACACATGAAAAGTTCTCTGTAAAATTGGTGTGAAGGATTAATTGGATATTATGTGATTTTATGTGACACCCCCAAATCTAGGTACTTCATTCCCAAAAGACTTGGTGTTCACTTTCTATTCATTCATATCTATCTACCCAAATATAATAAAATTAAATCAGAAATCCTCCCTTTAAAGAGGTTACATCATTAATCAAAAAGTCTTCCCAGGTTGTCTAACCTTAAATATCAATCAAGTGCGAAAATAAAATAATTACATCACATCATTAAATACAAAGTCTATCATCATAACCATAACAGAAATTACAAGTCTTCATCACTTGCACATTTTTCCCTTTCCTTTGCTAGTTGAAGGCTCATCAACCTTCTCAACTTTAGCTGCAATAATTATATTTATGCAAGAGTGAGCAAAACAATTGCTCACTAGATATAACAATTGTGACACCCCCAAATCTAGGTACTTCATTCCCACAAGATTTGGTGCTCACTATCATACATTCATACTATCTACCCAAATAAAATAATATTTAAACCATAAATCCTCCCTTTAAATAGGGTTACATCATTAAATAAAAATCTTCCCAGGTTATCTAACCTTAAACATCATTCAAGTGCGGAAATAAAACTATTACATCACATCATTAAGTAAAAGTTTATCATCAAATTAAAAGTCTAACATCATAACAATAATCAAAATTACAAGTCTTCATCACTTGTACATTTTTCCCTTTCCTTTGCTAGTTGAAGGCTCATCTACCTTCTCAACTTTAGCTGCAATATAAATATGCAAGAGTGAGCAAAACAATTGCTCACTGGATATAACAATGAATCAACAGAAGAATAATAATAATAATAACTGCCAACAATAGGCTCATCAAACTGAATAGTATTCTAACGATGATAATCAGAAACTGGAATCCAAAGTATGGAATATATCTAACTGAGGGTCATAAGACCATGAACTATGTCCACAGTTGCGAGTAATCTTTCAAATCCAACTTTAACAGTCATAAGACTATAAGGACTCCTCATACTTAGGGGGATCAACCCTTCGTACAATGTATTGTGCACAAATATTTCAACGCTAAGCGTAAATTATCCCCTAATAATAATAGGGTTGTTCATCTCAGTATTTAGAGTACAAGTCTGTACCAAAGAAAGTTTGGTTTGGATAAGCTTTCAAGGGTAATTTGAAGTTTAACGAACATCAACTAGAGGACTAGTTGAATTAATAGTGTTTAATAACACAACAGTTGATATGAAACAATGAATAAGTGTAGGTGAACTAACTATATCTTGAACTCATGCTTAGAAACAACTACAAAGCATAAGTATTGAATGACAATAAACCTTGCTTGAATAAAATTAAGCTAAGACTATGAATTATTGAATATACATTAAGTAATAGCAAGCTGAAAATAAAGCTTGCTCATTATGAGAATAACTTGTGTTAAGTAAATGAGATAAGTTAGTTCAACATTAGAAATTAGCATTCAAGAAAACTGCATTCATAATATCCGAATGACAATAAAGAAACTTGTCTAACAATAAACAAGTTAGAACATGGTTACAACACTTTTCTTAAGCCAACTAACACGAATTTCACCCACCAAACAGTAAATTAACACGTACAATTGATACAAAACCATTACAACATGTTTCCTCACATATATATCAAATATAGAACAATTTTAACAACAATTATACTACTTTAATTTCTCAAATTTCATATTTTCATATGAAAACTCAATTTTTGATATTCATCCCAAAAATCAACACTGTGATTTCAATACTTGACCAAATCACTTCATTCAAATTATGTTATGCTCGTTTCTTAATGAACTAACATATATAAGCTTTAATTTACAGTTTCACATACAATTTGTCCACTAAAAATTGTATTTACCTAAGCCATATGAAGAACACATATACTGGCAAAATTTTCTACTATTGTCAAACGAAATTAGCATGAATTTCTTATTTTAAACATAACTCTAATCATCATAAACACATATACTCACAATTACCCAATTATCTAGCAATAATTCGAAGAGATGAAATTCACAGAACATGCAATTTTGCCATAAAACTCATATATATATATATATATATATATATATATATATATATATATACTAAGGTTGTGAACATACCTTCAATTTGCTAAGATAATTCTTGTTATCACCACTGAATTTGCTGCAAAAATTCTTAAGATTCTCCCAATTCCCTCACAGCTTCTCTCTCAATTCTCTTTGAACTCTCAAACTTAGCGAAACTAGAATGCATAAATCAACTAATAGCCAGTATGCGTAATAACAAAGATACAAAACTGATATGGCCATAATAAGCCTCATCAGTTACAACATATAATGTATATATTATAAATATATTATATTTATTATTTTATTTTATTTAAATTTAAAAGTTAAAAATCCAAAAGCCATAAGGCTTTGTTTAACAAAACCCTTTAAATTTTAAAGAATTAATATATATAAGCCTTGTTTGGCAAAAACTAAATTAAACACATTTATTTTAATAAACGATTTAGTTTATAATTTATAATCACATATTATTTATTTGGATTTTCATATTCAACATTAACCCATTAAATTAATCACATACTATATTTTAATTAAATATAACATTTTAGCAAATATCACCAAAATTGTAATTTTATTATAACTTTATTTAATAATTTAATATACCATTTTAAATTATTAATTAACAATATAACACTTCATGCCATATTACAATTCTCTAAATTATATATTAATTTAATTTAGAAAATTCTCTAATAAATTTAGATTCAACAACCATCACATCAATAAAATATTTATTTCATCAATTCAATAATAGACACATCAAATAAATATTTATATTATTCAATAAATATTTAATATTACAATTCGAAATTTCGGATCGTTACAACAATGAATCTAGAAAAGAATAATAACTGCCAATGAATAGGCTCATCAAAACTGAATAGTACTCTATCAATGATAACCAACAACGAGAATCAAAATAAGAAATATGTTTGAGGGTCATAAGACCACGAACTATGTCCACGGTTACAAGTAATCTTTCAATTTTAACCTTAACAGTTATATTGTAGGGACTTCACGTACTTAGGGGGATCAGCTGTAAGACCACAACTTTTATGAATAAAGATGAATTTTTCTATAATTATCACTTTTGAATATTATGGAATGAATTTGATATAATGTTATAGTTATGGGTAATAGTTATAAATTTTTTAAAGTACGCAAGTTGTTATATAATATTCTATTGGTCGGGGAATATTTGTTTTAACAGGGAATATTGGAAAGCCCCCTCTTTCTTGGGAACGACATGGTCGATTAATAGTGTGAATTATAATAATGATGATGAAGTTTTGTTTTATTAGTATTATTAATGTAATAAAACAGAAAAGCTTTTTATATAAAATAGAATACTTTTATAAAGTTATTCGTTTTATTAGACTATAAATAGAATATATTATATTCTATTACGTATAGTGTTTTGTATAGTAAAATATTTTTTATATAAAACAGAATACTTTTATAAAGTTATTCGTTTTATTAGACTATAAATAGAGTATATTATATTTTATTATACATAGTGTTTGCATAGTGCTTGCATAGTATTTTGCATAGTAAAATCTTTTTATATAAAACAGAATACTTTTATAAAGTTATTCATTTTATTAGATTATAAATAGAATATATTATATTTTATTTAAAAGATTTTTCTTTATTAGAATATTTTATAGTAAACCAATCTGGACCGTCCGTTTAAAAGTAAATCAATTTGGACAGTTTAGGAATTAGTTACTATTCAGTCCATTCTCCTATAAATAGAAGCTCATTCCTTCATTATTTCTTATGAATTCATTGAAACTCTAGAGAGAAAAACTATAGAGAGAAAGAAGAAAAGTATTATGCTACTTCACTACTCCTATATCCAGTTGTTCTAAGGTATGGGGTATTATTTCTTTCGTATTCATGAAGAGAACTTTTGTTATTCCATTTTTTTTATTCTGTTGGAATAACCTATATACGTGGTCTACCCTATACTTGGTGAAATTCTTCTGTTATTCCATTCTTTATCATTACATTGGAATAACATGTCTATGCGAAGTACCGCATACATGGTGAAATTCTTCTGTTATTCCATTCTTTATTATTCTGTTGGAACATCCTGTCTATGCGTTTACGCATGACCTGGTTCCGTTATTTATTATTCTGATGGAACATCCTATTGGTGCGAATTTTGCCTGACCTGGTTCTGTTATTTATTATTCTGTTGGAATATCCTGTCTATGCATTTACGCATGACCTGGTTCCGTTATTTATTATTCTATTGGAATAACATGTCTGTGCGGTCTATCGCATGCCTGGTGATTTCTTTTGTTATTTCATTCTTTATTATACTCAGTTGGTTAAATTTTTGACTTCTATACTCCTTGAAATTAGTGGAATGTCCTTGATATTTGCGCTTCATCCAAAGATCTTTTCATGAAAATATTCTTCCGAGCATTCTTGAATTTTACTCTACAAAGAAGTATCATGTTGACAATTTGGGCGTTATTAGTTCTGGATAAATTAATTCTTGAACTTGTTTATTGAATTCTTATATCATTGTCATCATCCTCATGTTTATATTATGTTAAAAGTCATCTATGGCCTGTAGTGCATAGATGGACTTGGTATGATTATGACCAGGGATTAATCGATATAATAATGTCTGTAATGTTACAAATGATGTGGTAAAAGTCCTCATTGGCCCGTAGTGCATTGATGGACAGTTGTTGGCATGATCATGACCATTGATGAATACACGAATATCCTTGGCCTGTAGTGCATGGATAATTTGTGGTTGTGATACTAATGAATATCCTTGGCCAGTGCGGGGGATGATGTGGATTATTTATTATTAAGTCCCAAATGATAAAAGTGATGAAAAACCTTTTAAATCATGAAAGATAGTAGATTTTATTCTCTACTTGACTCTTTTAATGGATTGCTTGTTCCGCTGCAGTTAAACTTGATTTTTGTTATATTGTATCAGTTTAACACTGTTGAAGGCTAACGATAATTTATTTTGTATTATCTTAGTCATAATATTTCTTCTTGGGCTAGTTGAGCTCACCCTTTTACTTTCATTGTTCTCTTGAGGAATGAGAGCGTATCGGGGACTAGTCGGGAACGGGAGTGACGGTCCGAGATAATAGCATTAGTAGTCCTCACTATTCATTAAATAGTGTGATAATAAATGTAATGAGGACTCAATTGAGTGTGGATATTGTCTAGATGACAATATTTGTATTAAAACTCACAACATATGTTTTGTCGTATTTTACACGCATGTTGTATAATTAAGTTGTATTTGAATTTTGTACCATGTATTTGGCGACTCAAGATAGGTGATGTATACCTATTTTGGGGGCGTCCACAATTATTATCAAAGCTTAGGGATATGATCCCCGTGAGATGTGAGACAAGAACTAGGAGGGAGAGGCGGGAATTCCTTCCGCTAGTATGACCTACCTAAGTTTATTTGGCATTTAATTGGTCGGTCGAGTATAGGGATAATATATTGCATGTCAATTAACCTTTGTTTTGTGGCGATGTTTGAAAATGGCATCCGAGAATGTTGAGATTAGCAATGGAGTCTGAAGACCGCTGAGTCTCCACGGATCAATAATCGAGGATAATGTGCGTCGAAGGCGACAATCCTCGTGCAAACAACAACACCGACCGGATGATGAGCGATGGAATGTTCGGAGGTTTTATGCAATTCATGCAACATCGTGCAAGAGTGGCTCTGTACAAAATGCGGTGTGGAAACACTAGTAACTCTCGTGATTGCTTCTGCTTCAAGCGCCTCAAGGAATTGGGACCACCGAGTTTTTGGAGAGCCAAAAACCACTTAAGGCGAAGAGACATGGATAAAGCAGATCTGCAAGATATTTGATGACTTGGGATGCTCCGAGGAGCAAAAGGTTCCTTTGCCACCTTCATGTTGCGTGCTGCAAGGCGGATTCTTCGTGGGAATCAGAAAAGCGTACTCAACTGCCGTCTTCAAGATGACTTGGGAGAAGTTCCAAGAATTGTTCAACGACAAGTACTCTCCCGAAAGTATTCGTCACATGAAAGAGGTAGAGTTCATCAAGCTGGAGCAAAATAACATGGCCGTGTCACAAGACGTAAGCCAAGTTTGCTTAGAGTTGTCCTGGGTTTGCGTCCCATTTGGTTGATAATGAGGAGAGAATGACGCGAATGTTTCTAAGAGGTTTGAAACCCGAGATATGTCAATATCTTATCTCTCATAAACCGTGTTTGTATTCAGAGATGTTTTTAATAGGGCTCGATTATTGGAGTAGCGATAATGAGTCAACCCAACCAAAAGAGAGCGGTAAGCAAAATGATAATACTAGTGATAACAATCATCGAAGCGGTGGACAATAAGCGTGGAGGAATCAACATGCGAAAATGGTAACCACTTCGGTGGTAATCATGGCCAAAACAATAAGAATGGACATTTCAGGAAGAGGAGATTCAACAATGATGGAAAGACGTCAGCACAAGCACCCGTTGTTAAGGAAGGAGAACGACCACCTATCATATGCTTCAAATGCGGAGGGGAGGGACACATCAATCTAAACTGTGCGATGCCATCCAAAGCATGTTATAATTGTGGAAGAGAAGGTCACTGTAAAATCCCAAATTTTACGAATAAAGATTTAAATTTCTCGAAATATATATATATTTTAATGTTATGGTGTGTATTTGATATAATGTTATAGTTGTGGGTAATATTTATAAATTTTGCAAAGTATGCAAGTTGTTATATTATATTCGATTGGTCGGGGAATATTCTTTGTGTCGGGGAATATCCGTGCGACGGTACAATCATTAGTGAACCCCACAACGGAATTATTATCGGATTGAGAAAACGACGAAAGTTTTATCGTTAATACTGTTGAACTACTCGGTAGTAAAAGTACAGTAATACGCGTGGTTGCATAGTGGCACACGGTATTGGTTATTGATGCTTATGTAAGAAGTCACTTAGTTATACTCAATTATTGCTACAGTAATTGCTGCATCATATCTCTCATATTATTGATTCGATTATTGTCACAGTATCCTCTGCATAATATGTTATATTATTAAATCAATAATTGAGACAACAAAGTTATTCATATTATTAAATTGTAATATTTATAATGTCTAGAAGTTCTACTAAGGAGAGGTTTGGTCACCTAATTGCGCGCCAATAGGGAGAAATCCTTATTGGAAAGCCCCTCTTTCACGGAGCGACACGTTTGTTAAATATTGTGAGTTATAATATTAATGATGAATAAGTTCGTGTTGATTAAAGATGAATTTGATAGTTCTATTGTGTTGGGATTATTGGTGTTAGTTGAAATCGATATCTATTCCGATGATAATTGATGTCTGGGGGTTATATTGATAAATCGGGTAATTTATCGAATAAATGAGCAATTAATTGCTACTTATTCACATGCTTATATAACTATTTGTTCACATGTGTGTACTATTGACTCACATTCGTTTACTATTAGGGGAGTTGGTGCAAGATTGATAATACTTGCATGACTAAGTTAAAGATGGAGGTACTATATTGTAATTAATTTTTTCACATGTTTAGAACTATTGAGTCACATGATTTACTATTGAGTCACATGATTTTATTATTGATTCACATGATTTACTATTAGGGGAGTTGGTGAAAGATTGATAATACTTACAGGACTAAATTAAAAATGAAGAAAAAGAGGAAGGTATTATACTGTAATATTTCGAGCCCCAAAACGTGCAATTATCGAAACTATATTTTCCTATAAATAGAAGCTCATTCTTCCTTCATTTCTCACCAATTCACTAAATCTTTAGAGCCATTATTATATAGAGAAATTATAGAGAGAAAGAAGAAGAGAAAGTCTGCTTCCTCCTATTCCTATTCCCGATTATCTAGTCTTCTTACGAGGTAAGGGGTATTATTTTTTTTCATATTCATGAAGAGAACTTACATTATTCCATTCTTTATTATTACATTGGAATAACCTATATACGCTTGATACCCTATACTTGGTGAAATTCTTACATTATTCCATTCTTTATTATTACATTGGAATATCACGTTTACTGCATTTTATGCGGGACTGATTCCGCCTTTATTATTATTACATTGGAATATCACATACATGCATTTCTGTTGGACTGGTTTCATTATTGATTATTACATTTGGAATATCCTCGTCTATACGTTTTACGCCAAACCTGATTCCGTTATTTATTATTCTATTGGAATAACTTGTCATCACGATCTGCGCATGCATGGTGATTTCTGTTGTTATTCCATTCTTTATTATTACATTGGAACATCACATCGGTGGGGAATCTCGTCTGACCTAGTTCCGTTATTTATTATTCTGTTGGAATAACCTGTCTATGTTGATTACCACATGCATGGTGAATGATCCTTTGTATTCATTCCTTATTAAATTGTGGAAATGATCTGTATATGTGGATTATCGCATGGCGAGTGAAATTTTATTTGCAGTTTCGTATATTCTATTATACTGGTATGAGATATCATTTCTTTTTTACTCGTCATGAAATATCATTTTATTTTGTATTTTCTGTTACGAGTTACTATTCATGGGTTATTATTCACCCGATTACTATTCACTCTAGTATTATTCACTCGGGTATTCGGGGCACTTTTTATGCCAGAATACTATTCACGAGTTACTATTCACCCAAATTACTATTCATCCGAATATTATTCACTCGGGTATTTGGAGTACTTTTCATGCCGGGTTACTATTTACGGGGTACTATTCCCGAAGTACTATTCACAGGGTACTATTCACGATGAAAAATTGATTCTTTTCTGTCCAAATTATTTTTGGTGCATGAATATTATTCTTGAATTTTACTCCACAAAGCAGTATCATGTTGACAATTTGGACGTTATTAATTCCTGGATAAATTAATTCTTGAACTTGTTTTATTGAATTATTATGTCATTGTCATCATCCTCATGTTTATATTATGTTGAAAGTCATCTATGGCCTATAGTGCATAGATGGACTTGGTATGATTATAACGAGGATTATTCGGTATAATCATGGTAGTAATGTTATAAATGATGTGAAAAAAAGTCCTCATTGGCCCGTGGTGCATTGATGGACAATTTTGGTATGATTATGGCTATGGATTCTCTTGACGAGGGGAGCAAAGATGAATTATTTTATGGCATGATCGGGGATGTTGATGAAAACACGATTATCTTTGGCCCGTGGTGCATGGATAATTAAGTGGTGGTCGTGATACTAAATAATATCCTTGGCCTATAGTGCAGGGATGATTTGATGATGTTGATTATTTATTAAGCTGAGTCTCAGCGATAAAAGTGATGAAAAACTTTTTAAATCAAAAGATAGTAGATTTTATTCTTTACTTGACTCTTTTAATGGATTGCTTATTCCGTTGTAGTTAAACTTGATGTCTATTGTATTTTATCAGTTTAACATTGTTGAAGACTAATGATAATTTATTCTGCATTATCTTAGTCAAAATATTTATTACTGGGCTAGTTGAGCTCACCCTTTCCTTCACTGTTCTCTTCAGGAAATGAGAATATAGCTGGGACAAGTCGGGGAATGGAGTGACGGTCCAGATGATAGCATTAGTAGTCCTCACTATTTTGTTAAATAGTGTGACAATAAATATAATGAGGACTCTATTTGAGAGTGGATATTGTCTAGAAAGCAATATTCCTGTTTAAACTCTCAGTTATGTTTTGTCGTATTTTACACAACAGTTGTATAATTAAGTTTTTATTTGTATTTTGTACCATGTATTTGGTGACTCAAGATGGGTGATGTATAACCTATTTTGGGGGCGTCACAGTTGGTATCAAAGCTTAGGGATATAATCCCTGGCTGAGATGTGAGACAAGAACTAGGAGGGGAGAGACGGGGAATTCCTTCGCTAGTATGACCTACCTAAGTTTATTTGGTATTTTATTGGTCGATCAGAGTATAGGGATAATATGTGATATGTCAATTAACCCTTGTTTTGTGACAGTGTTTGAAAATGGCATCTGAAAATGTTGAGATAAGCAATGGAGCAAAATAATATGACCATATCGTAGTAATCTGAGGCTAAATTTGCGAGTTATCCGGTTTGCATCCCATTTAAATCGATAATGAGGAGCGAATGACCTTGAATGTTTCTAAGAGTTTTAAAACTCGATATATCGTCAATACCTCATTTCTCATAAACTTTGTTTATATTCGGATGTTGTGAATAGGGCTCGATTATTGGGCGTGATAATGAGATACAAAGACAACCAAAAGGCAACGACTAACAACACGATAATAATCGTCACGGCAATTGCATTGGCCATCCAGAACAATGATAACCATCGTGGGAGAAATTATCATGCCAAGAATGGTAACCACTTTGGTGGTAATCATGGCCAAGTTAATAGAAGTGGAAATTTCAAGAAGAGAAGGTCATTTAGCTCAATTTTGTCGTATAGTGAAGTCAAGTCCAGCTGGGACAGTGGCACCAAAGGCGGATACGGACAAAAACAAAGTTGATGGTTTTAGGAAGAGCGTTTTTTGTGACTTCTCAAAAAGCTAGTAACCCAAACGAAGTTAGCACGGGTTAGTTAATTATAAATTTTTGCGAAGTCTATACCTTATTAGATACCAGTTTTACCCATTATTTTATCTCTCTTACTTGCGTTCAACGTTTAATTTGACTCCAGAGAGATTAGACTTTGACTTATCTGTTGAAAATCCATTAGGAGAAACCTTCATTACTTGTGTTATCCAAGTCTTGGATGAGAGTCACGGTTTTGAATGATAATTCTATTGTTAATAAATTTCCTGACGTATTCTTGAAGACTTCTTGGCCTACCCCAGAATGTGAAATCGAATTTTGTACTAACCCCAGTACAAAACCCATTTCTTAAACCCTCAAATATTTTCTTCACCCAAAACGAACGTAACATGCGCCAAAGATGTTGGCTCGAGCTGTTGAAGATTACGATCGTACCATTCAATACCATCGTGGAAAAGCGAACGTGGTAGTAGGCGCATTGAGTAGAAGATCGTGTCTGCGAATATATGAACCCACGTGTAGAATACTTGAATATCTGAGTAGAATCGACTTTAATCGATAAAGTTAAAGCCGCTCAAGCTACTGATTCGAGAGGCGATGAATGTGAAGAAGAAGGTTCAAGAGGGCGTTATTCTAGAAGCAAAAATTGACGAAGAGAGGAAATCTCAACCCTCGATTTAATTGGTCCATTTGAAATCCTCGATCGAGTAGGAACTGTGGCTTATAGACTCGTTTTACCGCCAAGTATGTCGCGTGTTCATAACATTTTTTTACGTATCGATGTTACGTAAATATGTGGACGACCCGAACCACATTATTGATTTAGAACCAGACGAGATAGCGGATAATTAACGTATGAAGATGTACCTGTTAAAATCTTGGAATGTATTCAACACTCAAAGGTTATACCTCAAGAGTTAGAATCAGACGAAGTGTCCTCATTTGTTTAAGATACCAGTGCGTCGTAAATTTTGAGGGCAAAATTTCATAAAGAGGGGAGATTGTAAAATCCCAAATTTTACGAATAAAGATTTAAATTTCTCAAAATATTTTTTTTTTAATGTTATGGTGTGTATTTGATATAATGTTATAATTGTGGGTAATATTTATAAATTTTGCAAAGTATACAAGTTGTTATATTATATTCGATTGGTCGGCGAATATCCGTACGATGGTACGATCATTAGTGAACCCCACAACGGAATTATTGTCGGATTGAGAAAACGACAAAAGTATTTTATTGAAAATAACGGCGGAAGTTTTATCGTTAATACTGTTGAACTACTCGGTAGTAAAAATACGATGTCTGGCGTGGTTGCATAGTACACTGCAGTATTGGTTATTGATCTTTACGTGAGAAGTCACTCGGTTATACTCAATTATTGCTACAGATAATTCTTTGCATCATATCTCTAATATTATTTATTCGATTATTGTCACAGTATCATCTGCATATTATGTTATATTATTAAATCAATAATTGAGATGACAAAGTTATTCATATTATTAAATTGTAATATTTACAATGTCTAGAAGTTCTGCCAAGGATAGGTTTGGTCACCTAATTGCGCGCCAATAGGGAGAAATCCTTATGGAAAAACCCCCTCTTTCTTGGGAACGACCCAGTTGTTAAATATTGTGAGTTATAATATTAATGATGAATATGTTTGTGTTGATTAAAGATGAATTTGATAGTTCCATTGTGTTGGGATTATTGGTGTTAGTTGAAATCGATATCTATTCTGATGATAATTGATGTCTGGGGGTTATATTGATAAATCGGGTAATTTATCGAATAAATGAGCAATTAATTGCTACTTATCCACATGCTTATATAACTATTTGTTCACATGTGTGTACTATTGAGTCATATTCATTTACTATTAGGGGAGTTGGTGCAAGATTGATAATATTTGCATGACTAAGTTAAAGATGGAGGTATAGATGGAGGTACTATATTGTAATTAATTTTTTCACATGTTTAGAACTATTGAGTCATATGATTTACTATTGAGTCACATGATTTTACTATTGATTCACATGATTTACTATTAGGGGAGTTGGTGCAAGATTGATAATACTTACAGGACTAAATTAAAAATGAAGAAAAAGAGGAAGGTATTATACTGTAATATTTCGAGCCCCAAAACGTGCAATTATCGAAACTATATTTTCCTATAAATAGAAGATCATTCTTCCTTCATTTCTCACCAATTCACTAAAGCTTTAGAGCCATTATTATATAGAGAAATTATAGAGAGAAAGAAGAAGAGAAGTCTGCTCCCTCACTATTCCAGTATCTAGTCTTCTTCTGAGGTAAGGGGTATTATTTTTTTCATATTCATGAAGAGAACTTACATTATTCCATTCTTTATTATTACATTTGGAATAACTTTGTATCTGTGATCTACCCTATACTTGGTGAAATTCTTACATTATTCCATTCTTTACTATTACATTTGGAATATCTTGTCTATGCATTTTAAATTTGGACTGGTTCCGTCTTTTATTATTACATTTAGAATATCACATCGCATGCATTTTACGTTGGACACAGTTACATTATTTATTATTCTATTGGAATAACTTTGTCTATCTGTAATGCAATCATGCATGCATGGTGATTTCTTTATTATTCTATTCTTTATTATTACATTGGAATATCACGTCATGCGTTTTCTGTAGAACTCGGTTCCGTTATTTATTATTACATTGGAATAACTTTGTCTATGTGAAGTACCGCATGTATGGTGATTTACATTGTTATTCCATTCTTTATAATTACATTTGGAACATCACATGCGGTCTTGAATCTAAATGCGACTGGTTTCGTTATTTATTATTACATTGGAATAACTTTTTACATGTGGATTACCACATGCATGGTGAATGATCCTTTGTATTCATTCCTTATTAAATTGTGGAAATGATCTGTATATGTGGATTACCGCATGGCGGGTGAAATTCTATTTGCAGTTTCGTATATTCTATTATACTCGTATGAGATATTATTTCTTTTGTACTAGTCATGAAATATCCTTTTATTTGGTATTTTTTGTTACGAGTTACTATTCATGGGTTACTATTCACCCGATTACTATTCACTCTAGTATTATTCACTCGGGTATTTGGGGCACTTTTCATGCCGGAATACTATTCACGAGTTACTATTCACCCAAATTACTATTCATCTGAATATTATTCACTTGGGTATTTGGAGTACTTTTCATTCCGAGTTACTATTCACGGGGTACTATTCCCAAAGTACTATTCATGGGGTACTATTCACGACAAAAAATTGATTCTTTTCTGTCCAAATTATTTTTGGTGCATGAATATTATTCTTGAATTTTACTCCACAAAGCAGTATCATGTTGATAATTTGGACGTTATTAATTCCTGGATAAATTAATTCTTGAACTTGTTTTATTGAATTATTATGTCATTGTCATCATCCTCATGTTTATATTATGTTGAAAGTCATCTATGGCCTATAGTGCATAGATGGACTTGGTATGATTATAACCAGGGATTATTCGGTATAGTCATGACCGTAATTTTACAAATGATGTGGAAAAAGTCCTCATTGGCCCGTAGTGCATTGATGGACAGTTGTTGGCATGATCATGACCATTGATGAATACACGAATATCCTTGGCCCGTAGTGCATGGATAATTTGTGGTTGTGATTCTAATGAATATCCTTGGCCGTAGTGCAGGGATGATGTGGATTATTTATTAAGCTGAGTCCCAACGATAAAAGTGATGAAAAACCTTTTAAATCATAAAAGATAGTAGATTTTATTCTCTACTTGACTCTTTTAATGGATTGCTAGTTCCGCTGCAGTTAAACTTGATGTTTGTTATATTGTATTAGTTTAACACTGTTGAAGGCTAATGATAATTTATTCTGTATTATCTTAATCATAATATTTCTTACTGGGCTAGTTGAGCTCACCCTTTTACTTTCATTGTTCTCTTCAAGAAATGAGAATGTAGCAGGGACTAATCGGGAAACGAAGTGACGGTCCAGATAATAGCATTAGTAGTCCTCACTATTCTGTTAAATAGTGTGATAATAAATGTAATGAGGACTCAATTGAGTGTGGATATTGTCTAGATAACAATATTTGTATAAAAACTCACAGCATATGTTTTGTCATATTTTACACGATTGTTGTATAATTAAGTTGTATTTGAATTTTGTACCATGTATTTGGCGACTCAAGATAGGTGATGTATACCTATTTTGGGGGCGTCACATCAGCCCTTCGTACCATGTATTGTGCACAAACATCTAAATGCATTGCGTATCCCCTATAATAGGGTTGTTCTTCTCAGTTTTAGAGTACAAGTCCGCACCGAAGAAAGTTTAGTTTGGATAAGTTTTAAGGGTAATTTAGAGTTTAACGACCATCAACTAAAGGATTAGTTGAATCAACAAAGTTTGACAACACTACAGTTGATCACTAACAACTTAGTATGGAACAATGAGTGATCATAGATGAACTAACTTTTATTAAACTCATGTCTGGAAGTAACTAAAACATAAGTATTGAATGAAAGAATAAACCTTACTTGAACAATATTAAGCTAAGGCTATGTTCTTGAGATAAAAGTATTAACTTATGAACATGTACTAAGGAAGAACAAGCTTAAAATGAAACTTGCTCAATATAGCAATAATATTTTGAATTTTGTTAAGTAAATGAAATAGAATAATTCATTTAGAGCTTTGAGTTCATGAATTTGCATTTATCTTAAAAGAATAGAACTTAAAGAAAACTTGCTTAACTATAAACAACTTAAAACAACTCAATCATGATTAGAATTCAAAACTTGCTTGAATAACAATAGAATTAGAGCTTGCTCGAATAAAGATTAAGAATAAAAGAATTTGCTTAATCAAAGTTTAAAGTAAGAAATTTGCCCAATGTAAAGATGTAAGGTTTAGAAACTTGCCTCATGCGTAAGCTATAACTTATAACTCACGTTCACCTACATATTTTATTGGAATCACAATATCTATTAGATATATTAACATCCACTTTCCAAAATAACACTCACTTCTAGCTAAACTTGTTAATTTAGTACAAGTCTTACGCTACTATATCTATTTCAGAAATTCCAAGTGTTAACTTCACAACACTTATTTACTAATCCTCGTGTTCAATAAAGCACAACATGTCATTTACATAATTTACTAATTTCTTAAAATTTTAGAATTTCTAATCACACGACACAATTCTGTTTTAACCTCTTCATTATAGATTTGACACATTAACACATCACTAAACTAGGTTACATTAAGGTTTCCAAGTTTGCAGAAGTAGCAGACTTCACTGTCTCACATCAGAGTATAGCGCAGCTGCGCTGGTGCACAGACAGAAACAAAACGCAACATAACAGTGTTCCGTTTTTAGCCCAACTAACACGAATTTCACCCACAAAACAGTAATATTAACATAAACAATTGGTACAGAACTAACACAAACATGATTCCTCACATATTCAACCTCTTAGAACAATTTAACAACAACTGTAACTAATTTAATTCCTTAAATTCATGTTTTGGTATATAACTTCATTTTTTTTGACATCCTTCAAAAAAATCTTCACTGTGATCATAATTATTGTCCAAATTACTTCTTCCAAACTACGTTCTCTTCGTTTCTTAATGGACTAGCACAATCAAGACTCAATTTACATATTAACATACAAATTGACCACCATATTTGGTACTTTTACAAGCCATATGAAAAATACATATTGTAAACACTTTTCTTCCTTTTTAACCGTAATTAGCATAACAAATTCTTATCTAAATGCAAACTCTAACATCATAAACACGTATAAGCACAATTACCAGCTATATATATCAACAATTCAACAAATTGAATTCACAGAATATAAAATATTTTTGTCGTGAAACATATATACATGTATGTATATATATATATATACATGTATATATATATATATAATATTAAGGTTACGTAAAATACCTTCAATTTGCTTGGTAATCCTTGCTAAAAGCACTGAAATTTTTGTGAAATTCTTCAATTTTCTCAAATTCTCTCTCAAGTTCTCTGTTTTCTCTTCTTCCTTTCTCAGTATCAATATAGGCTAACTAATAGTAAGTGTAAAAATTAGAACTGATATAACCATAATACGTCTACTTATTATAATATCAGTTACAAAGATATAACGCTTAGGTTATAAATATATTTTATTTATTATTTAATTTATTTTATTTATATTATCTAAAAATTCAAAAATCAAAAATCCAAAAGCCATAAGGCTTTGTTTGGCAAAAACTCTTTAAAAATTAAAGACTTAATATCTTTAAGCCTTATTTGGCAAAAACTAAATTTAACTCCTTTAATTTTTTTTAATAAATAATTTAGTTTATAATTTATAATCACATATTATTTATTTGGATTTCCATATCCCACATTAATCAAATAAATTAATTACACATACTATATTTTAAATAAATATTCACTTAAACAAATATCACAAAATTATAATTTTATTATAATTTTATTTAATAATTAACATACCATCTTAAATTATTAAATCAAAACAAAAATATAACATCTCATGTTATCTTACAACTCTCTAAATTATAAATTAAATTAATTTAGAATTTTATTAATTCATAAATATATATTAACAACAATCACATCAAATAAATATTTACTAACAACAATCACATCAATAAAATATTAATTTCATTTAATAAATATTTTAAATTACAACTAATAGAATCTTGGATTGTTACATCATTCCCTCCTTACAAGGATTCTGTCCCCAGAATCACAACTCAAACAATAAAATCGTCACATTATTTCCTCCTTACAAAGATTCTGTCCCCAGAATCGAAGACACAGATTAAACAAATAACTCGGGGTAATTCTTCATCATTTCAGCTTCGAGTTCCCACGTAGCCTCTTTGACATTGTGGTTCCTCCATATCACCTTCACAGAAGGTATCACTTTATTCCTGAGCACTTGTTCTTTCCTATCGACTATCTGGATAGGAACTTCTCCATAAGACAAATCTTTACCGAACTGCAATGGTTCATACTCGATCACATGTTTCTAATCGGGTTTATACGGTCGCAACACCGACACATGAAAAACGTTGTGCATATGTTCTAATTTTGGAGGTAAAGCTACTTCGGAAGCCACCTCTCCCACTCTTTGCAGTATCTCGAAAGGTCCAATAAACCTTGGTCTTAGCTTTACTTTCTTGCCAAAATGAATTTTCCCCTTCCAAGGAGAAACTTTCAGGAAAACGAAATTTCCTACGTCAAATTCGCAATTTTGCCTGTGTTGATCAACATACTTCTTCTATCGATCTTGAGCAGCTACCAGTCTTGCTCTGATGAGTTTGATAACTTCAGCGGTCTGCTGTACCAATTCTGGTCCTAACCGTTGACGTTCACCAACTTCATCCCAGCACAGTGGATTTCTGCATTTCCAACCGTATAATGCCTCGTAAGGTGGCATACCAATGCTTGTGTGGTAACTGTTATTGTGCGAATTCTGCCAATGGTAGATGATCATCCCAGTTTCCTTTGAAATCCATGATGCACGCTCTAAGCATATCCTCTAATGTCTGGATTGTTCGTTCGCTTTGACCATCAGTTTGCGGATGATATGTCGTACTCATCTTCAATTGTGTTCCCATGCATTCTTGTAGTTTCTTCCAGAAGTTTGATGTGAACCTTGGATCTTTGTATGATACAATTGATATTGGAACTCTATGTCTTGAGACGATTTCTTTGACATACAGTTTTTCCAGCTGATCAAGATTAAATCTAATCTTTATTGGCAAAAAGTGGGCTGATTTTGTTAATCTATCCACTACCACCCAAATCGCATCGTATCCTTTCTGAGTCATTGGAAGACCAACCACAAAATCCATTGTGATATGCTCCCACTTCCATTCCGGTATTTCCAACGGTTGAAGTAATCCGCTTGGCCTTTGATGTTCTGCCTTTACTCTCTAACATGCCAAGCACTTTGCAACGCACTCTGCAACATCTCTTTTCATATTTGGCCACCAAAAGTGCGACGCAAATCTTGATATATCTTCGTACTTCCCGGGTGAATCGAATATCTTGCGTTATGAGCTTCGGTCAAGATTTCTTCTTTAATATCTGGTATTGCTGGAACCCAAATTCATCCCTCGAATCTTAGCATTCCCTCAGTATCAAGCTTATACTTCACCTCTTTACCCTCGACCACACTTTCCTTTATTTTTCTGCATCCCTCATCATGTAGTTGAGCGTTCTTCACCTTGTCCACCAAAGTTGGACTAGCTTCCATCTGGTACAATCTTTCGTCGGATTCTTTTGGAAATTTGATTTCCAACTCTAGCCTTGCCATTGTTGAAATGAGCTCCTCCTTATCGGTTAACAACATCAACTTTTCTCGGCCTTTCATACCCAAGGCATCTGCAACCACATTCGCTTTGCCCGGATGATAAAAAATCTTGCAATCATAATCTTTTATCAATTCCATCCATCTTCTTTGACGCATGTTTAGGTCCTTCTGTGTGAAAATATACTTCAAACTCTTATGGTCTGTGTAGATCTCACATTTTTCTCCATAGAGATAGTGTCTCTGTAATAACCCAATATTTTCAGTAAGAAATTTTGCGAATAAATTTTTTTATATATATAAAGGTGGGAATATGTGCAAAGTAAAGTATATGTATATATGTGATAAATAAAATTAATTATTACATCAATAATTGTAAATAAATTCTTTTAAGAATTATTGATCATTTTAGATTATATTCTTATAATAAATTAATTTTGTAATAAAATATTTATTATTTATTTTCCATGAAAATATGATTATTGTATATATGATATGATTATTATGATATGTATTTTATTATATTAGTTAAGTTAATTATTTTAACTTAATTAATAATGGTATGTATGAAGGTTATGTCATATATGAATTCAAAACCCTAAGTCTGGATTTTGAATAAGGAATGAGAATAAGAATATAATATTATTTATATTTCACTACTATAAACATGTATGGTATGTGTGTAATGTTAATTTATGGAGCAGCTCACGATAAAAGCAATACAAAACTCTAGCATTCTTGATAAACTATAAAATGTAAGTCAACTATGACTGTAAGATTTGTTAAGTTATGTGTTATGTAATTAATGACCATTATTATGTTTAATGCTAATTAGGTAAACTCTAAATAATATTTAGAAACCCTAACTACTAAATTAAAATCCTAATTGCTAAGTTAAAAACCCTAATTATTAATTTAGCAAGCTTATGGTGATTAGTATATTATAAAGCCTAATTTATAAGTCCTAAGTGATTAGGAAACCTAATTCAATTACGGAACCCTAATTCACATTTGTAGAGACTGAGATTTCCATTTTTGCCCTAATTACATAATCCTAGATAATGAACTTATGGAACTTTAGGGTTAAACCCTAAGGGTCAAACTCGAAGGGTTAGAAATGAATTGATAATTTTGCCACTAAAAGTAAAAGCCAAATGACATAATTGCCCTTTTGAATATTTTATTAAGGTGGAGTGTAGATCTAGCCCTAGTAAGTGGTTGGTGACCAACTCTAGCTAGCCATGTGGTCTAGTGATGAACTTTAATTATTCAAATCTGATAAACATGATCAGCCCTAAGCATTTCACCATATTATAAATAGAATTGGAGAGAGAAATCATTTTACAAGCTCATTTGTACTCATATCCTCAACCAAAGTTTTTTTCTCTCTAAACCTATAAAAACCTTTAGTAAATCAGACCCACAAACGAGCCCCACTAACATTCATAGCAGATCAGAAGCTCAGATTCTTGAATTGATCATAGAAAAGTATAACCCTAAACAAAATTTTCAATCTTGTATGCTATGTTAGATGTTATGTTTAAAGGTTGAAATATGTTGTTTATAGTGTCTATAAATGATCTGGGTTGGCACATGTTAGATCCATAACATCTAAGTGAACGAATTTAAAGTTTTTAAGAATCTGGAAAATTTTCAAAATGTTGTCTGACAATGAATGTCGAGCCCTCTGAGATCTCAAAGATGTTTCTTTGTTTTTGGTATTGTTTAAATGTTTAAACTTGTAGTATGTTATGATATCTTTAATCTGGAACTAGAATCAAGGTCAAGGGATATGTAGATTTCATGTTATTCTTGGTCAAACTCGGTTGACCGAGCATGACTGGGCAATTCTGGGTAACCCAGAAACTGCCCAGATCATGTCTGACAAGAACTTTGTGGCCCCAGATCTATCAGTGTTTTGTTGTTTTGATTTTGTTGTTGTATCTAAGTTGTAGCTTGGTATATGTATTACATGTTCATGCCTTAAGATCACCTTAATGATAAACAGATTGGACTTAGCAGCTGGTCAAACTAGCCAAGACGAACACGTTTTCTATTTTCTGGGTAACCCAGAAAACATATGAATGTGTTGCCTGACATGGTTTGACTGGACCATATCTGTTCGATGTGTTGTTGTTATATGTGTTTTATGTAATAGATCTGTACATCTAATGTTAGCTACACACTACAACTCTTAGATCACTAAAACATTACACAAGCAACATGTAGTGGAAGCCCAAAGTAGGCTAGTCGAACTGTTCTTCATTTCTAGGTAACCTAGAAAATGAAGAACAACTCTGATAGCTACTTTGAAGGCTTTGATCTTTTAATTGTGATGCAGTTTGTTCTTGATTGTTGTTGGATCTTGTAGTATTACACTAGTACTACAAGATCAAGGTATTAACTTGCCCGAATCACCTTTGAATCGATGTTTAATGTTTAGTCAAAGGAGACCCTTGAACAACTGTTGTTCGGTGTTCTTGGTGCTCAAGAACACTTTAGGCGACGATTTCTATCGCTAAAAGCTATAGCCACAGACTTATTAATTTTTTTATATTAATTTCTAAAAATCACTTAAAAAGAGAAAATAAATTCTAAAAATTACAAAATCAGTTTTAAAAATTATTTTAAGTTATAAAAATTAACTTTTAATAATTTGACATATTTTCCATAAATATTAGTAATTATTTGAATATTATTGATATTTAATTTATTTAATAAATGCATTAAATAAATTAATTAAAAATTATTTTAAATGATAATAAGGTACTTAAAAATATTTTATGTTATAAAATGTAACTTTTAATATTTGAAAACAAATTTCATTAATTATTTAATATTAATGATATTAGATTTATTTAATAATTATATTAAATAAATTAGTTTAAAAATAATTTTAATATTATAAAAATCATTTTAAATGAAAATAAAGAGTTTAAAGATATTCTAAGTTATAAAATATAACTTTTAATATTTTAAGGTAAATTTGATTAATTATTTAATATTAATGATATTAGATTTATTTAATAATAATATTAAATAAATAGTTTAAAAATGGTTTTATTGATTTAAAAATAATTTAAAAGGATATAAATGAATTAAAAATATTTTAAGTTATAATTAATGACTTTTAATAATTTAGTGAATAATACCTTAATATTTAATTATTAATGATAATTGTTTAAAATGATTTAAAATGTTTTAAAAATCATTTAAGGGTAATATTAATACTTTATAAATATTTTGAGTTATTATAAATTACTTTAATGGTTTCATTAATATTTGGATATTATTTAAATATTAATGATAATAGAATTATTTAAATTATTTAATAATGATTCTAGAGTTTGAAAAATTATGATAAATTATAATAATTAATTATAAATTATTATAAGTCATATGATTGATGTTTAAATTATCCAGGATAATCTTTAAGATACAGATTAGAGTTTTATTAACAAATAAACTCGATAATTACCCGATAAAGCCGTCGGTACACCAAAATATTACCGAATTTGATCCGAACCTATATAGTTTGATTGTATAAGTGTTTGTTTGTGTCTTAATGTCTGATATAACTATGTGACAATGTGAATTGGTTATGTGTTGACTGTAAATAACAGTATGATGTGTTATGATATGATATTCTAATCAATAGAACAATCTTATAAATGATAGGTCGTTGAATTAAAGATAGAACTAAGTTGTGTAAGCAGCAGACCAGGCAAGTATCTGAATTATCTTTTACATTGTGTAAGTATCCTAACCTTTGTATTTCCTTTATGCAATGGACATGAGTGAGAAAGTTTCATAATTATATTATCATTATGCCAGATTATTAAACTCTATTGTTATTGATTATGTATCCTATCATTTATATTCACACAATTTCCCAAACTTTATTCGTTCATTGTTTATCAGTATCGTATTACTATAAAATTCAGATATATATATTCTGTTCGTTAAATTCTAAGTATGGTTATACAAGTGTCCTCACTTGGATAATTATTATACATGTTGATACATACTTGTTAATTTCCAGTATGTATACCTTAATTAAAAATAGTCTAAGCTATTTGACTCGGCTAGACACAGATTTAAGAATATCGTTGAACATGATAGAATACTATTGTTATCCAACCAAATTATTTTGGTACGGATTCAGGCTAAGTATGAACATCCCAAATTTGGGAAACTTTTGTGCGCCCAAGGCGGTTATGATGAACGAGAATATCGTTCTGGTATGTAGTATTGATCAATCTGAGGCGAATCAGGTGATCACCCCCCATGCAGTAAGTTATGACGGTTTACAGATGAAGTTCTGTTAAACCTTTTCAAAAATAGAAAACAATGTTTATAGTCTATCGACTGATCTCCATTTATAGTCAGTACGTAGTTTCAAAAATTTGAAATAGAATTGGTATATTGATTAGAATTGTTTCAGTTACTTCACAACTATTGCTTCGTTGTAGAAGTGTCACTCAAAGAAAACATTTAATCCTTTCAGCTAATTTTTATTGTTTGCTATTACTTGCTGGGCACTCAAATGCTTATTCTTGCTTAATATAAATGTTTTCAGTTAAGTATGATCAACCAGAGGGCTCTTCCAAGAACAAAGGAAAAGGAAAGCTGTCAGAATAAGTTGTGTTATCTTATGTAATAGCTAGACTTAAATAAGATGATGATATTTATTATTTATCATGTAATGAAATGTTTTAAGGTCGCGTACCTAGGATTTAAACAACTCTGATATGTAAATTAAGTTTGATATTTATGACAAAAATATTACTATTCCGCTCAAAGAAATGGTATCGTGAAGCACTGAATTCGGGTTTCAAGTACCTGAATTTGGGGGCGTCACAGTCTCCATATTTTCAAAGCAAATACTACTGCCGCCAACTCTAAATCTTGAGTCGGATACCCTTTCTCGTAGTCTTTCAACTGCCTAGATGCATACGCAATGACTTTGTCGTTCTACATAAGGACACAAGCCAATCCTTTATGTGAAGCATCACTATATACCACAAAGTTTCCTATATTATCTGGTAATAATAACACAGGTGCCACACTTAACTTCTTTTTCAAGTCTTGGAAACTCTCTTCACACTTCTCCGTCCAAACAAATTTTACAGCTTTCCTTGTCAAATTTGTTAACGGAGTGGCAATCTTGGAAAAATCCTGGATAAATCGTCTATAATATCCTGCCAATCCCCTTCTTACTTCTGATGAAGTTCTTGGTTGTTTCCAATTTATCACAGCTTCGACTTTTGATGGATCCACTGAAATCCCATCTTTATCAATTACATGGCCGAGAAATTGTACACGTTCCAGCTAAAATTCATATTTAGAGAATTTCGCGTATAACTTTTCTTTTTTTAGTGTCTCCAGCGTCAAACGTAAATGTTCCATGTGTTCTTCTTGAGATTTGGAGTACACCAAAATATCATCGATAAATACCACCACAAAACTTGTCTAAAAATGGTTTAAACACCCTGTTCATTAAATCCATAAATGCTGCTAGGGCATTTATCAAACCAAAAGACATCACCAAAAATTTGTAATGTCCAAACCGAGTTCGGAATGCCATCTTTGGTACATCCTCCTTCCTTAATTTCAATTGGTGATACCCACTTCTCAAATCTATTTTTGAGAAATATCTAGCTCCCTTCAATTGATCAAACAAGTCATCTATTCTTGGTAATGGATATTTGTTTTTAATAGTGACTTTGTTTAACTCCCTATAATCAATGCAAAGAAGCATTGACCCATCCTTTTTCTTCACAAATAACACTGGCGCTCCCCACGGTGATACGCTGGGTTGAATATACTTCTTACCTAACAGTTCTTGCAGTTTTACCATCAGTTTCTTCATCTCTACCGGAGCCATTCTGTACAGGGCCTTCGATATTGGAGCAATCCATGGCGCTAAGTCGATCACAAACTCAATTTCTCTGTCAGGCGGAAGTCCTAGAAAATCCTCTAGAAACACGTCTACAAAATCCCTAACCACTTGTATCTTCTCCAATTTCATTTCCTCCTTCTTTTGAGTATCGACTATGTAGGCTAGGTACCCTACACAGCCCTAACTCAACAACTTCTTGTCCTGCATAACCGTCAGACACCTTGCTTGTCTAGGCAATTTGCTACAAAAGAAAACTACCTTTGACGAAGTCATAATGTTTACACACTTCTTTTGGCAATCAATTATCGCTCCATAATTAAATAGCCAATCTATTCCCAAAATAAAATCGAACTCTCTGAGTTTTATCGGGATTAAATCTACTGTCATAACATTCCCCTTAATATTCACCCTACAATTCCTGTATACGAATCTAACAGGAATTACCTCCCTATTCGCAATTTCTATTTGTAAAGGGAATTTCAACTCTTCACTAGGTATTTCTAACTTCTTCGCAAATTCATCAGATATAAACAAGCAAGTAGCACCCGAATCAAATAATACATATGCATTTATATCATTGATTGGGATAATACCTGACACGACATCTTTTGATTGCACCGCATCCAGCACTGTCATGTTGAAGGTTCTGGCTATAGGCTTATTTGATGATGTTGGTCCAGCAATAGTCAGTATACCTCCAATACCATTTCCCTTGCTTCCAGTTGTCTCACCAGATTTCTTCTTTGGACATTCGCGAGTAAAATGATCCTTCAACCCGCAGGTGTAGCAGGCATTCTTCTTGGGTTGATTGCAATTTGGGGAAATGTGACCCTCATGGCCACAGTTATAGCACACACGCTTCCCCCTTAAGCACATACCCGTGTGAAACTTCCCGCATGTAGCACATGCGTCAACCTTCTTCTTCTGCTGGTTACCTTGCTGATTTACAGCTCCCATATTTGCATTCCACTTCCTCTTCAAATTATTGTTACCACTTCCACTGTTACCACCACCATTCTTAGCTTCCCCTCATTCTTCTTCTTTCTCTGCTCTTGGTTGTGCTTTGTTACAACCTCGCCTCCACTCTCAGCGAGAATTGCCTTCTCAAGCACTGTTGCAAACGTCTTTAACTGAAATAGGGAGACTCTGCTGTACAACCAGGGCTTTAGTCCTTGCTCAAATCTCCTTGCCTTGCGCTCATCCGTATTCACTTGATATGGCGCAAATCTTGCTAACTCATTGAATTTCGCAGCATACGTCGATACTGTCATTGTGCCCTATTTTAGCTCTAAAAACTGCACTTCCATCTGATTCTTTGAACTTTCTAGAAAATAAGTTTTAAAGAATATTTCCTTGAACCTTTCCCAAGTCATTACCCCTTGACCTCCTCAAGTTGTATTGGCTTGCCACCAATAACTAGCCTCTGCTTTCAACATGAATGTTGAAAAAGCAGTCTTCTGGTTCTCACTGACCTTAGCACCATCAAACACCTTCTCTATTTCCATAATCCAGGTCTGTGCATCAACCGGATTCATGGTCCCATGGAATTCTGGTGGTCTAACCGCCTTGAAGTCCTTAAATGTCGCAGCTTGATTCTGTGGCTGATTCTGCAATGCTCCCGTTAGTAGCGTTACTAATTGCTGAACTGGATTAGCCTCAGCATTGTTGTTATTCTCAGGGGTCCTTTGTCGTGGTTGACGTCTTGGAGGCATTTTCTATTAAAATATACTCATTAGATTGTTACTCAATCTTTTAAGTATTTACTACTTAATTTGCACACTATAAAAGATTATCACGTAATACATAACACTTTGAATAAAACAATAACTTTTATTCATTCATAATCTTTTAGAAAACATAAAAAACAATAGCATCACTGCAATTTACATTACTTTCCTGATCTACCAAAAGTTTCAGGATAACTTCATCATCATCCTATCCCATTAGTTATATCATACCCGGGATTTACATCTTATTTACTCATCAATCACATAGTAATTACATTTATGATGACCTATTAAAATGTTGCATAGCCTTACGACGCTCCTCTTCCATAATACGGAACATTGTTCGGCGATCTAAAATGTACGATGGCAGCGTCTCGAACTGAATAGGATAACACATGACCCAATCTTGAGCTTGGTTGATTGCAGTGTTGAAAACACTATTCATTTCTTCCATCTTGATCTTCTTTACTTGTAACTCGCTCTCTACTATCCTGGCTCGTTGATAAGCTTTATTGTACGCGTCTTTGGCTCTTGCCCTCTTAGAAGATTCTTCTTTTAATTTGTTCTTCAACTCTGCGATCTCCTCTATCAGTTGCTCGTTCTCTCCTTCAACGTGGACCAACTTTCCTTCGACATTATTTAGACGTTCATCTCGATCTTGAATCTCGTTGTCCTTCTGTGCCATTGCGATCTGATGTTCAGCTACTATCTCTTCTAACTCCTCGACGGTATCCTGAAGTTCTACATTACGATCATATACCTCGTCGTACATACTTGCAGCAATCGAGTTAAGTGGAATATCTTCCTCCTCGTCCTCCTCATCCTCATTTGATTGTGGCAGCTCAACGAGGTCCTCCTCGTCCGTCTCTATCTCCTCATCCTCATCAGGCAAACCCTCTTGCTCAACCACTGTGACCAACGGAGTTGTTTTCCGTGGCAGTAGTTGTTCCCAAACCACCTAAATATCTTGAGGCTCTTCTTCCCTAGCCTGAATGGATTCTCCTACATTAGCCATCCTGACAACAAAATTTTAAGTTTAAATTACTAATCATTACTACTCGACACTCACGAGCACATAATTTACAATTACATAAGCATATAAGTGTTTTATTACTTCTTTCCTAAAACTCGATAAGAGTTTATCACCACTATCTTTTCAAAGGTTAATTCCTAAGGCTTTTCCCCACCTACAGTTCATAACCTAAAGCTTTGATACCAACTTGTGACACCCCCAAATCTAGGTACTTCATTCCCACAAGACTTGGTGTTCACTTTTGTGACACCCCCAAATCTAGGTACTTTATTCCCACAAGATTTTGTGCTCACTATCCAAACATTCATACTATCTACCCAAATAAAATAATATTTAAACCATAACTCTCCCTTTAAATAGGGTTACATCATTAAGTTCAAAAACATCCCAGGTTATCTAACCTTAAAACATCATTCAAGTGCGAAATTAAATTATTACATTACATCATTATTAAATGTCTATGATCATAACAGTAATCAAAAGTACAAATCAACATCACTTGTACATTTTTCTCTTTCCTTTGCTAGTTGAAGGTTCATCTACCTTCTCCACTTTAGCTGCAATGAGTTTATAAATACACAAGAGTGAGCAAAACAATTGCTCACTGGATATAATAATGAATCAACATGAGAATAACAATAATAACTTCGCTTGACGAATAAGTAGCATCAAAACCTAATAGTACTCTAACAATGATAATCAGGAACTGAAATCCAAAATATGGAATATACATAACTGAGGGTCATAAGACCATGAACTATATCCACAGTTGCGAGTAATCTTTCAACTCCAACTTTAACAGTCATAAGACTACAAAGACTCTCGTACTTAGGGGGGTCAGCCCTTCATAAAATGTATTGTGCACAAACATTTTAACGCTAAGCGTAAATTATCCCCTAATAATAATAGGGTTGTTCATCTCAGTATTTAGAGTACAAGTTCGCACCAAAGAAAGTTTGGTTTGGATAAGCTTCCAAGGGTAATTTGAAGTTTAACGAACATCAACTAGAGGACTAGTTGAATCAATAGTGTTTTATAATCACAACAGATGTTTTAATAACAACATGACATAGAACAATTGAGAATCATAAATGAACTAATTATACATACTAAACGCATGCTTGAAATGACTATAGAGCATAAGTATTCACAAAATAAATAAATGGTAAACCTTTGCTTGAACAATAAATAAGCTAAGGTTAGAGTCTTATAACATTAGAAATGAAATCACAGAACGTACATTAACTGATAGCAAGCTGGAAACTAAAAACTTGCCTAACATGGTATTAACTCATGCAAGGAATTAAAACATTTCAATAATAGAGACGAAAGTTCAAAAACTGCGTTCATTATACAGTAATAGAACTTAAGAAACTTGCTTAGCTATAAACAAGTTAGAATGAATCAATCAAACAAAAATTTCAAATAACATTAGAGTTAAAGTTTGCTCGAATGAATTTTAAGAACAATTGACTTATTCAATAACAGTTAAGATAATAAGCTTGCCCAATCAAAAGAATAAAGTTACACAATATAGTAATAGAACTAACTCAACGAAAGTGTAGAGTTAGAAAAACTTTCTCAATGTAAAAAGATAGGGTTTAGAAACTTGCCTCGAGCGTAAGCTACAATATTAAACTCACGTTCACCTACACATTGGTTTTAGAACCACATTATATACTAGATATGCTAACATACCAAAACATGTACATTTCTAGCTAAACTTACCATTTTAGCACAAATCTTTCTTTACCATTTACATTTCAGAAATTCCAAGTGTTTACTTCGCAACACTTACCTAACATTCATTGTATATACTAAGTTATCACATAATGCATTCAAAATTTACTAATCATTTTTACCGCTTTGAATTCACTAACCCCATAACACAACTTTGTTTTAGTCTTGTTGTTAAATGTTGGACACATTACCATAACCTTAAGCTAAGCTACAAAGAACAACCAAAGTCTGTAGAATTAACAAAATTCAGTGTCTGAAAATGGGCATTGGCGTGGCCGCGCTAGTTTTATCTTTGGGATCTGTGGCTTGCAATGCTATGGTCATTCTTGTGTGCATGACATATGTAACTTCGATTTCTGTAACGCATCTTGACACTTTTCTTAAGCCAACTAACATGAATTTCACTCATCAAACAGTGATAATAACACAAAAAATAAATATACAACTATCATAGACATGATTGCTAACATATACAACCACTTAGCATAATTTAACAACCACTAAAACTATTTTAATTTCTCAATTTTCATGTTTTCGTGAAAAACTCAATTTTCTTGACATTCATCCTAAAAATCATCACTGTGAATTCGATACATAACCAAATCATCTCATTCAAATTACGTTATATTCGTATCTCAACAAACTAGCATAAATAAAACTTAATTAACATCTTAGCATGCAATTTGACCATCAAAATTGGTACTTACATAGCTACATATAAAAACATAAACACTGACATCATTTTCTTTTACTGTTATCCGAAAATTAACATGTGATTTCCTTGTTTGACATAAACTCTAGTATTATAAACATATACAATTGCAATTACCAACTATATAAATCCACAATTCAACAATTGCTTATTACAGAACATGAGAAAATTCTTATCGTCCAACACAAATACATATATATATATATATATTATCATAGTTATGAACACACCTTTTTGTTGCTTGACAGAAATTCTTGCTAAACACACTGGAATTGACGTGAAAATTCCTAGACTCCTCTCCAATTCTCTCTCTAGTTCTTCTCTCTTTTCTCAGCAACTAGAATGTGTAAACTAAAAAAAACTAATATGCGTAATGATATAATACAAAACTGATAACCCTTAATAATACTACTAAATGCAAAATCAGTTACTAACGTATATAATATAAATATATTATATTTATTATTTTATTTATATTATTTGATTTTCAAAAACTTGAAATTCCAAAAGCCATAAGGCTTGTGTGGCAAACTCTTTAAATTTAAAGAATTAAAATACTTTTAAGCCTTGTTTGGCAAAAACTAAATTAAATCCTTTTTAATTTATTTTAATAAACACTTTTGTTTATAATTTATAATTACATATTATTATTTGGATTTCCATATCCAACATTAATCAATTAAATTAATCACATACTATATTTTAATTAAATATAGCCTTTTAGCAACTATCACCAAAATTATAATTTTTATTATAACTTTATTTAATAATTTAATATATCATTTAAATTATTAAATCGAGACAACAATATAAAATCTCATGGTATTTCACGACTCTCTAAATTATAAATTAATTTAATTTAGAAAAATTCTCTAATACATTTAGATTCATCAACCATCACATCAATAAAATATTTAACACCTCAAATAATATTTATATAACTCAATAAATATTTAAATTATAATTTGAAATTTTGGATCGTTACAACTTTTTATTCATTCATATCTATCTACCTAAATATAATAAAATTAAATCAGAAATCCTCACTTTAAAGAGGTTACATCATTAATCAAAAAGTTTGCCCAAGTTGTTTAACCTTAAACATCAATCAAGTGTGGAAATAAAATAATTACATCACATCATTAAATACAAAGTCTATCATCATAACCATAACAGAAATTATAAGTCTTCATCACTTGCACATTTTTCCCTTTCATTTGCTAGTTGAAGGCTCATCAACCTTCTAAACTTTAGCTGCAATAATTATATTTATGCAAGAGTGAGCAAAACAATTGCTCACTAGATATAACAATGAATCAACAAAAGAATAATAACTGCCAATGAATAGGCTCATCAAAACTGAATAGTACTCTATCAATGATAACCAACAACGAGAATCAAAATAAGAAATATGTCTGAGGGTCATAAGACAACGAACTATGTCCACAATTACAAGTAATCTTTCAACTTTAACCTTAACAGTTATACTGTAGGGACTTCACGTACTTAGGGGGATCAGCCCTTCGTACCATGTATTGTGCACAAACATCTAAATGCATTGCGTATCCCCTATTATAGGGTTGTTCTTCTTAGTTTTAGAGTACAAGTCTGCACCAAAGAAAGTTTGGTTTGGATAAGTTTCAAGGGTAATTTAGAGTTTAACGACCATCAACTAAAGGATTAGTTGAATCAATTAAATGAAATAGAATAATTCAGTTAGAGCTTTGAGTTCAAGAATTTGCATTTATCTTAAAAGAATAGAACTTAAGAAAACTTGTTTAACTATAAACAAGTTAAAAGATCTCAATCATGATTAGAATTCAAAACTTGCTTGAATAATAATAGAATTAAAGCTTGCTCGAATAAAGATTAAGAATAAAAGAGTTTGCTTAATCAAAGTTTAAAGTAAGAAACTTGCTCAATGTAAAGATGTAAGGTTTAGAAACTTGCCTCATGCGTAAACTATAACTTACAACTCACGTTCACCTACACATTTTATTGGAAACACAATATCTATTAAATATATTAACATCCACTTTCCAAAATAACACCCACTTCTAGCTAAACTTGTTAATTTAGTACAAGTCTTACGCTACTATATCTATTTCAGAAATTCCAAGTGTTAACTTCACAACACTTATTTACTAATCCTCGTGTTCAATAAATCACAACATGTCATTTACATAATTTACTAATTTCTTAAAATTTTAGAATTTCTAATCACACGACACAATTCTGTTTTAACCTCTTCATTATAGATTTGACACATTAACACATCACTAAACTAGGTTACACTAAGGTTTCCAAGTCTGCAGAAGTAGCAGACGTCACTATCTCACATCGTAGTATGGTAGCAATTGCACCACCATACTTAAGCTTGGGATCGTGGCAATTGTCTTGCATTTGCGCATGAACAAAAAATAAAAATGCAGCATAACAATGTTCCGTTTTTAGCCCAACTAACACGAATTTCACCCACAAAATAGTAATATTAACATAGACAATTGGTACAGAACTAACACAAACATGATTCCTCACATATTCAACCTCTTAGAACAATTTAACAACAACTTTAACTAATTTAATTCCTTAAATTCATGTTTTTGTATAAAACTTCAATTTTTTTTTGACATCCTTCACAAAAATCTTCACTGTGATCACAATTCTTGTCCAAATCACTTCGTTCAAACTACGTTCTCTTCGTTTCTTAATGGACTAGCACAATCAAGACTCAACTTAAAGATTAACATACAAATTGACCACCATATTTGGTACTTTTACAAGCCATATGAAAAATATATACTGTAAACACTTTTCTTCCTTTTTAACTATAATTAGCATAACAAATTCTTATCTAAATGCAAACTCTAACATCATAAACATGTATAATCACAATTACCAGCTATATATATCAACAATTCAACAAATTGAATTCACAGAACATAAAAAAAAAATTCCGTGAAACACACACACACACACACACACACACACACATATATATATATATATATATATATATTAAGGTTATGTAAAATACCTTCAATTTGCTTAGTAATCCTTGCTAAAACCACTGAAATTGTTGTGAAATTCTTAGATTTTCTCTCAAATTCTCTCTCAAGTTCTCTGTATTCTCTTCTTCCTTTCTCAGTATCAATATATGCTAACTAATAGTAAGCGTAAAAATTATAACTGATATAACCATAATACGTCTACTTATTATAATATCAGTTACAAAGATATAACGCTTAGGTTATAAATATATTTTATTTATTATTTTATTTATTTTATTTATATTATCTAAAAATTCAAAAATCAAAAATCCAAAAGCCATAAGGCTTTGTTTGGCAAAAACTCTTTAAAAATTAAAGACTTAATATCTTTAAGCCTTGTTTGGCAAAAACTAAATTTAACTCCTTTAATTTATTTTAATAAACAATTTAGTTTATAATTTATAATCATGTATTATTTATTTGGATTTCCATATCCCACATTAATCAAATAAATTAATTACACATACTATATTTTAAATAAATATTCCACTTAAATAAATATCACAAAATTATAATTTTATTTAATAATTTAGCATACCATCTTAAATTATTAAATCAAAACAAAATATAGCATCTCATGTTATCTTACAACTCTCTAAATTATAAATTAAATTAATTTTGAATTTTATTAATTCATAAATATTTATTAACAACAATCATATCAAATAAATATTTACTAACAACAATCACATCAATAAAATATTTATTTTATTTAATAAATATTTTAAATTACAACTAATAGAATCTTGGATTGTTACATCCTTCCCTCCTTACAAGGATTCTGTCCCCAGAATCACAACTCAAATAATAAAATCGTCACATTTTATATGATAATTATTGATATAAATTATTTTCATATGGTTTACAGAGGATTTAGAGTAAATTGATTCATGTAATATATTTTATTATGGAGGAAATCATATTACAGTAAGTTTACATTGACATATGTTGAATATGGCTTAAATTAGAATTAAAATTGGTACTCAATTCATAGTATAAGTGTAAATTTTTTATTGATTGTGAAAATATAAGAAGAAACGAAAACAACGTAGTTGAAATTAACTGTTTTGGTTGTAAAACAAATTCACAGTGAAGAATTTCGCTATGAATGTTAAAAGAAGAAGAAATAATAGAAATTGCAAAATTAAAGGCTTTAATTTTGATGTTTATGTTGTTTATGTGGTTAAAAACATGTTAGAAACATTAGTTTATGTTTCTGTAAATATATTACACCTTGGGTAGGTTGGTATGGTTGTTAGAAAGGAGTTTTTAGGCCTAATTTGGCTTTCTGTAGTGTTCGTGATGCTCATTACCAAAAATGGCAGAATGTACCTCCGCCCGGGCTGGCTATTGTAGTACAAAAACTCCAGCCCCAGCTGGGGGGTATTCACTCTGGCAAAAAAAAAAATTAAAAATCTAACCGGACATGTTTTACTAAAATGAGCATAACTTTTTCATACAAACTCTAATTGATGCGATTCAAGATGATCCGGAACGAAGACGAATAGACCTACAACTTTTGCTCTTTAAGTTATTTTATTTGAGATCGGAGACAAGGGTCAAAATGGTCATCTTTAGGCTATTGTGTTTTCAGGGACAATCGGAGGGAGTCGGGCATGCACGTATACAAGTGTAGTGCTTCTGACGATAAAAGATGTTGTTCTAAGTTATAAAATATGAATGTTAGTAAACATAATGATGCTTAACATTAATAAATGATGTATTAGATAAGTTGTATAAGCATACTAAGCATACACAATAGAGACAAATCGGGTGTGTGACGAATGAACGTCGAAATGCCGTAACAAATGTTAATGAATGTAAAAAGTGTTTTAAGACAAATGAAATGAATATTATAAGATATTAAATGGGTTTAGTATAAAACCAACAATGATTCCTAGCAAGACTTAAACACTTGAATGAACTTCGAGTATGAAATATAGTGAGATATAAGTCGAAAGTTAACATAATAAAATGAACATTGTGTATTGATAATATGAAGGGTTGTGAGATGTAGAGTAAAGTTTACATTACAACTACTATGTGTTGCTATGTGACTAATAGTTGATGTGTATGATTATATAATTGTGTAGGGCACGTGAAATGCAGATAATTGTAAGCTGTTATACTGTTATTGGTAATCAACGATCAAGGCAAGTCTTTCAGTTCCTATTTGCTATGTGAACTTGATGATTAACTGTTTTAAATCTTTATTGCAAAGAGCATGATGTGTTATATATATTGAAAGTATGAAATGTTAAAGTCAATCTATGACTACGTTGATTGAGTAAAGCATGCTGATTGAGTAAGGAACTCAATCTTTATACTTGTTATACGAACTGTAGCATGTATGTTATGTTAGTCCAATGTTTATGAGATATATGTTGAGCATGTTTTTATGTGTTACGTGATGCATGAAAACTATTAGATTTTGTTGGGCTATCGAGCTCAACCTTGCAAATAACCACTTTTGCAAGTTAAAGATTCAAGGTAAAGTTATGTGCTACTTGAAAAACATGAATCTGATGTGATACTTGAATGTATATACTTTGGCTAAGTTGTTAATGTTTTCAAACCATGAATAAGGTTCCAGATGATGTATTTAATACTATATGATGTTTATCAGATGTTGAGTTGTAAAGTTTAATTTCATCTGATGTATAAAGGGTATTGAACCTGGTTGTAAGTTTTAGTTTATAATAACTTTGATGAAGAGATTCATAAAATAAATTTGAATCAAAAATATGTAGATGATAAAGGTTTTGATTCAGGGAATTAAAGTAAGAAGACATAAAAGTTTAAATTAATCCGTATTTTATTAAGTTTAACATCGAATAACGATGTAAAATCAAAAGTTAGACGTATTATTAATGACCAAAGTCGATAGTTGAATTGTATGAATTTTGGGGTCGTTACATTACAAATTTCTAGTGATGTTATTCGGGTTGACAATTGCTCCGACAGCATTTATGGACTTGATGAATCGAGTTTTCAAGCTATACTTAGATAAGTTCGTAGTAGTATTTATTGACGAAATTTTGATTTATTCGAAAACCAAGGAAGAACACGTCGAACATTTGAAGATGGTATTAGAAGCATTGAGAAAGGAGAAAATGTACGCAAAATTTTTGAAGTACGAATTTTGGATGGAGAAGGTTCAATTTTTAGGACACGTGATAGACCAAAATGGAATTTCAGTAGATTCTGCAAAAGTGGAGGCGGTAAGCAACTGGGAACAACCAAAGACGCCAACAGAAGTAAGAAGTTTCTTAGGGTAGCTGGGTACTATCGGAGATTTATCCAAGATTTTTCCAAGATATCAACCCCGTTGACCAATCTAACAAGGAAGACAGTAAAGTTTATTTGGACGGAGAAATGCGAAGAGAGTTTCCAAGAGTTGAAGAGGATGTTAAGTGAGGCGTCTGTATTATCATTACCAGATGTTACTAGAGGATTTGTGGTGTATAGTGATGCATCACACAAGGGACTTGGTTGTGTGCTAATGCAACATGGCAAGGTCATTGCGTATGCATCATGACAATTGAAGGATTACGAAAAATAATACCCTACTCATGACTTGGAGTTAGCGGCTGTATTTTTTACGTCAAAGATTTGGAGACACTATTTATATGGAAAAAAATGTGAGATATATACAGACCACAAGAGTCTGAAATATATCTTCACACAAAAGGAGTTAAATATGAGACAAAGGAGGTGGTTGGAATTAATCAAGGACTATGACTGTGAGATTCTTTATCACCCGGGAAAGGCTAACGTGGTAGCCAACGCTTTAAGTAGAAAAGGAAGGGAGAAATTGTTCAAGTTGACAATTCAAGAGGAGTTAATAAGAGAAATGGAGAAATTGGAAATAGAAGTAAAGGAACTAGGAAAGTCTGAGGAAAAATTATTTGTGATGGAAGCTCATCCAACATTATTGGATAGAGTAAAGGAATCACAAGAGAAAGATGAAGAATGTAAGAAGATAAGGAAGAGAATAGTAGAAAATGAAGAAGAGAAATTCAAGGTGGATAAGGACGATATATTGAGATTTGAAGGTCGAGTATGGGTGCCAGCTGTAACCGAACTGAGAGAAGAGATATTGCACGAAGCACATAATACAACGTATTCTGTTCATCTAAGAGGCACGAAGATGTATCGAGAACTTCGGAAACACTTCTGGTGGCCCAATCTGAAACGAGAAGTTGTAGAGTGCATCAGTAAATGTCTTACTTGTCAATAAGTCAAAGCAGAGCACCAGCGTCCGAGTGGTCTACTTCAACCATTAAAGATACCAGAGTGGAAATGGGAGCACATTACGATGGATTTCGTGGTAGGACATCCAGTAACGCAGAAAGGTTATAACGCCATTTGGGTTATCGTGGATCGACTAACGAAGACAGCTCATTTTCTACCGATAAAGATTCATTTCGATTTAAATCAATTGGAAAAGTTGTACGTAAAGGAAATCATTTCGCGACATGGGGTATGGATATCAATTGCCTCTGATTGAGATCCGCGCTTCACGTCAAATTTCTGGAGAAGCTTGCAAGAGAGAATGGGGACACAATTAAGATTGAGTACCGCTTATGTAATAACCCAATATTTTTAATAAGAAATTTTGTGGATAATTTTTTTTAATATATATAAGGGTGGGAATATGTGCAAAGTAAAGTATATGTATATATCTGATAAATAAAATTATTTATTAGATATAACTAATTATTTATTATAGATTATATTCTTATAATAAAATTATGTTGTAATAAAAATATTTATTATTTATTTTTCATGAAAATATGATTATTGTATATATGATATGGATATTATGATATGTATTTATTATATTAATTAAGTTAATTATGTTAACTTAATTAATAATGGTATCTATGAAGGTTATGTCAGATATGAATTCAAAACCCTAAGTCTGGATTTTGAATAAGGAATGAGAATAATAATATAATATTAATTATATTTTAGTCTGATATGTGTGTAATGTTAATGTGTGGAACAGTTATAGTAAAACAGTACAAAATCCTAGCATTACTGATAAACTATAGTACAGAAGTCAACTATGACTGAAAAGTTTGTTAAGTTATGTGTTATGTAATTAATGACCATTATTATGTTTAATGTTAATTAGGTAAACCCTTTTGTATCTAAACAAATTATTTTGGTTCGGATTCCAGACTAAGTATGAACATCCCGATCAAGGGAAAACTTTTATGCTGCCCAATGATGAAAGAGAACGATAATATCGTTCTTGCATGTAGTATTGATCAATCTGAGGGGCATAACGATCGATCACCCCGTGCGTTCAGTAAGTTATGACGGTTTCTGAGATGAAGTTCATTAAACCTTTTCAAAATTGAGAACAATGTTCATAGTATGTCACCTTAACCCTATTTATAGTCGAGACGTAGTTTCAAAAATTTGATAGAGAGTTGTTATGTTATTATTATCGGTTCAGATTACTTCACAACTTTTGATTTGTTGTAGAAGGGTAGTACAAAGAAAACATTTAATCCTTTCAGTTAATATTTATAATTATTATTATTTGTTGGGCACTCAAATGCTCATCCTTACTTAAATTAAATGTTTTCAGTTAAGTATGACCAACCAGAGGGCTCTGCCAGGAACAAAGGGAAAGTAAATCTCTCAGATTAAGTTTGTGTTATCTTATGTAATAGCTAGACTTAAATAAGATGATGATATTTATTATCTATCATGTAATGAAATGTTTTAAGGTCGCGTACCTGGGATTTAGAAAACTCTGATATGTAAATTAAGTTTGATATTTATTACATTATTATTATTATTCCGCTCAAAGAAATGGTATCGTGAAGCACTGAATTCGGGTTTCAAGTACCTGAATTTGTGGGTGTCACAGCTTATCATCCACAAACCGATGGGCAGAGTGAGCGAACCATACAAACGTTAGAAGACATGCTTAGAGCTTGCGTGATGGACTTTAAGGGGAGCTGGGACAACCACTTTCCCTTAGTTGAATTTGCTTACAACAATAGTTATCATCCGAGTATCGGTATGCCACTGTACGAAGCTCTTTGCGTGAGGAAGTGCAGAACAACGTTGTGTTAGGAAGAAGTCGAAGAACGAAGAATATTAGGACCAGAATTAGTTTAACAAACAGCTAATGTAGTGACAACGATAAGGGCTAGACTGGTAGCTGCACAAGATCGCTAGAAGAAATACGCAGATTTGCATAGTCAAGACCATGACTTTGAAGTCGAAAGTTATGTGTTTTTGAAAGTATCTCCTTAGAAGGGGAAGATAAGATTCGGTAAGAAAGGGAAATTGAGTCCAAGATTCATAGGACCATTCGAAGTGTTGAAGCGAGTAGGCGAGGTGGCGTACCAAGTAGCTTTACCACTTGAGCTAGAACACATCCACAATGTGTTTCATATTTCTGTGTTGCGTCCGTACAAGCCTGACTACAAGCATGTGATATCTTATGAGCCTATTCAAATAGAGAAGAACCTGACTTACGAAGAAATTCATGTCCAAGTGAAAGATAGGAAAGAGCAAACTTTGAGAAATAAAATTATAGCTTCTGTAAAAGTAATTTGGCGAAACCACAATGTCGAGGAGGTTATGTGGGAGTTAGAGAGTAAAATGATGAGGGACTATCCCCATTTATTTGTGTAACCTTGTACCAATTCCGAGGACGAAATTTTTATAAGGGGGGGGGATATAATACCCGAGAATTTTTGAATATTATTAAAAAAAATATTAATAAAAGTCAAATATTATTTGAAATATTATTGTGGCATGAGTTATAGAAACTTTATTCAATTAAGTTAAGTGTTGAGAACTATATGACAATAGGGTAATATGGAAAGATAGGTGAAGAGCTTAGCGTGAAGCTTATAAGAATTTCCTAGTATGGCATAATGAAGGACTAAGAGATTCACTAAGTGAATTAATAGAGGAACGATTTAATAAGAGAAAGATTAATTATGTGTAATTGTATATTATTGAATGATTAGGTAATTCCATGCATAAAATGAATAGGATGTTTAATTAGTAGTATTATCAACTTAGAATTTAATTCATGTTATATGAAATTGGAATGGTGTTAGTGGTTGGAAGTGGCATATAGCTAAACCGGTTTAGCCTTTGCCAAGGATCGTATTCTTGAGCCCTTCTCAGTAGTAAAATTGACGCAAATTGCGCTTGAATGGCCGAGGTTGGAAGTTGATTACTACTGTGGATATCATATGGAACATTATTGTAATGTGTGACATTATTAAAATCATATGATAAGAGTACATTTAATGGTATGAAGTACAAAGTAGCACAATAAAATCATGTGACATTTTAATACAGAAATAGTTAATTAACTGTGCATCTCATAAATTCGAAAAGGAATTGAATGTTAGAAAAATAAACATTTAATATTGGATAGTGTTATAATATTGAAGTATGTGTACTAATAATATCTATGGAGAATACCCGGTTAAGAATACCTAACTGCATTATTTTATCTGCATTAAATATTAAATTAAGTGAACCCAATGTACATGGATTATATGATTATGTGTATATGTGTCCATGACTAAAGTCTAAGAAATAACATTAAGTCGTCAAATGTGAACTAGTAAGCCAAGAAGGAATTAAAACTTAAGTATATTAGCAACCTTTTTGCTATTACAAACTAATCAGACTATTTGTCCCAGTTTAAGTGACTCAATAGTACTTAAAAGTAGCCTATTTCCTATTACGTAAACTTATGTCTGCACTTGGTGGCTAGATTAGTTGTGATGATGATGAGGATAATTAAAGAGAAGGAGTTGGTGACTTCTTTTCACCAAACCCTCTTAAACCATTGGATTCTTCTTCTTTCTCTTAGATTAAATCATTGTGGAAAACCCAAAAATTGGGCAATAATGTCTCTATAAATGGCAAGCTTTTCTTCTCAATTCATGTTACTAAGTTTCTACTGAGTTCATATATATAGTGTGAGATTATTAATTTAGAAGAAGCAATCTGAGGTTAGAAGCATTCCATTTGTAAGCTTCAACACATGTAGTTACCTTAAACTATGCTCTTACATTCAAAGTATTTTGAATTCCTAGCATTTCATGGAAATCTCTTGTTAAATTGGATTGTAAGTTGATGTCTAGATGTTAACTAAGTTTGTATGCATGTATGACAACAATGTGGCTAGTTTTAGGGCATTAAATTAAGGAATTCATCTTTGGTCTTTGAGCTCTCGCAAAGCGAGGCTCTTCAGGACTAACTTGAGGTAAAAGGCACAATGCGTGCTCACAATAATTCAACATGGCATGCAAATTGCGTGCTCCTCATAATTCACACACGGCATGCGATTCTTGGCTGTGCACCAGTCTTAGATTTTAACTTCTGATGTTATGTGGTAGTTCTATCCTACTAAAATAACTTAGATATGCATGAAAATAGACCTGACTTATGAGCTTAAGTTCCTTTGTATAACATGATTACCTTAACTTGTTTTAGTAAGTATTTGCTAAAGAAGACTTTGAACTTTAGAAATAGACCTTGACGAAACTTACGTATCTTAAGTTCTGATTTTTGGGAGCATGGATATATGACCTAACTACACATGAGGTGTGATTTAAAGTGATATGCATGTACTATAATGTACTTTCGCTTGGGTTAAAATAACTTTTAAAATCAAACTTGGATGTGTTGTAAACTAATATTATGAACATAAGATTGTATATTATATGCACTTAAAGCATGTATGACTAATATCCCTATGTGATCACACATGACTCGTATGTATGTCCATGTTAATTAGACACAGTGAAAATTAATCGAGCATAAGTTAGAGATGTTTTAAAGTAATAAAAGATGATAGTCATGCGTATATGATGAAAACTTTAGTAAGCATGCATACTAACTAATTTCATGATTACCTCGTATGGATATATGGTAAGCATAATAATCCTTGTTATTCATGATCTCGATTGGCCTTAACTTATTTGAAATCTCAAACTAGAAACATACATTTCAAAGATGAATGTAGAATAACCTTAAGAGCATGCAAGAATCTCTAATAAGTATCTAAGTATATGTTAAATGCATGCTAGAGAATGGAACAGAACCAGGAAATGCAAAGCTCAACTCTGGCCAGGGGACAACGCAGCTGCGTCGTCCCTAAGCTTAACCAGGGCGTAGCTGCGCCCTACTGTAGTTTGGTCTGGTGGTTGTTTATAATCTATAAAAGTTGAAACATGTATTGTATACTATTTTCAGTCCTAATACATAATTATCATGATGACTAAAGAGTTATAGCACTTAATAGTTATGAGAAACCAAGAATCTAAAAGGTTTTACATTCTTTCTTAATCCTTTTCTATGAGCTAAGTAAATGTTGATTAAAGAGCTAAATGATGTGATAACATGACATTCCAGTTACCTTGCTAATATGATAATAAATGTGTGTCATTGAATTATATGATCAAACATGTATGGGGTTATTACCTTATAGAGTTGAGAAACTAGTAAATGTGTGGTATACATAACTATGTTACAATAGGATTTCAAGTGTTGATAAGCTATAAGTTGGTAAATTACGCTTGAGGTAAGTTTCCTAACTTACACAACTTTGGATTTTATACAATTTCTCTAACTTCATTTGATTATCATATTGAATGCAGGTTTCTTAAATTCTTTACACTGTATATATTGTATAATCCGAATTGTTGCCATATCAACCATATTTATCTTGAGCAAATATCTATTACTATTCAGAAATTGTTTCTATATCTTGATATTGTTGCAAGCATTGAACTTATCGTTCTTAAATGCATTATAAAAGTTGTCTAAGCCATTGATTCGGCTAGACTATTATCGTATGTTAGAAAGCTATCCAAACCAATTGACTTGGTGCGAACTCTTGTAAATCTACTGAGATGAACAACAACCCTCATTGAAGGGAAATTATATAATTGTCGCGGAACCGACGTGCACACATACTAGCATGTTTATATGTTATGCATAACGTAGGGTACTTAGGTTGATCACCTGTTGTACTCGGTTTATTGGATTTTCTATATAATACTGTTAATTCTAGTAGAAGTTCTTAGTCCTTAGCGACTGCTCAGTGTTCATTATTCTTGAACCTTGACATGATGTATTTTTGTATCTTCTTGATATCTTTCAGTCCATAACAACCTTTATTGAGAATTTTTGATAATTCTTAAACTATTATTCATGGTCATACCCTTACTTTCCTTAAAACTTGCTGGGCAAATTTGTTGCTCACCCTTACTTTCCTTAAAACTTTCAGTTAGGCAGAACGTGGTGAACCCTCAGGCAAGGACAAGGGTAAAGAGAAGGCTTCGGAATAACTTTGTTTCTTAGTAGTAGGAATTTACTATTATTATGTTGTAGAGAGACTTATTTAATATGATGTAATAAGTTATGTTTAAATTAAGTTGTAATGTTGTAGTAACGGTTGCGAGACCTTGGGACGAGAATAATTATGTTATGACAATATAAATTATTCTATTTTTTGTTGTGTGAGATTTTGTTTTATTATTAGATTTAGAACGCGATGAACCAAATTCGAGATATGAGGGTCTGAATTTGGGGGCGTCACACAAGTGCCATTGCATTGTCAATACCTTGAATAGAGTGTTCGATTTGCCCAAATTGTTGAGTGGACATCTCTTTGAAGTCATTCAAGGAGGAGCTCAATGTAAAACTTTTTCAGTGAGAACTGAGATTTTCTTGTCATTTTCTTCCTGGAGGACTAGTATAGCCTTTCTCTGTTCTTAAAGTCGTTGAAGTAAAGATCATCTCTTCGCTTTAGATTCTCAATAATGTCTTTTAGAAGCGCTTTCAGTTCTTCCCTGAAACCCTTAGACATTTCTTCTGGAACCTTGGCTAAATATTATGCAATATGCTTCAACTTTTACTCTATAGCATATGAAGAATGCTCAAGATTAGTATTAAGTTCATCAGAAACTAGATCTATCAGCTCCTTCAACTGAGGCTTGGAAGGAATCTCAAAGACTCGATCCATTATTCTATCAAGCATCTCTTCAGTACCAACCTTATCTCTCTGGCTTATATTGGTTAAAGCAAGGGTAAAGTCGAAGCATTCATTATTACAGGATGAGGGTATATCTCTATAAGTTAGAGGATGAGTTTGAGGTTCTATGATCTGTATAGGAGTTATATGTTGTACAATTTTTATAGGTGATGAGGGATTTAGGGGTGTTGTAATTGGTGCTGTAATAATGTTTGAGATGTTTATTGACGATGGAGAGGTAGGATGTGTTTGAGTAATAGGTATGTGTGTGGGAGAACTAGGATTATGTACATCGATCGTGGGGTTTTGGGACTCTACGATCGGAGAGGATAGGTTAGATATATCATTCGTAGAGTGTTGGGACTCTACATCTGTAGAGTTGGGTGTATTTACACGGTCATTAGTGTTTTGGGACTCAATGACTAGAGAATTAGGTATATTTACAGCATCTAAAGAGTGTTGGAACTCTACAAATGAAGAATGAATAAATGATTCACTATAACAAATAGTAGTAGAAGGTTGTTCGGAGATCGTAGAGGAAGACTCTACCATTTTGTCACTACAACTAAGAAATAGAAAGTTTAAAGAATAGAAAATTTTGGTTATAAAAGAAATCCTATCATATCTACAGAAAGAATAGAAAGGTTTGTCAAAGATAGCCTTCTTAGCATACCTGAAGATGTGAGGATAATTTTGAGTTATCGCCATCACATTTGGATAAGAATTGAATGTCCAGGTGATGAAGCTCAGATTATCTTGAAGAAGAGCTTGGAACAAAGGCATGAATAGAAGAAAAGAGTACAGTTGACCACTTTGTTCATTAAAAACAAAAGTGCAACTAGGTTCAGGAATAATTTTTGGCTCAGCTTGCCTTTCACCAATCTTTTACTTCTAGTTTTGTTTTTGGTTCATGAGGCAATGAAGGGGCTAAAGATAAAGTCTCTTGAAGCTCCCCCTCAATTGGTGCATTCACTTGCTCAGAAATAGGAGGGCTCAGCTCAAGCCCAATGTGTTCAATAACAAATTCAATGATCTTTGATGGTGCAGCAGACTCATTAGTGAGTGAGGAGTAGTCATAAAGTGTTCCCCCTCAGAACCAACTTCTTTCTCTTTTACAAGGTCAAAAGACCTAATCTTCTTCTACTTGTCCTCCTTAATGATAAGCCTTCTCTTATTTCTCTTTAGCTCAAGAGATGGTTCCTTCACAACCATCTCTTCAACATTTTCCTAAGGCTCTAGTACATCATACATCCCAATCATTTTTTCAATAGTATCTGCAATAGGCTCGAGCTGCTTAGCTGTCACAGCCATCACTTTAGCTTGCTCGACGATCGGAGACTTAACTTGCTCGGTAATCGGAGATAACAAAGCCTTCTTGGAGCGCTTCCTCCTTATTCCTTTATTTATTATAAGTTGAGAGATTGTGAAATTCTCATCAACTTTTTCTTTATTCTCCACCTTCTTCTTCTTAAGAACTGAAGGCTTGTTTGTTGTGGAAGAAAGATTGGCGACAGTTGGGAAGGTATTAGAACCCTGTGATTGATCATCTTCCTCACCAACAGCATCTGGAGAAGGTGCTCTAGCCCTTTCAGCCTTCCTCTTGAGGGCTTCTGCACCTCACTCTATGTAGCCTCAATTTCCTCGGTCTACCTTGAGCGGAGGATCTCGACCGAACACTTCTTCCAGTTATTGAAAATTTTGGGGGTTATCTTCTTATTAACATTTAGGGCTTCACCTTCTTTATCCCCAATTAGCTCCATCAAGAGCTTCTTCAACAAAATACTAATAAACCTCCCATAAAACATCTTGGGAGCCTGCTTCTTTGTTGCTCTTTTCTTGCCAGCATCCAGAATCCACCGGCCAATCTATCCCAAAAGAATGGAACTACAGTCCATCTCGATCTTCATGACAACTGCAATCATAACCCTCAGCTGAAGATCATTAACAGAGTCATGTGTAGAGTCTTTGCAAAGGACACACTTGCCTATGATGTCGACAAAAAATTCATACCTTTGAGGGAACTCTTTCTTCTTCATCCCTCTTAGCTTAGGGTTATTGAGTACCCCATCAGCTCTAACCCGTATTAAACATTGATGATGTCCAGTGATGAAATACCCCCTTCAGAGAAACCCAGAGCTCTGCTTGAATGGAAGTATGCACACAAGCCCATAATAGTTGATATGATAAAACATATACTTTTTAACAATCTTAGTCATTTATTAATAAAAGAGAATTTATTAAAGGCTTTTTCTTTATCTATATGGTGTTGTTATATTTAAATGTCATAAACCCATAGTTTTAAGTAATGCTTTTAGAATCATCATGATGATGATCATGCTAAGAGATCAAAATTCTTAGAAAGCTTAAAACTAAAATAGTTCTCAATAGTTGGATTACTAAAAAGGGGATTAGTGAATCCGAATAGATTGCTACATACATTGCTTGCTCATTGGATGAGGATGATTGATCTCATTATCATTTGTGTGGAGACACTAAAGCAAGTATGTAGGTGCTTATTGGAGAATAAGTTCACTGAATGTAGATCGCTAAGTAATACCTAATGAAGTTTTACTTGTCTGTCAATAGGAATTCAAAGGGTATGCTTGGGTATAATAAATTTTGCATGGAGATAAGAATGATCAATAAAGAATCTATCGCTTTTAGTAAAAGGAGAATGTCTTATGTGATTCGATGAATGACAACTCAGGAATCCTTGTCCAATGTGGAATGAAATTAGAAAGGAGTTACTAATTTGCATTATTTAGAGTTGGACATTTGAGAATTGAAATAAATATAATTAAATAGAATAAGACTTGGCAGTAGTTTTATGTCTTATATTTAATTGGGACATGTATGGTGGAAGGATTGAATTGTACGGTATTTACTCAAAGGGTCTTTTATGATTAATGTTAAAATCGGGCAAAGGTTCAAAAATTCCCCTGACATTTACCCCGATGTCCCACTTACACCCTAAACTAATTTCTTTTCCAAAAGTACCCTTAACGTTACAAAAATTAAGTCACCTGTGCCCCTCCTGTTAATGAATCTGCCACATTGACAAACGGAGGTGACACCTCATCTAATTTTGCTGACTGGGCTGAAAAGAGAAACTTAACTCTTAATTAAAACAAAGTAAAAAAAAAGTTTAATATATAAAAACCTCATTGAACATGGCGTGCTAGCTAGGATAATTGGAGATGGCCAAGCCTCACCCTCAATCTCTCTCCCCTGCTCTCCCACTCTTTTTCCTTCAATCCCTAACCCTAATTTCCCCAGAAAGTAGTCTAATTCTCACAAAAATGTTAAAGCTGAGGCTAGTCCAAGGGAGTCTTCTCAAGAAGGTGATGGATTCCATCAAAGACCTCGTCAATGACACCAATTTACTGCTCGGCCACCGGGATTTTCCCTCCACGACATGGATTCGAGCCACGTGGCGCTGGTGTCGCTGCTTCTTAGATCGGAGGGTTTTTAGCATTATCAGTGTGACAAGAACATTTCCATGGGGATGAATCTGGGTAATATGACTAAGATGTTAAAGTGTGCCAGTAATGATGATATAATTACCATTAAGGCCGATGATGGAAGTGATATTGTCACCTTAATGTTTAAAAGCCCCACTAAGCTCCAATTTCTCTTAATTCTCCACTAGAATGTATTTTTCTGGTTTAAATCTCGTTGGGTTTGTAATTTTTCTGCTTGTTTATTGGGTTAGTATATACTTCATAATTGTAATTTCTTGACATTAATTGGGGATATGATTTTTCTTCTTCATTTTCATTTTAGGTTATTTCATTTTTTAAATTGGTTTGGGTTTTGCTAATTGGGTCAGTATATTTCATACTTATAAGTGAGTTTAAGTTGTTTTGATTTAGTTCATTTTCTATTTTGTTGGGTTTTTATTTTTTTGCTATTCTATTAACTTAGTACTCTTAATTTTTTTATTTTGATTGATTTTTGGTTAGTTCTTTTTTTAAATTTGCTTTAATCTGGTTAATTTTGCTCTGCTTTTTAAATTGGCTTTAATCTGGTTGATTTTGCTCTGATTTTTAATTAGTGCAACCATCAGAATGGCGTCAGACGACGGGTTCTTCGAGATGAGGAGGGAGAGTTTGCAGGTGTTTGATCGGGGTCAGGGGGTTTATAGAGGCGATTTGGTGGTGAGCAACGTCGTGGCGTGGCGACTACTGCTTCATGGGTACTGGCGGGGATGGTGTTTTTTGACTACTGAAATTTGTTTGAGGATCTGCATGACGGCATTAATGGTGATGAATGTGTTGGGGGGTGTGATTGTTTATAAGGATGAATTTGGGGGAGGGAAGGTGGTGTCTACGGTGCTCTGTGGGTAGGGATTTTGTTCGTATATGTAAGAACTGTATGTGCAGTCGAGGAAGGAGAGCGAAAATGAGAAGGTCGGCAATGGCGGCCATGATTATCTGGTTCAGACGTTGGAGATGATTGAGATTATAACAGGAGGATGATGATAACGGCATGGTGTGTTTAGGTTAGATGTTTTATGTGGAAGGAGATGAGACAGGGATAAAAGAGGGAGAATATGTCCACGTGTCTGCTCCGTTTTCCTTGGTGGCAAACTGTTAACGGGAGGGGCATAATTGGGCTGAATTTTATAATGTTAAGGGTACTTTTGGAAAAAAAAATAGTTTAGGGTGTAAGTGGGATATCAGGGTAAATATCAGGGGTATTTTTGGACCTTTGCCCTGTTAAAATCTAAATTATCTAGAAAGTCGTTGATCGCTAAGGGGGTTTACCCTTATTGTAGAATAAATATTATCTATTTAAATAAATTAAAAGGTTTAATTTATTTATTTAAATAAAATTAGAATTATTCTAATTTATTTATTCATAACTAGTTTAATATGGAGAACCTTTACGTGGTCACGTCATAGAAGGAAAAATATGTATTTATGAAGTAAATGGCATAATCATAATAATAAGATAAGTGTATTTAATTTAATCTATAGTGATAAAATAAATTAAATAGCTTAATATTTATTATTTAATATTTTAGAAATATTAAATATAAATTATTTACTATTATTATTAGTTAAATTCCTAAAGGAGTTTGAAAATTAATTAATAAAAGTACTCTCATATATTTCTAATTAGATTACGAGCATAATTAATTAAAGGAGTTTAATTAATTAAAACAAAGCCCTATTCCTAAATTGTAACGACCCCAAAATTCATACAATTTAATTCTCGACTTCGGTCGTTAATAATACATTCAACCTCTAATTTTACATCATTAAACAATAATACAACCATTGATATTTGCGGAATAATTAAAATTTTCTATTACAAACTATCTTCGTTCCCAAAACCTTCAACCTTTACATCTAAATGTCTCAGAATCATTTTAATATTACATGAGTTTACATAGAAAAACGATATTACAATTCAACATTAATACATTATTCGGAACCTTAAACATGGTTCAAATATTAATAACTCAGCCAAAGTATAAAAATCTTCAAGTATCACATCTGATTCATATCTTTCAAGTAGCACATAACTTTACCTTAAATCTTTAACCTGCAAAAGTGGTTATTTTCAAGGTTGAGCTCGACATCCCAGCAAAATCTAACAGTTTTCATGCATCACATAGCACATAATAACATGCTCGATATACATCTCATAAACATTGGACTAACATAACATACATGCTTTAGTTCATATAACAAGTATAAAGATTGAGTTCCTTACTCAATCAACGTAGTCATAAATTGACGTTAACATTTCATACTTTCAACATTAATATAACACACCATGCTATTTGCAATAAAGATTTCAAACAGTTCATCATCAAATTCACATAGCAAATAGGAACTGAAAGACTTGTCTGATCCGTAGTTTATGAACTACGACTTAACTGCTTCACGCTTATCTGCACTTCGTGTATTCATACACAGTTATATAATCATGGATTCACATCCATTAGTCATATATTAACGCATAGTAGTTGTAATGTAAACTTTACGCTATATCTCATAAGTCCGATAACATCCAACTTTGGTTATGCTATAAACATCATATTAACCTATTTTTAAAAGTTATTGGACACCCATTTTGGATAAGATAAACAGTCCAAAACAGTGTTCAAAAAGGGCGTTCAAATCTTTTTTTCATTCTTTCTCAGCTTTACCCTCTCTCGCTAAAACAGTCATAACTAATTCGTTTCAAAACATTTTTGAGCGATTTTTGAGCCCACGCGAAGCTAACTTCCGAGGCTACAACTTTCATTCTTTGACCATTTCCAAATTCAAAACACAAAATTCCAGAAAATTCGTTCAAGGTGACTGTCCCGAGTGGGTTAGATTGTTTTGACGCGACTACTTTGAATGATCATAACTCTTTGCTCCGAAGTCGGAATTAGTCCGTTCCGGAGTCTATGGAAAGCTAATTCAGTGTAATATAACATACCAAAAGCCCAAAAGTTTCTGGAAACATTAACTGATCGAAACAGTATCCCAAATAGCACCTCCCGCTGCTGATTTTCAGTTTGACAAATTCGACACATTTCCTTCCAATCACCGTAACTCCCTCATCCGAGGTCGGAATTAGGTCATTCCAAAGCCTATGGCTTCCTAACTCAGTGCACTACAACTACCCAAAAACTCAGAATTTTTCAGGCAACATAGCTATTCCAAAATTTGACACTATAGTCATTGTTCATTCAGTTTTCATTTCTAGACATGGTTTACTAAAATATTCACCACGGATTCATTTTAACTCCGTTTTGGTTCATTCAAGTTAGGTAATCTTCAGAACTTAGAGGGATATAACATACAATTATCAAATTAAGCTTTTAGACATAAATCAAAAGCACAAATGGTCCTCAAGCTCAGTCCCAAAAACTGTCCAACATGGTTCTTTGTAAATATTTTATTTTGTGAGTTTTGGTTACACTTGGATGATGTTAAGGCTTCATATCTCTAATTACAATCATTAAAACGCATTTACATAATCAATTACAAGCCAAAATAAACATAGTAAACTAACTAGTTTACTAACAAAACTAACTAAACTTCCAAAATTTAAACTTTAACTAACAAATTAAATACAATATTTAAAATAATAACATTACCAAAAATTAAATAAGAAACATACCCAGAAATATGAGTTTCACAAATTGAATACGCACTTCCACGCCAAAATTTAACTAAGGAGATCTTTATAAAAAGTCATCCCACAAAAAAGCCTTTCTCAAAAATTGGAGGCATTATTGTTGGTGAATGAAACAAAGGATCAAACCCTTCTATTTATAGGTTTAGCAAAGGGTAAAGTTCTCAATTTAGTTGATGTGGGACTTGGTTTATACTAATTCTAATTTGTTTATACTAATTTTTCCTATTTTTAACATGCTAAGTGTATTCATTCATCACGAATTCGTTTCTTAACCAATTCGATTCGTTCAAGTTGTGTTATTTTCATTTTATAGAGGAGAACAACAATCATCTATCAATTTAAAGTTTTCATCACGAATTCATCATCAATTTTAGTCCCAAAGTACACAAAAACACACATTACAATCAAAACCCAAACTCCTCTTCTTTAGTATAAATACATGAATTTGATTTTTGAAAATTTGTTTCTAGATGACCATTTTCAAATTATAAATATCTAATAACATATAAAACATCGTAACCCACAAATTCATTAACCAAAACTCCAATTTTAAAAGAAACTCAATAACACATAAACTAGAAATATAAACTAGATTATGTACCTTTCATTCCTTAAAAAATAAAATTAACCTTATCAGTAAAATTATAATTTCTATTCAACCATTATAATCATAACATTATTTAACAAATTCTCACTTCTCTAATTTAATTATTTAATTAAATTTGAATATCACAATTATACTCGCATAATAAAATAAGTATAAATTCCATCTATTTTATCACGCTTAAATAAACTATCCCATAATAATTTTCATCAAATATTTATTTAATACCATAAATATTCATTTTATTCCATAAAGTTTGCAACTAAAATATTTAATATACTTAATAAATATTTTACTCAGCATTATACAAACATTTACATTTTCATGCAATATATTACCTTCTCACTTTATTAAATCAATTATACTTGTATTATGAAACTTAACTCATAATAATTTTCATTGCCCACAAACCATAATAATTAAAATTATATTATCTCATAACATAATTTCTACTTAATTAAATAAAAATATTATTTAATTTCTTTAATAGTTTAATTAACTATTAAATCTCACATTCTCTAACATATGAATATATAATTCTCTTCACACCAAATCACATAATTCAAAATATATACACCTCATAATAAGAATTTTAATTATTAAATTCTTATTTTAATAACTTATAAAAATTCGGGTTGTCACATAAATTGTTTAGGAGTGTTGCCTACATTTATAAATAAGAAAGTCTTATTTTGGATTAGGGTTACACACTTAATTCCAAGAGTTGGGAAAGTATGTATATTCTATATAGATAGAATCTAGGGTTTTGTCAAACATCCATCTTCTTAAATAATTGTTCTTCCTTGGTGAATCACCTCTAGAGGTCAAACGCTTGGGGTGGCTAATGTTGATCAAAGGAATGAATCTAAGCCAACAAATTCAAGGAGAGCAAAGAACTAGGAGTTGAACTCGCACCTGAGGAAACTCGATTCTACAACGGTATGAATCTGATTCTCCTTGTTCTTTGTTCAGATTGATAATTAAGCACAAAGCATGATCATGGTGATAGTTTGTATGAAAAATTTTAAATTTCATTTTATCACGCTTTCGCACCTTTTATGTGATTTGATTACATGATTGTGCTATATACAAACCTAACACTGCTGACATCTCTGTCCCTAATCCGGAGATCCTTCCCTTTGACCTTGGTGGTCAGAACACCATCTATATAAGAATCGTTCTGGTAGAAATCGGTCACCAATTTAGAGTAGACATTGGTGTTTTAGTTTAGAGACTCTTAAAATCCAACCCTTTTCACCTGCGATAGAACCTTCCTGAACTGGTTCTCAAACTTGGTGAATAATTCAAAATAAAGATAGTTGTCAGGAACAACTTAAGCGCTAGCCATTTCTTAAGAGAGATTGAATCTAAAACTGAAACAAAAGTTTTTAAGGATTCGAACTCTAGGAAAGCTAGGGTTTTTGGAAGCTCGAAAGTTTAAAAGCTCTTATTGCAAAAGATGAAGAGTAAAGGTTTGAAAGATTTGAAAAGTATATTTATATAACTTCCCTCTTATTTTTGTTGAGTGGGACATGTGAAAGAGAATGACAGGCTTCTTGTCACTTCATTCCAGCAACTAAGGGCTACTTTGTAGTAACTTCTGGTGTGTACTTACTTAGCTCATCCGTGATCACCACTCGCTATAAAGCAATTGCTTCAGCTTTATCGTAGAGTAAGGTTAAGATGTTTCACTTTACGATTTCGTTCGCTCTACGACTCATTCTACGATGGTTCTTCACTAAACTTGCCCTTATGAATAACATTCTACGATCACTTCCTGCACTGTTAGAAAATTTAAACAACATGGTATTTAAGGATTCAAATTTAACATTAATAACTCATTGATCAACTTATTAAACCTAGATTCTTCTAGTGGTTTAGTAAACACACCAGCAAATTGATCTTCAGTAGAGACAAAATGTAATTGCAATATTCCCATTTTGAACATGGTCTCTAATAAAATGATATTTGATTTCTATATGCTTAGTCCTATAATGTATGACAAGATTATGAGTGATTGATATAGCACTAGGGTAAGAACCCGAGTTTTCAGAAAATATTAAAATAAGAATTTAGTAGATAAAAATTCTTGAGGCATGTGAAGGGTTCAAATAAAAATGTATAATGTGTTACGAGGTATGTGGTATTGTGTTACATAGGGTAATATGTGTTATGTAATAAGTGAGGTTGTGTTTAATAAATATATATCATTATTATATATTTGTTATAAATTGTAGAGATGAATTAGTAAGAAGATGAATAAAATTATCTATTGATGATTAAATAATTTATGTGAAATTATTTTATTATAGTAAGTTGGTGATATTAAATATCTTTGATAATCACCAATTTCTTGAGTGTTTGTACGAGCGTATATCAAGTCTAAAGTAGTGCAATCTTACTCTTTAATGGTTGACGTATAGGAGCTGGGCTAAACGATTCCTTCAGAGAGCGAAGGTATATACGAATTGGTAACCGATCTAACTCATTGTGAAAACAATGTAGACGAGACGGAAACTAATTTGTTGGTTGTTTGTGGGAAACCACTCAGTGTACTATATTGAATACTATTAAAGACTTGAGGTGTGTTAGGTTTGGACTTGTATATATGTACGTTGTTGACGAGAGAAGAGAATCGATATACCTTTAAAGTGGTTAGAGAATTACTGAGTGAATTGATACACGGCAAGAAGTGAAGATTAAAGGAATATACGTATGTGCTATATTTGAGTGTTGTGTTATAGTTGAGAGAAATAGAGTTTTAGAACTCGAAGTGTGATTCTTAAATTGTTAAGGAGAATAGTAACCGATGGTGTGAAATCAAAAAGGGGATTTATGATTAGACGAGTTAACACTTAAGGGGGGATGTGTAAAGTATTTAGAAGTGTAAGGTTTCATTTACATTAATGCGAACTTGTGCACTTTGAAATTTGGTATGGCGCGCAGCTTGATTCATTACGCCATTACACTTATGACCAAGTAGCCACGCCTGGCCTCTGTAAAATCAGTTTTTGGAATTTAAAATCTATGAAATGGGTATTAAGGACTCATAAGGATAATAAAATCCTAAATGAGGGTTAAGTTGTCTATGAATGGATTTGAATAAGGTTTAATTAATTAACCCGGATTAATTAGTGGCTAACTAAGTGATATTATGGAATATTTTATTCTAATAATTAGAGGAATGCATAATAATTATTGAAAATGAATGATTAATATTAATTAATTATTGTGTGGGTTGAAAGTACCCAACTAAATGATATTTAGCCCAATTAAAATATTAATGTGGGTATAATCATTAAATAATATTACTATGGGTAATATGAAAAATGTGGGTAGTAGTGATATAAAATATCTATGGCCTAAGAATACATGAAGTGTGACATTTTATTGGGACTAATGATATAGGGTACCAAGTGGTACAGTGAAGTCATATGTAACTTTAATACATTAATGATTAAATATCTGTGTATTCTAGAAACTGAGAAAGGAAATCAATGTTTTAAATAAACATTAATGTTAAATAAAGTATAATATGATTATGTGAGTAGTATAAATAATTATGGAACTACTCGGATAATAATACCCTACGGCGATATTTTATTACATGTATTAATGTACATGGATTATATGATGTGAGTATAAAGTTTATCTTTAAATTCCTAATATGGTAACAATTGTACCTTAATATTACATTATGGGAATTAAAAGAACCAAACCAAGCCTTAGTTAAGCAAGATTGCTGAGATTTTCTCTCTTGTCCCAAATTTAGTGTCACCAAGTACATGAATAGTAGCTCAAAGCTAGAATACGTATTCTTTCAAAAGGCTAGCTCTAGGTGATGATGGTTGAGTTTTGGGTGGTTGGCCAACCCTTGAGCAACCATTGTTTCATTCCATTGCACCATGGATTTCAACCTTGTGTAACACCAATGTTCAGTCCAAGCTCCTTCTATAAATAACAACCATGTTCATCAGTTGATATGCTTGGAAATTACCTAATAAATTGCTTAGTGTAAGATTGAGAGCATACAAGTGTTCTAAGAGCTTGGGAGTTCTTTAGGAGAAAGCTAATTCATAATTGCAGAGGTATAATCCCATTCATTGCTTTCCAATTTCATTCTTTGTCAAAATAGAGTTCTTGAGTTCTTGAAATTCAAATTCTTGATTTTGTGGAATTGTATGTTAAGGAGGTTGGGTAATGTCCATATAGATGTTATATGATCATATAAGCATGTTGCAATTGATATATGAGTGTTTAGAATCAAATTCGTGAGTAATTTCTATGGTTGGGTTAGTTTTCTCAAAGCGATTGCATTTACCTCTCTGAACCTTGACACGGTAGCAATTGCTTGCCATAATTGAAGTAAGTAGCAGTAGCAATTGCTACTTGACCTCTAAGTTCAGTTGAGCTTGCTGTTTTAAGAATTGGCTAAGTGTGATCAATTATTATGGCTTAAGTTAACATACAAACATGTGTAACATGTATATATAAGTATAATAACCTAATGTGAGCATGTCTTACTAAGATTAGCATGATTTGGTAGAAGATCTTTAACAAGGACTTTTAGTTTTGAAAACAAACTTTGTTAAAGTTCATGTTCTACAAATTTTTGAGCTTAGTGGTCTATATACATGACTGATCTCACACATAAATGAACATGATATATGATTCATAGATCTTTGAGCATGACCACCTTATTAGGCTTTGTGTTAGAGAAGTTTTTTTTTCAAGAAAAGCTTAGCATAGTGAACGTATATTCATGACTTCTACATGATTTAAACTCTGACCTTCCGAGCATGATAACATGACTTGACAACGTATGTTTAGAGCTTTGAAGCTATGTTGTATGTGTTGAATGGCATTGTTCAAGTCTACAATGATTTCAAAAGTAAACTTGAACATATTTTTAGAATCTAGTTGCATCACATGGATATCTATATTCTAAAGGATTTATATGTCATGATATGTCTAGAATATCCCTAGATATGATTTATGTGTGCTATGTCGCATCATTCATGAAAAATGATTTCAAAGGCAACCTCGAGCATGTTTTCAAACTTAAATTGTATTACATATGAGTATTTAGTTTTTAAAGGCTTGAGATGCCATGTTATGTTTCATTATGTCACTAAACATAGGTCTTATATGTTAAACATAATGGAAGTAAACCAAGTATGAGGTTAAAGTATGTTTTAAAGTGTGAAACGATGATAGCTATGAGTAAAAGATGTGAATATGTACGAGCATGTGTAGTAAAGATTATGTGACCTCTTTTTGAGAACATAAGTCTAATTAGTACACCTAGTGATTTCATAACACTATTTGGTTTTGATTCTTGGAAATCCTAAACTAAAGTCCCTAACGTATAAGGTTGAACTTGAAATGGTCATACAAGTATATAAAGACCTCTAGCGTGTATGCATGTTAAGTGTAAGTGTCTGACTGTATTAAAGTATGGACTGAAAATAGGAAGTGCAAAGCTTCGGTCTTGAGTTCGGCGGGGGGACCTGCAGATCTGTGAATCCCTAAGCTCAGATGAGTAGCACTTTGCATCCATCTACTTTTTGAATAGGTTCTGTTTTGGATCTGATGTTTGAACCATGCGTATATAATTACTATATATGATCAGTATGGTATGTAAATGTGTTAAGAAGCATGTTATGTGATAAAGATGAATGTTATTTAAGACTTTCAAAATGTTAAAGTCCAAAGGAATGTTTTCAAGATATAAAGCAATGATACGTTGTTTGAATTTGTGAGGTCTTACAATCTGATTTGTGTTATATAGGTAATGTTGTATAAAGTTACAACTAAGTTAGACGTTTGTGTGTACGGTTAAACTTAACGATATGAGATTTAAATGTGTCGAACACCTAGCGAGTCAAGTGTGTGGTAGCTATATATGAATGTTGATGTCATATACGAGTGGTTAAGGTATACCTAGACATACCTAGCTATTCTAAGCGTATGATGAGAAAGTGAAGAGTAGGTTTTACGAACCTAGTTAAAGAACAGTGTAAAAATAGTATTACATTGAGAATGCATGAAATATGTTACTGATGGATATGAATCCACGATTATATAACTGTGTAGGAATGCACGAAGTGCAGTTAAACATTAAGCAGTTAAGTCGTAGTTCATAAACTACGAATCAGGCAAGTCTTTCAGTTCCTATTTGTTATATGAATTTGATAACTGTTAATTGAGCTATATTATGCCATGAGAATGTTGATGTATATGTATGAAATGCATATGAGATATATATGAAATATGAAAGTTGATTTGATAATATGATTGTGAAGTAAATCTCTATACCTGTTATGTGTGAAGTAACATGCGTAGTAAATATTAATTGATTATGAATGCATGAACCGAATATGTTATTATATGCTATGTGCTGCATGAAAACTGTTAGAGTTACTGGGTTGTCGAGCTCACCCTTGCAAATAACCACTTTTGCAGGTTAAGGATACACGGTAAAGGTTACGTACTAATTGATTGATAAAGTCCAATAGTATCGAAGGAGATCGATTTAGTATTTAACTAGATGCTCTTGAACCATGTTTAGGTTCTAGTAGATGTACATGATAATAGTTTATAATGTATAATACATGTTAAGTTGTAAAGTTGTACTAGGCGGTACATAGTGAAATTCGAATTCAGATGTAAATCTTTATACCGTAATTAGAATATAAGGAATCATAACATAATTTGATTCAGGAATTTGTAATTGATTCGAGTTAAGATATTAATAAAAGATTTATTTTCAAAGGAGATTGAAAAAGTTTAAATTATTCTGCATATTTATATAACATCGAATGTGATGTAATACAGGAATAGTAAATGACCAAGATTTGAAACTTATAATAGTGTGGGGTCATTATACATAGATCCTGGATATGGAAAGAATTTATATTCTAAATTGTAATAAGCAAGATTATATTCATTTAAGTTATGAATAAAAGATATAATAGTTTAACGATAGTAGTATCGTGGAGGACCGAATCCGAGGTTCAAAGGGACCTGCATTTGGGGGCGTCACAACTAGTATTATCACAGAATACAGGGATAGACTTAAAATCAAACACATAGCCAGCCAGTTGATTCTTCGTCCATAAATTTTAGCACAAAGAGCTTCCAAAGACAGAATACTACTGTGATTTAACGAGAATTTTGTAATTAATTTTAATATTTATTGAATTAAATAAATATTTTTCGATGATTTAATTATTAGATTGAATAATTAATTGACGCAATTGTGGTAGATTAATTTAATTATATGTGTTATATTTATTAAATTAATGTAGAGAGTTTTTATTATCAAAGTATGTGATTATGTGAGCTTATTGTATTAAAAAAATATTTAATAAGCATATTGGTATTTTAATTAATTTAATTATTAATTAGAGAATTAATAATTTGACATTATTTATTAATGAGAAAATTATTTATGTGACTATGTGAATTTATGAGAAATTATTATATTTTATTTAAAATATATTAAATAAAATATTGGATTTATTTTATAAGGAGTGTGACATTTTCAAACTATATGATAAAGCTTTATTAAATTAAATAACTTTGAATCAATTAAGGGTTGCCAAACAAGGCCCTAGTAGTGGTTGGATGCAGTTATCCATGTTTGGGTTAACTGACCATTACGCGCATCAGTTCTCTTCTCCCTCTGTTATATTACGTCTTCTTTTATTATTATTATTCTAAGTCCGGAAAAGCGAGAGGCGAGAGAGTTTAAGAACTTTGAGAGAGATTGCGAATCTTTTGTGATTAAAGGTGAAGAAGTGTGAGAAATTGGGAATTGTTGTCACCCTGTGTAATCTAAGCAGAGTATTCAAGGGTAATCCCTTCTTCCCAAATTTTAAAGTTACGTCATTTAGTTTTTATAAAAATGGCTTTCATATATTTTGTAAAATCTTTGTAATTGAAAAAGGGTTTGATTATGAGTTTATATATGGGTTAAGATATATCAAATCGTATTTGATTATATATATATATTATGTGAATTATCATGTCATCAGTTTCATAATACTATGAATTGCTATTTCAAAATTTACAGAGTTTGGGTTTTGGCCATATGGCCTTATACGTGATATTTCATGTATTGAGCGTATATTATCCTAAATTTTACATTCAGTATGTTGTTATGCATGTTGATACGAAGAGACCAAAGTTTAAATAAACGGATTCGGTTGTTATAAAGAAATCCGTAGTGACAATTTTCATTTTTTTATTTTTCAAAACCTTCAAGAACATCAAGAATGGGGAAGTAAATGTGTTGATTTTGCAAATTATTTGTTGTAACTTGTTAAAAATCATGCTAGATGGGTTAAGTAATGATTATATATGTATTACAATGATTGGGTAAATCTAAATTAGTAAAAAATAACTAATTGGAAGTTATGGCCATATTCATGTATAATTTTACGTGTGATTGATTTTTGGCCTAATTTGGCCTTGTTATGTTCATGAACTACGAGCTATGAGAAAATGAGCACAGGTAACCCACTTCCCCAAGCGTTACTAAATTACCAAACTACGATACCACTACGGTCAAAAAAAAATAAAATAAATAAATAAATAAAAAAAAAAATAAATATTCGATGAAAATTATTATTAAAATATTTATAAAATAAATTAAATATTTTAATTGAGATATTTATGGAATAAATAAATATTCGATGAAAATTATTATTAAAATATTTATAAAATAAATTAAATATTTTAATTGAGATATTATGGAATAAAATAAATATTTGATGAAAATTATTATTAAAATATTTATAAAATAAATTAAATATTTTAATTGAGATATTTATGGAATAAAATAAATATTCGATGAAAATTATTATTAAAATATTTATAAAATAAATTAAATATTTTAATTGAGATATTATGGAATAAAATAAATATTTGATGAGAATTATTATTAAAATATTTATAAAATAAATGAAATATTTTAATTGAGATATTTATGGAAAAAATAAATATTCGATGAAAATTATTATTAAAATATTTATAAAATAAAGTAAATATTTTAATTGAGATGTTTATGGAATAGAATAAATATTCGATGGAAATTATTATGAAATAATTTAGTCGAGTGTAATAATAGTAAGAGAATGAAAATAATTAAATTAGAAGGGTAATAATTTGTTAAATAAAGTAGAGTTTATATTAAATAATTAAGTGAAAATGTAACTAATGAATGTCGTGAATACATATGGTATGTGTGTAGGATTTGTGGTGAACGGAAGTTGTAATCGTTTAGCCTACGCACGAGGCAAGTTTCCTAACCCTACTTGTCATTATTGTTCAAGTTTATTATTTACCTCGAGTAAATTATCATTACTATTATTCAAGTTCAAATGTTATATTAAAGATTGATTATCTTTTCAAAGCATGATTCAGTTATACAATAATTGTTCTATTGTATACTTCCTGAGATTATTATTCAATTTAAATATCATTATTATTGAACCTTATTAGACTAGCGAACCCTTATTGATTCGACTAGTCCATAGTTGATGAGCGTTCTAAATTTCAGAACCCTTGATGAATTGTCCAAACCAAACTTCCTTCGGTGCGGACTCGAATTTCAAATTGAAATGAACAACCCCGCAAAGGGATTTACTTATGCGTTATCGTTAAGATATTGTACATGATGATGGTACTAAGGGTGATCCCCCTAAGTGCGTAGTAGAAAAGGTCCATAGTCTTATGACTGTTAAAGGTTTCAAGTATAACCCTTGATAACCTAGGACATAGTTCACGGTCTTATGACCCTCAGAAATCTTTTGATTCTTGTTATTCATTCTTGATTCAAAAGTTGAGCTTTTATTCAAATGTCTTTGATTCACTCGCATGTTATTATCTTTGTTATTTCATTGTTATACTTGTGGGCATTTGTGCTCACTCTTGCGTAATAATAACATTGCGATTAAGAACAAAGAACCAAACCTCAAATTAAAGGCAAGGGCAAGGTTAACAAGTGATGAAGACTTGTTGTTTTATATGATGATGTATTTTGTAACACCCCCTCCCTTTAAAAAAGTAAAGGAGGTCATAATGAAAGCATCAACAAACCTCAAAATAAATAAGCGAGCACTAATAACTTCACAATATTAATAATGATATCCATCAATGAAGTACTAAATATAATTCTCCAACTAGAATCAAAATAATCAAAACAAAAAATCAAAACAACCTAGATGGTCAAAGACAACTCTCTCATCACACTAGCCTCGAATCACCCCCGCAAACCTCACCGAAAGAAAAACACACAAGATGACCCAATTGCCCAAAGACGGATACACAGATATACAAAAGATATACAACCGATATAATGAAAAATAATCGAGACAAAATACTGAACAAAGCCTCAAGTGCAAATACGAACAAAAATATAATATCCAAAGATCTGAATGGAATATATCTGAATCAACGTAATTGACGAAACCAATAAAAGAATAAAGAAATAACGAACTGAAGTAACTAACTCAATGACTTGAACTGAATAGAAACCAACAAAACTAATCCAATAAAATAATAGGCTGAAACAAATGGCTGGAGTTATTTTATACCGAATGAGCTCAAATATACATTTACCACACAGTGCAAGTCAAAATAATGCCACACAGTAAATCAAATGATGCCACACAGCCAACCAAAATAATGCCACATGTGCATAAATCACACATGGACCGCGAATCCAAATGTATGCAAATCGGATATGTGTGTTTGGCACAACATCACAAATCCGCAGAACAGAAAACTAGGGTTAACCCATACACCTCCCACAACAAAATACTAAATGGCCCACTTCCTCCGTAGCCCAAAACGGAGACGCCGTGGACAAATCACACCGCCACGGAAAGTGTCATGCCTCTCGTGCCAAGAGACGACATGCTCGTGGTACCCCCCCACAGTGGTTATAGCTCGTATACACTACGGTATATTCTAACAAAAAATATCATGTCACAACACATGCGATATAATACCAACAAAAGGGTTCTATATGTATATGTTGAACCAAATCAAATTATAGTCACAAGGTTTCAAAAAGAAGATAAGCAAATATGTACCGCTTCTACAATTATCAAAATAAATATTAGACATGATAACCTCATTCAAAGAGTACAAGTACGAGTCCAATGTGTCAACTCTAAAATGAAATAAATATATCAATTTCACATGAAACAATTATGTGAAATAATAACAGAAATTCGAAACAAGGAACAAAACGAACAAATCAAATTTAACAAAGGTATCGCTGAAAGAGTACGAAATCCGTACCTGATACTTCCAAACTATTTATAGCACACTCCACAAAATCTTACCCTCAAATGCAAACGATATCAAATACGAAACGTTATTCATCACCTAAACATATTCACCTCAAATTAAATATAATCCAATTCAATAATTCCAAAATAATTCATAATCTATTTAATATGCCTTTAATCATCGCCTTATATCAATTATTAATACTCCAAAATTTATATACTAAGTATAACTCTTTAAATTCTTTCCGTTCAATTTAAATAATTTAATAAGATTTTATTACAATCCAATCATTAATAACATAATACTATTAAATTTATTATTAAAACTTTTTATAACTATGTCGACAAAATTAATTAATTCAAATTCATATACACAACTTTCAATTAAATTTACCAATTCTAAGTTAATAAGCTTTATGGCAAAATAAATAAATAAATATTAAATTAAAATATATACTATTAATTTGGTTTACCAATCTATATATGATGAATTAAAAGATTGCATAGTAAGTCATCCTAATTAATATATTATCATTCAATGGCCTACCTTTCTCATTCAATGAATTTATACTATATATATATATATATATATATATATATATATATATATATATATATATACACTACAAAAACAAACCAAGCACTCTCAGATTCACACTATATTAATATATAAATTAATACCCATCATTCTCAAATATCTATGATGTATGCCTCAATATGCAAGATGTTTTAACATTAAATCAATTTCTCAACGAAAAGGTATTAATTAGTACCAAATAAAAAGCCTCATGTTCTTCTTCTTTGTCTTTCAGCTATGATGCCGCTTTCTTCCTTCTTTTTCCCCAACTCAGATAATCGGTAAAATGTTTAAGTGAATTAGGTTTTATTTATTATCTTATTATTTCTCCTAATTATAATAGGATTTTAATACTACCCACATAAATTAAACCCAATTAATTTTTAAGGCCCAATTTGTACTAAATTAATTTACCCATCTCTTATTAATATTTATTAGCCCACACAAATTAAATAACTATTTTGACTCCAAATAATGGACAAAGTCCAATTAATATGCTTTCAAACAAAATATTTTTTTTTATTATTTAATATTATTTTTTTTCTGCATTACATCACCTACTCTTTAAAAAGGATTCCGCCCCTAATCAAAAGAATGAAAAGTACCTAATTATAAAAAAGATGTGGATATTCCGCTTAATAGACTCCTCCATCTCCCAAGTAGCTTCCCCAATTTTACCACAAGACTTTAAAAAAAGGAATTATCTTCCTCAATTTTAATTTTATCAGTTATTTAATTATCTACTAAAAGAATTTAATCTTCCAAACAAAACAAGGAAGAAAAGAGGGAAACAAAATCATTTACCTTTTTTTTTTAATTTAAACACAATTGTATAAGATAAAATCAATTAATATTTAATAATTAAAAAATGAGTTATTACATTTTTCACCCCTTAAAAATAATTCCGTCCTCGAAATTCAAATAAGCTACAAAAAAATAATAATTTAGTTACGACGTAGCGCCGCCATTTGTAACGATCAAGCCTGGTAAGTCCATAGGTCCATGTAATTATCAATGTACTCGTAAAAGATTCATCAGCTATCGTGTCAAGCCTTGGCCGGTAAGGTTCCTCGCGTTAAATCACATGATCCACTGTTGTTGCGGCCCCCCGTTAATATCCTTGAGTTTCATTCTTGTAAACGTACTCTTCGGAACATAATTCGAAATCACAAAAAAATAAATTCTTCATTTAAATACGATTCGAATACCCAAAATACTTAAAATTATCTTCAATTCATAAAATGTTTATGTTCCACACATGAAAAAATTTAGCAATTTATTTTCATTTAATTTTACATAAATTCACGCAAAACTCTAAAGGCATCAAATAAACAAAACAACTTAAATTATATCACCAACTCTCACTAAGTCCTCAAGAGTTTCAAAATATCATAACCTCAAATTAAATTAGTTCTCAAATAATATTACACCAAAAATATATTACTACTAAGATCTCTTAATTAATCACCATACCAAACTCCAAATCATATATTCTACTATCTGAATAAGCAAACTATAGCTTTCAAAATCTCTTAAAGATTCATCACTTAATATCTAATCATTCAATAAATCAATCATTCTCTTAGTGCAAACCTTAACCCAACAAATTCCAAGATCTCCTCATACTATCACTAAAGAAAGTTCATAGAATATAACACCCAACATCCTACTAGAAAATAGCCACAAATTTGATCAAGAATTCCAAATGATTAATCTAATTAACTCAAATATCAACGACTCAAATTTATAAAAGATCCTCTATACTTAATAATTTTCATTTTATCATAAGTATGCCATCAATACACAAACCTCAAATTATCCACAAGCTTAACGTAAATCAATTAAAACTTAACTCTAATCAAATCCTCAATTCAACGATCATAATAATTGTCACCAAAAAAACAACTCTAAAAGATTAATTTTCCAAAATCAAATACTCGATATATACAAATACTCACACCATAATCACATCTCATATAAGATCACTCCTTATTTATACAAAGTATAACTTTATTCACCTCAATGATTAAATCACAATTCTTAACTAATATCATTACTCAATCACCTTAACAAATTATTCCACTTTCCTCAAATCAACTACAAATCGAAAAGAAATCGACAATTAGTCAAAATAGAGACCAACCACACAAAGAACCAAAATCAAACCAAACTCATACGCCTACCCAATGGTTTACCCACAACTCACAAAAGTCAAACCTAAATAGGTTTTCTACAAGAAAGAACCTAAGCTCGATACTATCTCTCAGAATACCCCTTCCCGAAAAGGAAAGGGAGGTCACGCAAAGCACAACAAACCTCAAAATAAATAAACAGAGCACTAATAACTTCAAAATATTAATAATGATATCCATCAATGAAGTACTAAATATAATTCTCCAACTAGAATCAAAATAATCAAAACAAAAATAGATGGTGGTCAAAGACAACTCTCTCATCACACTAGCCCCAATCACCCCCCGCAAACCTCGCTTTAAGAAAAACACAAAGATGAGCCAATTGCCCAAAGACGGATACAGATATATACAAAAGATATACAACTCGATATACGAAAATAAATCGAGACAAAATATCGAACAAAGCCTCAAGTGCAAATACGAACGAAAATATAATATCCAAAGATCCGAATGGAATATATCTCAATCAATGTAATGAATATATCAATCAACGAATTGACGAAACCAATAAAAGAATAAAGAAATAACGAATCAAGTAAATAACTCAATGACTTGAACCAAATGTAAACCAACAAAACTAATCCAATAAAATAATAGGTCAAACAAATGGTCGGAGTTATTTTATACCGAATGAGCTCAGAATATACACATCCATACACATAGTCAAAATAATGCCACAGTGCAAGTCAAAATAATGCCACACAGTAAAATCAAATGATGCCACACAGCAACCAAAATAATGCCACACAGCAAGTCAAAATCACACATTGACCGCACATGAATCCAATCCAAATGTATGCAAATCCTGATATGTGTGTTTGGCACAACATCACAAATCCGCAGTAATGTAAAACTAGGGGTTAACCCATACGCCCCCCACAATAAAATACCAAATGGCCCACTTCCTCCCGAGCCCAAAACGGAGACGCCAGTGGACAAATCACACCGCCACGGAAAAGTGTCACGCCTCTCGTGCAAGACGACATGCTCGTGGTACCCCCACAGTGGTTATAGCTCAGGTATACTACTACGGTATATTCTAACAAAAATATCATGTCACAACACACGCGACATAATACCAACAAAAGGGTTCTATATATGTACATGTTGAACCAAATCAAATTATAGTCACAAGGTTTCAAAAAGAAGATAAAGAATATGTACCGCTTCTACAATTATCAAAATAAATATTAGACATGATAACCTCATTCAAAGAGTACAAGTACGAGTCCAATGTTTCAACTCTAAAATGAAATAAATATATCAATTTCACAAGAAACAATTATGTGAAATAATAATGTAAATTCAAAAGAGAAACAAAATGAACAAATCAAATTTAACAACCAGTATCACCGAAAGAGTACTAAATCCAGACTGATACTTCAAAACCATTTATAAAGACACTCCATAAAATCTTACCTCAAATGCAAACGATATCAAATATGAAAACGTTATTCATCACCTAAACATATTCACCTCAAATTAAATATAATCTAATTCAATAATTTCAAAATAATTCATAATCTATTTAATATGCCTTTAATCATCGCTTTTTTATCAATTATTAATACTCCAAAATTTATATATTAAAAAATAACTCTTTAAATTCTTTCCGCTCAATTTAAATAATTTAATAAGATTTTATTACAATCCAATCATTAATAACATAATACTATTAAATTTATTATTAAAACTTTTTATAACTATGTCGACAAAATTAATTAATTCAAATTCATATACACAACTTTCAATTAAATTTACCAATTCTTGTTAATAAGCTTTATATGGCAAAATAAATAAATAAATAAATTATTAAAATATAATACTATTAATTTGGTTTACCAATCCGCATATGATGAATTAAAGATTGCGATAAATAAGTCATCCTAATTAATATATTATCATTCAATGGCCTACCTTTCTCATTCAATGAATTTATATCAGATATATATATATATATATATATATATATATATATATATATATATATATATATATATATATATATATATATATATATACTACAAAACCAAAACCAAGCACTCTACGCAGATTCACTATATTAATATATAAATTAATACCCATCATTCTCAAATATCTATGATGTATGCCCTCAATATGCAAGATGTTTTAACATTAAATCAATTTCTCAACGAAAAGGTATTAATTAGTACAAAATAAAAGCCTCATGTTCTCTTCTTTATCTTCGCTATGATGCCGCTTCTTCCTTCTTTTCCCCAACTCGTATCAGGCGAAATGTTTAAGTGAATTAGGTTTTATTTATTATCTTATTATTTCTCCTAATTATAATAGGATTTTAATACTACCCACATAAATTAAAACCAATTAATTTTAAGGCCCAATTTGTACTAAATTAATTTACCCATCTCTTATTAATATTTATTAGCCCACACAAATTAAATAACTATTTTGACCCAAAATAATGGACAAAATCCAATTAATATGCTTTCAAACAAAATATTTGTTATTATTTAATATTATTTTTTTTCGTATTACATCACCTACTCCTTAAAAAGGATTCCATCCCTAATCAAAAGAATGAAAAGTACCTAATTATAAAAAGATGCGATATTCCGCTCGAATAGACTCCTCCATCTCCCAAGTAGCTTCCCGCCCAAATGATTTTACCAGTAAAAAAAGGAATTATCTTCCTCAATTTTAATTTTATCAGCTTATTTAATTATCTACTAAAAGAATTTAATCTTCCAAACAAAACAAGGAAGAAAAGAGCTAAACAAAATCATTTACCTTTTTTTTTAATTTAAACACAATTGTATAAGATAAAATCAATTAATATTTAATAATTAAAAAATGAGTTATTACATTTTTCACCCCTTAAAAATAATTCCGTCCTCGGAATTCAAATAAGCTACAAAAAAATAATAATTTAGTTACGACGTAGCGCCGCCATTTGTAACGATCAAGCCTGGTAAGTCCATATGTCCATGTAATTATCAATGTACTCGTAAAAGATTCATCAGCTATCGTGTCAAGTCTTGGCCGGTAAGGTTCCTCGCGTTAAATCACATGATCCACTGTTGTTGCGGCCCCCCGTTAATATCCTTGAGTTTCATTCTTGTAAACGTACTCTTCGGAACATAATTCGAAATCACAAAAAAATAAATTTTTCATTTAAATACGATTCAAAACCCAAAATACTTAAAATTATCTTCAATTCATAAAATGTTTATGTTCCACACATGAAAAGATTTAGCAATTTATTTTCATTTAATTTTACATAAATTCACGCAAAACTCTAAAGGCATCAAATAAACAAAACAACTTAAATTATATCACCAACTCTCACTAAGTCCTCAAGAGTTTCAAAATATCATAACCTCAAATTAAATTAGTTCTCAAATAATATTACACCAAAAATATATTACTACTAAGATCTCTTAATTAATCACCATACCAAACTCCAAATCATATATTCTACTATCTGAATAAGCAAACTATAGCTTTCAAAATCTCTTAAAGATTCATCACTTAATATCTAATCATTCAATAAATCAATCATTTTCTTAGTGCAAACCTTAACCCAACAAATTCCAAGATCTCCTCATACTATCACTAAGAAAGTTCATAGAATATAACACTCCAACATCCTACTAGAAAATAGCCACAAATTTGATCAGTAATTCCAAATGATTAATCTAATTAACTCAAATATCAACGACTCAAATTTATAAAAGATCCTCTATACTTAATAATTTTCATTTTATCATAGTATGCCATCAATACACAAACCTCAAATTATCCATAAGCTTAACGTAAATCAATTAAAACTTAACTCTAATCAAATCCTCAATTCAACGATCATAATAATTGTCACCAAAAAAAACAACTCTAAAAGATTAATTTTCCAAAATCAAATACTCATTTATATATACAAATACTCACACCATAATCACATCTCATATAAGATCACTCCTTATTTATACAAAGTATAACTTTATTCACCTCAACGATTAAATCACAATTCTTAACTAATATCATTACTCAATCACCTTAACAAATTATTCCACTTTCCTCAAATCAACTACAAATCGAAAAAAAATCGACAAGCTAGTCAAAATAGAGACCAACCACACAAAGAACCAAAATCAAACCAAACTCATACGCCTACCCAATAGTTTACCCACAACTCACAAAATCAAAGCTAAATAGGTTTTCTACAAGAAAGAACCTAAGCTCGATACTATCTCTCAGAATACCCCTTCCCGAAAAAGGAAAGGGAGGTCACGCAAAGCACAACAAACCTCAAAATAAATAAACAGAGCACTAATAACTTCAAAATATTAATAATGATATCCATCAATGAAGTACTAAATATAATTCTCCAACTAGAATCAAAATAATCAAAACAAAAAAAAATCAAAACAACCTAGATGGTCAAAGATAACTCTCTCATCACACTAGCCCTGAATCACCCCTGCAAACCTGCCGGAAGAAAAACACAGCATGAGCCAATTGCCCAGTACGGATACAGATATACAAAAGATATACAACTGATATACAAAAATAACTGAGACAAAATACTGAACAAAGCATCAAGTGCAAATACGAACGAAAATATAATATCCAAAGATGTGAATGAAATATATCTGAATCAATGTAATGAATATATCTGAATCAACGTAATTGACGAAAAATATAAAAGAATAAAGAAATAACGAACTGAAGTAACTAACTCAATGACTTGAACTAAACAGAAACCAACAAAACTAATCCTATAAAATAATACGCTGAAACAAATGGTTGGAGTTATTTTATACCGAATGAGCTCAGAAATACACATTGCCACACAGGCAAGTCAAAATAATGCCACACAGTCAAATCAAATGATGCCACGGCAACCAAAATAATGCCACACGTGCACAAATCACCCATCGGACCGCGAATCCAAATGTATTCAAATCGGATATGTGTGTTTGGCACAACATCACAAATCCATGAGTAATGTAAAACTAGGGTTAACCCATACACCTCCCACAACAAAATACTAAATGGCCCACTTCCTCCGTAGCCCAAAAACGGAGACGCCAGGACAAATCACACCGCCATTTTAAAAGTGTCATGCCTCTCGTGCAAGACGACATGCCTGTGGTACCCCACAGTGGTTATAGCTCGTATACACTACTACGGTATATTCTAACAAAATATCATGTCACAACACATGCGACATAATACCAACAAAAGGGTTCTATATGTACATGTTGAACCAAATCAAATTATAGTCACAAGGTTTCAAAAAGAAGATAGCAACATGTACCGCTCTACAATTATCAAAATAAATATTAGACATCATAACCTCATTCAAAGAGTACAAGTACAAGTCCAATGTTTCAACTCTAAAATGAAATAAATATATCAATTTCACAAGAAACAATTATGTGAAATAATAACAGAAATTCGAAACGAGGAACAAAATGAACAAATCAAATTTAACAACGGTATCGCTGAAAGAGTACGGAATCCGTACCTGATACTTCAAAACTATTTATAGCACACTCCATAAAATCTTACCCTCAAATGCAAACGATATCAAATACGAAACGTTATTCATCACCTAAACATATTCACCTCAAATTAAATATAATCTAATTCAATAATTTCAAAATAATTCATAATCTATTTAATATGCCTTTAATCATCGCTTTATATCAATTATTAATACTCCAAAATTTATATATTAAGTACAACTCTTTAAATTCTTTCCGCTCAATTTAAATAATTTAATAAGATTTTATTACAATCCAATCATTAATAACATAATACTATTAAATTTATTATTAAAACTTTTTATAACTATGTCGACAAAATTAATTAATTCAAATTCATATACACAACTTTCAATTAAATTTACCAATTCTAAGTAATAAGCTTTATGGCAAAATAAATAAATAAATAAATTATTAAAATATAATACTATTAATTTGGTTTACTAATCCGCATACATGATGAATTAAAGATTGCGTTAAGTCATCCTAATTAATATATTATCATTCAATGGCCTACCTTTCTCATTCAATGAATTTATACCATATATATATATATATATATATATATATATATATATATATATATATATACTACAAAACCAAAACCAAGCACTCTCAGATTCACTATATTAATATATAAATTAATACCCATCATTCTCAAATATCTATGATGTATGCCCTCAATATGCAAGATGTTTTAACATTAAATCAATTTCTCAACGAAAAGGTATTAATTAGTACCGAAATAAAAGCCTCATGTTCTCTTCTTTATGCTGCTATGATGCCGCTTCTTCCTTCTTTTTCCCAACTCAGATCAAAGTAAAATGTTTAAGTGAATTAAGTTTTATTTATTATCTTATTATTTCTCCTAATTATAATAGGATTTTAATACTACCCACATAAATTAAAACCAATTAATTTTTAAGGCCCAATTTGTACTAAATTAATTTACCCATCTCTTATTAATATTTATTAGCCCACACAAATTAAATAACTATTTTGACCCAAAATAATGGACAAAATCCAATTAATATGCTTTCAAACAAAATATTTGTTATTATTTAATATTATTTTTTTCGGGTATTACATCACCTACTCCTTAAAAAGGATTCCATCCCCTGAATCAAAAGAATGAAAAGTACCTAATTATAAAAAAGATGCGGATATTCCGCTCGAATAGACTCCTCCATCTCCCAAGTAGCTTCCCGCTCCGTAACAAAAGGAATTATCTTCCTCAATTTTAATTTTATCAGTTATTTAATTATCTACTAAAAGAATTTAATCTTCCAAACAAAACAAGGAAGAAAAGAGGAAACAAAATCATTTACCTTTTTTTTTTAATTTAAACACAATTGTATAAGATAAAATCAATTAATATTTAATAATTAAAAATGAGTTATTACATTTTTCACCCTTAAAAATAATTCCGCCCCTAATTCAAATAAGCTACAAAAAATAATAATTTAGTTACGACGTAAGTACCATTTGTAACGATCAAGCTCAGTAAGTCCATATGTCCATGTAATTATCAATGTACTCGTAAAAAGATTCATCACTATCGTGGTCAAGCCTTGGTAAGTAAGGTTCCTCGCGTTAAATCACATGATCCACCGTTGTTATTGCATTCGCTAATATCCTTGAGTTTCATTCTTGTAAACGTACTCTTCTGAACATAATTCGAAATCACAAAAAAATAAATTTTTCATTTAAATACGATTCAAAACCCAAAATACTTAAAATTATCTTCAATTCATAAAATGTTTATGTTCCACACATGAAAAGATTTAGCAATTTATTTTCATTTAATTTTACATAAATTCACGCAAAACTCTAAAGGCATCAAATAAACAAAACAACTTAAATTATATCACCAACTCTCACTAAGTCCTCAAGAGTTTCAAAATATCATAACCTCAAATTAAATTAGTTCTCAAATAATATTACACCAAAAATATATTACTACTAAGATCTCTTAATTAATCACCATACCAAACTCCAAATCATATATTCTACTATCTGAATAAGCAAACTATAGCTTTCAAAATCTCTTAAAGAGTCATCACTTAATATCTAATCATTCAATAAATCAATCATTTTCTTAGTGCAAACCTTAACCCAACAAATTCCAAGATCTCCTCATACTATCACTAAGAAAGTTCATAGAATATAACACTCCAATATCCTACTAGAAAATAGCCACAAATTTGATCAGTAATTCCAAATGATTAATCTAATTAACTCAAATATCAACGACTCAAATTTATAAAAGATCCTCTATACTTAATAATTTTCATTTTATCATAGTATGCCATCAATACACAAACCTCAAATTATCCACAAGCTTAACGTAAATCAATTAAAACTTAACTCTAATCAAATCCTCAATTCAACGATCATAATAATTGTCACCAAAAAAAACAACTCTAAAAGATTAATTTTCCAAAATCAAATACTCGTCGATATATACAAATACTCACACCATAATCACATCTCATATAAGATCACTCCTTATTTATACAAAGTATAACTTTATTCACCTCAACGATTAAATCACAATTCTTAACTAATATCATTACTCAATCACCTTAACAAATTATTCCACTTTCCTCAAATCAACTACAAATCGGAAAAAATCGACAGGTTAGTCAAAATAGAGACCAACCACACAAAGAACCAAAATCAAACCAAACTCATACGCTCACCCAATAGTTTACCCACAACTCATGTGTCAAACCTAAATAGGTTTTCTACAAGAAAGAACCTAAGCTCGATACCATCTCTATAACACCCCTTCCCGAAAAGGAAAGGAGGTCACGGCAAAGCACAACAAACCTCAAAATAAATAAATGGCAGCACTAATAACTTCAAAATATTAATAATGATATCCATCAATGAAGTACTAAATATAATTCTCCAACTAGAATCAAAATAATCAAAACAAAAAAAAAAAAAACAACCTAGATGGTCAAAGATAACTCTCTCATCACACTAGCCCCTCAATCACCCCTCGCAACCTCGCCGAAGAAAAAACACAAGACATGAGCCAATTGCCCAGTACGGATACAGATATACAAGAAACAATTATGTGAAATAATAACAGAAATTCGAAACGAGGAACAAAATGAACAAATCAAATTTAACAAAGGTATCGCTGAAAGAGTACGGAATCCGTACCTGATACTTCCAAACTATTTATAGCACACTCCACAAAATCTTACCCTCAAATGCAAACGATATCAAATACGAAACATTATTCATCACCTAAACATATTCACCTCAAATTAAATATAATCCAATTCAATAATTCCAAAATAATTCATAATCTATTTAATATGCCTTTAATCATCGACTTATATCAATTATTAATACTCCAAAATTTATATACTAAGTATAACTCTTTAAATTCTTTCCGTTCAATTTAAATAATTTAATAAGATTTTATTACAATCCAATCATTAATAACATAATACTATTAAATTTATTATTAAAACTTTTTATAACTATGTCGACAAAATTAATTAATTCAAATTCATATACACAACTTTCAATTAAATTTACCAATTCAGGTTAATAAGCTTTATGGCAAAATAAATAAATAAATAAATTATTAAAATATAATACTATTAATTTGGTTTACCAATCCGTATACATGATGAATTAAAGATTGCAAAGAAGTCATCCTAATTAATATATTATCATTCAATGGCCTACCTTTCTCATTCAATGAATTTATACCATATATATATATATATATATATATATATATATATATATATATATACACTACAAAACCAAAACCAAGCACTCTCACAGATTCACTATATTAATATATAAATTAATACCCATCATTCTCAAATATCTATGATGTATGCCCTCAATATGCAAGATGTTTTAACATTAAATCAATTTTTCAACAAAAAGGTATTAATTAGTACCCTAAATAAAAAGCCTCATGTTCTCTTTCTTTATCTTTGCTATGATGCCGCTTCTTCCTTCTTTTCCCCAACTCAGTATCGGTAAATGTTTAAGTGAATTAGGTTTTATTTATTATCTTATTATTTCTCCTAATTATAATAGGATTTTAATACTACCCACATAAATTAAACCCAATTAATTTTTAAGGCCCAATTTGTACTAAATTAATTTACCATCTCTTATTAATATTTATTAGCCCACACAAATTAAATAACTATTTTGACCCAAAATAATGGACAAAATCCAATTAATATGCTTTCAAACAAAATATTTGTTATTATTTAATATTATTTTTTTCGGGTATTTCATCACCTACTCCTTAAAAAGGATTTCGTCCCCTGAATCAAAAGAATGAAAAGTACCTAATTATAAAAAAGATGCGGATATTCCGCTCGAATAGACTCCTCCATCTCCCAAGTAGCTTCCTCATCAGAACAAAAAAAAAGGAATTATCTTCCTCAATTTTAATTTTATCAGTTATTTAATTATCTACTAAAAGAATTTAATCTTCCAAACAAAACAAGGAAGAAAAGAGGGAAACAAAATCATTTACCTTTTTTTTTAATTTAAACACAATTGTATAAGATAAAATTAATTAATATTCAATAATTAAAAAATGAGTTATTACATTTTTCACCCTTAAAATAATTCCGCCCCTAATTCAAATAAGCTACAAAAAATAATAATTTAGTTACTGACGTAGCACCGCCATTTGTAACGATCAAGCCTGGTAAGTCCATAGGTCCATGTAATTATCAATGTACTCGTAAAAGATTCATCAGCTATCGTGTCAAGCCTTGGCCGGTAAGGTTCCTCGCGTTAAATCACATGATCCACTGTTGTTGCGGCCCCCCGTTAATATCCTTGAGTTTCATTCTTGTAAACGTACTCTTCGGAACATAATTCGAATCACAAAAAAATAAATTCTTCATTTAAATACGATTCGAATACCCAAAATACTTAAAATTATCTTCAATTCATAAAATGTTTATGTTCCACACATGAAAAGATTTAGCAATTTATTTTCATTTAATTTTACATAAATTCACGCAAAACTCTAAAGGCATCAAATAAACAAAACAACTTAAATTATATCACCAACTCTCACTAAGTCCTCAAGAGTTTCAAAATATCATAACCTCAAATTAAATTAGTTCTCAAATAATATTACACCAAAAATATATTACTACTAAGATCTCTTAATTAATCACCATACCAAACTCCAAATCATATATTCTACTATCTGAATAAGCAAACTATAGCTTTCAAAATCTCTTAAATATTCATCACTTAATATCTAATCATTCAATAAATCAATCATTCTCTTAGTGCAAACCTTAACCCAACAAATTCCAAGATCTCCTCATACTATCACTAAGAAAGTTCATAGAATATAACTCCAACATCCTACTAGAAAATAGCCACAAATTTGATCAAGAATTCCAAATGATTAATCTAATTAACTCAAATATCAACGACTCAAATTTATAAAAGATCCTCTATACTTAATAATTTTCATTTTATCATAGTATGCCATCAATACACAAACCTCAAATTATCCACAAGCTTAACGTAAATCAATTAAAACTTAACCCTAATCAAATCCTCAATTCAACGATCATAATAATTGTCACCAAAAAAACAACTCTAAAAGATTAATTTTCCAAAATCAAATACTGCCGATATACAAAAATACTCACACCATAATCACATCTCATATAAGATCACTCCTTATTTATACAAAGTATAACTTTATTCACCTCAATGATTAAATCACAATTCTTAACTAATATCATTACTCAATCACCTTAACAAATTATTCCACTTTCCTCAAATCAACTACAAATCGAAAAGAAATCGACAGTTAGTCAAAATAGAGACCAACCACACAAAGAACCAAAATCAAACCAAACTCATACGTCTACCCAATAGTTTACCCACAACTCACAGGTCAAACCTAAATAGGTTTTCTACAAGAAAGAACCTAAGCTCTGATACCATCTCTGTAACACCCCCTTCCCGAAAAGGAAAGGGAGGTCACGTGCAAAGCACAACAAACCTCAAAATAAATAAACAGAGCACTAATAACTTCAAAATATTAATAATGATATCCATCAATGAAGTACTAAATATAATTCTCCAACTAGAATCAAAAAAATCAAAACAACCTAGATGGTCAAAGACAACTCTCTCATCACACTAGCCCTGAATCACCCCTGCAAACCTGCCGGAAGAAAAACACAGCATGAGCCAATTTCCCAGTACGGATACAGATATACAAAAGATATACAACTGATATACAAAAATAACTGAGACAAAATATTGAACAAAGCCTCAAGTGCAAATACGAACAAAAATATAATATCCAAAGATCTGAATGGAATATATCTGAATCAATGTAATGAATATATCTGAATCAACGTAATTGACGAAACTAATAAAAGAATAAATAAATAACGAACTGAAGTAACTAACTCAATGACTTGAACTGAACAGAAACCAACAAAACTAATCCTATAAAATAATAGGCTGAAACAAATGGTTGGAGTTATTTTATACCGAATGAGCTCAGAAATACACATTGCCACACAGGCAAGTCAAAATAATACCACACAGGCAAATCAAATGATGCCACACAGGCAACCAAAATAATGCCACACAGACAAATCACACATTGGACCGCGAATCCAAATGTATGTAAATCGGATATGTGTGTTTGGCACAACATCACAAATCCATGTAAGAAAAACTAGGGTTAACCCATACGCCTCCCCACAATAAGATACCGAATGGCCCACTTCCTCCGGAGCCCAAAACGGAGACGCCAGGACAAATCACACCGCCATTTTAAAGTGTCATGCCTCTCGTGCGAAGACGACATGCTCGTGGTACCCCCACGGTGGTTATAGCTCGTATATACTACGGTATATTCTAACAAAAATATCATGTCACAACACACGCGACATAATACCAACAAAAGGGTTCTATATGTACATGTTGAACCAAATCAAATTATAGTCACAAGGTTTCAAAAAGAAGATAAAGAATATGTATCGCTTCTACAATTATCAAAATAAATATTAGACATGATAACCTCATTCAAAGAGTACAAGTACGAGTCCAATGTTTCAACTCTAAAATGAAATAAATATATCAATTTCACAAGAAACAATTATGTGAAATAATAACAGAAATTCGAAACGAGGAACAAAATGAACAAATCAAATTTAACAACGGTATCGCTGAAAGAGTACGGAATCCGTACCTGATACTTCAAAACTATTTATAGCACACTCCATAAAATCTTACCCTCAAATGCAAACGATATCAAATACGAAACGTTATTCATCACCTAAACATATTCACCTCAAATTAAATATAATCTAATTCAATAATTTCAAAATAATTCATAATCTATTTAATATGCCTTTAATCATCGCCTTATATCAATTATTAATACTCCAAAATTTATATATTAAGTACAACTCTTTAAATTCTTTCCGTTCAATTTAAATAATTTAATAAGATTTTATTACAATCCAATCATTAATAACATAATACTATTAAATTTATTATTAAAACTTTTTATAACTATGTCGACAAAATTAATTATTTCAAATTCATATACACAACTTTCAATTAAATTTACCAATTCGGTTAATAAGCTTTATGGCAAAATAAATAAATAAATAAATTATTAAAATATAATACTATTAATTTGGTTTACCAATCCGTACATGATGAATTAAAGATTGCAGTAAGTCATCCTAATTAATATATTATCATTCAATGGCCTACCTTTCTCATTCAATGAATTTATACCATATATATATATATATATATATATATATATATATATATATATATATATATATATATATATATACTACAAAACCAAAACCAAGCACTCTGCAGATTCACTATATTAATATATAAATTAATACCCATCATTCTCAAATATCTATGATGTATGCCCTCAATATGCAAGATGTTTTAACATTAAATCAATTTTTCAACAAAAAGGTATTAATTAGTACCGAAATAAAAGCCTCATGTTCTCTTCTTTATGCTGCTATGATGCCGCTTCTTCCTTCTTTTCCCCAACTCGTATCAGGCGAAATGTTTAAGTGAATTAGGTTTTATTTATTATCTTATTATTTCTCCTAATTATAATAGGATTTTAATACTACCCACATAAATTAAAACCAATTAATTTTTAAGGCCCAATTTGTACTAAATTAATTTACCCATCTCTTATTAATATTTATTAGCCCACACAAATTAAATAACTATTTTGACCCAAAATAATGGACAAAATCCAATTAATATGCTTTCAAACAAAATATTTGTTATTATTTAATATTATTTTTTTTTGAATATTACATCACCTACTCCTTAAAAAGGATTCCATCCCCTGAATCAAAAGAATGAAAAGTACCTAATTATAAAAAAGATGCGGATATTCCGCCCGAATAGACTCCTCCATCTCCCAAGTAGCTTCCATTTCCGAATAAAAAAGGAATTATCTTCCTCAATTTTAATTTTATCGCTTATTTAATTATCTACTAAAAGAATTTAATCTTCCAAACAAAACAAGGAAGAAAAGAGGGAAAAAAAATCATTTACCTTTTTTTTTTAATTTAAACACAATTGTATAAGATAAAATCAATTAATATTTAATAATTAAAAATGAGTTATTACATTTTTCACCCCTTAAAAATAATTCCGCCCCTCGAATTCAAATAAGCTACAAAAAATAATAATTTAGTTACTGACGTAAGCGCCGCCATTTGTAACGATCAAGCCCGGTAAGTCCATATGTCCATGTAATTATCAATGTACTTTAAAAGATTCATCACTATCGTGTCAAGCCTCGGCCTAAGGTTCCTCGCTTAAATCACATGATCCATCGTTGTTATGCATTTCGTTAATATCCTTGAGTTTCATTCTTGTAAACGTACTCTTCGGAACATAATTCGAAATCACAAAAAAATAAATTCTTCATTTAAATACGATTCGAATACCCAAAATACTTAAAATTATCTTCAATTCATAAAATGTTTATGTTCCACACATGAAAAGATTTAGCAATTTATTTTCATTTAATTTTACATAAATTCACGCAAAAACTCTAAAGGCATCAAATAAACAAAACAACTTAAATTATATCACCAACTCTCACTAAGTCCTCAAGAGTTTCAAAATATCATAACCTCAAATTAAATTAGTTCTCAAATAATATTACACCAAAAATATATTACTACTAAGATCTCTTAATTAATCACCATACCAAACTCCAAATCATATATTCTACTATCCTAATAAGCAAACTATAGCTTTCAAAATCTCTTAAAGAGTCATCACTTAATATCTAATCATTCAATAAATCAATCATTTTCTTAGTGCAAACCTTAACCCAACAAATTCCAAGATCTCCTCATACTATCACTAAGAAAGTTCATAGAATATAACACTCCAACATCCTACTAGAAAATAGCCACAAATTTGATCAGTAATTCCAAATGATTAATCTAATTAACTCAAATATCAACGACTCAAATTTATAAAAGATCCTCTATACTTAATAATTTTCATTTTATCATAGTATGCCATCAATACACAAACCTCAAATTATCCACAAGCTTAACGTAAATCAATTAAAACTTAACTCTAATCAAATCCTCAATTCAACGATCATAATAATTGTCACAAAAAAAAAACAACTCTAAAAGATTAATTTTCCAAAATCAAATACTAAATGCGATATATACAAATACTCACACCATAATCACATCTCATATAAGATCACTCCTTATTTATACAAAGTATAACTTTATTCACCTCAACGATTAAATCACAATTCTTAACTAATATCATTACTCAATCACCTTAACAAATTATTCCACTTTCCTCAAATCAACTACAAATCGGAAAAAAATCGACAGTTAGTCAAAATAGAGACCAACCACACAAAGAACCAAAATCAAACCAAACTCATACGCCTACCCAATAGTTTACCCATTAACTCACAAAGTCAAACCTAAATAGGTTTTCTACAAGAAAGAACTTAAGCTCTGATACCATCTCTATAACACCCCCTTCCCGAAAAGGAAAGGGAGGTCACGTGCAAAGCACAACAAACCTCAAAATAAATAAACAGAGCACTAATAACTTCAAAATATTAATAATGATATCCATCAATGAAGTACTAAATATAATTCTCCAACTAGAATCAAAATAATCAAAACAAAAAAAAAATCAAAACAACCTAGATGGTCAAAGACAACTCTCTCATCACACTAGCCCTGAATCACCCCTGCAAACCTGCTGGAAGAAAAACACAGCATGAGCCAATTGCCCAAAGATACATGATATACAAAAGATATACAACTGATATACGAAAATAACTGAGACAAATTACTGAACAAAGCATCAAGTGCAAATACGAACGAAAATATAATATCCAAAGATGTGAATGAAATATATCTGAATCAATGTAATGAATATATCTGAATCAACATAATTGACGAAAAAAATAAAAGAATAAAGAAATAACGAACTGAAGTAACTAACTCAATGACTTGAACTAAACAGAAACCAACAAAACTAATCCTATAAAATAATTCGCTGAAACAAATGGTTGGAGTTATTTTATACCGAATGAGCTCAGAAATACACATTGCCACACAGGCAAGTCAAAATAATGCCACACAGGAAAATCAAATGATGCCACACAGGCAACCAAAATAATGCCACATGCATAAATCACACATCGAATCATAATCCAAATGTATTCAAATCGGATATGTGTGTTTGGCACAACATCACAAATCCGCAGAACAGAAAACTAGGGTTAACCCATACACCTCCCACAACAAAATACTAAATGGCCCACTTCCTCCGTAGCCCAAAACGGAGACGCCGTGGACAAATCACACCGCCACGGAAAGTGTCATGCCTCTCGTGCCAAGACGACATGCCTGTGGTACCCCCACAGGTGGTTATAGCTCAGGTATATACTACGGTATATTCTAACAAAAATATCATGTCACAACACATGCGACATAATACCAACAAAAGGGTTCTATATGTACATGTTGAACCAAATCAAATTATAGTCACAAGGTTTCAAAAAGAAGATAGCAACATGTACCGCTCTACAATTATCAAAATAAATATTAGACATGATAACCTCATTCAAAGAGTACAAGTACGAGTCCAATGTGTCAACTCTAAAATGAAATAAATATATCAATTTTACAAGAAATAATTATGTGAAATAATAACAGAAATTCGAAACGAGGAACAAAATGAACAAATCAAATTTAACAAAGGTATCACTTTGAAGAGTACTACGAATCAGACTGATACTTCCAAACTATTTATAAAGACACTCCACAAAAATCTTACCCTCAAATGCAAACGATATCAAATACGAAACATTATTATTCACCTAAACATATTCACCTCAAATTAAATATAATCCAATTCAATAATTCCAAAATAATTCATAATCTATTTAATATGCCTTTAATCATCGCCTTATATCAATTATTAATACTCCAAAATTTATATACTAAGTATAACTCTTTAAATTCTTTCCGTTCAATTTAAATAATTTAATAAGATTTTATTACAATCCAATCATTAATAACATAATACTATTAAATTTATTATTAAAACTTTTTATAACTATGTCGACAAAATTAATTAATTCAAATTCATATACACAACTTTCAATTAAATTTACCAATTCGGTTAATAAGCTTTATGGCAAAATAAATAAATAAATAAATTATTAAAATATAATACTATTAATTTGGTTTACCAATCCGTACATGATGAATTAAAGATTGCAGTAAGTCATCCTAATTAATATATTATCATTCAATGGCCTACCTTTCTCATTCAATGAATTTATACCATATATATATATATATATATATATATATATACTACTAAAAACCAAAACCAAGCACTCTGCAGATTCACTATATTAATATATAAATTAATACCCATCATTCTCAAATATCTATGATGTATGCCCTCAATATGCAAGATGTTTTAACATTAAATCAATTTTTCAACAAAAAGGTATTAATTAGTACCGAAATAAAAGCCTCATGTTCTCTTCTTTATGCTGCTATGATGCCGCTTCTTCCTTCTTTTCCCCAACTCGTATCAGGCGAAATGTTTAAGTGAATTAGGTTTTATTTATTATCTTATTATTTCTCCTAATTATAATAGGATTTTAATACTACCCACATAAATTAAACCCAATTAATTTTTAAGGCCCAATTTTTACTAAATTAATTTACCATCTCTTATTAATATTTATTAGCCCACACAAATTAAATAACTATTTTGACCCAAAATAATGGACAAAATCCAATTAATATGCTTTCAAACAAAATATTTGTTATTATTTAATATTATATTTTTCGGGTATTACATCACCTACTCCTTAAAAAGGATTTCGTCCCCGGAATCAAAAGAATGAAAAGTACCTAATTATAAAAAAGATGCGGATATTCCGCTCGATAGACTCCTCCATCTCCCAAGTAGCTTCCCCGCCTCAGAATAAAAAGAATTATCTTCCTCAATTTTAATTTTATCAGTTATTTAATTATCTACTAAAAGAATTTAATCTTCCAAACAAAACAAGGAAGAAAAGAGGGAAACAAAATCATTTACCTTTTTTTTTAATTTAAACACAATTGTATAAGATAAAATTAATTAATATTCAATAATTAAAAAATGAGTTATTACATTTTTCACCCCTTAAAAATAATTCCGTCCTCGGAATTCAAATAAGCTACAAAAAAATAATAATTTAGTTACGACGTAGCGCCGCCATTTGTATCGATCAAGCCTGGTAAGTCCATAGGTCCATGTAATTATCAATGTACTCGTAAAAGATTCATCAGCTATCGTGTCAAGCCTTGGCCGGTAAGGTTCCTCGCGTTAAATCACATGATCCACTGTTGTTGCGGCCCCCCGTTAATATCCTTGAGTTTCATTCTTGTAAACGTACTCTTCGGAACATAATTCGAAATCACAAAAAAATAAATTCTTCATTTAAATACGATTCGAATACCCAAAATACTTAAAATTATCTTCAATTCATAAAATGTTTATGTTCCACACATGAAAAGATTTAGCAATTTATTTTCATTTAATTTTACATAAATTCATAAAACTCTAAAGGCATCAAATAAACAAAACAACTTAAATTATATCACCAACTCTCACTAAGTCCTCAAGAGTTTCAAAATATCATAACCTCAAATTAAATTAGTTCTCAAATAATATTACACCAAAAATATATTACTACTAAGATCTCTTAATTAATCACCATACCAAACTCCAAATCATATATTCTACTATCTGAATAAGCAAACTATAGCTTTCAAAATCTCTTAAATATTCATCACTTAATATCTAATCATTCAATAAATCAATCATTTTCTTAGTGCAAACCTTAACCCAACAAATTCCAAGATCTCCTCATACTATCACTAAGAAAGTTCATAGAATATAACTCCAACATCCTACTAGAAAATAGCCACAAATTTGATCAGTAATTCCAAATGATTAATCTAATTAACTCAAATATCAACGACTCAAATTTATAAAAGATCCTCTATACTTAATAATTTTCATTTTATCATAGTATGCCATCAATACACAAACCTCAAATTATCCACAAGCTTAACGTAAATCAATTAAAACTTAACTCTAATCAAATCCTCAATTCAACGATCATAATAATTGTCATAAAAAAAACAACTCTAAAAGATTAATTTTCCAAAATCAAATACTCGTCGATATATACAAATACTCACACCATAATCAAATCTCATATAAGATCACTCCTTATTTATACAAAGTATAACTTTATTCACCTCAATGATTAAATCACAATTCTTAACTAATATCATTACTCAATCACCTTAACAAATTATTCCACTTTCCTCAAATCAACTACAAATCGAAAAGAAATCGACAGCTAGTCAAAATAGAGACCAACCACAAAAGAACCAAAATCAAACCAAACTCATACGCCTACCAAATAGTTTACCCACAACTCATTGTCAAACCTAAATAGGTTTTCTACAAGAAAGAACCTAAGCTCGATACTATCTTCTCAGAATACCCCTTCCCGAAAAGGAAAGGGAGGTCACGTCAAAATCACAACAAACCTCAAAATAAATAAGCAGCACTAATAACTTCAAAATATTAATAATGATATCCATCAATGAAGTACTAAATATAATTCTCCAACTAGAATCAAAATAATCAAAACAAAAAAAATCAAAACAACCTAGATGGTCAAAGACAACTCTCTCATCACACTAGCCTGAATCACCCCTCGCAAACTCATTTGGAAGAAAAACACAAAGATGAGCCAATTGCCCAAAGACGGATATGGAGATACAAAAGTTTATACAACCGATATACGAAAATAATCGAGACAAAATATCGAACAAAGCCTCAAGTGCAAATACTGAACGAAAAATATATTATCCAAAGATCTCGAATGGAATATATCCGAATCAATGTAATGAATATATCTCAATCAACGTAATTAACGAAACCAATAAAAGAATAAATAAATAACGAATCAAGTAACTAACTCAAATGACTTGAATCGAATGAAACCAACAAAACTAATCCTATAAAATAATAGGTCAAAACAAATGGTTGGAGTTATTTTATACCGAATGAGCTCAGAATACACATCGCCACACGGCAAGTCAAAATAATGCCACACAGTAAGTCAAATGATGCCACACAGCAACCAAAATAATGCCACATGCATAAAAACACACATTGACCGCGAATCTAAATGCATGCAAATCGATATGTGTGTTTGGCACAACATCACAAATCCATGAACGTAAAACTAGGGTTAACCCATACGCCTCCCACAATAAGATACCGAATGGCCCACTTCCTCCGGAGCCCAAAACGGAGACGCCGTGGACAAATCACACCGCCACGGAAAGTGTCATGCCTCTCGTGCCAAGACGACATGCCTGTGGTACCCCCACAGGTGGTTATAGCTCAGGTATATACTACGGTATATTCTAACAAAAATATCATGTCACAACACATGCGACATAATACCAACAAAAGGGTTCTATATGTACATGTTGAACCAAATCAAATTATAGTCACAAGGTTTCAAAAAGAAGATAAAGAATATGTACCGCTCTACAATTATCAAAATAAATATTAGACATGATAACCTCATTCAAAGAGTACAAGTACGAGTCCAATGTGTCAACTCTAAAATGAAATAAATATATCAATTTCACAAGAAACAATTATGTGAAATAATAACAGATATTCGAAACGAGGAACAAAATGAACAAATCAAATTTAACAAAGGTATCGCTGAAAGAGTACGAAATCCGTACCTGATACTTCCAAACTATTTATAGCACACTCCACAAAATCTTACCCTCAAATGCAAACGATATCAAATACGAAACGTTATTCATCACCTAAACATATTCACCTCAAATTAAATATAATCCAATTCAATAATTCCAAAATAATTCATAATCTATTTAATATGCCTTTAATCATCGCCTTATATCAATTATTAATACTCCAAAATTTATATACTAAGTATAACTCTTTAAATTCTTTCCGCTCAATTTAAATAATTTAATAAGATTTTATTACAATCCAATCATTAATAACATAATACTATTAAATTTATTATTAAAACTTTTTATAACTATGTCGACAAAAATTAATTAATTCAAATTCATATACACAACTTTCAATTAAATTTACCAATTAGGTTAATAAGCTTTATGGCAAAATAAATAAATAAATAAATTATTAAAATATAATACTATTAATTTGGTTTACCAATCCGTATACATGATGAATTAAAGATTGCGATAAAGTCATCCTAAGTAATATATTATCATTCAATGGTCTACCTTTCTCATTCAATGAATTTATACCATATATATATATATATATATATATATATATACAACAAAACCAAAACCAAGCACTCTGCAGATTCACTATATTAATATATAAATTAATACCCATCATTCTCAAATATCTATGATGTATGCCCTCAATATGCAAGATGTTTTAACATTAAATCAATTTCTCAACAAAAAGGTATTAATTAGTACCGAAATAAAAGCCTCATGTTCTCTTCTTTATGCTGCTATGATGCCGCTTCTTCCTTCTTTTCCCCAACTCGTATCAGGTGAAATGTTTAAGTGAATTAGGTTTTATTTATTATCTTATTATTTCTCCTAATTATAATAGGATTTTAATACTACCCACATAAATTAAACCCAATTAATTTTTAAGGCCCAATTTGTACTAAATTAATTTACCCATCTCTTATTAATATTTATTAGCCCACACAAATTAAATAACTATTTTGACCCAAAATAATGGACAAAGTCCAATTAATATGCTTTCAAACAAAATATTTTTTATTATTTAATATTATTTTTTTCGGGTATTATATCATCTACTCCTTAAAAAGGATTCTGTCCCCGGAATCAAAAGAATGAAAAGTACCTAATTATAAAAAAGATGCGGATATTCCGCTCGAATAGACTCCTCCATCTCCCAAGTAGCTTCCCGCTCCGTAACAAAAGGAATTATCTTCCTCAATTTTAATTTTATCAGTTATTTAATTATCTACTAAAAGAATTTAATCTTCCAAACAAAACAAGGAAGAAAAGAGGGAAACAAAATCATTTACCTTTTTTTTTAATTTAAACACAATTGTATAAGATAAAATCAATTAATATTTAATAATAAAAAATGAGTTATTACATATTTGTTTAAGACTTAAGTTAATGATGTTGTTTAAGACTTAATTGTTTATGATTCCTCACAGATGTTTAAGGTTAGAGTAACCTGGGATTGTATTTATTATGTAGTTGATGTAACCCCATAAGGGGAGATTTATTATTATTTCTATTTATTGCATGGTTTGCATTTATTATGGGTAGATAGATAGATGATATTTATGATAAAGGAACACCAAATCCGTGGAATTAAAGTACTTTGGATTTGGGGGTGTCCACAAGTTAGTATCAAAGTCAGAGGTTATGAACCTTAGGTGGGGAACAACCTTAGGTAGTAGCCTTATAGAAAGAAGATAGTGATGGAAAACTCTTATCGAGTTATAAGAAATGAATTTCTGTAATTCATTGAAGATAATAAAAGACCTTATGTGTTTATGTGTTAAAGTATGCGTTAGATGATACGACTTAGTAACTAAAACTTAAAATTTTGTTGTCAGGATGTCGAATGTTGGAGAAGCTAGTCAAGTTGGGGAGGAAGAACCCCGTGTACCTATAGTACCGACAGAGGAGGAGCCCTGAGACATTCATGTCGTTAGGGAGCAAATTAGTACAGAGAGGAGTCATCTCCATTGATCACCGTTGTTGGTCGTGGAGCATGAGCAGGGACCGATCCCGAGGAGGATCCCGAGGAGGAATTTGTTGAGGAAGAGGAAGAGGAAGAAGAGGAGTTACCACTAGACACCGCTTGATGCCGAGATGTATGACACGTTATACTGCACCGTAACGTGGAGTTACGAGACGAGGTCCGTGATTCGACCGAGCGGAGCGGTTATTCAAAGATATTACTCAAGAAGCGTAAGGAGAGGGAGATTTCGACTCTTCACTCGACCGCAAATATAGAATGGGATTTGGTCCATGAGAAGGGTCAAACTGAAGATAAGACCGAAGAGATAGAGAAACTGAAGAAGGAACTGAAGGAAACATCCGAAAGGCTGAACATAGCAAAGGAAGGCTGGGTAGGAGAATCGCGTCGAGCTAATCGTGCAGAGGATTATAGTCGTGCAAAGAAAATGAAGATTGGGGAAACATACTCTACACTTAATCATGCAATGGATGAGGCCCAAGATCGAGTTTTGAGATACCCCATCCAGTTCGAAGGACTTCCATCGTATATGTTGGATCGCAGGACGATGTCTCGTATCATGGATGAGGAGCGTGGCAAGGCTATTCAAAGACTCGACAGTATAAAGATGATAGAATTTGTTTAGTTATGTGAAAGACTTAATTAGTTTTTATATGTAAATTCTGACGTGTTTATGAACGAAAGAATATTTGAATGTTTTAAATCCTGTGGATTCTTTATTCCAGGATAGTTGATGTAAATAGTAGTTATGCTATCGTTTAATGTTAAAACTTTGATTTGAATGCAAATATATCAAGTTATTTGAGATGATGTGTTAAGTGATATGTTAAATTGTTGAGTAATGCCTTAACTATTTAGAGAAATAAATAAAATTCTAATAAAGCGTTTATTTAACAGAAAAATGCCGCCAAGGAGAAGACAACAACGTCAACCGGCTCAGGAAGAGTCAACCAATAATAACAATTATGACAATAATAATCCCGTGCAGCAGTTGGTGAACTTACTGACTGGAGCCATGAATAACCAACCTCAAGCTCCACCAAACACAATGTTTAAGGACTTCAAGGCGGTGGGACCGCCAGAGTTCAAAGGTTCCATGAACCCAATCGAGGCTCAAACGTGGGTTATGGAAATGGAGAAGGTTTTCGACGTTGCTAGGGTTAGAGAAGACCAGAAGACCGCTTTTGCAACGTTTATGCTGAAGTCTGAGGCTAGCTACTGGTGGCAAGCAAACAAAGTGCGAGGAGGTGAAGGTGTAATTACGTGGGAGAGATTTAAAGAGATGTTTTTCGAAATGTATTTCCCAACTAGTTCACAGAACCAGATGGAGGTTCAATTTCTAGAGTTGAAGCAGGGAAATATGAGCGTGCTCTCGACTATGCGGCTAAATTCAATGAGTTGGCAAGGTTCGCCTCGTATCAAGTTCACCTGGATGAGATGAGAGGCGAGAGACGGTTTGAAAGCAAGGACTAAAGCCTTGGGTGTACAAAGAAGGTATCAATGTTTCAAATTAAACACGTTTATTTGAGTACAGCCATCCTCATCAAGGAAGAAGCGTCACGGTGACCAAGTACAATCAAGATCAAAAGAAGAAGAAGAGTGAAGGTGAAGGAAATAACAAGGTCAGTGGAAGTGGCACATGAGGTGGAAATTTTAATCAGAAGAAAAAGTGGAACGACGGCTCATCATCTGGGAATCGGCAAGGTAGTCGGAAGAAAAGAATCGAGCATGCCCGACTTGCATGGAAAGCCCATCTGGGAGTTTGTAAAGAAAGGAAAAGAGTGTGCTACAATTGTGAGCAGAAGGCCACATAGCACCAAACCGTCCCAAACCCAAGAAGGGTGCTTGTTTTACTTGTGGTTCAAGGACCATCTGGCAAGAGATTGTCCCAAGAAGGGATCGGGAGGGTCGGATCGAGGAGGAAACCGGGAAATAATAAAGGGAAATGCCTTAACCATCACCGAACAACCGCAATAAAACCGAATCGACCGCACTTGGACTTTCAATATGACGGTGCAGGATGCAATCCAATCTCGTGATGTGGTGTCAGGTATCATTCCGATCAATGAAATTAATGCTTATGTTTTATTTAATTCGGGTGCTACTTGTTCCTTTATATCCGAAGACTTTGCTAATAGTTTAGATTTGCTTATGGATGAGTTGGAATATCCCATGAATATAGAAATTGCGAATAGGGAGATAATTCCTGTTAAGTACGTGTTTAAGAACTGTAGAATGGATATTAAGGGTAATATCATAAACGTAGATCTTATCCCTATTCGACTTGGGGAATTTGACGTTATTTTGGGAATGGACTGGTTATTCAATTACGGGGCTGTAATTGATTACCAAAAGAAGCGTATTAACCTTATGACTCCATCAAAGGTTGTGTTTTATGGTAGCAAGTCGCCTAGACAAGCGAGTTGTCTGACGATGATGTAGGCCAGGAAGTTGTTAAGACAAGGCTGTGTAGGATACTTAGCTTACATAGTCGACAAATCGAAAAAGAAAATCCAAGGTAGAAGAAATACCGATTTTGAGGGACTTCACGACGTATTTCCGCATTTATTTACCAGGACTTCCACCGGATAGAGAGGTAGATTTCAGAATCAATTTGGCGCCTGAATCGCTCCAATATCGAAGGCACCATACCAAATGGCGTGATGAGATGAAGGAATTAATGGTACAACTACACGAATTGTTGGACAAGAAGTACATTCAACCGAGCGTATCGCCGTGGGGGAGCGCTTGTTGTTATGTGAAAAAGAAGGATGGATCGATGCGACTTACATCGACTACAAGAGAACCGAATAAGGTCACGATTAAGAACAGATATCCATTAATGAGGATCGACGACTGTTTGATCAATTGAAGGGAGCGAGATACTTTTCTAAGATAGACTTGAGAAGCGGTTATCATCAATTGAAGGTGAGGCCGAGGATGTACCAAAGATCGCGTTCGTAACACGATACGGTCACTACTGAATTTTTAGTAATGTCGTTTGGTCTTACGAATGCTCCTGCGGATTTATGGGACTAATGAATGGTGTGTTCAAGCCGCTTTTTGGACAAGTTCAGTAGTGGTATTTATAGATGACATTTTGGTCTATTTGAAAACCAAAGAAGAACACGAAGAGCATTTGAGATTAACGTTGGAAGTATTGAGAAGGGAAAAGTTGTATGCCAAGTTTTCAAATGCGAATTTTGGATTGAACGAGTGCAATTTCTTGGGCACGTGATCGATAAAATGGAATTTCTGTGAGATCCATCCAAAGTCGAAGTCGTGATTAACTGGGATCAGCCGAGGATGCCGTCGGAAGTACGAAGTTTTCTTGGATTGGCAGGATATTATAGAAGGTTCATACAAGACTTTTCCAAGATCGCAACTCCGTTAACGAATTTAACTCGAAAAGTCGTGAAATTTGTTTGGACGGATAAGTGTGTGGAAAGTTTTCAAGAATTGAAGAAGAGGTTGAGTACTACCCTTTGTTATCTCTTCCTGATGATACAAGAAATTTTGTTGTTTATAGTGATGCATCGCGCGTAAAGGACTTAGGTCAGCAGGCTTTGATGCAAAACGACAAAGTCATCAAGTATGCATCACGACAATTGAAGGATTACGAGAAGGGATATCCCACCCATGACTTGGAGTTAGTTGCAGCTTGTTTTTGCTTTGAAAATTTGGAGGCACTATCTCTACGGGGAGAAGTGTGAAATATATACTTTACCATAAGAGTCTCAAATATATTTTCACGCATGAAGGACTTGAATATGCATCAAAGAAGGTGGTTGGAGTTAATTAAGGACTCTACGATGTGAGATTTTATACCATCCGTAAGGCGAATGTCGCTTACGATGCCTTAAAGTAGAAAGGGCTCTGGGAGAAGTTGATGATGTTGATCGCTTTCAGACGAGCTAATTGCGAAATGGAGAAACTGGAATTGGAAGTGAAGTATCCTATGGAGATTGATGAGAAAATATTTCGATGCAATCTGGTATAACCCTCTTCGGATAAAGTTAAGGAGGCTCGACTTGTGACGAAGAATGTAAAAATGTGACAAAGAAGATATCCGAAGGAACCAACCAAGATTTAAGATGGATAAGGAAGGAATACTGAGATTTGATAATAGAATTTGGGTACCGCCAGCTTCAAAAGATTAAGGAAGATATTTTAAGTGAGGCTCATAGTTCACGATATTCGATTCACCGGTAGTACCAAGATGTACCAAGATCTTAGACAACATTTCGGTGGTAGAATTTGAAGCGTGATGTTGCGAATGTGTTGCCAAGTGTCCGACTGTTAGAAAGTGAAAGCGAACATCGAAACCGAGTGGATTGTTACAACCGTTAGAGATCCCAGAGTGAAAATGGGAACATATTACAATGGACTTCGTGGTCGGCCTTCCGACGACTCGTAAAGGCTACGACACACGATATGGGTTATCGTTGATCGAATCGACGCAAATCGCACACTTCCTTCCGATCAAAATAAGATTCAACTTAGATCACCAGTGAGGCTATACGTAAAAGAGATTGTTTCGAGGCACGAAGTTCCATCAATTATTTCAGATAGGGATCCGCGCTTCATCAAATTTCCGAAACGCCTTCAGAATGCATGGGTACGCAATTGCGAATGAGTATAGCTTACCACCCTCAAATGCATTTTATGAGTGAGAGAAACGATTCGGACATTGTAAGATATGCTAAGAGCACGTGTGATGGACTTTAAAGAAAATTGGGATGATCACCTACCATTAGTAGAGTTCACCACAACAACAGCTTACCACGCTAGTATAGGCATGCCGCCTTACGGTTGCTATACTGCAGAAAGTGCGTAACTCCGCTTTCGGGATGAAGTTGGTGAAAGACAATTGCTAGGGCGAAATTGGTACAAAGAGACGGACAAATAGTCAAAGTGATCCGAGCACGACCGGGTAGCGGCTCAAGATCGACAGAAGAAATACAATCGATCCACATCGTAAAAATATCGAGTTTGAATCGGTAGTTATGTTTTCTTGAAGGTCTCTCCTCGGAAGGGAAGATCGAATTCTGAAAGAAAGGGAAATTGAGCCCAAGATTCATTGGACCCTTTGAAGTAATCGAGAAGAATCGGAGAAGTTATGACTAGGTAGCCTTACCTCCAAAGACTCGAGAATGTCCACAACGTCTTCCATGTTTCAGACACGACCCTACAAGGCCGATTACAAGCATGTAATTGAATATGAACCCCTACATTTTGAGAAAGATTTATCTTATGAAGAAATTCCTCATTCAAATTGTCAAATCGAAAATAACAAGTTCTCAGAAATAAAGTTATACCTTCTATTAAGGTAATTTGGAGGAACCACAACCCTGACGAAGCTACGTGGGAACTCGAAGAAAATATGATGAAGAATTACCCTCATTTATTTACTTAATTATGTGTAACCGATTCTGGGGGATGTAATCTTTGTAAGGGGGGGAGAATGTAACGGGTCGAATTTATTGAGTAATCGTGATTCTGGGGACAGAATCCTTTTAAGGGGGGAAAGATGTGACGAACGAGAATTTTGTAATTAATTTTAATATTTATTGAATTAAATAAATATTTTTCGATGATTTAATTATTAGATTAAATAATTAATCGACGCATTGTGGTAGATTAATTTAATTATATGTGTTACATTTATTAAATTAATGTAGAGAGTTTTTATTATCAAAGTAGGTGATTATGTGAGCTTATTGTATTAAAAGAAATATTTAATAAGCATATTGGTATTTTAATTAATTTAATTATTAATTAGAGAATTAATAATTTGACATTATTTATTAATGAGAAAATTATTTATGTGACTATGTGAATTTATGAGAAATTATTATATTTTATTTAAAATATATTAAATAAAATATTGGATTTATTTTATAAGGAGTGTGACATTTTCAAACTATATGATAAAGCTTTATTAAATTAAATGACTTTGAATCAATTAAGGGTTGCCAAACAAGGCCCTAGTAGTGGTTGGATGCGCTACCCATGTTTGGGTTAATCGACCATTACGTACAAGATCAGCCTCTCTCTTTCTCCTCTCGTTATATTACGTCTTCTTTTATTATTATTATTCTAAGTCTGGAAAAGCAGAGAGGCAGAGAGAGTTTGAGAACTTTGAGAGAGATTGTGAATACTGTGATTAAAGGTGAAGAAGTGTGAGAAATTGGGAATTGTTGTCACCACAGTAATCTAAGCGTAGTATTCAAGGGTAATCCCTTCTTCCCAAATTTTAAAGTTACGTCATTTAGTTTTTATAAAAATGGCTTTCATATATTTTGTAAAATCTTTGTAATTGAAAAAGGGTTTGATTATGAGTTTATATATGGGTTAAGATATATCAAATCGTATTTGATTATATATATATTATGTGAATTATCATGTCATCAGTTTCATAATACTATGAATTGCTATTTCAAAATTTACAGAGTTTGGGTTTTGGCCATATGGCCTTATACGTGATATTTCATGTATTGAACGTATATTATCCCTAAATTTTACATTCGTATGTTATTATGCATGTTGATACGAAGAGACCAAAGTTTAAATAAACGGATTCAGTGTTATAACGAATCCGTAGTGACAATTTTCATTTTTTTTTATTTTCAAAACCTTCAAGAACAGTGGAAGTAAATGTGTTGATTTTGCAAATTATGTGTTGTAACTTGTTAAAAATCATGCTAGATGGGTTAAGTAATGATTATATATGTATTACAATGATTGGGTAAGTCTAAATTCGTGTAAAAATAACTAATTGAAAGTTATGGCCATATTCATGTATAATTTTACGTGTGATTGATTTTTGGCCTAATTTGGCCTTGTTATGTTCATGACCGCAGAACTCTGTACTAAATCAGAAAATGAGCTCTGGTAACCCCACCCTAAGAAGCGTTACTAAACTACATTACCCAGCCTACCACATCGAAAAAAATAAATAATAAATAAATAAATAAATAAATAAAATAAAATAAAATAAATATTCGATGAAAATTATTATTAAAATATTTATAAAATAAATTAAATATTTTAATTGAGATATTTATGGAATAAAATAAATATTCGATGAAAATTATTATTAAAATATTTATAAAATAAATTAAATATTTTAATTGAGATATTATGGAATAAAATAAATATTTGATGAAAATTATTATTAAAATATTTATAAAATAAATTAAATATTTTAATTGAGATATTTATGGAATAAAATAAATATTCGATGAAAATTATTATTAAAATATTTATAAAATAAAGTAAATATTTTAATTGAGATGTTTATGGAATAAAATAAATATTCGATGGAAATTATTATGAAATAATTTATTCGAGTGTAATAATAGTAAGAGAATGAAAATATTCTAATTTAACTAAGTAATTAAATTAGAAGGGTAATGATTTGTTAAATAAAGTAGAGTTTATATTAAATAATTAAGTGAAAATGTAACTAATGAATGTCGTGAATACATATATGGTATGTGTGTAGGATTTGTGGTGAATTCAAGTAGTAATCGTTTAGCCTACGCATAGAGGCAAGTTTCCTAACCCTACTTGTCATTATTGTTCAAGTTTATTATTTACCTCGAGTAAATTATCATTACTATTATTCAAGTTCAAATGTTATATTAAAGATTGATTATCTTTTCAAAGCATGATTCAATTATACAATAATTGTTCTATTGTATACTTCCTGAGATTATTATTCAATTTGAATATCATTATTATTGAACCTTATTAGACTAGCGAACCCTTATTGATTCGACTAGTCCATAGTTGATGAGCGCTTAAATTTTGAACCCTTGATGAATTATCCAAACCAAACTTCCTTTGGTGCGGACTCGAATGTCAATTTGAGATGAACAACCTCGCAGGGATTTACTTATCGTTAAGCGTTAAGATATTATGCATGTGATGGTACTAAGGGTCGATCCCCCTAAGATGCAGTAGAAAGGTCCATAGTCTTACGATCGTTAAAGGTTTCAAGTATAACCCTTGATAACCTAGGACATAGTTCAAGGTCTTATGACCCTCGTAAATCTTTTGAGTCTTGTTATTCATTCTTGATTCAAAAGTTGAGCTTTTATTCGAGATGTCTTTGATTCACTCGCATGTTATTATACTATTATTTCATTGTTATACTTGTGGGCATTTGTGCTCACTCTTGCGTAATAATAACATTGCGCTTAAGAACTAAAAACCGACTTAACCTTCTACTAGTAAAGGCAAGGGCAAGGTTAACAAGTGATGAAGACTTGTTGTTTTATATGATGATGTATTTGTTTAAGACTTAAGTTAATGATGTTGTTTAAGACTTAATTGTTTATGATTCCAAGATGATGTTTAAGGTTAGAGTAACCTGGGATTGTATTTATTATGTAGTTGATGTAACCCCATAAGGGGAGATTTATTATTATTTCTATCTATTGCATGGTTTGCATTTATTATGGGTAGATAGATAGATGATATTTGTACAGTGAACACCAAATCCCGTGGAATTGAAGTACCCGGATTTGGGGGTGTCACATACTCAACTTCTGCAGTTGAAGTTGATACAGAATTTGTAAAGCCCCTAAACCCTAGGTCTGCCTTCAAGCCTGAGTCTGGTGCTTCACGATACTACCCATTCAACATAATCTTAATACATGAATGTAATTATTATATTATTACAACATATCACTTCTAATCCAAGGTGTTAAGACCTTTACATCTTCAAATCGTAATACTAATGAATATTACATTATTACAAATATTACCATTACAACATATTATTACATTAAACCTTCTAATTTTGTACATCTAAGTCTTCTTCTTTAGCGAAACCCTTTCGCTTAACACCATTTAACTATTCAAGTTCTTCCGCTATAGCTGCAAAAGTTTTAGAATTTTGCAAGAGTGAACATTTAATTGCTCAGCAAGTTATAGCGGTTAAATAAACAACAAAATCAAGAATCTATTCATCATTCTTTGAAAACTTCAATAATCGAACAATAGTTATGAAACCATTTAAGTAAATAAGAATTAAATTAGATTCCTATCATCGTACACCTCTACCACCATTTTAAGAGAAAATGTTCTCTATCTTCCTTACCACCAAGGTTCCTTAGTACCTTCAGCACTTTCTTCTACTCATAAAGGTTAAACAATATTTTGTAACTATAACCCACATATCCCTAACATAATTATTTAGTAACAATCACCTAACACCATCTATTTTCTCATATTTATTTAAGAAAAACATTCTCTTATAGCCCCTCTATATCTCAATTTATCCTACACAAATACATATGACGCCCCCAAATCCGGGTACCTTCGAACCTCGGATCCAGTCCGCCATGATACTACTATCGTCAAACTATTTATATCTTTTATTCATAACTTAATGAATATAACTTTGCTTATTACAATTTAGAATATAAATTCTTTCTATTTCCAGGATCTGTATAATGACCCCAAACTTTACTAGGTTTCAAATCTTGGCCATCTACCATTTCTTTCTATACATCATATTCGATATTATAAAAATGCGAAATAATTTAAACTTTTTCAATCTACTTTGAATAAAATCTTTTATTGATTTCTTAACTTAAATAAATTACATATCCTTCAATCAAATTATGTTATGATTCATTCTATTCGAATTACTGTATAAATTTTTACATCTCGATTCCAATTCCTCTATGCATCACATAGTACAACTTTACAACTCAACATGTATTACACATTGTAAACTTCTATCATGTATATTTCCTAGAACCTAAACATGGTTCAAGAGCATATATTTAAATAAATAAATCAATCTCCTTTAATACTATTGAACTCTATCAAACAAGTAGCACGAAATCTTTACCGTGAGTCCTTAACCTGCAAAAGTGGTTATTTGCAAGGGTGAGCTCGACAACCCAGCAATTCTAACAGTTTTCATGCAGCACATAACATATAATAACATAATACTCAGTTCATACATTCATAATCAATTAATATTTACTACGCATGTTACTTCTCACATAACAGGCATAGAGATTTACTTCCCAAGCATATCATCAAAGATCAACTTTCAAATTTCACACATATTTCATATGCATTTCATATATATACATCAACATTCTCATCGCATAATATAGCTCAACTAACAGTTATCGAATTCATATATCAAATAGGAACTGAAAGACTTGCCTGATTCGTAGTTTATCAACTACGACTTAACTACTTAAAGCTTATCTGCACTGCGTGTATTCCTACACAGTTATATAATCATGGATTCATATCCATCAGTCATACATTTCATATGGTCTTTGTAAGACCCCAACTTTTATGAATAAAGATGAATTTTTCTATAATTATCATTTTTGAATATTATGGAATGAATTTGATATAATGTTATAGCTGTGGGTAATAGTTATAAATTTTGCAAAGTACGCAAGTTGTTATATAATATTTGATTGGTCAAAAATATTCGCTTTTAACAGGAATATTCAATGCGACAAAGACAATCATTGGTGGACCCTATTAACGGAATTATTGTTTTGATTGAGAAACCGACAAAAAATATTTTATGAAAATAATGGCGAAAGTTTTATCGTTAATCGTTGAAACACCCTATTAAAGTACAGAATACGCTGTGGTTGCATAAGAGCACACTAGATTGATTATCGATGCTTACGTGAGAAGTCACTCGCTTTTGTTTAATTATTGCTTCAATGAATTGTTGCATAGTATCTCACGTTAATTGATTCAATTATTGTCGATATTTTATATATTATTAAATCAAAAATTGAGACGAAGAAGTTATTAATATTATTATTTGCAATATTAACGATGTCTAGAAGTTCTGTCAAGGAGAGGTTTGGTCACCTAATTTCACGTCAATAGGGAGAAATCCTTATTGGAAAGCCCCCTCTTTCCTAGGAACGACCTGGTCGATTAATAGTGTGAATTATAATAATGATGAAGAAGTTTTGTTTTATTAGTATTATTAATGTAATAAAATAGAAAAGCTTTTTATATAAAAATGTAAATACTTTTATAAAGTTATTCGTTTTATTAGACTATAAATAGAATATATTATATTCTATTATGCATAGTATTTTGTATAGTAAAATCTTTTTATATAAAAATGTAATACTTTTATAAAGTTATTCGCTTTATTAGACTATAAATAGAATATATTATATTTTATTATGCATAGTGTTTGCATAGTAAAATCTTTTTATATAAAAATGTAATACTTTTATAAAGTTATTCGCTTTATTAGATTATAAATAGAATATATTTTATTTTATTTAAAAGATTTTGTTTTATTAGAATATTTTATAGTAAACCAATTTGGACCGTCCGTTTAAAAGTAAATCAATCTGGATCGTTCAGGAATTAGTTATTATTCAGTCCATTCTCCTATAAATAGAAGCTCATTCCTTCATTATTTCTTATGAATTCACTGAAACTCTAGAGAGAGAAACTATAGAGAGAAAGAAGAAAAGTATCCTGCTACTTCACTACTCCTATATCCAGTTTGTTCTAAGGTAAGGGGTATTATTTCTTTCGTATTCATGAAGAGAACTTTTGTTATTCCCTTTTTTTTATTCTGTTGGAATAACATGTATACGCTTATTCTACCCTATACTTGGTGAAATTCTTCATTATTCCATTCTTTATCATTATGTTGAATAACTTTTGTCTGTCACAAGTACCGCATACATGGTGAAATTCTTCTCATATTCCATTCATTATTATTCTCATTGGAACATCATGTCTCGTGTGTTTACGCAAGACCGGTTCCGTTATTTATTATTCTGTTGGAACATCCCGCTTGCGCGAATTTCACCGACCTGTTCCGTTATTATTATTCTCGCTGGAATATCCCATGCATGCGTTTATGTACGACTCGTTCCGTTATTTATTATTCTGCTGGAATAACTCGTCTGCATGCTATCATCGCATGCCCGGTGATTTCTTTTGTTATTCCATTCTTTATTATACTCAATTGGTTAAAGTTTTGACTTCTATACTCCATGAAATTAGTGGAATATCCTTGATATTTGCGCTTCTTCCAAAGATCTTTTCATGGAAATATTCTTTTGAGCATTCTTGAATTTTACTCACAAAGAAGTATCATGTTGACAATTTAGACGTTATTAGTTCCTCGGATAAATTAATTCTTGAACTTGTTGTATTGAATTCTTATATCATTGTCATCATCCTCATGTTTATATTATGTTGAAAGTCATCTCGGCCCCAGAGTGCATAGATGGACTTGGTATGATTATGACCGTGGATTAATCGGTATAATCATGACCGTAATGTTGCAAATGATGTGGTAAAAGTCCTCATTGGCCCGTAGTGCATTGATGGGCCGGGTTGTTGGCATGATCATGATCATGACCATCGATGAATACACGAATATCCTTGGCCCGTAGTGCATGGATAATTTATGGTTGTGATACTAATGAATATCCTCGGCCGTAGAAAAGGGGATGATGTGGATTATTTATTGTCGAGTCCCAAATGATAAAAGTGATGAAAACCTTTTAAATCATAAAAGATAGTAGATTTTATTCTCTACTTGACTCTTTTAATGGATTGCTTGTCCCGCCACAGCTTAAACTTGATGTTTGTTATATTGTATCGCTTTTAACACCGTTGAAGGCTAACGATAATTTATTCTCATTATCTTAGTCATAATATTTCTTCTTTGGGCTAGTTGAGCTCACCCTTTTACTTTCATTATTCTCTTCGTGAAATGAGAACGTGGCGAGGGGACTAGTGGGGAAACGGAGTGAAGGTCCGTATAATAGGATTAGTAGTCCTCACTATTCATTAAATAGTGTGATAATAAATGTAATGAGGACTCAATTGAGTGTGGATATTGTCTAGATGACAATATTTGTATTAAAACTCACAGCATATGTTTTGTCGTATTTTACACGACTGTTGTATAATTAAGTTGTATTTGAATTTTGTACCATGTATTTGGCGACTCAAGATGTGTGATGTATACCTATTTTGGGGGCGTCACAGTCTTAATATAATAATAAATATTACATCGTCTCCTCACTAGGTTTGTAAAAGCTTCATTTCACTTTCTCATCATACTCTTTGAATAGCTAGGTATGTATAGGTATACCTTAACCACCCGTACTTGACATCAACATTCATATACATTTATCATACACTTGACTCGCTATGTGTTTGACATATATTTAAAGTTTATAGATGCATGTTCTACATCATTCTTACATTTTGCAAACTTTAATAAATTTTAACAAATTTTGGGTTTTATATAACCATTACTTGCTCATATGTATATATCTTATTTACATAGACATAGCATAATTCATTATTTGAAAACTTATTTTAAACCACACTTGAAAGGTCCAATCCATGCTTAGCTAGATGATGAACATATTCGTTATGTCTAGAGGCATAAGGCATCCTATCATAGTTGTTCAAGAGTTCACAATACAAGTCATAGAGTTTTCAACTCAATTGGTTTTCAAACCTTAAAATTTCATGATAAATAACTAAGCATGAAAAGTACGTTGAATTCACATTTCATACGTATTTATAAAACTAACTAAGTTGCGAATACATGCTAAAAAGGTTAGATTCCAAAAAGGCGTAAGGTTTTTTAAACATAGTTTTCGCCTTTTAGCTTTTCTTTCAAAAGATTATAATTCAAACTCCAAACCTACTAAAACATTTTGCAATACACATTGACACATGTTTAAGGATTATGTATGCTCCTTAAGTTAAGTTAGGTTAGGACTTCTTGTATCAAACAATCAAAACAACAGTATAAGTCATTGCGAACCCCTCCCCCCACCAAAGGTGCCTTTAATACTACGTAACCCCGGCCAAGGGTGCATAGCTATCAGAAAACTTCCTCCCTACCTAAGGTCCGGCCTTTTATATCATCAGGGAACTTTCACGTATGGCAATGCATGGCTATCGAGTTAGAACAATGGCACTCCCCTGCTACGAGCTAACATGCCAAACTCCCAACCAAACAGCAATGTAATGATACTTAATTGATATAAACTTACTACTAAACATCCTTAGCATGGTTCTAACAATTCCAAACATAAAAACAATCAAATTCACGATTTTTGCCATTTTTCCAAAGTTTAACATATTTAGCGATTCTCTTCACTACGGATTCGTTACTTGACAAATTACTTTGTTTAACTTTCGTTGATTTCGTATTTAACCATATTAACAATGTCTAGCATCAATTGACACATTTTAACATGCTTCAACCATAAACTTTTCAACTCAAAATAAGTATTTTAGTACTTTTCTAAGAACTTTGCAAAACTTGAATTTAAGAACATATAGAGGGATATTACCTTCTGAAGCTGTGAAGTAAATTCTTTGCTTTCAATCTCAAGTTTTGTAACGATCGAGAAATTTGTAATTTAATTTAAATATTTATTGAATTAAATAAATATTTTAAATAATTTATTTATTGAGGAAAATAAATAATTGATGAATTATGGTGAATTAATTTAGTAACCTCGAATTGATTAATTAAATTGAGTAATGATAATTTTATTTGATCAAGGAAATAAATAAATTAAACAAAGTGATGTTTTTAATTTATTAATTAAATTAGATATATAATTATTTAATTATTTATTATAAGCATAATTATAATAAGAATATAATTATTATAATTATAAATTATAAGCTATTAAAATGGTTACATGTGTGACAAGTGTAACTATATAATATAAATATTATTTAAATAATCTAGTATGGGGAATTAGTGTGTAACCAAACGTAGCCTTATGGCTTTTGGGTTATTTTAACTGACACAAACTTTTTATATTTTATCTGACGTTAGTGGGGGAAGTGGGAGTCAGTATATTTTCTTACGCGTCTTATTTTTCCCTAAGGCTAGTTAACAGTTTATTGTGTATTATATCCTAAGCTAAGAGGAAACACAGAGGGTGAGAGAAGTTCAGTGGCTTTGAAGAGAGAATTCTCTGAGATTTCAAGAGGAAGGAGAGGATTGCTAAACCTTATTATCATCTTTTGCTAGCATATAATCAAGGATTAAAGGTATACTCTATTCCTATTTTTATTTTTAGTTTTGGTAGTATGTGTATATATCTTTTTGGTATGATTTGGAAATCACGTGAATTGTGATAGATATATGTGCATATAGTTTTGCAAAATCTGATAATCATCATATATGATTGATACTTGTTGGTCAAATTCGTGAGAAATTGGTGTGTAGAAAGAAAATGAATATCAGTGTTCATATTTGAAAAACGACCTTAGAAAGTACCATATTTCTTGTCCAATATGTGATGTAATCTATAATTTGTTGGTGGATTGTGATAATGTGTTAAGAAACGAAAGCGACGTAGTTTAAATCATGTCAATTGATTAAGAAACGAATTCGTGGCGATCGAATTCGCTAAAAGTGTCAACTTTGAAGAAATTTGGAAAACTATGGTTTTGATTCCTCAAAATGATGTTTATATAATGTTTTTGTATATAGAATGATGAATGACATGCTTAACTAGGATATTTCAAAGTTCTAGATGTTGAAGTGTGGTGAAATTCTGTAGAATTGGGATTTTTGGCATATAGCAGAGTCTAAGTAGCGCTTCGCAAATCGAAATCGGTGTGTCATATGCTTGCGCTACCGTTCAAGTATTGCATGTCTCAAGCGCTGGCTATTTCATTGTCATAGCTGTATGCATCGAATCCCAAAGTAAAAACTAAGCGGCCGTAAGCGTCGGTCACTCAAGACCAGATCGAAATAAGTAACAACATAGCTTGGAAATTGTTAACCTAACTTATTTGATGATTGTAGAGAGGAACTAAAAATGTGTTATAAGATATAACAACATGTTGTAATCACAACGTTGAAACTATAGATTATGAATTTGTAAGTTATGTGATGAACCAAATGTGATGTTTTCAAAAGTTAAAAATAAATGATAAGGTTTATGTTAGTTTGTAGTTAGATTTCAGATTCGTTAAGGATGTTAACCAACATGATTAGACATTAGGATAAAGTTATGATTTAAATGGTGGGTTAAACCCATAAAGCTAATATTAATACAACTAATTGTTATTGCAATTTCAATGATATGTGTAGGGTAATTGGCGAACATTATTATACTTGTGTAGCTTACATACAAGGCAAGTTCCCTAACATATGCTACCTTATTATTCAGCAAGGTTTACCTATCGTTGTTATGTTATACTTGTGCAAGATTTGTATTCCTAGATTATGATTGTATAAGTTCCTAAATTCTATGTTAAAGTTCAGCAAGCCTATTGATTCTATCTCGTGTATGATTGTATAAGCTCTTGCAACCTAATTCGTTACATCGAACGAGTATCACTTTCCTTATTATTATTCGAAGCATATATTGTTCTAATACATTGATTCAAAGGAGATCGTTCTAACTCTTTTGAATATATCACTTTCCATGTATATCATGTTTATTCAATTGTATATTGGTGATATTCGATCTTTGACTTTGATAACCTTGTTCAATTCTATATTGTTGTATTAAATTATTCAATTGTATATTGGTGATATTCGATCTTTGACTTTGATAACCTTGTTCAATTCTATATTGTTGTATTAAGCTTTCAAGTAGTAAGCAAACTCTTATTGATTAAACTAGTCTATTATCGAATAGTGTTCTAAAACTCTAGAAACACTAATAAGTTAGTTCCGAGCTAAACTTTCTTTAGTGCGGAAATTCTAAACTCAAGCTGAGACGAACAAACCTAGCATATGGGATTTTGTACGTGTAACGTTTAGATGTTTGTACACAATACATGGTACAAAGGGCTAATCCCCCCAAGTACGTTAAGAATGGTCTGTATAGTCTAAATGACTGTTAAGGTTGAGGTAATAATACCTAAATACCGGAGACATAGTTCGTGGTCTTAAGACCCTCAGATATTAAACTTGAACTTGTTTTCTATTTTGATTCGTAGAACAAATTAATTATTGTTCAACATTTGTTGTTCATTCTCATGTTGATTATCATTGCTACTTCTTATATCAGTGAGCAATTGTTTGCTCACTCTTGCATTTACCACTGCAGCTAAAGTAGAGAAAGTCGATGAGCCATCTACTAGCAAAGGAAAGGGCAAGATGTCCAAGTGTTGAAGACTTATGAGAATTTTATTTTAATGAATTATGTTAAAGACTTGTTTTAATATATGATGTATTCCGCAAACTGATGTAATGATTTTAAGGTTAGATTACCTGGGATTTATTTTGAGATTATGATGTAACCCTTTAATGGGAAAGATGATTGTTTAAGTTATTTAAATTACGTATTTATCATTTAATTATGGGTAGTTAGATGTAATGTTTGGATAGTGAACATCAAATCCTGTGGAAATGGAGTACCTGGATTTGGGGGTGTCACAAGTTTCCTCTCCAACTCAACAACACTCACACACACAAATTTTTGAACTTCACAGTGTAATCAACAAGAAGTCTGAGAATGAAACTAGTTTCATTTATAGAGAAACATATTGACCAACATTGGAACTTTGCTCAATGGAATGAAGAAGAAACTAATGGTTCATGAGAAGTTGGTGGAAAATCAATTCCTACACACTATTCAACCCACTCCCCTTTTCATCATTTGGAAGTTATGGAATTTGAAAAGAAGAAGCAAGTAAGTTAGCTAGCTAGCCCTTTTGATTTCACTGAGTTTGAGAGTTGAAGGGGTAGGCTAGGCCAATGGCCTATTCACGTGATGAAGGAGGTGAGACTCACAAAATGGGACAACCAATTTGGTTTCTCAGCATTAGCAACATGGGTATTTAAGACATCTATATTTACTTTCTTTTGAACTTACAAGCTTACATTTAATAACTTAATATTATTACTATATGATAAATTAGGGGTACATATACCCATAATCATACAATCCATGTACATTTGGGTTAGTCCCAAAATATTTTAATTGGGCTAATTATAAAATAGTTGGATATTCTCAATCCATCATTTTTCATAAAATTTATCATATCAAATATTCCCAATTATCATAATGATAATTAATATCAATTATTTATTAACTCACCATTTATTTTCTTTTAATACTTGCCATTAAGTCTCCCTTTGATTTAACTTCCCTAGTTATGCCACACAAGACATAATTATGTGAACTTAGTAATTAATAGTCCATAAGCTTATAATAATATAATCTCACAAAATAATATTATTCTTAACTTCACATCTTATAACATGGTCATAATGTAATATCATTACATTATATGTTCTCATAGCTTATATACTAGCACTAATTTAATGGTCTCTATTCATAGCCAATCTATTACCCTCATATGGTCATTACACAAGGGGCAAAGAAGAGTTGGTGGCTAACTCCCACCAACTACTACTATTCATTGTACCCTAGTCATTGGGCTAGCCATCATTGCTATCACATGAGCTATCTAGCAAGCTTATTTAACTCTAATTTTCAGCATTTCTAAGGGTCATGGGAGTGGTCTATTGCACCATGTTACATTTTATTATCTCACTTGTACATAATGCTAACATACTAGTCTTTATACATATGTATTCAAATACTTCCCATATTATATAGTTACCATTGAAGTGTCCCAATTCATTTAATATCATATAGATGTAGCTACTATATAATATAAAATCATTGCACATACAATTTAATTCCTTCAATTATTCATTCATTAAATTATTTAATGAATGCTTATTCCATCATTTTGCCACACTAGGCATATCTCACAAGCTTACATTAAGCTTATTCTCATTCTCATTACTTATTCATTTTCCACTACATTACTATTTGTAACATGTTCAATTTATATCGAACTATTATATTACAAGGTTCACATATATAATTATATCGTGAATGGAAATATTTAAATATTCTTTATAACATTCGCGGTAATATAATAACTCAAGTTATTTAATAAATTAAAATAACTTAGTTTTCTTTATAACTTTAACCCTCTTGGAAATACATTACTACAATCAAAATTATGTATTTTGCCATAACATAACATAAGATGTTTTTATCATGTTTTCTCTAAATATAGGAACTAGTCATAATAAAACGATTTACTCATTTTCTCAAGATATTACTCTTAATATAATATCTATGTATTATTAAAATATTTACATGCACGACACACGTACACACTATATATAGAAAATAAGTTTATTTCTTATTATGATAAATTGTTTCCATCAACTTATATAGCAAATATGTTTTAATATATTTACCACATTACTTAATCGCACACATTACCTCGTACAAAACTACATAAGGTAATATCAAAATAATATTCCCCCCTTATTAAAATAATCAAATGCTAGACTTTATTTTAATATCCTTTATTAGAAATATACTATAATTATCTTTCTTTCCTTTCTGTAGATTGTCTCAATACAATTTCTTTTTATACATTTAACCATATCTCAATATTAATCAATAAATCTCTAACCAATATTTATCTAATGATATATTGATTTTCTTCTATCGTCAACAACGTACATATATACAAGTCTAAACCTAGCACACATCGAGTCTTTAAATAGTATTCAATATAGTACACTGAGTGGTTTCCCACAAACAACCAACAAATTAGTTTCCGTCTCGTCTACACTATTTTCGTAGTGAGTTAGATCGGTTACTAATTTGTATATACCTCCGCTCTCTGAAGGAATCGTTTAGCCCAGCTCCTATATATCCACCATTAAAGGGTACCGTCGCATTGCCTTAGACTTGATACATACTCGTACATATACTCAAGAAATTAGTAATTATCAAAGATATTTAATGTCACCAACTTACTATGATAAAATAATTTCACATAAATTATTTAATATCGATAGATAAATTTCTATCCATCTTCTTTACTTCAAATAACTAGCCTCTTCAATAAATAACAAATATATAATAATAATATATTTATTAAACACAGAAATCATTTATTGCATAGTTTATATTACCCTATGCACACCATACCACATACCTCACAACGCATATATATATATATATATATATATATATATATATATATATATATATATATATATTTATTCAAACCCTTCTCATGCCTTAAGAATTTTATTTACTAAATTCTTATTTTAATAATTTCTCGAAAATTCGGGTTCTTACAATACATATGTGAAAAGAATCACATTCTCGACATAAGAACAACATAACACAAGTTTTTAATAGTTATCGATGTAGTGAATTGAGTGGCTCCCCACCTTTGAACTAATGAATTAGTTCCCCTGTCACGCCCCGAAATCCAGTTTATCTTCACACTCGAATTCCGTGCGTCACGAGTACATCATTCTTCCAACATACATCATTATATACTGAAATATAACAACATACATTCTCAATTCCCAGGTTCTAATACCTTATAACCTCGTTCATTATAAATAATGATAAATACATTCTTCTTTACATCTTACAAGAGTGACTTTCATCCGCCACCAAGGATACTTACAGTTCATTAAACTAGTCTATAATTTAATTTTATCATTCTACATTACAAGTCTTCGCTTGATCTTCACGCTCATTCATCTAATGATGGAACTTCTTCTGGATACCGATCAGCTTGATCTTTACGGAATCCTTAGGTTCTTCAACTCGTACGCTGAAAATATTTTTCATTTAAAGCAAGTGTGAGCATTCAATTGCCTAGCAAGTCATAGCAGTTGAACAAACAACTTTAAGAATTCAAACATTCTTTTAAAACTTCGATAACCGAACAAAGGCTAGGACTCAGCACACATCGTGTCTCTGCTAGTATTCCATATGGTACTCTGAGTGATTTCCCACAAATAACCAACAAACAAGTTCTCGTCTCATCTGCACTGTCTTTCACAGTGAGTTAGATCGGTTGCCAGTTTCGTATATACCTTCGCTCTCTGAAGGAATTGTTTAGCCCAGCTCCCATATGTTAACTATCAAATATACGATTGCACCACAACCTAAATTTATCTTAACTTATCCGAACCATTAAACTATAATGTTCGTTAAGTCAATTTCTTATTCCTTATGGCTTTCTGGAAACTAAATGTCATACCTCAGGATTCATTCTTTATCCGACTCACATTCGGCTTTCATTAATCTTATTACTGTTCATTACGGCTTTCTTGATAATTCATATCTTACTTAATACTTTCATTATCCATTACATGAACCCCATGTTCATTACTCATTCTTAATGTTGAAGCCATATCGTTCGTTGTATGCTAAGACCGATCATTCATCGCAACAGCGTTGCGTTCACAGCGTCTATACGCTTTACACTTATCTCTCATTACCACAATATAGCATCGAAATGTTATTCATTACCTTCGTCACTCAACGTCTAAGGAATCATAATCATAGCAATCCCCCACATTCGTTTATCGCGATTACGGTCCCCGGATATTAGTTCTGTAACCCGCGTTTACATTTTTTGTCTTTTATTTTACTTTCCCCCAGAGTTGAGCAATAAAAAGCTCTTCCGTGGCAGCTCTCACACCAGCGTTGCGGCGGTTGCCTCTTCATAATCCTCATGTACTGCAAATACCACTATGCAAAGGCTTTGACTACCCGGGTCAAGGCCATGCATGAGTCTTCATGTCTAGTTCTTTGGTCTCAGCCGCTACGCTGAGCCCTAATCTTTGAAAAAATTTCCAAGTGTTAAATTGTTTTGAGATGCTTACCTCCCGATCTCATAATTTATTCGTTATAACTCGGAATGAGGTCGTTCTAAAGTCATTATCTTCCTTATCTTACGTACTTCAATCCCCTCGGACAGAACTTCGTTTTGAATCCGTTAACATGCCATTCGATTGGCTTAATCTTCATCCTTCGTTCATTTTTACGTTATTAACGTTCTTCGTTCGTTCGTCCGTAATTCAGTCATCCGAACTCGGAACTCGTTCGTTCTTGAGTTCACGACTCACGTTTTCTACCTTCTCTAATATTCTTATGAAACCCTACACCTTCGGGTTCATTTACCTACTTTCTAATATTCTCTAATATTCTCGTTCATTTACCTCACGAGCCAACTTTTCCTCTTCCTTTTTTCTCCCATCCGAACTCTCTCTCTCTCTCTCTCTCTCTCTCTCTCTCTCAAGTGTTGGTGATTTTCAAAATCACCAACAAATGAAATTAAGCTTCCTTTTATAGATTTTCCAAGCTAGGGGCAAAATAGTTATTTCGCCCCTAAAGTTAATATTCACACCTCCTTGCTATTCCACCTCCTTAATATTCACGAAGCTTCTCCTAGAAGCTTCGTGCTTCTGTCTTGCGGAATTCGTCTGACAGTTCTAAAAATTGCGATTCTCGGAATCCAAATATTTTTGGATATTTCGTCTTTCCTTTACCGATCAACTTTTACGCATTCTTCGGATCTCCGAAAAACTGAAAAACACTTTTTGACGTTAAGCGTTTCCCTTCACGTTTTTCCCTAACGTAGTTAAACAAATGAAAAGTACATAGCAGTACTTTTTGTCATTTTTATTTCGTCCGATTTCTGTACGTTTTTCAAGAAAAACTTTTATCGGCTTATTTAACTTTTCACGATATATTATCGTCAAATCTTTCGACGGAATGTCATTTCGACATACCGAACTCTCGGAAAGGCTTAGGTTATTCAAACCTTAGGATTTGGTCGGGTGAATAGTGTCTATTTCGTCTTTTTCTCCAAAAATATTTTTTGTTCCCGAAAAATTTTATTTTCGTCTTGAAAATTCTTACTCGTTCAGTCTAGCTCGTAGCCAGAATCCTCTCGTATTATAATCATCCTAGGTTCTAGAACAATTAATAAACACATAGCACAGAATATTATTAATAAAAATTCTTTTTATTAATAACTAATTCTTTAAATCTTAAATTCTGGACAATCTGATTTTTCGAGTTGTCACATCCCCGTCTCATCAACACTGTCACAAGTATATCCTAGTGCTTACGCTTCTGCAATACTTCTACACTGGAACAATTGATATTCAATGAGTTAGACCGGTTTCTTAACACATCTTAAACCTCTGCCCATACAAAGGAGTCGTTTAACCCAATCATTACATGTCAACAGTTAAAAAGCACGTGATTGCACTTACACCTTAAACTCAATTAACACATTAACATTTATATAGCCGAAATAATTATCATCGACATACTTCTTCACATCATTTGATATTCCACGAAATTTACCATCTTAAACAGTTCCATTTCTTAGAACGTATCTTCTTAAGTCTTCACGTAAGTGCGGATACTGATTAGATACGATCTTGCGTATAACCATCAACAATTATTCTATTATACGGAGTGCAATCTTATCTCTAACTACTCACCTAGCATACTTACCACATACATCAAATATTTTGCTCATATAATACACATCCTTGCACGGAGTGCAAGATAATACCATCATATGCCCAAATATTTGATTGGCACAAATAACTTATCTTACTTCCTAGAACTATCACCAATAATTTCTCTAACAACTTGTATTCTATTCAAAATAGTTCAACAAATGTTAAGTTCATTAACATTTGACTCGGCGTTTCGACGTTCATACGTCGTATACCCGACTTGTCTAACCCGAATGCCCAACCGACACACCATTGTGTATGATTGATACGTCTAATTCATCTACCACTCCTTGGTTTACATTTCTCTAGACCATATTTCCAAATTCCAATATTTAGAACTTGAAAATACTTAACAAACACGGCTTAGCGTCGCAGCGTTCCGAAGAAACCACCACGCCTTGCCCCCGATTACAAAACAACCTTAAAGAGGCTTAATTTCGAAATTGATCCCTACCTTAAATCTCAAATCTTATTTAATGAAAGTTATAGGTCTACTTCTTAGCTTTCTGAATTATATTAAATAACCTCAATCGGAGTTCATACGAAAGAGTTATTCCTAATTTATTAAAGGACATCGAAGTTGTCTTGTACATACTATCGGCGCGGTACGCCTCGGTCTTTGGGCAAGAGGTTTTCGTCCAATGTTTCATTTCATGCCTTAGTCATTCGAAATTTTTTGGCTTGTCGCCTCTACTTCAACGCTTCATAATTTCATCATCTCATATTGAAATGAGTCTGTTCTTGAGCCATTTTCTTACTTATAACATCTTCTTCACATCCCCCAGACGAAATATTTTTTAAAGTTCTCCAACTTATCAAAAAATTGGCTCAAAAGTCCCCCAAAAGCCATTTTTTTGCCAAACGGTTTTCAATGTCTAACTTTCTAAAGTTCACAACTCGCTCATCCGAAGTCGGATTAAGCTCATTCTTGAGCCTACAACTCACGTTTACTACCAAAAACAAAACCCCCAAAAATAAGAAACTTTTTGGAAGAGTTAACTACCGTAAACTTGGCTCAAAAAGGGTACCAAGCTAGGATTTTTCACATTTAACACCTTTTACGAAAAATTTCATCATAACTTCGTTATGGAGTATTTTTCTTGTGTTTTACTTGGAACTTCTTCGCAACTTACTTATCTAAAATTCCTTCTTTTCAGAATCCATTTACACTCCACAGACAACAATTTATAAAAGTCCGATTAGAGTTCTCTACATAGTTTTCCATCTTTTACACATAGGCTTATGTTTTAAATTTTTGTTCCACTTTTCATGCATCTTTACCGGTAGTTTAAACATAAAACCACCCTTATACCATTGGATCCGTTATGATCATCCATCTTACCACAATAACACATCCAATCAAAACCAATAAAAATTAAAAAGAGATGAAGGAAGGTTAGGGTTCTTAGGCTTACTATTTGTGAACTTACTATTGCCTTCAGAAAAAAAAAGTAGATTAATTAGGTTAGGTATTTGTCCTTTAATTTTTCCATTTAAACTTCATTTATTTAGACAAAGAACTATGACAATTTAATTTGACTATGGAATAGCCGAATTTGATGATGGAGGATGATGGGAGTATATATTTTATATGAAAAAATATAATAGTTATATAACGTTTTACAAAAAGTTTGGTATAATTTATTTTTTATAAAAAACTGTTTCTAATAAGAGAGTTTTCTTGTCTTAGAAAATAATTCTGAAATAGTACTCTCAACACTCGACATTAATTATTAAGATTATACTGAATAACTCTTCAATAATAAGAAAACTTTGGCCAAAAATAAAATAGTAATAAAATATTACATATAAAATAAAAACATAACTTTTAACGGTAGAACCTGTAGAGAAGATTCTAACTTATGTTTTTTCTATTCTAGAATTTTTTTTTGTTATCATCAAAACTATACTTTAATTTGGAGACCAAACAAATCACATCAATTTTAAATTTCAAAATATCTTATATCAACTTTAAAAAGTCAATATTAATCTTATATTTTAAAAGAGATGATATAACCTATTTGCAAAATTTATTAAAGATATATTTTTAATTCATATTTACCCTTTAAAAATAAATTTGTTAATTTAATAATTGTGACAAGATAACGAAATTGTAACTACAAAATATTAAGTCATTTTATACCATTACTAATAATAAGAGGATTCTGTAAGAAATTTTAAAAAAATGACAAATAACATATGGAGCATGGGAGTATATTGTGCTAAAAGATATACATGACAAAAGAAAACCTAAAATTCTGATACAATCGTGTTTTGAGTTTTTTCAGACAACTACCAATATAACACCTGAAGTATTTTATATTTTCTACCAATGCCATATAGTTGGGAGAAGAAGTCCACAGAAATCACCATTAGTTTTCTTAAAAAGGTAACCTCGCGCAAATTATTTGTGAAACTAAGAGTTATATAACCTCATTATATTGATGAAGACTTATCTGTACAACTGATAAGACGAGCCACAAAAATTACAGAAGACCTTCTATTCGTGAACAATCTCCGATCAACTCCTTTGACCTGCCTTGCCTCTATGCCACGTTTAAAACTTTCTGTCCAACTACTAAAACTGAGTTACGTCGCTAGTGGAGAAGGTAAATTGATTAGTGAGTGTACATTTGGGTTCCGAAGTTGGACTTGTCACCTTCATTCTACAAAAGAGTGGAAAGAGCATCAAAAAATAGGTCAAACGAATTATATTGTTGAAAGTTATAGCTCTAAACATATCGCTACTCATGAGCCCCGCCCAGTACGATTAAAGTCCAACTCGAGCTTGTTAAACAAGTCATACTTGAACAAACTCCTTTGCATGTTTAGTTAAACGAACTGAACTCACATTTCCGGTTCGAGCCCGGCTCGTTTAGCATTTGAACTAATTATGTGTTCTTATTTTTATAATAAAAAAGTTAAACTAGCTAGACTTATGTTCGATTAGGCTCAGCTCACTTAAGCTACGCTCAAGCTCGAGTCGTTTACAAAACGGCCCTAGTTTATATACCAAATTTCAAGCTCATTTAAAATCCGACTCGAGTCGGCTTGTTTAACTTATAAACGAATTCAAGCTTAGCAAGTCAAAGTCTGGTTCAACTCGGTTCATTTCGAACTCTACTAAAAGTGCAACAAATATGAGGGGGAAATAAATTAAAACAAAAACAAAAATCCAGCAGCATAATCAAGCTGACAATTTATATTTGTGGGATTCCAAGCATACCTGTTCATTTCTTGTCAGCAGGTTATCATTGGATTTCTTGGCAAGATCCCTCAGTGCCCCCTGCATAGGTTTTATCATGTAAATGTAGGACGGTGGAAATATGTAAAATTGAGTAAGCATTAGAGAATATCAATTAGAAACTTTATGATAAGCATATCATTAGACTAATTGACAAGTATAATTCCCCTCAGGTATAGACTGAATATGTTTGTCCTCTCACGTAGTTCGTAGTTCGTACTTCATTATAGTCCCTCTGTATTGCTCCCTCAAGAATTAATTGATGAAGGAGCATATAAGCTAGTTTTATTCACTCGATATCTAAACATTAATAAACACCCTATATCTAGAAGCCCAGGATCCACATAAAAGGTATATAATGGTTGCGGAAAGAATGTTTGCAATATCAAAATGAAATTGACGGGAAACCATCTACATCAATCAACTGACATTGAAAATGCATATATTTGACAAGCACCAACCCATATAACCAAATTTTAATCATACAACTAGGTCTATCATCCTTTCAACCGAGTCAGAACTGGTCTTCGTTATAGATAGCTCCAAAAGAGTGATAACATAAATGAACCTTGGAAGTACTGCTTAATGTATTCATGGTGATTTTTCAGTCCAACTAGTGAAGACACAGTTTGTTCAGAAGTTTTACAAGTGCGCAGCAGAAGTGGAATCTAAGTTTACTTCAAAACTTAGTGGATAACTAAAGTATTTTTTAGAGTTCAGAGTTCACAGAGATCTCTATAGAAAGGCTATTACAACATCAATAACCTACTCTCCTTCACCAGCAAACATAGACTTGCCTTAAAGACATTTGATCACGATACTAGTACATGCAATTTCGCTAAACTGAAACTATACTGGACCAAGCGCCAATGTCAAACTCTTAACACTGATAAATTTATGATGTTACGTAACAAACATGACACCTAGACCTTTAAGAAAATAGTGGTTCAGAAGGAAAAACACATTAACCCATAAACAAGCTGTGAGATTCAAAAAAAGTCGGTATTCTGAAACTATAGATTATATATTTTCCTTCCTTGCAGGAGACAAAAGAGAGGTTCAAAAAAATCAGAGATCAACAGCATATACACCAGAAGAAGGGAAAAAGAAGTCACAATCATGTTTACAATTCCATATTCTTCCTTGCAAGAATTTTTTGGCGTTTGTTTGGAAGAGTCAAAGTTTTCCAGTTTGGACAAAATGGAAATAGTACTTGTTTCATCATGTTCAAAACTCAAGGTTTCTAAACTCTCAACCTGTTCAAAACTCAAAAGAACCAAAATGACTACAAAAAAGATACTGACTATTAAATTTTACTATACATGTGCACATGTATGGACACATAAAGCTCAAGAATACATGGGAATAAAAAAGAGAGGAGGAAAATGCATTATATATATATTGTATATATATATATATAATTCTATTTGCATATGTAACAGCACCTAACATACCTTCGTAACAGAGTGACCAATGAAATAATCTTTTAAAGCTATAAAAGAATAGACTGATTCACAAATTTAAGAAGTAGCAGACAAATAATTCAAGCACTCAAGTAAAAATGGCAAAGAATATAAATAAAACGGCACGAATAGGACAGTTTTCTAATTCACATATTCTGAAACATCGTACACAAACCATCAGCTCAAACTAATGCTGTCAAATATCTTGCTGACGTCACAATGGAGCAAGCAGAATATGTCGTGCCTTCTTTTTTACTAAAAGCAACATTAAAAACAACAAAAGAGAGAAAAGGGGAAAAACAAAACAATGAAGATAAAACTGAAAGTAGTATGCATACAAGTCAATCATGTTTGATGATAAAGCATATACTTTGTAAACAATCTTATTCATTTATTAATAAAAGTATTTATTTATTAAAGGCTTTAATTTATCTACATGGTGATGTTCTTTAATATGTGATAAACTCATAATTTTAAACAATATTTTTAGAATCATGATAAGATCATGCCAATGAGATCTAAATTCTTAGCTAGCTTAAAAACTAAAATGTTCTCCATCGTTGGATTACTAAAAGGAATATTAGTAAATTCAGATAGATTGGTAAATACGTTGCTTGCTCATTGGATGAGGATGATTGATATCATGATCATTTGTGTGAAAACACTAAAACCAGTATGTAGATGCTTATTAAAGAATAAGTTCACTGAACGTGGCTCGCTAAGGAATACCTAATAGAGTTTTATTTGTTTGTCAATAGGAATTCCTGTAATGATAGTAGTACAAGTAATTCTTAGACTTGAGATCATCATAGTATCTTGTATATGATAAGTTATACTTTGACATGTCCCTTAAGACCGCTTTTAATAAAAGAAGAGAATGTCATATGTGATTCGATAAATGACAACCCATGAATTCTTGGCCAAGGTGAAATGAAATTACAAATGAGTTTCTAATTTACATTATTTGAAGTTGTGCATTTGTGAATCGAAATACATATAATTAAATAGGGAAAAAGCACATTTACCCTACTGTGGTTGTAGTGTTTTAAGCAATTAGTCACTATACTTTTAAAATATTCAATTAGCCCACTGTACTTTTTAAAAATGTTCAATCAAGCAATTCCGTCTAATTTTGCTAACGGACGTTAAAAAATTGGGGGGAAAAAGCACCATTACCCCACTATACTTTTAAAATATTCAATTAGCCCACTGTACTTTTTAAAAATGTTCAATCAAGCAATTCCGTCCAATTTTGCTCACGAACGTTAAAAAATTGGGCCAATTTTCGTACGTGGCTTTAAAAAAATAAAATACAAATGACGCGGAGGTTGTGGAAGGCAACTTTCAGGTACTCAAGTGGCATGGTATCCCGTTTATAGCAAAAGGCAACTTTCGTGCAGCTTTCTTGACTTACCATTCTCTTGGCCATTTAGTTCATAGACGGTCAGCATTTGATTCTGCTTGCATGGACATTTGTATAGTTTCTCAAGTAGTAGGTCTTCAAAGCTACAATGCTCAGGTAGATATATTTACTTTTTATTGCATTATTTTTACTTATGGCACTGGGACGGTACTTATTCGTCTAACAATTTTTAGAAAGTTCATATTATCTTGTGGAAGTGGTTCACAGTTTTTAGGTTATTCATATTATGCCCAATTATCAAAATGATAAATTAGGCTAAATTGGCAACGTACATGTCCTTCAACCAACCAATATTAATATTCTAAAATTTGTAAAAGTTAGCAACAAAAATGAGTTCTTAGTAAATCAATATACTGAAAATATGATGGTCTGAAGCATCCTGGGGTTAGATATTCTTGTTAGATCTTTTCTGAAGATGCAGAATTAAAATAACATAAGCACGCGGGTATGCACGAGGGAATTGAATTAAAATACACGTAATTTGTATTTTATTTTTTAAAGTCACGTAGGAAAATTGGCCAAATTTTTTAACGTCCATGAGCAAAATTGGACGAAATTGCTTGATTGAATATTTTTAAAAAGTACAGTGGACTAATTGAATATTTTAAAAGCACAGTAGCTAATTGCTTAAAACACTGCAACTACAGTGGGGTAAAGGTGTTTTTTTCCTAATTAAATAAAATAAGACTTAACAGTAATTTCATGTCTTATATTTAATTAAGACATTGTATGGTGGAAGGATTGAATTGTACGGTAACAATTAACTCAAAGGTTCTTTTATGATTAATGTTAAAATCTATATTATCTGAAAAGTCGTTGATCGCTAAGAAGGCTTATCCTTGTTATAGAATAAGGGGGGTGTTTTCAATTAAGATTTTTAAAGACTTTTTTTAAGTGACATACTTTTGTAGAATTTGTGGAATTTTAATGACTTTCAAAGACTTTAAAGACTTTTTTAAAATAATTTTTATAGACTATGAAATAAGTAACAGACTATTATAAACTTTTTATCAAGACTGTGATAGACTTTTGTATACTTCTAATATATCTTGCAACTTGTATTAATTGTTAATTAGCCCATGTGTACAACATCTCCCTCTTTTTTCATGAACTAGAGTAAATCTAATTATATTATTGTGGCATGAGATTTTATATATGTTGAAAGCGTTCATATTATTCTACTCATTTCATAATACATTTGGATACTCGGATACCAATAAAACTTTAGAAACTACAGACGCAATACAAAAATTAAGCTGACTTTTTATTGAGCTATATATACTTTATGCATGTGTACGCTTTTTAGTAGGAATACTACCATTTCAGTCGACTTAGGTACTGTGAGTATGCTCTTTGGCAGCCAAGTTTTTGATTAAGAGCAGGAAGTATCTTTTTCTCAACTGTTTGCTTACTTAGCATTCCATTACTATCACGCCATCCACGAACTGCAGCATCAACCATGAGTTGTAGCAACTCATTGCTCTCTTCTAATGTCCACGAATTATAAGTTCCAACATTTTTTCCCTTTCCTTTGTTATTTCCTTGATGAGAATCTCCCATTTGTAATTACTATGTCATATATACACATCTATCTTAGTATTTCCTTTAGTAGTTTATTAGTCTAAACACAATGAGAAAAATACATACATTACAAGGTTAGTCCACCGGTTGCTTACTTTAGACATCAACTCGGAAATACACTGTACTTTTGTCAGTCTTCTTTATTTTTCTGAAAAAAAAATTATGTTCAACAAATATATGTTGATCTTTATTATTGTTCAACAAATAATTGTCCGTGAATCATACATAATCATAATTGTCCGTGAATCATACAGTAATTTCATATATTATACATACATAATCATATATTTTCATATATTAATTGTAACACATAATCATAATTATACATAATCATAATCATACATAATCATATATTTTCGCATATAATCATATATTTTCATATATTAAACATACATAATCGTAATCATATATTTTCATATATTTTCAAAAATTAACAGTAATTTCATATATTATACATAATCATATATTAACAGTAACACATACACATCATATATTTTCTATTTTCATATATTATACATACATAATCTTTACAATTAATATGAGAGTTTCATGATTTTATCTCACCTTTGTTGAACAAATCTCTTTCCTCTTTCTATTGGAAGCTTTCGAACGGCTGCTTTTTCCCTCACCAATTCAGATTAGGTCTTTAGTTATTTGTTTACTTATTAATATATCTTGTTAATTCTATTATTATAATAAATCTAATTAATTTTATGGCCTAAATATTACCAAATTATTTATCCATCACATATTAATATTTATTAGCCCATATAAAATAAATAATTAGTTTGACCCAATAAAAGACAAAGTCCAATTAATAACTAGTTTTATCTACCTTTGTGTTTATTTGGAAGTCTTTAGAAATCTTTAGAGATTATGTCAGACTTTGGATATGGGTTGATAGTTATAATTCTTCTTCTAAAGTATGTCAAACTCTACCATTTAATAGAAATCTGAAAAGTCTATGACTTTTTGAATACCAAAATACTTTTATATACTTTGTAAAAATCTTAATTCAATACCACCTAACTTTTAAAGACATTAAAAAATTTGAAATTGAATACCACTAAACTTTTATAAACTCTTTAAATGTCTTGATTGTATACAACTAAACTTTTAAAATCTTTAAAAGTCTTTAAAAATCTTAATTGAATACACCCCCCTAAATATTATTTATTTAAATGAATTAATAGTTTAATTTATTTATTTAAATAAGATTAGAATTGTTCTAATTGATTTATTCACAACCGGTTTAATATGGAGAATCTAAAGGGTCACACCATAAAAGGAAGAATATTTATTTAAGAAGGAAATACATAATCGTAATAATAAGTTAGGTGTATTTAATTTAATTTATGGTGATAAAATAAATTAAATAGCTTAATATTTATTATTTAATATTTTGAAAATATTAAATATAAATTAATAAGATGAGTTATTATTATTATTGCTATTATTATAATTAGTTTAATTCCTAAAGGAGTTTGAGAATTAATTAATATAAGTACTCTCATATATTCCTAATAAGATTAGGAGGCTAATTAATTAAATAAGTTTAATTAATTATTCCTAATAAGATTAAGAAGTCTAATTAATTAAAGGAGTTTAATTGATTAAATTAAAACCGTATTTCTAAATGGTTTAGGAGTGTTGCCTACATCTATAAATAAGGTCTTCTTATGGATTAGAGTTACACTAACAATTCCAAGAGTTGGGAGAATACGTATATTTTATAGAGATAGAATTAGGGTTTTGCCAAACACCCTTCTTCCTGAATTTTGTTCTTCCTTGGTGGATCACTTCTAGGGGCCAAACGCTTGGGTGTCTAACGTTGATCAAAAGAAAGAATCCAATCCGGCGAATTCAAGGAGACTACAAAGGAATAGGAGTTGAACTCGTACCTGAAGAAGAAGCTCGATTTGGTATAAATCTGATTCTCCTTCTTTGTTTAGATTGATAATTAAGCACCATGATCATGGTGATTGTTTGTATGAAAAAATTTAAAACTCGTTTTATCGCGCTTCCGCATCGTTTATATGATTTGATTGTATGATAGCACTATATACAAACTTAACAGTCATATCAAAGCCTAACTTTGTGTTAATTATCGATTTTATAATTCCATGTATGAATTGATATGCGATTGGATCGAATTTTCTAAGCCTCAAAAAAAAATGTTTCTACACATGCACATGCGCTCTTCAGATTCATTCTCGTTTAATTGATAAAAGTTTAAAATAAAGATGTTTATTTTATCTGAAATATGATTTTAGATTACTAAAAATTAAAGAGTTTAATTTGGATTTGGTTTTTGATTAAAATAAAAGAGTTTATTTTTCAAAACTAAAATTTAGAAACTTTTGCCCATTAAATTCATATTGATGCATATATGAAATAGATTTATTATTCATGAGATGAATGTTATTTATTGATGCATATGTTGATATGTATGATAATAAATGAGATTGATTATGGACTATTGACCAATGTGATTGGATTTTATTTTAGTTGGATGCATGAATGCATGAGTTTTATTAAATGGGATCTGCGTACCTCGTCTTCTCTAATTTTTCTTAATGTAAATTATATCTCCCTCCTCAGTACTTCCCTTAACTGTTGATCAAAGATTTATTATAAATAGTTTTGTAATAGGAATAGTTAAAATTATTTTGAAGAATTGGAGACCAAGAACCAAGGAGCGCTTGAAGACCTGTTTGTAATAGAGCCCGGGATTTAAATGTAATAGTTATGTTTAAATTTAATTCGTGGACCCTAGGTTTAACCTTTTAGTTCACTTGGTGGCTCTAGTAAACCAAACTAGAATAAAGTTCATAATCAATCCGAGTAGAATATAGTATTCTATATGTGCATGCTTATATTATATATTATGCAAAATGTTTCGCATGTCAATTAATATGACGCGTATATATATATATATATATATATATGCATGCGCGCTAAACAAGAGAGACAAAGTAATAACAATCATCTCAAAGAAATTATATTAAGTTGTAACGTTCAAAGATATTTGGAATATTGATAAAGCAATAGAGTATTGAATATTTAATATGAGTTTGTTGTGCATACACAAAGGCTGTAATTTTCTCTTCACTTATATGGAAATGCTAAGTATGACTTAACTTAGATTATTTTAGTTCGGATGTGTACACACTTGACCATTATGATCTAAGAGGCAAAAGAAAAGGAGTTACATGTTAATGTATTTGACAATAGTCGTCTACCTATTTATTTATATATAGTTTGTTGTGCACACACAAGGCTATATACATTTGAAATGAGATCCTTAATCTCACTAGCAAATCTTTAATTAGATTTTACCGAACTATATAAGTGAGGGTAATATAGTTTGAAGAAAATAGTGGAAGATACCAATTTAAAACAAGACCTAATTTATTTTGGTAATTAATTAATTAAATGAATTAATTTGAAAATTGAAAATGTCAAACTCACTAATTTCACTAAGTAGCATACTTGATGCTAACAAACTGATCGGACCGAATTATACAGACTGGTTAAGGAATCTGAGAATTGTTCTCATTGCTGCAAAGATTTCTTATGTCCTAAATTCGTCTGTCCCTGCAACTGTTACAGAAACAGACTCTGAGGAAAAGATTGCTACTTTTAAGAAGTGGCAAGATGATACATCTGTGGTTCAATGCATCATGCTCACATCCATGAGTAATTAGCTTCAGCGTCGGCATCAAACTATGGATGCTCCTACTATGCTGCACGTCAAAGATTTGTATGGTGAGCAAGATTATCAAGGTACCAAGTCGAGGCAAAGCGACAGCCGGGAGCTTAAGCGCTTAGTCGACAAGGCGCCCGACTAGTTGTCCACAAGTTGACAAGTCGTTAACAATGTAAATTTTATACGTATAAAATTATATATATTTAACATTTATATAAATATTTATATATTTATATTTCTAATGATTTAACATATTTATAATACAGGTTGTAGCATATCAAATCACAATAAGAAGCGAACAAGATCAAGTCTAAATGATAATTTTATTATAGTTGTAATTTTTTGAACTTGTACCAATTTCAAATTATGTAAATGGTGATACATTTGTAATATTTAGTTTAATTCAATATAATTTTTAAATTTATGTTTAGTTTCTTAAGTTTTAACATTGTATATATAGAATACCATAAATTCAATACTAAGAATTCAATGCATCACATATATAAAAAAAAAAAAAAATTGATTAGCAGCCCTCAACAGAGGAGAATAGACGTTACAAGATTTTAAATTTGGGTTCCTCTAAGGTATCTTAAATCTAATCATTTATTCAGCAACAAAGCATACCAATTACCAAATCATATAAAAAATATTTAGCAGCAGTGAACAAAGCAGAATAGACATTACAAGATTAAAAAAAATCCATTTCTTACAAGATTTAAAAAAATCCATTTTCTCTAAATTTATTGTAAGATTTTAAAATTGGGTCCCTCCAAGGTATCTTAAATCTAATCATTTATTCAGCAACAAAGCATACCAATTATCTTAAAAAATAAAAAATAAAAATTTCACCGAAATGAAAAAAAATAAAATCTAATCATTTATTCAGCAACAAAGCAGAATTGAAAGAAAATAAAAGAAAAAAAATTTGACCAGTAGCCAACAGAGCAAAATAAACCGGAAATAAAGAAAGAAAAAAAATTAGGCAACATGTCTGCAGAGCAAAGCATAATACCCAAAAAGAGGGATAAAAGAAAGAAAAAAAAAGGTCGGAGTAGAAGAAAAGAAGAAGAGTAGAAGTAGAAATAAAAAAAGAGTAGAAGAAGAAGCATACCTGTAGATCACGAGCTATCGGAGCAGATCGTGAGATGTCGGAGTAGATCGCTTACCTATCGATTGTCTTCGTCGGCGCTTGGCTCTTGCTTCTTTTCATTTCTCACTCTCTGATGAAGTACCGAAGTTGTGAGGGATCGAATTAGTTCAGTCGAACTTTAGGGCTTTCTAACCTATTCGAAAAGTTGCCCGCTTCTCAGACTAGTCGTTCAACTCGTCCAAATCGTCTATTGAGCGCTTGACTTTATGCTCTCCCACCAAGTCGTCCAGAAGCCTAGGAATTTTTTACCGCCTTAACGCCTAGTCGCGACGATTAGTTGACGACTTGACAAGCATGATGGTGAGCAAAGTAGGACTGCTAGATATGAGATATCTAAGGAGCTCTTTCGATCTCGGATGACCGAGGGCACTACTGTTGCGCCTTGAACAGCTAGGGTTCGTTATGGATGGGGAGTTAAGTTAAAATTTGATCTTGTAGTCACTCCCTGACACCTCACAATTTGTTGTGAATTTTTACATGAATAAGTTAGACGTCAGCTTGCCTGAGTTACTTAACGTTAATGTTGAAAAATGTTGAAGGTCACTTCCCATCCAAAAAGGACCAAGTATTCTTTCAAGGAAAGGAAGAGGTCCAAGGTATCTTCTGAAAAGAAGAAATCCAATAAGGCTAAAGGCAATGCGAAAGTGAAGGATCAGAAAAAACTTGATCCGGCTAACAAAGGAATATACTTCCATTGCAATAAGCCGGATCACTGGAAGAGAAACTGCAAAGAGTTTCTTGCGGAACAAAAGCAGAAAAAACTTGGAAAAGCTTCGACTCCTAATCAAGGTTTGTTTATGATTGAAATTAATTTTTCTGAAAGTCAAAATTCTACTTGGGTATTGGATACCGGCTGTGGTTCTCACATATGTAATACTATGCAAGGGCTGGTCATAAGTAGAAAGCTCCTACGAGTGGGAATAGAGCAAAGGTTGATGTATTAGTTGTAGGGACTTATTGTTTAGCACTGCCTATGGACAAATCCATTAGTTTAAATAACTGTTATTTTATTCCAACACTCATTAGAAACATTATTTCAATTTCTATATTGGATATGGATATGGTTTTGATATTATTAAAAAACAATAGTTGTTCCATTTATAATAAAAATATTTTATATGGTATAGGTAAATTGCTGAATGGACTTTACATACTTGACTTGTATGAAAATATACTTCAAATTGAACAAACTAAGAAAAGGAAAAGAGGTGATGTTAATTATACCTATATGTGGCACTGTAGATTTAGTAATATTAACGAAACAAGATTATCCAAGTTGCATAAAGATGAGCTCTTAAGAGCTATCTAATTATGAATCATATCCAACTTGTGAATCTTGTCTCATAGGTAAGATGACTAAATCTCCTTTTAGTGAAAAAGGAGAAAGAGTTACAAGAGTTGTTAGCATTGGTACACACAGACGTATGTGGACCTATGACGACTGTAGGAGGAATTTATTCTTATTTTATTACGTTCACTAATGATCACTCAAGATTTGGATTGTATTTAATGAAATACAAATCTGAATAATTTTTGAAAAGTTCAAAGAGTTCAGAAGTGAAGTAGAGAAGCAAACTGGCAAGAGTATTAAAATTCTTCGATTGGATCGAGGTGAATACTTAAGCAGTGAGTTTCTCAATTGTCTTAAAGAAAGTGGTATAATCTCACAATGGACTCCACCAAAGACACCATAGTTAAACGATGTATCTGAAAGGAGATATCAAACATTGTTGGACATGGTTCTTTCAATGATGAGTTTTACCAATCTTTCAGTTTTCTTTTGGAGTTATGCCCTTGAAGCAGCTGCATATCTACTAAACAATGTTATAAAAGGCGCTAGGCGGGAGGCGAGCGGCCGAGGGGAGGCGAGCGGCCGAGGGGGGCCTAGCGCCTAGGGGGCCTAGGCGGGATTTTTTATTTTAAGTCAATTTTAATATTTTATCTTACATTTATCCAAACAAAATAATAATATAAAGCAAAACAATATATAATAAAGATAATAAAGGCCTTTTCTTAAAGTTCAAACACATCCATATTGTTAATGTCAAAGTTCAAACACAAACATGCAATTGTTCAAAGTTTAAACATATTTTTAACGTATTAGTTTTATTTATAAACATGATTCATTGTTAAATAATAAAATTTTAAATTTTAAGAATTTAATTCAATATTAAAACTTAAGAAACTAAACATAAATTTAAGAATTATAAAATTGAATTTAACTAAATATTACAAATGTATCATCATTTATATAATTTGAAGTTGGTACAAGTTTAAAAATTACAACTATAATAAAATTATCCATTTTGACTTGATATTGTTCACTTCTTATTGTGATTTGATATGCTACAACCTGTATTATGAATATGATAAATCATTAAAAAAATAAATATATCAATATTTGGTTTAGGTAGTTATTAAAATAAAAAAAAATCTACCCGCCTAATTTCTTGGAAGAATTTTTTTACCGCCTTGGGCCTAGGTGAGGCGCCTGGGAGGCCTAGAGGCGCCAAGGGGGGCCTAGCGCTTAAAGGGGCCTAAGCGGCACTGGCGGGATTTTAGAATGTCTACTAAATAAGGTCCCCTCAAAATCCGTCCCTAAGACTCCATATGAGATGTGGACAGGGAGGAAACCTAGCCTTAAGCATGTTAAGATTTGGCGATGTCTAGCTTATGTGGAAAAGTTTCAGAATGATAATCTCAGGACAAGATCTGATAAGTGCACATTTGTGGGAGATCTTAAAGAAAGTTTAGGATACTATTTCTACAATCCTATTGAGCAAAAGGTGTTTGTTGCAAAACACGCTTCCTTCTTGAAAAAGAAGTTTATCCTTGAAGGAGCTAGTAGGAGAAAAATAAATCTTGAAGAAGTTCAAGAATCACTACAAATCAAATGGATGAACTTGTCCAAGCCCTATTCGTAAATCTGGAAGGGTACCGAAGATACCTGAGAGGTATGGATTCGTCATAGAGGGTGACAATGAGGTACACATCATGAATGATGATGATCCATTAAATTACGAACATGCTATGAGTAGTAAAGACTCAGAGAAATAGAGAAATGGCTAGAAGCCATGAAATCCGAGATAGATACCATGTATGAGAACTAAGTATGGACTTTGGTTTCATCACCTGAAGGCATTAAGCCTATTGGGTGCAAATGGGTCTTTAAAAGAAAAACTGGAGCGGACGGCAAGTTAAGAGACCTATAACGCCCGATTGGTTGCAAAAGATTTTAAACAAAAACAAAGAGTTGACTATGATGAAACCTTCTCACCAGCTGTGTTACTCGAACTCGGGTGCGGGTACGAATCTAGATGTCGGACACGTAAAGTCAAAAAATAGAGGATATGCATAAATGGATCCGAATTTGGACACGGGTGCGGGGATACGATATGTTATGATTTTTTAACAATAATATTTATACTGTCCAAATTCATAGACATGAATTTATCAAAATTTAATTAGTGCGTTTCTTTTTTTTTCTTTCGGCTCTCTTTCATTACACAAAGAAAAAACAAAATTAGCCATGTTTTCCAAAGTTGAGTGTTGTAATTTCAATTATACACGTACCCAAAAAAGAGAGGGAAAAAAACTCTTTGTATTTTTCTTTTTTGCTGTTAAGAAAACGAACTTATACATCGGCTGGTAGGTGGTTGCTTCAAAACTGGTTTCTCTGGGTCATAAGATTTTTCATGTGCAACAGATGCAGTTGAAAACCATTTTCCTAATTATTTTTGCAAAGAAGATAGATTAACAAATATGTTTTTGCCATGATTTGCAGACTTTGCAGTTATCTGCTTTCTTTTTGCTTCAGATTTTCTCATTTTTTTATCTGCGACCCAGAGCTGTACTAGAAAATCCCGATTCAAAATAAGATTATTTTCTGAGCTTGACGCATATTGACGACAAAAATTCATTGCATATTGTTTTTGGCGGAGGCCATTTCCTTCATAGCAACAAGGCAGTACAGATTTCCAAAGCATATTTCTCGATACGATCAATATTTCTCTAAGATCATGATCCCCACAACTCAATCCACCTTGTCGGAGTGATGATGCTGCCGGACCTCCTCTTTGTGGTTGAAAGTGGAATGACTGAACCTCTTCAACAGCAAGAAGACCAGATTTTTGCTTTTTTATAATACTGATATTATTTATCTAAAGATGGAATTTCATTTCCGAGCCTAACCTTTATTCCCCTTATTGGGCGTCTTCCCAATTGTTGGGCCCAATTGTAAACTTTTGAATTGAATTATAGATTATAAATATTCATACACACTACAATATTACTCCACACACATAAAATGAACATCTACTTATTAATGGATATCTAAACATTAATAAGTAAAGCATGCATTTTGAAATTTATGATTTCAGAAATGATGAAAACTTATTTGAAATTTGAATTGTAATTTAGATCATTGATTATTATATTTATTAAAAATAAATAAATTAACATTCATTAATTAATGAACTATACTTTTAACTATTTTTTTCCTTCCAACCTAATATCTATTTCTTCTCTTATTTTAGTTATAGTTGAAATTATAACATTGATTTTGAAATTGAGTATATTAATAATATATATATATATATATATATATATATATTAATAACTTATAATTTCTTTTTAGATGTTCCAAAATAAATGTCCTATTTCTATATTAGTAAATATATTTATCCTATTCTTCCTTTTATACCCTCGTAATCTATTTAATATATATTGGAAATATGAGAGTTACAAAAAATGTATTTAGAGAATTAAATGACATATAAAGAGTAATTATTATGATCATAGAAAAGTAAAAAAGCAATTATTGGGGTCATAGAAAAATGAAAAAATAATTATTGGGGTCATAAAAAAGTGAAAGTAATTGGGGTCATAGAAAAGTGAAACAATACTTCAATTAATAAATAATCAAAAAGGGTAATTTAGGTAAAAGAAAACTTTATTAACCAGTGTGCCGAAACTAATTAGGACGTTTATTTTGGAACGGAAGGAGTATTTAATATTTTAAAAATATTAAATATAAATTAATAAGAGGAGTCTTGTTATTATTATTGCTATTATTAGTTTAATTCCTAAAAGAGTTTGAAAATTAATTAATATAAGTACTCTCATATATTCCTAATAAGATTAAGAGGCTAATTAATTAAATGAGTTTAATTAATTATTCCTAATAAGATTAAGAAGCCTAATTAATTAAAGAAGTTTAATTAATTAAATTAAAACTTTATTTCTAAATGGTTTAGGAGGGTTGCTTACATCTATAAATAAGGTCTTATTATGGATTAGGGTTGCACTAACAATTCCAAGAGTTGGGAGAGTACGTATATTTTATAGAGATAGAATTATGATTTTGTCAAACACCCTTCTTTCTGAATTTTGTTCTTCCTTGGTAGATCACCTCTAGAGGCCAAACGCTTGGGTGACTAACGTTGATCAAAGGAAAGAATCCAATCCAGCGATTTCATGGAGATTACGAAAGAATAGGAGTTGAACTCGTACATGAGGAAGCTCGATTCTACAAGGGTATGAATCTAATTCTCCTTTTTCCTTGTTTAGATTGATAATTAAGTACAAAGTATGATCATGATGATAGTTTGTATGAAAAAATTTAAAACTCGTTTTATCGCGCTTCCGCAACGTTTATATGATTTGATTGTATGATTGCGCTATATACAAACATAACAGAAACCAAAACTATCCTTGGGACTTGCAATTATAAACAACAAAGAAGAGAAATAACAATTGTCAGGGGCATACCAACCTTTTGCGCCCAGTAAAGCCCGCATGCATTGCAAAGAGTCCTTGGGCCTGCTGGACCTTTCCGCATCATAGGAGTGGATGCTGAACTAATTCCACAATGATTGCACCTAGAGAAAGAAAACAGATCCCATGAGGTAAAGCATAAGCTAATTAGTGATTAATTAGATATAATATTTAGGAAAAAATATATTACTTTTACCATCTAAAAAATAACCATAAAGCATATTTACTTTTACAGAACCCAAAAAACAAGTCATAAAATCCAACATCCATCTGTAGAGAATCTGTTTTAACAAGATCTTAGGTTAATAAAGTTGTGTCCACACAATCCTTGTTTAAAAAAATTAACACCCATTTTTTTTTAACACCCCCTCTCCTTCCATTGGGTCGTCTCTTGTGAAGGCACAATGTCAATATGGTCATTAGTTCAGTTAATGGTACCAGAGAGCCTTTTTTTTCATTATAACGGAACAGGGATCTCTAAAGAATACTCCTCACATATATTGCTTACCTAGTTAATATGATGGCCAGTGACGAAAAAATTGGAGCATATAGAAATTAATAATGATTTAACTTTAAGTTAAATAGAGCTCTCATACAAAGTTTCTTGAGTGCTCTCCTCTTGCATAGAATCCTCAGCATTCAAGCCAGTAGAATCGTCAGATGCTTTAGAAGTAAATTGGCCCTTCTTACGGTGCATCCTGATACAATCATACATTGAAATCAGAACAAAGGAATGAAAAACCATCCCAAAACAAAGAGGTCAATAAGAAAAATTGTCATCATTTAATGCATAGTCACAAGTAACCCATTTCATAGACTAGAAAGTACATAAAAGCACAATACTGAACAATACCCTCAAACTGTATGTAAATATAATACAGCATAAGTGAACTTTTACTCTGAAATCAGGTCTGCTCATGAAATATAAGATAGTAATCAATAGAACATGCAACATTATGTCAATTTGTCTATACGTGCGTTTGTGCATGCATATTTTAAAATCCACCACAACCATCTACAACATTTAATAAGGACAGTGTTCTAAAAAGCGGCCTAGGCGGCGCCTAGGCGTTAGGCCCCCCTGGTGCCTCGCCTAGGCCTAAGGCGGGGAAAAAATCACTCCAGGGCCTAGGCAGACAGGCGGGCCTAGGCGAGAAGGGCAGACAAGGTGGGGCCTAGACGCAAAGAATTTTTTTTTTTCAATAACTACCCAAATCAGATCTTGATACATTTATTTTTCTAATAATTTACCATATACATAATATAGGTTGTAGCATATCAAATCACAAGTGAACAATCAAGTCAAAATGAATAATTTTATTATAGTTGTAATTTTTTGAACTTGTACCGACTTCAAATTATATAAATGATGATACATTTGTAATATTTAGTTTAATTTAATATAATTCTTAAATTTATGTTTAGTTTCTTAAATTTTAATATTGAATTGAATTCTTGAAATTTTATTATTTAATAGCAATCTTGTTTATGAATAAAACAAATACGTTAAAGATATGTTAGCCATACTTAGCATATGGTATTTGTCATTTTCTTTAAACCCTCAATTTTGAAGATTACGCAAATAAAAATAATTTCATAATTAATAATATCAAATGTCTCATTCAATAAAGTTCACACTAATTTTTAAAAATAACATTTATTTAAATTTTTGAGAGAGAAGAAGTACGTATATATATGAAGATACTAGTAACATTAATTCTATAATTTAATTATTTCTAGTAATGGATATATATATATAGGGTAAAATGCAAAGTAGACCACTAAACTTTAGGGGGTTTTGGGTATTGAGCTCTTTTGTTTTGGTCAACGCAAATTGAGCCCCTTTTTATTAAAAAATTTGGACTTTGAGCCTCAGGCGCCACATGTGCGTTGACCTGCCTACGTGGCGCCTATGTGGCACACGTGGCAGATCTGACGTGGATATTTTTTATTTTACAAGTGGACCTGCCTACGTGGCGCCTTTTTGAAATTTTTTCCAAAATAATGTAGATGCACAGATTCGAACACGAAACCTCTAATTTGGAACATTGGTCCAATGACCAACTGAGCTACATGGGCCTTATTATTATTATTTTGCAAAGATTAATATTTATATCTAAACAATTAAATCCCCAAATTAAAAAAACACATCCCAAGCAGTTCCCATAGCAAACCTTAAGGATATATTTACCGGAAAAAACATATTTTAATTAAATATATTACCTAAAATATTACATAATTTCCGAAAATAATAATAATAAAAATAATAATAATAATAATAATAATAATATTATATATATATATATATATATAGTTTGTTTTAATTCATTGAAGCAATTGTTTTCATTGAAGCATGATGATACAAAAATACTCTTAAAAAATAAAAAATTCCGCCTAGACCCCCGGCCGCCCGCCTCCTGCCTAGCGCATTTTAGAAGTGCATTTAGAACATTATCGGTAGGTATTGATCAATCATGAATCAAGGAGGACTTAGTAGCATCAAAGAATATATCTGCCTAATATTTAGTTGAAAATTACATTTCTGCCCAATATTTATTGTTTTTCAGCTTTCTAAATGGTGTTAGTTTTGTTATACCTAAACAATTTGTTAATTGGTCTTGAGTTTTAGTATATGGCTATGATCCATACTTCAAATATTGTTATAATTCACTACCTTCCATGACTTGGATCACTTCGCATTGAGGAATCGTATACATGTTCGTTGGGGACCCTAACCGAACCTAAGTTCTTTCACGGAAAAAGGTCAGAATGGAGAGCATGGGGTGAGTCAGAATTGAGCCATATATTCTTTGGTGAAACCATGTCTTCTAATCCGTTCAATATTAGATGAGAAATGCAATACTGAACTTTCTTTAAATCATGAAACATGAACTTATAATCTTACATGTCACTAATTTAAGCATAAAATGTATTAATCCATTACAGTCTAGGCGTCTTGTTTTACAATGGCAGCTAGGTGGAACTAAATTAATACTCCCTACATTCCACAAAAAGAGTCCCATATGCAAAATCTGCAAATATTGTGGATATATTTTTATTCCATGTTTACCCCTAAAAATAGAACGTTGTTAGTTGAGTAGTGATAGCGTGATATGAAAGTAGAACGCAATCATGGTGTTATTTTATGTTACTATCAGTAAAAAGAGTACTCTTCTGTGGAACAAAAAAGTTGGCAAATAGATAAAGCAATAAAGGATTCTTTTTGTAAAAGAGAGGGAGTAAACAATAATAATTAGTCATAACAAATTTCAACGTGTATGGAACACAAGAAATATAATAAAATATACCAAATGCAATGGGAAATGCAACTTAGATGTATAAATGAGGAGACCATTCAATACATGCATTTATCAAACTAAAATAGCCTCTTAACAGCTCTAAAATGAATTTCAAAGTTTGTACGACTTTTTTATTATAAGTGAAAGTGTACGGAAACTCCAGTAGATATATTTTATTTATTTATTTATTTTGATAAAAGAAGAAATTGTATTAATAAAAAAAAGGATACAATAAAAGGGGGAACAAGAAGTCCACCCTCAATAGACTAAAAAACAAAAATAAAAAATAGCACTTAAAAAATTGAAGCCCTCCAATCTCAAGACAAATTAGACACATAATACCTCTAAAGGCCCCCATAGAAGAAGCCCATAGAGAAGTAAGGAAAATAATCATATCATTCAACAACTTGAAAGAAGAGTAACTTCTCGTAGATATATAAAAAACATACCGGATGTAAATGGGAAGAATGCCATTAGAAGTATAAATGAGACACAATTTAAATTTTAAACATGCGTTTATCAAACTGAAATAGCCTATAAGGCTATAACATCTCTACAATTCTGCAATTTGACTGTATATGTCATGCTAATAAAAATACACCTTTTCATGGCTAGTAAAATGCTAATAACCATGATGCATGTTTTTTTGTAAATATAATACTGACAATTCATCCCATCTCAAGCATCAAGTTCTATAACTCTAGATATAATGCTATAAACAAAATCAGCCCAAAGATAAGAAAGATTGAGATACAATTAAACACTTGTACTATGACATGCAGGTGTTAATTTCCGGTGACTTTTCAGACTGCAGTATCTATCACATGCACAGGAAAGCTTCCAATAATTACAGGGTCTAATTAAGTTGCACCGCATAGAACTATCCAAAATATACATCAATACTAGACCTAGCAAACCATTTTGGCTGAAACAGAAGTTCCCAACTGATTAGCCCACCAACATTCACCAAGATAATTCTTGGCTCTTTTAATAGCTTACCATTAACATTTAACAGTAACAAGTAATGACAGCTGGGGCTAAATAGCTTCCACCATTATACTTCCTATCTTTCATAAAATGTACCATATGTAACACCCCCAAATTCGGTCTATCTAAACCTAGATTCGGTGCACCACTAGTGCTTCTCATTCTTTACATACATTATTATTATATTATATCATTAAATATAACAACATATTGCTTCAATTCTCAGATTCTATTACCTTAAAATCTTCATACATACAAATAATGGTAATTACATTATTCTTTACTTCTTTACACGTGTCTTTCATCCGCTACAACAGATACATAACAGTACATATAGTCCAAACCTTTAGGTTTGCAAAACTTACAAAACACCCCCTACTTTCACTATTCACACCTCTTTACTATTCACAAATATCAACCAAGCTTCTCTTGGAAGCTTCGTTGTTTTGTGTTTCAAAATTCGTCCGATAGTTGAAAATTTGTATTCTCCGAATCTAAATTTTTTTAGATATTCCGTCTATCCTCTACAGATTAACTTTTAAGCATTCATCAAAAATTGAAAAATGCTTCCAAGGTTTCTTAACTTAACCATCCTTGTTTTAAACATTAACCCAAGTGGTTAAATGGTGGGAAAGTGCAAAAGCTAGCCACTTTTGTTGACTTGACTTTTTGACTTTGTCTTTTTGTATTCTTACCGTATAATAATTTGTATTATACGCGTATTCTTCTCGTACTATACTCCTATTCTTATAAATTAAATCTCTTTAATTATTACACAGTTGAAAAACTATGTTTCTCGGATTCCAAACCTTTATGGACATTGTCTTTATTCGTCATTCTAAAGTTAGCGCGTTCTTCGAAAATTCGAAAAACTGAAACACTTTTTGATGAATAGCGTTTCCGCGACGTTTTTCCAAAACATAGCTAAATGTTCGAAAAGTACATAACAATACTTTTCGTCGTTTTTATTTTGTCCGATTTCTGAACGTTTTTCGAAAAAAAACTTTTATCGGCTAACATAACTTTTCACGGCATATTACCGTCATATCTTGAAACAGAATATCATTCCGACATACCGAACTCTCAAAACGACTTAGGTTATTCAAACTCTAAACCCTTAGATTTCATCAGATGAATAGTATATGTTTCGTCTTTTTCTCGGAAAAATTTTATTTCCTCGGAAAAATTTTATTTCCGTGTTCAAAATTCTTACGTATTTATTCTAGTTCATAACCAGAATCCTCTCGTTTTATAATCATGCTAGGTTATAGAATGACTAATAAACACATAACACATAATATTATTAATAAAAAATTCATTTTATTAATTAATAATTCTTTAAACTTAACTTTTAGGACAATCCGATTTTCCGAGTTTTCTATCTCAAATTGATTGCAAAAGATGCTCAAAATAATTGCTTTCAATTTGACTCTCGTTTGCAATTGAGACAACATTTTGAAAACTAAATGACACTTTTTGCAAAAGTTGTAACCCACATCCCAAATAAAGAAAAGTGGCTCTAGTCAAATTTAGATATATGTCAATCCTTCTATCAACCTATAGACCCCCATTTATTGCAGCATGGAGAGCTGCCTTCGGTCCCCCAAACTTACTTACTCGTGGCAACCTTACGGCCGCCCAACGACCTATAACGCTAGTCACTACTGGCTGGCAAAATGGAAAAAAAAAGTTGCAATGACAGTTTCACGTTGAGTGTGAACTAGATTATACCTCATAGCTTAAAATAAGATGATATTGTAGTGTGTGTATAACAACTTATACATATGAATGATGATCAAATCATTACTTAACATATATATATATATATATATATATGAGGTATATATATATGAGGGCTATAACTTAAAATGGACATGATTCATATGTTGTTTAGGGATGATTATTAGATTATAGATTGTGGGAATTTGGACTTTTGATTACCCTCAAGTAAATACATTAACATGTGCTAAAAAAACAAAAACAAAAAAAATTAAAATTAAAAACTCCATAATTTAATGAAAGAATTAGTATTCAGTCAGGTTGCTCATCAAAAGTGTTCTCAGTAAAAAGCAATACATTAATTAAACCAACTATAGAGTACAATACTACTAGATCAACATTTTACAACAGTAAGCTGGAAAAAATATTGTCATGTGACAAAGTTGGATAATTAAGCTTTCCATATAGATGTCGAATTATGCCAACTTTAACAAAACTATGTAATTAATGCAACAGCCAAATATAAATTGGATGTCTATGGTGAGCACCGTGACCTTAAAAAATCAAGTGTCATAAGCAAATACTAGACACCCTCAATGAAGTTAAAGGACCTCTTAGAATTATATATTTTATTTACCTAGAAGATAAAGTCAACATCCATATATTATTAGTGGAAACTAACTATAGCAATAAGAATCTTCTTATCCTTAATTCATTATTCCTCTAAAGTCACCAACTTTTGGTGTATTGAATGAAATTTTTTACCCCCTCGAAAAATAATATTAATTATATTGGGGTTTCTATAAATCAGTATTCTAAAAATCCCCCGCCTAGGTCCGATTAATCCCCGCCTAGACGCTAGGTGGTCATCTACCCTTGATTTGGCTAGGCTCCTAGACCCCCGCCTAGCAAGAATCTTACCTTACTTTGAAGCTCTACAATACTTTAAATGAATATGTTAAGCCTTAAAATATATTTTTTTTGGTAATTTTTCATGTAATTTTTTTAAAAAAAATACATATACTATATGTTTTGTATAGTATAAAAATTACATACAATAGAAAAATAAATAAATAAGATCTCCTAAAAAAACGCCTAATCCACCTAGACACCCTCTTCGCCGTCTAGGTCCGCTTAACGATTTTTAGAACACTGCTATAAATAACCCAAAACGTTTAAACGTTTCTGAAAATAGCCCAAAAATTACATTTTTTTTGCTAATTTTAACTGAAATTAAACTCACACACCCTACCTTTCCTACCTTGGCTACTGCCAAGGTTCGAACCTAAGACCTCCTGCTTTGCAACAGAGCTAGTCCACCAACTGAGCTAGAGCTTTGGTGTCAAAAATTACATATTGCGATTTATTAAAAATGATACTTTACTTTTCAGGATGAATAACAGATGAGTAATGAGCATACCAAATTATCGTGGTTACTAAAAGCGATATTACTCAAACGCTATTACGAATAGCGATATTAATAATTAACATTTTTATGACATTCTCTCTCTCGGTTTCTCACTCTCGCCCTTCCATGATGGACCTTAGGCCCTCATCCCAATCATGTATCACATTCTCTCTCCCCCAATCATTCTCCCGGTTCATCAGTTGATGTATGTGTGTATCTATCTGTATCTCTACACCAATTAAATCAGTTCCTCTCATAGAAGAAGACAACCTTTCCGTAGAAATCTAGGGTTTCTACAATCAATCAATGTCCATACCTCTTCAAATGATCTTGTCAGGTTGCAAACCAATTGTCAATTCTCAATTCAGATCTACACAAATCACGACTCTAAATTGAAGTAAGTAATGTTCCACCTCGTAGAATATTATTTGATCTATAATCTAGTTCAAATTTAATTTCACATTGATTAGTTTAAGATCAATATCTCCTTCTGTTTGTGTGTGTACACATAGATGTGAGTAAATCTGAAGTATATGAGAAAATCTGAAACTCGTTTTCCCTATGAATCAATCTCTCTCTCTACATATATATAAATATACACACACACACATATATAGGACTACATATATCGCTGTTGCTAATTGTGAGAAGATTATAAAATGCAGAAACATATTGTTCTTTCAATTAGCCACAAAGAAATGATAAAGAAAAAATATTTGTTTTCTTAATCCTTAGTCAGAGTTTATGGCTATTGAAATAGCGATATGTCTGAAGTTTATGTTGAAGTACGTCACTAATAGGAAGAGCAATATTCATTCTAAAAAGGTGTGTAATGCTTATACTAATAGTGATATGCAACTTTTGGCTATTTGAAAAAACATTGAACAATTGGGGTTACGTATAGAAAACCAACTTCTTTAACGTTATTTTGAGAAACAATTCCCAGTTCCAAAGTCCAAACTATAATAAACCAACAATAATTCGAATAAATATAAAGATATACCTGACTGCAACTTCACGACGGACATCATATCTGATTTTCTTCTCAAAGCACCGGTTTTGCTTTTTCTGATAAAATCTTCGCAAAGAGGCAGCTCTCTCTGGATCAGTACACCGCTGTGGATAATCTTTTGCATCCTGTGCCTGAGCAGAAAAAAAAAATAATTCTAAGACGGAAAAGCATGACAAATGTGACAAGTAGAACACCTCTATAGCTAACATTATACCATCGGATTCCTGTATGCTGTGTCAACAGGATGAGGACTCAAAGGAAGGTCGCATCCTCCCAAAAGCAAAAGCACCTTTTGAACCTATTAATTGTCCACAATAAACAGTTAATACGAAAACTCCAGTTTACCCAAAAAGAAATCACAACAAATCCCTCAATTTCAAAACAATAAAACTTCACACTAAAACTCCAAAATATTGTTTCTATTCCTATAGCATCTGACAGCCAAACAAATATTATCAAATGCTCCGATTTACAATAATCCGCATAAAACCCCTCAAAAAATTTAAATATTTAACAATAAACAGGTAACCAGTGAACCCAAATCTTGCTTTCCCCTCAAATTTACCAACAGATAACATAAAAATGGAACAGAAAACCCTAATCAGGAAAAACAGAGATAAAAACCATGACCTTCTCAGCAGTAACAGCGTCAAACACATAGACCTGGCCAGCAAACGACAGCGTTAGCTGGTCTCCAGCGTTTCCACATTGCGCAACGCCGTCGTACGCCGCTGCGGCGTCAATAGGTGATGCGTCGGCTTCAAAGCCACCAATGCTGTTACAGACTTCGAACGCGTGAGCTTCCTCGTAGGAAATTTCAGGTGAGTGGCCAATAGGCTCAACGGCCACGGCGGTGTCCGGTTTGACGTCGGAGCCGTCGGAAAAGTGAACAGGAAATTTGATCGACCGAGTAGGATTGTACATTGCTGATTTTCAATGGAAAATCAATGAGTGATTAAACATAACTAAATTAACTGAACCCTAATCTAGCTATATATATATATATATATATGTTTGTGGTTATTGTGTGTATATGTATGGGTTGGTCGGTGGAATGGCGATGAAGGAAACACACGAACTGGGAGTGTTTGAGAAAGGAGGAGGACAGGAAAAGGACCGGACGATGTTTTTGAGGTGGCAAAGTCGCCCTGGACTTTTGCTGATTTACAGGATTTACCCTAGCCTATGTTTATTTGCAAAAAAAAATATGATTTGAATTAGATTAGTTGTCTTAATTTAATACTGTACTATTTAGTCCTTCAAATAGTCGTATAAATTATATTTTGTCATTCTTATACAATGTTTAGTTCTCATGCCTGGACAAGTATGGAATGGAATAACTTAAAGAGATGAAATAGCTTAAGAAATATACAAATGGGAATGGGAATGGGAATGGGAATGGGAATGGGAATTCTTATTTTTAAGTTTGGTTTGTATATTTATTCCTTTAAGAATAAAATCATCATTCTACTTTAGGTGTTTAGTTTATATGAATTACATTATGAATGGAATGTGAAATTATTTTTTTCGTTTTTTATATACTACAAACTTATAAAATGAATGAAAAATAATCTTGCGAGGTCATTAAGTATAAATTTGAATTTCTTTTATTCTATTTTTTTTTAATTTGTGTGAAACTTATACTTTATTCATTTTTTTAATTTTTTTTAAAAATAGAGAGAGTATTATGTAAATAAGTATAAATATATATATATATATATATATATATAAAGCAATCAATGAAAACATAAATCATAATATTTTTACTTTATCATATATCATTTCTCATATTTATTTATAATATTGTTGTTTGTATATATTTATTATTATTATAATTGTCATATAGCTTTTAATGCTTTTTATTTCTTTGTACTCTCACGTAGGAAAATTTTAACGTTAATTAATATTTTTTAACGGAAGGGTGCAATTTTAATATTTTAGTTAGTTGATTACAGGTTTTTTTTTAGTTTGTGGTCTATTTGCACAAAGTGGACCAACTCATTATTTAATGAGATAAATGTTATTTTTGTCGTAAGGAGTTCATTAAACGGTAATTTACAAAAAAACGTTAATATGAATATTTACAGTATGTATTTACGAAAAAAATGTTAATTTTTTTTACAGTATGTATTTACAAAAATAAAAATATAAACATTAACCAAACATGTTTTTATAAAAATAGAATATGAATATTTTTATAAATATATTTTTTTGACTCTAATATTAGTCAAAAAACATTAGTCTGAAAACAATACAAAAAAAGTTCAAAATAAACATAAACATAACGTTTTTATAAGAAAAATGAAATAGCATAAAAAAAATATGAAAAGAAAAGAAATGATGATAGCGCAGAGAAGAGGGGAAAGACGCCTAGGAATGAAATAAACCCACCTATTTAGAAATTAATGAAAAATAGTTTTTAGATTTTGAAGGGAATAACTAAAGGAATGGAATGGTCATTTCAATTGACTAACCAAACATGTTTTAAGTCATTCCATAAGGAATGGTTATTTCATTCCCAACCTATTTCATTCCATGCCCACCAACCAAACACAAAACTAAGGTTGTTTACGAGGGATTATATAATCCCACAATGAATGTGAGATTAATAGTCTTCTCAATTTAAGCTATCAAATGTCATTATGGGATTAATATTTTCACATTAAGGGACTAATAGTTTCTCGTCAATGTATTAAATAGTTTGACTTAGTGTTAAATTAATACAAATAATTCAATCACAAATATGTTTTTTTAACAAACAAGCATGGTGATGTAAATTGTGAGACTTTGACTTGACAAACTTGGGCTCGTAAACATTGAACAACCGAGTCAAGCTGAGTTTTAAAAAAAATTACTTTTATTTATTTATTAGCGATTGATCATTTAGAGCGTTAGTGTTTAGAATTTCACGTGTTGTGTTTTTTTTCGTATTCAACTAAAATTTAACATTCTTTGGCAAGAATGGATCCCAATACCTCATACACCCAAGGTATTATAAATAGTTTTTTACCATTGAGGCATGAGGGGATTGGTGTGTATGTGCTGTGTTTAAACTTTGAAATGCATCAAACGTACTAAAAGTCGATAGACAAACAAACACTTATAATTAGTTCATCGACTTGTTTAGTAAACCAATTCGAGCATGAGCTTAAACGGACTTAGGCGAGTAGAGCTTAAGCTCGACTGGTTTAACTTTTTTTATTATAAAATTGAAAGAAATAGTTAATTAAATAATAAATAATCCGATCTTACTCGAGGTGGGCCTAAGTTGAGTTCGAGTAACACACCATATTATTCTAACTTTACTGGTTTAACTAAATAGAGAAAATAATTTATTCGAGTTCGACTCGTTTAATGAGCTCAAATCGAACTTAGTTGAGCCAAGTTGAGTGGCATTAGCGAGCTTAGTTGAGCCAAGTTGAGTGGCATTAGCGAGAAGCTCGATTTGTCTACAACTAACCCACAATTTCAAAATTTTGGCCCATTTTATTCAAGTAAATTAAAGTTTAAATTTATCATGTTTGTTAGTTTAAGGAGTTAATTTTATTGACTTGTACTAATATTTTCCTAATTTCATTGATACCCTTCAAGTTTAAAATATTTCATTGTTTTTCTTTTTATTTAGTTTTTATTTCAATGACTTTTTCATCAGAAATTTACTTTGTGCGATTGATTGGAGGTAACTATAATGTTGACAAGATTATAACAACTAGATTATATTTAGGTATACTTTATGTACTATATTTTCTCTATGATAGTTATTGTCGATGCCAGGAATGATTTTTTTCCTAAATGTGGGTTGTTTCTACACCCTCTATTTGCCTAATCTATACTAGCAAAAATTATGCAAGTATACGCAGTCCACAAGTAATATATGATAAGTAAAGTATCGTCCCATGGAGAAAAGAACTGTAATTTATACTAACAACTACAAATTTTATATTAACTCAATTTTATTAAACAGATGATTAAGTTGTGAAATTTTGGTAAAAATGATAAGTAGGTTTTATACTTACTTATTGGTTACCAACTCACTGGAATTTTGGTCAACTCAAGTATTTCTGGTATGTTTTTATTGCATTTTGTGTTTGTTTTGCAGTTTGCATAATTGAAACTCCTAAGGCATGGTATGGCATGAAATGGCATGGAAATGAAAATGGCACGGCAACGAATGGTGATAGCATAGAAGGCAAGGTATGGTGGCTTATGCTAGAATGAAGATGGCAGCTAGACTAAAGCGTTTGAGGAGGACAGCTAAAGGATCGTTGAAGTGGTAAAGTGATGAAGAAAAGAAATGAAGAAGAAGAAGTGAAACGATGGCGGCCCGGATCCAAGGGCAAACACCGGCGAGAATCGCAAGAATTGGCCTGCAATGGCAGCATTGCCTTATAGGCGGACATATGGCGCGCCAAGCTAAAGGCATACCAGACGCAGATAAGGCCAACGCGCGGCCGCGCCCAAGTAGCAAAGGGACATGGTGAACCTGCGCCAAGCACTCGACAACAACACATGTAGCGCACCCGTGCCCGAATCCCAGTGTATCACTACGCGGTCGCGCCAGTCAAGCTTACAGTAAAAAGCTGACTTTCTATTTTGTAATGTTGAGCGTGTTTGCTATCTTTAGATATATTGGATGGTTTGAAAAGACGTATTATTGATCAGTTATTATTACTACTTTAGGGTTTGGTATTCTGGAGAGAATTGATAGCATTTCTCTATTTCTTTGTGCTTCTCTCTAGATTATTGCTTGTAAATATTGGTTTTCATTCTGGTGACAATTGTGGACCTGAATTAGCTTGGAATCAGACTTTGAAGCAGGTTTTATCAGATTTGATCCCTCATTTCTCTTATATTTCTTGCTTTTATTGTTTATTCTAATGTTTGGTTCAAATCCCATAATAGGTGTTGATTCAGCCATGAACTAACTTCCATTATGGGATTCTAATGGAGTTTAATGTGTAGTCCATACTTGTATGCCTATTTGTGATGCTTGTACGTTTAATATTGGATTGCCTAACATGGTTACACCTATTTGTTTGAATGCTTAATCACCATTCACCCTAATTACTTGTATGGAATTGGAAAAGAAAGTATAAGTATAGATTAGACCGTGTTGGCATATGTTCATGAGACTTATATGCGTTAGGTTTTGTGATTCGTGACCCGGATAGGCATATATCGGTTCACCATGTGTAATCATTAAGAGAGCTTGAGCTTAAATCATTATTGCTTGTAATTTATATACACATATAGTGGGTTAGGTAATTTTGATGCTTACATGAATTCTATCAATTTTTGGATTTTGTGTAATTTGGACATAGTACATCGAAAGATGGTTATGTTTCACTTTTGTGCTCTCGACTATATGTCCATATTAAATAATTAGGCAAAACAAGAGGCATGCATTTTGGATAAAGCATTAAATGACATTAGGATCCCATTTCTCTCCACTGTGATTCTCTTACATTTAGTAATTAGTATTTTTGTGCTGATAAATAATTTAGATATCAATTTACTTGTTAAAAATAGTGATAAGGTTGTTGCATGATAGCGTAGATTTATTCACTTTTCTCCGTGGGATCAATACTTTCTTACTTTGTACTACTTGTTGACTCGTGTATACTTGCATGAGTTAGAGTCTGTTTTGTTAAACCGAAACGGAGGCAATAAGTTTTTGGCACCGTTGCCGGGAAAAGGCGTTTATTTTTATTACTGTCGTCATCAACTAAAGCTAGATTTGTTTGACTTGGACAATTCTATTATTATCTCATTTCTATTTTACTTTTGCTTGTATTTCAGGTACTTGTGTACATTATATGCACACGCGATCGTCTAATCCTGAGTTGATACCTGCACAGGATAATATCAACGGTAGAGCTTGGAAATCGAGAGCACGTCAGAATACACAAGTAGATACTGAGACTTCATCATCCAATATGGTAGAAGAGCCTAGAGAAGAGCATAGAGCCTTAAGGGATTATTCAATGCCCAATATTAATGAGTTGCAGTCGAGTATCGTAAGGCCAGCTATAGCAGCAAATACTTTCAAGATTAAGCCAGACACTATACAAATGGTGCAAAATTCAGTCCAATTTGGGGGTGCTGCTACAGATGACCCGAATGAGCATTTGTTGAGCTTCATAGAGATATGTGACACCTTTAAGTATAATGAGGTGTTAGAAGATGCAATTAGGCTCAGGCTGTTTCCATTTTCCTTAAGGTATAAGACTCAAAGTTGGGTCCACTCATTGCCATCGGGGTCTATCACTACATGGGAGGACTTAGCACAAAAGTTTTTACCCAAATTTTTCCCTATGGCTAAGACAACAAAAATGAGGACTGTGATTTCCCAGTTTGAACAGCAACAGGGTGAAACATTGTATGAAGCATAAAAATGCTACAAAGAGATGCTAAGGAAATGTTCCCATCATGGAATGCCTGATTGGATGGTTATAAACACTTTTATAGTGGATTGGATTGACAATCAAGGCCAATAGTAGATGTTGTTGCAGGAGGAGCCTTATGGGCCAAAAGTTATGAAGAAGCATATGATCTCATTGAGACAATGACAACAAATGATTTTTAGAATCCTACAGCCAGGATGCCATAACCTAAAGTTGCGGGGATGTTAGAGGTAGATGTCATTACACAATTGTTAGCTTAGATGGCAGCCATGGTGAAGAAGATTGATTCATTGACAGAGAATAAGGTCAAACCAGTTGCTTATGTATGCGAGATATGTGCGGGGTCACATCAAACTGACCAGTGTCCTATCAGTTTAGAATCAGTGCAATTCGTGAGCAACTACCAAAAGAATCAGAATCAGTTTCAAAATGCTTATAACCCCAACAATCGCAACCATCCCAATTTCAGCTGGAACAATAATCAAAACATGCAACAACACCAACAACCACAATAGTTTCAATCTCAACATCAATACCAACCCCAACCATCTCACCAACAATATGCACCCAAACCACCTTACCCTCATAGATTTCAATAACAACAACAACATCATCCACCACCTACACCTCAGCCAGAAAAGAAATCAGAAATGGAGGAGATGATGCTTAAGTACATGGCTAATACAGAAGTTATGATAAAGAGTTAGGCCGTGGCTATCAAGAATTTGAAAACTCAGATGGGCCAAATGGCCAATATATTAAACAATAGACCACAAGGGACTTTGCCAAGTATTATAGAAACCAATCCAAGAAGGGAAGGAAAGGAGCAGTGTCAGGCTATTACACTAAGATCAGGGAAGCAAATGGAGCAAGTTGGTTCTAATGATAGTTTGATAATAGAAGGTTCTGAGTAGAGGGTAGTGGAGAAGAATAATGAAGAGTTACTTGAGAAACTAGTAACTTAACCACCACTTGTTCACCCTCTTGTTCCATGTCCACAAAGATTACAGAAGAAAAGAGATGATAAGCAATTTGCCAAGTTTTTGGAGGTATTCAAGAAGCTGTAGATAAATATACCCTTCGCAGAGGCATTAGAACAAATGCCGAGCTATACAAAGTTCATGAAGGGAATTTTGTCAAGGAAGAAACGACTAGAAGACTTTGAGATAGTAGCCTTGACTGAAGAATGTAATGCAGTGCTACAGCGCAAGTTACCTCCAAAACTAAAGGACCCGGGCAGCTTCACAATACCATGTTCAATTGGAAAGATGTGTTTCAACAAATGCTTGTGTGATTTAGGGGCGAACATCAACTTGATGCCTCTGTCAATGTTTAATCAATTGGGATTCTTACCCAAAGCCGATAAATATATATCTATCTGACTTAGCGATATATCCATTAATTATCCACGGGGTATTGTGGAAGATGTGTTGGTCAAAGTGGATAAATTTATCTTCCTAGCTGACTTCATCATTTTGGATTATAAAGAAGATAGAAGTATACCAATAATCCTTAGAAGACCTTTCTTAGCCACGGGACAGACTTTGATAGATGTTCAGAAAGGTGAGTTGACAATGAGAGTTCATGATCAAGAAGTTAAATTCAACGTGTTTAAGGCTATGAAGTTTCCTACCGACGAGGAAGAATGTTTTCGGATTTATATGATAGACAAGATGTTGAATGAAGATGTTGGAAATCTGGTGGATAATGAGCCTTTGAAGAGTGTTATATTGGGGGATTTAGAAATATAAGATGATGAGATTGAAGAATATGTACATATTCTTGACACAACGCCATAATTTTGAAGATTCAAGACTCCTATCGAGCCACTCAAGCTTTCTAGGGAGACAACAGCACGACTCAAACCATCTCTTGAGATGCCTCCAGATCTTGAACTAAAACCTCTTCCTGACCACGTAAGGTATGCATTTTTAAATGATTTTTCAAAGTTACCTATTATTATTTCTTCTGCACTAACATCTTGCCAGGAAAAAAAACTGCTACGAGTTCTAAGAGAGTTCAAATTAGCGATAAGATGGACCATAACAGATATTAAAGGGATCAGCCCATCATTCTGTATGCACAAGATCTTACTGGAAGATTATAGTAAACCTTCAGTGGAGCAACAATGAAGATTGAATCCGATTATGAAGGAAGTGGTTAAGAAGGAGGTTCTAAAGTGGTTAGATGCAGGGATAATATATTCGATATCAGACAGCTCTTGGGTGAGCCCGTTATAGTGTGTGCCGAAGAAAGGGGGAATGACCGTGGTATCTAACGAGAACAACGAACTAATACCGACCAGGACAGTGACGGGGTGGAGAGTTTGCATGGACTACCGCAGACTGAATAAGGCTACAAGGAAAGACCATTTTGCACTCCTGTTTATTGATCAGATATTGGATAGGCTGACATGTCATGAATACTACTGCCTTCTGGATGGGTACTCAGGTTATAATCAGATTGTGATAGCTCTAGAAGACCAGGAAAAGACTACTTTTACTTGTCTGTATGGAACATTCGCGTTCAGAAGGATGTCTTTTGGGTTGTGCAATGCCCCAGCCACATTTCAGAGGTGTATGATGACTATTTTTTCGGATATGGTGGAGCACAATGTTGAAGTCTTCATGGATGACTTCTTAGTTTTTGGAGATTCATTTGACCCGTGTTTGGAAAATTTGGTGATGGTGTTGAAGAGATGTGTCGAGATGAATTTGGTTTTGAATTGGGAGAAGTGCCATTTTATGGTACAATAAGGTATAATATTGGGACACAAAGTTTCTAAGAAAGGATTAGAGGTGGATCGAGAATTTGCCTCCACCTACTTCTGTTAAAGGTGTTCGTAGTTTTTTGGGGCACGCAGGCTTCTACTGTAGATTTATAAAGGACTTCTCGAAGATCACAAAGCCACTTTGCAGTTTGTTAGAGAAGGATGTATAATTTAAATTTGATGAAGAATGCCTGACTGCATTTGAACATTTGAAGAAAAAGTTGACTATAACACCTGTGATTACAACACCAGATTGGGACCTTCTTTTTGAATTGATATGTGATGCAAGTGACTTTGCTGTGGGGGCTGTTTTGGGGCAGCATAGGGACAAGATCTTCCATGTGATCTATTATGCGAGTAAGACCCTTACAGATGCTCAGTTGAATTACACCACCACAGAAAAGGAATTTTAGCAATGGTGTACGCATTTGACAAGTTTCGTGCCTACTTGATTGGGACTAGGGTAATTGTGTACACAGACTATGCAGCAATCCGGTATTTGGTGGCAAAGAAAGATGCTAAACCTCGTCTGATCAGGTGGATACTTCTTTTGCAAGAATTTGATCTAGAAATCAAAGACATGAAAGGGACTGGGAATTAAGTGGCGGACCACTTATCATGATTGGAAAATCTGGGAAGGGATGTAAATGACAAAGTTTTGATCAATAAGTCCTTCCCAGATGAGCAATTGTTTGTGGTGAAAGGTGAAGTGCTATGGTTCGCAGACTATGCAAATTATTTAGTGCGCAAGATAATCTTTTATGACTTAACTGGGCATCAAAAGAAGAAGTTTCTACATGATGTGAAATGGTTTATGTGGGATGAGCTGTAATTGTTCAAGTAGTGTGCTGACCAAATGATAAGAAGGTGCATTCCATATAGCGAGACAGATGGTATATTGCAAAATTGCCACGCATCATTGTATGGAGGTCATTATGGAGGTGAAAGGACAGCGGCCAGGGTTCTACAAGCAGGTTTCTATTGGACGACTATTTTTAAAGATGCTTATAGTTTTGTTCAGAAATATGACAGATGCCAGAGAGTAGGGAACATATCTAAGAGGAATGAAAGCCCTTGAATACAATCCTCGAGGTGGAGATATTTAATGTTTGGGGATAGACTTCATGGGGCCTTTCGTTTCATCATGTGGGAATTTGTACATCTTATTGGCAGTCGACTACGTATCCAAGTGGGTGGAAGTGGCAGTTCTTCCAACGAATGATGCTAAGGTGGTTCTAAGGTTTATACAAAGAATCATTTTCACGAGGTTTGGGTCTCCCAGGGCAATCATTAGTGATGAAGGAAGCCATTTTTGTAATCGTCAGTTCACAGCTCTATTGGCCAAATATGGGGTGAGTCATCGAATTGCTACAGCTTACCACCCTCAGACTAATGGTCAAACAAAGATATCAAATCGTGAGGTGAAGAAAATTCTAGAAAAGATCGTGAATCCCATAAGGAAGGACTGGTCATTATAGCTAGATAATGCGGTATGGGCTTACAGGACTGCTTATAAAACACCATTGGGTATGTCGCAATTTCAACTTGTGTATGGAAAGGCTTGTCACCTTCCTATGGAGCTCGAACATAAGGCATATTAGGCAATAAAGAAGTTGAATTTCGACTTGAAGGCTGCAGGAGAAAAATGTCTCCTCCAACTCAATGAGTTGGACGAATTCAGATTGCAGGCATATGAAAATTTTAAATTGTACAAGGAAAAGGTGAAGAGATGGCATGATCACAAGATTATGGAAAGGGTGTTTGAGCCAGGGCAAAGAGTGTTGTTGTTTAATTCTAGACTCAAACTCTTCCCAAGAAAGCTCAAGTCAAGGTGGCCAGGCCCGTTCACTGTGAAGAATGTATATCCATATGGTGAAATCAAAATTTTTGATAAGTTCCCAGACAAGCCCTTTAAGGTCAATAGACAGCGGCTTAAGCATTACTATGGTGGTGAGGTTGACAGGCAAAAGGTTGCCTTAATTCTTTCTACTACTTGATCAGAGTAGAGATAGTCAAGCTAACAGACTATAAACTAGCGCTCAATGGGAGGCACCCCATTATTTCTCTTCTCTCTTCATGTTTAATTCTTTGTGCATCATATCTATTTCTTCCTTAAGTTTAATTCTACTTGTCCATGTCTATTTTCTCCCCTCATGTTTAATTATTGTGATTATGAAATTTTTGACACAAGTTTTGATAGAATTGAATACACATATCATTTTTGATAGGAATAGCAAATAAAGTATTTTTGGATATACACTCATTCGTACATGTTACTCAGTACATATTTTGATTTGGGAATTAGTATATCTCATTTTTGTGAATGCTTGTTCTGCAGGTTTGATTATTAGTGGAAAGTTGCTATTGGATACTTCTTCTTGTGCAAATTAGTTTAGTTACAGTGCGAGGGTAGTACTTTAGCCTGGTTGGATAGTATAAATTTGGCGCGCCCACACCGGACTCCATGGCATTCTTACCCTCAGCGCGCCCATGCCCATTCATAGTTTAATATCAAGCCTTCACATTAAAGCTTATACTGTAGCGGTAGCAGCCTGCCTAGTCTGGTTCCAATTTTTTTTAAATGTTTTTAAAGCGTAAACCACCCCACTTCTTATATCAGTTATAACTTCCTTCAGACGTGCGCCTACCCACTCCTCTTTCTAAAAACTGAAAACTTTTCCTTTTCTCCCACTCCATTCGGTTTCCTACCTACAAACTCCTAATCAACTACAATCTCTCTCACTCAATCTCTCCATACTCAATCTCCATAACTTACCCATTCAGTTACAGAATAGTGGCCTAGGGTTTGTTAGAGTACTTCAAAGCAACGAGTTTGGGGGTTTTATTGTTCTTTAGAGTACACAGAGATTATTTTTCTCAGTTAAGTTCTTCTCTTTTCAGTTAGGGTTTTCTTCATCAAATCTCTATGGGTCCAAAAAGAGCACATTCTCGTACCCCTAAATCATCTTCTTCTAGCAGCCAAAGTGAAGACATCTTGGACCTTACCAAGTTCATCAGCCTAGATGCTCAGGTGGAGTAATACAAGATTATGGCCATAACCTTTATGAAGGAACGAGGGTTTAATCCTGGGAAACAAGATGGACAGCTCTGGGAAATGATAAGAGAGCGAGGCTGGGTGGGAGTTGTATCTACCCCCATGCCTGCGTCCATGGGTATTGTACGTGAGTTCTATGCCAACGCTAAGGAAACTATGAGTGGGTTGTCATTTGTTAGGGGTGTTCAAGTGGATTATCGTCCACAGGCGATTAGAGGAGTTTTCAACTTACCTAACCCACCGACTGGTCGTGCCAACTAGGTGGAGGCTGCAAGATTTGAGATAAATTTAGACAGGGTGATAGCTAATTTGTGCGTGCCTGGTACTCAGTGGAACTACAAACCAGGCACGAATCAGCCTACTAATTTCCCAAGTTCTGCTCTTAACCGCTACGCGAAGGCATGGAACCTGTTTATATATGCAAAGTTAATGCCATCTTCGCACCAGCATGACATCACGCCTGAAAGGGCTATCATATTGTGGTGAATCATAACGGGCAAATACATGTGTGGGCCACCTCCTCAACCTAAACATGCTCTGATACATGAAGGGGAGTACGACATGCAGTATCCCACACGCATCAGTTGTAGCCCACTTATGTGCACGAGCGAAAGTTATGTATACTTGGGACGATGAGCAGTTGTAGTATCCAAGCCAAGACATCACCCATGCCATTATCGCTAAGTTTTAGGATTGGGCAGGAGGCACACCAAACCCGAGGGGAAATGGTTTCATTCTTCCAACAACATCTTCAGTGCCGTCTCCACAGCCAACGTAGCTAACTGCAACAACTTCATCTCATGCCATTGCAGAAAATGATGATCGCAGACTTAGGAGATTGGAGAAAAACGTGGGCACCATGTATGATAACTTTTTGGCGTTTGCAAATGGGTTATCGCAATCATTAGCTGAAGCCTTTGCATAGTAAGGAACATTGTTAGAATGGCCTCAGTTTGGTATAACCGTGCCTTTTCCACCACTAGACTCACCACCCAAGGAAGGTGGTAATGCCAACAATTAGGGGAGTTCTCTTTGCCCTTTACCTTCATTCATTGGGGACAATGAATATGATAAGTTTGGGGGTATTGGGTGATTAGTAGTGTAGTGTAGAGAATATAGTTTAATTGCATATCATTTATCCTTGTTTAGCATAGTTTTTGCATGTTAATGTGCTTAGTTTAATTTTGCAGATTTTTTTTTCGTTTGTTGCTTATTATTTATTTAGTTTATATGTTTAATTGCATAACGCTGCATATTCCCAAGTATCTTGTTAATGGAATTTTAGTTTGGCCAATGATGAATTAGAAATTTGATGCATTCGTGAATTAGGTTGATAGCTTGAGCTTAGTTATAATGTTATACATGATTTGATCCATGCTTGTTGTTTAGATGCTATCGGTTAGCCCATAAGTGTTCATGTTTGCTAAGAATAACTTGTTTAGCTGCTGAGAAGAAAACGTTGTTTTCAAATATAGAATTGTGTAGGAAGTGAGCACTGACTTTGAAAACACTGAAACTCAAACTTTGGAAACGAATGGGTATGCTTGCTATATTTATTAAAAAATATATATATATAAGAAAAGAAAAAGAGAAAAAATAGAGAAAAATATGAAAATTTACCGTGGCTTGTTTCGGGGCCTTGTTACTTGAGCAAGTACGCCCGAGGGGATTGTCTTTACACCTAACATCCTAAGGTCTTTATGGTTTGGGAGTCATTGGTTGAAAGCTCGCTAAGGGGTAGCACTGTTAGCCTAATGGAATGAGAAATTACACAGTCATGGGAAGAAGAAAAGAAATTAATAAACACCGCGGGAAAGTGCAAAAATCGCCCTCGTGAGTAAAAATAAAGCAGAATAAACCCATTGTTAAACCTTAGTTTGGATTGATGTGTTGGAGTAGTTGTTGTTTCATTTGTATGCATAGTTCTTGATTTAAACTTCAGTTTTCTTTCTTAAGTAGTATAACATGTGTAGTCTTTGCCTTTATCAAGCTTATTTGTGAACACATCACACACACACAACATCTTTATAGTAGGTTTAGATTATTTGATTGTATGATGTTATGCCTGTAGCTTGGTTTGATGCTTTGTTCTTGAATCTGGATATTTCTCTGAGGCATACCTGATTGGAATTCTAGTATGGTTGGAAATCTTGGGACTCATTTGCATGATAGTGTATTTTGCATAGAATGTAGTTTGCATTATTTAATTTATATTTGTGTTGGTTGCTTGAGGGCAAACAATAGTTCAAATTTGGGGGTATTTGATAAATAGGGTTTATACCTATTTATTGGTTACTAACTCATTGGAATTTTGCTCAACTTAAGTATTTCTGGTATGTTTTTATTGCATTTTGTGTTTGTTTTGCAGTTTGCATAATTGAAACTCCTAAGGCATGGTATGGAATAAAATGGCATGGCAAGGAATGGTGATAGCATAGAAGGAAAGGCATGGTGGCTTATGCTAGAATGAAGATGACAGCTAGACTAAAGTGTTTGAGGAGGACAACTAAAGGATCGTTGAAATGGTAAAGTGATGAAGAAAAGAAATGAAGAAGAAGAAGTGAACAGCAAGCAACAACAGTCCAGAAGCAAACACCAAATAGAATCGACAACCAAAGACAAGCCAGCAGCATGCCATGGCTACCTTATAAACCCGAACCACGGCCTTGGCCAGAGGCATACCAGAGCCTTGAATGCATGCCAGGTAGCGACGCCACTTCAAGTAAAAAGGGACATGGCGCGCCGTGCAAGCACTTTCGGCAGTTAGAATATCTAAGCGCTTGGCCGCCTGATCCCATGTATCACTTCTGCAGCTGCCATGGGTCAAGCTTACACTAAAAAGTTGACTTTCTATTTTGTAATGCTAAGCGTGTTTGCTATCTTTAGATATATTGGATTGTTTGAAAAGATGTATTATTGAGCAGTTATTATTACTACTTTAGGTTTTGGTATTCTAGAGAGAATTGATAGCATTTCTCTATTTCTTTGTGCTTCTCTCTCTAGATTATTGCTTATAAATATTGGTTTTCATTCTAGTGACAATTGTGGACCTGAATTAGCTTGGAATCAGACTTTGAAGCAGGGTTTATCAGATTTGATCCCTCATTTCTCTTATATCTCTTGCTTTTATTGTTTATTCTAATATTTGGTTTAAATCCCATAATGGGTGTTGATTCAGCCATTAACTAACTTCCATTATGAGATTGTAATGGAGTTTAATGTGTAGTCTATACTTGTATGCCTATTTGTGATGCTTGTATGTTTAATATTGGATTGCCTATTATGGTTGCACCTATTTGTTTGAATGCTTGATCACCATTCACCCTAATTACTTGTATGGAATTGGAAAAGGAAGTATAAGTATAGATTAGACCATGTTGGCATATGTTCATGAGACTTATATGCATTAGGTTTTGTAATTCGTGACCCGGATAGGCATATACCGGTTCACCATGTGTAGTTATCAAGAGAGCTTGAGCTTAAATCATTATTGCTTGTAATTCACATAGACATATAGTGGGTTAGGTAATTTTGATGCTTACATGAATTCTATCAATTTGTGGATTTTGTGTAATTTGGACATAGTATATCGAAAGATGGTTATGTTTCACTTTTAGGCAAAACAAGATGCATGCATTTTGGATAAAGCATTAAATG